>CAJQZP010001207.1:3130000-4497500 GCA_907164705.1 Parnassius apollo | reverse complement strand
AATTCATCGTAGAATCATCACACAATATCCGTTTAAAAATGGTGGCCACTTATATCAGTTTTTAACGATGAATTCATATTATTCATAGACCACTTGGACTTACTGATTATTCTGAAAATGACGACAAATTATTGCATGTCTTAAAGCTAATTCGTAATCCAAACATAAAGCGATGCGAATTCAGAAATATTAATTTTGAATCAGTAAGTTGCACAATTCCCTTAAGTTTTCCCCACACAATAGTGTAATATTATTGTATCAGTATCCTTACGGTACGGCGCAAATACAGCAAACACGAGTGTAAGACGAAGGTTTATTTTTTTAACTTATTGAACAAAGAAGTTTAAAAATAAAATACAGACGAATTGAATTGAGAATCTCCTCGGAGTTTTGGTGGAAATTGAGTCCTTGCCGGCGGATTGCCGCACCTGTGTAAATGAATCCGCATGTAACTATTAGTGAAACGATGAAACAAGTGTTCCGGTGGTGATGTAAACCTGAAGTTATTTTTTCTGCTTAAGCGCATTGAGATACTGTCGTCACCATTCTGCTGGATCAAGCTCTCGTCAAAATTTACTAAAGAATTCTCAATGTCGCAAATGGTAGTTGTAGCACGAAAGGGTGGCTTGACTGGGGATGGACCATGGTCACACAGAATACCAGCGTAAAATTGCAGTTTAATGCTGCTGTGTATCGTATGGTGAGTGTATTGAATTGGTGCCCTTTTTTTACTGGAAACGAGGTATGCTATTTTAGCTCTCAGGGGTGACAACGAATCTGCATTTTCACTCTTACCAAGTATAGATTTAGATGTCTATGGGCCACAGTATCCACCAAAGAGTACATTATATATAGGAGGTGTCCACTTACCATCATGAGGGTTCTGTGCTCGTTTGTCACCCTTATTATATAAACAATGGCACATAACATATCGTGAAGAAGTGTTTGAACAAATTGTTATAAATGTTAACTTCTTACTACTTGACATTTGCAAAAGTACAACAAATAATATGCATACATGCATAATTTATTTTTCATTTTTTGTTGCATGCAGCTTGATGGAAAGTTGGCACTTTATTGTAAAGGAAAATTTATTATTACTTGATATTTGCAAAAATTCAACAACTTTTGTGTTGTTGAATTTTTGCAAATATCAAGTAAAAGTAGTTCTTGTAAATGTTCATATTGTGCATAATTATTGCTTATTCTTTATTGCATGCAATTTATTGAAAATGATACAAATACAAAAGTGAAAGAAAGAGTCGGATGTCGATTTTAATTGTTTCTCCATCACGTCTGTAGTTTAAATGGGGAGTACCACGCTGCAGGTACTAGCCATAAGTTTGCTATTTGTTCTCATTTAAAAGCAGTAAAGAGTTCGCCATAATGCCCGAGTGTAAGTTGGTGAACCTTAAGCCACATAGAACTCAAAATTTTTATGAGGAGAATTGAATAGGAAAGAATCTGCCGCGGTATTCTTGTGTGAATTGCCGCATCTTACGGGATTTTTTCATTGGTGGTATATAACCACAATTGAGAGCGACCATTTCTTCTTTCCAAAAATTGAGCAGTTATTATGCAGCACCCGTGGTCACGGGTGGAATAGGCGGTGTTCAACGTCCCAATGAATTAGTTAACCATGGCTTTTTTCTATTTAAAACCATCGATGCTGCAAAGTACTCAAAACGTCCGGAGTATAAAAAAAGTAAATTAAACGCAATAGAATCAGTAAGAAAACTAGTTGTGTTTATGAATACTTAAATTTTGATAGCATCGTTGATTAATAGTGTCAAAACAATTAAGCTGTTATCAGACACCTCTTTAAGAAGTTGTTAAGAGAGATAGGGTGAAGTGAAAACTATTTGTTTAGTTATTATCCATAAGTTCGGATATTGACACATTTTCTGTGCAGGATTAATACAATGATTATGATAAGAACGTCAATTACGACCCTGGCTACAATTTTATTTAAAATTAACGCGCAGTTGACATCATTAGTTTTATTAAGTGACAAGCGTGAAGCGGGCGGGGCGACCTCTTAAAAATGTATTCCAAGCTTGCCATTACACTCCGCCAAGCCCTGCCAGGGTTTTGCATTGAGGACTTTGGTTGAGGATAAGGCCTGGGCTTGTCAACAGTCTCGGATTTTCTGGGACATCCCCGATCTTGATTTGTAACTATGACGTCTCGACAAGTGCCCTTGCTGGACGCCTGAACCTTGAAGTCGTTAAACAATTTATCATCTTATTATAGCAATTATGAAATGATTTTGAGTCCAAAAGTACAACAGTATTTTTAATACTTGCATTTTTGAAAATCTTTACATATTGATTTCGAGTTAGTTTTAAATATTCTTTTCATACTAAACGTTAAAATTTAGTACGATCTTTTGCTTTTATTAAAAACCTTTCAACCATCCCAACTATTATTGAGTATTTTTACGTTAGTACTTTTTGTAAATTTGACAAATAACTCCTTTGTTCCTTCATATGATACCTATTTGAACAAATATATTTAAACATTAACCCCGCGGTATGGCTCTTATGAACGTCAAAATCTAGATCAGTTCACAAAACAACACCTCAGAGAAGAACCGATAAGAAATTCCGGGGTCTTTTACTATTTATAAGTTATTGATGTAAGGCTTTTTATCAGACCGAAGGTATGCAAGTATATAGTGCTAAAGAGATGGACCCGATTAAACTGAACGCAACTCTACAACCAACCTTGTATTTTTGCACAAATATTAGGTCTTTGCATAACTTTTATAACTTAGTAGTCTTTTTCGCACGTCTCTTTTCGAACAAATTAATGATGTTTTGAAATTCTATTAATCTTTTAATTTACGAGCATATTTAAACCTGACACACCTCTCTTGCCACTTTCATATCCCGACAGGTGAATTAGATAACGCGTAGTCGAAATCCTTGTACTAGTCATGGTTCTGCCGCATATCACCAGGTTGCGAAATTTGGATTCAGTGGTTTTAGGTTGATTTCCGGATATCATTCGGGCGTCAGCCTCGTCCTTCGGTTAGTAAATATTATTCAGGAGAGGCATTGAGAGGCGTCCAGATGAGTGCGGCGTATGCGTGATAAGGATGCGCTTCCTTTAGAGAAAAGAACGAATAATCCTTGAATTGCTGAGCCCCAAAATGACCATGTGATTTTTAAAACATCAACGTCCAGTCAGGTCTTTCGTCAAAATACGCAGTTTGTTGTACTTATTGCAGAATGCATAAAACCATCTTATAATGTTGGTAATTCTAATGGTCTCTCAACATATTACGAAAATCTTAGGTGCACGAATAGCCTTTTGTAATATTAATCCAAAAGAATTACTCGGCCTAACATATTAACGAAAATGAAAAGTATTTAAAATATAAGTAGCCTTAAAAACTAGTGAATATGTAAGCAGTAGGAACAAACAGAAGCCGAAAATGCTTTTGTTACTCGACTCTACAGTCAGTAAGTCATGAAGGGAATGTTGGTAAGATGGTACTTTTGATTTTAGATATTGTGGTTTATGTTCTTGGAGTTGTTATCTTCGGCTTTATCACTTGACAATGGCTTAGCTTTAACACCACCTATGGGTTGGCTTACGTGGCAACGATTCAGATGCATCACCGATTGTAAGAAATACCCCGAGGAATGTATAAGGTGATAAACACAGTTTGATATTTTCTACCTATAGATACACACACGCACATACACCACATACATATATATATATATATATATATATATATATATATATATATATATATATACAAATAAAAAGCAAAACTGATTGGTACTCAAAGATTTGCCCGCCGTTGTTACCCGATACGAGTAACAACGGAAGTGAAGTTACCAACGGCAAAACATATCAATTAGGCGTTCTTTTTGGATGTAACTCCGCATACACGAGCTAAAGAAAATTGACAATCTAAAATTATTTTTTCTTTAAACATTTTATGTTTATTTAATGTGAGTTATTAAACATCATGAAGCATAGTTTCTATCTCTTTTTAAAATGAATTTCAAGACCGGGTCATATAGAAAAAATGCTTTAATCTGGATTTAACATGACAGATTATGGTTGGAGGGCAGAACCTTTTGTATGAGAGAATTTCTTGAAATACTGACTTACCCTTAAATTAGTGATGCAACGAATACTACTTTTGTTAATACGAATACGAATATCAAACCTACTATTTGGCGAATACGAATACGAATAGCTCGCCATGGTACTGAAAACTAATTTATTTGATGACGTTCTATTGTTCTAATAATGAAAATTCACAACAGGCACTTTTTCTTTTAAAAACCAAAATTTGTAGATTTTCGGGTTTTAGGCGATTTCTTTTTTCAGTCTGGGTATTCCCAACCACAAGTTGAAAAAAGTCTTTCTGCTGTGACTTTACATGGTTTCAGTGAAAAATATTTTTGGGCGAGTTTTTTCAGCCTTGGAAAATGGACATCTTCTCGCTATTTTTCTATTTTTTACACACCGACGACGCGCGTTTTCAGTCTGCCAGTAATTAGAGTTGCGTAAAATATTAGTTTTAAATATTCGTGATTAGTATTTGCTGAATACAAATATTCGGTAATTGTTTAGTATTCGGCGATTACGAATAATCGTATTCGTATTCGTTGCATCACTACTTAAAATCTAAACAAATTATTAATTTTCAGTACGTTTAGCATTTTAATGTACCGTTATTATTTGTTATATGTTTAGAATACCATTCAGCTATAAAACATTTAAGCAACGCAGTAAATAAAAATAATGCTAGGAACTTACTAGGGAAACCGCGTGATCCGCCCTTTTTATTTTAATTTTTTTTAAATAAGTTTTGGGGGTGTTATAATTGAGGTAAAGATTATTTTGTTTTGAAGTTGGTTTTAATTTTAAAGTTTATCTACCCATAAAATTTTTTTTATAATATTAATAAAATTTTAATTAAAATTTAAAAAAACTTAAATAATATTTAAAAAAAAAAAAAAAAATAAGTAATTGTTGTTGTTATTTTATTTGTTTTTTTGTTGTTTCTTTTATTTTTTTTGCTTTAGTGCCTATATATGCGTATGCATAATTCTCGAATCTTCGGAACGTAAACGGTGGCTCTCGCTGTGCTAGTGATAACATTCTTCCCCTAGCAATCTTACAGTGCTATCACGATGACTTAAAATCACATTCGAGACATCGAAAAAATCTTTAATGCAAGGACTTCGGATCTGGTGGCACAATAACATTATTTATAGCCCACTATTACCTCTTTGTCGGAGGTTGTCTCTTTATTTATTGACATAGAACTAAACAATACGTTTACATCGTAGTGAATCCTTGATTAAGCGGACCACAGACATAATGGCGAAGGAAGGTTATCTAGCCGCTGGTTACAATTATGTGGTAATCGACGATTGCTGGCTGGAGAAGAAGCGAGACGCTAATAACCGAATGGTGGCGGATCGCCAACGTTTTCCGAGCGGCATTAAGGCGCTTGCTGACTACGTAAGTATTATGATTTATGACACAGGTACTAGTATCCGCATATTAAGTTATTTTTGCTTTGCATTTTAGTTTTATTTCATTTCGTAGTTTTAAGTCAATTATTGCTTTTCAAAAATGTAACAATGTAACAACATAGTTCAATTTGAAATAGATACCTACTAGATATATTTTATTTAAGTATTAAAATGTATTAAACCATTATTTCGTAGAAACTAATAATCTATGATTTAGTGGTGCTTCTACTAAGTTAAACAATAGGTGGAAAACTGTTGATATAATAAAATGTATTACTATAAACTGCACGACACTGAACTAGTTAAAACATATTTTTACATAATCTTCACTAGCCAGTAATAATCTACTGAGAGTTATACACATAGAGCATTGGAGCTCTTCTCCTCTTTCTTTTCTCAGTGGTTTGGATGAGATCGAATCATTTATTACAACAAACTATAGACGCTGTTTCCTGTCACCAGACTGACATAATAGTATAAATAATTGAAATACTTTATATATATTGGATGACCTTTTCTACCGTCTGGTCAAAAATAGAGTATTTCATGCGAACGGAATAGAAGCCTATGGCACTGATATTTTACAAAAAAAAAACTTTTTTTTTAAATAATTAAATAAATAAATTAAAATCTATCGAAGTTCATAACATAACCCTACTTTGCGAACGGCAATAAAACAATTAATTTAGTAGGCTCAAGGACAAAGGGCAAAGAAATAGTTAAAAAAATTTTTTTTCAAGCGTTTAATTCAAAAATTTTGTTTTTACGTTTTGTAAAATATCTGTGCCATAGGCTTTTACTCCATTCACATGTTACATCCTATTTTTTTCCAGACGGAAATAAAGTATATATATACTACCTGTCATAAAAGGAAAACTGTTTAACTTTATATTTAATAATATGCATAGAGTTTTAATGGAATTCTAAATGTTCCTCTGTGCTGAACATTAGGTCCATGGCAAAGGCTTAAAGCTCGGAATATATCAAGACTACGGCACAAAAACATGCGCTGGATACCCCGGCGTTCTAGGGTATGAGGAGATAGACGTCAAAACCTTCGCCGAGTGGGACGTGGACTACATCAAATTGGACGGTTGCAATGTGGATCCGAGCAAATATGATACTGGTAAGTACAGGAAACGAACTACTAATGTGAATGCTACTTGGGATCCTGTGGTATGTTGTTGATCCCTTTGTATGGTATGACTTTAGTCCCTTGGGAAAGAAGTAATGCCCTTGGATGAGAAGTTTTGTATGTAGCCACTTTGGCCGCATCCAATTCGGATTGCGTAATAGGTGCTTCTTAAGTCTCTATGATGTTTGTGCAATAACTTGTAGACTATCGATTCATGGGATCAACAACGCTTCTACTAAAGGACGCTTGTACTCGGTAATGGGATGTTTGATCTCTACAATATATGTAGCCTCGTTGGAAATTCGAAGCCCGGGGGAGGGGGTCTAAAACCAGTTACTGGGTTTTTTGTTAATAAATTTTCAGTAGCAGCCCGAAGCCGAGAAGTTGACGGTGTTTAACATCCGTACTTCGGACGGTACGTAAAGCCATTGGTCTTGCGCGGAATCTCTTTCCCGTCGTGTCGGATTGCCGTTCCATCGGAATGTGAGTCAGGAAATAGAGAGTGTACTTCCGCTTCCACACACATTTGTGCCCAGTGAGGGGTAAAGTAAGCTAGTATAATTACAGAATATGATTCAAGCCATCTTAGTCTTCAGGGATGGCAACGTATCTACATTTTGATTATATGTAGTTGGGTGGATATGAGCCACAGCTCTCCTATCACTCTCCTCTTCCCATCACTGATGGAGAGATCAAGTAGACTGACTGCAGTCTACTTGATCGTTTGTTACCCATACTCATGAGTACTGCAGTAGTCACTTATTCTCCCTATTCATCTGCTGGTTTTTCACTGTTGGACAAGGGTCCCTCCAATTTTAGATTCAGACCATCAAAGAAAGATGGATGGAGCGCTACAAACTTTTCAAGTGACGCCGAAATCAAGTAAAATTTACGCTCAAATTATTGTAAGAACAAACACATTTGCCTCTAGAATTATTTGCAACTATCAACATAGTTTTAGGTGCATATGTGCAATAGTGGACTTTTCTATCCATTACAGCCTCTATAGGAACCACTACTGAACATGGACCTCCCTCATAGGTTGCCTCATATAGGTACAGGATTATTTACATGGTAGAGCCATGCTGCAGCTATATTGTGGTTGCAGCACGAATGGGTCGACTCGATCGGGGTAGGACCACGCTCTCACAGAATACCAGCGTAAAATAGCAGCTTAATGCTGCTGTGTTTCGTATAGTGAGTGTAGGGAACCGGAGACCCTTTTTACTGGAAATGAGGCATTCCATCTCAGTCCTTTGGGCGGGCAACACATCTGCATTTTGATTTTAAATTGAAGATAAATGTAGATGTCTACAGTCTTTATCAGGTGTACTGTGTGCTCGTTTGTCACCCCCATTCTATAAAAAAAAGGAGATATTTTCACGTAGGTGTCACGGTTGTTTGTGTATACAAGTATGTTTATGTATATGAAAATATTATTTTATGATACACTTGAAACAGAAAAACAGAAAAACCTTTTCGTACTAATTAAATACATAATGATTTCAATTGTAATGATCTAGGCTATCCCGCTTTCGGAAAGTTGTTGAACGAGACCGGTCGTCCCATCGTATACTCTTGCAGTTGGCCTGCGTACCAGGACAATGTGAGTAAACGTCAATGTTTTTAGAATTAAGAACAAAGTACCTGGATGACCGAGCTCTGCTCGGTTTTTTTTTAATTACATTTAGATACAAATTGATGAAACATAAATAATATTTTTTGATCTTATTGACATAATAGAAAAAACTGAACTGGTTATTTGAATAAAAAATCATGAGTGCAATTAGTTTTAAAAGTAATTAAAATTTTCGTGTTTTTAAAAAATACTAAAAAAAAAGGGCTCGAAATAATAAATTTTCTCACAAAAGAAGGGAACTTGAAGAAAAAAAAAGGAAAAAAGTCGGACCGAAGACAGGACGCGAACCAAGGCATTAAGATTTCGCGACCGCTCGATATCCACTTGAGCTATTACGATAATTAACGCAGTGTCAAAATTTACCTTCTTATATTGTAGCAGTTTTTCATTGTCTGAAAACACGGACAAAAAGACATTTTCTAAAAATAAATTCTAGCTAGATCGATTTATTGCCCCCGAAACTCCCTGGACACTAAATTTTATGAAAATCTTTGGAGCCGTTTCCATCCATTATATATATATATATATATATATATATATATATATATATATATATATATATATATATATATATATATATATATATATATATATATATATATATATATATATATACATATATACAAGAATTGCTCATTTAAAAGTATAGGATAAAGATAGATTTGTCCTGTACTTAAAAGTTGTAATATAAAAAAAGTTTAAATTTTAAAAGTTGTCAGAGAAAACCTGGAACGGGAGATGGACAGCAGCATCTTCCTAATCAAAACTAAAAATAAAACTTTGATTGACCTGATGACTGATGACTTTAACTGATGACTATTATGATGATGATCATGATGGTGTATTAAGGCAACTAACATGTTAAAAATTTCAAGTCGTCAACTTAAATGATTTGATCACAACAGAAAGGCAAATTTTTTTAAAGACAGATATTTTCAAATATGTTTAATTTTATGGGAAGTTAGCCTTACGGGTTTTTCTGACAAGAAATTCTCAGGAACAGCCCGGAGTCTGGAAGTTGGCGGTGTTACAACCACAAGAGAAGCACATGAAAACGTTAGTCCTGCGCCTGATCTCTCTCCGGTCATGTCAGATTGCCATCCCATAGGAGTATGAGAGTGAGGGAGTAGAGGCATCTGTGTTTGCGCGCACACTCGTGCACTATAATCCTGTCCTGCGCAATTGGCTAGTCTCCATTGAGAGTGGCTGCCGTGATCGAAATTTTGTGTAGAGGTTAGTATTATTGAAACGCGGATTGTTTATTTTTATTTACAGCCGAATTATTCTTCGATCGCGAAATACTGCAACCTATGGCGTAATTACGAAGACATCGACGATTCCTGGGCATCAGTGAAAAATATTATGCAATGGTTTGCCGAAAATCAAGACGAGTTGGTGAGGTACGCAGGTCCCGGACATTGGAACGATCCTGATATGGTAAATGATAACGAAGTTATTCGATTTTAAGCATTTAACCGTGTCGTGCCAGTGTCGTAAGAGAAGACAGAGGGAGGTATACCAGGGGATGGGCAGAAGCGTCTACTTAATAACTGGAAAATTAAAAACTGTGGTTGCCATCCTGCCTGAAAAGCCTGGCAACTACGTCAACCCCACTCCTCCCTTCCCCTGTGAGACAAATCTACGTGCAAGCCTTTTTTCTTCAGCGGACTTTAAATACACTGTAACGATGACGGTTTTAGGCATTGACACTTTAAGAAATATTTATTACAGCTCATAAGATTGAAGGTTTTTTTAAAGATCGGTAACTCGAAAATCGGAAAATTGAGATCAAGTTAGTTTTACCGACAACATAAATGATTAGATCGTATGGGTCAGATTGGACAGAAAAGGCTTGTAACATGTAGGTACGTAATTTTAAAAACAGTTCTATACTGGATAAT
The DNA here is from genome assembly GCA_907164705.1 of Parnassius apollo. NCBI lineage: Eukaryota > Metazoa > Arthropoda > Insecta > Lepidoptera > Papilionidae > Parnassius > Parnassius apollo. The sequence goes on along the minus strand of CAJQZP010001207.1, from coordinate 4,487,315 downwards.
ACGATTGAGAAACAAAAAATCCCGTCCGGAATTAGTAGAGTAGTATCAATTCATTATTGTGATAATCAGGTGTCCACTGTTAAACATACGGCAGGAGTGGCACTGTTATTATTGTACAGATAGTGTAGGGCGCGCCTTACATGGCGCAAAGGCACTCGCATAGGGGGACGCGTGACAGCTGTTTGTAAGGTGCATGAGATAATTATAAGAACTTAAGATTGGTTTGGTTCCTTGTGGGTACAAGCAGATTACAATGTACATGGGTATCTATCTATTAAAATTCTCACTCTTATTAACTACCCTGTAACAGAGAACTCACGATGAATGAGACGTTCCACCTTCTCGTCTCAGGGTGACGCGTGTGATACGATGCAACTTGCGCTTTCGTAGAGACATCCTAACGCTCGTCCTGTCAGAGTTCACTCCCATAATAAACAATGATCAAAAGTAGATACGTAAAATGCGACAGAAGGCGCAAAATAGTTTTTTGTAGAAAGGGTCCTGACACGCATAACTTTGGGAGCTCTAAATTAAGTATGTTGACTATGGCAAATCTTTATAATGGAAGAGGCCCTTGCATAACAAGACTTCTACGGGTGTACACAAATAGCGCTATAAATCATTTTGTAATATTACTTGCAGCTAGTTATCGGAAACTTTGGTCTCTCGCTGGATCAAGCCCGCGTGCAGATGGCGGTGTGGTCGATACTGGCGGCGCCGTTGCTCATGAGCGTCGACCTTGCCACCATCCGTCCTGAGTTCAAGGAGGTGCTGCTTAATGAAGACGTTATTGCTGTCAACCAGGATCCGCTAGGCAAGCAGGGCATGCGCGTTTGGACGGGTTCAGATTGCGAGGTGAATTGTAGTGTAATTTGAACATTTGATCTATAATTAATAGTAATTTGGTCTTGTTAGTTGATCATGTAGATTAGTAGCAATATTCAAATCAATGGAGTACGTCGCCTGGGTGGGCACTACCCTCTTAAGTACGTATTTCCGCCACCAAACTGCAGTACGTGCACTGCTGTGATCATTAGGATATAGTTAAGAGCCAGTACATTTGTCGCGAATTACAGGCTTTGAGGCATTCCATGTTAGTTCCCAGAGGTGACAACGCATCTGTAGTCTTTTTTATTTAATACTGATTGCAGGTGTCGATGGTCTGTAAGTAGTCACTTGCTAACAGATGGACCGTAAGATCGTTAGTTACATCAATATCATCTTAATTGCACTTACGTGTAAAAGGATATTATTTTAACAATGTCACTTCATGTAACGATGTAAGCCTGTTAAATCTTAAATCACTTACAAATCACTTACATTTTCAAGGATATATAATTTTATACGTGGTAGAGCCATGCTGCAGTTATATTAGATGTATAGTTGTAGCACGAATGGGTCGGCTCGACCGGGGAAGGACCACGCTCTCACAGAATACCAGCGTGAAATAGTAGCTTAATGCTGCTGTATTTCGTATGGTGAGTGTAGAGAACCGGCGACCCATTTTACTGGAAACGAGGCATTCCATCTTAGTCCTCATGGGTGACAACACATCTGCATTTTGATTCGTAATCGAGGATAGATGTAGATGTCTATGGGCCACAGCAACCACTTACCATCAGGTAGACTGTGTGCTCGATTGTCACCCTATCCTACAAAAAAAAAATAGACTAGAACTATTGTTAATAAATATACCCCATTATTGTTTACTTTTATATAATACTTCTCTCGTAATCTCGCATGATTTGACGACTTCGTATCGCAGTGACTGGTGGAGCCACGTGTTTAAGGCTGCCGAAAATCTAGTTCTCCGGTCAAACCTCAAACCTATTACACGAGATATTAACTAAAGTGGACTGTATATGCGATTGCTTCTACGCTTACATAAGGCGACTACTATAGCATGCGGTACAATGCATTCGCTCTTCCCTAAACTAAACTATTACTTGTCGAATCGATGAAAGGAATCCTGCTTGACTAGGAAAAAAAAACACAGATTGGAGCGGGTTAAATTATTAGCAAGCAGGAATAATTAAGGAGTATTGACTCACCGGGGTTTCTTCTTCCTGTCGATCACTATAGCGGCGACTTCTGGAACACTCCGGAGAGAGGCGGTGCGCGACGATATCTCACACGAGGTGAGGCGGGTTCCTGGAGCTCGACTGCTTCCAGGCCAAAGCGGTTTCCACTAGTGAGGTGTTTCCAAACGAGTGCGCGGGAAGAGGAGGTTGTAGTTCAACGACGACTGCGGCGGGAGAAGAGGCTCGCGCATCGGTCGCGCGTGTCTTATATATCCTCGGCTCGGGTGATTACGCGATGTTCTAGAATCGTCTTCTTTCCCCTCCCACCCCACCACCCCGATGTGTCGATAGGAGGGTACGAATGATATTGTTTGGAAAGGAAATAATGATTCTACAAGTTCCTACCGTCAAAATAAAAAAACGCGAATGGTTTTCCGCGCAACCATCTCCCCCGCCCTTGAAGGATTTCCTTCAAAAAAAAAAAACTAAACAACTAGAGCTAAGATAGACTAACAAATAACTAACTAACGCTAAGATTACCTAAATTAAACTACAATTTCAGTCTAGAAAGCTAATTTAAATTATGGAAGAGGCAAGGGGCACAAACGGATAACAGGACGTAGGTAAGACCCAACCGTGGTCTTAACGCGAGCTATCCTAATTACTCCGTCGGAACCGGGAAAGACCTCCTCGACGATTCCTAACGGCCAGTGGAGAGGCGGCGTATTCTCCTTAGTGAGCACAACTACGGTTCCTACAGCTAAAGGCTCTGTCGCTGTGTTCCATTTTTGCCGAGACTGCAAAGTATGCAAGTATTCCATCCTCCATCGTTTCCAAAACGATTGCACTAACCGATCTAATAATTTGTGGCGTGTGGAAATGCTAAGTCTGTTCTCATCCATATCCGCGGCGGGCAGATACCTTAGAGGCGTTAAAGTCAAAAAATGTGCTGGAGTTAGAGCCAGCGGTTCCGAGGGGTCACTAGATAACGTCCGACAAAGTGAGCGGCTATTCATTACGCATTCAATTTGAGCGAGCACCGTACTTAGCTCTTCGAAGGACAAAATTTGATCTCCTATTACTCGGTATAAGTGGCTCTTTAGACTTTTAATATTAGTCTCCCAATTGCCCCCAAAATGACTCGCGGCTGGGACGTTCAGAGACCACTCAATGCGGTTCTCGGCTAGAATGTGAGCGAACTCCGAATTATAATATTTGCTAGCTAAGAGCTCGTGTAGTTCCGATAGAATACGTTTTGCACCGACGTAGTTCGTACCGTTATCCGAATATAATTTACTTACAGGGCCTCTGCGCGATAGAAATCTTTTAAATGCACCCATAAAGCCTGCTGTGCTTAGATCACCAACGAGTTCTAAATGCACTGCTCGAGTAGTTAGACATACGAAAATGCAGACGTAAGCCTTTGTGGATCTTATACCACGCCCGCGAGTGAGCGTGACCTTAAACGGACCAGCAAAATCAGACCCGGTGTGCGTGAAGGGCTTTACCGATTGTATCACTCTACAAGATCTAAGTTCCGCCATTTCCGGAAATGACGGCTTGGGGCGTGCCCGAAAGCAAGCTATACATCTGTGCACCCGATTGCGTATTAAACTACGTGCAGAAAGAATCCAATAATTCTGACGCAAGATCGACATCAATAAATCGGGGCCAGCGTGCGAGTTCAATTTATGATGATAATCGACTAATAAGTTCATGATATGGTCTTTACGCGGTAAAACTATAGGGTGCCGTTGGTCGAAACTCAATTGCGAGTTGGACAAGCGTCCACCTACCCTTACAATCCCATCCTGTAAAAATGGCTTAAGGCGTTGAAAGGCGCGACTACAAGCTCTATTCGATTGTAATCTTGTAATTTCTTCAGAGAAGTGCGCACGTTGAAGTTCACGTAATACTAGCGACTCGGCATAGTTGTAATCGGATGCTAAGACATACGGACGTCGCGGTAAAAGCTTCGCGAATCGACAAACGTAAATTACGCTACGCAATAATTTCGACCAAGAGGACAAGCGGTTCGCCAAAGCAATGATTGGAGAAACCTCGCTCGAAACGTTCGCCACTAGAGCGTGTCTCTTCTCTTCCGGCGGTTGTGACACTGACGAAGGTTCGAAATCGGTTATTGGCCATTGTGAGGGATCCAAGTGAACCCAAGAAGGTCCATGGAACCAAAGCGGGTGGTCCATTATTTGCATCGGGGTGAGTCCCCGGGATAGACAATCGGCAGGGTTTTCCTTACCGGACACGTGATAAAAGTTCCGCGTTTCTAACTCGTCTTGGATCTTGGCCACTCGGTTCGCGACAAACGTATCCCAACGGTGGGGTGAAGAATGAACCCAACATAAGGCGACGGTGGAGTCGGAAAAGGCAAATATTCTTTCTATGTGAACTCTATCCCTACATGCGCCGATAACTGTGGTAATAAGCTTGGTGAGTACTAATATTGCGCAAAGCTCTAAGCGCGCCAGAGAGACAACCTTACGGGGGGAGACTCTCGACTTAGAACTAATGAGGCTAATCGAATTTCTACCATTATTCTGGACATGGAAATATACAACGCCCCCGTAAGCCTTCTCGCTGGCGCCTGCAAATCCAACAACCGTTATGCTGCTATTTCTATCGACATTTATATGACGCGGTATTTTAATTTCTCTTAGTAAAGGAAGTTCCTCTCTAAAGCGCTGCCACAATCGAACAATGCTGTCAGGCGGCGAGTCATCCCAATCGCATTCAAATAACCAAAGTTGTTTAATCAAAAGCTTAGCGTATAATACCACCGGAGCTACGAAACCCATGACGTCCCATAATCTAGCAACGCATGACAGTATTGTGCGCTTTGTGCATTTCTCTACGGGCGGATTTACCTTAAGGCTAAACACGTCGGACTCTGGTGACCAACACAGACCGAGCACCTTGTGTGTATCGGAATCGTCGAATTCCTTTATCGCCGAAAGACGGTGTGATAGTGGGATTGTATCTAAAACCGGACGCGAATTACTAGTCCACTTCACAAGATCGAATTGACCCGATTTCATGAGCCTTATAACCTCGGCGGTGGTTAGGGTGGCCTCCTCCACGCTATCGACCGAATACACAAAATCATCCATATATAATCCGCTCTCAATTGCCCTCTTAGCTTTAGGATAAGAGGGACCTTCATCGTGAGTGAGCTGTCTCACCGTGCGTAACGCATGAAATGGTCTCGACTTTAAACCAAAACAAACGCGGTTAAATTCAAACACCATTAGAGGTTCCTTTGGGTTGAAACGATATAAAATGCGCTGGAATCTACGGTCGCATTCACGGACCCCTATGCAAAGAAACATTTGGCGAATATCGGCGGATAGTGCTATACTAAACAAACGAAAATTGACTATTATATCAAATAAACTGCCCTGTAAATTTTGCCCACTATAGAGGATATCGTTAAGCGACAGGTGAGTGCTAGTTTTAGCACTAGCGTCGAGCACTACACGTAATTTAGATGTAAGTTTGTCCTCTCTAATGACTCCGTGGTGTGGTATAAAATACGACGGTGTGTCTTCGTAGTTATCTAATTTCGAAGCCACAAGTGATATGTAACCTTCTCTTATATATTCGTTAATGACGCCGTCGTAAGCTTCCTTTAACTGGGGCGAAGCGAGCATCCTACGCTCCAAGCTGTAGAAACGTTTTTCCGCCATTTGACGCGAATCGCCGAGAGATAAAACATCTCCCTTAAAGGGTAGCGCTACACTATATCTACCGTCGCGATCACGAACGGTCGTGCGGACGTAAATTTCCTCGCATATCCTGTCAGCTGAACTAGCTATGGGTGGGACGTTCACCTCCTCCATCTCCCAAAATTTGCGGACTAACGACTCGAGCGGTTCGACAGCCATACCACAATAAGAGGCTGCCGAAATACTATCTAGGATGGGGGCGGAGCCAAGGATCACATAGCCCAATACGGTTTCCAGTGCGTAAGGCGCGGTATGCGAGGAGTTGCCCCTGACCTTATTGTTTAACAAAAGATGAGGGAAAAGCGATGCCCCAATGAGCATGTCTATGTTTCCAGGAACGGCGTAAGTGTCGTCTGCTAGAGTCAAATTTTTAAATTCAATCATTGCCGAGGTGTCAACCGAAACGGTTGGCAACCGTTCAGTGACCCTATCTACTACTAGTGCATTTATATCAAAGTTAACGTTACGATCTATCCGAGAATAAAATTTTAAATTTATATATCCCTGTGTCGCTTTACTAGTACCTCCGATGCCTTTAACTACAGGACATGAAAGTGACCTATTTATTACTAAGCCTAAGCGCTGACAACATTGTCGTGTTATAAAGCTATTTTGGGCTCCGCTGTCCAGCAGTGCACGGACGCTTTGTTTGTTTCCACGCGAATCCCTAACCAAAATACGCGCCGTACCCAGTAACACGGTTGAAGGAGGTTGTGCTCCCATATTTGCCAATGAGCACAGAGCGACATCATCAGGTCGACCGCTAGAATCGTTGACCTTAGTAGGGGTGAATTCCTTATTCGCCTTACTTGACGCCGCTATGTTGCTATTTTCAAAATGTAATAGCGTGTGATGTTTCCTGGCGCACTTGCTACATACGGAACTCGAATTGCATTTTGCAACTAAATGCTTATCGCTTAAGCAGTTCAAACATAGGTTGTTTGTCTTTACTAACTTATAACGTTCGCTTGGTGAATATTTACGAAAAGTCGCACAGTTATATAAGTTACCGTGTTTATCTTTACATACTATACAAGTATGCTGGAGCGATGTCGGCGTAGCGGTTACGTAAGTTAACGACCCTGCTATTTTAGATGATTGAGTCTGTCTACGGTCGACGCACCTTTTAATCTCCTGTTTAACGTTCGGTGAGCGCTGCATCACCTTTATTTGATCTCGCACGAACGATGCTAATGAATGAAAGGAAGGCATCTCCGAGCTACGATGCTCCATTTCAAACGCACGCACGGTGTCGGAGTCTAGTTTCTTCAATGCTATATGGAGAAACACCACGTCCATGAGGTCATTAAACTTCAAATTCTTAAGTGCAGCCACCGATGCCACAAATTTATCGAGAAACTGCTCTAAGCCGTTGATGTTCGCGGATGATATAGGTTTAAGATCGAATATCTGGTTCAAATATTCGGAAGCTAACATTCTCCTATCTTCATATTTAGTTTTAAGCGTTTCAAATATTAATACGTAATTGTTTGCTGTAGGTGTAAAACCCGAGCAGATCGACTGTGCTCTGCCACTAAGTTTGCTAATTAAGTAATATAATTTTTCAGCGTCCGATAACGATGGGTTGTTGTGTATATTGTTTTGAAAACTACTGAAGAAGAAGGGCCACGTCTTAATATCACCATTGAATACCGGAATATCTATTGGCGGTAACCTAATTGAGTCACGAGGGCGTACCTGCATTTCAGGCTTCGCTTCACCTTGAGATTGTAGCAATTTTGCGGTTCTCTTCACGCGACACAACATATCTTCGAATGCCAGCAGCGGTTGGTAGTTCACTATGTATTTCGGGTCGGTTTGTAGTTCCGAATGATTAATTTGGTCTAATATTCTTTCGTAATCTGTCCGCAAATTATCTATCGTTTCGATTTCATTTAAAAAGGCCTCCCGTACTGCCTCTATATGAATGTTCTTTATATAATCACTTATATTTTGCACACGCGAAAAGAGTATGTCCCTCTTGGCATAAAGCGTTTTAATTTTGATTTCACTTCCACTAACTGCCATTTTAAATTATTATAATAAAGTTATATTAATCACAATTAATCTCACACGCATAAACGACGTAGGATGAATACTCGGCGTGCTGTATTACGTAATCAGATCGAGCGCCCGATGCAGTCAAGGCTACGCGTCGTTTGCTAAACCTAATAATTTTATAAAATTGTGGGGTAAGCGTATCAAACGGTTGCTATCACGCCGTTTCAATTATTTAATAAGCTTTAAATTTAACCAAATACGAGCGCTATTAAATGAATAATTCTGTTTGCGAGTAACAAATCAAAATTTTAATTTAAACGAACACTATTTAAGTCTATTCCATAAGTTAGAGTGCGTTATCTAAACAATTAATTTAATAATTCGACCAGAAAATGGTTGGATAACCACTAAACACCAATCCAGATCCTGCCGAAGTGACCATAAAATGGTGGAGCCACGTGTTTAAGGCTGCCGAAAATCTAGTTCCCCGGTCAAACCTCAAACCTATTACGCGAGATATTAACTAAAGTGGACTGTATATGCGATTGCTTCTATGCTTATGTGAAGCGACTACTATAGCATGCGGTACAATGCACTCGCTCTTCCCTAAACTAAACTATTACTTGTCGAATCGATGAAAGGAATCCTGCTTGACTAGGAAAAAAACACAAATTGGAGCGGGTTAAATTATTAGCAAGCAGGTATAATTAAGGAGTATTGACTCACCGGGGTTTCTTCTTCCTGTCGATCACTATAGCGGCGACTTCTGGAACACTCCGGAGAGAGGCGATGCGCGACGATATCTCACACGAGGTGAGGCGGGTTCCTGGAGCTCGACTGCTTCCAGGCCAAAGCGGTTTCCACTAGTGAGGTGTTTCCAAACGAGTGCGCGGGAAGAGGAGGTTGTAGTTCAACGACGACTGCGGCGGGAGAAGAGGCTCGCGCATCGGTCGCGCGTGTCTTATATATCCTCGGCTCGGGTGATTACGCGATGTTCTAGAATCGTCTTCTTTCCCCTCCCACCCCACCACCCCGATGTGTCGATAGGAGGGTACGAATGATATTGTTTGGAAAGGAAATAATGATTCTACAAGTTCCTACCGTCAAAATAAAAAAACGCGAATGGTTTTCCGCGCAACCAGTGACTAAAACGAGAATTGTAACGACCTAAACGATAAAGAAGAAAATCCTACAATAGGGGAATTTTTTTTTAAAAAAGAAATCCACTACATACTCCATATCGTGGGTGTGGCTTACAACGCCTCTTAAGGCGAAACAGGTAAATGAAAACGAGATGGGCTGCAGTATTTTCCTGATAACAACTCAAAAATAATAAAAAGCTGCGGCTACTAAGTACCTCTGCGCTACTGCTTTTGATTACAGATATGGAATCGCGAACTTGCCGACGGGTCCTACGCAATAGCTTTCGTGAGTCTGCGAGAGGATGGCGCCCCATTCACCCTTGAAGCTAGCTTCGATGACATGAAAATATCCAAAAAAATTTACAAAGTGAAGGTTTGTATCCAATTTAAATAAATAAATGGATATGTTTGTAAATCGGCCCGCCCTTGATTCCCTACTATAAAAAGGAAAACTTAATTAATTGAAATGAAATACAGAAAGGAAGGAAGAAATTTCATTCTTAGCGACAATACAATAAGTCGACATGAATATAAACGAAATGAATTTACGTGGTAGAGCCACGCTGCAGCTATATTACTGATATAGTTGTAGCACGAATGGGTAGGCTGGATCGCGGAAGGACCACGCTCTCACAGAATACCAGCGTTAAATAGCAGCTTAACTGCTGTGTTTCGTTTGGCGAGTGTAGAGAACCGGAGACCTTTTTACTGGAAAAGAGACATTTCATCTAAGTCGTTAGTACTCGTAGTGCATTTTGATTCGTAGTAGATGTAGATGTCTATGGGTCACAGCAACCTCTTACCATCAGGTGGACTGTGTGCTCGTTTGTCACCCTTGTGCTATAAAAAAATTGATTGAAAAAGTTCACTGGCTTAGCATTAGCTGCAATAATTGTAAGTTCAATATAAAAAATGCTATGGATAGGCGCCGAATCAAATTATTTAGGAGAAGACGTCATCATTTCTCCTAGAGATACGCACGTACATAAGCTGGAGATATACCTATTGATATTTGTACTAATCTTTCAAATATTGAGCCGTTTATAAACACTTAAAAGAGAAAATAATTTAAATACACTATAAGTATAGTGCATTGCATTGGGGTAAGATCGGTGATGGGGTAAGACAGTAAAATTCAAATTCCCGTTGAATTATGCTATATTTTTGAAAGCTAGCAATATGGTACAAGACTACATTTTATTCTGCCCCGACCCCAAGTTTCCAGGAGCCAATCGCTCCGAGAAGTAGGGCGTGTGCTGTACTTTTTTCGTCCGTCCGGTCTTTCCCTATCACTTTTATTTGCGTTTTTTAGCGACGTCCAGTCTTACCCCTTGATGGCCAATTCTTCATCATGCATATAAAAAATTATGCCTTGTCTTTTACACACGTTTTAAGCAGAAACTGTTGAGTTTTGAAAGGTAAAAGCTTCTTATAGCTGAATTACGTGTAACCATTAACGATTTGCGCCATGTTTCAGAAATCTGACGTATATGGATGTCGAGAAAATAAAGTTTTTGCCCGACTCTTTTAACTAGTCGAAAATCGTCCGGTATTACCCCAACGTATAATACATCGATTTAAATCAATAATTTACATAACATAGATTGCAGAAAATAACAGATTGAAATATTTTCAATAACGGCAGCACCTACTGGTGCTTACCAGTGCTACCGTGTCGTGTCGTTGTAAGAATATCCACACCCACATCGTGCGTGGGTGTCGTAAGAGGGGAATTGAAACAGGAGATGGGCGGCAGCGTCTTCCTAATAACTGTCAACCCGCTTGCTAATTGTGCCAACTATGCCAAATTCCCCTGAAAACATAGAATATGAGGTGTGGGAACTATGTTCAGTAGCGGGCTTAAGATACTGGCTGTAATGAATAAAACATATAATAAGGTACGTGGGGGTAATATGGTAACCTTAAACTTTCCCGCCCTATAAAATCAAAACTAGGAGGGGGACAGAGACAAAACCACAAAATTGTATACTAATATTATTAACAAAATGATGGCAAACAAGCTTTGGCAATAATTAAGAACACATCAAAAATCAACTTAAAAAAGATAAACTACACTACACAATATTAAAATCGACTATAGTCAACCAAATCTAAGAAATACATTTTGACAGCTGTCAGACTTATTGCACCAAGCATGCCAACCAAAAATGGAAACGTACATTGGAGTTGGTAATCATTTACAGTTTGGTTTGAATAATATCTGAATAATTAGAAACGGAGCACAATATTTATTAGTTTCTTCGTATTTATTGTTACTGCTTATTTCTAGAGGCAAAGTTATAAAAAATAAGATAGAAACAAGATTAAAAATAAATTTATTCAATCACGTTCAGTACAACTAGTTGAGCTGTCGTTGTTCAAGTTATTCGTTATTTGATTTTCAATACGTTCAAGGATATGTCACAATGTACTACGGCAAAGTACATTGTGACATATCATTGAAATGACGTTAAGTAAAAAAGTTGATACTGGTTATTTTTTTAATATTTTGTTTAGTTTAAAAGATTAGAATTTAAATTAGTGTAAAAAAACTGTACACGTTGTAATGAAATATAGATAACTTCAAAATTCTTCGGATTTACGTAAAAGGTTATTTTAAATCGTGTGAGTACGATTGTGAAAAGTTATTGCGGAATGATTAATGTGAAACGTCAAAAGGTATTTCTTAGATTTGGTTGACTATACAATATTTACTGTCAACTGTCAAAATGGCGTCGATAATGCAGCGCATTTTTGACCCTTCATTATTTGATTGACTGATGAAGAGCTGTCGTATCGCACAGCCATCTATGCAAACAAGGCTATAGTTTTTTCGTAATAAGAAAGTGACCATATTACCCTCACATACTATAATACTTTAATAGTGAAGGTGAATGAACAATAATTTTTGTAATATTACTTCTGTTACAGGATCTCTATAATGATGAAAAAACTACATTTTGTGACATACAAGGCAAATTCGAAACGCGAATAAATCCTACAGGTTTGTATAAATGTTTATGTCTAACTTAGTTGCTAAGACACTATAACTTAGCTTCTTCATCTGTCTTTTTTATCGTCTCGTAACTGATGGCCAGTGTCAACGGAGACTGGGCATCTTGCGCAGGACAGGATTATAGTGTACGAGTGAGTGCGCAAGCACAGGTGCACTCTCTATTCCCTTACTCCCACAGTCCGATTTAATTGCAAGCTGACATGACCGAACAGAGATTAAGCGCAGGACTTACAGCTTTACGTGATTTCCTAGGCACTTGGGTAAAATACCGTTACTTTTTTGACTGCGGGTTGAACGGTAAATATCTTAACAGAAAAATCTATTATCATAAGTCGGACTTATAAACATTAGACCAATAGGTGGGTCAACAGGGCAGTCGTCATCTCGTAAAAGTCTACTATGATAGTGGGCCTTCCATACTAAGCAAGCATTACTCGAGAGTCTCTACATGTATGAGATGATTATAAAACTATCTATCAGTGGCTAAGTTATAAAATAGCAGTGATAAACGAGCTAACCCACCTGATGGTAAAGTGGTAGTAGCCATCACCAGCAACAAATAAGGCTGTGGATGCGTTATTGTTGACGTCTGAGGACTAAGATGGAATGCCTTACCTTTTATAAAAATTGGAGTCTGGAATTATATTGGCTTCATTCGGACCAGTACACAGCAACGTTGGCACCCCGATGGACTCCTCCTACCTTCTACGGGAGCTACGTAATCTTCTTATGGTCTGTTTGGCGAGAGTTCATAAAAAATCAGGGTTCGTTAAAAATTTCGGGCCGCAAATTATTATTGCTGGATGACTGTCTCGTCAAAAAAACCCTGGGCTAGCAGCGATAAGCGACGCCAGAAATACAGATTGCGAAGCAACAGCCGTAATCTCGAGACGTTTTCAAAATATTTATCAACTCTCGCCTTACGGACTTTTGTATTTCCCATAGGCACCTTTACGACACACATGGAGCGAAATGGGGAATTGGATTTTCTTAAGCCGCCACTATATGGCAACGGTTAAGTTTACCTAACGTCGGTTTAATATTTAATATTAGACGCATCTCCACCAAAAGTCAGTACCACCGCTAAGAATTGTAGGAGAAATACAAAAGTTGCAGGTGTAGTGTATTAAGGCTGTAGCACAAATAGATGGGCTCGACCGAGGATGGATCATGCTCACACATAATAGTTATATGTTAATTATGATGGCGACAACCGGAGACACAGATAAAAAAAATGGTCACGGGGTTACTGGTGAGCACTAGATGCAACCCATACCAGTTTAAGAAATAGCATAAGATGGAATGAATCTCTATTTTAATTCACAATTGAAGATATGTAGGTGTCTATGGACCATGGCATTCATCTACTATCAGGTGAACTGTGTGGTAGTTTTATTACTCTTTATTTATATAAAAATACAATACAATACAATACAATACAATAATACTCTTTATTGTACACCAACGAAACATAAATATAACAAAAAATGAACAAACAATGAGGGTAAAACAAAAGGCGGTCTTATTACTACATAACAATCTCTTCCAGACAACCCAGAAGAAGAAATTAAGAAAAATAAGATTAATGGGTAGGGTGTACTAAATTAGGAAAAAAATACAAACTTATATACTAAAATGACGACATACTTTAGGTAGATTAATGACCATAACTAAGAGAAGGAAGAGGGAGGAGTTAAAGAGACAAATAGTGTTCCTTAATTTGATTCTTGAACACATTTAATGATTGAGCACTTTTAATTGACTGGGGTACGGAGTTCCAGCGTCTAATGAGTAAATATGAGTCCTTCAAGAGTATTCTTATTAAGTTATAAATATATTTAAATTTCCTTATAAACTAAGATCGAGAGAGCATAATAGGTAATATGACTTGTGTATTTAGGTAATTTTAATAACTTTAATTAAAGTATTATATTTATTCCACAGGTGTTCGCTTTTACAAATTTACACCAATATGCATATAACATGATAAGAAGACATTGAACCTAAGTGTGCGTTAGTCAAACATCTGGAAGTTACGTTTCAAAAAAATCATTGCAAGAACTGGAAGACACAGTGACATCCGATATCTGCAATATATTTATTCTTTCAAGACTGTTACAATATATTCTATTTTTCGCATCTTTGTTTATTTTGGTAAAATATCGATAGCAGAGAAGATAATGTCGTTGTTAGTTCAACTTATAGCCAACAGTCACAGCGAGACGTAGTCTTGCAATCGAAGAATTGACTAATAATTAAAACATATTAATCGGGTATCGGATGAATGTATTTCTCTAACTATTAAAATAATGAATGATATATTACATGAACAAGCACATTTTAGTTACATCATAAACATTTTATTATGGTAGTTTTAGTCCTGAGTATGGTAGTTTTATTGGGGTAGAGCGACGCAGCAGCTATATTATGGATGTAATACGAATGGGTCGGCTCGACCTGGGTTGAACCACACTCTCACAGAATACCAGCGTTAAATATCAGCTTCATATGATGCTACGTGGAACCATCATGTTATAACTCATTTTCAAAAAGGTTCATGAAGATCTAGATGACTGTGATGATATCACCTAGTTGATGGTGGACTCCGAAGGGTGGTTTAGGATCTCAGTGACGGAACCATTGTGTTTGGACTCATTTGAAAGGTACTCATAAAGAATTCCTTGTAGTGGAATTTGAAGGTAAGTTAAGGATCTACATAGTAGATACGAGTACGTAGTGACGGCACTACATAGAACCGCTATGTTCGGACTCATTTGAAAGGGCTCATAAGGCCCTAGGTAACTGTGATAATCTCATATTCCTGATGGCGGACAAAAATTTCTGGGTAAAGAATCTCCTACGCAGAACCATCGTTTTTAGGCTCGTTTAAATACCAAGGTGCCTGTAATGATCTCACCTATCTAATGAAGGTGGACTCCGAAGTTGAGTATTGGATCTCAGTGACGGAACTAGATAGGATGATCGTGTTTCAACTAATTTGAAAGGGCTCGTAAATACCTAAGTGACTTTTATGATCTCACCTTTCTTATAGCTCAATCCGAAGATGGATATAGGATCAGGTGAAGGCACCTGGATAGGATGATCGTGTTTGATCTCATTTGAAAGGGCTCATAAAGACCTAGGTAACTGTTATGATCTCACCTTTCTGATGGTGTAACCCGAAGATGGATATAGGATCTCAGTGCCGGCACTAGATAGGATGATCGTGTTTCAACTCATTTGAAAGGGCTCATAAAGATCTAGGTAACTGTTATGATCTCACCTTTCTGATGGTGCAATCCGAAGATGGATATAGGATCTCAGTGACGGCACTAGATAGGATGATCGTGTTTCAACTCACTTGAAAGGGCTCATAAAGACCTAGGTAACTGTTATGATCTCACCTTTCTGATGGTGCAACCCGAAGATGGATGTAGGATCTCAGTGCCGGCACTAGATAGGATGATCGTGTTTCAACTCATTTGAAAGGGCTCATAAAGATCTAGGTAACTGTTATGATCTCACCTTTCTGATGGTGCAATCCGAAGATGGATATAGGATCTCAGTGACGGCACTAGATAGGATGTTTGTGTTTGTCCTCATTTGAAAGTGCTCGTAAAGACCTAGGTGACTGTTATGATCTCACCTTTCTGATGGCGCAATCCGAAGATGGATATAGGATCAGGTAACGGCACTAGATAGAATGATCGTGTTTCAACTCATTTGAAAGGGCTCGTAAAGACCTAGGTGACTGTTATGATCTCACCTTTCTGATGGCGCAATCCGAAGATGGATATAGGATCAGGTAACGGCACTAGATAGAATGATCGTGTTTCAACTCATTTGAAAGGGCTCGTAAAGACCTAGGTGACTGTTATGATCTCACCTTTCTGATGGCGCAATCCGAAGATGGATATAGGATCAGGTAACGGCACTAGATAGAATGATCGTGTTTCAACTCATTTGAAAGGGCTCAACCTAGGTGACTGTTATGATCTCACCTTTCTGATGGTGCAACCCGAAGATGGATATAGGATCAGGTAACGGCATTATATAGGATGTTTGTCTTTGTCCTCATTTGAAAGGGCTCGTAAAGACCTAGGTGACTGTTATGATCTCACCTTTCTAATGGCGCAATCCGAAGATGGATATAGAATCAGGTAACGGCACTAGATAGAATGATCGTATTTCAACTCATTTGAAAGGGCTCGACCTAGGTGACTGTTATGATCTCACCTTTCTGATGGCGCAATCCGAATATGGATATAAGATCAGGTAACGGCACTGGATAGGATGATCGTGTTTGACCTCATTTGAAAGGGCTCATAAAGACCTAGGTAACAGTTATGATTTCACCGTTCTGATGGTGCAATCCGAAGGTTTATATTTTCATTATTTTCAATTTATAGGAGTCACGCAATTTTATCTGTGACACTTCTAAATTAAAAATTAAAATTTAGCCCCCCCAAATGGGGGAGAAAACAAGGAAAATAGGCAAAACTAAACTAAAAATAGTGTACCTATATGTGTTATGTAACTTAATACAATACGAAGAATTTATTATTTTATAAAACTCAACATATTTGATTATCAAACAAATCAAATAACTATTTTTTAAATTCCAGACTTGTTTATTTTATCATTTTTGTACAATCTTATGCTGGGGCCACACTAACGAGAAATGCTGTTAATTATCGCGTTGATGGACGTTGAATGTAGGTGAGGCCACGACTTAACGCATTAATTTGACAATGGTATTAACAATGACGTTTGCCGCTTGGCGATAACTCGAGTGGCGGTTCATCAAAGAGATTAACGCACGAAATTACGCGTTGAAGCGGCCACACTACGTTTGTCTCTTTGTGCACGATAAACCACAACGGGGTCGCACGTATGGCTATAATGGAGCGGAATAATTAAAAAGTTATTACGTTTCTTGAGATTCTGCAAACAGAGCCATGTTTGTGGGATCCGAGGCTCAAAAGTTTTAGGAATCGTACATCGCAAAATTATGATTTGCGACAAATTATTCTATTACTATTTTTTAAAACAACTATCGAAGAATTAGAAAGACGAAGGAACGTCTAATGGGTTTTTATAGAACCATTTTAAGCAAATATAAAAAGTCTTCGACAAACATTAACGCCAACGTTAACTATATTTATACGTGGTAGAGCCATGTTGCAGTTATATTAGTAGTATAGTTGTAGTACGAATGGGTCGGCTCAACAGGGGAAGAACCATGCTCTCACAAAATACCGGCGTGAAATAGTAGCTTAATGCTGCTGTGTTTCGTATGGTGAGTGTAGAGAACCGGAGACGTTTTTTACTGGGAACGAGGCATTCCATCTTAGTCCTCACAGGTGAAAACGCATCTACATTCTGATTTGTAATCGAGGGTAGATTTAGATGTCTACGATCCGCAGCAAACACAATCAGGTGGATTGTGTGCTCGTTTGTCACCCTATCCTAAAGAAACTTTAACGCTGTTCAATGGCATTAAAATTTAATGATGTTGAGCGTTCAAGTGCCACTCACTTTATCGCGTTAAATTTCAAGCAATAATTGCTGCGTTTATCGGCATTGACGTTTCCCGTTAGTGTAGCACCAGCTTTACCAGCGTGTTCACTCGATGACGCAGGGGCGGGGCCATACCAAGGTCGTGCGGTGGGCTAGGTGTTGAAATATGGATATCGTATATTTTTTCCAATAAAAGGTTTTAATTTTTAATATTTTCTCGAAAATCATTTAAGCTACTACTACCCAATCTACTGTACTTTATTCATATACATTATATTATGCTTTTAATTTTTCCCCAGTTTATTTATTTGCTAAAAAAATGTAATTTTGTAAAGTATATACTATGATCTACGAAACTTAGTATTACTTTACTTACTGTGTGTTTTGGCGGGAACTTGACCGTCGACGAATTGTTGCTCTTATTTTATCGTTTAAAATAATGGTTTGAAGTGAATTTTGTAACGTAAAAGTGATGCGATTTTGTGTATTAAGTGTCTGCGCATATGAACTAATAGAGAAAACGACGAAATAAGTACTTCGATGTTAATATAAACCTCAAGTATGAACTTGAGTTTCTGTCGTCATCGACTGTCCGCTGGGTGTCCCCTTTAATACCGTTTTACCGTTCTATCAGAAATAGCTGTTAAATATTCGATTTCTTCAGCTACATCTATAGCAACTGTGCTTCTTAACATATAAAACAGCTGACAATATAAAACAACGAGTATTTTTGAAAACTCTTACTGAAAAATACATTATTTAGTGACGTAACATTATTTTAGTGACGGTTTTATAGATCGAAAATATCCTTTAATAGCGTTTTACGAAAATATGCTTCAGAGTTATCTTTCTGGTCGAATACAACCATTATTATAAGCTAAAATATTTTACTTTAAGCGATTATTATAATGGAATATATTATAGTCTTCTAGTGCGAGACAAAACCTAAATTACGAAAATATTTCAATAATAAAAAACGAAACTATAAAATCACCAAAACTGTCCACTTCAATGTCAATTTTTTTCATGTAAAAGTTACAGCCTATATACGTCCCACTGCTGGGCACAGGCCTCTCCTCATTTATAAAAGGGGTTTTAGGGCAAGGAAGTATCCGCCGCGCTGTCCCAGTGCGTATTGGCAAACTTCACATGTCTTAAATAATTTTTTTCTTATTCTTCAGACATGCAGGCTTCCTCACGATGTTTTCCTTCACCGCCAAGCATGTGGTAAATTAGCACTTAAAATTGCAATTAACAATTTCATTGGTGCCAGTGGGGATCGAAGCCGGGTTACTCGCGTTCTGTTATATTTAGGTACAGCGAGCGTCATTTGAGCTTCCACGGCTCTTTTTGGAAAGTAAGTAGTTTTTTAAGTTTATATCTAAATACACGGAACTTTTTCCGTGTCTTTATATATAAACTTATCTATTTTAATAATTTTATCAAAATACAGTACTCGTACATTACTCGTTTTATTTAGTTAATTATTTTATATGATTACTTTAAAAATACTATAAATCATCACGCGCAGCCGTTGTCCAATTCAGTACCACAGAGTACTTTCTAATATACTGAAATTCAGTACGCTCCGAGCATGCTCCGAGTCTGCCCAATGATAGGATGTATCACTTTTTCCAGCCACCGCTCGCGTTCGTTTCACAACAATAGCGTAAACTAGTGATGCCAAGTGTCCCGATTTGTGCGGAGCTACCCGATTTTCAGAGGTCCGGTGACACTTTCCGATTCCACACCCTTGATCGGGACGCCAAATATCCCGAATTTTCACTAACCTCCCTAATTTGTATTTCGATCGATAATTTTGACACCAAAATTGAATATATCTGTAAGCTGTTACTACAGTAAAATACTTTTGGTTTGACAATTTTATATTTTCCAAACAAACTCGGACTAATTTGATGTTGCCTATACATCAGTTTTAGACTTTGCGCGTAGTGTTGGCATGGCAAGATACAGATATCAATCGTGTGACTCGTTTTTTTTCTCTCACTGCCTGATGCCTATCACCAGATTGCGCTATGCATCTAGGTCATTAATTCGACTATCATTTATTATTTCATTCTATTACTAGCAATCAGTACGTACCTTACTTACATGCTGCTGTTTAGATAAGTACATTTAGTAAAATGCAAAAGTCTTGTAGGAAAGTTCTTCCACTAGTCAATTTCTTCAATTGGTTGTAGGTACTGTAGTTTTCAATAAATAAAGTAACATTATAAGTTCGATGCAAGCATTTTATCTAGGCTGTCAAGGTTTGAGGATTTGATTGATTATGTATGCATTAACGTGTGCTTTTTATATTGAATGATGCCGTTTTTCTAAGGGTTTTTTTATGTGCATGGGTTGTGAGTTCATAATGTGACGGCGCATTATTATTATTACTAATTAATTTTAATATAAAGCTGTCTAAAATTATTTTAAAAATAATATTTTAAGCAATTAAAATACATTAATAATATTGAAGTAATATGTACCCACGTACTTTTTTTTTATTGTTTCCGCCGGTGGGTACACCCCCGCCAACAGGAGTATATTGGCAGTTTTCACAGTTTTGTACACTTTTTTAAACATTTTTTTTATTACTTATTTCTATGACACATGGAGAAGGCTACGCGTTTCTGCTATTTGATACATATTGCGTATGCCTTCTCTTTATATTAATATAATTTGTTTAAGAGTTTGAAATTTTTGTACATAGTTATTATTCCAATAAAATTATCATTTGGTTATTATAGATTTTCTTGTGTTTTCGTAGTCACATCAGAAAAGAAAAATAAGAGTGATGAAAATACAAAAAGAAAGAATAAAATGAATTAAATACTACAACAAAGAGTAATCTGGACTCTAAGCAAAAAGTATAATATAATGACAATTAAGTAATATTAATTCTAAACACAGAAAACGTTGTATAAAGACAGCAAAAAGGGAGGAAACGAACTCATAGAGTAATCTTAATTCTAAACGTTTTATAGTAACAGTGGTATAATAAAATAATATAATGACAATGAAATTAATTGAAATAAACAATCTTAGTTCTAGGTTGATAACAGTGAAAATTAAAATATTAAAAGGTCAAAGGATCTTAATTCTAATGATAATTACAACATCAAAGGGGGTGGGAAGGGGGTGATTTGGGATTTTTTGGGGGCGTTTTTTTTTTTTTTTTTTTTTTTTTTTTTTTTTTTTTTTTTTTTTTTAAATTTTTCCCAAAGAAAAAAGTTTTTTTGTTTTTTTTTTTTTTTTTTTTTTTTTTTTTTCTACAATTTGTGGTTTTTTTTGGGGGGGGGGTGGGGAATGGAAAAATGTGGTTTTTTTGGTTTTTTTGTGTTTTTATTTGACTGACAAAATGGTATGAATCCTTTGCATGCGATTTTCTTGATGACAGTATTTGTGCAAGTGTTAAGCCATTTTATATGCTGGTGAATCAATTCAGCTCACTATGAACCGTAGTCGAGACTTCGTTTTGTGTATTTTGGGTAACCCTTACAACGTTGTTGGTTTGATACACGATGCATTCAAAAATATAAGTAGTTTTAAAAACTAGTGAATGTATGTAAACAGTAAGAATAAACAAAAGCTAGAAATTTCAGTTAATCGACTCCACAGTCAGTAATTAATGAAGATAATATTGGTAAGATGGTACTTTCTATTACAGATATTATGGTTTATGTTCATGGAGTTGCTATCTTCAGCTTTATCACTTGACAATGGCTTAGCTTTAACACCACCTATGGGTTGGCTTACGTGGGAGCGATTCAGATGCATCATCGATTGTAAAAAATACCCCCAGGAATGTATAAGGTGATAAACACAGTTTGATATTTTTTACGCCTCATCATTTTCATCATCATTACAGCCCATCATGAGACCACTGCTGAACAAAGGCCTCCCTCAAGGGACGCCATAAAGCACAGTCCTGAGTCATCTGCATCCATCGAATTTTCTACACCCATATATTTAAATTGCACAACGCCCTTTTTTAAGTGTCGATGATATCCCCAATAAGTACATTTCAATCAGGTAGGCTAAAAACTCACGGGGCAATACTTAAAGCCCCACACTGAAAGAACTGCTATTTTATTTGAAACTCACGAGACCGCAGTTTTGTGCGGATTGCTATCCACCGCGGTGACGGAACGCACACTTGGCGGGAGGTAAGCACAAACGGGTAGGTACAGGGCGGGCTATTTGCGATGGATCGATTACCAGTAAAGACCATGCCGCTTTGCGCCCGCATCCCTCGCGGTGTACGGCCGCAGGTCACGCTAGTACAGCGGCCGTCGCTATCAACCGCACGCACCGTGGGCAGATATTTACTATAGTCTTACATATGTCATATGCGGCCTTAAGGGATTCGTTTCTGGTAGAAGGATAACACCAAATTTATCCATCCGTGATGGGCTATCACCCATACCGCTTTCGCGGAGATTGTCTCTTTATTTATTTAGTTAGAACTAAACAATACGTTTGCA
Source organism: Parnassius apollo (assembly GCA_907164705.1). NCBI lineage: Eukaryota > Metazoa > Arthropoda > Insecta > Lepidoptera > Papilionidae > Parnassius > Parnassius apollo. The sequence goes on along the minus strand of CAJQZP010001207.1, from coordinate 4,465,385 downwards.
TCGCAGCGAAGCCTTAATTAAGCGGACCACAGACATAATGATGAAGGAAGGTTATCTAGCCGCTGGTTACAATTATGTGGGAATCGACGATTGCTGGCTGGAGAAAGAGCGAGACTCTAATAACCGAATGGTGGCGGACCGGCAACGTTTTCCGAGCGGCATTATGGCGCTTGCTGACTACGTAAGTGTTATAGGATTATCAGGCGCTAGCTATATTAAATTATTTTTGCCTTGTAATTTAGTTTAACTTCATTTTACAGCTATAAGTTAATTATTGCTCTTTAAAAACGTAACAAATAGTACCTGAAATAGATAACTACAGGTGTAAAAGCCTTCTAGCGGTTTTAATAAATCATTATTAAAAAAAAGTTAATTATATACGATTTAGTACATCGTGTAGTAGCTAGCGGCTTAAGAATCACTCCGTACCGGAAGAGCTGTCGTAAGAGGCGACGGAGGGAAACAAATCAGATTAGTAGCAGCGTCTTTCTAATAACGCCCAAAATATTTAAAAAAAAAACTGCGTTTGCCAAACCAACCCCGTTAAGTGTGGCAACTATACTAAATATCCCCCCTATTAGGCAATCTGTAGGAGGCCTATGTTCAGCAATGGACTTTATTACTGTAACAGTAAAGGTAACGGTGGTGGTGGTAAGAATATCTATTACCCCATATCGTCGAGTGGGTACGACAGAGGGAAACAGACTAAGATATGGGCAATAGCGTCTTTCTAATAATAACTAAATTTAAAAAAAGAACTCGCGATGCCATCCATACCATCTGGATTACTGGCGGTCCACCTTTGTACGATTTAAAAGAACTTTTCTTCCTCGCGCAACTTCATTGTGGAATCGACTTCCTGAGATTTTTCCGGACCGATAGGACTTGGGGACCTTTCTGCAATTCCCCTGGTGGCAGTTGTTTGTGAGCGGCGATAATCACTTACCGTCAGGTGAGCCGTATGCTATGACGTCGTTTGCCTCCTCTCCTATAAAAAAAAAACTGCTGTTGAAAGGCCTAATTTTAACAAAGTATGGAAAATCGTTCATGTAATGTTTTACTATGAACTACACATCACTAGCACTATATTAAACTAGTAAAAATATTTTTACGCGATCTCCATTAGCCAGTAATAATCTACAGACTGGCTTACACATAGAACAGCTGTAGAGCTCTTCTACGGTCGCCTCGGTTTTGACGCGATCACATCGTCTAGTACAGACGCTGAGTAATATATAGTTAACTATGTACTTTTACCATCTTATATGATGGTAAAAATATTTCAGTGAAATGTAATAATTCTTAATTAACGAAATAGAGGGATGCAGAATGCTTACTATGTATACTATAACGCTTATTATTCCTATATATTTGAATAATAAGCGTTACGTCTAATAATAAATTTGTATAAAAGAAGAATCGAAAATTTAGGACGTAACTGAATATTACTTCCTGTCCTAAAAGAAAAAGTTTCAACTTTTTATTTAATTAATATGCAGTTTTAATGGACTTCTAAATTGATTAAAACTACTTTTGTTGATTTTGTCTTCAGCTTTTTAATTATTGTCTTTGGTCCGTTCGTTCTGCGTAGATCGGACCAAAGACAATAGTTAAAAAGCTGAAGGTACTCCAGGTTAACTTTGACATCGGGACGTCAGTCACCTCAGTACCCCTTTATATGTATTCTGTGGTTCCCCGTGACCATGGGTGCTGGAAAGTACTTATGGACTTCTAAATATTATTGTGTACTGCAAATTAGGTCCATTGCAAAGGCTTAAAGTTCGGAATATATCAAGACTACGGTACAAAGACCTGCGCTGGATACCCTGGCATTCTCGGGTATGAGGAGATAGACGTCGAAACCTTCACCGAGTGCGAAGTGGACTACATCAAATTGCGCATTGGATCCGAGCAAATATGATACTGTTAAGTACAGAAAGCAAACTACCGAGAATTTTATTTGGGGCCCTGTGGTTTTTTACCTTTTGGTCCCTTGCTGAAGAAGTAATGCCCTTGGATGAGATGCTATGTATGTAGGCAATTTGCAACCTCTCATTAGGTATGCGTAAAAGGTGCTAGTGTGAGCCACTAAGACATGACCACAGCCTAAGTAGTAGTTAGACTGTGACATAACTATTCACATGGTCTATAACTATAACAGTCGGTCATCGTTCATATGGAGAAATTTTTGCATGCGGTGGAGCGCGAGACGCGGGCAGAGCGCTCCTGAGCGGCCGTTAGTCCCTCGGGAGCTATCCGCTAGGGTTGTCCTGTCACGCAAATAAATTAAAATCAAAATCATACATGTGCGATGAAAAACTGTGGGTCGTCCTCATTTAAAGATAAGGAATTAAGGTACTAAGTATAACAAATTTAAATTTACTTAAAACAAATTTACTTACTTAAAAAATATAATTAAGTAATCGAAAATATAAAACAACAACCTCTGTATTCAAAATATTTCTTTTATTTTTATCAACCTTTCCAGGACAGAAGTTTTATCCGAAATAGGGGTAAAAGTAAATAATGACTTTCAATAAGAATAACTTGTTTACAATATTAAATAATAAATATTCTCTTTTATCCTGACGTATATACAACATATATATATATATATATATATATATACATATATATATATATATATATATATATATATATATATATATATATATATATATATATTTGGTTTGGTTGAAAATTCTTCATTGGGTCCTGACAGCGCTTTTATCGCTAGGAGTTTTGCTACATCGTGCAGGAGTTTTACATAATATACATTGCATATGGACAAACATCCACACCTGGGACGATTATTTGTTGGTCCTGTGTATATGTGTTTGTGTATATGTGTATTACATGCAGACTTGAGCTGCAGCTGCACGCTTTGCTTCTGTCTAATTTAGACTTCGAATTTTAATGAAGATTCAATGAAACGGAATTCGTTACAGACAACGGCCCCTTAGACCCTGAAATTTGCGCCGATTGAAGTTAATGAAAAGTTAAAAGTCGTCAAGAGACGCCTACGGAAGTTTTTCGATTAAATTGATGATATGATATTAAAGATAGTTCAAATTTAGAGTATACTCAACTGGAGAACATATGGATATCAAAGAAATGAGAGAGGTACTTCAGATAGTGGCATATGGAAGTCCGGGGTTCTGCCTACCCCTCTAAGTGACAGGCTTGAGAGTTTATGTTTATATTTCATCCCCTACAACCTATAGAAGTCCACTCGTGAACTTAGACCTAACATATTGATTGCCTCATAGGGGAGTTTTTGCCATAGCTGCCACACTTGGCCACTTGTGGTGGAGGTAAAATATCTCTTATGTCTTGTAGAAATCGTAAAATTTCAGAAAATCCTTTTCGTACTAATATTAATACATAGTGATGTAAATTTTAATGATCTAGGCTATTCCGCTTTCGGAAAGTTGTTGAACGAGACCGGTCGTCCCATCGTATACTCTTGCAGTTGGCCGGCGTACCAGAACAATGTGAGTAAATGTCAATGTTATTACCAGTAGAGTTATGAAGAAATAAAGTTCGATTTGTGTGGTAAAAGTTTTAATTTAAGATTTTTGTATAAAATAAAATAAATCATCTCACAAGAGACGGTCATGGGAAATTTCCGAAAAAAAAAAACTATAGTATACCCAGAAATGAAACGTAGAGCATCTCCAAAAAGCGAGATTTTTGATATAATAATAATATTACCCAGACAGGATTTAGTACAGGACAGGATTATAGTGCTCGAGTATGTGTGCAAGCACACATAGTCCGATGTTAGGGTAACCCAACAAGGTCAGACATAGATCAGGCGTACGCCAGCGTTTACATTCGTTACGTACGTTAACTTTACGTTCTTTCGGGGCTGAGAACGAAACACCACCAACTTTCTGACTCCGCTTTGCTACTGAGGATTTCATTAAAGAAAAAAATACATTAACTGATTTTATCCCGACCTAGGATTCGAAATTGGTACCATATGATCAGCAGTCGTCGCGCTTTTGACCACTGGACCAATGAGGCAGGCATTGCGGTCTTCAATCACCTATCAATCGTATAGATGAAGGAAAATCTTTCCCACAAAGGGTCAGCTTGTGGGAAAGGTCGCCTTGGCGGATGGACTGGAAAATAACACTGCCCAATATTGAATCGTGACACGACCCAGTATGGAGGCTTTGACTGCTTCGATGATCTAGTGATGATAATGCTGACTGATCATGAGGTCCCGGTTCAAATGAGTTATTAGGTTTTGTTTGGAGTCAGGCAGTTGGTGGTGTTTCATCGTCGTGCCTCAAAATGTTACACTACGTTGTCGTGGTGCGTGCCAAGTAAATGCGTTTGATCTCACTTTCACTGGTCGTATTGGATTGCCGTCCCATAGGATTATGAAAGAATAGAGAGTGCACCTGTGTGACACACTCGTGCAATATTATCCTGGCTATGCAAATGGCTAGTCTTCATTAATATAGAATTTGGCATAGTTAAAGTTTATATGAAGAAGGAGTGCAGAAGGCTAATTATTAATTTTTAAAATATGTAACGAATACATTAATATCCATAAATTTATATCTAATTAAAACAAACGCTTTTTTACCTTTTATACACAGATTTGTAATAATTACCTATACGTAACTAATAATAAATTATACATAATAACTAATTTATAAATTTGTATAAATATATAAACCTAATAATTTTACGAATTACGGTAGAATTTCCACCACTAGGCGACCACCATTAGTTATTATTTATTATTATTATTGAAACGTAGTTACGTTGTGTCTTATTGTGTTTAATCTTGGTAATCAAATAACTGTTTAATTTGCACTTGTATACAGCCGAATTATAGTTCGATCGCGAAACACTGCAACCTGTGGCGTAATTACGGAGACATCCAAGATTCCTGGACGTCCTTGAAAAATATTATGCAATGGTTTGCCAAAAATCAAGACGAGTTGGTGAAGTACGCAGGTCCCGGACATTGGAACGATCCTGATATGGTAAATGAAAAAGAAATTATTAAATTAGATTTTAAGCACTTAACCGTGCAGTGGCGTTGTAAGAGTATCCAGTACTTCATATCGTGCCGTGGTGATAAAAGAGGTGAGAGGGGGAAGCAAACCAGGACATGGACAGCATCAGCTTCCTAATAAGTAAATGTTGCCTGTCACCGGTCTGGATACTTTACATCTGAAGTAAACGAGGTGGTTATACCGCCATCTGTCGGAAGCCATCAGACTTTTCCGGCAAAGTCGCTTCTTACGAAACGCACGCGACAATATGTGATGATGCATTCTATTATGACGCACCTACACGACAACTTCGACTATATTCTTAATATCTACAACTGCGCTTGCCAACACTTCTTCCAAGTCTGACAACTTTAGCAAATTAATATGAGGGATATTACTATGAGGTAATCTATGGGGAAGGTCTATGTTCATCAGTGGTCCTTTAATAGGCTGTAACGGTAATGGTTGTAAAACTTTTGTATGGTAATGGTTGTAAAACTTTTGTGTGGTAATGGTTGTAAAACTTTTGTGTGGTAATGGTTGTAAAACTTTTGTGTGGTAATGGTTGTAAAACTTTTGTATGGTAATGGCTGTAAAACGTTGTGTAACTGGTAATGGTTTAAAATACTTTCTAAGTGTAGACACTGTAAGAGACATTTGTTATAGCTCGTAAGAAAACTCGCCTTCAGTTTAAAATTATTGATTCTTGATCCAATCTACGCAGATTAACCTTACACTATCATATAGTGTTGCAGTTGTATGCTTGAGTTGTTTTAAATTTTTAATAATAATATAATTTAAAGAAAATGGTAGTACAGAGTCATCTTCTTTATTGAAATTAGTATGTTTTTTGACTTCCTTGCAAGTAAACGGTGTTCCTTTGTGAGAATTTGTGGGTCTATCAAATCTGATGTAGTGGAGGGGGCAATCCTGTACGTGTTTATAGACTGCACACTGTCCGTAGCGTCAATTCTTCACATCCACTGATGTGAAGCATTAACGAACAAATCCTAATTATCAAAAGAGAAGATAACTGGTATGGTAGCACCTTCCCAGTCATCCACAGCCTCTTTGAGATATGTCAAAAAAACCTCATGGCCCCGACAGATGTTCATGCACGTAACTCTTGTAATGCGAATCGAATTATACGAATGATAATTAATCTTAACCAATGGTTTACAAAGTGAGTGCGGGGTTTCCCATAGGGAGCGCTTGCCATCTATTTGTTAACGCATGGGCCAAATTTATGAACTTAAAATTGGTTTAATTCCTTCGGGGCGCGTACAAATTACCATAGTACGTAGATTTCTATCTATTACAGTTCTCAATCATATTAACTACACCACCACCTTCTCGTCTCAGGGTGACGGGTGTAATGGGATGCGAATTGGGCTTACAAAGTAAATTTTTTTTATTAAATTTCAATAATCAAACACAAAAAAAAAGAAAAACCATAAACAAAAGATCACAAGTAAAGTGCGGCAGAGGTCGTGAAATATTTTTTGTAACCTGAGGGGTCTACGAGTAACACGCATAACTTTGAGAGCCCCTGATCTAAACCGCTTGGTAACCGCACGCAGATTATACCAAATCTCTATAATGGAAGAGACCCTTGCCCAGTTATACTTCTACGGGCTGATGAAGAAGAAAAAAAACAGCGATTGCGCTATATATTATTTTGTAATATTACTTGCAGTTAATTATCGTAAACTTTGGTCTCTAGTTGGATCAAGCCCGCGTGCAGATGGCGGTGTGGTCGATACTGGCGGCGCCGTTGCTCATGAGCGTCGACCTTGCCATCATTCGTCCTGAGTTCAAAGAGGTGCTGCTTAATGAAGACGTTATTGCTGTGAGGATTAGGAAGGGTAGTTAGGTTCGGGTGCGGGTGTTGTTGTGTAATTTATCCTTTGATCGATAGTTAATAGAAATTAGGTCTTGTTAGTTGATCCTGTCGATTAATATAAAGTCATATTCAAATCAACAGAGTACGTCGCCTAGGTCGGGGACTACCCTCTTAAGTACTTATTTCTGCCGCCAAACTGCAACACGTGCACTGCTGTCGTCCGGTCTGGAGGGTATAGTTGAACAGAAAGTAAAATTACAGGCTGTGAGGGTGTGAGGCATTTTACCTTAGTTTCCGGAGGTGACAACGCATCTGTAGTCTTTTTTATTTGATGTTAGTTGCAGGTGTCGGTGGTCTGTAAGTAGCCACTTGCTAACAGGTGGACTGTAAGATCGTTAGTTACATCAACTTCATCTTAATTGCATTTATGTGTAGTATTAAAACATTACGACGACTCCGTATCGAAGTGGTTGAGTGCAAAGATTTAAAATCTTTGGCTGAATAAACAAGCGTTTGAAGGAATAGGGCAAAGTTTTAAAATGTGGTAAAATTAAAAATTTTGTACAACCGACTTCAATAGGACCAAATCGATGTACTCGAAGTAAATTAAATACGCATTATTAAAGATAACTCAAAAACTGTTAGTCAGATTTTGATTAAATTTATGTAGGACCACACGAGAAGCATCAGCAATCAGATGAAAAAAGAGTCATCAAAGTCGGTTTACCCAGAGAAAAGTCATGAGGCGGCACATATAAAAAACATGCAGTCGAATTAAACTGAGTCCTCTACAGTGAGTGTCGTTAGAGGCGAAATAGAGAAAAGAAAAAGGAGATGGGCTGCAGCATCTTCCTGATTACATCTCAAAAATAATAAAAAGTGCGGCTGATAACTAGCCTGCTAAGCTTGGCAAATATGGCAAATTCAGAAATGGTCACCTGATAAGCTGTTACGATGATAAAGATTATATAGATTCATCTAAACATAAAAAAAATATGCAATTTAGTCAGTGATGTAATTGCGAACCTTATTAATGACTGTATAAAAAGTGGAAAGTATCCCCATATTTTAAAAACTGGCATAGTTAGATCTATCTATAAGCAGGGTAGCCCTATGGTGCATGACAACTATAGGCCAATTACTATTTTACCCGTTATAGATAAAATTGCTGAAAAATACACCTGCAGACAGGTTTATGACTTCTACGCTTAAAACAATATAATAACGGAAAAACAGTATGGCTTTCAACCAAAAAAATATACCACTCAACTGTTATCGACCTTCACTAACAGCGTTTACAAACATTTGATAATAAAAGACACGTCTTGGTAGTCTTTGTAGACTATACTAAAGCGTTTGATACACTTAATCATAACAAGCTAATAGACAGTCGTAATGTCTTAATGATATCAGAGGACCTTTATTATCATGGTGCAGAGATTACCTTAATGACAGAAAATATGCGGTAAAAGTGGGTGATGCCATTAGTTATTATGTTAACTCTTCGGTAGGCACTGCACAAGGCTCTGTAATTGGACCATTGCATTACATCACCTATGTTAATAGTCTGGCAAACATCATCAGACGTTGCGAAATATACCAGTATGCCGATGATACGTGCCTCGTTGCAGAAGGCGAAAATATTAACGAAACTGGCCGCATTCTGCAAGAAGAACTTAATATATTAACACAATGGTCTCACGATAAAGGATTAGTTATCAATGCTAGCAAGACCAAGCTAATGTATATAAGTTCAAGTCACAATAGGAGTAAAGCAATACCTAGCATTATCATGCATGACCACCTATGCCTTCACAAAGGACAAGTGACTCTCAATTGTTATTGTGCAGAATTAGAGCCGGTAGAAACTCAAACTTACTTAGGACTTATAATAGATAGTCGACTCAACTGGAAACATCATAATATTGAGGATGTGTGTAATAGACTTCGAAGCATATTAGCAAAATTCTCCATAATTAAGTATAAAGTCCCTTATAGAATTCTGTTACAATTATATAAATCACTCGCTGAATCTAAAATTTCATATGGCTTGTCTAGTTATGGGCGAACTTATAAATCACATTTAGATAACATTTATTCATTGCAACTACGCATCTTAAAAACCATAGTCCCAGAACAAATTAAAAACTTACACAGGGATTCTGATTACCATAACCTATTCGATTACTGCAAAATTATACCGGTGCATAAAAAAGTAGAATATACTCTCTTAAATGAAGAATTTTTAATGAAGATTTAAAAAAATATGGCATTTCTAACTATTCTAAAACCCGCAGTGCGGCCAAACCAAAATTAGATAAACCTAATTATAATAATTTATACGGAAAACATACTTTAGAATACATGGTTCCGAATTTAATTTATCATTTACCAATATCTTTTCTAAATGAAATTAATCATAAAAATATTAAACACAAATTAAAAAACTATTATAGGAACTGTATTATATCAGACTTCAGACTTAAAAAATAATAAAATTAAATACTATAATCCCCAATAACTATATATCCTATATTTACCTATATGATATACAACCTAAGAATAATCATTATATTCGTTTACTATTAAATATTAAGTAACTAACTAATTGATACCCCCTGTATACGCAACGCAGGAACGACCGGTTTTTGACGCAGTGAAGTGGGCGGTGGCAAGACTCACACCTTTCTTGTTCACTATGAAGTTACTACGTATGTATTGCCGATTTACCGCGTGTTGACCGTGCCAATTGCTGTTTAGTGTTTAACAGTGTTGCGTAGCTCATATTTAAAAAAAATTATGACGGCGATCTGTGGTACACGGTAAAGTTTTTCATTAAGCTTATGTTGTACCATATTATATCCTTTTTATCATGTATAATATGTTAAATAAATAAATAAATAAATCTATCTGTCGCAGTAACAACGGATTAGTAAGTTGAAGTGGCAATGGGCCGGCCATATAGCTCGAAGAACCGATAACCGTTGGGGAAGAAAGGTTCTCGGGTGGCAGCCTCGTGCCGGTAGGCGAAGTGTAGGGCGACCCCCACTAGATGGAGTGACGACCTGGTAAGACATGCAGAAAGTCGATGGATGCAGGTGGCTCAGGACCGTGCTTTGTGGCATACCTTGGGGGAGGCCTATGTTCAGCAGTGGACTTGTGAAGGGCTGTAATGATGATGATGATGATGATGATGATCTGTCGCAGTAAGATAGTTGAAGCCTTGATATAGTTATATCCCTAGGGGATATACCTATATATAGGTTACCTGTATATAGTTAGGCAACAAGACCTGAAACAATTATTTGTAGACCATACATAAAGTATTTTGAAACGGGATGCGAACCAGCGACCCGCAGTTTGTAGCTAAACACTAAGCCATTGCGCTACGGCTTTTGATTACAGATCTGGATTCGCGAACTTGCCGACGGGAGCTATGCAATAGCTTTCGTGAATTTGCGAGAGGATGGCACCCCAGTGGCTCTTCAAGCTAGTTTCGATAGGATGAAGATACCCAAACAAAATTATAAAGTGAAGGTTGGTATCAAATTTAATTAAATAAGTCCGTATGGTTGTGAATTGGTCATTAACTCAACTTAATCGCCCGACGAAGAAAAAAAAGAATGATTAAATTAATGAAAGATTAGAAAAGAAGGAAACTTCATTGGTAGCTACAATATAACATATAGACATGAAATATATAGAGATGAATATATTCGAAATAAATAATTGATAGTTCAAATGGTGACCGTCAAAAAAGGTTGGTCATCCGGAATAAGTAGGAAAGTATACTTTTTATTTGCTGGGTATTAAAGTTACAGCCTATATGCGTCCCACTCCTGAGCACAGGCCTCCCGTTCATTTCTGAAAAGGTTTTAGGGCAAGGTATTGTCCACGGCGCTGCCTCAATGCGTGTTAGCGAATTTCACATGTTTTCGAAAAATAATTTCTATTTTTCAGAGACATGCAGGTTTCCTCATGATGTTTTCCTTCACCGCCGAGATCGTGGTAAATCAACACTCAAAATTGCAATAAACAATTTCATTGGTGCTGGCGGGGATCGAACCCGGTTTGCTCGCGTACTGTGTAAATTTATAGCGAGTACTAAATATCTGAGCTACCACGGCGGTGGTGGCTTGTAATTATCCCATTTTTTTGTACTATATTATATTTATCGTTTATTTCACTTGTAACAGAAACAGAAAGAGAAACTTTTTTATTCAATATAGATTATAAACAATACTTATTGAAAGTCACTTTTTTCATTTACCACTGGTTTGCAAAAAAAAAATCCTCTGTCCTGGGAAGAATCAACAAAAACCCAGCGGGACTATTTTTTTTTTCAAATAATAAACAAATTAGAAATAGCTTGGTAGCGATCACCCCTCCCAGGGGTTATTATAATCCATAAATTCCTTAATATTATAATAACCCTTTTTATACAAACTTAGTTTAATAAAGTTTTTGAACTTTGTGTTTATCAAATTTTGTATATTTTCTGGGATTTTGTTGTAAAAGCGTATACATCGCTCCAAGAATGAATTACGGACTCAGTGGAGTCGAGTAACTAGTACTACTAGCTTGTGTCTGTTCCTAGTATTTACAGATTGATTTGATGACACTTATTTTTGCAAATACATTGTATTCATCGTTTTAATATATAAGACACGATTTCAATAACGGCAGCACATACCTTTGCCAATCAGTGCTGCGGGGAGGTGGATGTGGAAGAATATCCATATCGTTCCTTGTGTGTCGTAAGAGGCGACAGAGGGAAACTAAAATCGGAGCTGGGCTGCAGCATATTCTTGATAACTTAAAATATAAAAAACTGCGAGACTAACCTGCCTGCCTAGTGTGGCTACTATGAAAAATTCCTCAAAACATAGAATATGAGATAATCTATGAAGCAGGCCTATGTTCAGTAGAGGACATACTATACTGGCTGTAATAAATAAAAAAAATAATATAATAATACTTTAATAATGAAAGTGATTCAAAAGTCATCTGTAATATTATTTCTTTTACAGGATCTCTGTAACGATGAAGAAAATAGACTTTTTAACTGTAAGGGTATATTCGAAACGCGAATAAATCCTACAGGTTTGTATTAACTAGAACTTAGTTGTTTTTATCAGCTCGTTACAAAGTTCTCAAGACCAGTCTAAACCAGACCAGTCTAATAGATTCCGCATAGGACCATTGAGGTATTACTACTACATACAAAAATATAGATACATTGTTTATGGATATATGCTAGTAATATATTGCGATGCGTAGGACACAGAGTGAGTACACATACTCACGAAGTACACCCGTCTTTCCCAACACGTGTTCGTGCACACTATTCCTTCATCCTCATAGTCGGATAAAATTGCAATCCGACACGACCGGACAGAAATTAAGCGCGGGATTAACGGCTTTACGTGCTGTTTGAGGCACTTTGGTAAATTACTGCTACTTTTTTTGACTCCAGGCTGCAAATGAGAGTTTCTTAACAGAGAAACCTATTAAATAATTTGCGAAAATTTTGACCCAAACCGGGATTAGTACCCGAGACCACATGAGACGAGGCAGTCATCAGCTCGTAATAGTCGACTATTGAACATGGGATTTTCTAGATGAGCAAGATATATTATCCGCCTGATGGTAAGTGATTATTTCAGTCAATGAAAATCTCGCAACATCAAACCATATCGTGATACAATTACCGTACAACGCCATCTGTCATCGATGATGCTAACTATCACGACATAATCGCAGCACAACGCCATCTGTTTATCAATGACCAAATAACGTTGAACAGCTATAGATGCGTTGTTGTTGTTGACATCTTTGTATAAAGATGGAATCAATGAATTAATACTGGCTCTGATCAGACCGATAACAACAGTGCAGGTATTGCTTCTTGATGGTAAAAATAGGTAAGAGGGTACCAGGGTGAGTTCTAGGCAGAATAACAAAATACCAAAAGAATAACTTTTTTCTTTTAGTAGAGAGGCTATGTAATCTTATGGTCTGTTCGTCGAGAGTTGATAAAAAGCAGGGTTTCAAACTTATTACTAATTGCTGCCAGCTAATTATTTTTGCTAAAAGATAACCATTGCGTTGGCTTCGTCGGGCCTCACGCTTAACAACACCTGCGAGCCTCGTACCACAAAACTCTGTGCTTGCGACGATAAGCGACGCCCGAAACCCAGATTGCGTACAGCAACACGGACCAAAGGCAGGAGGGCAGTAGACATACGCAGGCGTTCCCCTCTGTTATAAATATGTTTAAATTTCTATATAAACTGCACAATTTTTAAAATATTTAAATATAAAGTATATCATATGTAGATTACTTTAATTACTATATTCAAAATGTAACATTTATTCCACAGGTGTTCGCTTTTACAAATTTATACCCGTTTGCATATAACGTATTAAGAAGACTTATGTTTATAACAATTCATTGCAAAAACTGGAAGACGCAAAGACATCCTCTCTGAAAACATTAATTTATTGCCTTTAAGATTATTACAATAAATTTTATTATTGTGTGTATATTTATTGTTTATTTATGTAAAATATCAATGTTAGAAATGATAATGTCGTTGTTAATGCGAAGAAGAAAATGAATGCTCTGGTTCAAATTGTCGCAAATAATCACAGCGTACGCAACCTTACAGTGCAAGAATTGACTATAAAATTTACATAATCATTACAAGTGAATACAATAAAATAAATATGCAGTTTCTAATAAAACTATGTTCAAATAAAACGAAAAAAAGATTACGGGAATTTACTAACATAACAGATTCTTTTTCTGAGGAAAACATAGAAAAATAATATTGATCGAAAATTTCTTTTTCTTTTTGTGATATTGTATTACTTAATGTAATAGTAATAATTTTATGTATAATTTAATTAAAGGTCATAAAATATTTATACATACGTTAAAATAATTAACTCTAAACAGTGGCTATTAGATGTAATCGTCTCTAAAATATTGTATTCTTATATTACATGTAACAGAAATTAATTTCTACAAAATATGAGATCAATTTTAATGGAATATAATAGTTTTTTCAATATAGATTACATTCAAATATACTTATTTAATGAAAGTCATTTATCGAAAAGTACATTAAGTATTAGTATTTATCGAAAAAATCCTCTGTCCTGATCTTGAGTATTAAATCAAAGGAGGCGGCATCGCAAGGTATACCTCTCTGTCAAAGGTACGAGAGCAGCCCCCTGTCACTCTTGCTACCTGCATGAAATAATTACCTACAATCGCTACGCACTTAGGGTAACATACGCGGTCGGAGCTAGCGCGTTGTAGGCGATTGAATGTTAAAGTTTTTTAACGCTGTTTACGTAAATATTTTTTGTAAATACTTGCTGAAATAGTTTTTATTTAGCGTTTAGTATATGTAATTGTAGGATAAAATAGTTGAAAAAGTTTTTTAGTTTAAAAATTATATATATATATATATATATATATATATATATATATATATATATATATATATATATATATATATATATATATATTACATATTTGAACAATTGTAATTACAAAAAGTCTTTTCTACTACAATGGTTGCGTGGGGGGGCTGCTAAATGACCAACAATAGCTTTAGGATATATCAGACCCTTTTTACTGTAAACGAGGCATACCATCTTAGTCCTCACGGGTGACAACGCATCTGCATTTTGATTTCTAATCGAGGATAGATGTAGATGTCTATGGGCCACAGTAACCACTTACCATCAGGTGGACTAACCTAACCTATATAAAAATATCATTCTTTAAGTTACTGAAGGATTTTAGTAGGAAGTTATGAAAGGAGAACTTATTTCATTTTTAAATACTTATATATTTAGATATTTCAAAAAGGAATTAAGTAATAATTTATCTACAGAAGTAATACCTACGTACTTTTTTACAAAACTTAGTTGAAATTTACTTAACTATCCAAGTATCTACTTATATACCTATACTTGTCCTTTGTAATTTAAATATTTTAAGTTATATAACAACACAAAACACTGAAAATTTAAACTTTGTTTAAAAACAAGATTTTAACTAAGTAGAATACTATCACATTTCTTTGTTGTTTCTCCCAAGCCAAGCGTTGTGATTCCCGACGCGTTTAGCATGACACAACTCACATACTTAGGTGCGAAAATATTAGATTAAGTTACTTAGGTGTAGTACCAGAATAACCACCTAAGTAACTTAATTAACATTTCGCAATGTATTTTTTAATCTCTATTGACGTCCATTAGTAACCACGGAAAGTCCGCCGTGATGTAGGAAGGGGAAAGGATGCAAAGTAATATGGACACTCGCGCGCAGTGATAAAATCTTATTTAGCTTGCGTGCGCGATTTATCTAATTAATAATAACAATGTACGCTATTAAACGTCGGCAAGCAGTCAACATCAAAAGAGTGCAACTTTTGTACGTAGTACTATCATTTATTCTGTGACGAGAGTCCGACTCATACCCGTTATATAAAACTAGTTGAACCGCGTCGTGCGTCATTCCTCAAGTGATCGTGCCAGTCAATCGATCTCGGACAAAAATGCCAAATTGCAGTGTATTTTCAAGCATAAAACAAACAAAACCGTCTAATCCACAATGTGTGAATATTTTTGACGTAATATTATCGTTAAAACTCGTATTTTCGTAATATTTTCGTAAAATACCAAGTGTTCCCATCAGAGTTCATGAAGTAAAAAATAAGCTATTTTTAAATAAATATAATTTACTACACAAAATAAATAGGTAATTTTATACTTTCGCGGTCACCTCGTTTTTTGGCTCTAGAAAAACGGAAAATCATCTGATTTCGATGATTTTTTTTATTTATTACGGTGGATTTATGAAAAAATACAAGAATAAAAAAATATTGGTTTCAAGGCTTTAAATGTTCATGAAAATGCACTCATTCACGTTTAATTGTTGATAAGTTTTTTTGTAAATAATCGAATGAAGTTGTTATATTTTTCTATTCTTTTTTATAGGAGAGGGTGGAAAACGAGCATATGGCTCACCTGATGGTAAGTGATTACCGCCGCCCACGAGCAACTGCAACATCAGGGGAATTGCAGATGCGTTGCCGGCCTTTTATAAAGGAGTAGGCTCTTTCCTTGAAGGACCCTAGGTCGTATCGGTCCGGAAAAATATCTGGTGGTAAAAAAATATGTCACTAAACGTAAAAAAAGAAATATCCTATATCTGGATAAAAATAATGGAGAGTAAAAATGTCTGCATGCTTGCCATATGGACTGGCCCAGATTATGCAGTAAAAGTACTAAAAATCTACAAAGACGACAAATTTTGGGATTTAAATATGTTACCCAAGCTACGGTAATTTTATCTATACAGTATTCCAACTTCATACAAACGGACGAAGCGAGAGCTACGCCTACGCGTCTCGATCTCGGCATGCGCTCGGCATGCAGACAGTCGTGAGTGCCGCAGTGATGATTTTGTGGAATATATATAAAAAATGGAGGAAATAAATAATAGAATAAAAATAAAGAAATAATAAATGCGAACTTCATTTAAAACCAAACATATAAATTATAAAATATCTTTTACTTGATTATAGATACCTCTTTATCCAAGTAAAATATATTACTTTTCTCCACCTTGTCCATGTTTCCCAAAATAATTTTTAATTAAGCTTATATTATAATGAGGATTTTTTATACTTAAAAATTTAATAATAAAGTAATTCGTACGTCTCAGCCGAGGCGCAAATATTTTTCGGTCGCAAATTCATAAGACCGATTTGTTATTCATACATAAACATGGTTTTTTAAATAAATCTACCAATCAAAAAACGATACGCATTTTTATTGAACACTTCCTATTGAATTTTCAAAGTACCTATTATATTTGATTATGTAAAAAAAGTATATTTACAATCATAAAACTAGATGGAAACACAAAGTAGGTAAATGTAATGCTGAAGGCAGGCAGCCCTATTGCATGTTTACGTACCGCGCTGCTGTAGGCATTTATTTCAAAGATACGGCCGAGTTACAATACTGTATAGATAATATTACCGTGCCCAAGCTTTGTACGCCTTTAGCGTTTTATAAAAAAATTGTACTGCCTGAAATTATTGACTCGAGATAAGCTAGGTCAATGCCGTTGCGGCAAATATTTTTATAATAAAATATATGGTAATTGAATGTAAGTACCGATTAAAAAAATATAAGTTACACTTGGTTATTTTATTTATTAAAACAGGTTGCAACCGTATTATTAATTTATTTATACCACTATGCTACCGTTAATAGATATAATCGATTATTAACAATCGATTACTGTGAATCAATTAAAATATTTAAGTGTACTTATTTCAAAACTAAGGTTCATACATCATGAAAAATATGTCAAATAGATTATAATAAATTAATTAGATAACATAAAAATGACACACCAAAATTTTTCCATCCACTGAACTCCATTCTAATAAAACTTTTATAATGGAAGATCAAGATCGTTTAGTCGCTATACTCACCCGCGTAGTCATCGCCCGCTCGGAGCGTAAAATACCCAAATTTGCGTAACGCTGAAATGTAAGAGGGCTCTTAAGTCATGGAGTAACAGGTTTTCAAAAATTATTACACTTGTAAATGAAATGGAATATAAAATAATACGAAAATCACCAACGCATTAAATACAAAAAGGAATTATAATAAAATACGGCAAATAAAATACTCATAAATAAAATACA
This sequence comes from Parnassius apollo, assembly GCA_907164705.1. Taxonomy (NCBI): domain Eukaryota; kingdom Metazoa; phylum Arthropoda; class Insecta; order Lepidoptera; family Papilionidae; genus Parnassius; species Parnassius apollo. Next base: position 4,447,779 of record CAJQZP010001207.1, on the reverse strand, counting down.
TTCAAAACAGTCACATTTATTTCTAAAACAACATTTAAGCATTAAAATAAATAACAGTTTAGTCATCTATAATTCTATATAGAATTCATTTTTCGTCATTTGCATTTCAAATTCAACGGTTTTATTTACTTTATTTTTTATGATAGGCGGTCACTTCCCAAAGTGGACACTTATGCTTATAATAATTTTCTTGTTTTTTTTATATAGTGATCCTTTTTCACATAAATATTGTGCGTTTAATATGACTGTCAGTCACAATTTCCGTTTTATAGTAAAGTTCGTCAGCAAAGTACACAAATTAATGCAAAAAGGCTGTCATGTTATCTGCTAATAATTTAAGCTAAAATGGTGGGTGTCATTTCTGCACTATAAAATATCTTTAATTTAGGTCATATTTTTAACCGTAACCGTGCCAATATTTTGCGGGAAAACTTCGCCGAGTACCGGAACAAACTTGTGTCTGAAGTCAAGATTTTTTTGAAGAAAGTCGCAGATTGAATTGGTGACTAAATCTAGTCCGGTACAAACCCAAGACGACACAAGTTTACTGGTTTATCGCTAAAAATAACTCCTTTGTCGTATGTCCTCCGTTTCCGAACACACCACTTATCGGAATCCTTCTCAGCCAGTACCGAAATTCTCGGCTCGACATATCGAATGACGTAAGCTTCGTGGTCACTTAGAAGAGAAGGCCAAATTGGCCTCTAAAAAGTTTGGCGTGCTAAGCAGAGCGGGACAGTATTTCATGCTGGTACACCGCCTGCAACTTTACAAGGTGCAGGTTTGGCCTCACATGGAATACTGTTCTGACATCTAGGCCGGGGCTCCCCAGTACCTACTTCTTCCATTTGATCGCGTCTAGTGCAAAACGTTTTGGATTATCACCGATCGTGCTCGCCGGACAGGAGAGCAGCATAGGTGTTAATCTAGTCCTACTGATAATGTCAAAATGTGGAAATTAATGAATAATATCTTGAGGGAGCAGAGAGAAAAATAGGTGATACGTTCGTAATCGATTAATTGGTAGTTGTGATCTAGTGACAAAAGAGAAAGCAGATTGCGGTCGTGCAGCTGTTATTGTTCTATCGTAGCAGTGCACTCTGCGTACATTCCGTGAAGCAAAACGAGAGTCGATTAAACAAACATAGTATATATGAACATCTCCGAACTATCACATGGAGTGTTGGCCGCTCCCCGGGCAGAACACCTTGCTCGACGGGAGATCTCCCCTTTTCCTTTCACGGCCACAGTGGTGACTAACCGACGTGATCTGAACACGCAACCAACAACCTTCGGAAACTTCAAGCTTCATCATCGTCATTGAATACCCCACCCATTCGCTCCCAAGCAGATATCGTCTGCACTCTTCATATCCTGCAAGCCATCTAGCTTCACAAGGTTCATCGCAGCACTGGAATAATAATGCTTCCTGTTCCTTCAAGCTACTCTCTGCGCCATACAGTGTTCGGCACGGCTCTGAGCCTTACTGCTCGCCTCTGCTTCACGGCACTCTCGTAGATTACTTGCCTTCTTCTCGACTCACCGCAGACTACAAGGCAATCTCCTGGCACTTGCACATTCGTCGACAACTCGACTGCACTATCGACCTCCGGTCTGAGCAGGGGGGTGATGTAGCGGCGCTGTCGTCGCGCCACAATCGAAATACACCGAAGTCTAAATCACGCTATCAACATTCCGAATCAGAAACAGTATATATAGAACATCTCCGAACTATCACATGGAGTGTTGGCCGCTCCCCCGGGCAGAACACCTTGCCCGGTGGGAGATCTCCCCTTTTCTCTCCTTCATCGGCCACATAGTTATTACCTGTGAAACCCATAATAAGTCTAAGTATAATTTGGCAGAAGTACACTAATCCTATTTTTATTATAGTTAGTTTTTATAGTTTTTTAGTCTTAGTTATAGTATACTTTTAGTTTTTGTAGTTATCGCTACTGATAATCATAAATTTATAAATTTCAGGAAAATATATAAAAAGCTGGGATTGTAACTATTCCAGTTTTAAATAGTTATTTGTTCATGAAAATTTGCAACTAATTAATGGAAGACTAATGGAAAAATACATAACTTCACCGTTTACCACGTTATTAAATCACTTTCTTGTTCGTCTCTGTTTTGTTCACGCGGAACGATAGACAGACGTATGTTATTTCGGGTTTAGTAACGGGGAATTAAGTAATTGATTTTAAACTGACTTCCCGATGAACTGGAAATATGACATTTTGAATATAGCTCAAATTCGGATGACAACGCAATATTAAAAAAACAATGTTGATATTTTTAAGCTATTGCATAGCTTCTATCGCGGGCCTTGAGCGCGGGGACCGAATCCAGAAATTCAGTAACGAAAAAAAACCTCACGCTCCCCACTCCGACGGGCATGGAGGTGTGGCGTTGAAAGCCGTGCATTGTCTAACGTCGCTTTAGTTCGGCAGACTTCGGCACGGTGTTTGTGTGCGTGCGACCAGACGTATGCGTGTACACTAGCTGTTAACTGAATGATAAAAATCCCTGAACCTGAATAACCTACATGTATTTTAAGATATTAAAAATATTTTAAACAATATTAACTTCTCATTTATTCAATAAGAGAAAAAAAAATGTTTTCTTATCGGTCACCACTCTCAAAAAGTGTAACTTGATTTAATATCAAAGACTTAACTGCATAAATAAAATAAATAAATAATTATAATTGCATAAGTTGATAAAAATGCTATGCAATAGCTTTACCGCGGCAGTCACCGAGTGCCACACGTATATTTTTTGTTTCACTTATTATCACTTAGGAAAGTTATCGTTCAAACAACACCATATTTTTTTCCGGTTGTTTGGTGCTTTCTATTTGAATCGATGCCACCTAGTAGCACGGATTGTGCGTCAAGAACTCGCTCATATTCATAAGACTGTGTGACCTACTTTATTTATTTACCGAAATCCGTGCTCGAAAATGACCTTATTGAGACCGGGTCATTATCACGGACATAACGAGTCTAATATTTCTTTGATGAATTGCGTACAGGTTTTTAAACATCTGTTAGTTATTTTTTTACTATTGAAATACCTCATTAAACCGCATAAAGTCGATGTTTTGTACTTAGGCGTGCAAAATTAGAATGGAATGAAACAGAATCTCTTTTATTCATTAGAGTTATGTAGCAAAATACTAGTTAAAAATCATTTAAGGGTCTCCTACACACAAGCGGATCGCTGTAGCGGCTCACCGCAAGTCGCGACTCCAGCGTCCAGCCGCTGTAACAACACACCACCGCGGTCGCAGTGGCAGCCTGAAGCTGTGCTCGCTGTGTCAGTCGAGACAACAAGGCTGGCTAACCGTGACGTAGTCTTATTGCTCTTATTATATGCAGAAATATTATCCATTATTTTGTTTTTAATCTTAATGCTTTTGTAATGACTGTGTGAAGTATCATAAAGTTATAGATAATTGTACAATGTTTCTATTAAAGTCTCTGTATTTAGCGCCATTTACCACGCGGTACGCGTTAAAAAAATTTAATACAATTTTGTAAAAATTGGTATAAAAATTTGCAACAGACCAAGCTTCTACCACCGATAGCACATGATTCCGTTTATCTACTCATGTCAGGCCTCTGACACTCTTGCTACCTACGTGAAATAATTACCTAGAATCGTGAGGCACCCCATGCTTCACACGCAGTCGGGGCTACCGCGTTATAGGCGATTGAATGTTATAGTTTTTTAACGCTGTTTACGCAAATAGTTTTTTGTAAATACTTGTTGAAATAATTTTTGTTTAGTGTTTAGTATATTTATTTGTAGGATAAAATAGATGAAAAAGTTTTAAAGTAATTAATGTAATAAAGTAATGATATATATTATGTCCTTATAGATATTACCTATCTATTTGAAAAATTGTAATGGCAAAACGTCGTTTTACAAAAATTTAATCGTTTCCAAAAAAGTATTACAAAAACGCGAAATAACAAGGTTTTCTCGTTGAAATTATATGTTTTCCGTTCGTTGCTTGAAATAACAATTAACTTGTAAAATACATAGTTCGTTTTCTCTACTACAATAAGCTCAAGGCAAATTTTACATAAATTATTTTTTTTAGTAATAATCATTCTTCACGGCGATAATGTGGAGCCGCGGTTAGAGAAAACGACGAAACAAGTGCTTCGATGTTAATATAAACCTCAAATTATTTTGATTGGTTAGGCGTCTTATGAACTTGAGTTACTGTCGTCATCGACTGTCTACTGGGTAGACAGTTTACTCCCGTTCTATCTAATAGCTGTTTAATATTTGATTTATTCAGCTACAGCTGTCGCACCTGTGCTTCTAAACATATTTAACAGCAGAAAATATAAAACAACGAGTATTTTTGAAAACTCTTACGGAAAAATATTGTTTCACATAATCGTCTTATTTAAATTAAACAATAATTAATAGGAACCATAATATAACATTTTATTAAATTAAAACTAAACTGAAATGACTTACGGTTGTTTTTTTAAATAAAGCTTATATATCGACATTTTTTTCGATTTATAAAAATACTGTATAAAAAACTGTTTAACTTACAATATATAAAACTCCAACATTGATATATTTATAATTATCGATATATCAAAAATACGACATTTTAAAAAATATCACAGTGTGTTTGGACTGCTCAGTTGGAGTGATCAGTTGAACTGACCGTGTGTGAGGAAATATGTTTGGCTTAAATCCGTTTGAACTGATATCAGTTCGACTGATGACTTTAACTGACCATGTGTGGCCACCATAAGAGGGCTCTTAATGACCAACAAAAGGTTTCATTGCATTCTATCTGCTTTCTGAATACCTAGGCTGCATTAAAAGTATCGGGAATATATATTTTAGTTAATTAAAAAGATTTTAATATATACATATTAAAATCTTTTTAATTGAAAACTCATTGGTTTTAAAAATCGAATACCATTTATTTATTTAAAAAAAGATTCTCGGTCTTGTCACAAGGTTTTGTCCTACGGTTTTGTCAAACTTGTTTAGTTTAGTAGAAAATGGAATTGACTCGAGAAAATTCAAGAGCGATGATTTATTATGACTTTCAAAGTGGTTTAACACAAAAACAGTGTGTTGACCGGATGATTTCTGCATTTGGTGATGAAGCTCCAACCAAAACCACAATTTATCGCTGGTTTGCTGAATTTCAACGTGGACGTGTCAAGCTCAGTGATGATCCCCGTCAAGGTTGTCCAAAAACTGCAGTCACCCAAGAAAACGTTGACGCTGTGCGTAAGCTGGTTGAGGAAGATCGACATGTGACATACCGCGAAATTCAGTCAACTTTAGACATTGGCATGAGTCAAATACAAATAATCTTGCATGAACAATTAGGTGTAAAACAGTTGGTTTTTTTTTAAGAGCAAAACGCGGCTCGCGTTACTTGGTGCGTCAGAACTCTCGAAAGATTCCAAGCAGGATCCTCAAATGCTGTATACAACATCGTATCAGGTGATGTATCCTGGATATTTGCGTACGAACCCGAAACAAAAAACCAGTCACGAGTTTGAAAATTGTTCGTTCACGGAGTGTTGCAAAAAAATGGTGGACACGAATGGACCGATCTGGAGAAATTAATGGAACAATTTCAAAGCAATGGAGCGATATTGCTTCTACTTGCTCCAGATATTTCATATCGCTCAATGTCGCAGATACGAATTGACGAATATCCAATGGGCTTGGAAATTCCTAGCAATTTTTGTACGAGTATATATATCTCATTCGCACTTGTTTGTTTTGCGGCTTGCCGTCTTGCTTCCGCGGGGAGCAAGACGGCAAGCCGCAAAATTATTTCAAATTTTATTTATTCATAAGTAATTCAAAGTCGTTCGTGACATTCTAGTAAAGTTTTTGAATAATATATCATCTAATTTTTGACTTTTTGACTTTGATCGCCTTCAAGCAGGTCTAATTAAAATATCAGATTGGTCAAAAAGGTGGCTTATTAAATAAAATATAAATAAATGCACAGTCCTCCATATAGGAAACAGAAACCCTCGTTTAATATATAAAATCGATGATATACTAATGAAGAAGTTAAAGTACAAAAAGACTTAGGTGTGCATATAAGTAACGATTTAAAATGGAATCATCATATAACAGTTATAACTAAAAAAGCAAATAGTTTTATTTACCTGATTAGAAAAGCCTTCGGACATCTTACACCAGAAATGATGCTAAAAATACATAAGGCATACATTCGACTTAATTTGGAGTATGCGTTCCAAATCTGGAGCCTCTATTTCAAAAAGAATATTGAGTTACTGGAGAAAGTTCAACGTAGATTTTCAAAGGTCCGTAGAGTATTGAAAAACATACCATATGAATATAGGTTGAATAAGCTTAAACTAACGACATTGAAGGATCGTAGAGACTTGATCGAAGCATATAAAATTATACATGGACACTACGATCTGGAAAATTTTGACAGAGATTTATTCCAGTACTCAACAAACACACATCTTAGGGGTCATCACTTCAAATTAACCAAAACCGTGTCACATAACAACCCACACAAGCGCTTTTTTAGCCAAAGAGTGGTTGAAGCATGGAATAAACTGCCATCAGAAGTAATATCTGCACAAACTATTAACCAATTCAAGAACAGATTAGACAAACATCTAAAATAAGAATAATTACATATTTGAAAATAGGATACGGGCTTACATCAGTTGTTTCAACTGCTAGCCTGTTAAGTAATAATAATAATAATAATAATAATAATTCTTTACACAATGAAAATTGCGGCCTCTTTGCCAAAAACGATCGCACCCAGATACGCCTATTCCTTTTCCTTCTTTTTTGGTTTTGATTAATAATAAAAAAAGCGCTACAAGCCGCCGCAGCAAGAACAATGTCGTCCATAGCGAGCGAATACTGAAATGCTCGTGTAGGACAGTATTGCCTAGTTGATGAAGTTGCGCCATATCGCTCAATATTGTATTGCGCAGTATTGATGCTTGTTGCCGTTGCCGTAAATTGCTTGAAGTAGTCGTGACGTCATAGTTGACGAGTATTGACTGGAATTGAGCAATTTTAGTTGCCCGTATAAGCCCACCTTAAGAGAGATCTATCACTCCTTTATTCACGTGAGTGACGTAAGAGGCGACTATGCGATACGTCTGGTTCTGCGTTCGTCAGTCTCCCTAGGACAAGCCCATATTCAGTAGTGGTCTTTTACGGGTTGACAAAGAAGAAGAAGGTATACAAATTGGTAATACTGCAATGTATTGCAGACTATAAGATATTGCGGGAAATTCCTTTGATCGACATAAAATACTCACTTTAGCAATAAGGAACGAGATGTGTGTCGGACCCCGCTACTACATAGCAGCAAGTTAAGTTCGATCAGAATGTTAACGTACCTACTTTGTCCTTATTACTTTATTATTTTAAATAACGTTAAATTATATATTTTGATAATCATACTTAGCGCTCATATAATCGTATATTATGATCGCGTGTGAAAAATGTTCTTCTAGTCTACATGCTCGATATCGCTACTTGATTTATGTATCAATTGTTTCACTTTACTTAGTTTTTTGATTTACTTTATAAATTTGTGTTTTGCGTATTTATTTATTTAATCTTTATTAAACCTTACAAACAGTATATGATCAAGAGAGGGAATTAATACTAAACTTAACATTCCCTGTCAGTCACAAAAAACACAAATATATCTATACATGTAAAAACAGCCAAGTGCGTGGCCAGACCACGCGTAATGTACAGGTACGGTTCCGTAGTTAGGTACCCTTCGCAATACGTAAACTTAAAAGGGGCCTTGAAATGTCTGAATAAAACATTAAGGCATTCGGCTTAAGACAAAGTAATGATCCGTCCCTACGTTGGACCCCCGGTAAACTCTTGTATCTACCACTGCGCTCCTCATCCTTTCATCCACAGTTATGAAGTCTATCATGCTTCTATCATCACCTTTTTCCCACGTAAACATGTGAATCTTCTTATGACGGAAGAAAGTGTTCGGCACAAAAATATTCTTTTTCACGCATATGGTGAGGAGTACGTACGAGTAATACGGTACTTGTCAGATACATTGTGTTTTCATGCGATTGCCCAATTCAATCTATTTAAAACAAAAGATTTTTAATATTGATATGGCAAAATAAGATGTTGTTAGGTTAGCTAATTTCGTAATATCTTAAGACAGAAGGACCCTTAAGGGGAAATATAATGTCAAATGGCTTAGCAAGATCCTTCGTTATGCCGAAAATATTGCAGCATTAATTTTGAAATAAATATATGGTAAAGTTGAGGATTAATGTTAAGGATTATGTTAGATGAAAACACGATTGCGTAAAATTTTCTCGATAGAAAAAAAAAACCAAAGTTACCTCCAAACTGAACAATAAACCGCTGTTATTCATGAAATACTTTAAATAAGATCATGAAACTTTGTATACTAACTGAACTAACTATAAAGCAGTGCGTATGTTATTTACTTTTTTTAAAATACCATTATTTTTACTGTAAAAAGAAATTACCTAAACTATTGGCCTTTTGAAGCGTGATTCCTGCAGCACGGTCACTTCGCCTCAGCCTTTGGACGGGGAGGTTGTGTCGCTTACGATCAGAATATACATTACGCAACAGTACGACGTAAAATTAAAATGGGAAATAACCGTGATAAAAATAAGAAGCGGCTGGCTTGGCGTTAAGAAACAGGCATAAATATGATAAACCTAATGAAATAAGTGTCTAACGACCTTTCTACTTACAGTATTAGTGATTACAAACATGTCGGTACATAGCATACGACGCGCGGGCAAGTGGGGACGAAATTAGAATTTGAGCTGACTTACTCTATCTTAATGATTTCTTAAATTTACGCGAACAGACCCTACAACTAACACGCTTAAAACAACTAGCGATTTAATAAAGAAATACTCCGAAAAATTAAATCTCGACGTGAATTCGCTAATACCATCATGTGCCAAACCACCGAGGTTGTATGGGTTACCGAAGATACACAAACCAAACGCTCCACTACGTCCCATAGTGAGCCAGATCGATTCACCAACTTATAAGCTGGCACAATACTTAGCAAAAATACTATCACCACTGAGAGGACATACCAGAGCACACACAAAGGATTCATACCATTTTGTGAGTGAGATAAAAGACCTACATCTCGCTAACAATGAAACTATGGTCAGTTTTGATGTTCAGTCACTATTTACATGCCTACCTATTGTGGACTGCATCTCAATTGTAACTAGGAAGCTAGAAGAAAATAACATGCCTCAAGAATATGCAATACTACTTGAACATTGCCTCACATCTGGCTATCTATTGTGGAAGGAGGAGTTCTACAAGCAAGTAGATGGTGTGGCGATGGGCTCACCTGTGTCTCCCATAGTCGCCGACATATTCATGGAGGACTTTGAGGAGAAAGCCCTTCTTACTGCTCCTGTAAATCCAAGGTTCTACAAGCGGTACGTAGACGACACTTTCACAATTTTACCATCTGACAAAGTAACTGCATTTTTAGACCACCTTAACTCCATAAACTCTAAAATACAATTCACAATGGAGTTAGAGGCAAATAATTCTTTAGCTTTCCTAGATGTTTTAGTCATCCGAAATCCTGATAACACTATTGGTCACACTGTGTATAGGAAAAAGACCCATACCAACCGATATCTAAATGGTGAATCTCACCATCATCCTTCACAGTTAGCTACCGTGGGTAAATCTTTGTTTCAGAGAGCACGAGGGATCTGTGACAGAAAACATCTGGCCGCGGAGCTTCAGCACGTCAAGCAAGTATTGCAAGACAACAAGCTTCGGGTCCCGCGCCTACGTCACAGTGAACGAGTGAAGCCGGCAACAGTCGAGCGCGCACCTGCTCTACTACCATATGTTGGAGGAGTCACGGACAAGATTGGCTACATCTTGAAGCGAGCGTCCATTAAGACATACTACAAGCCGCTGAAGAAGATTAGTCAATTTTTACCATCCATCAAATGTAATATTCCTCTACAAGATGCAGGTGTGTACAAGCTAGATTGTGAATGTGGTCTCTCTTACATAGGTCAAACAAAGAGATCTATAAAAACCCGCGTGAAGGAACATATAGCTGATGTGAAGCACCGACGCTCCGGGAAGTCTGCAGTCTGCGAACATGTTCAAGATCGCCCCCACCATTACATTAGATTTGATAAACCACAAATTCTCGCAAAAGAACACCGATTCCTACCAAGGATGATACGCGAGGCTATTGAAATTAAAAAACATCCAAATTTCAATAGAGAAGATGGTTGGGTGCTACCATCTGCTTGGGATCCTATAATCAACAAAATTAAACCCAAACCCAAGCATACCACTGCAAGACTTCATGATACTATAAGCTCGTTTTGCGTAAATCGGACCAAAAATTAATATTAAAAAAACTGAAGGTAGCCGGACTAACTATGACATTGGGACGTCAAACATCTCAGTCCCCCCCGTGACCATGGGCGCTGTAAAGCACCCGAAACGTCGGGATAATAATAAAAATAAATTAAAGATATTAAACGCGATAAAATCCGTAAATAATAGTTTTATTCAATTACTCTATCTTCTTAAGTAGGGACTGAATATATTAACCGACTTGGTATTACATGGTTCTCACATTTTTTTACTGTAGAAGAACTGCGTTGCGAGTCTTGGTTTTTTGCACGTTATGTTTTTGATGGCATCAATAATACCATTTCGTACTAAAATTAATAAAACTGGATCACTTGAAATTTGGCAATATAATATGCTACAGAAACACATAAGTGAGTTTATCAGAATTGCATTAATATCATATGTCTAGCAACACCTTTTTTTAAATCGGCCATGTCTTTATGTAGGGGAAATTACTAACAAAATAATGTTGAATTTAATGGTCTTCATTAACAGTGGCCCCTTTAATATTGATTATCACCATAAAATACATGCCAGTATTTTCAAGAAATAAATTCATGAACGGGAGTAGAAATCTACAGAAGATGGGCAGCAGCGTCTTCCTGATCATAGCACAAAATAATAGAAATATGCAGTTGGCAACTCGCATGCCAAGCGTGGCAACCACGGATAATATCTAACTTATTTGGCAATCTGTGGAGGGAATACAATTGATGAACGGGAATAAAAATATATTAGCCATGTAGAGGCGGCGAAAAAGAAACCACTACCCCATTCCGTCCCGTGGGTGTCTTAAGAGGCGGCAGAGGAAAACTGAAACAGGAGATGAGTGGCAGTATCTTCTTGATAACAGCGCAAAGTAATAAAAAGCTGCGGTTGCAAACCCGCTTGCCAAGTGTGAATACTACTACAAATATCCGGTCTATTTGACAGACAATGGGGTAGCCTATGATCAGCAGTGGATAGCCCTACGGGGTGACCGACTCCAACGCGGGATGACCGACTCCAACGCGGTATGAGCGACTTTACATACCTGTACCTAAAAGTTATTTTCGAAATATTTTTTTCAACTTCTCAGATATGCAGGTTTTCTTGCGATGTTTTTTTTTTTAATTATACATAAAACATTTTACCATAGTACATAGTTACTATACAGCACCATTAAACCGCACAACGGTTTGTATTGGTGCTGGCAGACGTCTAAACGCATTAATATATTATTTTTTATAACTACCTAGTATCATAAAATTGAAAAAAAATTTGTATGATAACAACTAAGTACATATCTTACTTTACAAACACATTCTTATAATATTCAACATTTAATTAGCCATTCTAATCTCATTGTATTAGCTACATGACAACAAACAGGTTTCATTATTTTACGGCGATGAGCGTGATGTGCAATTTATATTTGTAAACTGCCTGCGTGATACGGGAGAAAATCCTAGTGTGGGGTTAACGTTTTTATAAAAGAATTATAAAATAATAGTGGATATTAATGGGGTTGTAAATAGATATACAATATACGATTAGCTGTATTTATTCTTTACATGCATCATAAACTGGAATAAAAACCATTAATAAGAACTTAATTTATTTTAAAGTTAAAGGAGTTATAATCGATTAGTCTATGTTTTAAAAAAAGGTTTTGATTTTAAAGTTTAGCAAAATATGTACTTGCATTTCTATCAGACATTTGATGGATATAAAAAACACCTTATAATTTATTTGGTAATTTAATTATTTTTTGAGAAAGACAAAAACAATAGCAATAAATATAATTAACACTGACTTAATAATAGGTACTAATTATAACTTAGAACATAAATGAAAAACTCATGACGAGCAAAGTGGCTCAGGACCATGCTTTGCGGCAGTCTGTGGAGGAGGATGTTCAGTAGTGGAGTTGTGAAGAGCTGTAATGATGATGATGATTCGAAAACTTGCACGATTAAATAATAAGAAATCGACGCTTTTTTATACAGGATAGGGTGACAAACGAGCACACAGTTCACCTGATGGTAAGTGGTTGCTGTAGACAATAGACATCTACATCTATCCTCGATAACGAATCAAGATGCAGATGCGTTGTCGCCCGTGAGGACTAAGATGAAATGCCTCGTTACCTTTAAAAAGTGTCTCTGGTTCTCTACACTCACTATACGAAACACAGCATCATTAAGCTACTATTTTACATTGATATTCTGTGAGAGCGTGGTCATACCCCGGTCGAACCGACCCATTCGTGCTACAACTATACTTCTAATATAACTGCATGGTTCTACCACGTATAAACGACGTGCTTCATTTTTTTTCATTTTAAAATTGTTCTCGTAATAATTTGATTGTAAGTAAATGTACATTATTGTTTTTATAAATAGCTTATCGATTAAAACAAATGTTTAAAAATAATTAAATCGCGCTAATTAAAGTAGTAGGAATGTTTAAAGTGGAAATTGGCACTAAAAGGCTGGTAATTGGGTCATACACCCTACAAAGCGTGAATATAAAATTTAAATCAGATGCGTGTAATCACTCTGGGAGCTTGTAGCAAACTAAACGCGCGGCCAACGTGTGGACGCGGCGACCAAACTCTGCCAACAATCCTTTGATCATTTGTAAAAAACCGATACCACACGGATCTCGTGCAACTTGCGAGCCATCGTTCCAATACATACCAATGAAGCCCAAACACACCGTCTACATGTTGGCCGATGCTATTGGCCACTACATTCGCCACTGTGTTGGCCAACGTGTAGAGGCGCTGTTATACAATTCTTAAGACAATAGGTAGTGAGTGTGCACTTTTCATATACTGGCTGATTTCTATAACAATTTATTTATTTTTAATAATTAGTTAACAATAAATTTTGTGTGTGTGTTTTTTTTTAAGGTTTACTGAGGTAATTGGAAAATTCGAAGACTTAATTTAGGTTGTTTAGTATATGATGTTTAAATTTATATTTTAAGTTTGTTTCAGTCAATTCGTTCTTAATTGTTTCTGGAAGATCGTTCAGAATAGAAGCTAATATATTAAGAGTGTGCCTGTCTCCATAAAAGTTGTTTGATTTTATTTTTGCTACTGTTTTTTATCACGTTGTCGTGTTCTATTACAATATTTTATCATTTTCAGTGAAGGAATCATATTAAAATCTTCAATCATGATATGGTATTCAAGTTTTTTATTTATAGGTATAACGTTACAGTATCTAAAAAGATCAATATAGTTATTTTCTTTATATTTTTGTTTAACCTTGTCATCTACAATGAGTTTTAAGAATTTTAGTTGTAGATCATAGATCCTATCGATGTATGTTTTGAATGTACGACCATAGCTTGTTATTCCATAAGATATTATCGAATCTACTAGCGCATGGTACATTGATAGTAGTACTGAATATGGTACTTTATTCTTGATAGTATAAAATGTTGCAAGCAATGACCTTAGTTTGATACAAATCGTATCTATGTGAGGACCCCAGTTAAATTTGTTGTCTATGATTAAGCCTAGGTATTTTTGATTTATTACTTGTTCTATAGGTGTACATATGCATTTTTGAATAAGTCCATGCATACATTCGTGAGTATGCACAATGATTGATATTTGACTAGATACTGTGTTATGACTCGACCTAATATGCATGACTTCAGTTTTTTCTGTATTAAGAACTAGTCCCATATCATGAGACCATTGATTTAGAAGTGTTATATCATCTTGAAGAGTATTTTGAGCAGCCACTATGTCACGATCTGCTGATACGAGACAAGTATCGTCCGCAAATTGATACAGTTTACACTTTTTTATGAGGAGATTAAGGTCATTTACATAAGCAAGGTAATGTATGGGACCTAATACTGATCCCTGTGCTTTTCCTTCTGCAATGTTTATATTATCATTAAATATATTACCTACCTTAACAACATATTGTCGGTTACGGAGATAATTTTTACTCCAGTCTAACAAGGGCCCTCTGATACCTGTGTCTTGAAGCTTTTCAATTAGAGTTTCATGTCGTAAAGTATGAAAAGCCTTACTATAGTCAATAAAGGCAACTAATACGTGTTTTTTCTCATCAAGGTAAGTATTAATATCATTTGTGAATTTTGATAGTAGCTGAGTAGTGCTTTTGCCAGGTTGGAATCCGAATTGATTGCTAGATAGTATAGAGTTTACAGTGTAAAATGTTTGTATTTGTTCACATATATATTTTTCTACTATTTTGTCGATAGTCGAGAGTATTGATATCGGCCTGTAATTGGCATATACTCTTTGGGAGTTTTGCTTATGAATTGGTCTAATAATGCTTGTTTTTAATCCGTCTGGATAAATACCCTTTCGTATGCTATCTATAAGTTTTGTCAAAGCAAGAGACATCTTTTCACCTATAAATTTTATGTCAATTGCCCGAATGCCATCAATACCAGGTGCTTTGTTTTCGTTAATATTTTTTATTATTTTTGCTACTTGCTTTACGCACGGTTTTTTATAGTATATAGACAAGCAAACCGGTTTTTTATAATTTTCCATGTTCAAAATATTATTTTTACAATTTGGTATTATTTTAGATACATTTTCTTTAAAACTAGACGCGAAATTATTCGCTATTGTTTGAGTATTCATTTTGTTTGTTTTAAACGCTTTATTTATTACTTCGTCTACAGATCGAGATAACCTTCCTGCTATTTTATTAATTATATACCAAAGTTTTCTTGTATTTTTTCTATTTTTGTTTATTTCCGATTTATAAAAAAAGTTTCTAGATTTCTCTATTGTTTTGTGAGTTTTATTTCTTATTTTGTTATACTCTACTCTTAACACGGCGTTAGTAGGATCTTTTTTCCAGTTTAAAAATAGATTATCTCTTTTATTACAAAGTTTTTTTATACTTTTATCCATGGTTCATTATTTCGTTTAGATGTTGATTTTATTTTTATGATGTATTCCGATTTTTTGTAACATTCAGTAATTTTAGTTATAATGTCTTTGTATATCAAATTTGGGCAATCCATTGTATTAAAATTACTCCAGTCTATATTATGTAATTCTTTATTCAGACGGTCTTGTTTAAAACGTTTTAATGTAACAGGATCAGCCTGTATATGTTCCGGGGCGACGCATGCAATTGCAGTCATTCGATGGTCCGCCAGTACAGTACCCAAAGCCGCACTGTAAAGGCTATGTTTACGAGACCGCACAAAAATATGATCTATGCAACTCTTAGTTACTAGATTTTTTACGATTTTCGATCCTATTATAATCAGATATCCCACAAGATAGGCCGTACTCGCTCATTAGATCTACATATTGTGATATTGTGTTGTTTATTTTTTAAGGTTTAGATTTACGTCACCTATAATTAGAAAATTATCACAGTGTGCATATTTATTTAATAAGTGTTTCAGCTCGGAAACAAATAGGGTTTTACTTTTGTCTGGCGGTAGGTACAATGCACACAGAGTGTAGGTACTTTTATTCGATGTTGCAAGTGTTCCAACAATACATTCAAAACTCAGTGAAGCGGTTTTTGTGGTACTGAAGTTGTGTTTGTTATTCACGTAAATTATGACACCACCTCCTTTTTTATGACTTCTTAACTCTGTGTGCATTGTGTAACCGTCAATATTATATAATGGAGTTAATTTATTTGATATACTGGCTTCTGTGATAATAATGACATCGATTTGTTTCTTGTAGGACTCAATACACTGTAGAAGACACGAGTAGTTTTCAATCAGAGATCTAATTTTTTTACATTTGTTTGTTACATTTGTTTACCTGAAAGCAAGTAATTTTTGATGTCTTAGGCAAACATGATAGGAAGGTTTCGATATTTAAACAGTCCCTAATTTCCGTAATACTATTTAGATTTATGTCAGTAGGCAAACCCGTTAGTAGAGTATCGTTGACCTTAGCACAGCAGAGTCCCAATATCCGCTTCTTCAATTTCTTCCCTTCTCAGGATGAAGACCTTGCGCTTTTATCTTCTTTGCGCGCTCCCCTATATCCTTTTTTCTCTATTCCTTGAACCATTAAAGGTATCTGATTTTAACTGCTGTTTGCTAGATTTCCACAACAATGTCTTCGTTTTGTATGGCGTTAATGCTTCACGTACAAATATTTTTCTTCCGCTTTCATTTTCGTCAGCGTTGGGTATCAGATCTCCGAGTATTTCAGGTTTCACAGTTCGCGCTTTTTTGTCACCCAACAGCAACGCTTTTCTTCCTGAAGGAAAGCGTTCTTACGGAGTGCGAATTGTTGGCTGGTGCTTCTTCCTCCTCCTCAGAATCCTCCTCTGGTAATATAAAGGAACTGTTTCGTGGACGATTTTTCAGGCAGTCTTTACATATCCAGTCCAAGCTGGTTTGAGCTCGCAGTGCATTTATTTGTTTGGTAGTTAGAGCTGCACAAGGCGTAGTAGCATGAACCACTTTTTTACATACACTACACTCACGGTGTCCTTTTTGTAATTATTTTGTTGCACGTATAACACTTTGGAATCGGTGCCATAACGGCTATTGTTTGAAAAGAATTGTTCGTAGTGGATATATTTCGCAACACACACAACTTATATTTACGAGACGAATGCGCGAAGATGATTTTACGAGACGAATGCGCGAAGACGACTGACTGACTTCTTCACCACTGAGAACGTGATAGGCAAATCGAAACTTCAAATTGGAGTAAAAATATGAGTGGAGTCGGCGCGAATCTTTGGGTTGCTTACGTACCTACTACGAAATTTACGTTTAAATCAGTGCGACTGCCGGCTTTGACAGATGACTTTCAAGATACTGTCAATGCAGTTCTACTCATTGGGTGCGTTTGGCAGAAAAAAGCGCTAGGAAGCGCTTGTAAGCAAAATGGCGATTGTAAGCGGTAAGCGCTGTCAAATCGTAAGTAGCTATTTTCCTCTAGGACACGAAGTTAGTTTTAACCGGGGAAGCTAACCTAATTTAAATATATGTTTGTAAAGTATTCATATTAAAAACTTACCAATCATGAATTTTTAATAACATGTATATGTTTATTCATGTCATTATATTACTTAAAACTAATATTGCACAAAACAACTTATAAACTCTACTTCAAAACAAACAAATCAAATAAGCAAAATGGCGGATTGTGTCAGCGCTACTGAAGTTAGCAAACGTGTCCTGGCCGAAAACTGTTTAGTTTCGCCATTTTGCTTATAAGCGCTTGCTAGCGCTTTTTTCTGCCAAACGCACCCAGTGTTAAAATAAAAATTAACCCGTGTTTAAAATTTGCTTTCTTTGATGTTTATAATACCTTTTCGCAAGAATCTGTTCATTTGCTAATGTGAGCTATGAAAACGGGACTATCGCAAAAATTTTGATAGTTATGTCTGAAAATATCAAACCTATCTTAATATATGACAAACTCAAAATCACACAACAAAGCCCCAAGCATTTATAAAATGATACATAAATTTATACAGGCACAAAGTGATGTAAAATCGTACGCAATCAGCGCTGCTAGCGGTGTGTAATGAAATTATAGTACGATATAACAATAATATTTAGAAATAGCATTGTCGTGTTTAATTGTTAATATCGCCAAACAATATCTATTTATTAATTTGGTCAAGTATCAAGTAGCAAAAGACTATATCATGATATAATCAATAAACAGTGTCAAATTTTATGAAATACCGGCATTTCTAAGAACTGACCAATACATATATATATATACAAAAATCTCTTTATTTAAACTATAAGGATAATAAGAGAATTTATTAGTAACTGGAGGTAAAATGTCACTACTTTTTGTATTTTACTTTAGACGGCACTGTTTTGAAAAAGAACTGTGGATTGTTGGCGTAGTTCAATTTATTACGCAAAGGTTAAAATTAATTTTAGGCTTTATTTATAAATATTGTATTTATTTTAATAAAACACATCAATCATATAAAACAAAATGAACATCTAAAGGAAGGAAAATACTTAACCCTCCTTTTTTGTAGTTCCATAATCGGATAAAACGTAGCCTATAAGTTGCCCCGGGTCCTTAAGTACCTATACACAAAGTTTCATGGAAATCTGTTTAACTGTTTTTGTGTGAATCGTGAATACATTGACAGACAGACGGACGGACAGACAAAACACAACTGCCCTCAGCGTATTTAGTTTCTTGAACTTGATTCTTTTTTCAGAAAATATTAGAATTATAGAAACGACATCTCTACGGATTTATTATTATGTATTGATAATTAAATTAAATTATTTTCCCGAAGAAACTTTTTCCTTTTTTAATTAATTTTAACGTCGGTAGTCGGTAGTCGGTAGTCGTCGGTCACAGAATCTTTTTTATTCGTATTTCATCTATGTAAAAGTAAAGTAAAGTACAAAGTAAAAAGTATTTATTTGCCACACAAAAATACAATATTAAAATTTAAATAGAGAGCTTAATAATTAGTTGTGACAAAACATTCTGTGACTCAGTTGTAACGGGAAACCCATTACTCCTGCTATTCTGCCAGCTCTGCGCAGGTCTTAGGCAATTGATGAAACACATGTATCAACAATAAAAAAGAAAAGATAAAAATAAAACAATTAATAAATTATAGTTGCTAAATACAAATAAAAAGTAGTCTAATTTGAGGGGATATCAAAGCCACATTATCTATGATTATATAAAACATCTTTTTTTTTATTCTGTTTCTATAAGTATTTTTAATGGTTCAAAATTATCCGAATTTGGAATTTTTCAAACCTGTAAAAATTTATAACTCCGAAAATATTAACTTTAATCGCAGGAAGTCATAGGACCTTTTTTATTCGTATTTTATCAAAGAGTATATGTCCCGTTTGAAAATAATAATTCCTAGCAAATGAAAAACTATCGGTTTAAACAATGGCACTGAGTGAATGATGATGTGAAGAATGCTATTCAAGGTCACAAAAACGTAATAAATCAAGCGGAATCACTTTCAACACATAATTTTTAGTTCTTGTTTTCATATAAACGTAAAAAACCTCAAATAATTAAATAAAATTTTCGAATATTGCCATTTAGGTTCAATGTTGCCATTTTTTCGCATTTGTGATTATCCTACATTAATGGGAGACTATATAATTAATCGAGTGAGTTAATTTGTTACCTCTGATTTTAAATATTTTGGAAATTATAATAAAAACTACGTTTAAACTTTCACACAAAATAATTAATTATTCTTATTTTAGTTTATTCATGAATTATCTATTAAATATATTTTATTACCTATTTTATATAAATAATTTTATATTATTTATAATTTCATATAAATTTTATATTAATCATATTATATGAAAATACCATAAAAATACGTTTTATTTCATCATTATATTAACTTCTATTCATCTGATAAGCTTTGTATCCTTTTTTTCTAAGGGGACGTAATAAACATTTTAAAATAAAATATACTTTTTTTAATATAAAAACAATTAACTGCAGCTTAAAAAAACTCATTTTTATTGCGTATTTTAGGTAAAATTTCATATAGTAAGCCACACCAACCCGCCATTGCATGTTTGTATGTCTATCTTTATCTAATCTTAGTGACGATATTGTTTTCGCAACTTGTGTAAGTGAGATAGATATATGTTTACTTAAAATTGTTATTAGTTTCAAAGCTACGTCATCGCGTTTGGATAGTGGTTACACTTTTTTCGACGCGCGGTCATGTGGTTTGCTCCTCTAGTGTTGTATAACTCAATGGCATTTAGTATATCATCAGTAGGACAATTTAAAGAGAATCGCATAAAAAATTGAATTGGATAAGTTTTCGGTACAGATACACCGATTCCTCCTGAAATATAATGTTTAAGATAATTTGTGATATTTAAATTATTAATAATATACCTACTTCCTAGTTAGAGTGATGTTATTTTTTGAAGCTTGTCTACACAACTGGTTTTTATAATTAAATACATTAACTTACTATATCTAAGACAGAAACTAAAAATATATAGAGATATAAATAGGTACGTTTTTAGTATTGTAGTTAGTATCGTATTAGACTGTAGTTTTAGTCAGTGTCCAGTTGGATGGAAGAACAAAACTATATATATGATAGTAAATATTATAGTTTGTAACAAATTGACTCGCCTCGTCTTGCCAATTAGGGTTACGTAGCTCGAAATCCATTCGTGTTGTGTGAATTTCAACTCGAGTTAAAGGCTTAAAGGCTACAAGATATTACGTGCTCCACCCCCTTCCATATTAAATGATAATTATTTACCCATAATGCCCTGAATATTAATTATTTTAGCCCCAAGTTTAGGGACTTGGATAATTTTTTGATATTATGTTGTTATAAAAGTCCCTTATGTTATTTTTGACTATAAATAATTGAATTGATTTATCAGTTTTGGATAAAAACAGTAGGTACCGCACGCACCGCTAGGTTCATTCGTAGGCTTTACATCCGTCTATTAGGTATGTTCATTGAGTTATACAAAATTAGAGGAGCAAACCACATTACCGCGCGTCGAAATACTATCCAACCGCGACGGCGTAGCTTTGAAATTACTAAACATTTTAAATAAAAATATATCTGTCTCACTTACACAAGTTGCGAAAACAATACCGTCGCTAAGATTGGATAAGGATAGACACACCAAACATACAATGGTGGGTTGGTGTGGCTTACTTTATAAAATTTAACCCAAAATACGCAATAAAAAGAGAGTTTTTTTTTAAGCTGCAGTTAATTTTTTTTATTAAAAAAAGTATATTTTCTTATCAGGTAAATAGAAATTAGCATAACTGATGAAATAAAACACATTTTTATAAGTATTTTTATTGTACTAATAAATCAAACAATATAAAATAGGTAATTAATTGAGGTTTTTACGTTTATACGAGAACATGAACTAAAACTTATGTGCTAAAAGTGATTCCGCTTGATTTATTATAGTAAAAGTTAAGTAAAGTAAAGTTATAGCCTATATACGTCCCACTGCTGGGCTCAGGCCTCCCCTCATTTCTGAGAGGGTTTTAGGGCAAGGAAGTGTCCGCCGCGCTGCCCAAATGCGTGTTGACGAACTTCACATGTCTTCGAAATATTTTTTTTCTTATTCCTTAGACATGCAGGTTTCCTCACGATGTTTTCCTTCACCGCCGAGCACGTGGTAAATCTGCACTTAAAATTGCAATTAACAATTTCATTGGTGCCGGCGGCGATCGAACCCGGGTTACTCGCGTTCTGTTATATTTACAGCGAGCGTTAACCACTGATTTATTATGTTTTTGTGATATTGAATCACATTCTTTCACTACAAATTTACCCATTTTTTGTCGCGGGTCGTTCTGCTCAACTCCGTCGGCGTCACATGGAACATCGAACTGACGTCTGACGTTAGCTAGGCATATGGATGTGTGTATATGTGCAGTGGCAATGCTTTGACGCGGTAATTACTAATCTAGTGTAATGTATAAATCAATGGGTATGTCTTAACTTATCATTAGCTATTATTATTAATATATTATAGTGTGTCCCAGAAGTCGACGTCAAGCCAAAACTTTCTGATAGGCGAGTTACCAGAAAAATATTATATTAAGTCATGTATTTCAGAAATTATAGTAATTTTTTTTTTCAATGAATGAAAAAAATGAAAAAATGTACAGCATGAGACAGTTTTTTCATTCCTGTTGCTACAAGTATTCACTTTTTGCCAATTTTTTTTCTCTTACGTCATCCTGAATAGTGCTTCTGTAACCTGTAATCCTAAACCCTGTGCCGATCACTCAAGCTTGAAAGAAAATATAATTTTATACCGAACCAAGTTTTCAGAATTACTTTTTCGCACTACTTCAACTGACCGGCCCGGAAAAAAAAATTGTACTACGCCAGTTTGGCAAGTAGCTTTATAAGTTAGCGCATTTAATAAGGATTCTAACATGGTATAACACTTACTCAATTATTTCTTAGATCAGCCATAAAAATTTTTTTGTTAAACAAAGTCAGTTTTTTACAATTTTTCGAACTTACATTAAAACGATTCTAGTGCAACCAAAGCGTTCCTAATGACCACAGCGTGGTTTAAATGAGATAGGGAGAGACATTCGATAAAGTGTGAGTGAGACAGATAGTGATGCTTATCAGACACAGACGCAAATACAAACTAAAGTAATAAAATAATGGTTATAAAATTAAGACAGTCAGTTTCGTTTTAAGATAAAATTTATTACTTGTTTTACAAAAGATGTTCAAATTGCCGTCCTTGAGCTGCAATACAAGCCCGATATCTTCTTATAAAAGATCGTGAAATCAGGCGGGCGAATCTTCCATTATTACAAAATTTAACTGCTTCCGCTATTCTCTGTCTAAGCTCTTCTACATTTTCAATCGGCTTGGAATATACTTTTTCCTTCACTGCTCCCCAGTAAAAAAAATCTAGAGGATTTAAATCGGGTGAGCGGGCGGGCCACGAGATCGGACCAGCTCGCCCTATCCATCTGTCCAGATATTCCTTGATAAGGTGTTCTCGAACTAAGCGGCTATAATGCGCTGGACAACCATCTTGTTGGAACCACATATCTCTGAAAATAATAAGCGGCACGTCCTCCAGCAAATTGGGTAAATGGTTTTGTAAAAAACTTAAATAAATTTCAGCATTTAAAACTTCTGGCAGCTCGAAAGGCCCTATGACTTTTCTGTTTAAAATTCCAGTCCACATGTTTATTTTGAAACGGTACTGTGATCTATCTTATCTTATCAATCGTGGATTTTCGACGTGTCATTCGTGTAGATTGTGAAGGTTCATGTAGCCGTCTTTTTTAAAGGTTGATTCATCCGACCACAAAATTTTTTCTGAAAATTGTGGGTGTTCTCGGTGTTTTTGAATCATGGTTTGGCAAAACGCAACCCGAGGTTCATAATCCCGAGGTAATAACGTTTGTACTCGCTGTACATGATAAGGGTGAAGCTCATTTTTTTGTAATATTCGGTGAGCTATACTTTTGAGCACACCTGTGCTGGCCTCAATTCCACGTACCGAACAACTTGGCTCCTCATCAACTGCTTGAAGGACTACTTCCTCGTAAGGTAATGAAATTCTACCTTCACCTTGCATTTGGTTTGGCAGTCGGCCATCAGAGAAGAGTAGACATTGGTAAAAACTATGTGATCTTGATAGCGATCAGTATCAGTATTAGGGATCTTGATAGCGACCACTAGACGGTATCTCTCGCGATACCGTCTAGTGGCTTCACTGGCATTACATTGGCATTCTCCATAAATGAGATGCATGTTGGCACATTCCTGTGTGGTGTACACAGCCATGGTATGATACAAATACACAATAACACGTTAGTCCAGGGAAAAGTAAAGGTCATCGTAAAGAGATCACAAATGTCCAAATCCAAATCACACGCAAACAAGTCAAAGTAGTAAGAACACAAGATATCACCAGCGAATACGAAAAGATGCGTAGTAAACGAAGTAGCGTTGCGTACTGATTTCACAGAGTACTTGACTGATTTGTAGTGCGTGTACAATACCAATAGACCACTCAATACCAATAAGAGGCGTCACTACCTGTCTTGCTCACACTTAGCATGGCTCTCTGTCTTGTTCACTCATTTGCGTCTGTGTCTCATAAGCGTCACTGTCTGTCTCGCTCACACTTTATGGAATGTCTCTCTTTATCTCATTTAAACCACGCTGTGGTCATTAGGAACGCTTTGGTTGCACTAGAATCGTTTTAATGTAAGTTCCAAAAAATTGTTAAAAACTGACTTTGTTTAACAAAAAAATTTTATGGCTGATCTAAGAAATAATGTAGTAAGTGTTATACCACGTTAGAATCCTTATTAAATGCTATAACTTATAAAGCTACTTGCGAAACTGGCGTAGTGTAATTTTTTTTCCAGGACGGTCAGTTGAAGTAGTGCGAAAAACTAATTCTGAAAACTTGGTTCGGTAGAAAATTACATTTTCTTTCAAGCTGGAGTGATCGGCACAGGGTTTAGGATTACAGGTTATAGAAGCACTATTCAGGATGACGTAAGAGAAAAAAATTGGCAAAAAGTAAATATTTTTAGCAACAGGAATGCAAAAACTGTCTCATGGTGTACATATTATCGAAAAAAAAATTACTAGAATTTCTGAAATACATGACTTAGAATTTTTTATATTTTTCTTTTAACTAGTATGGCTTCGCCTATCAGAAAGTTTCGGCTTGACGTCGACTTCTGGGACACCCGATATTATCAATTTTACCGTCTATTGATTTCGTACGAGAGATTATTTTTTACTGAAAACGAGACATTCCATCTTAGTCTGCAGAGGTGACAACGCATCTGCATTTTGATTCTTAATCGAGGAAAAATTTAGATGTCTATGGGCCACAGCATCCTTTTACCATCAGGTGGACTGTGTGTTCTTTGTCACCCCTATTCTGTAAAAAAATGTAGGAGTGAATAAATAAAATAGAGTATTTATCAAATAATGTAATATTAGTACATCAAGTTTTTAGTTTTCATACAAACGTGAAACTGGTAATTGCAGGACGCATAGAGCCCTACGTCACGTTTAATATATTGATGTCTTGTCCGACACTACGGTCACCGCCTCGTGGCATATTTTTGAACTGAGAAAGGTGCCTACGTCTGTACGATTTCTCGACGGAAAACTAGCTGTATTAATGGGATATGTAAAGATCGGCCACCACCATTTCTTGATCCATTAGGTCCGTACCACCCATATGTATATTATATTCCGTGAAAATGGCTGGCCTTG
Organism: Parnassius apollo; assembly: GCA_907164705.1. Lineage (NCBI taxonomy): Eukaryota > Metazoa > Arthropoda > Insecta > Lepidoptera > Papilionidae > Parnassius > Parnassius apollo. The sequence goes on along the minus strand of CAJQZP010001207.1, from coordinate 4,422,574 downwards.
GAACTTGTATCTTCAAGAAAAAAACATTTAAAAGAGTTTTTAATAGCATTTACTAATATTGGTGGCCTACGGTGGTACCTACGCACAATAATTACAACAGGAAAAATTTAACTTTTTTTTGCGTAATTCTAATAAGTTGTCCATGTCATAACACCATATTATAGTATTATATATACCTGATGGGTCGTGTATGCACGATCCCACTTGATGAGCAAAAGACATTTAGTGCTAAATGGTGTGGTCTTTTGGTAGGAAAAAAGGTAGGTAGAAAAAACAAGTAAGAATTCGCATCCTACCGCACCTGACAATGGTTCGCCGCACACCGCGAAAAGGACGGAGACATTTTTGAATTTCTGGGAATTTTGCATTAATCTTAAGTTTTCGCCACCATCATCATTACAGACCTTCACAAATCCACAGCTGAACATTGGAATGCCATAAAGCAAGGTTCTGGGTCACCTACATCTTCTGAGTTCGTGCATCACCCACAGGGTGAATAGATTTAGATTCGAATCATCATACCCATTTCTATATGAAGTTCGTATTTACTCCTTATTCTCCCTCATAGGTACATATTGTTGAGCGATGCTCTTGTGACATGATGATGTAATATTGTGATCTATTACGATATATTTCAGATAATGGGTTTCATGATAATAAAGTTATTGAATGAATTATTATATATGTAATAAATAATAAAAATTAATAATACATCTGTTACGAATAAATTAAGTAGTAAACACGTACCTTATTCGATTCTGTGTTTATTCTCCAATATTTTAACCTTTTGAAAAAAGAACAAGTTCTGTACTACAATGGGGACAAGGGGACAAGTTATGTTCAATGCTGATCGTAAGTGAAAGTTGACGGTAGCTTATAAAACATGGTTCGTTAAAGACTACACAAAATTGATGTAAATTACATTGCGATTAATTGAGTTTATATTCATTTGATTTCTGTGTTCCTAACTATTCATTTTTATGCGTAACACTTGGATTTTTTCCATTTTGTGCGACCATTTTACGTTAATAAATTGCGCATAGATGTGCATTCACACCATGTATAATTACAATTTGTAGGCAATACAATAAACACTGGTTTTGTGTGGGTTTCGAACACGCTGTCCCTCAGCAGCGCAGTCAAACACTTTTAGTCACTGCACTATCAATTCATTTTATTTAGATATGAATAGCCGAATACAAGCATTGCTTACATTATTATCTCTTTAGATATCAGATTTATATATATATATATATATATATATATATATATATATATATATATATATATATTCCTCTCTTTTTGATTATTACTTCACCGCCTCCGTAATGTCTACGAGTATCTCTGTTTAGCCTAATGGTTGACTGGGAGAGAATGCCCTATGGCATTAAGTCCGCCATATGTACTTTTTTGTGCATGAAAGCATAAATAAATGAATAAATAAATAAAATACTTTAAATTAGATCGTGAAACTTTGAATACTAACTGAACTAACTATAAAGATATATGTTTTTTTTATTACCATCATTTTCAGAGTAAAAAAGAAATTACCTAAACTATCGGCGTCTTGAAGCTTGTTCCCTGCCGCCCGATAAGTTTCGTTTCGGCTTTCCAACGGGGCAGCTGTGTCGCTTACGATCAGAATATGAGTACACATTACGCAACAGGACGATGTAAAATTAAAATAGTAAATAACCGTAATAAAAATAAGAAGTGACTGGGTTGGCGTAAAGAAATAGGCATAAATATGATAAACCTAATGCAATAATTATCTAACGACCTATATAATTACAGTATTAGTGATTACAAACATGTCGGTACATAGTGTACGACGCGCGGGGAAGTGGGGGCGAAATTAGAGTTTGAGCTGAGGGAGTATACGTTTTCCGTTCAACAACAAAAATTAATATTTGTATATTGTTGCTTTTAAAACTTAATGTCCGAGTTTATTTGAATAACAATATTTAATAATAACAATAACTATCATTCGTGGAAACTGTGAAATATCTAGGTACTGTTATGTTTTTCGATCACATGATAAAAGTACTGAGAGCACCTTGCCTCGCGAGCGCCAATGCTCACAGTAAAAAAGGGCGGCGATTGTGATGTCTTGTATTTCCTTAGGGTACTGCGGCAGTATACTCGTACTGGAAGTCCATAACGGAACGAATCTTTTACCAGTGAGAGCAGTGTTCGCAGCGGCCGAAAGTAAATTGACTACTTGTAGTTGTAACGATTTGGCAATTAACTCAGCCAAAGTTCTTATATCATACAGCCTAGTCTGATTTAGATTTTGATCAAACTCAAGAGAAAAAATGTTAAGGATTTCAAACCATATATTTTTACATATTTTTAATTTTTAGATGCAAAATATCAACAACAATTTATTTGAGAGTTCGCCTTTGTCCTTTGTGCAACCTATTAACATATTCGAAGCTCTATGCCTAATCTACAACGCAAAGATCTTTCGAATCGACGTTGAACTGCTTCTATTTTGTCAACATGGAAATTTGATGGCATTTTTGCTTATTGGGTGACCAGACAGATGAACAGTATTCATGTGTTCTTCGCTCCAGCCAAAATAAAATAGAACACAAAAATAACATAACACCCTTTGTTACGGAGTACAAATGTTAGCAATTAATTTGTAATTTTTTTTCTTGTGATGTAATGTAGCTTGAATGTCAAAGAAGTGTTAAACGTTACTCCAAAATAACGGACAATTTTCACACGTTCGATTGATTTCTATCAATATTGCTAACGTTACTCAAGTCGTATTTTTTATTAGAAAACTAGCGATCCGCTGCAGCTTCACACGGGTGATTTCTGGATCTCGACAACAGCTCAACTACCGGGTCCAATTGTAAATCTAAGCCATCCAGGGACCCACTCAAATACACACAAAAATTATCAATATCGGTCCAGCAGCATTTTCAAGTTTTTGAGAGATTAACAGGAAACAATTGATTTTTATACATAGAGATTTGGCTATGTTAAGCTATTAGATAAATAAATAAAGTTGATAAAGATTCGGGGGGAGGGAGGTTTGAACTAGTCCAAAGCAGTGCTGCCATTTTCGAGATCTAGCGCTTTTTTGATACGTCTAGCGCACATTTAGAAATTTCAGCGGATAATTTAGCGCTTCTTGATTTCTGACTGAAATGTCCTTTCCTACACAAACTAATGTTCATACGAACCTTGGTTTCACCACAGAATAAATAATAGTTGTTTGTGTAGAAAAGTTACTAAGTGCTTTATTTGTATACCTTTTAGTTTTGTTACTATTTTATGCTAGTGCCTGACTACCATTCCACCTAATGGTAAGTGGTGATGCAGCAAAAGACGGTAAAGCTCAAAAAATCCCTATATGAAGCATATAATCTATGAAACGAGCGATTTAGCTTAACAAAAGCCTAATCATTGTTGTCTTGAAGACGCCTATATTATAATCAGATGGAACAGAAGTTAGTTTTGTTAGTCAATTTTCATTAATTCCAGCAGCATATTTAATCTATCCTGTTGTGTATACACGTTGAAGTTACTTCAATCAAATCAACAGCACTTGCTTTTATTATGAGCTTCCTGGTCAGATGCGGATTAAATGTCGACAGCACCCTAGGCTTGCACCTGATCGACGCCTTTCCAGCGGCCGTATGTTGTAAATTATAACTAACATTTTGCAAAAAAAAAACTACATTCATAGACAAATTCAGAGAAAAACGGAAAAAAGGTTTTAATTTCTCCTATTGTAATTCACCGTGAGTACTGGCCATTAAAATTAGTAAATGCTATAAAAATTAAAGTTTTGTAGTAATAAAAATAAATGTTTATTCTTTTTATTTCATTTGTTTTTACGTAATTATAGCGTAATATTGCGATACTGCGAAAAATTCACCAACTTTTGAGTTTGAATTCTTTAGGTTTAGATTTTGTTTAAAATCTTGCCCTGTTTATAGTGTTAAGTGTGGTGAATAGAGAATGCCAGATCTAAACGCCACTGAGCTGGGCTGTTACTTTAATTGAATAACCTACAAACATGTGGCCGAAATATTACGAGTATCTGTGGTACACCGAGTTGTGAATAGATGTTGGCAAATCGGACAGTATTGAAACTCGCAGGATAGGGACGTAAATAATATAAACTTTTGCTGGAGATGATCGGTTCCTCGTTACAAGCGTGCTTACTATACAGGATGTTGTAACTTCTTCTGAGGTAAGAACGAAGTTACAATTAGTTCGAGGGGTTACCGTAAACACAAAATATGTGAGAAAAAGACTGGATTCGGCCGGAATAAATTCACACTCGCCTGTCAGAGGCCCCCTTCTTGCCACATGCCATCGTATAGAGTTAATTTTGCTGGCAATCATTAAAATGGTGTGACGAAGCTTAGATTTACGATTATACTTGAAGTCAGATTTTGGAAGGATAAAAGCGTGAAGCTGCACAGGGAAGAGGTACGCTCAGAGCAACATTATTGGAAAAGAGATACATGGAGGAGGGTCAGATAAGGTATGGGGAGGTATTTGTATTAGGTCTACTACTAACAGTACTAGACCTAATACAAATACCTCCCCATACCTTATCTGTACTAAGAGTAGCACGATAATATGTAACTGATATTTTGGAAAAGAATATAGTGCCATTTGCAACTTTTATAAGAGATAGATTTGTTTTTGCATGATAACGCATGTTGGACAATCGGACAGTATTAAAACTCGCAGGGTAGGGACGTAAATGAAAAACTTGCTGGAGATGATCGGTTCCTCGTTACAGGCGTGCTTACTAAACAGGATTTTAACTTCTTCTGAAGTAAGAACGCGTACTGCGACCGTTAATGAAGAATACCTTCGAATCGTTTAAATCAATGCTAATGATTTCAACGTTTTCGACTTGACTTAAACCCCATAAGTAAGTATGGGATGAGCTTCGAAGACAAATTAAGAAAAAATCCTACCCCACTGATTTGAGAGATCTTAAGAGAGCCTATCAGGAAGAATAAAACGCAATCACTCAGGATTTTATTGATAACTTAATTAGGAGTATGCTAAGAAGACATGTTTTTCATATTTTCTCTAAAATATTTCTTTTTATCTTAATTTTATTAATTTTTATCATTAGTTTGTTTTTTGACGTTTGTAATATTAAAATTAACGAATAACTAGCTGTACCTGCGACTTTGTTCGCGTGGAATCAGTACTTTTGCTATTCTTTGTGATGATGATTTATTTATAAATTAAACTGTCACGAAGACTTAGAAAGATACTTATTTGAATAAAAACATTCAGTTAGTTAATCAATCAGATAAACAAATAAACGGACCCACAAACGAACCAAGAAACAAATGGGGCAAACTGTACACTTGTGTTTTATTTTGTAAATAAACAACAAAGTAACCGCAAGAACCTAATCCCTAATTTGCTCACAAATTTGTCTAGCCAATACTTGGTTTCCATACAACAAATAAGATATTGCCCTAAATAAGCAAACACCATCACTACTTATTGTTATTACATAAAAAATTTGAAATGAATACTACAATCCAATGCATCATCATCATTACAGCCCTTCACAAGTCCACTTCTGAACATAGGCCTCCCCCAAGTAATGCCACAAAGCACGGTCCTGAGCCACCTGCATCCATCGACTTCCTGCATGTCTTACCAGGTCGTCACTCCATCTATTGGGGGTCGCCCTACACTACGCCTACCGGTACGAGGCTGCCACTCGAGAACCTTTCTTCCCCATCGGTTATCGGTTCTTCGAGCTATATGGCCGGCCCATTGCCACTTCAGCTTACTAATCCGTTGGGCTATGTCGGTCACTCTGGTTTTACTGCGGATATCCTCATTTCTGAGTCTATCACGCAGAGAAACTCCGAGCATAGCCCTCTCCATAGCTCGCTGAGCGACCTTAAGCGTCCTCATACGGCCAGCAGTGAAGGACCACGTCTCAGATCCGTAAGTCATCACTGGCAACACGCACTGGTTGTACAATCTAGTTTTTAGAGATTGAGGTATACCTGACGAAAAGATATGCCGTAATTTCCCGAACGCTGCCCAGCCGAGTTGAATCCGTCGATTGACCTCTCGGTCGAAGTTGGACTTACCTAGTCGGACTATTTGTCCCAGGTAAACGTATTCGTCAACAACTTCGAGCATAGTGCTCCCAACAACTACCGGCATAGGTGTGACATGGACATTGAACATGATCTTTGTTTTGTCCATGTTCATCTTAAGACCTATCCGTTGGGAGGCACTATTGAGGTCATTGAGCATAGTGCTTAAGTCCTCCAGCGATTCTGCCATAAGGACTATATCGTCGGCAAATCGAAGGTGAGTGATGTACTCGCCATTGATGTCAATACCGTATCCTTTCCAGTCCAGTAGCTTGAAAACGTCTTCCAATGCAGCGGTGAAGAGTTTCGGGGATATAACGTCACCCTGTCTTACACCTCTCTGCAGTTGGATAGGTTTCGAGCTCTGGTTCTGTACTCGGATAGCCATCGTAGCCCTACTGTACAAACACTTCAGCACTTCGATATACCGACAGTCAACTTGGCACCGCTGAAGGGACTGTAGCACCGCCCAAATTTCGACGGAATCAAAGGCTTTCTCATAGTCCACATACGCCAGGCAAAGTGGCAGATTGTACTCTTCAGTCTTCTGTACAATCTGCCGCAGGGTATGTATGTGGTCTATGGTACTGAAGCCTTTTCGGAAACCGGCTTGTTCGGGAGGCTGGAAGTCGTCAAGTCTGCGTGCGAGACGATTCGTAATGACTCTCGAAAACAGCACGTAGACGCGGCTCAGAAGGGAAATCGGTCTGTAGTTCTTTAAGAGAGCGTTGTCGCCTTTCTTAAAGAACAAGACCACCGCACTTCTGCTCCACGCCTCTGGAGTAGTGCCACCATGGAGGACGGAATTGAAGAGCTTCTGAAGGACTTCAAGTACCGGTGTTCCACCCGCTTTCAGAAGCTCCGCTGTAATTCCATCCTCGCCTGGGGCCCTGCCGTTTTTAAGGTGCTGGAGAGCCATTCTAATCTCGCTTAGACTGACGTCCGGGATATCATCGGAATAGTGTCGGATAAGACTTGCTCTTGGATCGTTACTCACACTTGCGTGTGGCTCCAACGATGATGTGTACAGCTGCCCATAGAACCTCTCAATCTCACTCAAAATCTCAGGTGTCCCGGAAACGATGTTGCCACACTCAGTCTTCAGCCTTGACAGTTGGCTCTTTCTGGCAGACAGATCTCTGGCAAAGACTTTGGAGCCCTGGTTCCGCTCGATCGCTTCTTTAATACGAGAAGTATTAAAGTTGCGTAAGTCTCGCCGTATGCATTTGGAGATCTGTCTGTTCAGTTGCCTGTATGCTGTCAAATCTGTTGACGATTGCAGCCTCATCTCCCGTCTAACAGCCATGAGATTAAGAGTGTGATCGGAGAGTTTTTGTGTTCTTCTGCGGCGGGTCTTGCAGAACTTAGCTCCGACCGCATGGACAGTTTCCACGAGCTTGTCGTTCATATCGTCCACTGCATTGCAATCTTCTAGGCACTGGAAGCGGTTACGTAACTCGAGCTGAAAGGTTTCGGGATTCTGGATTAGAGCACGAGGGGGACGGAGCGTTGACTTCATTAGACGAGACCTCTCCAACTTAACGTTTAGGTTCAGTGTGCCTCTAACCATTCGGTGATCGCTGCCAGTTTTCACCCTTGCGATCACTGAGACATCACTGAACAGTTGGCGTCTGGTCGTCATAATGAAGTCAATCTCATTTTTTGTCGAACCGTCGGGGCTCGACCAGGTCCACTTCCTGTGGGGCCGCTTCTGGAAGAAAGAGTTCATCATAAAGAGTCCCTCTTTCTCCATAAAGTCGGCCAGCTGCTGGCCCCTTCGGTTCCGTTGCCCTACTCCAAATTTCCCTACCTTCAGCTCACCGCTTTCTCTTGTGCCCAGTTTTGCGTTGAAGTCTCCCATCAACACCGTGTAGTAGGTTTTGGAGGAATGTATGGCTCTGGAAATATCCTCATACATTTCCTCCACCTCCTCATCGGGATGTGCCGAGGTTGGTGCGTAAACCTGAATGACCTTCAGCGAATACCGTTTGGTGATTCTGAGTATCAGGTACGCGACCCTCGTCGACACACTCCCAATCTTTACAACGTTGTTGACGAGAGATTTGTGGACGATAAATCCGACACCTCCTTGGGACAGATGGTCGCCTTCCCGGTGATAGAACAAGTTGCCGGACTCGAGGATTGCCGTGTCCTCCCCCTCTCTTCGGACCTCGGATAATCCAATAATATGCCAGCGCAACTTGTCTACCTCTTCTTCCAGCTCCAGTATCTTCTCGTCAGTCCTCAGGGTGCGTGCGTTATATGTTGCCAGGTCGAGTCGTCGTAGGTGGCAACCGAACCTCCACCGGAGATTCTTAGCACCCCCCTGCCCCGCCGTTACCATGGTCGCCACCGTAGCCAGGAATAGCGGGGCCGCCGGGGACTGGGGGCCGTCTGTTTGTGTATTTATTCATTGGGGGGTATTTGCCATAGTTGCCACGCTTGGCGAGCGGGTTGGCAACCGCAGTTTTTTTTTGTCGTACAGTTGCTATTATCAGGAAGATGCTGCTGCCCATCTCCTTTCTGTGTCCCTCTGTCACCTTTTACGACACCCACGGGAAGATATGGGGTAGTGGATATTCTTAACCGCCACTACACGGCAAAATCCAATGCATACCTAAAACTAAGTACCTACACTAACGAAATAATTAAATTGCGTAAGTATCTATATTTTGTCTCATCGTGCAAACAAGTAAAAAGTAAAACTAAACTCAACCTAGGAAAGGTTTTTCACCTTTAAGGGGAAATATAATGTCAAATGGCTTAGCAAGATCCTTCGTTATGCCGAAAATATTGCAGCATTAATTTTGAAATAAATATATGGTAAAGTTGATGATTAATGTTAAGGATTATGTTAGACGAAAACACGATTTCGTAAAATTTTCTCGATAGAAAAAAAAATCCAAAGTTACCTCCAAAATAAACAATAAACCGCTGTTATTCATAAAATACTTTAAATAAGATCATGAAACTTTGCATACTAACTGAACTAACTATAAAGCAGTGCTTATGTTATTTACTTTTTTTAAAATACCATTATTTTTACTGTAAAAAGAAATTACCTAAACTATTGGCCTTTTGAAGCGTGATTCCTGCAGCACGATCACTTCGCCTCAGCCTTTGGATGGGGAGGTTGTGTCGCTTACGATCAGAATATACATTATGCAACAGTACGACGTAAAATTAAAATGGGAATTAACCTTGATAAAAATAAGAAGCGGCTGGCTTGGCGTTAAGAAACAGGCATAAATATGATAAACCTAATGAAATAAGTGTCTAACTTTCTACTTACAGTATTAGTGATTACAAACATGTCGTCGGTACATAGCATACGATGCGCGGGCAAGTGGGGACGAAATTAGAATTTGAGCTGACTTACTCTATCCTCTTAAGTAATAAGTGTCATCGGCCTTAAAATCGGTTGGGAGTTAAAATCAATTAATCTCTTTACAAAGTATTGCATTGTTTCATCCCTATGCCTCAGAAAGCACGTAAAGCCGTTTTATATGTATCTGCTCTCACTATATTTTTGTCGGATTACTAACTCGGACACAAGAATAAATAGACAATTTTTTATATTTTGTATATAATGATTAATAGGGGCAGATTTTTGTAAAGTTCTATAGTAAGTATTATTCATAATTATTATAATCTCGTTTTACGGATTTCCCCACCACCATGCAATTGAAAACCATTTTTATCGCGCAAACCATGTATCCTGGTTTTAACACTTTAATGTGAGATATCAGGAAAATGAAAAAAAGCTAATTGCATTATTTCAATCCTAAAGTATTCGTACTAATTTTAAAGTCACAATAATCATTTAATAATTTTTCCCTATACCAATATGAAATCACCCCGTAAAAAAAACATTCTTAAAACCTTATTTTACTACGACTTCTTTCTTAGTGGATGCCTACTTAATAAAAGGAAGTTATTGTTCCAATTTCACGCATCTACATCAGCGGTTTAAGCTGTAGTTTTAATACAATATTTTTCATACATTTCAACCCTTGTTTTAAAACCATAAGCGGCAAATTTTATTATTTAATTGCTTTAAATATTTTTTCTCCCTTCAAATTGAACATTATGTACCCCTTTTCCCTCACCGGTAAGAGGTTGTTTTAAGAAATACCAAAATATTTTATTTCCATACAAAATTACATACCTCTGCCCCTGCGCCCTCTATCGTAACATGCTATTTTAAAATCGCAAAATACGTATTTATTCATTTTTTAAAATACGGTACTCTCAGTAAGTATCGAGTCAATTGCCCTGTAAAATATTTTTGAAGTAAAAACTTCTTTAGCATCGTTGTGATTTGAAAGTCTATGAATCAAAAAAGCGACAGTGAAAAGCGACAGACACATATATTCATAAGATTTAACGCGGGAGAAAATGAGATAGGAAACATTATGCTCGCGAGAAAAAGTCGTAAACGCATTTATATTATATTACATATAACTCAATGTATGTGGTACGTACTAGAGAAGCTATTCTAAACAAAAAATTTGCACTACTCTGTGTCCGCATATGCGCGGGAAACGCAAAGTTGATATAAACGCGCGAAAATTGTCAATAGTCGTAACATGGCCGGTTTTGGAGACAAACGTGGCCACCATTTTTTTTGCAACACTCCGTGAACGAAGGGTTTTTGTTGGCTTTAACTGATTGTCGAACACCCAAACTCGTGACTGGTTTTTTGTTTCGGGTTCGTACGCATATATCCAGGATTCGTCACCTGATACGATGTTGTATACAGTATTTGAAGATCCCGTGTGGAATCTTTCAAGAGTTCTGAAGCACCAAGTAACGCGAGCCGCTTTTTGCTCTTCACAGAGCGAATGCGGTATCCATAGGGAAAACAACTTTTTTACACCTAATTGTTCATGCAAGATTATTTGTATTTGACTCACAAAGTGCCAATGTCTAAAGTTGCTTGAATTTCGCGGTATGTCACATGTCGATTTTCCTTAATCAGCTTACGCACAGCATTCAACGTTTTCTATGGGTGACTGCAGTTTTTGGACGACCTTGATGGGAATCATCACTGAGCTTGACGTCCACGTTGAAATTCAGCAAACCAGCGATAAATTGTGGTTTTGGATGAGTCTTCATCACCAAATGCAGAAATCATCCGGTCAACACACTGTTTATGTGTTAAACCACTTCGAAAGTGATAATAAATCATCGCTCTTGAATTTTCTCGAGTCAGTTCCATTTTCTCAACAACTAAACAAGTTTGACAAAACCTTGTGACAAGACCGAGAATCTTTTTTTTAAATAAATAATTGGTATTCGATTTTTAAACCAAGGAGTTTTCAATTAAAAAGATTTTAATATGACAGGAACACTGGAAATATTCCATTCCCGATACTTTTATTGCAACCTAGTATATATATATATATATATATATATATATATATATATATATATATATATATATATATATATATAGGATATTATGGGATATATTATATAGGATTGTTACATTTATTTACTATAAAATTAAATTTTCTTATATTTTTTGCCGAACTTGTAGTTAAAATTACAATATTAAACAAATCATTTGCCGTAAAGTACCAGTATTTTATATTTCATTTCATTTGAAGGTTTTACTTATGTCGCGTGTGAGCTGCGCGTATGTTTTTTTTTTAATATAATAATAAACTGTTACATCCTTATTTCACACTCTCTGGGATCGAATTTTCCAAAATTATTTCTACTTCAAGTGGTTTAGGTAGTCACTCAGCATAGTTTAGTATCTATGACTCTATACTATAATAAACTCTCAGTACAAGAGTTTATTATAGTAGATACACAGTGAACGGAGACATGTGTCGGTAAATGGCAAGACTAACTTTACGGCAAATTAAATTTTATTCTGTTCGTTTTAAGGTGACACCTCGAAAATATGGTGGTTTTTCTATAAAACATATTTTTTTAAGTTTTATAGAGTACAAACCAAAATTTTGGTATATGATTTTTGACTATATGACCTTGGATTGTATAAAAGGAAAACACGATATCATGAAATTTTCTCGATAGAAAAAAATTGCAAAGTAGGCTCTAATTATTTAAATTTTTCCATGACACCACAATATTTTTACGAAGAAGTTCATGGAATTATTTTTAACGCTTAACTTGATAACGTATCAAATAATGCACATATTCTAAAAAAAATATTGGAAAATATTTTAGCAGACTTAGATTAAAATTATATTCTAATTAGTTTATGAAATCCTTCTTTTAGCAATAAAAATATTATTTATTAAGTATGGCAACATTTGAAGTAAGTAGATCGCAAAACGGTGGAGCATGCGCGTGCGTCTACGAGTTATAAGGTAAGAATCGATTAAAATCCTATCAAAATATAGTTGCTACTACAGATATATGTGATAATTATGTAATTGAATGTATATTGTTTTGGTTATGTAAAAGATTTTGATCGAACAATAATATTTTCTATCTAAAATATTACTGTCAATATTCATGTATCTACAAATGCACATCACCAAGATCCGGTACTATGACCTGACTTTTGGAGTGTGCACTATAGGACACATTGCCATACTTACAATACTATAGAGTAAATTTTTCTGTGTGTATTTTCAGATACAATACCATGTACGAAACGGTATCGATATCGTATTTATTTATCTGTATATGTATGTATGAATGGTTTGTTTACTTTTTAGGCTGGTACGAAACTTACAAAGTGAAGACGACTACAGGGAGGTATTAGTCCCGGCCGAAAATACGTAGGATATTTACGAAGTACGTGAGTTTGTTGACTAATTTGTCTACGTCCAGTGTTGCTGCTCCTCCAACCAATGTAATAGTCCCAGCGAACACCTGCGCCGATCTCTTCAATAGATAATAGCTCTACACATATATTATCCGTACCATCACCATCAAATGCTACTCGATCCAGCTAAAGAGTTCACTTAGTCAAAAAGACTGTAGTTAAAAAAAACTTGAAGTTAAGTGAACAACTGCAAGATTTAAAAACACTGCTGAAATCAGTGATAAAATATTCAACGAACGTTCCGACACAAAATCATTGTTAGAATATGTCAAACTTTGTGATTGTAATTTGTGTAAATTATATCATATGCAATATCAATATCAAGGGCACGGCCATGAATTTGACTTTGGATGAAGTAAATGATTTTATTGCTATTAATATTCTCATGGGTGTCGTACGTTACAAGCTTATATGGATTATTGGTCTCAGATACAGAAAAATAGTAGATATCATGACACTGAAAAGATTTCAACTGGTCCGACAATATTTGCATTTTGTGGGCGCTTTAGGTAACGATGGGGATTGTTATTACAAGAGACCTCTGTTAGAAAAAAATCGCCAAAATTGTATAAATATTGAAGAGGAAGACTGGTTCAGTATGGACGAAATGGTGGTGCCGTATAAAGGTACGAGAGCTGGTACGCGCGAAGAGTATATCAAAAATAAAATTCGAAAATGGTAATAAATATACGTTAGAGAAGAAATATCTGGAATGGTGTATGATTTTTTGCTTTATGGGGAAGAGGACACGTTTCGATTTCATCAATTTAATGAAGAAGAAAACAGTATGAGGTTAACCCTCCGTGTACCAGGTGGGGTTTGACAAACCCCAGTCCTACAAATTTTGCGATAATTTTAAAACTGTGAACGCGCCGAAGTTCGAATTTTCAGTAGCTGGAATTATAACGTTGCCACTCCGACCAGTGCCGCTAAGTCGTTCCGGTGACAATCGCCAAGTTAGCTACACATCCTTAAAGTGCATGTGCGCGTCACACACCCCACCTCGATGTAATTTATGTATTTTTTATTTATTTGTATTATATTATGTATGTTTAGCATTTTAAATGAATTTGAACTAATTACAGATAATAGTTTACATGAAAAATGTCCTATATCAAGGAAGCTGATATATTACAAGCTGATGAAGGAGACGACTTTGAGTTAGAATCTGGAGGTTCAGGACCGGGATCTGAAGGTGAATCTGAACATTTGAGTATTCAGAGTGTAAACTTTTTTTCCGTTTTTGACAGTGACGACGATGTACCATTTTTAGAGCTTCGCCCGTCTAGACAAAGGTATTATACAGTCTTCTTGGAATATCACTATGGATAATTTTTTTACTAGCTACGAAGGTACAGAAAATTTACTTTATAACCATAAGCTCACCGTTTTCGAGAAGTAAATTTATTCCAGAATTTGGTATTTCTTTGATAAAAGGCCACTTAAACTCCAGAAGGCAGAACCAAAAACTTCGAAGGGACCTATGCAATAGAATTGCTAAATATTTTGATGATACGCCCAAAAATTAAACAGATCGTACAGCAAAAAAGTCTAATGCTCCAAAAATGCTTAATTTGCCCTATAAACAAAGATCGTAAAACAAAATACTCATGTAAAAAAATGTTATGTGCCAAAAGTAATGCAATGCAATATGGAGCACACAGATTTTTTTCATCAAGTCTGTGGTCAGTTGAACATCGATGATCTCAAATAAAATTTATCTATCCTGTGTTCAATATATGTTTGATTATTAGAAAATATATTGTAGTTTGTGAATTTAAAACGATTGTAATAATTATAAGCGTCATTTGGAATTAGTATATAAGAAAATGACTGTTGAGTTACATAAATTACAGAAGTTGTGTTTTTTTGTTCATTTATAATAATTATTATTTTAACAAATACTCTCCGCTCTTAGTTTTACTTAAACCTGATTATTATTGTGTATTTATAAATACCTTATATTTCAATCCGTAAAATAACAAAAAAATATATAAATTTTATCACTTTTATATTTTAGGGTTTGTCACACCCCACCTAGTATGGGACGAGACTTTTAGTCACCTGGTGCACGGAGGGTTAAAGTTGTCATAGCTTTGAACAAGACAATCAAAGAGGCTGCCTGTAAAGTGATTTATTTTGATATTTTTTTACCTCTATAGAATTAGTTCACACCAGAGAAATATTTAAATATTTAATTATTAGTTATCACCAGAGAAATGAGTACGGGATATTTTCCTTGGGAACATTGAGACCAAATCGTTTGCGTAAAGGAGTCAAAAAGCTACCTTTTGATATAATTTTGAAAAAAACGAGGCTGCGGAGCTTTTTAGCAAATTACTTCAAATGAAAGAAAGTAGCTGCTTTTAGATTAAGCAAATAGTTGTAGTCATTGCATTTTTCATTTTCATGCGTCTTTTTATTTTTAAATTTATTGATTGATCTCATAAATTATAAGACTGCATTATGTAATAATGTTGTCATATTATTACGCTTTATTATTTTTATTTTTTAATTGTTTATAGGTATGTGATAACTGTGGAACTGTGGTGTTTAAAAATGACAATTATAATAAAGAAGTTGTGAAGTTTTGTTTCTATTAAACGTGGAAGAATGCGATTTTAAATATTTTGATATAATGATAATATTATGTTTTTTTATACCAATTAAATTTATTTTAATTTAATTTAGATCTAGATTACAAAAATTATAATAAAGAACTTAACTAAAATAATAATTAAAATTATAATATTTACGATTAAAACTAATTATATACAAAATAAAAGAAGAAACTATAATATAGAAAATATAAAACTAAAAATTTAAATCGTCAAAAAGACCTGCTCCCCGTGGTATAGTGCCAAGAACGCTGGCTGCGTTTCCTCGCTGAATAGCTATACTGCCTTTGAACGAGGAAAGAACCAGCCCTCTTATCACCAGCAGCGACGACCAGTCGTAGATACAGTTCCTTTAGAAACTTCTAGATATTATATGTTTAAAACGGTAAATACATTAATTATTCTTTAAAAATATATTTTTATTTACTACCTACCCAGTAATGTATCCTATAGTACACATGGATTTTCAAAGATGAATGTCTGGCTACATAGTAGTGTGCATTATTAGATACATGTTATAAAAACAAAACTAAATATTGCAGATTTTTTTATTTATTTTTTAGTTGTCCATTTAGCACCTATTAACCTAAAATATGACAGAAATAAAAAAATAATGACATCATAAAGTTTGCCAAGTTAAGGGTTAAGTCATAGTAAATAATCATATCTAAGTTTTCATAAACCAGTTTTTTAATCCATAACGAAGTTTTGTAAAAATAAATAAAATGTTGTTGGCGCTTACTTAGTTTTTTTCCGAGCCCTTGCTCGGTATGGCTATCTCATAATTTGCGTACTATGGAGTCATTGCATCACTTTCATTTTGACACTCCCTCAGTCGTTCGTTAGCTTCACCGACAAAGGAATAAGCCACGCCCCCAAAACTTCGATTCATTTTCAAGGTATCCTCTTAACCATGTCCAAAATAAATCAAATTTGATATATGCACTTTGTTTTCTTCCGCGTACAACCTCTCTGTGGAATAGTTTACCACCGGCGATTTTTCCGGACCGATACGATCTGGGGACCTTCAAGAAAAGAGCTTACTTCTACCCTTTCTAAAGGGCCGGCAACGCACCTGCAATTCCCCTGGTGTTGCGGTTGATCATGGGCGGCGGTAGTCACTTAACATCAGGTGAGCCGCATGCTCGTTTGCCCCCTCTTCATTAAAAAAAATATGCACGCGTGATAGAGCGTGGAAACTATGCCAAACATTGAGTTATACATATAAATCAATGATGCCAAATATGAGGCAATCAATGGAGGCATATGTTAAAAGTGAACTTCAAAATGCTGTAACGGTTATTGGATAAAAGGAAGAAACATATTTGCTGGTCCAATACAAACATTGCGTTGAAAGCAGAAAGCAAAGTAATTATTTACATATTATGTGTCCTCTTCATATATCGTTTATAATGAAACCTTAGGTTGTGGAGTGTAGAGATAAGGAGAACCATCTCAGTATTTAAAAGTGTCCGTAGGAAAGTGCTAAATAAGGGTTGCGCCACTATAGCTAGAGGGTAAATTTTCAACAACTCATAATTCTTTTTTAAAATAATTATTTTACTATTTTGAAAAATTTTACTTTCAAAATTATTCTCAACGTGTTTCACTGCGATTTTTTGAAGGTTATATTTACTAAATTATTTAAGACAATGTAAGTAGTTGAGGTTTTAAGTACTGCAACTTCATCAACTACTCACTCCGTCGTCAACTGCTAAGTTCATTTCGTACTCTCTAGGTACTCGAGCGCTGTTGTGGATAGTTTTTGAACTGTTATTTACTGCTTACATATGGACACATTTTCAACTATTCTCCTATGGGAGATTATCCTCCTTACCTCTATACTCCATTCCTTAGGTGCTCGAAAATACTTATAGCGACATCTATATAAAGTTATAGTAGTCAACTTATTATTACAGTAAAATAAAAATTACTTGATATTTAGATAAAAAACGAGTAGGAACAATATTTAAAAAATCTCAAAATCGGGTAACCTATTTTTCAATCTCACGACAATTTAAATTTTAAAACTTTTGGAAGTGCAAAAGGGAAGTAAAATATGTTTACTGCCAAGCTTTTATATGATTGAACCTTGCCGAAATCAAAAAAATTGTTAATAGCTCTTTTAAAATTTGATTTATCATGTTGTAGGTACTCAGCGGTAGGGAAAAAATATATAATCACACTTTAAAATTTAATAAATAATTTGCACAATACCATCTATCGATGACATTGGTTAATTATTGTACTTTTTAACTAAGATATTAGGTTTTATATATTTTTATACATATTTATTACGTCATTCATTATTATTTTTGTTTACTGCGTTTGGAAACAATTATATTATTATAGAACACTACTATACATTATTTATTTACAAAAATGTGCTTGATCCGTAGACAGTTCTCTGTCTACGAGGCGAGCTATACTTTCTCCTGTTCTCTAACCTGCATGTCCTAAACGTAGTGATTATATTCTCTTTTGTTAGGTTCCATCATGAAAGTTAGAGAACAGGAGAACGATCACTACGTACTAAAGCATAGCACGCCTGTCCTTGAAAATTTGTAGAATATATAGCGGCGCTGACGTCGGTGAGTAGTGACTGTGAAGTTAGCTGTTTATGAGTACAAGTAGATGAAGTTAGTTGAATAATGTATAATTTTTCATTTCATTTTTAATCAGAAAATTTTCATGCTCCGTAATTTTGTAATTATTGACAAAAAAAAAACATTAAAAAATGGAGAAATATTTTATTGTGCGTGGATGTGCAAGTGGTTTTAGCCTCTGATCGGAAAAATAAACTGAAAATGACTTTTATTGACCGAACTTAGTGATCGCATTGCCTCACTTATGGTGTCCATATTTCTGGGACACTATTTTCTACGGCGATCGTTCTCCTGTTCTCTAACATTCATGGGTTCCATATTCTGTGATCACGTCACGTCATAATCTGTGTTGCCAATATGCAGAGAATTCCCCAAACTGCGGGGAATCTCAAGTTGATTAGTGATTTTTGTGAATTGGTATTATGCGGGGAAAATGCGGGAATTTTGAAAGTAAATACTGAACATTTTTTTTAGGTTATTTATGGATATTATGACTCCCATTTTTTAATTATTTTCATTGCATCGTATTTAATTTTCAGAATTATTTCCGCAACTTTTGTGTATCATTTAATGTTTTTTTTTTCATTATTTTTTATTTTAAAGCTGAAAACAGTATTTGTATAAATGCAAATACTGTGGTACTTTTTATTGACAGTAAAGGAAGTAATTAAAAACACTCCATGCAGTAAAATGCTTGTTAAAATGCAGCAAAGTGTCGTAAGAGAAGGTTTACAACTAAGTTGCCTGAATTAGGGGGTAGGGGTTCCCCCTCCTGGCGGACGTGCTTAGTTTTTTTTATAAATTTTTAAAAATCTCAATTTTCAGGTTATGTTACGTAATTTTTATAACAATTTTAACCTGCTTTATGGGGAGAGAGAGTAGGGGGATGGAAGTCCCACGCCACTTAATGTATTGCAGTTGAGGGAAGCCTGGCCGACGGAGCTCCGCTTCACGGGGCTCCTACTTCTGAGTGGTTTACAAAAAAATTATCACGAAGGGGATGGTGTCATCCCCTTCTAACCTAACCTGTCCAAGTCGGGGTGCCCCACGTCCCAGGCTCGCTTCGCTCGCTATTGCACTCAATATAACACCAAAATATTAACTTTTATAACTACTTTAATTTATAAACACAATTTATGACTGCCACCATTTGTAAGAAAGGCTCTTTGCGATATTTAGCAGTATTCCGCCCCCACAAATATTCCACTATTCACCAAAATTCTAAAATTCGGAAGCAACGGCATGACTGCATGACGTAAAGCTGTCAACAAAATGGCCGGCCTAGCGATTAATTTTACACTTTTTTAAATCGATTCGAATCGAAATTGAATGAATCGATTCACAAAAAATCGAAATTTTAAAAACCGATTTCGCAAAAATCGATCATTTTTTTGATTTGCATTAAGTGTTTATATTTAAAATATCAAAAGAAACAATAAAGTACAGATAACATTGAATGATTGAATTAAAAAACTGTCATTCCCTACGAGTCGGGGTACATTCAATTAATTGTAAATAATTTTATAGTTCTTAATAAAACAGAAAAAGATTCGAGCTCGATTCCCTAGGGTGAAATATCGATTCACTAGATTGATTTAGTACTATATATCGATATAACATTAACAGATGTAACGTCAAAAACGTGAGAATATTTAATTAATTAGTCATTTACAAATATTTTTAAAAAATAATTCAAAATACTTTTACGCTTTGCTCCGGACATAGCAATCGCGTGGGGTTGCTTCAGATAAACTCCCTTGACCCCCCCCCCCCACAGTGACAGAATTATAATATAATTGTAACTTATTACTTAAAAAAAAATCTTACAAAATTAGTTGAAACTTGTTTCATTTCTTAAAATATCGTTAAGGACAATTTGTAGGGAATCTGTTGATTTTTGTCCCCAAATAGGGGATTAGACTTCAATTTTCGGGGAATTTGACAAATTGGTATTGGCAACGCAGGTCATAATGGGTGCGTTTGGCAGAAAAAAGCGCTTGCAAGCGCTTGTAAGTAAAATGGCGATCGTAAGCGGTGAGCGCTGTTAAATCGTAAATAGCTATTTTCCTCCAGGACACGATGTTAGTTTTAACCGGGGAATCTAACCTAATTTTAATATATGTTTGTAAAGTATTCATATTAAAAACTTACCAATCATGAGTTTTTAATAGCATATATATGTTTATTCATGTCATTATGTTACTTAAAACTAATATTGCACAAAACAACTTATAAACTCCACTTCAAAACAAACAAATTAAATAAGCAAAATGGCGGATTGTGTCAGCGCTACTGAAGTAGCAATCGTGTCCTGGCCGAAAACTATTTCAGCGCTTATAAGCGCTTGCTAGCGCTTTTTTCTGCCAAACGCACCTATTATTCACTTATTCATATTCACGTGTCAATGTCATTGTCATGCTGTCGCAAGTCAAAAAAGAAAGTATATATTTGTTTCAATAAAATTTTGTAAAATTTTGGAATATTTAAATATTAAAATAACAATAATAAATGATTAATATAAATCTGAGTCATATTTAAATGATAATTGATTTATATCTAATAAGTGTTATCGGTCATTTGCTTAAGAGTAAAAGAAAGTCGGTTAATGATACCATAGTAGGTCAATGGTATGATTCGTTCACTTCGGTAACGTGAGGGTCTGACGTCGACAGCAGACGAGCAGCGGGCGAAAGAGTGAGGCCACCAGTCTGTGTAGATCGGCGCTTCGTCAAGACGTTACTCCGCATAACTTTAAAATATTAACGTGTTGATTTAATAGTGAAAGTTTGGCGTCTTCAGCTTATTGAAAGTAAATGATGGCTCGAAAAGTAGAAAATGTGGGCATTCTTGCCATGGAGTTGTATTTTCCTTCACAATATGTGGATCAAGTAGACTTGGAAAAATTTGATGAAGTTGGTACAGGCAAGTACACCATTGGACTTGGTCAGAGTAAAATGGGTTTTTGCTCCGACCGAGAAGATATTAATTCAATATGTCTTACTGCTCTTCATAGACTTACTGAGAGGAATAACATTAATTTGCATGATATTGGACGCCTTGAGGTTGGTACTGAAACAATTATTGATAAAAGCAAAAGTGTAAAGACCTTTCTGATGACATTATTTGCTAAAGAAGGGGCTACTGATGTGGAGGGGATTGATTCTACCAATGCTTGCTATGGAGGTACAGCAGCTCTTTTCAATGCAATAAATTGGGTTGAGTCGTCCTCTTGGGACGGTAGAAAAGCAATTGTGATAGCAGGTGACATAGCAGTGTATGGAAAAGGACCTGCTAGACCAACAGGAGGTGCTGGAGCTGTTGCAATGTTAATAGGACCAGATGCACCGTTGGTTTTTGATTGTGGTGTTCGTGCTTCTTATATGACACATGCTTATGATTTTTATAAGCCTGATTTAGCATCGGAATTTCCATATGTTGATGGAAAATTGACTATTAAATGCTATTTAAATGCTTTAGATAATTGTTATAATCTTTTTTGCAAGAAAATGAGAAATACTAACTCTAATTTCAAAGGTCTTTTGAGTTTGGATGGCATGCTGTTTCATACACCTTATTGTAAGTTAGTGCAAAAATCATTAGCTAGAATGTGTTTTAATGACTTCCTGAATACATCACCCAGTGACAGAGAGAAACAATTTCCGGGACTATCACAGTTTAATAATCATAAAAGAGAAGAAACATATTTTGACCGAGATGTAGAGAAAGCATTCATGACATACAGCCAAAGTTTATTTGAGGAGAAAACTAAGCCATCTTTGCACATTGCAAGAAATGTAGGAAACATGTACACCTCATCATTATATGGAGGTCTTGTATCATATCTGGTTAGTAAATCCCCAGAACAATTGATCGGTAAAAAGTTTGCATTGTTTTCTTATGGTTCTGGCCTGGCATCTACAATGTATTCCATTAATATATGTAAAGATATGAGTGCTGGGTCAAAATTGGAAAGTCTTATTAAATCTCTTAATGACACAGTGTCAATGTTAGATAAAAGACAATGTGTCCAGCCAAGTGTATTCACAGAACTCATGGATGTGAGAACAAAGAATTATCATACAGCTCCGTATGAACCATCTGGTTCGATAGATGTCTTATTCCCTGGTACATACTACCTGGTTAGAATAGATGAACAAAGGCGACGTACATACGAAAGGAAACTCTAAAGTGTTTCCTAGTATTCTAGTGCATTTGGTGTAGGTTAATATTAATATGCATTGTCAATAACTTTTATTATTGTGTATTCCAAAAATGAGCTTAAAAATTCAATTTCTATATATGTACACATATATAACATAAGAAATTTGTAGGAATGTTTAATTATTTCATTTTTTTTACACATCACACTTGTTAAAAATAATATTTTTAGTCAGAATTTTTACTGTTATTAAAATAAAAAAGAAAGCTGTGAAAGATATCTTTTATACATTTGCTGCAAAATGACAAGAATGTGCAATAAACGTGTTTTAAATTATTGATAGTATCAATTTAATTAATTTGTAAAGAAGAATTGGTATGGGTTTTTATTTTTAAGGAAAATTAAGACCTGTTATTAGTTTTATTTTAATTTATGCCATACTTAATTATTTATATCTACTCGAATATATTTCTGTTATATATATGGCAGGGTTAGATGCTGAGTAAGACCAAATGATAAGGAAATACAAAGCATTAGTAAGTGAATGCATTAAAAAGTTATAATTTGTCTAATTTAGCTTAAACAAACAAACATGTCACAACCCTACAATATAATATTTTTTTATATCATCGAACAATTTTTTTATCAATTTGCTATTTATAATAATTCCTATCAGCAAATAGCCCAATTAATTAGTTCGACAAGAATCTTCAAATCATTGGAAGTGATTATTTTACAATTATATCATTAAATGTCGTTTTAATGATATGATTAGTGAATGAAAATTATGTAATAACATCACCAATAATTATTATTATCAGATAAAAGCAAAACAAATGAATAAGCAATCTTGATTACAATGTTATTTTACTTTTTTTGTCGTCTTTCATTTAGCTAACTTGAAAGAATAAATGAAATGAGATCATCTAATCAAATTTAAAGTAAAATTTTTGTTTTGTTTTTAAAATTAATTCTTATTACTCTTACAAGTGATACACACTCTTAAAAATTAAAAAATTAAAATTAAATGTGCCTACCTCAAGTATTTTCATGAAAAATAACCTTAAATATTAAAGTAGTTAGAATTAGAGAAATCTGTGTTTGTTAAGAACAAACCTTTTTTATTTCTTCTGAGTTTGATACAATGTGTTTCCTTTTTTTATAAGAGCTTAGTAATTTATTGTATTTCTGTTATTCTTGTATTGTTTTTTAAATTCATAATAATAAAAATAAAGAGATCATTTTCGTGATTATATAATATAACGACATAATTCAAAGGTTCCTCTGCTTAATGTAAAAGTATGTGTGACTTAATTCTGATGAAGATTTAGGCAATTAATGTACATCAACATTAATTTTAATTCTGTTTTTTGTTTTTCCTTTTTATCATGTTGAGTTATCCATTGTAGAGGAAAAATTATTTTACTTGTCTACAGATTTCAATAAAAAGGAATAAATGGGTACTTAAAGAAATATTTCTTTTATAAATTATATTTTTATTAATTAAATTAATTATAAAATAAATAAATATTTAATTATCTTTATTTAGCTTACTAAAATATGAGAATGGAATTTTACCTTTTTTATATCCTATTTTTCCCTTTTGACTTGGATGGTTTGTTAGCCGGCTTTTGTTACTTTTAAAACACTCCTATGAAAATTGCGTATAAGTGTGTTTAATGGTTTTTAAACTGTTATTGTTAATAGTAATGAAACGTTAATCGTGTCGTTGTGAAAGAAAATATATTACTAATTTTCATTATTACGTTTGAGAATACTTTCCTTGTTGATATGTGGTGGTGATCCACAAATAAATTTTCTCGATCAGATAAAATTATAATAGATTATAATTTTGTTCGCAATTAATAAGTTATGTCATGCCAAAATTCTAGGGAAAACTTACTACCGTTAAAGGCAATTATTATTTTTGGATTTCCGCTGTCATGCAAGGATTCTGTTCGTCATATGAAGTTTCATAACTAGCAATTAACATTGTTTTTGAAATATCAACCATCAAAATATTTCTAAAAATCTAGGTTGAATTTTTCCATCTCTAAAGTTATTGTTAAATACTTTCGATTACACCACGATACATTCATAATAGTAGTGTTCAGAAAAATGTTCATCAGGTGGTAATTTTTTAATTATATCCCTAATATATAAGTAGGTGTTTATGTATTATCTACTAGGTATATCATATATTACCAGCCAGTGAGAGTCCATTGTGGGAAACAGAAACAGAAACTTTTTTATTCAATGTAGGTTATAACAATACTTATTGTCACTTTTTTCATTTACCACTGGTTCGCAAAAAAAACCTCTGTCCTGGGAAGAACCAGCAAGAAACCCAGCAGGACTATTTTTTTCCAATAATAGCTTGCAATCATGTTTACAATTAACAACACAAGACAAATTAGAAAGCTTGGTAGCAATCACCCTTCGCAGGGGTTATTATCATCCATAAATTCCTTAATATTATAATAACCCTTTTTTATACAAACTTAGTTTAATAACATTTTTGAACTTTGTGTATGACAAATTTTGTATATTTTCTGGGATTTTTCTGGGGTATACATCGCCCCAAGAACGAATTACTGACTCGGTGGAGACGAGTAACTGGTACTACTAGCTTCTGTCTGCTACTAGTATTTACATATCACTTATTTTCGCAAAACTATTTTTATTTTTGTGTACGTACATTACATTTTCATAAATGTATTGAGAGGCCAGAGTTAATATATTAATTTCCTTAATTTTTTGTCTCAGTGACTTTTGGTTTTAAATTATACATTGCTCTAATAGCCCTCTTCTGTAAAATAAATATAATTTCAGTGTAAGAATAGAAGGGGAGTTGATCGAGCAAGTAGATGAGTTTGTATATTTGGGCTGCGTATTTAGCAGGGATGGGAGATATGATAAAGATATAGAACGACGAGTGAATGCGGGAAATAGAGTAAATGGGGCCTTGCACTCTATTGTAAAGAGTGAAAATGTGTCGAAAAAGGCACGTATGGCAATTCACAATGCTGTGTTGGTCCCTTTAACGTATGGTAGTGAAAGTTGGGTGTGGCAGAAGAAGCACGAGAGTAGAATAAACGCAGTAGAAATGCGGTCGTTAAGGAGTATGTTAGGGCTGAATCTGAATGACAGCGTAAGAAATTGTGTAATAAGAGAAGAGTGTGGTTTGCAAGATGATGTGAAATGAAAGAATGAATTATGAAAGGAATGCTTCGGTGGTTTGGTCATGTGGAAAGAATGAATGAGGAAAGAGTGACAAAGAAAATTTATGTTGCAGAAGTGAATGGCAGAGTCGGAAAGGGACGTCCTAGGCGAAAATTTATCGACCAAATTGGCGATTTATTGGAAACGGGCCAAATTAGGAATACCCTTAACCGACGAGCATGTATGCGTAGGTGTACGGATGTGAAGGAGGCGAGAGAGGTGTGTCAGGATCGTGCCAAATGGAAATCTGTAGTCTCTGCCTACCCCTCTGGGTGACAGGCGTGAGTGTTTATGGATTTTATGGATGTCAGTCGCGTGTAGCCATAGCAAAATACCATACGACATAATGCTATGGAAATAACAAGTAAATGGGCTTTTCCGCCATCTATTAGATGTAAATGTAAATATTTACGCTAAAGATATAGTAATAATAAAGTTTAATTAGAAATGAAACGCAAAAGTAAAAAAATAAAAAAGTAAAAAAATACGAGCATTTAGTATCCTATGTGAGTCGTTAAAATAATTAAGAAAAACGTTAATGACATCTTTTGGCGTGCAACAAAAAAGTTGATACGACCGACTCACATTGGAATACCTACCTACATCGATGCTACGTTGATATCGACCTAGCAAAAATCCAATGATGAACATAAGTAGGCCTACCCAATAGATTGCCTCAGAAGGCATGGTTGCCATGCTTTGCTGTTGGATTGGCAACCGTGTATTTTATATCTAGTAGTTATTAGGAAGGCGCTGCTGCGCATTATGTTATTGGGTAGTGTTCTTACATTGCCACCGCACGGTAGTCATCTGCCAAGTTAAAATTTATAGGAAGTGTTTGTATCAGCAGATTATTCACAAGCTTATGATTCATACAATGCTTATAATTAGACTTAAGGGGAAATATAACCTCAAATGGCTTAGCAAGATCCTCCGTTATGCCGAAAGTATTGCAGCATTAATTTTGAAATAAATATATGGTAAAGTTGAGGATTAATGTTAAGGTTTATGTTAGACGAAAACACGATTCCGTAAATTTTCTCGATAGAAAAAAAATCCAAAGTTTAATCCTCAACTTTACCATATATTTATTTCAAAATTAATGCTGCAATACTTTCGGCATAACGGAGGATCTTGCTAAGCCATTTGAGGTTATATTTCCCCTTAAGAATAATAAATTAAAAATAAAGGTCGCCACCTTGACCTACAGTCACACGATACGCACAATATGAAATCTTATAAAAATGTGTTTTAACTGAAATTATTTAATTGGGAAACTTGTTTACAAAAGTAATAACAATGGTTGGAACGATTTATGTCTGAATTGTTTTACTTTATGGAATAGCAATCAAAATTATATTTTCTGTAAAAAATACATTAAACATTAATGCGTTTCTTTATTATAGGTAACGAAAAAAGCAGACATTAAAATATACGAGTATTAAAGCAATAATAAAAACTCTATTACTTCAATATCACGAAGTCTAATAGACGCCACACACGGTCAGATCAACTGATCATTGATATTTTTTAAATATTGTATTTTGGATATATTGATAATTATAAATATATCAATTACGGAGTTTTATATATAAGTTTATTTATCGATATATCGAAAATCTAATATTTTAAAAAATATCAACAGTTTTAGTTTGAACTGATCAGTTGGAATGATCAGTTGAACTGACCGTGTGTGGCGACCGTTACACCTTTAGCTCAAAATTCTGAAAAATTTCTGGAAGTTTGGATACGATATCATGCGATATCATATCATAATGATACCTTATTGCCTTAATACGGGGTTTCCCCAATAAGTGGTACTTGCACTCTCAGGTACGTGAGATCGTGACGTCTAAAGGAGTACGTTCTTAATTAAGGTAAGGGTAGCGTAAGGATAAGAGTAAGGGCAATATCTTATCATCATCTTTCTTGGAAAAAACGAAAAAAAAAACTACGCAGAAATTACAACCGCCGAACCATACACAACATGCATATGTAGGTATGTCATTGAACTTTATTAACTGAGGTGATTTTCATTAACATGCACAGAAGTAAATAAATTATGACAAAAACATGTATATAATTTACTTGTTGAGCGTAGACGTTGTTCTGTCCTTGGTGGTACAAAGGTCGTGCGATGAGTTTCACTCTGAATTTACTTTGTACTTTATAAGGTGTGAATACAAATATATTAATACTTAACTAGACACAGCACCTCCGATAAAATTCTGTGATTTTCTTTTTTGGCACTTAATCATGTTGATTACTAACACGTAGGCTACTCTTAATATTTTGCGAAAATAAAAATATAACTGTCTATGGTTAAAGTTTTTCATTAAATCTTGTTCGTTACGCAGAAGACATGAGGCCAGGAAAAACGTACGCTCATAAGCATCAGTCTTAGTTTGGCCCCAGCGGCGGAAGTGGTTAATGGCCCCGACGTTGACCACGTTTCGGCTGAGGAGGGTAGAAGTAGTGGCGCATAGTAATACCGAGATTCCTTTACTGCATCAACGGTGCGGCTCCTACAAAGTCGCAAGAATAGGTCGAGCACTTTTTATCATCGGCAACTCTGCTTCGGCATCCACGGGTAGGGCAAGCGAGGACAGCGCTCCCGCCGCAAAACAACCGCAACCAGAGTGGTCAAAACGCAGTCTGTTTTCTTTCAAAACAGCCTATAAATGCATTACGTATGTGGATTGACCACTTCATTCTGGAGGCCATTCACGCGTGTTCATTTAATTCGAAACAGTTTATAAATGCATTATCTTTAGATTGACTACCTACTTTATTCTAGAGGCCATTCATACGCGTTCATTTCTTCCGAAACAGTATATACGAGGGGACACTGAAAGTTTTTAGAACTGGCCCCTTGTAAACGATATACCTAATAAAAAGTAAAAATTTTGAAAATGGAAGTATTTGACAATATTATTGTGTATGTATTTTATTAATATGTCATTTGTTTACGATTTGGCGGCAAATTGAAAATTGTCTGTGTCACTCACGTCATCATGAATTTAACGCGAGAAAATTTTCGTACGATTTTTTATGACTCGATGAAAGTTATGATAGACTTCGATTAACCTTCCACGATGAAGCCCCATCTCGTGCCACTGTTTACAACTGGTTTAATGAGTTTATACGTGGCCACACTAATCTCACCGATGATCTGCGTGAGGGACGGCTTTCTACGGCGACGACTGAAGATAATATCAGTGTTGTGCGGCGTATGATAGAGACTGACAAAAGAGTGACTTTTCAGCAGATTCGAACAAGCTTAGGCATCGGTATGAGTCAAGTGCACAAAATTCTCCATGAACATTTAGCGGTCAGGAAGCTTGCGTCCGGTGGATACCTCATAATTTGACAGAGGACTAAAACTCCGTCGTGTTGATTGGTGTCGTGAAATGGTTCAAAGATTTAACGGAAGCGACTCAAATGCTGTGTTCGACATACTTACGGGTGACGAAAGCTGGATTTATTGTTATGATCCTAAAACTAAGAAACAGTCTGCTGTCTGGGTGTTTCCTTCCAGGGAGTTGCCAACTAAAGTGAAGAGAGGTCGAAGCGTGGGAAAAAAGATGTGGCCTCGTTCTTCAGAAGGACAGGTCATTATGCAACAATTGTTTTAGAGGATCGAAAAACAGTTACTGGGTAAATTAACAATTGTTTGCCACTTATCTTGGAAAAAGATCGGGAGAAACCCTCGCAGTAGAATCCTCCTTCACCACGACAACGTCTCGTCGCATACTGACAAGTAAACAATGGATTACTTGGTGACATCAGACGGAATTACTAGGTCACCCGCCCTGTAGTCCCGACTGATCGCACCTTCTGATTTCTATTTATTTACGAAAATAAAAGAAAAAACTCGAAGAAAACTTCTTATGGACGTCGAGGAAACAGTTGCTACGTTTCAAAATGCAGTCGAAGAGGCCCCTAATGACGAGTGGACGAGTGGACAAAGTGCTTTTCTCAGTGATTGCATCGTATGCAGCGATGTATTGATGTAAATGGATACCTTATTTTAAAAAGATATAATAAAACTAATAACTTGCTAGTTTACATAATGATTTCTTATATTTACGCGAACACTACCCATTGATTAAAACTATTTTTACGGATTTTATCGCGTTTAATTTTAAAAGTTTTTAATATTCGACATTTCGGGAATCTCAGACTCCCGTCACAAACTGCGGACTCCCGTCTGCAGTTTGTGAGCGTAACCTAAGCGGCCTCAACCATTACATCAGATTTGATAGACCACAAATCCTCGCAAAAGAATATTGATTCCTACCAAGGATGATACGTGAGGCTATTGAAATTATAAAACACCCTCAGTTCAATAGAGATGGAGGCTGGGCACTACCACCTGCTCGGGACCCTGTAATTAATAAAATTAAAACTAATACCCAAGCGTACCACTGCAAGAATTCAAGATCGAGTAAGTTCATTCTGCATAGATCGGACCATAAACAATAATTAAAAAGCTGAAGGTACTCCGGGTTAACATTGACATGGGGACGTCAGTCACCTCAGTCCTCCGTGACCATGGGTGCTGGAAAGCACCCGAAACGCTGGGAATTAAAAAAATTTAAAACTAAACACTATAAAATCCGCAAAAGTAGTTTTAACGTGCTAGTTTGTTCAGTTTTTGATTTTCTAAGAACTTTCAGTGTCACCCTCGTCAGTGCGTGGCTGGACGCCATTCATACGCGTTAATATCTTCCGAAACAGTCTATAAATGCATTATCCATAGATTGACTATTTCATTCTAGATACCATTAACATTGCGACGGTTGTATGGACTATATTACGTATGCCACAGGTTCGACCGTGAAATAATTGGTCGCAAAACGGTCCCTACGACCAAGTTCACATTCGGTACAAGATTCGGTGAAAACTTCGTTGGTTCCAAGCTATGAACTATCGACCCGACAAAAGAAATATATTGTGTGAATGAGTCCTCAACTGGTTATCATCCCTTCAGAAGTTACAAGATCGCTAAGAGATGCACCAACGGTTATGTTTAGAGAAAAGATTTATCATTTCGACTACCCCCTAGGTGCCCGGTGGGAGCTTGACCCCTTTTCTCGGAATGGTACGCAAGAAATATTTATCCGAATTAGAACCGAAACCGTAACGAAAAGTGTAATTATTAATTGAACCTAAAGAATTTTTATTAAATTCCGAATCGATTTTTGCGTTTTCGCGAAAATGTTTGCCACGATGACAATGTAAAATTGACAATTGTGCTGAGAAACATTATATATTACACCAGTGAGGTTGATTTAAAATCAGACCAAACTAAATATCTATGAATTTACATGAAAGAATAGTCTTACATATTTAATGAGCTAATGAGGGTCAAACTTGTGCCTACTTGGTTTGAAAATCACTGATACATTTCCATTTCATCTTATTTCATTATTGATGATCGGTGCTAAACATCAGTTACTTATCGCGACTATGAAAGAGATAAGTTCGTATCTATCAATTTTTTCCTCCAACGTATGATAATATATACATATACTGGATGACCTTTTTTATCATCTGGAAAAAAATAGGGTGTAACATGTGAACGGAGTAGAAGCCTATAACACTGATATTTTACAAAAAATAAATACAAACATTTTGAATTAAATAAATAAATTAATTAAAGTCCATCGAAATTTAAATCATATCCACCCTACTTTAATAAAAACTGCAATAAAACCATAAATTTAGTAGGCCATCTTTGACCTTGTCACTTCGCATAGTCACAGACTAGGGTGGATATTATTTGACTTTCGATAGATTTTAATTTATTTATTTATTTTATTCAAAATTTTTGTTTTTATTTTTTGAATAAACTCGTCCTAAACGGCTGGATCGATTTTGGTGACATTTTGTATGTGTGATTTAGATTTACAAGTGAATGCAGTAGGTGGCGCTGTTGTCGAAATACAGAAATCTGCCTTGTAAAGCCGGGGCGAATCGCTAGTATTTTATTAGATTAAGAGGTAACAGCAGTTAAGTAACTGTTTTAGTAACTTTAGTAAACTCGATTGTGTTTACAGTGTTTTATCATTCGTTTCGTGATGTATATTCAAGCAAGTTAAGGATTTACACGATGCAAAATATTTTTAAGAAACACGATTCCATGAATTTTTTTTTGATAGAAAAAAATTCCATAGTTACCTCTGTATTTTTAGAAAAAAAAAACACTGGTAATCTTTTAATTATTCATGTGAGGTGACTAGATTTTTAATAATAGTGTAACTATAAGATACCCATGCAAAATACGTTTAAAATTTTCCAAATTAACCTTTGGTTTGAAATAAACAAGAAATGTCTAAAATTTACTCTCGCCCGCCCACCATATCCTGAGCCGCGGCCCTTCTTCTCTCCCCGATCACACACCAAGCTAGTTCCACAGAATACTTTGTATTAGAGATGTTACGGGGGTTCGATTCCGATTTCGAAATTTCGGAAGTTCCATTTGATTTGACCCCCCACTAGATGGAGTGACGACCTGGTAAGACATGCAGGAAGTCGATGGATGCAGGTGGCTCAGGACCGTGCTTTGTGGCATACTTTGGGGGAGGCCTATGTTCAGCAGTGGAGTTGTGAAGGGCTGTAACGACCATGAATGATGTGGAAGCTGATCATACTCAACTACGACTGAATTAGCAGCAGTTTTCGACGTGGGCATCAAAACGATATTGTGCTATTTGCATCAAATTGGCATGTAAAAAAGCTTGACAAATGGGGCACCCATTTGTTAAACGTACGAGCTCAACGATCGCCAGCACAAAGTACGCGTCGAGATGTGCCCTGCACTGCTTAACAGGCATACAAACGGAGAAATTTTGAACCGCATTGTTATCTGTGATTTGTGATTGCATTGTTATTACAAGCGCTCAGCAAATTGACTGAATCCTGGTTCAGTACTTAAATAATGCCCTAAACGAAAACTTACTCCTAGAAAAGTAATGGTCACTGTTTGGTGGTCAATCGCCGGTTTGATACATCACAGCTTTTTACCAAACGGGGTGAACATCACTGCAGATGTGTACTGGGAAGAAGTGAACAAAATAATGGAAAAACTCGCACGTCACCAACCAACTTTGGTCAATCGCTCGTCCCCTATTACCTAGCACGACAACGCAAAACCTAATACTGCACAACAGGCGGTCTCCAAGTTACAAGAGCTGGAATTAGAAGCTCTCCGACATCAGCCGTATTCACTAGACCTTGCGAGATCTCCCAAAGTAGATATTCATTTGTCACTGGGATCTTGGAATAAAATTAGTTTTTTTCGTGTTTATTTTTAGTCCGTATTTTTTGCTCGCCACATTTACACGACACAATGTTACGACAACAACTTTTGTAGACCTATAATATCCTCTGCAATAAGAATTGAGATACGACTTCTCCGTTTATCGCTATACCTTTATCGGCTCCATAGCCGATCCGACATTAAATAATACGGGCGATAGAATACACCCCTGTGGTACTCCACGCTTAATGTTAGTGTCTTTGGGTAGTTGATCTTCCATCCTAACCATTGCTTTTTGAGCCCAGTACAGATTAGTAATCACTCTAAGGTCATGTTTCTCGATACCGATATGTTCGAGAATCTCAATTGGCTGTTCATGCCGTACTCTATCAAACGCCTTTTCATAATCAATAAAGCATAAGTACACTTTTTTATTCATGTCAAGACATCCCTGAACTAGAACATTTAGACAATACTCTGCATATCTGGTACCTAAGCAATTTCTGAAATCAAACTGAGTTTCTGAATTATATTCTTCGCACTTCTGCTAAATGCGAGCGTGTTTAAATTTTAAAAATGTCTTGTGAACATGGCTCATTATAATAATCGTTCTGTGGTCTTCTCAGTGCTTTAAGTTTAGTTTTTTGGGTATAGTGATAAAAGTAGATTTCCACCAGTCATTGGGAAAAATATCAGTTTTGTAGACCGTATTGAATAGTATTCTCAGGGATAGGGACGATTTGTAGGATATAATTTTTATAACTTCAGCGTAGACATTATCAGGGCCTACAGTTTTATTTATCGAATTGCTCTGCTGACTCTTGTATCTCTAAATATTCTTCCGGCATCTTATATTAACAAAATCGTTCCTGCTATCCGCGAAAAGTCTCTATATATTATTCCTATTGATAAATTTTATCTTGAATTGTGTGGATTAAGTCACCATTATCATTAACCAATGAAAATGAAATAAATATTTTCTTAAACTTATTAAAACTCATGTTTTTCTGCAAAAGGTTCTATTTCATATCATTTTTCTTGTAGCCAATTTTCTTTTGACTTTTGTATCTTTGTATTTATTTCCTTATTAACTCTACATCTCTTTTTTCGTCCAACTGTTTTACCATTATTCGTTCATCATACAAACCCATTATATCTTTTCCTTTATTTCTTTCCAATTTTGATTTATATTATCTTCATCATGCAGATTTTACAGACACAGACATAAACGTTACTAAATGTATTATCCATTTCCTTACATATTACAGGGACGCTATCACTGAATACCAGCGTAAAATAGCAGCGTAATGCTGCTGTGTTTCGTATAATACTGATAATACTACTCTCCTTCTGGGGTGGTCCTGTAAAGATAAGTTTATTATTACCGTAAAAACATTTTCTAAAATAACATAAGTGTTAAATATATTTAGAATGACGAACGTAGTGAATAAAATGCGTCGTGCGTTCATTTAAGTCTAAAAATATAGAAAATCGAATGCACACATAACATACATAACATTATGTAAATGTAAATATGTTATAGGTCACGTAAATGTATTATGTGATTTTTAACATAAGATTAACGCGAGACCATTATCATCAGCGGTCATCAGAGGAGACATATCTTTATGCTTTAATCTAACCAACACATCATCCTGACAAACGTGGGGTATTTCATGAATATTTAATTTTTACTGGCGATAAAAATCTTTTTTACTAACAAAGAAAAAACTAATAGATAATTCTTTATTTCTTATTAACGATCTGCCCCGCACGTCCTGCTTCGCACGAGTGATTTCTAGACCTCGACAACAGCGCCACCTACCGGATCCAAATGTGAATATAAACCATTCACAAAAAAGAATCCAAACACACACATAAAATTTAATCAAAATTGGTTGGGTGGTTTCAAAGTCTATAAAGGACATAGACAACAGAAACTTTTTTTTGTTATATAGATAGATTTAGTCCGTACATGTGTCTCCTTTTTAGCAATCGAAAGACCTATGTACCACATTAGACCTTAATTATTTGTAAATTTTAACTAGTTCTCAGGTTGGAAGACACGGGCAGCTGTGACAAAGTTAATACAGTATGGCTACCGTCGTTAACCTCTCAGTGAAACTATAATTGATAATCAAATTCCTTAACTTTAACTTTTGTATATTATGTTAAGTTTCTAATGTTATTTAAATTTGCATTAAAGAAGGTTGTATTTACCTTGATCTTAAATATTGACCATTTTAAGAGGATTGTGAAGTGCCAATACGTGGCGCTATAGTCTGTGCCAAATCAATTCAGAAAAACGGACAATGACCTCAGATATGATCCGAGTGTCAACAGGCGTAACTTACAAAATCTCAATTTAGATGTGATAACAATATTTAAATATTGATATTATTCACACTTCTAGGTCAGCACATATATTTTGTTTCTTTTTTGTTTCTTAAATAATATTGTCAGTAAAATGTGTTATATTTTATATTTCAATTTATGGTAAGTAACGCAATTCATTTAATAAAAGTTTTATATTAAAAATATATATTTGAAGTAATATAATCACCATATTGAGCTTTTGCAAATTCATCCCTTTAAAATAAACAAAACGCGCGCTACGTCAGTGCGTTCTAAAAGAATCGTGACGATGGTAGTTATCATTCGAATCTTTATATGTGTTATAAATTAATGCTTTTTGTTGTTAAATGAATAAAGTACTTTATAACAATAGATGATTTTTCTTTTACAGCGATCTTTTACATAACTTTTTAATATTAGTAAATAAATATATAATATATCAATCATTATAAAAAAAATCATTATAAATAAAGAAAGTACTACATATAAAATGTGCCTATATATTGAAGGTTTGTAACCCCTGGTTAAACGACAGAAAAGTCATTATCCGTTTTTCTCAATCGATTTGGCACATACTATAGCAGCTATTTTCAAAAATGCTATCTGTTTCATTCGCCGCCGCCCCACACATCGCAAAGTATTCGTGCGGAAGCGTAAGCACATCATATGCCGGGGCGAAGTTTTATCGCGATTCTTCTATCGCGATGTCTGTGGTCTAGGGGATACTCCTCGATCCGTATCGCTGTATCGTGCGATAGAGAGGTTTGCAAGTCTTGGAGGCAATTGCCTACATTTCCTTTTTTGAAATATTGTTTCGGGCGTTTTCACCCCCCCAAATCTTCACGAAATGAGACACGAGTCTCATTAGATTCAGTACCCCTTATTCTAGGTTTGTACGTTTTTCTTTTTCAGTAATTCATTTTAGTTTAATTATAAAAATAAAAAATAAGCGTTAGAGAAAGTTTTGAAGTCAAAAATTTAGATAATATTTAGATTCTAATAATTTATATCATACGCAATTTTTTTAAAATATAGAAACGTACGGCACGGACTGAGCTTTTCATTACATCTACATTATCAAAAATGAAAACGAAAACGGAGAAAACGTTATCGCTTTTGTATGAAAATTTACAGCTTCACAATCTTCTTAATCAGCGAACACAGCCATTAAAAATTTCGCTCTAGCGATAATGATTCCATAGCCTCAGGTGTTCGATATCAGGAGATGGCATTTAGGGAAACTACCACATCTTAATTGAATAAAACTAAATTTACGGATTCTATCGCGTTTATTTAACTGATTTTACTTATTTTTAATTCCCGACGTTTCGGGTGCTTTACAGCACCCATGGTCACGGGGGGGACTGAGATGTTTGACGTCCCCCCATGACCATGGGTGCTGTAAAGCACCCGAAACGTCGGGAATTAAAAATAAGTAAAATCGGTTAAATAAATGTGATAGAATCCGTAAATTTAGTTTTATTCAATGTGTAGTGTTCGCGTAAATTTAAGAAATCATTAAACCACATCTTAACTTTTTAAGTGATGCAATGCATGAAAAATATCAATATATCTGAAAATCGTTTATTTTCATCATTTTTTTTCATTACAATTACATATAGAAATTTATACAGTATTAAAAAAAACTATAATAAAAATAAACTAAAACTAAAAACTTAAATTATCAAACCGATTACAGTCCTACTCACCGCGATATTTTTCAGCAACGCTGGCTGCGTTTACTCGCTGAATGGCTATACTTAACCTTTGAGCGAGAAAAGAACTAGCCCGCTTATCACAAGCAGCGATGACCAGTCGCGCATTCGGTTTCTTTAAGAACTTCACCACATGTAGACCCCACGGACTGATGTAGTCTCTAGTTCTTAATGAATAAAATTGTTCGGATTTTTGATCGCGGTTACGAACATCTTGCACCCTTGATGCTTCTTCTTGTCGCCATTCTGGAAGTTTCTATTATTTATACTATAGAGAAGGTCATACCGCTTATGGTATTACGACATGCTTGGACGAAGAAGGGTGTTAACATTTCTTATGTAGCCATGATAGATTTACAATAGAAACTTTTTTATTCGACATAGATTATAAATAATACTTATTAACAGTCACGTTGGCTAAAAGAATACGACTATGAAAATTGTGAAAACCTACTTTATGCACATATTTTAACAAAAACAGACACACGCACACAAACGCACACACGCACACACACACACACACACACACACACACACACACACACACACACACACACACACACACACACACACACACACACACACACACACACACACACACAAACACACACGCACGCACACGCACACGCACGCATGCATACACACTTTGTTTATTTTTTTTATTTTTCTTGATCTATGTTTAGAGTCTGCATTGTGCACGGAATGTAAGATAACTGAATGGGAGGGAAACTGCCTCCTAACATACAGGGTAACCTAGTTTAGGAGTCAGGGTATCTATGAATTGTATATTAATTTCTGTGTTCAATAAAGAATTATTATTATTATTACTATTAATTGACGTTTTAATTTGAAAATGAATGCAAATAATATTGTATCTTGGTCGAACTCAAAACGCAAAAATTGCTATTCAAAACTCAGAAATCCGTACTTAAAACGAAGAAATCCAAAAAACCATGTCATTTTTGTCTGACAAATATGATGAGGCGGTGCTTGAGATTAATAATTTAAAAGCAGAGTGTAACAAAAATCAGCAGGTTATAAAAACATTAGAATATAATGTAGACTTTTTGGAAAAAAATCTGAGAGCAGCATCACTTGAAATAAAAAATGTACCGTTACAGTGTCCTGAAACCCGTGAAACCCTAATAAGCATAATCCAAAAACTTGGCAGTATTATTAATCATCCCGTACTGGAACAGGATATTGCAAATAATTTTTGAAGTAAGACGAGTAAGACGGAATCAGTGGGTACAATTATTGTGGAATTCTCGTCAGCGGCGGCAAAGCAACTATTTTTGAAGTCAACTAAAATCTATAATAAACAGAACAAGGAAAACCGTCTTAACACAACCCACTTACAAGAAAAAAGACCTAAGCAGCTTTTTATACGTCTCTGAAGTGCTCACCGCCATGACAAAGCGACTCTACTACCTTGCAAGAGAGTTTATTAAGAGTAGTGAATACGAGCAATGTTGGACAGCCAACGGTAAGGTATACATACGCAAAAAGGAAGGGATGCCCAGCCGACTTATCAAGACAGAAGATGACCTAACACAACTACGAAGACAAAAGTGATTAGACTGCGTTATTTTATCTTTAGCAATATTGTCCAAATATATTATAACACTATTTTTGTTACAAGTTTATCGAATTAAATTTAAAAACTATATTAATCACCAACATCATTTCATATACATACAACATTCTACAGAACACACAAATACTACACTAACAAATACATACACACACTACATACAACTAATGTTATTAACTAAGAACACATGTGCTGTGTGCAATACGAGAATATATAAATACTGTAAGCTCTCTCTTTGTACTACTTCTGGCGACCAATTAATTGTCATTATCAATTTAGCTCTATTAAATGTCACATATAAAATGTAACTAGGAAAAATAAACACCACAATAGTAGATAATATACTAAATAACACATACAACATAGATTCTGTCTCGGTGTCGAATTCATCTACCTGTGACTAATTGCATCCCACTAAACTTCAACCCTAAGCAATCACTCAAAATACTTAATCAAAACATTAGAAGTATCTCAAAAAATATAATTGGTTTCTATACCACACTCACTAGGACTAAGGTTGATTGGGACATAATTACTTTAACTGAATGTTGGCTTCCCAATACACATAATATCCCTGACCTAACAGGTTATAAATACATTAATACTGCTAACAATCTAACAAAAAACGAGGGGTCTGTTGTTGTATACGTACATGAAAACCTACAGGTTTCTGTAGAAGAACCCCCATTTATAGATGCAATTTGTCTACAAATAAAAACAAACCAAAATACCATTTTATTAGCAATATATCGACCACCAAGCCATAGAGATGTCACTAACTTCCAGCATTCGCTTAACATAACCTTGACTAATATCACACATTACAAAAATATAATAATAACTGGGGACATAAACATTAACATCCATGACGAATGCCACGACATAAGCAAGCTTAATTACCTAAATTTATTAGCGTCACACGGCCTGCTGCCTGCACATTCTTTGCCCACTAGACAAAATGCATGTCTTGATTATTTTGTCCTCAAAACTCTATTACCTGCTTCAACATTAGTCGCCCATTCAGCACTAACTGATCATGATACCGTGTTATTATTTTTAAAAAAAACAACGACGCGCATTAACTATGATCAATTGACTGACGACACGCAAACGACTTTGGTGAGGTATATAATACCTAACATCCTCATGTAGCAGCAGAATTAATGATAAGTCTTATCAAACAGGCGGTCGAAAAAAAACACAAAAATCGTGAAAGTACCAAACCGTAAAAAATCATTAAGCCATGGATAACTCCTGGCCTTTTACGCTGTATTCGACACAGAGACAACTTACACAAAAAAATCAAAAAGTCGCCAGATAACGAAGTCTTAAAAATATCTTTTACTAAGTACAGAAACTATTGTAATAAGTTGTTAAAAAAATTAAGCTGGAATATGAAAAAAATGAATTAAAAAAGGCTAATAATAATCCTAAGCAACTCTGGGGAGCAATAAACAACATAACAAACAGAGCGAAAAAGAAAGAGAATTCATCCCATTACTTATTAACTCTATCATATTATCCGGAGCTATCTGTTAATTTAGTTAATGATTTTTTCGTTAACATAGGTAAAAATCTTGCGGAAAAGATATTGGGTGGACTGATAGTTAACAAAAAAAGCTTTTAACAACAACTCGCAGTCCATGGTATTGTTACCAACGGATGAGGACGAGGTTGCAATGTTAATAATTTCTCTCCGTAATGACTGTGCTTTGAGTTGGGATGGAATATCCTCTTATCTCCTTAAAATGCATATTAATGTAGTTGTCCCACCCCTGACATATATCTGCAATCTTGCTCTCACAACCGGAAAATTCCCCAAAGCTTTTAAAAAGTCGATTATACACCCGATTTATAAGGGTGGGGACAGAGATCGTGCCGATAACTATAGACTCATAGCCGTGCTCTCTACCTTGTCCAAAATACGTGAACGCATAATGAACAACAGGCTCGTAAACTATTTGGAAAAAAATAACTTACTATCGCCCTCACAATATGGTTTTAGGTCAGGTAAATCTACGTCCGATGCGACAAATTATATTGTTACAAACTTAGACAATGGGCAGAAAGTTCTCGGCATTTTTCTAGATCTTGCCAAAGCTTTCGACACAGTTTCTGTACCCATACTTTTACGTAGGATGGAGAGTATGGGAATTAGAGGTACTCAACTGCGACTTTTTGAAGACTACTTGAGTGGACATACTCAGGTCGATAAGTTCGTCAGTGCCGAATGCACTACCTATGGAACGCCCCAGGGCAGCGTACTTTCTCCAACCTTATTTCTTATATATATATATATATATATATATATATATATATATATATATATATATATATATATTATTTAACGAACTGGGTATGCTCACACTCCCTAAAGGGCGGATCATAAGTTTTGCAGATGACACTGTCCTCCTTTTTAGTGCAAGTACATGGCAAGAAGTCTATGCGTACGCCCAGTTGGGCTACAACACTGTCTCAAATTGGCTTCGAAATAACGTACTGACACTGAACATAGATAAAACATGTTATGTCTCGTTTAGATTAAAAAACAAAACGTTAACCATATCATCTCTACCACATACCATCGTAAGTCACTCGTGTTCCAATCCACTCAATAATGCAGACACCTGCACACAACTACGTCAAGCTGACAGAGTAAAATATCTAGGAGTTATAATCGATAGCACTCTACGTTTTCATGAACACATTAATACACTTAATAGCAGGTTGCGAAAATTAATATATGTATTTAAAACTCTGAGAGACGCGGCGGATGATAAACTAAAGAAATCCGTATATTTTTCCTTGGCCCAATCTCTATTAACATATGGTATTACCTCCTGGGGCGGTGCTCCAAAATCAGAAATACTCCAATTGGAGAGAACGCAGAGAGCCATCTTAAAGGTCTCTTTTTCGCTGCCGTATCATTATCCTACAGAGCTCCTATATAAAGAGTTGAAAATATTAACTGTGCGGCAACTGTATATACATAGAACCTTACTGAAACAACATGCTCTATTAAAATACAATCCCTCACTCTCCCGAGGTAAAAGGCGTTTTAACCCCGTGGACCGCACTCATATAACTCTATCCACCAAACTATCTAAACGTTTCTTTTGTCACCTCGGAGGTTTTCTATACAATAAAATCAATAAAACTATCCCTATATTTAACGTCAATAAGACTACATGCAAAAAGAAAATAACTATCTCGCTACAAGAATTAAATTATGATGACACTGAAAAGCTACTCACTAATCCTAACTAATTACTATCCGTACTAAGGTTAAATACTAACTCAATCCTAAATTTAATTTCTGACCCAGTTACTAACTAACAAACAAAAGCACGCACACACACTCACACGTACACAAACAAACTCTCTCTCTCTCTCACACGCACACACACACACACACGCGCACGCGCACGCGCACGCGCACGCGCACACGCACACGCACACGCACACGCGTACGCACACGCACACGCACACGCACACGCACACGAACACATACACACAGTCTCCCACAGTATAACATTAAGGTGTAATATTCTAATATTATGTACAACAATTCTGTAATATTGTGGTGAGAAAATAAATCATTTATTATTATTATTATTAATATCCCGTACTATCTAAGGCAATTATCATTAATACTTATAGACAAGAACAGAAAGGGGCCAAAAATTGAGGATTGACAATATATGTATATTGCGATTAATTACTTAAAAATAAGTTGAGTAATTAAAAACAAAATTCCAAAGCAAAAAAACAACCTTGTTCTGTGTTGAAAATACCTATGATACGTTATTGTTAATAATTACACCAACGTGCGTTGATGATGATTGTTATAATGATATTATGGTTGCAAGGTCATTTTAAGGTTAGTTTACCGTTTTTTATAAAAAATTCTATTTTACAAAAATGTTCTCTGATATATGTTAAATTTATATTTTTTCAGTTGCTTTAAACAGTATAAATTTGGCTAACATTTATTTAAGACAAGATTCATATATTCAGAGATATTAAATTTTTTGTAGTCATAACACAACCATGCTATATGTACACGATGAGGTCCTGGTAAAAAGAATCTGTATATTGAATAAAACTAAATTTACGAATTCTATCGCGTTTAATTAATTACTTTTACTTATGACGTTTCGGGTGCTTTACACCACCCATGGTCACGGGGAGGGGGGGACTGAGATGTTTGACGTCCCAATGTCATTGTTAGCCCGGCTTAGTTTTTGGATATTAATTTATGGTCCGATTTACGCAAAACGAGCTTACAGTATCTTGAAGTCTTGCAGTGTTATGCTTGCGTTTGTGTTTAATTTTGTTAATTATAGGATCCCAAGCAGATGGCAGCACCCAACCATCTTTTCTATTGAAATTAGGATGTTTTTTAATTTCATCATTTCATCATCTCGCGTATCATCCTAGGTAGGAATCGGTGTTCTTTTGCGAGGATTTGTGGTATATCAAATCTGATGTAATGGTGGAGACGATCTTGAACATGTTCCCAGACTGCAAACTTCCCGGAGCGTCGGTGCTTCACGTCAGCTATATGTTCTTTCACGCGTTTGAGATTTTCGTACAATTGAGATGCAGTGTTCAATAGGTAGGCATGTGAATAGTGACTGAACATCAAAACTGATCATAGTTTCATTGTCAGCGAGATGTAGGTCTTTTATCTCACTAACAAAATGGTATGAATCCTTTGTGTGTGCTTTGGTATGTCCTCTCAGTCATGACAGTATTTTTGCCAAGTGTTGTGCCAGCTAATAAGTTGGTGAATCGATCTGGCTCACTATAGGACGTAGTTTGCGTTTGGTTTGTGTATCTTCGGTAACCCATACAACCTCGGTGGTTTGGTACATGATGGTATTAGCGAATTCACGTGGAGATTTAATTTTTCGGAGTATTTCTTTATTAAATCGCTAGTTACTTTAAGCGTTTAGTTGTGGGGTCTGTTTTGACCTTTTTGTATG
Organism: Parnassius apollo; assembly: GCA_907164705.1. Lineage (NCBI taxonomy): Eukaryota > Metazoa > Arthropoda > Insecta > Lepidoptera > Papilionidae > Parnassius > Parnassius apollo. Next base: position 4,379,129 of record CAJQZP010001207.1, on the reverse strand, counting down.
TACTTTAATCCTAAATGTAATAAATGTAGTAGATAAAAACTTAGTATTTTAAAACTATACTATGACGTGTCCATTATTACTGTAGCGTTTCCTTTATCCGCGCGGAGAATCGTTAGCTCTGGTCTGTTCCGTAAGTTAATCAACGCTGTAAATTCGTCTTGAAGGTTTGGTTTCGGCACTGCACTACGACGTAACTAAGACGAAATATCTTGACGTATAGCCTCCAAATCTTCCTTACCGATATTATTCTTAAACAGACAATCCTCAGCACTGCAGATAATTTCTTCGTACGGGATTTTTCTCGGTGTTGATGCCAAGTTCAGAAAAAAGTTTAAGAAATCATTAAGAATCTGTACATACTCGTATTAAAGACAGGGAGTTTTGTTTTAAGACATCAAATAAAATGTATAAGATCCATATCCCAGAGATTACCTTGGATATGCAGGTTGGCAACCGTACTCTTTATTATTTTGAGTTATTATCACGAAGATGCTGTTGCTGTGGGTTTCGTTTCTCTCTGTCGCCTTTTATAATACCCACGGGAAAATTGAATAGCGGATGTTCTTTTGCCGTCACTACACTTTCAGGCGCTAAGCTAAGACGATCAAATAGCGGACAAGGTTATTTGTCCGTCTCTTTTTTCCAGAGCATAATCGTATGAATATAGTATGGATGCTATGGAAGCAGAATGGCCACAAAAATTTGAATATCTTTGAATATATGAATGCTGAATTTATATAAATCACAATATGTTTTATAGTCTCATTAAAAGCCTTAGTCCCTAAAATTTGTTCTTTTCTCTCCCTTTACATAAGCCAGTGCTTGTTTATAATTCCAAATGTTTAGTAAGCTACTCACCTGGTGGTAATTACTGATATAGCGCTAATGATGTAACAACATATTATTACTAAGTCGTCTAAAAATAACTTAATTGTAATAAATAATAAATAAATTTATTCACAAGAAATATGGTACAAAGATGTTCTTATAAAATAATAATGATTCACATATTTCACCAATTTTGGTATATGAAAACTTATTTACTGATTAACTTATGGTTAGAATATACAAAATTTAAGTAAAATTAAATATGCATCACTTTACAATTTTAATATTAATCCTTTAAAACACAATCAGATAAGAAACAGCGTTTTACAGTCAATAGAAACGTTCTTTTATTTTTAGCAGTTCATTTACCGAATAAAATTGTTTTTCTAAAAGCCACTTTAATAAATTACGTCTAAATCGATTATAATCTAATTGCCTTATTTCATTTGGGATTTTATTAAACACTTGAATAGCCATCACATAGCAATTTTTTGAGTACAGGCTAGTTTTTAATGAAGGTAAAATAATTTTATCTGGGTATCTGGTACTATATGTTACTGTATCTTTTAATCTAGTGAAAAAACTGAGGATACTTTTTTACGAATATTGAAAGTTCAAAAATGTACATGGATGGTAGCGTAAGAACACCCAATTCTTTAAACAGTGGTTTGCAAGAAACTAGTGGCCCGACACCACAAATTGCTCGTATACAGCGCTTTTGCGCTATAAAAGCACGGTTAGGATCAAAGACATTTATTCTCATAAGAATTTACAAAAATTCACTTAAATGAGAAATACATTAAAAACAAAATACATAATTAGTGTTAGGTAGTAAGTGGTCACCGAGCGTGCCAGGCAAAGTACACAAATATTTTATGTTACAAAATTATATAAATAGTGCGGGTAGAAATTTTACCATCATAACAGAATCGAAGATCGCCCGTGCAAACAAAAACAAACGGTGCAAGTGAACACAGATACGTGGATTTAAAGATTCTTTGCTGGAATTGACTAGCCATCATAACGAGAATTATTGAATTATTGTTATATTATATTAATTATTAATATGAATGTTTAATGATATTTAGTAACCGTGGTGATGATTTTTAATATTTATTCGTTTATTATATATTTATTTGTTTGATAGTTTTTTTTAGAAGTAGTTAGGGTGTTATTATAGTTTGTGATTTTGTAGACTATTTTTAACAGTCTTTTAAACGTTAGCATACTTTTAGCTTCCTTAATATCTACAGGCAATTTATTGTATAGTTGTGCGCTTTCATAAGTGATGTTATTTTTTCCATATATGGTTCTTGGCCGTCGCAGAATTAAGTTATTAGCACTTCTTAACATTTTAGTTTGCACATTTTTCTTTTTTGTAAAGGTTAAGTTAGTATGTATGTTTTTATTTAAAAATTTTCGTATTAGTACGCAGGAAAAGTATTTGTATGATTGTTCTATATTAAGTATTTTAGTATCTTTGTATATTTTGGTTGTAGATGTCAGGAAATCATAACCGAAAAGAATTTTGATCAACTTGTTTTGCGCGATTTGAACAGAATTGAGATTAGTTTTGGCAGCCGATCCCCAGATTTCTACCAGATAATCGATGTGTGGCTTAGCTAGGGAGTTATAGATAGTGTAACGGACTTTTTTTGGAAGGCAGCGAACTATTCCGCGTAGGGCTCCGGATAGGGATATCAGTTTTTGTTTTATTTTTTTCAAGTGTTCTTTCCAAGTCAGTTGGTTATCTAAAGTAAGGCCCAAATACTTCTCGCTTGTTACTTTATTGATTACTATGTCATTAATTTTTAGAGGTGCGAGATCGGGTATTTTTTTATTCTTTGCTGCAAAAATCATATAGTTTGTTTTGGCTACGTTTATTGTAAGTAGATTTGAGCAAAACCACTTACTAAGTATGTTTAGATCATTCTGCGCGTCTTGATTAATTGATTCAATATTGTTACTGAAGTAAAATAAGCTGGTATCGTCCGCATATAGTGATAGGTCTCCTTTTAGTTCTAATGTGCTTACGTTATTTATGTAAATAAGGAAAAGCAATGGTCCTAAAATGAAGCCTTGAGGGACACCGTACGTTATTTGTTTTAGGCTGCTTTTGTGTTCTGCGAGTTTAAGTATCTGATAACTGTCGGAGAGGTATGAATTAAAAAGTTCAAGAAGCTTTGCTGTTATACCTATATCTTGTAACTTATCCAAAAGTATTTTATATGAGACTGTATCGAACGCCTTTTTAGATCAGTGAAGACGCCAAAAGCAACATTTTTTTTCATCTGTATTGTTTTTTATTTTGGTAACAAGGTCTACAGTCGCTGATAGTGTGTATTTGGGTCTGAAACCATATTGTTTGTGATAAAGAAAATTTATAGAATTTAAATAAGTCTCAAGTCGGTTGTAAATAATTTTCTCGAAAATTTTAGAGACAACGGGAAGAACCGATATAGGCCGGTAGTTGCCGGGGTCGGTTTTGCTGCCAGATTTGTGAATAGGTGTAACTTTGGCGATTTTGAGACTACTGGGAAATGTACCTTTTTCTAGACAACTATTTAAGCATCGAGTTAGTTCTGGAGCTATAAGGTTTTTTACGCATTTTATGGACTTAGTATTAACGTTATCAATGCCCGAGCTAGTATTTGGATCTAAGTTGTCTATTATTTTAATTATCTCCTCAACTGAAGCCGGTGCCATTGCCGTTAGTCTTTTATCATTGTTGTTAACTTTTACATTTGTAACGATTCTGTTATCATGGTACTGAAGGGGAATTTTTTGTGCTAGTTCTGCTCCAATAAACGAAAAGAAGTGGTTGAAACATTTGCAGATCTCTTTTGTATCGGTTACCGAAGTTCCTTCTATTAGTAATTTGGGTGGTATCGATATTTCTCTAAATTTGTTATTGCTGAGGTTATTTATTAATTTCCACATCTTGGCTGGATTGCATTTATAATCTGTAAATTTCTTGTAGTAGTACTCTTGTTTCATTCTTTGAATTTTATTAGCTACTAGGTTCCTTTGTTTTAGAAAGTTGTCCTTGGCGAGTTTATTATCTGGATGGCGTTTGTATTGTTGCCAGAGTATGTTTTATAAGTAATATCCTTAATTGTTCCCTTATTAATCCATTCCTGTTTCGGTGGATTTTTAATTTTGACTTTCTTTACCTTACAATTCTCTATACTTTTCATAAGGTTTTCGTCAAATCTTGTGTATTCTTTATTTTCGGTACATTCTACGTTTGATTTTTCTAGCGTTTCATATAGTTTTTTGTAATCTAATGCTTCATATTCTATTCTTTCTTTAGGTTCTGGTTTGTATTCTTTTATTTCAAAAAAGATCTGCTTATGGTCTGACATAGACGATTCAACAATTGCCAGATGGAATTTGTTTTCCTTTAAGTCTGTAGATATATGATCAAGAATAGTTTTACTTTTTGATGTTTCACGCGTACAATACTGAGGACATATTCTATTAATTATTGAGTAGCCGCATTCTAGGAGTGTATTTTTATATTCTTCAACTGAGCTGTCCAGGTTAAGCAGGTCCAGATTAAAGTCACCAAATACTACGACTCTTTTTTTATGAGTTGTAATGAAAGAGTTTCTAGAATTTTGTAACGTTTGTTCTACCAGGCTTTTATACTGCGCCAATATCTAGTGAGAATTTATCTATGTGTATCCACAAGAACTGGTTTTCATCTTTTTCGAGTTCATCAACATAACAATGTTTAAGAATGTTGTGGACAAAAATTGATACTCCACCGCCAATAACATTTTGTCTGTGCTGATAGTAGTGAGTATATCCGGGTAATTGAAATCTCTTGGCTTCATCATTAGACTTAATCTCTAGAAAAAATAATGTTTCAGTAAGAATAAGCACATGTATCGTAGATTTGAAAGATTCAACAACACACCTCAATTCATCGAATTTTCCAGGCTTCCCGATACTTCTAGTATTTGCGTATAAGAATTTTAAAGATTGTTTATTGGTTATAAGGTTAATATAATTGTTTGTTACGGTTACATCAGTTTCCCCATAATATGAGACCATATCTTAATACAGCAGCGACATACGCATGATATGCTATAAGAGAAGTGTTTCTTGACGAGATAGAAGTTAGCCTTCGTAGAGCAAAATTAAATTTAAATATTTTAGAACAAACTTTATCTATGTGATTTTTCCAATTACAATGTTTGTCTAAACTAATACCTAAAAAAGTGGTACAATCAGTAGCAGTAATTTTTTCACCATTATACTTAATATCAAGTAATTGCGGTTTACTTTTAATATTGTAGAATTGCATAAATTTAGTTTTAGATAGATTTATACTTAGATTATTGTTTTTTATCCATTTAGCAACATTTATAATAGTATTATTTATTTGATTTTCATATTCTTTATTACTAGAATTAAAATTTATTTTCGGTATTAAAATAGAAATGTCGTCAGCAAATAATATTGTACTATGTTTGATGTAATTTGGTAGGTCATTTATGTAAATTAAAAACAGTAAAGGACCTAAAATACTCCCTTGTGGCACTCCGTAATCATTTAGTAAGTACGAAGATTTATATTTTAAAATGTCTTGCCGTTTTTTTTTCTTTTGTTGTATTTCAACACATTGTTTTCTATCTTTTAAATAGCTTTGTATCCAGGAGTAAGCTGGCCCTCATAGACCATAAGCTTCAATTTTTTTAAGAGAATATCATAACCAACACTATCAAATGCTTTGCTCATATCAAAGTACACTGCAGAAATTGGTATTTTTCTGTTTATATAATCGGCTACGATTTTTATATGGGAAAAAGTTGCCAGTGTCGTATATTTACCTTTTTGAAAACCATATTGCTCTGGTTTTAATATGTTAAACTTATTAAAAAAGTCTAAAAGTCTTTTTTGCATAACTTTCTTATACAATTTTGATAATATTGATATTAATGTAATTGGTCTATAGTTATTAATATTATTTCTGTCACCTTTTTTATGTAAAGGTATAACAACGGATAATTTCAATTCTTTAGGAAAAATTCCCGCTTCAAGCGACTTATTAAGGAGAAAACATAATACGTCTATAATTTTTCACGATACCTCTTTAAAACTTTTGTTTTTATTTTATCACAGCCAGTAGATTTTGTGTTTTTAAGTGATGAAATATGGTTCTTAATTTCCGTTATATCACATGGCCTTAAATAAATACTAGATTGATTTCTTAGAGTAGTTACGCTTAATTTATCCGCACTATTATGTGATATTATGTCTTTAATGGAATAGATGAAATGCTGATTAAATGTTGTAGCTAGTTCAATGGTATTTAGTATATTTTGATTATTGACTGTGAGTCTATCAATGAGATTTGGATGTGTCTGACTATTTTCTTTTAATAGGTTCCAAGTGGCTTTAGTTTTATTTTTTGAGTTAAGTACGTATTTGTGATTCATCTGATTTTGTGCTCGTAAAATACTTTTTTAGGATATTTCTATAAAGTGTATATTTATTTTTTTTTCTCGTGCGTTTTATTTTTATAATATTTATAGCGAAGTGCACGTTTGGTTCTACAGGAAATTTTTATACCAGTTGTAAGCCATTTTAATTTTTGACCAAAATTATTTACTTTGACTCTATTTATGGGAAAGCACAGCTTATAAATTAGTACAAAAGTGTCATAAAATTTTGTAAATGCTTTTTCTATGTTATCCTCCTCATATACGTCCCAGAATGATAATGATTTTAAGTGAATGCAGAAACTGCTAATATTACTTTCCGTGTATTGTATTCTAAATATATAATAATGCCCAGGAGACTTTGTTGTATCGTTTAATAAAAACTTAATGTTTGCCCCGTGTGATCTGATAGACCTAATTCATGGACTTTTCCGATAGCTCCTTGTATATTACTTGCCATTTGGTCTATACATGTATGTTGTCTCGTTGTTTCCGTTATATGCATTTGAAATCCATAGCTTTTAATAAACTTCTTGATCTATTAGATTTATTATTCAACATTAACATATTTACGTTAAAATCGCCAGCAATTATAATTTTTTTTGTTTATTTCTTCACGTAGCTTATGTAATAAAGCATCAAGTTTAGTAAAATATATATATATATATATATATATATATATATATATATATATATATATATATATATATATATATCCACTCGAATGTCGGGGTCATTTTGGCCAATATGGCGCGTTACTTTCCGAAGTAATAAGTAAATATAACAAGTATACTATGTATATATAATATATATATAGATACGTACATGTTTATATATGTATGTTATATATATCATATAAATGTTACAAATAGTTTGCTATCACTCAACGCCATATTATGGCGTTTGGACAGATGAGGGGATATATATATATACCATACAATATGTAACGTAATTAACGCACACCCTCAGACACCCCAATTAGTATATTATGTTATAATCATAATACATACACTGAATTTTAAGTTAAACATTTTTATGCACTGATTATTTATCAAATTAGTTATACTAATTCCGGAAGAATGTTGTGGTCACAGTACAAATCCACGAACGCATCCATGTGGATTAATTTTTCTATATTTTTATTGAATGACAGAATTAATAATATTACAAATAAAACTGCACTCTTAAAAGTCTTATTGCCTTAAATTATGGTCTATTTCAGTTTGTTTTGACTGTACAGTTTTAGTGTGACTGTAATTTACGTAGTTTTAATTATATTTGGGATAAAAAATTACCTATATTAAAAATGACAGGAATCGATTCAGTAAATGATTCTGAACAAACTACTTTCTCAAAGTGCGTTAATTATGTTACATGTTGTATTATATATATATATATATATATATATATATATATATATATATATATATATATATATATATATATATTATTTCAAACATATAAATACATTAATAAGCTTGTACCTATACATGGAAGGCGGTATAATAGATGGAAGAGTTAAGTATAAACGGGGACAAATCAAATAAATTACATTATGGTAAATGAGACATTTCGTAACAGTTTTACATACACGTATGAGTACAGCGTATTATATATATCGCTGCGTTGTTATTAATTTCCACCCACTTTATTTTCCATTTGTTGTTTCTAGCTAGCGCAGTATTGTTATTAATTACTACCCACGTCATTTTTGTTTCTAGTTTCTTTGCAATGACAATAGGTAAACATTTTTGTATTTTAAAATTTAGTTTCAAAATAGAAATAATCTGGTTATCTGAGATTTTTTGAATTTCGTATATCTATTTAGTAAGTTGACATAATCAATTCTTGAATAAAACTACTTTTACGGATTTTCTCGCGTTTAATTTAATTGATTTTAACTTGTGAAGTTTCAGTGAACACAGTAAGTTCATTCTGCGTAGATCGGACCATGAGTAATAATTAAAAGTTGAAGGTACTCCGGGTTAACAATGACATCAGGACGTCAATCACCTCAGTCCCCCGTGACTGTGGGTGCTTGAAAGCACCCGACACGTCGGGAATAAGATCAGGTAAAAGAAACGGGGAAAAATCCGAAAAGTAGTTTTATTCAATGTGTAGTGTTCGCGTAAATATAATAAGTCTACATCAATTCTGTTCTATAGGTTGAGCAACATCATTTTATCAGAACTATGTTTTTTATGTCAAGGCAAAAATTACAAAGTGCGTTAGAGATCAATGATAAAACCCATTCAAGGTTCGCGTGACAATATGAGATCGACGTATGTGAGATTTGACATAATAACATAATCTAAGCAGTTTCGTCTTATAACTTGTACACTAGGGATAAGCGCCGTTGTATGAAAAAAAATTCTTATTTTAAATTCTAATAGCGCGGAATTAGTGCCTTATGATTAAAATAAATATATCTTTTTTTCAGCTCAATTGAATAACATCTTCTGCCACCACAGGGACTTTAAAATTTAATGTTTTATCGAAAAAGTTTAGTATGTTTGGGCTAAGATAATTAGTAAACTATAGATTATAAATCAAAGTCAATAATATAATCAGAATACGACCACAACGAAAGCCGTTATGGCGGTCATCAATCAGCTTGTGATCCTCAAGGTACCTCATGAGCTGACAGTTTATAATGGACACCACTATTTTGGAGAACAACGAGGTGATGGCGATAGGCCTGTAGTTGGATGGGTCTGAGTGGTCGCCTATTTAAGGGATCGGGTGGACCAAAGCTATTTTCCATGAATTCAGCAGCCTGCCGGCGTCGGCCGGGCTAGCATGGACAGGAGAGAATATATCCCCGGGGAAGGGATAAAATTTTTATCACTTCCTCAGTTTTATCCACCCTGCGAGCATGGGCAGGTTACAAAAATTATATCCCCCGATTATATCCACTGACAAGAGATAAAATTATCTTATCCCTATAGTATATCCCCGTAACGAGTAGACATATATCTCCCCGTCCGTAGCATGGGGCCGAAAGAAAGAGAAAAAATTATCCCTTTTTGACATTTGAAAGGAACAATTTTATTCTCTCGTGGACGTGGGTTTAAGTTTATCTTCAAACCATTTTAATACAAAAAAGATGTCTCGAGCCTATTGCAACTACATTTTTGTATCAGAAATTGAAAAACGAGAAAGAAAATTACATCGGCGATCGATACGTGAGAATGTTAATATTGGAATCCTTCGGATTAAGATGTGTTTTTTAAGAAGTCTATGAGGCTTTAAAGCCTATTAATGCTGTGGATGGACTACCAGTGCATATTAAAGTAAGCATCTATTACAATCCTCTTGTGCAAAAACATCGTATTTGCAATCAATACATGTGACAAATTTATCTTAATATTTTGTTCTAGGTAGGTAGTTTACATCTTTCAGTCTCTTGGCAGATGGTAGTTACCAGAGGTTCAAACAACAAATAATCAGCAAATAATTGACCTAAGTTATTGGGGCCATCATTAGAATGTGGGGAACAATATACTTTAGCCTCTTGTGTAGGTAAATACAAGTTTCAGTGCATCTACTTCATTTTATTTTTGACTAATACTGAAGTGAATATCATTTCCGGATATATAACAAGCAAGGCAATATGTGGCTAGAGGATACCTAGCAGAGCATGGTCTGCCAGATATTCTTAGGGCTATTGATTGCACCCATGTTGATATATTTCACCTACCATCCCAGACTGGGGTTTAGTACAAGAAAAGGGCAGTCTACAATTCTAATCCAAATTGTTCAACTGGTAATGGCAAACAAATTATAGTTTAAAAAAAACTAAAACCTAATAATCAAGTTTTTTTTTTTTCTAAATAAAGAATAGTAGTATTTTATTCATCTAATATTCCCCTTTCCCCCAGAAATAACTGTAATACATATGTGCCACAATAGTGTTACAGGTAGTCCCATAAGACTATAGTCATCCCGGTTAAAAATTCTACAACCTTTCAGATTGTAGTCACCCCCCAAACATTGAGTTATTGAGTCTCAATAGCTCAATGCCATGATTTAATTACATAGGTTGTGTCCACAATACCCAAGGCGTTAATGGTCAAGTCATATTTAATGATAATAGAATCGGTCTATACTATATTTTAGGTATAATGTTTTAAAATAAAGTTATCAAACTTAGTAAAGTTACAATTCAAAGGTTTAAATTAAGAAATATGTTAATTCTTTAGCAAAGCTTGTTAAATATTTTACAGGCTAACATACATAATATTAGGAATACAAATAAGACAAGACTCATAATCATAAAATTATTTATTCTAGGTTTTGTTTGAAATCATTAAATTTTCATTCTTCATCATTTTAAATTAAAATTAAATCTTTGTGACTTACAGTAGACATCAATTTTGATGTATTTTGTGATTTTCTTATAATGGCAGTAATTGCAGGGATAAGATTTTTTTTAATTTCCTCCAGAGGTTACACCACCTCCAAAGGGTCTGTATTGTCCTGTTTCACAATTTGACTTAATTCTAGACACATATTTTTAACAAATGAAATCACAAGCGAAGTAATTTTATAATAAGATTTAACACAAACAATATATACTTAACTTAAATATTATACAAAAAAGAATAAAGAAAGAATTAGAATAACAGAAAAAATAAAACAGACAAAATATGCTTAAACTAATATAACAATTATTATAAATGACATATTGTTTAACAAAAAATATTAACAGCGATATAATAAACAATAGGTAAAAGAAAATATAAGTTAATGTATATCAACTTAATCTTAAAACTAAACAAAACAAAACAAATTAAAATATAAATAAAAACATAAGTAGGTAATTAATATAATATTCTGTAGTTTGCACAGTGTCTATATAAATTTTAATTTACAATGACTTACATTAATTATTTACAGTAGTCTCTAGTCTCCACAGTAAGATATTGTAACATTTTATTTATTGTACATTATTAAAGGAAAGGCATGAAATAATAATTTAAACATTTATGTTAATAATATTTAATGGAAAATGGGAAATGGGCTGTAATTTGCATAGACGCTGGCTGATTCTACTCTACACCGTTGACTAGACAATATTACTAAGCTCGGACGTACCTGGATATACGAAGGCGGATGCTCCTGCTCTCGTGTGCTTCTTCGGGGATCCCAACTACACGGATTTCGATTCGTCATTCACGATCATCCAATTCGGGGAAGAACTTGCGGTAGAACATATATTTGGGAGCAGCGAAATACGTGCCCTATTCTCACGACGCGCGGCGTTCACATTATATCGATCACGAGACGAAAAGATGTCCATAATTTTAACGGACCAATACTAAGCAAGAATCACATCGACCCGCGAAATACACGGACATCCAAAACAAAGTAACATTGGTGCAACAGTTGTGAGTATTCAGAGCAAATAAACAAACAAATTTCGGCTGTTTATCAAACTAGCCGAACCATTCCTCCCGGCTTTGAAAGGGAAGCTTTCAAAGGTGTAATCATCTTTATCGAGTAAATTAATTTATTCTTACTTCTATGAAACTTATTACAACATACTAAAGAATGTTTGTTAAGTACTTATGTCTACTTAATCCCATTATCTTATCTATGACTTATTATCTAGAAGCTAATCTACCCTTTACCTAAATAATTTATGAATTTTACTGAGTTGGTAATGGACACAATTTAACCACTGGTCTTTGGCAAGTACCGTGTCATTGCTACACGTATAACGTCATCCTTACCTTTAAAAGTTTGTGTTATAATGCCTAAGGGCCAATGTAAGGGCGTGATGTTATCCTGTATCACTACAACAACCGTTCCTTCCTTAACTGGGAAGGATGGTGAGTTCCACTTTTGGCGGGCTTGTAGGCTATGAAGACATTCTCTCCGTCATCGCATCCAGAATGACTGTACCAACTTGTCTAAGAGCTCATGTCGAGTTAGAAGATGCGGAATCGAATCATCAATATCAGGTGCTGGCAGAAAATCAAGAGGGACGGTATGTAAAAAATGAGCTGGCGTCAAAGCTGTTGGATCTGAAGGATCAGAGCTGAGCACTGTAAGTTGTCTTAAATTTAATATGGATTCAATCTGGCTTAAAACTGTTTGAAGCTCCTCAAAGGTAAGAATTTGTTGGTCGATAACCCTATATAAATGGGTTTTTATGCACTTGATGTTACTTTTCCAGCAACCACCGAAGTGTGGAGCATTAGGAGGAATCAGTTTCCATTGGAAACAACTTTCTGCAAACTGCTTTTCCCACACTGGTTTATATTCATTCTTTAGAAAAGCGTACAAATCTCGAAGATAAGACCGGGCACCAATAAAATTGGTTCCGTTATCGGTATAAAAACATTGAACCGATCCTCATCTAGCTAGGAATCGTTTCATGGCTGCCAAGAAGCAAACTGTGCTGAGATCGCTTGCGAGCTTAATATGCACCGCTCGTGTAGTAAGGCATGTAAACAGGCAGATGTAAGCCTTACGACTTTTTATACCTTTACCACGATATGGTGTTACTAGGACTGGGCCGGCATAATCGCATTCAGTATGGACGAAGGCTTTGACAACCGCTCGCACTCGAGGTTCAGGGAAGTCTGCCATCATAGGGAACCCAGGTTGAGGCTTAGATCGAAAACATACGTTGCATTTAGAGATGATGGTTCTAATTGCACGTCTAGCAGGTAGTATCCACTGTTTAACACGGAGTACGGAAGATAGCAACCCCTGGTCCTGTATGTAAATATTTCCAGTGGTATGAGCGTATGAGTAAGTCTACCACATGATCCTTACAAGGAAGAAGAATAGGATGTTTAAAATCAAAACTCTCCTCTGAGTTTGCTAAACGGCCACCCACGCGTAATACGCCATCCTTAAGAAATGGATTTAATTTTTTAATAGATGAAGAACGACATCCCCCTTTCTCCAAACGTTGAAGGTCATCACTAAAATGTATTGACTGTATTACCTTCATAATTTCTAATTCCGTAAATTCCAAATCTGACTTAACTATGGGTCCCAGGGGCAGCTTCCTTATAAACTTGTTTATGTAGCTCGCCACGTTAAGGAACCGTTGCCACGAAGTTTTTTCGTGCTAGCTTATACAGAAAAGGTTCTTCGATTGGTTTTATTATTACTAGGGAAATAGACTTAAGCTCCGGCGCGTTGGAAGATTCCTTTGGCACAAACGTTTTTATTGGCCATTCGACTTTAGGTAAATTGGCCCAAGGGGGCCCCTGTAGCCACAGGGGGTGATTCATAAGTTGTGTAGGAGTTAATCCACGGGACAAACAATCGCACGGGGTTTCGTTACCCTTGATGTGGTAAAAGTGATCCGATGGTAAGTTGTCCTGGATTTCGGTGACTTTATTGGCAGTAAACGTGTGCCATCGGTGCGGAGAAGAGTGAATCCAATTTAACACTACGGTCGAGTCTGAAAATGCTAACACCGAATTAATTGGCTATCTACTCGAACATATTTCAAAACCCTTTTTATCAATTTAGAAAGCAACAAGACTGCACATAATTCCAGACGTGCCAATGAAACAACTTTCAAGGGTGTAATCTTTGACTTTGCGCAAGACAAAATGACAGTTGTCTGATTTTGTTTGACGTCTACTCGAATATAAACTGCGGCACCATAAGCCCTTTCACTCGCGTCAGCGAAACCCAGAATTGTTACCGAACAGCCATGAACCACTCCAAGGTGCCGAGGAAATTTCATCTGGGCAAGCAGGGGAAGTTCCTGTCGGAATTCATTCCACAGTCGTGTAATTCGTTGTGGGGGATCAGCGTCCCAGTCTATTTTAGCAATCCAAAGCTCCTTGATTAAAAGCTTGGCATACAAGATTACAGGTGCTACCAGGCCCAAAACATCAAACAAACGTGCGACAGAGGACAAAATGTTTCTCTTAGTGCAAGGGCGATCATCTGAAATCACCTTGAAGGCGAACTCATTATCACGAGGACGCCAGTAAAGACCTAATATTTTCAAGATATCGTCCTTGTGAAATTCGACATTTTGCGACAAGCAATAATCTTCAGGAATATGTTCAAGTACCCTTGTGCTATTGCTATTCCATTTGACTAGGTGGAAGCCCCCAGCCTTGAATAGCCTGATTAACTCTAGAAAGGCAGAAATAGCTCGATCGGAATTCATCAGTGAGCTAGCTATATCGTCCATGTAAAGATCTCTCTGCGCGACTTCTTTACCTATAGGGAAACGGTGACCCTCATCCTGTACTAGTTGCGAGACAGTGCGAAAAGCTAAAAATGGGCTACACTTTAGTCCAAAGGCTACTCTATTGAATTCCAATGATTTTATTGAATTTTGAATATCTGAACCACCTCCTTATTTGTCATACCGACTGAAGCGATATAAGATACGCTGAAAACGTCGATCTTGCTTACGGACGCCTATCCTAAGATACATCTGTCTTACGTCGGCTGTGATAGCAACAGGTAATAATCTCATATTCATTAAGATTGTAAAAAGGTCGCGTTGAAGATTGGGACCGGCATATAAAAGGTCATTTAAGGAAAATCTACTACTAGACTTAGCACTTGCATCCAGGACAGATCAGATCGATGTTGATAGTTTATCATCCCTAAGAACCACGTGGTGTGGCATGTAAAAGTGTAGAGGATCTTTATCGGCTGTATCAATAGGAGATAAATAACCTTGATCTATATAATCCTTAATTACACTGTCGTACGCCTCTCTTAGAGCGGGCTGAGCAGCAAACCTACGCTCCAAATGTAAAAATCTACGCCTAGCAACTTCCAAAGAATTACCAATAAAATCTGGACTGAATTTGAAAGGTAAAGCTACTTCGTAGCGTCCGGAAGCAGCACGCGTGACAGTCTTACTATAATTTTCTTCGCATGTTTTATCATCAGCACTAAAGATATACTTAGGATCAATTTCATCGAGTTCCCACATTTTCTTAACTAGAGTCTCGATCTCAAATGTTGAAATAGCATGAAACGCTACGGTGGCTGGGGCTTGAACCTGGATATCCGCTGGAGCAGCTCCTAGAACGATGTACCCCAAAACGGTCTCAAGCGCGTCCGGAGAACCGGGCTCCTCGATAATTCTACCAGGTCGTAGCATCTCTGCAAAAAGACTTACGCCTATTAAAAAATCTATTTCTCCAGGCATACCCCAGCCATCGTCCGCCATGGGAATACTACGCAGATTTTCAAGGAATCTAGTATCGACATTACGCTTTGGTAAATTACTAGTGATTCGATTTAACACTAGAGCCTGAATATTAAATTTTGTATTATTGGATCGAGATCGAAATGAAACATTTACCGCCCCCTTGACTATCTCTGATGAGCCACCTATTCCCTTCACCGTTACGGGTGAATTAGATTCGACCTTTAGCTGTAGTTTTGAACAACATTTTGTTGTTATATAATGTTTCTGGGAACCAGGATCCAGTAAACATCTAACTATTACATCGCGACCATTGCGACCCGTGGCATAAACCTTTGCGGTTGCGAGAACTTGCGTTATTGATAATGAATCACATTTTGTAGAAGACAGCGAACAGTACGATACTTCTGGATTTCCTTCTCCAACCAAATAACCGTCAAGCACTTGATCAGAGGAAGACTCTTCTTCAAGTTCTAGTGAGTTCAGTATTTCACTAGTATCATGTTCCTCGTTTATGGCTACAGTGGCGGTGCACGACTGCGCTGGAAAGGTTCATTTCCAAAATGAAGCAACGTGTGATCTCTGGCGTTACACTTGAGGCAAGAAGTGTTTGAGTTGCAATAAAAAGAGGTATGTTGGTTACTCAAACAATTAACACAGTAACGATTGTCTTTAACGAATTTAAATTTGTCGGCAGCCGAAAGGTTAGCAAAATGCTTACATGCATAGAGATGCGTATGCGCCGTGTTGTTGCAAAGCTTACATGGCCTAGTACGAACTTGGGTCTGCTGCGTGGAAACTAAGGCGCGTGGCGGCACGGTTAAATTCCGTGAGCTAGATGGGCGACTACCCAAGTAGGTATGCGGTGCCATGGAACTGCCACGAGTCTGTGATGAAGTGCTGGTTCGATACAAAATTTTTACCTGTTCTCGTAAGAACTTGACAAAATCGTCGTATTTAGGCATGTCCGTTTGACTACGAAATGCTGTTTCGAAACACTTCGCAGTATCGCAATCTACGAGCTTTAGGCCCATGTAAACAAAAATAAAGTCACTTAAATTATCTATATTAAGTGGTTTGAGTGCTGCGATTGTGGCCGCGTATTTATCTACCAATTTTTCTAAATTTATTGCAGAGGGACCGTTAATATTTTTAATGCAAATAACTGATTTAGATATGTCGTAGATAAAGCTCTGTTATCCTTGTATTTGTCTAGTAACGTTTGCTAAATAATTATGTAATTATCTGCCGCCAGGACTATACCAGCACATATGTTATATATGTTGGAGTTGGTAAAATAGTTGTCTACATTATCGCATTAGGTGATAAACCTGTAAAGATAATTGTATAGTGGCAAATAAATAATAAATAAATGTTTTGCCTTTCCGGAAAGGTGGCTTATTAAATAATCAATACGTTCCGAATCCGTTTTCCATCCGTCCATCCGTATTTTCTTGTATAACACGTTTAAACGTTTCGAAAAAATAAGGAAAGTTCTGTAATTCACCATCGAAAATAGGCAATTCAATACGAGGAATCTTAATGGTATGTTCATGAGTAATTGCATGTGTGACAGCTTGCGATTGTGGGTTTGGTCTCGCCATACTATTCAGAAGATCCTTAATAACATAAATCGTCAAACGCTGATAACGGCTGGTAATTAATACTATAATCGGGATCTACTTCCAAATTTAATAAATTTATATCATCAACCAAAGTTACAAATTCTTTACGTAATTGATCGAAGGCGCGAGCTTGTGATAAGAAACTATGCCGTGATTTTTCATCTGTTTTCGATGATAGTTGAAAGGTCTTATTTATTTGTGAGAAATAAAATTGACGCTTAGCTTCTAACAATTTAATTTGCATAAGGCGTCTACCTTTTCCTGCACCCTTTTCCGTCATTGTGAATATATTTATTAGAACACGATTATATAACAAAGTGAGTAAAAGTATCTTTATGGATACGAATTAAATGTAAATTAATTTTCACGCGTGATTGAAGAAATATAAATGATCAGGTTAGTTAATAAGTATTTAAGAATTTAACTGTATTTATAGTATACAAATTTTGCGAAGTCCACTAGAAAATCAAATCAGTTTTAACATATGTAATGCACTGCATACGTATATGTACCTAAGAAAAGGTACGATACGGTACTTAAACTGCACAACGGTTGCCGGCGCGGCGCGGCGGCACGGCGGGGATTGCTACCCACTAGGTAAATTAAATCGAACCGATTTAAATATTCACGGAGCGAGATGATAATAATAAGTAAGTAAATTAAATGCGACAGCTGTCTAAGAGTCGATGCGATTAGTTAGAATGTTTCTTAGTAATAAACATATAAAATCGATTTAGTAAACGGCTGGATGCGATGCGGAAAATACTTCAAAATTAAGTAATATTTACAAGTCGGCAACTAACCGTATAAAATAGTCGACATCAGTCTAAGTATGCCGCAGTAAGGTTCATTATCAATTACGTCGCAGAGTCGAATCACAATCGGATTTACGTATTTAGTAGTTCCAATCCAATTGTCATCCCGTGAGATGGACCATTTTTTAGTGGAAAATGGGAAATGGACTGTAGTTTGCATAGACGCTGGTTGATTCTACTCTACACCGTTGACTAGACAATATTACTAAGGTCGGACGTACCTGAATATACGAAGGCGGATGCTCCTGCCTGACACGGATTTCGGTCACTCACGATGATCCAATTCGATGAAGAACTTGCGGTAGAACATATATTTGGGAGCAGCGAAAAACGTGCCCTTTTCTCATGACGCGAGGCATTGACATTATATCGATCACGTGACGAAAAGATGTCCATAATTATAACGAAGCAATAGTAAGCAAGATTCACATCGACCCGCGAATTACACGGACATCCAAACCAAAGTAACATTGGTGTAACAGTTGCGAGTATTCAGAGCAAATAAACAAACAATTTTCGTTTATTAAACTAGCCCAACCAATACTAAAAGAGAGAAAAAAAGGTAAGTATATGCAAAAAAAGAACTTATCAGCTATATAAAGTCTACTAAAATTAATTAAAAATATAAAGTGGATATTACACTTCACTTCTTTGTTATATCTATGGGATATTACAACTAAATTAGCGTTCACAAGTAAAATTTGTAACATGGAAAGAAGAATGCAAAATTAAAATAGGATAATAAAAAAGTAGACCTTTACAGGTTGAATCTAATATGTTAAATTAATAACGTGCAGAGATGTTATAACAAATACAGAAAAAAAACAGGTTGGGCATGAAATAAAGTTAAGAGAAGAAAAAAAATGTAAAATGGATATAAATCAATGGATGCGTTTGGCAGAAAAAAGCGCTAGCAAGCGCTTGTAAGCAAAATGGCGATCGTAAGCGGTAAGCGCTGTCAAATCGTAAGTAGCTATTTTCCTCTAGGACACGAAGTTAGTTTTAACCGGGGAACCTAACCTAATTTAAATATATGTTTGTAAAGTATTCATATTAAAAACTTACCAATCTTGAATTTTTAATAACATGTATATGTCTATTCATGTCATTACATTACTTTAAACTAATATTGCACAAAACAACTTATAAACTCTACTTCAAAACAAACAAATTAAATAAGCAAAATGGCGGATTGTGTCAGCGCTACTGAAGTTAGCAAACGTGTCATGGCCGAAAACTGTTTAGTTTCGCCATTTTGCTTACAAGCGCTTGCTAGCGCTTTTTTCTGCCAAACGCACCCAATGTATTCCTAATGGTGGGGCTACATTACCGGGCTACGGCGAATATTCGGGCTACGGCGAATATTTGGGCTACGGCGATGTATGTGGCCGGCTACATCGTTGCAACGCGATGTACTCGCGTGCAGACGATGTAGCATCGCGGCACTGTCGGTAAACTGGCGCGCTTCAAAGGACTAGTCGCGACAATATTCGCTTGAGTGGCCACACCTACGTCACTTCAGTGTCGTCCAGACTTCGAAGCGGGACTGACGTTCTTGTGTTTTTGTACACTATGGAGTGGAGTAACGAAAAAGTGTTAGAGTTCATTCAATTTTATGAAACTGAGAATATTAAATGGAATCCTAGTAACCCAGACCACAAAAAGAAACATTTGGTATATGATGCGTGGGTTAGAATTAAAAACAAGCTCAGTTGGCCTACCACAGTAGAAGAAATGAAGGAGAAAAAAGATTCTTTGATGTCATATTACAGAGCCCATCTCAATAAAATTAAGAAATCGATGAAGTCACGAGCTGGCGCCGACGACATATACCAGACAAATTGGTTCGCCTTTTCGGCTACGACTAGTTTTCTTCAGCCTCTATACGATTGCCGCCGGACTATAGATACGCAGGTAAATAATAGCGAAACATGCTTATTTAATAGGTACATCCTTTATTTATACATATTCCACAAGTGTAACTTGATCAAAATAAAAACATACTTTTTATTGATGGAAAAAATGTTGAGCAAACTTGTCCCTGATTTGCGTTGGTATAAGACCGCCCCTACTAGCTACCGCCGAAAAAGGGCGCAAGGCAGTTTCTTCTGGTTATTCATTTCGCCATTTACCTGGAACTACTTGTCCATTTGTAATAGTGTCTGCAAAACCTGGTGGTATATACATATTATTTGATGATGAACTGTTTCTTAAGAAGTTGTGTAGTAATATACCAACATTAGAGGCGCGATCTGGTTGAAGTGCGATCGGCTTTCTGAGTACGCGAAATACGACAGACATAATTCCAAACACATTTTCTACAACTATACGGGCTTTTGACAGTTTCGTGTTAAATTTTCTTTTAATACTGCCTTCTGGATGATCTTCAGGGTATGGCTTCATTATGTTTGTATGTAAAGGAAATGCGTTGTCCGCCACAAATACAAAAGACACGATGATATCAGAACCGGGAAGCGCAGAAGGAGCTGGTAAATTAAGGGCATTTGTCTGTAGTTTCACAAGTAATGAGCTGTTTCTGAATACTCCACCGTCACTAATTCGACCTTGGGATGCTTGTAATTGTAAAACTCAGTTCCACTGTGAGTCGGTGATAAAATTTGAACATGTTTCCCATCAATGCTTCCAATACTATGTGGAAAGATATCACGAAAACTAGCTTCTTTTTGCAGCCATTCTTCTTCGTTTGCAGGCATCTGAAACAATTTTAATTATTATTTCAGAATGAAAGTGTACAAGAAGAGCATGCCGAGTGTGACGATGTAGATGAAGTAAATACAGTTAGTCGTAATACAGAATACCCAATTCTCACTAGTTCGCTTAACTCAAGAACAACAAATAAGCTAGCAAAAATTAATTTTCCTTCAGAAATATTACATGCGAAGAGACAAATGCAAGAGGCATTTGAGCACGTTAAAAGTAGCTAGCGACGAATATGAATTGTTTGGGAAATTGATTGCTAGTAAATTACGAAAAATTAAAAACCCTAATAGATGAGATATTCTTATGAATGATATGCATACTATGATTATTAAAGCATGCATGATAGATCGGGTTGACCGAGCACATCAATATCAATCTCTGATCCATCCATCACCATCTCCGTCACTACTGAACCAAACTTACCAGTCTTCAATCCATCCATCGCCATCTTCCTCACCACAGAGCCAAACCTACCAGTCACCGATCCATCCATCGCTATCTCCGTCACCACAGAACCAAACCTACCAGTCACCGATCCATTCATCACCATCTCCGTCACCACAGAATCAAACTTACCAGTCCCCGATCCTTCCATCGCAATCTCGGAGAGCCTCACAAATTATGTTGTCGGAGACCGGTGGAAATATCATTCATATAGAAATGACGGAGTTTTTTTATTGATTATAATATATGTTTTTTTCTTAAAAATTGGATGTCACCTAGGCACTTATATTGAAATAAAACTAAACTGTGAGTAAAATAATGTATTTTTCTTACCTTAATCTCGTCTGTCAAAACGATCAAGAGACTTGCACAAACTTCATGTACTATTTTGGAAATGAGTTGATGAGATATTTTGAAAAGATAATGAAGGCTTCGAAAATTATCTCCTGTCGCTAGATAACGTAGTCTTATTGCCAATCGCACTTTTGCAGGAATTGCTTTTCTGAATTTTGTATCTTTTTTGGTGATAAGTGGTGCGAGCTTCTGTAGTAGCATTTAAAAGTCAGATGTCGACATACGAAAAAATCCAGAGAATTCTATGCCAGACTCTAAGGTTAGCTCAGTTAACATACTTTCCATTCCTGTTCTATAAATGAGAAAATAAAGTAAAATTATTATACTCATGCCTCCAAAGTCTCACCACAAAATATTTAATGTCTCGCGCATAAAAAGTCAAAATATGAACATTATATCAAGTCTACCCATTATTTTAGCAATTGTGCTGTGCACTTACATCGTTCGCTTTCTGTGAATAGTAGTCATCCACCATCTCCTCTTTCTTCTCTTTTTTATATTATTTCGCTGATATTTGTACAAATGTAATAAATAATAATTTACTGACATATAATGCAAAGCCACTGCTTCCTCCATCGTCTTGGCCGCACAACTAAACAACGAATATTCGCCGTAGGCCGCTTTCTGAATCTTCGCCCGCCAATGTAGACAAGAACATCGTGTATGTCCGACAACGGATGTTTTGCGCGCCAACGCGATACGAATTTTCGCCCGCTAATATAGCCCCAGCATAACTATTAAAGTGAACGACAATTTCATTTTGAGCTAGTGCTTAGTTTAGCTAGCCACTACACGTAAAACACACTTATCACGGTATGGCGAAAAGGGATATGTTTTACAAAAATATTCACTATTAAGAAACCGCTTATCTAAAAAATTTTGAATTTCACCCACAGTAAGGGCATGAGTTTGTCCTCTATATATAAAAAAGTAGGGATGTCGTTACTCCAAAATAAAAGTTATTAGAGTCCAAACTTACAAGATGTGGGACACCAGCTGCAAAAGTGTGGTTATTCCGAGGATATACACTTCCGGCTAATAATGCATATATTTTCGAAAAGAGCTTTCCGAGACGCCGCCGATACCTTCAATTCACAGACTCCTGGTTCGCGAAACCACCTACCACGTGGTTTTCGTTTTTCCTCTAATAACTCAGGTGTCCTTTATCCAAAAATTCCAAATTTTTGGAGCATTGTGTCCCCAGCTGGCGCACAAAATCACTAAAAAGGTTGTGCAAGTTGTGGCGACTAATCGAGCGCCGCAAGCGATTTACTGCTTTGCTAATATGAGAAAAAACGGTTTTTCACTTAAAAAATCACTAAAAATTGTTTTTCGGCTAAAAAAATTACACCACTAGATGCGTCTCGTTAATACGCAAATGTTGACACTAAGTACACTCAAATGTGTTCACTTTTTTATCACTTTTCGAATTTTTTACTGCGGGAGCGTCACAGTTTCATGGTGTTTCGCTTTGTTTCCTTGTACTTGTACCTTGTACGTGCAGTTTATAGCTTTATACTATGGTATATTATCTATGCGCGGGGATAAGTTTATCTACTGTGGTGTGTGTGGTGGATAAAGCTTTGGCATAGGGATAAGACAATTTTATCCCTTGTTAGTGGATATAATCGGGAGATAAAAATTTTGTCTCCTGCCCATGCTAGCCCGGCTGGGGAGTAAAAGTACCGGAAAAGACGCGATGAAACTTCTGCCAACTCCGGAGCACACGTCTTGAGCACAATGGGAGGGACTCCACCAAGCCCACTCGACTTGTTTACGTCCAGGGAGAGGAGTGATTTGCGACCCGAGCGCTGTGTAAATTGCACATCCGGCATGGAACACCGACACTGCGGGATGGTCGGCGGCCCCAGTCATCGAGAGTCGAGTTGGACGCAAAGAAAGAGCTTAACAGATCGGCTTTCTCCTTTGCGGCATGGGACAGTGACTCGTCCTCTCTGTGCAGAGATGGAAGAAATGACTGACAGAAGATCCCTTGAACAGCCTTGGCGATAGACCAGAATGCACCGGTTCCCGAAGGAAGGCGAACTAGTTTCTCGCCAATTCTGCCGATGTATTCAGATCTTGCCTTGACAATGACTCTTTTGAAAGACCTGGAGGCGGAATTATACTTCTTTTTAAGAGCGCTGGTGTTTAAATCCCGCGACGTTGATGCGTCAACCTAGGCCCGGTAGTACTCCTGCTTATAGCGTGATTTTGATTTTTTACAGGAGCGACCAAACCATGGCTGGGATCTGCGTCCGATGGACACCACAGAGTATGGAATAAAAAGTTTCATACCCTGAAGTGCCACATCAGCGATAGAATCAGCAACAACTTTGGGATCGTCCGCCGAGCGAACTCGCCCCCAAGGGTAGGATGTAAAAAAGACCGCATCCTATTCTAGTCGACTGACCTACAGTGCCAAATAAGTCTTCAGCCTGCAGAATGCAACCGCGACGTTAATGTGTCTAACACCACACTCCGGACAAGACAGTGGTCCGACTAGCCTAAAGGGGCGTCAACGAAAACCTGATATTCGTCCAAATGAGAGGTCAGCAGAAGGTCCAACAGGGAAGGTGTATGACCTTCCATATCTGGAATCCACGTAGGCCAAATAACCAGTTGTTTTAAACCATACGCCTTGGTAAAGTCATAAACAGATCTCCCCGCATGATCAGTTAAACGTGAACCAAGCCATTCGGCGTGATGGGCGTTAAAATCGCCAAGGATCATGATCACTGTGGATGGAATCAGCTGTAGCACGGAATCTGTAGCCATTTGGACGTGTTCGATAAGTCGTTCTGTTTCGGCATTACCGCTATAGGACCTATAGAGACACTCGTAGGCGCGGGGATAGTTGTCGCTGTTTACTCGCAGCCATATGGTGGACTGGTCCGTGCCATCAAGATTGCCGAGGCGTCGAAAACAGATGTCCTCTCTGACGTATTCGCAAACTCCAGCCCCAGAAACAAAGAAGTGTTTTAATTTGTATCCCGGGTAGGAGAGATATGAAGTATCAGCTGGAGAGCGAACTTGAGTCTTGGTTAAAAAGAGTAAGGCCGACTTCGCCGACTCCAGATGGTAGTGGACAGCCTTTATCGTTGGAATGAATTCCCCTGTATTGTAAAAATTCACGGATAGCGTGACAGGGTTCGCCTTGGTCTCCGCTTGCTCCTTTGCACCTCCCCCACCCCCAGAATACGCGGGGCGGACTGAGGACCAACGCTCAGGGAAAGTAGGATAGCATGGTCGTGGATGTTCAGTGAGGAATTTCTCATCACCGGGCGTGCTAGTACCCTCCTGTGGTAGTTTTTTAATTGATTCCGCTGCCATGTTAAGGGGGTGGGGGGGAATTGGGCCTCCGGCCACCTGCACTTATCAAGCGAAACCCAGAGGTAAATCTCTACTTCACGCTGGTATTATGTGGGGCCATCCGTGCGATAGCGAAAGCTGCCGCGTGGCTCTACCGCTGTTAATAATAATTAAAAATAAGAATAATTAAAAATACTTATAGTAATGACCCCCAGATCCACTTTTCGTAGTCTGGCAGGGTAACTTCAGTGCTCATACTGCAATAAAAGGAACTCTAACTTTAGGAAATCGTGGAAATAGTTTGGGTGCTACTTATACTTCAGAATACTGCCACTCAAATACAAAAAAGAGCCAAAGCATAGTTTACTCGCATGGAACTACTTAGCTGGGTTTTGGAAGGCAAGGTTATGCGTAAGCACTAGTAGTTTGGAGCTGGAATAACTTGTATAACAACAGCCAACACCAAATTCAAAATGACTTTAAAAGTTCTTTTGAAGTGTGTGATAGGGAATGGCAAAGGGGTTATTGTCTAAAAGCTTCTGCCAACTAACATTATGACCACGGCGGAACTGGACAGTGTGATCACGGTAAAACCAACGTGTGAGATTATTTACGATAACAGATGAATACATGTGAAACTGTGGTGGGTAGTCTTGCGCCTGATCGGACTATGATAATGAAGGACTAGAGAGAGCATGTCGACCTGGTCTTGCGCATACATTCGTGCACTATAATTCTGTCCTACGCATATAAATAGTCTCCGTTTAGACTGGCTACAGTGACCGACATTAGGTCCTTTTGGAACAAAAATCTGCATAATACACAACACCGCGATTACCTTGTTCTGTGCCAGCCTTTTTGTTTTATTTTATTTAAAGGTAACAAAGGGTATTTTAACGGTGTTGGTAAAGTTTTAATGTTTGATCTGTGCGTTGGCATTGTTTTGAAAACGTTATTATAACGATGCTAAATAAATATTATTGTGGTCAAAAGAAAGACACGTTTTACAAAAATCAACAAAAATATTATTAAATAAATGAATAAACAGACCTTTATTTGATCACATTGATCTAAGGATTGTGTGTATGTACATTTTTGTGAGACATCAATACTACAATTTTTTGTATCACAGAAACTTCACCGTAACAACATATAGTAGTGGTAGATACTTAGTTTAAGATTTCAGGAAGTACAATAGCAGGAGCGGGGATTATGGGTGCAGCGACTATAACACCTTCAGGAGCTGCCGCTTCTTCAATGACTGTGACGGGCTCAGGAATAATAGGGTTGTCCACAACGATAACGGGTTCAGGGACAATGGGCTTGTCTACGACGATAACTGGGTCAGGGATAACGGCTTCATCGATAACCTGGACGGGAGTGGGTTCGGGGTAGGGGATAGTCTCTATTGCAACGGGAGATCCTGCAACATCAGAAGTCGATTTAATGTTCAGGACGATTTGAACCAGAGGAGCGCTGGCAGAGGGGCTAACCGGAGCGGGATTCACGATAGCTGGTCCAATAGCAACGGGCTCGAAATCGTCAACGAGAGCAGGTCCAATGGCGATAGGTTCAAAGTTGTCGATGACGGCAGGGCCAATAGCAATGGGTTCCAGTTGATCCAAGTCGATGACAGGTGCAGGACCAGCGGCGACAGGTTGGACTAAATCCCGTTTTGTGGGGCCAGCAACGGCCAAAGCGAAGACAGCGGCAATTAATAACAGGAACTTCATACTTGCTGTAAACAAAGCAGCATTTAAAGTTAGTAAAAGTAAAGATCGCAGGTGATTTATAACGTAAAATAATTATTAATTTGTGATATATATATATATATATATATATATATATATATATATATATATATATATATATATATATATATATATAGATATATAGATATATATATTAATATATGAATTATATAGTATATTTTATAGCTTTTGAGACGCACCTTTTAGTAATTGTAATTTGTTTAAAATATGTTCATCAACTTTTCAAATTTAGTTTATATACAGAACTTTTATCTTATATACGATTACATATAGAACTAATCTAATAATTATCTTATCCAGAATTTTTAAATTAAGGTAGGATTATGTTTTATCACTCGCAGAATATTTAACACGGAAGCATATTTATCGTTTTGCAATAGATTTAGTTTACCTTTCGTTTATGCATGATTCGTGTTACAAAATATTAGTAATTTTGATCCATAAATAGAGAATGTATTAATTACTTGACTACAGCAGACCTTATCGGATCCTACCATAGCTATGAACCATAGTCTGTACAAAATAAATTTATTATGTGAATATGAGCTCAATTAGTCAAGTCATTCAAAAAGTACAATACACGATCACTAACAGACGCACCTACAATTATATATATATATATATATAATATATGTATCAATAAACGTGGGGGGGGGGGGGGGGGGCAAAATTTCAAGATACACTGATGGGGAAAAGACAACAAACGGGTGAAGGGGGATTCTTACTAAACGTCAAAGGCGAGGCCGGCTCTGCTCTTTCTGACCGAGACGCAGGTGTCCACTCCGGCTGATGTCTCGTATCTCTCCTACCCGGGGTACAAACTGGAACACTCCTTTATGCCTCGGGCTGGAGTTTGCGTTTATGTCAGTGTGTGTCCATCCACCGGTGGTGGACACCACCATCCCGCGGTGTGAGTGCTCCATGCCGGAAGTGCAGTTTACACAGCGCTTGGTTCGCAAAGCACTCCTCTCCCTGGACATCCACAAGTCGAGTGGGCCTGACGGAATCCCCCAATTGTGCTGAGGACGTGTGCTCCAGAGTTAGCACCGGTTTTAACGCGTCTTTTCCTGTACTCCTACTCCCTAGGCGTAGTCCCAAAATCATGGAAGACGGCTTTTGTCCACCCGATCCCTAAAAAAGGCGACCGCTCAGACCCGTCTTTTAATGGAGTCCATTGTAAACTGCCAGCTCATGAGGTACTTGGAGGATCACCAGCTGATTAGTGACCGCCAATACGGTTTTCGCCGTGGTCGGTCAGCTGGTGATCTTCTGGTCTACCTAACTCACAGATGGGCGGAGGCAGTAGAGTCCAAGAGGGAGGCATTGGCCGTTAGTTTGGACATTGCGAAGGCCTTCGATCGGGTTTGGCACAAAGCGCTTCTTTCGAAGCTCCCTTCCTATGGACTTCCCGAGAAATTGTGCAATTGGATCACCAGCTTTCTTGCAGATCGGGGCATCAAGGTCGTTGTAGACGGTGCAAGCTCCGATTGCAAGCCTATTAATGCTGGTGTTCCACAAGGCTGCGTGCTATCGCCAACGCTGTTTCTTCTGCATATCAATGATATGTTGCAAACCCGTAACATTCATTGCTACGCAGATGACAGCACTGGTGATGCTCTTTACACAGGCCGAGCCAATATTTCTCGGGAAAACGTCTCCGAGTGCCGGGACAAACTTGTGTATGAAGTCGAGTCTTTGCTGAACAGAGTCTCGGATTGGGGGCGACTAAATCTAGTCCAGTTTAACCCCCAGAAGACACAAGTGTGCGCGTTAACCGCTAAAAAGAACCCCTTTGTCGTATCTCCTCAGTTTCAAGGCACTCCCCTTGTTGCCTCAGCCAGTATCAGAATCCTCGGCGTCGACATATCGAGTGACGTGCAGTTTCGTGGTCACTTGGAAGAGAAGGCCAAATTGGCCTCTAAAAAGCTTGGCATGCTCAGCAGAGCGGGACAGTATTTCATGCCGGCACACCGCCTGCAACTTTACAAGGCGCAGGTTCGGCCGCACATGGAATACTGTTCCCATCTCTGGGCTGGGGCTCCCTAGTACCAGCTCCTTCCACTTGACCGCATCCAGCGCAGAGCGGCTCGAATCGTCGACGGCCGAGTGTTTTCCGATCGGCCCGATTCACTGGCACTGCGAAGAGATGTTGCATCTATTTGCATTTTCTTTCGCATATACCATGGAGAGTGCTCTGAGGAATTGTTCGGATTAATCCCAGCCGCTAAATTTCGTGAACGCACTACGCGGCAAACATCGCGATACACATCATCTGGATGCTTGGCGGTCCACCACTGTACGTTTCGTTTTCTTCCGCGTACAACCTCTCTGTGGAATAGTTTACCACTAGCAATTTTTCCGAACCGATACGACCTGGGGACCTTCAAGAAAAGAGCGTACTCCTTTCTAGCGGTAGTCACTTAACATCAGGTGAGCCGCATGCTCGTTTGCCCCCTCTTCTATATAAAAAAAACGTGGTAAAGCCACGCTAGGGCTATATTATTATAGTGGCACGAATGGGTCGGCTCAACCGGAGTAGGACCACGCTCTCACAGAATACTAGCGGAAAATAGAAGCTAATGCTGCTGTTTCGTAGTTTCGTACGGTGAGTGTAGAGAACCGAAGACCCTTTTTACCGGAAATGAGGCATTACATCTCAGTCCTCAGGGGTGACAACACATTTACATTTTGATTCTTAATTGAGGATAAATGTTGCATGTTACAAAAATAAATAAATAATTATTTTATATCAATGATTTCTTACATACAAAAGATCCTTATTATTTTGTTAGCGAATTGAAAGAATTACATCTGCAAGAAGTAATGAAACTATGGTCAGTTTTGGTGTACAATCATCTGCTTTCACATGCTTAGCTGTTCTAGACTGAATCTCAATTGTAACTAGAAGACAGGAAAAAAACAGCATAGCCTTAGAATATGCAGTGTTACTTAGACACTGCTTTACATCTCGCTGCCTATTGTGTAAGGAAGCATAAGCAGGTAGATGGTGTGGCGATGCGCTCGTCTGCATCTCCCATCAACGCCGATTCATGGAGGACTTTGAAAAACAAGCCCTTCTTCCTTCCCGTATTCAAAATTCTACCTTAGATAACTGCATTTTTAGGTCATCTTTTCTCCATAAATTCTAAAATTAAGTTCACAATGTAGTTACTAAGCAAATAATTTTGCTTAGTAACTAGCTTTTTTAGATTTATTAGCAAATACGGAATATCGATAACACATGTAACCCTAACACTGTGTATAGAAAAAAGACTCATACATACAGATATTTAAACGGTGATTCTTATCACCATCCTTCACAATTACCTACCGTGGGAAAATCTTTGTTTCAGAGAGCACAAGTTGTCTGTGACATTAAACACCTGACCGCCGAGCTCCAACACGTCAAGCAAGTTTTGCACAACAACAAGCTTCGGGTTACGCGCCTACGTCACAATGAACGAGTGAAACCGGTACAGTCGAGCATGTGTTTGCTATACTGCCTATATCGGACTGTATATATCGGAAGTGTCACTGGCAAGATTGGCTACATCTTGGAGCAAACTTCCATAAAAACAAGAAGCCGCGGAAGAAGATTAGGTCAGTTTATACCATCAGTCAAGTGTAATATCCCTTTGCAAGACGCAGGAGTGTACAAACGTGCAGTCTGTGAATACGTACAGGATCGCCCCTGTCACTAGATCAGATTCGAAAGACCACAAATCCTCGCTAAAGAATACCGATTTCTTCCATAGATGATTCGCGAAACGATTGAAATCAAAAAACATCTTAATTTCAATGGAGAAGATGGCTGGGTGCTACCATCGGCTTGGGATCCTATAATTAATAAAATTAAATCCCAACCAAAGCATAAAACTGCAGGACTTTAAGATATCATAAGTTCATGGTATCAGGAACAAAAACTAACAATTTTAATCTGAAGTTAGCCGTGGCCCATGTGATCGTGAGTGGTGTAAAGTACTCGAAACGTCAGAAATATATAATAAGTATATTATACACGATAAAATCCGAAAAAACTTGTTTTATTTTATTTTATTATATTGGATGACTTATAGCTATAATTTAAGAAATACATAAAAATAAAAAGAAGGCCGATTACAAGTTTTCACAGATAAAATGAAAACAGTAAACATTTAACAAGTTGGTGAAATGTAATAATTAAAAAAAAAACGCATATTTAAAGAGATCTACTGAAAGAAATAATTAGAAATCCGTAAATTATTCTTTAAATTATGAACACTGGTGTTAAATAAATCTATGTCTGATTTTGGTGCCGTAGTACCTTTTAAAATTTTTGAATGTCCTTAATTACTTTTGGCGATGGATGGTTTTATTTAAAGGGACGTGAAGGTAAATACGAAAACACTGCTCAGGGACTGGTAGTAGTGCGAATGATATTTAGAATATTTCTTGCTCTTTATTTTAAACTTAATAACACTATAATGAGTTTCACAACAGTGAGAAGGCATTAAAATGAAGATTGTTTTGCAGATGTGCACACAAGCAAAATCACGAGGAACGGCAGCTATTATAAAACAATAAAAAATATATACGTCACGATTATCATCGAACGTCTTGAGAACGTTGTAAAATAATATGATATCATGTTTTATAACTGCAATATCGCTTCAGCTGATTAGTACTTTAACGGAAGTTTATCTATACACCAATTTATTGATTTACGATGTAAGTGATAGAGAATCACAATAAAATATTTATCTGCCGTTTACATTAGCTTCGAAAGAATTTTACAATCGAATTTTTAGGTGTCACTTTTGGGTAAAGTAATATTTAATATATCCATCTACCCTTCTATAAAAGTCAACTGATGAACATAGGCCTCCCCCATAGATTGCCTCTTGCGGGATTCTGCCATAGTTGCCACGCTTGCCAGCTGTGTTGGCAACCGCAGTTTTCTTTAATTATTTTGCGTTGTTATCAGTAAGATGTTGCTGATCATCCCTTGTTTCATTTTCCCTCTTATATTCTTACACCGCTACTTCACGCTGATATTGCCGTCATAGTAGGTAGATTGTAATATATTATAAACATTTGATATTGCCATCTCCATTTCATCCCGTAGCGTAAGTATCGTTAAAGGAAACTACGGGAAATGGTAGGATGATCTCATGGTTTCTGAATGCATAATAAAATAGTTCGGATCGGCTCGACCGGGGAAGAACTACGCTCTCACAGAATACCAGCGTAAAATATTAGCTTAATGCTGCCGTGTTTCGTATTGTGAGTGTAGAGAACCGGAGAACCTTTTTACTGGAAACGAGGCATTCCATCTTAGTCCTCACGAGGGACAAAGCATCTTCGGATGTTCGGTGTGCTCGTTTGTCACCCTGTCCTATAAAAAATTCGAATAAAAGTAGAAACCTTATTTACTAAAATAACCCTGTATAACATTTTGATAAAAATATCAAAATGTTGTATACTTGTAGTCCACTGTTAAAGCAGCTTAAGCACAGTTTTTTTTCTGGATATTAATAGGAAAATGCTGCAGCCCATATCCTGATTTCTTTTTCTCTATCGTCTCTTACGACAAGCACGGGACGATATAAGGGTACATGTGACTTTTCCATGTTATGCGAGAACGTTTACTTCATTGAAAAGTCAGTCAATGGAGGTAAATTTAACATTAAGTTTAAATTACACTAATTTTTAATAAGTTATAAAACATCACTAAATATTTTTCTAGACTATCATATACTCGTATATGTCAGTTAATAAATATAGAGTACATTAACTCTATCTTGAAAATGTAAATGTAAAACATAAAAAAAAATTGATAAAAACAAAGATATTCATACTTTAATTAAATGTTAGGTACTAACAAAAGCTTGTAATGCCAGTCACAGGACTCCACAGAATTAGTAATTCATTTATGAGGCAATGTTTTTCAATCAACAAGTTTAAACATTTTATTAAATAAAAACTGTATAAAAATGGTTATTATAATATTAACAAATACATAAATAAATATCCCCTGGAAATGAGGCAATCACTACCATGATGGTTTTAATTTTAATTCGTATTTTCATTAATTGTATATTGTAAAGTTTTTGCTAAAACAAAAATAATAATCTATGGTTCTTCCCAAGGCTGAGATATATTCCGAATATTATTTTCTGTTGTATTCTGTTTTGAACTTAAACTATTTAATCGTCTTAGATTTTAAATAAGAAACAGATTATGATTCCCTTTTTGCAACTCTAAAAGATGCATTTTTTAAGTTTAAAATTAGTTTTTATAAATTGAATTAGGGAGAGAAACGAGCACATGACACAGTCTATCTGATTGTAAGTTGATGCTGTGGCCCATAAACATCTATATTTATCCTCGATTAAGAATTAAAATGCAGATACGTTGTCACCTCTGAGTATGAAATGAAATTCCAATAAAAAGGGTGTCCGGTTTTCTACAGTCACCATACGAAACACAGCATCATTAAGCTACTATTTTACGTTGGTATTGTTGTGAAACCGTTGTCCTACCCCGGTCGAGCTGACCTATTTGTGCTACAACCATATTGCTTCAGCATGACTCTAGCTTGTATAAAGTTAATGTAAAAATATTGTTTAATGTGTCCAAAGGGAGGAGGAATATTGTTTCAACACTTGATCGCGTTATACCTAAAATTACCCCTGAACGCTACTGTTTTAATCCGTGGAAGAATCAACTGTTTTCGTTTCTTGTGTTTCTCATACGTATCGTGTTTGGTAAAAGTCCGATTTCGTCTTAATTTATCTCCAAGATAAGAAGGTTGATGAGACTTAATCAGACCATAAATTAAAATACCAGGTTTTATATATGAGAACTCTTACCAGAGTTGAAACAGCTAGAATAGTTTACTCTAGTTATTTCCATTGCATTATGTCGTATGGTATTTTGCTATGGGGACACGCGACTGACACTGAAATATTTATTTTACAGAAGAGGGCCATTAGAGCAATATATAAGTAATAAGTATAAAAACCAAAAGAGTCACTGAGACAAAAATTTAAGGAAATTAATATATTAACTCTGGCCTCTTAATACATTTATGAAAATGTAATGTACGTACATAAAAATAAGAGTAGTTTTTCAAAAATAAGTGATATTCATTCTGTAAATACTAGGAACAGACACAAGCTAGTAGTACCAGTTACGCGACTCCACCGAGTCAGTAATTCATTCTTGGGGCGATGTATACGCTTTTACAACAGCACGGGTCGATGGTTTCTACGACCAAAAAATTATTATTCCTAGTCTAGATATATATTCACATGCAGTTTATGTAAAAACACTTCCATGATACAGGAAAAAATATGTGAATTAAAAAAATATGTTTGTCCTTTTGTCTCTAGGATGATAAGGAATTTTTCCAACCTTATCGCATAGTTAGGGCCTTTGATATGGGTATGAACTGAACTACAATAGTGTTACAACGTTACTTGCATCGTTGTCATTTACAGCGATTTTATAGTTTTACTGTAGTCGAAGCCGGTCAAGAGATGAACACTGGGCTACCAGAAGCATTTCGCCTATAGGAAACAAGTAGACCCACTTGTGGGACAGAACTTCGCTCGGTGTTAGGAAAAAAATATAACTTTATCAAGGATTTTTTTTTCATTATTACAAGTTAGCGGTTGACTACTATGCCTCTTGATGGTAAGTGCTGCTGTAGCCGGAATTGGCAAGGAGCATTGAATGATTTGATGATGTATTTGATACCTAAACATGGAAACTAAAACTGTATCTAATACAAAACTTCATCCAATTTCCGATAAATCATCATCATTATCTTCATCTACCCCTTCGTCGTCACTCCATCTTGTGGGTGACCTGCCGCCCTACACTTCGCCTAATTTTTAGTTTTTCGAGATCTGTGACATAAGTATTTAGTTTTAATTATTATAATTGCTACACTTCATAAATATAACAATGCATATTATATACAAGAAATAATCACTTAAAATAAGTACTTAAATTCTTTTACGAACATCACCACCAAATCTTCTTTGGTCCATCTCCTGCTGGCGTTGACTTCGGGTACGGACACCCTCCGTTTCCTCCTTAGGTAAAATCGGCATGATTTTATCCCACTTCTGACACCAATTGTTACGAGCTTGAGGTTCGTGACAATAAAAATTGCCGATAGAATTACCTAAATTAACACTTTAATTTACTTTAAACTAATTAAAGTTAAAAACACTAATAATTAATCACACTGATTCAACTTTATTCCGCTCCGAAGCTTCGCTTGTATAGCCGACTTCAATACTTCCCCTATCGCATCTTGCAGCGCCTATAAATATTAATTAGCAGCGAAATATCCAGAATATTCAAGTAAACACGCGCAAGGTACCGAGAGTTCGAGTTTCAACTTCAAAAAGTTTAGTTCTTCGGTTCGAGACTAGATGGCGCTAGTGCCGTCGTCTTAAGAGCGTAACGTTTTCAACGGTATCGAAGGCTTTTCTAAAATCGAAATATGCGGTGTCCACCTGGCTCCCAGCATCCACTACCGGAACCACATAATTTATAAAAGACAATAAATTACTCCTAGTACTTCGACCTGGAAGAAACCATGCTGAGCTTCGATAAGCTGCGAGTTCACTTGATTACAAACGTACATAATAAAACATAAACAAACACGCCTGTTATCCAGAGGGGTAGGCAGAGACTACAGACTTCCATTTGGCACAATCCTGACACACCTCTCTCGCCTTCTTAACGTCCATATACCTACGCATACATGCTCGTCGGTTAAGGGTACTCCTAAGGGACGTCGTAGGCGAAAATTTATCGACCAAATGAACGATTTATTGAAAACGGGCCAAATTAGGAGAATTATAAACATATTTATAAAAAATCGACTCAAATGCCTAAGCGATTGCACACAATACGGCTACCGGTCTATGTTCATCCACCTTGGAACCCGATCCTCCTTTCAACACAGAAATCATTCGGGACACTTTCCATTCGTCAGGGTTGTAACCTTCTTTTACACACAGTTTAAAAATATGTAAAAGAGGCAATTCAAACACCATACAGGCTTTTGAAATGAACGGTGGTATACCATCTGGACCTACGGACTTCTTGGGCTTAAGACGTGTGAGGGACCATCTCGCACGTTTATCCGCCCGATATGAACGCTAGTTGAACTCGTCACGTAGCTCAACGCTTGCACGGCTGTGCGCTCCACTTCCCTCGGATCTAACGTTGGCCTATCCTTACTATATACTGAATTAAAAAATGAAGCAAAATACTCTGCACAGTCCACATCCCTAATCACTTGCCCGTCTTTAGAGTTCTATTAAGTTTTGAGTTAAAATTACCAAAACTGGATCACACACACACGCAAAGAGACACGACGGTATTTGTGTATATGTTGAACGTAGGCAATTTGGCAATATAATATTCGACAGGAACACTTAAGTGAGTCGGTCAGAATTCCATTACTATCATACGTCTAGCAATACTTTTTTTATATCGGGTATGTCTTCCAATGTATTTTTATGAATCGAAAATTGCCTCGGAATCAGAAATGCGTAATCAACACATCTAAGTGTTGAACCAATATGTAAGTTGTTGAATCGATTTGGCTCACCATGGAACGTAGTGGAGCATTGGGTTTGTATATTTTTGGTAACCCATGCAATTTTGGTGATTTTACACACGTAGATCGTCGTGTATCTATTTTACGTCCAGATTTAATTTTTCGGAGTGTTTCTTTATGAGCTCACTAGTTGTTTTAAGTGTGCTATTTCTTGGGTCGTTTTTAGCCTTTTTATAAGTGTTTACATCTGAAAAAAATTCTTGTATTTAAGAATTATAATCTGACGTATACATGACTGGCGTTTCCCTTATCTGCACGGCGAATCGTGAGTTATAGTTTATTGCGTAGGTTTTTTAACGCTATAAATTCGCCTTTTGATAGATTCGCTTTAGGCACTGAACTTCGATGTAACATAGACGAAATGTCTTGACGTATCGCCACAGTTTGGCAGATTTCCGGTTTCACTTCTTACGACACCCACGGGACGTTATTATTGGATAGTAGGTGTTCTTACACCGCCACTACACGGCTACACACAACGGTTATACACAATCTGAATATTTAAATTTGTATTTTTTTTTCATAGCACTAGGTGAAAAACGAGTACACAGTTCACCTGATGGGAATTGGATGCTATGGCGCATTAACATCCACATTTATCCTCAACTAAGGATCAAAATGCAAATGCGTTGTCAACCTTGGGGACTAAGATGGAATGCCTCGATTCCAGTAAAAAAGGTCTCCGGTTCTCTACACTTACTATACGAAACACATCGCATTACGCTTCTTTTATTCTATAATTCAAAAATTGTACGTTCTAATAATCTTTCAAAATGTATTTTTTTATTAATTTCTTGAAAATAAGAGCGAAGTATCGTCAACTATTTAACAATTACGGTATCACTATAAGAGTTGATGACACATCATACATTAAGGGCTAATACAACACACAAATTATTCGGTAGGCGTTAACTGCGACGTTGAGGGCTACGGGTTCAGATCCAGCACGGGTCGATGGTTCCTACGACCAAAAAATTATTATTCCTAGTCTAGATATATATACATGCAGTTTATGTAAAAGCACTTCCATGATACAGTAAAAAATATGTGAATTAAAAAAAATATGTTTGTCCTTTTGTCTCTAGGATGAATTTTTCCAACCTTATCGCATAGTTAGGGCCTTTGATATGGGTATGAACTGGACTACAATAGTGTTACAACATTACTTGCATCGTTGTCATTTACAGCGATTTTATAGTTTCACTGTAGTCGAAGCCGGTCAAGAGATGAACACCGGGCTACCAGAAGCACTTCGCCTATAGTAAACAAGTAGACCCACTTGTAGGACAGACCTTCGCTCGGTGTTAGGAAAAAAATATAACTTTATCAAGGATTTTTTTTTTCATTATTACAAGTTAGCGCTTGACTACTATGCCTCTTGATGGTAAGTGCTGCTGTAGCCGGAATTGGCAAGGAGCATTGAATGATTTGATGATGTATTTGATACCTAAACATGGAAACTAAAACTGTATCTAATACAAAACTTCATCCAATTTCCGATAAATCATCATCATTATCTTCATCATTACAGCCCTTCACAAGTCCACTGCTGAACATAGACCTGCGTCCATCGACTTTCTGCATGTCTTACCAGGTCGTCACTCCGTCCGTGCCGCCCTACACTTCGCCTAATTTTTAGTTTTTCGAGATCTGTGACATATTAAGTTTTACTTATTATAATTTCTACACTTCATAAATATAACAATGCATATTATATACAAGAAATAATCACTTAAAGTAAGTACTTAAATTCTTTTACGAATATCGACCGACGTCTTTATAAAATACCAAGGCCATGTCAATCTATATATTTAAAACATAAAACATATTTAAGATTGATATGGTCATTATAAAATGTTGTTACGTTAGCTAATTACGTAATAACTTAAAACAGAAGGACCCTTAAGTAGGAACTGAATAAATTAACCGACTTGGTATTACATGGATCTCACAACTTTTTACGGTAGAAGAACTGAGCTGCGAGACTTGCTTTTTTTACATGTTATGTTTTTGCTGGCATCATGCCAGCAAAAACATAACATGTAAAAAATGTTTACAATTAACAACACAAAACAAATTAGAAATAGCTTGGTAGCGATCACCCTTCCCAGGGGTTATTATCATCCATAAATTCCTTAATATTATAATAACCCTTTTTATACAAACTTAGTTTAATAACATTTTTGAACTTTAAAATTGGGCTACACTTTAGTCCAAAGGCTACTCTATTGAATTCCAATGATTTTATTGGATTTTGAATATTTGAACCACCTCCTAAATTGTCATAATAATATCGCAATCTACGAGCTTTAGGCCCATGTAAACAAAAATAAAGTCACTTAAATTATCTATATTAAGTGGTTTGAGTGCTGCGATTGTGGCCGCGTATTTATCTACCAATTTTTCTAAATTTATTGCAGAGGGACCGTTAATATTTTTTAATGCAAATAACTGATTTAGATATGTCGTAGCTAAAGCTCTGTTATCCTTGTATTTGTCTAGTAACGTTTGCCAAATAATTACGTAATTATCTGCCGCCGGGAGTATACCAGCACATATATGATTTGCCTTTCCGGAAAGGTGGCTTATTAAATAATCAATACGTTCCGAATCCGTTTTCCATCCGTCCATCCGTATTTTCTTGTATAACACGTTTAAACGTTTCGAAAAAATAAGGAAAGTTCTGTAATTCACCATCGAAAATAGGCAATTCAATACGAGGAATCTTAATGGTATGTTCCTGAGTAATTGCATGTGTGACAGCTTGCGATTGTGGGTTTGGTCTCGCCATACTATTCAGAAGATCCTTAATAAAATAATATAAATCGTCAAACGCTGATAACGGCTGGTACTTAATACTATAATCGGGATCTACTTCCAAATTTAATAAATTTATATCATCAACCAAAGTTACAAATTCTTTACGTAATTGATCGAAGGCGCGAGCTTGTGATAAGAAACTATGCCGTGATTTTTCATCTGTTTTCGATGATAGTTGAAAGGTCTTATTTATTTGTGAGAAATAAAATTGACGCTTAGCTTCTAACAATTTAATTTGCATAAGGCATTCATTGTGAATATATTTATTAGAACACGATTATATTACCCCAAAGTGAGTAAAAGTATCTTTATGGATACGAATTAAATGTAAATTAATTTTCACGCGTGATTGAAGAAATATAAATGAGCAGGTTAGTTAATAAGTATTTAAGAATTTAACTGTATTTATAGTATACAAATTTTGCGAAGTCCACTAGAAATTCAAATCAGTTTTAACATATGTAATGCGCTGCATACGTATATGTACCTAAGAAAAGGTACGATACTGTACTTAAACTGCACAACGGTTGCCGGCGCGGCGCGGCGGCACGGCGGTGATTTCTACCCACTAGGTAAATTAAATCGAACCGATTTAAATATTCACGGAGCGAGATGATAATAATAAGTAAGTAAATTAAATGCGACAGCTGTCTAAGAGTCGATGCGATTAATTAGAATGTTTCTTAGTAATAAACATATAAAATCGATTTAGTAAACGGCTGTATGCGATGCGGAAAATACTTCAAAATTCAGTAATATTTACAAGTCGGCAACTAACCGTATAAAATAGTCGACATCAACCTAAGTATCCCGCAATAAGGTTCATTATCGATTACGTCGCAGAGTCGAATCACAATCGGATTTACGTATTTAGTAGTTCCAATCCAATTGTCATCCCGTGAGATGGACCATTTTTTAGTGGAAAATGGGAAATGGACTGTAGTTTGCATAGACGCTGGTTGATTATACTCTACACCGTTGACTAGACAATATTACTAAGGTCGGACGTACCTGAATATACGAAGGCGGATGCTCCTGCCTGACACGGATTTCGGTCCTCACGATGATCCAATTCGGGGAAGAACTTGCGGTAGAACATATATTTGGGAGCAGCGAAAAACGTGCCCTTTTCTCATGACGCGAGGCATTGACATTATATCGATCACGTGACGAAAAATGTCCATAATTATAACGAAGCAATAGTAAGCAAGATTCACATCGACCCGCGAATTACACGGACATCCAAACCAAAGTAACATTGGTGCAACAGTTGCGAGTATTCAGAGCAAATAAACAAACAAATTTCGGCTGTTTATTAAACTAGCCCAACCAATATTAAAAGAGAGAAAAAAGGTAAGTATATGCAAAAAAAGAACTTATCAGCTATATAAAGTCTACTAAAATTAATTAAAAATATAAAGTGGATATTACACTTCACTTCTTTGTTATATCTATGGGATATTACAACTAAATTAGCGTTCACAAGTAAAATTTGTAACATGGAAAGTAGAATGCAAAATTAAAATAGGATAATAAAAAAGTGGACCTTTACAGGTTAAATCTAATATGTTAAATTAACGACGTGCAGAGATGTTATAACAAATATAGAAAAAAACAGGTTGGGCATGAAATAAAGTTAAGAGAAGAAAAAAAAATGTAAAATGGATATAAATCAATGGGTGCGTTTGGCAGAAAAAAGCGCTAGCAAGCGCTTGTAAGTAAAATGGCGATCGTAAGCGGTGAGCGCTGTCAAATCGTAAGTAGCTATTTTCCTCTAGGACACGAAGTTAGTTTTAACCGGGGAACCTAACCTAATTTAAATATATGTTTGTAAAGTATTCATATTAAAAACTTACCAATCATGAATTTTTAATAACATGTATATGTCTATTCATGTCATTACATTACTTTAAACTAATATTGCACAAAACAACTTATAAACTCTACTTCAAAACAAACAAATTAAATAAGCAAAATGGCGGATTGTGTCAGCGCTACTGAATTAGCAAACGTGTCCTGGCCGAAAACTGTTTAGTTTCGCCATTTTGCTTACAAGCTTGCTAACGCTTTTTTCTGCCAAACGCACCCAATGTATTCCTAATGGTGGGGCTACATTAGCGGGCTACGGCGAATATTCGGGCTACGGGAATAACGGCGATGTATGTGGCCGGGTACATCGTTGCAACGCGATGTATTCGCGTGCAGACGATGTAGCATCGCGGCACTGTCGGTAAACTGGCGCGCTTCAAAGGACTAGTCGCGACAATATTCGCTTGAGTGACCACACCTACGTCACTTCAGTGTCGTCCAGACTTTGAAGCGGGACTGACGTTCTTGTGTTTTTGTACACTATGGAGTGGAGTAACGAAAAAGTGTTAGAGTTCATTCAGTTTTATGAAACTGAGAATATTATATGGAATCCTAGTAACCCCGACCACAAAAAGAAACATTTGGTACATGATGCGTGGGTTAGAATTAAAAACAAGCTCAGTTGGCCTACCACAGTAGAAGAAATGAAGGAGAAAAAAGATTCTTTGATGTCATATTACAGAGCCCATCTCAATAAAATTAAGAAATCGATGAAGTCAGGAGCTGATTCCGACGACATATACCAGACAAATTAGTTCGCCTTTTCGGCTACGACTAGTTTTCTTCAGCCTATATACGATTGCCGCCGGACTATAGATACGCAGGTAAATAATAACAAAACATGCTTATTTAATAGGTACATCCTATATTTATACATATTCCACAAGTGTAACTTGATCAAAATAAAAACATACTTTTTATTGATGGAAAAAATGTTGAGCAAACTTGTCCCTGATTTGCGTTGGTAAAAGACCGCCCCTACTAGCTACCGCCGAAAAAGGGCGCAAGGCAGTTTCTTCTGGTTGTTCATTTCGCCATTTACCTGGAACTACTTGTCCATTTATAATAGTGTCTGCAAAACCTGGTGGTATATACATATTATTTGATGATGAACTGTTTCTTAAGAAGTTGTGTAGTAATATACAATATTAGATTGTCTGTTTGTTTGTCTGTACTGACAACTGTACAAGACATGACAACATTAGAGGCGCGATCTGGTTGAAGTGCGATCGGCTTTCTGAGTACGCGAAATACGGCAGACATAATTCCAAACACATTTTCTACAACTATACGGGCTTTTGACAGTTTCGTGTTAAATTTTCTTTTAATACTGCCTTCTGGATGATCTTCAGGGTATGGCTTCATTATGTTTGTATGTAAAGGAAACGCGTTGTTCGCCACAAATACAAAAGACACGATGATATCAGAACCGGGAAGCGTAGAAGGAGTTGGTAAACTAAGGGCATTTGTCTGTAGTTTCACAAATAATGAGCTGTTTCTGAATACTACACCGTCACTAATTCGACCTTGGCAACCAACATCTGCATACATGAAGCGATACTTTTATATACCATGATAGATTTTGTAATGTGAGTTGGTGATAAAATTTGAACATGTTTCCCATCAATGCTTCCAATACAATGTGGAAAGATATCACGAAAACTAGCTTCTTTTTGCAGCCATTCTTCTTCGTTTGCAGGCATCTGAAACAATTTTAATTATTATTTCAGAATGAAAGTGTACAAGAAGAGCATGCCGAGTGTGACGACGAAGATGAAGTAAATACAGTTAGTCGTAATACAGAAGATCCAATTCCCACTAGTTCGCTTAACTCAAGAACAACAAATAAGCTAGCAAAAATTAAATTTCCTTCAGAAATATTACATGCGAAGAGACAAATGCAAGAGACATTTGAGCACGTTAAAAGCAGCGTTAGCGACGAATATGAAATGTTTGGAAAATTGATTGCTAGTTAAATTACGAAAAATTAAAAACCCTAATACATGAGATATTCTTATGAATGATATGCATACTATGATTATTAAAGCATGCATGATAGATCGGGTTGACCGAGCACATCAATATCAATCTGTGATCCATCTATCACCATCTCCGTCACCACTGAACCAAACTTACCAGTCTTCAATCCATCCATCGCCATCTCCGTCACCACAGAGCCAAACCTACCAGTCACCGATCCATCCATCGCCATCTCCGTCACCACAGAACCAAACCTACCAGTCACCGATCCATTCATCACCCTCTCCGTCACCACAGAACCAAACACTCAGTCTTCAATCCAACCATCGCCATCTCCGTCACCACAGAACCAAACCTACCAGACACCGATCCATTCATCACCATTTCCGTCACCACAGAGCCAAACTTACCAGTCTTCAATCCATCCATCGCCATCTCCGTCACCACAGAACCAAATCTACCAGTAACTGATCCATTCATCACCATCTCCGTCACCACAGAACCAAACTTACCAGTTTTCAATCCAACCATCGCGATCTCCGTCACCACAGAACCAAACCTACCAGTCACCGATCCATTCATCACCATCTCCGTCACCACAGAACCAAACTTACCAGTCTTCAATTCAACCATCGCTATCTCCGTCACCACAGAACCAAACCTACCAATCACCGATCCATTCATCACCATCTCCGTCACCACAGAATCAAACTTACCAGTCCCCGATCCTTCCATCGCAATCTCGGAGAACCTCACAAATTATGTTATCGGAGACCGGTGGAAATATCATTCATATAGAAATGACGGAGTTTTTTTATTGATTATAATATATGTTTTTTTCTTAAAAATTGGATGTCACCTAGGCACTTATATTGAAATAAAACTAAACTGTGAGTAAAATAATGTATTTTTCTTACCTT
This sequence comes from Parnassius apollo, assembly GCA_907164705.1. NCBI lineage: Eukaryota > Metazoa > Arthropoda > Insecta > Lepidoptera > Papilionidae > Parnassius > Parnassius apollo. Next base: position 4,335,440 of record CAJQZP010001207.1, on the reverse strand, counting down.
AATCTCGTCTTTCAAAACGATCAAGAGACTTGCACAAACTTCATGTACTATTTTGGAAATGAGTTGATGAGATATTTTGAAAAGATAATGAAGGCTTCGAAAATTATCTCCTGTCGCTAGATAACGTAGTGTTATTGCCAATCACACTTTTGCAGGAATTGCTTTTCTGAATTTTGTATCTTTTTTGGTGATAAGTGGTGCGAGCTTCTGTAGTAGTATTTAAAAGTCAGATGTCGACATACGAAAAAATCCAGAGAATTCTATGCCAGACTCTAAGGTTAGCTCAGTTAACATACTTTCCATTCCTGTTCTGTAAATGAGAAAATAAAGTAAAATTATTATACTCATGCCTCCAAAGTCTCACTACAAAATACTTAATGTCTCGCGCATAAAATGTCAAATATGAACATTATATCAAGTCTACCCATTATTTTAGCAATTGTGCTGTGCACTTACATCGTTCGCTTTCTGTGAATAGTAGTCATCCACCATCTCCTCTTTCTTCTCTTTTTTATATTATTTCACTGATATTCGTACAAATGTAATAATAATAATTTACTGACATATAATGCAAAGCCACTGCTTCCTCCATCGTCTTGGCCGCACAACTAAACAACGAATATTCGCCGTAGGCCGCTTTCTGAATCTTCGCCCGTCAATGTAGACAAGAACATTGTGTATGTCCGACAACGGATGTTTTGCGCGCCAACGCGATACGAATCTTCGCCCGCTAATGTAGCCCCAGCATAACTATTAAAGTGAACGACAATTTCATTTTTTTTTGAGCTAGTGCTTAGTTTAGATAGCCACTACACGTAAAACACACTTATCACGGTATGGCGAAAAGAGATATGTTTTACAGAAAAATTCACTATTAAGAAACTGCTTATCTAAAAAGTTTTGAATTTCACCCACAGTAAGGGCATGAGTTTGACCTCTATATATAAAAAAAGTAGGGATGTCGTTACTCCAAAATAAAAGTTATTAGAGTCCAAACTTACAAGATGTGGGACACCAGCTGCAAAAGTGTGGTTATTCCGAGGATATACACTTCCGGCTAATAATGTATATTATTTCGAAAAGAGCTTTCCGAGACGCCGCCGATACCTTCAATTCCAGCCGCAGACTCCTGGTTCGCGAAAACACCTACCACGTGGTTTTCGTTTTTCCTCTAATAACTCAGGTGTCCTTTATCCAAAAATTCCAAATTTTTGGAGCATGATGTGTCCCCAGGTGGCGCACAAAATCACTAAAAAGGTTGTGCAAGTTGTGGCGACTAATCGAGCGCCGCAAGCGATTTACTGTTTTGCTAATATGAGAAAAAACGGGTTTTCACTTAAAAAATCACTAAAAATTGTTTTGCGGCTAAAAAAATTACACCAATAGATGCGTCTCGTTAATACGCAAATGTTGACACTAAGTACACTCAAATGTGTTCACTTTTTTATCACTTTTCGAATTTTTAAGCTATTGCATAGCTTCTATCGCGGGCCTTGAGCGCGGGGACCGAATCCAGAAATTCCGTAACGAGAAAAAACCTCACGCTCCCCACTCCGACGGGCACGGAGGTGTGGCGTTGAAAGCCGTGTATCGTCTAACGTCGTTTCAGTTCGGCAGACTTCGGCACTCGCAGACTTCGGCACGGTGTTTGTGTGCGTGCGACTAGACGTATGCGTGTACACTAGCTGCTAACTCAATGATAAAAATTCCTGAATAACCTACATGTATTGTAAGATATTAAAAATATTTTAAACAATATTAACTTCTCATTTATTCAATAACAGAAAAAAAATTGTTTTCTTATCGGTCACCACGCTCATAAAGTGTAACTTGATTTAATATCAAAGACTTAACTGCATAAATAAAATAAATAAATAATTATAATTGCATAAGTTGATAAAAAATGCTATGCAATAGCTTTACCGCGGCAGTCACTGAGTGCCACACGTATTTTTTACTGCGGGAGCGTCACAGTTTTATGGTGTTTCGCTTTGTTTCCTTGTACTTGTACCTTGTACGTGCAGTTTATAGTTTATAGCTTTATACTATGGTATATTATCATGCGCGGGGATAAGTTTATCTACTGTCGATATTATATCCACCATAGGCCCATGCTCGCAGGGTGGATAGGGATTTGCTTTGGCATAGGGATAAGACAATTTTATCCCTTGTTAGTGGATATAATCGGGGGATAAAAATTTTGTCTCCTGCCCATGCTAGCCCGGCTGGGAACTAAAAGTACCGGAAAAGACGCGATAAAACTTGTGCCAACTCCGGAACACACGTCTTGAGCACAATGGGAGGGACTCCATCAAGCCCACTCGACTTGTTTACGTCCAGGGAGAGGAGTGATTTGTGACCCGAGCGCTGTGTAAACTGCACATTTGGCATGGAACACCGACACTGCGGGATGGTCGGCGGCCCCCGTCATCGAGAGTCGAGTTGGACGCAAAGAAAGAGCCTAACAGATCGGCTTTCTCCTTTGCGGCATGGGACAGTGACTCGTCCTCTCTGTGCAAAGATGGAAGAAATGACTGACAGAAGATCCCTTGGACAGCCTTGGCAATAGACCAGAATGCACCGGTTCCCGAAGGAAGGCGAACTAGTTTCTCGACAATTCTGCCGATGTATTCAGATCTTGCCTTGACAACGACTCTTTTGAAAGACCTGGAGGCGGAATTATACTTCTTTTTAAGAGCGCTGGTGTTTAAATCCCGCGACGTTGATGCTTCAACCCAGGCCCGGTAGTACTCCTGCTTATAGCGTGATGCTATTTTACAGGAGCGACCAAACCATGGCTGGGATCTGCGTCCGATGGACACCACAGAGTATGGAATAAAAAGTTTCATACCCTGAAGTACCACATCAGCGATAGAATCAGCAACAACTTTGGGATCGTCCGCCGAGCGAACTCGGCCCCAAGGGTAGGATGCAAAAAAAGACCGCATCCTACTCTAGGCGGCTGACCTATAGTGCCAAACAAGTCTTCAGCCTGCAGAATGCAACCGCGACGTTAATGTGTCTAACACCACACTCCGGACAAGACAGTGGTCCGACTAGCCTAGAGGGGCGTCAACGAAAACCTGATATTCGTCCAGATGAGAGGTCAGCAGAAGGTCCAACAGGGAAGGTGTGCGAAATAACCAGTTGTTTTAAACCATACGCCTTGGTAAAGTCATAAACAGATCTCCCCGCATGATGAGTTAAACGTGTACCAAGCCATTCGGCGTGATGGGCGTTAAAATCGCCAAGGATCATGATCACTGTGGATGGAATCAGCTGTAGCACGGAATCTGTAGCCATTTGGACGTGTTCGATAAATCGTTCTGTTTCGGCATTACCGCTATAGGACCTATAGAGACACTCGTAGGCGCGGGGATAGTTGTCGCTGTTTACTCGCAGCCATATGGTGGACAGGTCCGTACCATCAAGATTGCCGAGGCGTGGAAAACAGATGTCCTCTCTGACGTATTCGCAAACTCCAGCCCCAGGAACAAAGAAGTGTTCTAATTTGTACCGCGGGTAGGAGAGATATGAAGTATCAGCTGGAGAGCGAACTTGAGTCTTGGTTAAAGAGAGTAAGGCCGACTTCGCTGACTCCAGATGGTAGTGGACAGCCTTAAAGTTGGAATGAATTCCCCTGTATTGTAAAAATTCACGGATAGCGTGACAGGGTTCGCCTTGGTCTCCGCTTGCTCCTTTGCACCTACCCCACCCCCAGAATACGCGGGGCAGACTGAGGACCCACGCTCAGGGAAAGTAGAATAGCTTGGTCGTGGATGTTCAGTGAGGGATTTCTCATCACCGGTGGTGCTAGTATCCTCCTGTGGTAGTTTTTTAATTGATTCCGCTGCCATGTTAAGGGGTGGGGGGGAATTGGGCCTCTCTCTCGGTAAATCTCTACTTCACGCTGGTATTATGTGGGGCCATCCGTGCGATAGCGAAAGCTGCCGCGTGGCTCTACCGCTGTTAATAATAATTAAAAATAAAAATAATTAAAATACTTATAGTAATGACCCCCAGATCCACTATTCGTAGTCTGGCAGAGTAACTTCAGTGCTCATACTGCAATAAAAATAACTCTAACTTTAGGAAATCGTGGAAATAGTTTGGGTGCTACTTATACTTCAGAATACTGCCACTCAAATACAAAAAAGAGCCAAAGCATGGTTTACTTGCATGGAACTACTTAGCTGGGTTTTGGAAGGCAAGATTATGCGTAAGCACTAGTGGTTTGGAGCTGGAATAACGTGTATAACAACAGCCAACACCAATAGGGAATGGTAAAGGAGTTATTGTCTAGAAGCTTCTGCCAACTAACATTATGACCACGGCGGAACTGGACAGTGTGATCACGGTAAAACCAACGTGTGAGATTATTTACGATAACAGATGAATACACGTGAAACTGTGGTGGGTAGTCTTGCGCCTGATCGGACTATGATAATGAAGGACTAGAGAGAGCATGTCGACCTGGTCTTGCGCACACATTCGTGCACTATAATTCTGTCCTACGCATATAAATAGTCTCCGTTTAGACTGGCTACAGTGACCGACATTAGGTCTTTTTGGAACAAAAATCTGCATAATATACAACACCGCGATTACCTTGTTCTGTGCCAGCCTTTTTTTGTTTTATTTTATTTAAAGGTAACAAGGGTATTTTAACGGTGTTGGTAAAGTTTTAATGTTTGATCTGTGCGTTGGCATTGTTTTGAAAACGTTATTATAACGATGCTAAATAAATACTTATTGTAATAAATAAAAATGTATTCTCAAAAGAAAGACACGTTTTATAAAAATCAACAAAAATCTTATTAAATAAATGAATAAACAGACCTTTATTTGATCACATTGATCTAAAGATTGTGTGTATGTACATTTTTGTGAGACATCAATACTAAAATTTTTGTATCACAGAAACTTCACCGTAACTACATATAGTAGTTACTTAGTTTAAGATTTCAGGAAGTACAATAGCAGGAGCGGGGATTATGGGTGCAGCGACGATAACACCTTCAGGAGCTGCCGCTTCTTCAATGACTGTGACGGGCTCAGGAATAATAGGGTTGTCCACAACGATAACGGGTTCAGGGACAATGGGCTTGTCTACGACAATAACTGGGTCAGGGATAACGGCTTCATCAATCACCTGGACGGGAGTGGGTTCGGGGTAGGGGATAGTATCAATTGCAACGGGAGATCCTGCAACATCAGAAGTCGATTTAATGTTCAGGACGATTTGAACCAGAGGAGCGCTGGCAGAGGGGCTAACCGGAGCGGGATTCACGATAGCTGGTCCAATAGCAACGGGCTCGAAATCGTCAACGAGAGCAGGTCCAATGGCGATAGGTTCAAAGTTGTCGATGACGGCGGGGCCAATAGCAATGGGTTCCAGTTGATCCAAGTCGATGACAGGTGCAGGACCAGCGGCGACAGGTTGGACTAAATCCCGTTTTGTGGGGCCGGCAACGGCCAAAGCGAAGACAGCGGCAATTAATAACAGGAACTTCATACTTGCTGTAAACAAAGCAGCATTTAATAACGTAAAATAATTATTAATTTGTGATATATATATATATATATATATATATATATATATATATATATATATATATATATATATATATATTGAATTATATAGTATATTTTATAGCTTTTGAGACGCACCTTTTAGTAATTGTAATTTATTTAAAATATGTTCATCAACTTTTCAAATTTAGTTTATATACAGAACTTTTATCTTATATACGATTACATATAGAACTAATCTAATAATTATCTTATCCAGAATTTTTAAATTAAGGTAGGATTATAGAGTTTTATCACTCGCAGAATATTTAACACGGAAGCATATTTATCGTTTTGCAATAGATTTAGTTTACCTTTCGTTTATGCATGATTCGTGTTACAAAATATTAGTAATTTTGATCCACAAATAGAGAATGTATTAATTACTTGACTACAGCAGACCTTATCGGATCCTACCATAGCTATGAACCATAGTCTGTACAAAATAAATTTATTATGTGAATATGACCTCAATTAGTCAAGTCATTCAAAAAGTACACGATCACTAACAGACGCACCTACAATTATATATATATATATATATATATATATATATATATATATATATATATATATATATACGTATCAAAAAACGTGGTAGAGCCACGCTAGGCCTATATTATTATTGTAGCACGAATGGGTCGGCTCAACCGGAGTAGGACCACGCTCTCAAAGAATACTAGCGGAAAATAGAAGCTAAATGCTGCTGTTTCGTAGTTTCGTACGGTGAGTGTAGAGAACCGAAGACCCTTTTTACCGGAAATGAGGCATTCTATCTCAGTCCTCAGGGGCGACAACGCATTTGCATTTTGATTCTTAATTGAGGATAAATGTTACATGTTACAAAAATGAATAAATAATAATTTTATATCAATGATTTCTTACACACAAAAGATCCTTATTATTTTGTTAGCGAATTCAAAGAATTACATCTGGAAGAAGTAATGAAATTATGGTCAGTTTTGGTGTACAATCCTCTGCTTCCACATGCTTAGCTGTTCTAGGCTGAATCTCAATGGTAACTAGAAAACAGAAAAAAAAACACCATGGCCTTAGAATATGCAGTATTACTTAGACACTGCTTTGCATCTCGCTGCATATTGTGTAAGGAAGCATAAGCAGGTAGATGGTGTGGCGATGCACTCGTCTGCATCTCCCATCAACGCCGATTCATGGAGGACTTTGAAAAACAAGCCCTTCTTCCTTCCCGTATTTAAAATTCTACCTTAGATAAAGTAACTGCATTTTTAGGTCATCTTTTCTCCACAAATTCTAAAATTAAGTTCACAATTTAGTTACTAAGCAAATAATTCTTTAGCTTTTTTAGATTTATTAGCAAATACGGAATATCGATAATACCTAGGGCCGCACTGTGTATAGAAAAAAGACCCATACAGACAGATATTTAAGCGGTGATTCTTATCACCATCCTTCAAAATTACCTACCGTGGGAAAATCTTTGTTTCAGAGAGCACAAGTTGTCTGTGACAGTAAACACCTGACCGCCGAGCTCCAACACGTCAAGCAAATTTTGCACAACAACAAGCTTCGGGTCACGCGCCTACGTCACAATGAACGAGTGAAACCGGTACAGTCGAGCGTGTGTTTGCTGTACTGCCTATATCGGACTGTATATATCGGAAGTGACACTGGCAAGATTGGCTACATCTTGTAGCAAACTTCCATAGAAACAAGAAGCCGCGGAAGAAGATTAGGTCAGTTTACACCATCAGTCAAGTGTAATATCCCTTTGCAAGAGGCAGGAGTGTACAAACGTGCAGTCTGTGAATACGTACAGGATCGCCCCTGTCACTAGATCAGATTCGATAGACCACAAATCCTCGCTAAAGAATACCGATTTCTTCCAAAGATGATTCGCGAGGCGATTGAAATCAAAAAACATCCTAATTTTAATAGAGAACATGGCTGGGTGCTACCATCGGCTTGGGATCCTATAATTAATAAAATTAAATCCCAACCAAAGCATAAAACTGCAGGACTTTAAGATATCATAAGTTCATAGTATCAGAAACAAAAACTAACAATTTTAATCTGAAAGTAGCCGTGGCCCATGTGATCGTGAGTGGTGTAAAGTACTCGAAACGTCAGAAATATATAATAAGTATATTATACACGATAAAATCCGAAAAACTTGTTTTATTTTATTTTATTATATTGGATAACTTATAGCTTATAGCTAAAACTTTAAGAAATACATAAAAATAAAAAGAAGGCCGATTACAAGTTTTCACAGATAAAATGAAAATAGTAAACATTTAACAAGTTGGTGAAATGTAATAATTAAAAAACAAACGCCTATTTAAAGAGATCTACTGAAAGAAATAATTAGAAATCCGTAAATTATTCTTTAAATTGTGAACACTGGTGTTAAATAAATCTATGTCTGATTTTGGTGCCGTAATACCTTTTAAAATTTTTGAATGTCCTTAATTTTGGCGATGGATGGTTTTATTTAAAGGGACGTGAAGGCATTGCGAATGATATTTAGAATATTTCTTGCTCTTTTTTTTAAACTTAATAAAACTATAATGAGTTTCACAACAGTGAGAAGGCATTAAAATGAAGATTGCTTTGCAGATGTGCACACAAGCAAAATCAAAGGAACGGCAGCTATTATTATATAAAACTATAAAAAATATATACGTCACGATTATCATCGAACGTCTTGAGAACGTTGTAAAATAATATGATATCATGTTTTATAACTGCAGTATCGCTTCAGCTGATTAGTACTTTAACAGAAGTTTATCTATACACCAATTTATTGATTTACGATGTAAGTGATAGAGAACCACAATAAAATATTTATCTGTCGTTTACATTAGCTTTGAAAGAATTTACAATCGAATTTTTAGGTTTCATTTTTGGGTAAAGTATACTCGTATATCCATCCTCCCATCTATAAAAGTCAACTGATGAACATAGGCCTCCCCCATAGATGATTCTGGCATAGTTGCCACGCTTGCCAGCTGTATTGGCAACCGCAGTTTTCTTTAGTTATTTTGCGTTGTTATCAGTAAGATGTTGCTGATCATCCCTTGCTTCATTTTCCCTCTTATATTCTTACACCGCTACTTCACGCTGATATTGCCGTCATAGTAGGTAGATTGTAATATAACATTTGATATTGCCATCTCCATTTCGTCCCGTAGCGTAAGTATCGTAAAAGGAAACTACGGGAAATGGTAGGATGATCTCATGGCTTCCGAAGGATTCGCAGACGTACAAATAGACCTAATAAAATAGTTCGGTGAGGTAACGTTGAAGGTGCGTAATTTTAGTGCAGCAATCCTAAATCTTCCTGCAAAGCGATTTCTTCCTATAATGGGAGAGGTCAAAGTTCAGCAGTGGGTTTCTATGAGCTGGTAAAGAAGGATAACATATAAATATATTTAGGGTCTGTTTAGGGGTATCTATTACTTATTTCCCAGCTATATTATGGTTGTAGCACGAAAGCGTCGGCTCGACCGGGGTAGGACCACGCTCTCACAGAATACCAGCGTAAAGTAGCAGCTTGATGCTGCCGTTGCCGTTTTACTGGAATCGAGGCATTCCATTTTAGTCCTCAGGATCTCACATCTACGTTTTGATTCTTAGTCGGAGATTAATGTAATTGTCTATGGACCTCAGCATTCACTTACAATCAGGTGGACTGTGTGGTCGTTTGTCATCATTATTCTATAAAAAGTAGGCGCTACACTGCAGCTATATGACGTTGCATTCATAATGGGTTGACGCGAACGGGTAAGGATCACACTCATACAATATAATACAATACTCTTTATTGCACACACAATAATAAAAAGAACAACAAACTTAAATTGATAAATTTATGTACAATTAGGTGGCCTTATTAAACAGCGATCTCTTCAGAAACTGGTGAAGGAGATCTTTTACATCAATATAGAAGTTGCATAATAGTAGTTAAAAATATGATAACACATAAAATATATATATATATATATATATATATATATTTATATACATATATAATATTAATTATTTATTTTTTTCACTCTAGAGAACCAGCGTAAAATAGCAGCAAAATACTGCTTAGTTTTTGGTATGGGTAGACATGAGATATCGAAGACCCTTTTTACTGTTAATGAGGCATTTCATCTTAGTTCTCAGAGGTGTGAAAGGATCTGCATTTATATTGTCAATCTAGAATAGATATAAACAAGTATCTACGAGACACAACTTCCATTCGCCATCAGACAGACTGTTTGCTCGTGTCATTCTTTACTTTGTTTTTATTTTCGCCCAGTGCTTTTATAAACTCTCTTACTGTCTAGGAGGAGTTCGTTTGGGTTGGTACCAGCCTATTTATAGCACCAAAAAGCATTGCTTGCAGTGCTGCGTTCGAGTCTGAAGTATATAAAGAATCTCTCTATCTCATCTGTGTCCTTAGAGGTGACAAAGAAAACAAATCTGTAGCCTTTTTTATTTAAAGTCGGATTCAGGTGTCAATAGGATGCAGTGGTCACTAGCCATCAGGTGGACTGTTAATTTGTTTGTCACTCTTATTTTATACAAAAACTCGCTTGCCAGGCAGACGTTGTTCTGCCCTTTTCGACGACCCTTTGTCATGTCATGTCTTATTAAAATCCTTAAATACCCTAAAAAAAATGTGGTTCACTCATGGGCAAAAAAAAACTTTCCTATCTCTCAAGTTGAACCAAACTGCACCGGTGTGCAAAATTTTATTAAAATCGGTTAAGTAGTTTAGGATTCCATCGCGGACAAACAACGTGACACGTGATTTATATATATTAAGATGTTTCACAGTTTAAACATATATATATATATATATATATATATATATATATATATATATATATATATATATATATATATATATATATATATATATAATATTTATTTTAATTGGCAGAAAAACATTATACCTATAGGCCAGACCCTGATTTTCAATAGAGCCTCTAAGTGATATGGGCGACGATTCATGTTCGATGTTATGTACATATACAGGTTTATTTTGCAATAACTGGTCAAATTTGAAGAGAAGGTTCAAAATAAGTAATATAGGCAAATGGTGAAGAAAAATTTATTAAAAAAAATCTCCAAACATTCTGCCCTTTTTAACTTTTAAATTCAAAATGCTTGGTCGATCGGTAGGCAAAAACATTGTTGGCCATAAATCGTATTCAATTTGGGATAATATTAATACGCGGTAGGGCAATGCTGCAGTTATATAAGTAGCATAATTGTAGCACGAATGGATCGGCTCGACCGGGGAAGAACTACGCTCTCACAGAATACCAGCGTAAAATATTAGCTTAATGCTGCTGTGTTTCGTATTGTGAGTGTAGAGAACCGGAGACTCTTTTTACTGGAAACGAGGCATTCCATCTTAGTCCTCACGGGGGACAAAGCATCTTCATTTTGATTCGTAATTTTTGACGGCTCCGTGGCGCAGTGGCTTAGCAATGAGTTACAGCGCTAAGGGCCGCGGGTTCGAATCCCGCACGGAACAAGTATTTGTATGGCCTTATGGCCTATAAGTAATTGTTCCGGGTCTGGATTTTTGTTCTTGTGAAATTTATGTTTGTAAACTGCCCCCCACGATGCAGGAGAAAATCCTAGAGTAACGTTTTTCAAAAAAATCCAATCGAGGATAGAAGTAGATGTCTATGGGCCACAGCAACCACTTATCATCAGGTGGACTGTGTGCTCGTTTGTCACCCTGTCCTATAAAAGAAAATTCGAATAAAAGTAGAAACCTTATTTACTAAAATAACCCTGTATAACATTTTGATAAAAATATCAAAATGTTGTGTCCACTGTTAAAGCAGCTTAAGCACAGTTTTTTTTTATTTTTATTTATTGTTTTCTTTTTTATAGTTATAAAACATCACTAAATGTTTTTCTAGACTATCATATATATGTCAGTTAATAAATACAGAGTACATTAACTCTATCTTGAAAATGTAAATGTAAAACATAAAAAAATTTATAAAAACAATGATATTCATACTTTAATTAAATGTTAGGTACAAACACAAGCTTGTAATGCCAGTCACAGGACTCCACAGAATTAGTAATTCATTTATGAGGCAATGTTTTTCAATCAACAAGTTTAAACATTTTATTAAATAAAAACTGTATAAAAATGGTTATTATAATATTAACAAATACATAAATAAATAGCCCCTGGAAATGAGGTAATCACTACCATGATGTTTTTAATTTTAATTCGTATTTTCATTAATTGTATATTGTAAAGTTTTTGCTAAAACAAAAATAATAATCTATGGTTCTTCCCAAGGCTGAGATATATTCCGAATATTATTTTCTGTTGTATTCTGTTTTGAACTTAAACTATTCAATCGTCTTAGATTTTAAATAAGAAACAGATTATGCTTCCCTTTTAGCAGCTCTAAAAGATGCATTTTTTACGTTTAAAAGTAGTTTTTATAAATAGAATTAGGGAGAGAAACGAGCACATGACAAAGTCCATCTAATGGTAAGTTGATGCTGTGGCCCATAAACATCTACATTTATCTGATAAATATGCAGATACGTTGTCACCTCTGAGTATGAAATGCCTCATTTCCAATAAAAAGGGTGTCCGGTTTTCTACTTACACAGCATCATTAAGCTACTATTTTACGCTGGTATTGTGGTGAAACCGTTGTCCTACCCAGGTCGAGCTGACCTATTTGTGCTACAACCATAATATAGCTGCAGCGTGACTCTAGCTCGTATAAAAGTTAATTTAAAAATGTTGTTTAATGTGCCCAAAGGGAGGAGGAATATTGTTTCAACACTTGATCGCGTTATACCTAAAACTAACCCTGAACGCTACTATTTAATCCGTGGAAGAATCAACTGTTTTCGTTTCTTGAGTTTCTCATACGTATCGTGTTTGGTAAAAGTCCGATTCCGTCTTAATTTGTCTCCAAGATAAGAAGGTTGATGAGACTTAATCAGACCAAAAACAAGCGTTACCAAATGAATTCACGGTGTTGTTTCATTATTAAATTTTTTACGTCGTAAAAATTGAGTCGAAAAAAATAAAAAGGGTAAAAGCGAAAATCTGATTTATATATATTTGTAGAACCAGTGTTTGTAGGGTTGTCAATAAAATTATTATCCATGAAAATATATTTAGGTACATGGTAGTAATAATGTAGATTAAAAGGTAGTGATTACATGCTTTTTGAAAATAAGTCTTTCTGTACTTAATAAAATACCATATATATGAGAACTCTTACCAGAGTTGAAACAGCTAGAATAGTTTACTCTAGTTATTTCCATTGCATTATGTCGTATGGTATTTTGCTATGGGGACACGCGACTGACACTGAAATTATATTTATTTTACAGAAGAGGGCCATTAGAGCAATATATAAGTAATTTAAAACCAAAAGAGTCACTGAGACAAAAATTTAAGGAAATTAATATATTAACTCTGGCCTCTTAATAAATTTATGAAAATGTAATATAAGTACACAAAAATAAGAGAAGTTTTGCAAAAATAAGTGATATTCATTCTGTAAATACTAGGAACAGACACAAGCTAGTAGTACTAGTCTACCGAGTCAGTAATTCATCCTTGGGGCGATGTATACGCTTTTACAACAAAATCCCAGAAAATATACAAAATTTGTCATACACAAAGTTCAAAAATATTATTAAACTAAGTTTGTATAAAAAGGGTTATTATAATAATAAGGAATTTATGGATGATAATAACCCCTGGGAAGGGTGATCGCTACCAAGCTATTTCTAATTTGTTTTGTGTTGTTAATTGTAAACATGATGCCAGCAAAAACATAACTTGTAAAAAAAACAAGTCTCGCAACTCAGTTCTTCTACCGTAAAAAGTTGTGAGATCCATGTAACACCAAGTCGGTTAATTTATTCAGTCCTTACTTAAGGGTCCTTCTGTTTTAAGTTATTACGTAATTAGCTAACGTAACAACATTTTATAATGACCATACCAATGTTAAAAATGTTTTATGTTACAAATATATAGATTGACTTGGCCTTGGTATTTTATAAAGACGTCGGTCGATGTTCGTAAAAGAATTTAAGTACTTACTTTAAGTGATTATTTCTTGTATATAATATGCATTGTTATATTTATGAAGTGTAGCAATAATAATAAGTAAAACTAAATATGTCACAGATCTCGTAAAACTAAATATGTCACAGATCTCGAAAAACTAAAAATTAGGCGAAGTGTAGGGCGGCACAAGCCAAGGCCCCACAAGATGGAGTGACGACCTGGTAAGACATGCAAAAAGTAAATGGACGCAGGTCTATGTTCAGCAGTGGACTTGTGAAGGGCTGTAATGATGAAGATAATGATGATGATTTATCGGAAATTAGATGAAGTTTTGTATAAGATACAGTTTTAGTTTCCATGTTTAGGTATCAAAATACATCATCAAATCATTCAATGCTCCTATCAAATCATCCAATGCCAATTCCGGCTGCAGCACCACTTACCATCAAGAGGTATAGTAGTCAAGCGCTAACTTGTAATAATGAAAAAAAAATCCTTGATAAAGTTATATTTTTTTCCTAACACCGAGCGAAGGTCTGTCCTACAAGTGGGTCTACTTGTTTACTATAGGCGAAGTGCTTCTGGTAGCCCAGTGTTCATCTCTTGACCGGCTTCGACTACAGTGAAACTATAAAATCGCTGTAAATGACAACGATGCAAATAATGTTGTAACACTATTGTAGTCCAGTTCATACCCATATCAAAGGCCCTAACTATGCGATAAGGTTGGAAAAATTCATCCTAGAGACAAAAGGACAAACATATTTTTTTTAATTCACATATTTTTTCCTGTATCATGGAAGTGCTTTTACATAAAATGCATGTGGATATATATCTAGACTAGGAATAATAATTTTTTGGTCGTAGGAACCATCGACCCGTGCTGGATCTGAAACCGTAGCCCTCAACGTCGCAGTTAACGCCTACCGAATAATTTGTGTGTTGTATTATCCCTTAATGTATGATGTGTCATCAACTCTTATAGTGATACCGTAATCGTTAAATAGTTGACGATGCTTCGCTCTTATTTTCAAGAAATTAATAAAAAAATACATTTTGAAAGATTATTAGAACGTACAATTTTTGAATTATAGAATAAAAGAAGCGTAATGCTGCTGTGTTTCGTATAGTAAGTGTAGAGAACCGGAGACCTTTTTTACTGGAATCGAGGCATTCCATCTTACTCCCCAGGGTTGACAACGCATTTGCATTTTGATCCTTAGTTGAGGATAAATGTGGATGTTAATGCGCCATAGCATCCAATTCCCATCAGGTGAACTGTGTACTCGTTTTTCACCTAGTGCTATGAAAAAAAAATACAAATTTAAATATTCAGATTGTGTATAACCGTTGTGTGTAGCCGTGTAGTGGCGGTGTAAGAACACCTACTATCCAATAATAACGTCCCGTGGGTGTCGTAAGAAGTGAAACCGGAAATCTGCCAAACTGTGGCGATACGTCAAGACATTTCGTCTATGTTACATCGAAGTTCAGTGCCTAAAGCGAATCGCGTTAAAAACCTACGCAATAAACCATAACTCACGATTCGCCGTGCAGATAAGGGAAACGCCAGTCATGTATACGTCAGATTATAATTCTTAAATACAAGAATTTTTTTCAGATGTAAACACTTATAAAAAGGCTAAAAACGACCCAAGAAATAGCACACTTAAAACAACTAGTGAGTTCATAAAGAAACACTCCGAAAAATTAAATCTGGACGTAAAATTGATACACGATGTCTATCTACGTGTGTAAAATCACCAAAATTGCATGGGTTACCAAAAATACACAAACCCAATGCTCCACTACGTTCCATGGTGAGCCAAATCGATTCAACAACTTACATATTGGTTCAACACTTAGATGTGTTGATTACGCATTTCTGATTCCGAGGCAATTTTCGATTCATAAAAATACATTGGAAGACATACCCGATATAAAAAAAGTATTGCTAGACGTATGATAGTAATGGAATTCTGACCGACTCACTTATGTGTTCCTGTCGAATATTATATTGCCGAATTGCCTACGTTCAACATATACACAAATACCGTCGTGTCTCTTTGTGTGTGTGTGTGTGATCCAGTTTTGCTAATTTTAACTCAAAACTTAATAGAACTCTAAAGACGGGCAAGTGATTAGGGATGCGGACGGATTTTTTCATTCAGTATATAGTAAGGAGAGGCCCACGTTAGATCCGAGGGAAGCGGAGCGCACAGCCGTGCAAGCGTTGAGCTACGCGACGAGTTCAACTAGCGTTCATATCGGGCGGTTAAACGTGCGAGATGGCCCCTCACACGTCTTAAGCCCAAGAAGTCCGTGGGTCCAGATGGTATACCACCGTTCATTTCAAAAGCCTGTATGGTGTTTGAATTGCCTCTTTTACATATTTTTAAACTGTGTGTAAAAGAAGGTTACAACTCTGACGAATGGAAAGTGTCCCGAATGATTTCTGTGTTGAAAGGAGGATCGGGTTCCAAGGTGGATGAACATAGACCGGTCCGTATTGTGTGCAATCGCTTAGGCATTTGAGTCGATTTTTTATAAATATGTTTATAATTCTCCTAATTTGGGCCGTTTTCAATAAATCGTTCATTTGGTCGATAAATTAGGAGTACCCTTACCCGACGAGCATGTATGCGTAGGTATATGGACGTTAAGAAGGCGAGAGAGGTGTGTCAGGATTGTGCCAAATGGAAGTCTGTAGTCTCTGCTACCCCTCTGGATAACAGGCGTGTTTGTTTATGTTTTATGTATGTACGTTTGTAATCAAGTGAACTCGCAGCTTATCGAAGCTCAGCATGGTTTTCGGCCAGGTCGAAGTACTGGAAGTAATTTATTGTCTTTTATAAATTATGTGGTGCCGGTAGTGGATGCTGGGAGCCAGGTGGACACCGCATATTTCGATTTTAGAAAAGCCTTCGATACCATTGATAACGTTACGCGCTTAAGTCGACGGCACTAGCGCCATCTAGTCTCGAACCGAAGAACTAAACTTCTTGAAGTTGAAACTCGAACTCTCGGTACCTTGCGCGTGTTTACTTGAATATTCTGGATATTTCGCTGCTAATTTATATTTATAGGCGCTGCAAGATGCGATCGGGGAAGTATTGAAGTTGGCGAGACAAGCGAAGCTTCGGAGCGGAATAAAGTGAATTAGTGTGTTTAATTATTAGTGTTTTTAACTTTAATTAGTGTAAAGTGAATTAAAGTGTTAATTTAGGTAATTCTATCGGCAATTTTTATTGTCACGAACCTCAAGCTCGTAACAATTGGTGTCAGAAGTGGAATAAAATCATGCCGATTTTACCTAACTAGGAAACGGAGGGGGTCCGTACCCGAAGTCAACGCCAGCAGGAGACGGACCAAAGAAGATTTGGTGGTGCAACGCCGCAGACGTCGGAGGGCCAGCCGCCGGCTGCAGGCCCGTCAGTAGCTCCTACATCTGCAGTACCTGACTTAGGTGCTCTGATGGTGATGCTGCAGGAGCAGGCTCGCTGACAAGAGGAACAGGCTCGCCGACAGGAGGAACAGGTCCGTCAGTTGAAGGAGCAGCTGCAGAGCGGACAAGAGGAACAGGTCCGTCGATTGGAAGAGCAGCTGCGGGGTGGACAAGAGGAACAGGTCCGTCGTTTGGAAGAGCAGCTGCGGGATGGACAGGAGGAACAGGCCCGTCGGTTGGAAGAGCAGATGCTCCTCATGAAGGATCTTCACGCTACCTTCGGGAAGGAGATCAAGGAGGTGAAGGATAGGGTTGCTCAGCATGACAACCGCCTGTCAGAAGCTGAAACCCAAATCGCGAAAGCTGAAACCCGAATCGAGAAAGCTGAAACCCGAATCGACCAAGTAAACGATCGGGTTGACAACGTAATGGCTGACATGAAGAAATCACTGGACGAACTCAAACTTGGAGATGGAGCTACAGCTCCCGTAGTAGCTACAACACCTTCGCTACGTGGGTTCAAGGTGCCACCGTTCGACGGTACCTCTTCCTGGTCACCCTACAAAATCCAGTTCGAGGCTGTTATGAAGGCGAACGGCTGGAATAAAAGTCAGGCCATGACTGCTCTCACACTAGGCCTGCGCGACCAGGCCTAAACAGTTCTGGAAGCTCTCGGTGAGGAAGTGACTTATGAGCAACTCCTTGAGGCATTGGAGGCGAGATATGGCGACGCTCACCTGGAACACGTCTTTCGTGCGCAGCTTAAAGATCGCGTCCAGCGCATCAACGAAAACCTGCAGCAGTGGGCTCTAGAGGTGGAGAAGCTGGTGCGAAAAGCATACCGGTCTGTACCTGCGCTCATTGAAGGGAACCTAGTGCAGACATTCATCGACGGCATCCGCGACCTGGAAGTCAGAGCTGCTGTGAGGCTCGGGCACCACGAGACGCTTAGGGACGCCTTGGCCCATGCACTGGAGATGGAAGCTGTGCGACAGGATCATCGTTCCCATTGCGTCAGGGAGGTTGCGGCAGCTACAGTTCGCGATCGCAACAAAGGATACAGCCCTAGGTGCTATGGCTGTGGGGAAAAGGGCCATCTTCGATCCAGCTGCCCTAAGCGGACCTTGGAAAGGGAAGGTGAACGATCTCAGGAGGGTAGTGCGGCCAACAGCACCGCCCAGCAGCAGCAGGGAAACGATTAAAAGCCAGAACTGCGGGGCGGGTGCTGGCTGATGTTAAAAGAGCCCCAAGGATCTCGATCTCACAAAACCACGATGGGAACAGTCTAATCATCAACGGCGAGGTCAACAGAATGCCGTGTAAACTGACCATAGACACTGGAGCCTCTCGTACGGTTGTTGCATTTTTGGGTTTGTGCTCCTATTACCGGCGATTTGTGAAGAACTTTGCAGATATAGCCGAAACTCTGCATAAGCTAAGCAATGAGAAGCGACATTTCTGCTGGGATGAAAGTTGCAATATCGCATTCCAGGAGCTTAAGGACCGTCTGTGCAAAACACCTATTTTGGGATACCCTGATGCAAGCAAAGAATTTATAGTTGACACAGACGCAAGTGATATAGGACTTGGCGGTGTGTTGTCTCAACGGAATGGTGACCAAGAGGTCGTGATAGCGTACTTCAGCAAGTCGTTGTCAAAACCGGAAAGGAACTATTGTGTCACAAGACGCGAATTGCTAGCTGTGGTAAAGTCCTTGCAGCATTTTAGCAAATATCTTCTGGGGTGAAAATTTCACTTACGAACTGACCATGCTGCACTAAAATGGCTATTGCAGTTTAATAATCCAGAAGGACAAGTTGCGAGGTGGATTGAAATACTGCAGGAATACGACTTTGAGATCAAACATCGCAGCGGGAAATCTCATGGCAACGCAGATGCATTGTCAAGAAGACCTTGTCCTGAAGATTGTAAACATTGTACTAGGCAAGAGAGTAAGGAAGTGGTATCCGTGAGAATGCTCAGGGCAGACCACCTCAGCAACGAGTGGAAGGACAGCTTACAACGTGCACAGCAGGAAGATCCGGACATCAAGCCGATCCTGGAATGGATGAAGGCCAGTGCTCCCAAGCCCAAGTGGAGCGACGTCTCAGCGATGAGTTCGATCACTAAAAGATATTGGGCCCAGTGGGACAGCTTGCTGCTTCAGGATGGAGTTCTGTGCTAAATGGGAAAATGTCGGGGAGACAGCTGTCATTTAAATAGTTTCCCTAAAGCTAAAGTACCGGATGTTCTACAGCATGCCATAATGATTATTCAGGAGGCCATCTGGGAGTTAAACGAACTCTACTGAAGATCCGCGAACGGTTTTACTGGGTCCATTGTCGAAACGATGTCGAGGACTGGTGTCGCAAATGTACAAGTTGTGCGGCTGTAAAGGGACCTCATACTCGTAGTAGAGGTGCATTGAAGTTGTACAATGTTGGTGCACCATGGGAGAGAATAGCCATTGACGTGGCGGGGCCGTTTCCGGAGAGTGAAAGCGGTAACAAGTATTTCATGGTTGTGATAGATTACTTCACTAAGTGGCCAGAAGTCTTCGCCATTCCAAATCAAGAAGCTTCAACAGTTGCAGATAAACTAGTTCATGAAGTCTTCTGTCGTTTTGGAGTACCTTTAGAGATTCACAGCGATCAAGGAAGGAATTTTGAATCTCAAATATTCCAGGAAACTTGCCGAGTTATGGGTACTCATAAAACAAGAACGACTTCTTATCACCCGCAATCTGATGGAATGGTAGAACGATTTAATCAGACATTGGAGAGGTACCTAGCAAAAGTTGTAGACAATCGGCAACGAGATTGGGACAAGCACATACAACCGTTTTTGTTGTCATATCGAAGCGCTGTTCACGAAAGTACAGCAGTGACACCAGCTTTCGCAAACTTTGGAAGAGAATTACGGCTGCCTGCAGACTTGATCACCGGGATACCACCTGATGCTCCACGTAGTATAACCGATTATGCAAATGACTTGCGGAACAAAATGAATGACGTTTATGAGCACGTCAGACAATCGGGCCAGCAAATGTCTGAAAAGATGAAAACCTGGTACGACCGCAAAATGAACAACAAAGGGTTCGACGAAGGTTCACTAGTGTGGTTGCACAATCCAGTCCGCAGCAAAGGGAAATCTCCTAAGCTTCAAGCTAAATGGGATGGCCCGTACCGGATTGTGACCAGGATCAACGAGGTAACCTACCGGATACAGAAAGGCGCAAGAGGGACTCCTAAGATCGTCCATGTGGATCGCCTGGCACGTTATTATGGAGCCGAAAATGCTCGGGACGAGCATGTCTTAGGAGGGGGCAGTGTTACGCGCTTAAGTCGATGGCACTAGCGCCATCTAGTCTCGAACCGAAGAACTAAACTTCTTGAAGTTGAAACTCGAACTCTCGGTACCTTGCGCGTGTTTATTTGAATATTCTGGATATTTCGCTGCTAATTTATATTTATAGGCGCTGCAAGATGCGATCGGGGAAGTATTGAAGTTAGCGAGACAAGCGAAGCTTCGGAGCGGAATAAAGTGAATCAGTGTGATTAATTATTAGTGTTTTTAACTTTAATTAGTGTAAAGTGAATTAAAGTGTTAATTTAGGTAATTCTATCGGCAATTTTTATTGTCACGAACCTCAAGCTCGTAACAATAACGATAGCTAGTTGGTGAAGCTTTCGGAGTTAGGTTTCACACGTAGCCTACTAGATTTCTTTGCGAATTATCTGAGTGGAAGTCAACAATACGTAGATTTCGCAGGTTTTGAATTGCAGCCGTATCGTACTTATTCTGGAGTGAGTCAAGGGAGCAATCTTGGCCCTTTATTATTTATTTGAAGAGGCGCAGTTTTTGCTATATGCCGATGATCTTAAATTTGTTTTGAAAGTAAACAATGCTTCTGACTGCCAGTCTGCAAAGGGACATTGATGGATTGGCAGTGTGGGGAATGGAAAACAATGATAAAAAAATGAATTTCAATGTGAATAAATGTTGAGTCATAAGTTATGGTCGTGCAAAATTCGCTCAGAAATATGCTTATGAAATGGTAATCCTCGTAATTCCGCGTGTTACATATATTAGAGACTTAGGCGTTGAGATGGTCTCGGAACTTAATTTTCGTAAGCATATTTTAAATATTTGTAAAAAAAGCTTCTAGGAGTCTCGCCTTTAGATTAAGGCAGTGCAGGGATTTTCAGAATTTATTTACTATTAGAATTTTATATAATGCTCTCCTAAGAAGTCAACTTGAAACGAACGCAAGTATTTGGAATCCACATAAAATAAAGTATATTGTCATGGTCGAAAAAATTCAAAATAAATTCACACGGTTTTTATACTTTAAGCAGTACGGAATCTATCCTTGTTTTCCACTGATGTATCTGAGTCTGTTTGTACTGGGGATGGTTGGTTACAGCCGCCTGAGTGTGAGGAGAGACATCACGCTTATTAAATATTTGTGGAAAGTATTACGTGGATAGATATATCACCCAGATGTGCTCGCTGCGTTAAAGCTGCGGGTGCATGATTACGTGTGTTCCCGTCGTCGTCCCTCGACCTTCATTACTCTTCGTGCCCACTGCTAGGACGAATTTGCTTCAGAATGCACCATTATCACGTGCTATATACTATGTTAATATCATCTCACAGGGTATTAACATATTTGCATGTAGTGAGACGAAATTCTTAATTGCAGCACACAAATGCGTTAACAATTGAAATGTTTTTAATTAGTATTTTATTTTATATACATCAATTTGATAGATTTTATACTAGATATCATTATTTATTAGTAAGTAGTTTTCTTATATTTAGGTTAGTTATAGCATCGCATTGGTTTAATAACTGTAATGATGTTATAATTGTGTAACAAATAAATAAATAAATAAATTTTAATACGAAATAGTATTATTTACTCTGACGATTTGGAAGAAATTTTGTATTAAGATAAAGTTTTTCTTTACAAGTTTTTCTAGGTAGGTGTAATACCTCAGAAAAATACATATTTTTACCAACATCAAACAAAGGCCGGTTACCCAGGCACTGTTTCACTAATACCGTAACTTTTTTTACTTACTTACATAGACAGGAGATCTTTAGAAAACAAAATTTTAAGTTTCAATAAGAATTTATTTCATCAAACGTGATAAAACATTTTATAGACAAAATAATAAACCATTTGAACATGTGCTATTTAGTTGAGGATTTCAGGAAGGACGATCGCTGGTGCGGGGATGATGGGTTGAGCAACAATGACGGCCTCGGGAGCATCGGCTTCTTCGACAACGGTGACGGGCTCGGGGACGATGGGATTGTCCACAACGATAACAGGCGTAGCTTCGAAAGCTTCATCGACAACATGGACGGGGGTGGGCGCTGGGAAGGGAGATGGGATGGTTTCAACAGCAACAGGGGAAACAGCAACGTCAGAAGTAGACTTGATGTTCAGGATGATTTGAACAAGAGGGGCGCTAGCAGAGGGGGCAACGGGATCAGGCATAACGGGGGTGGGTTGTACCTCTGCCACGGCTCCACCGTCAGGAAGGGGAAAGTCGATGATAGCGGGTCCGATGGAAATAGGCTCAGGGTTGTCAACGACGGCGGGTCCAACCTCAACGGGCTCGGGTTGGTTCAATCCGAGGATATCCAGTAGCATCTGTTCGAGAGCGGCAGCTGTAGCGGGGTCAGTGCTGGGACTCTGGATAGCAGCCACGATCTCTTGGATCTCAGGGTTGTCGCTAGCGATAACCGCGGGCGGGATAACGCTGGCCGAAGCCACGGCAAGAAGTGCAAAAGCAACGAAGTATTTCATCTTGCAGCTCTAAAATAAAAATTAAATGTAAGTTATGAATTATTTAATAACTATGATTATTTTTTTTAGAAAGAAACCGTTGTGTACGTATTTTCACGAAAGTATATTCCAAAGGTTTCGAAGTTTTAATACTTACAATTTTCCCGTAAAGTCACTGTGACTAACTATAACAATCGTTTCTTGTTTGAAGTTTTTATATAAAAAATTATCTTTGAACTTCCATTATAAAATCGACACTTATCTTTATTTATTTAGCATAATAAAATATTTATATCAATAAAATTAAAATTTACGAACTGCTAAAGATAGTTTAATCCACAAAGTGTGTAATAAAAAATGAAGCACACACTTCCTTCTTCAAGTACATATTTCTTATGGTTTGTTCATCATTATCATCATCATCAAAACCTTTCACAAGTCCACTGCTGAACAAAGGCCTCCCGCAAGGAATGCCACAAAACGCGGTTCTGAGTCACATGCACACATAAGCTTCCTGTATGTCTTACCATGTCTCAGGGCCTGGCCCTACACTCCGCCTATCAGTACGAAGCTGCCCGTTGAGAAACTTCTTTTCCCCATCAGTTGTCGTTTCTTCGAGCTTATATCATTATATGGCCGGCCTATTACCACTTCAGCTTACTAATGCGTTGGGCTATGTCGGTTATTCTGGTTCTACTGCGGATGTTATACATGTCAATACTAATGTAATTTTAAATGGGGAGCAACTGAGTCTTGTTGATACCACCATTTTCCTTGGAATCACACTGGACGCAAAGCTTAAATGGCTCCCCCATATATCAAAACTAGCTAGCAGACTTAGTTCTGCAGCATATGCTGTGAAAAAGATTAAAACTCTTACCAGTGTCGAAACAGCTAGGATAGTTTACTTTAGTTATTTCCATAGCATTATGTCGTATGGTATTTTGCTATGGTGACACGCGACTGACACTGAAATTATATTTATTTTATAGAAGAGGGCCATTAGAGCAATATATAATTTAAAACCAAAAGAGTCACTGAGGCAAAAATTTAAGGAAATTAATATATTAACTCATGCTACTAATACATATATTAAATAAAATTAATATTAACTAACACAAAAATAAAAGTAGTTTTGCGAAAATAAGTGATATTCATTCTGTAAATACTAGGAACAGACACAAGCTAGTAGTACCAGTTACTCGACTCCACCGAGTCAGTAATTCATTCCTGGGGCGATGTATACGCTTTTACAACAAAACCCCAGAAATATACGAAATTTGTCATACACGAAGTTCAAAAATGTTATTAAACAAAGTTTGTATAAAAAGGGTTATTATAATATTAAGGAATTTATGGATGATAATAACCCCTGGGAAGGGTGATCGCTACCAAGCTATTTCTAATTTGCCTTGTGTTGTTTATTGTAAACATTATTGTAAACTATTATTGGAAAAAAATAGTCCCGCTGGGTTTCTTGCTGGTTCTTACCAGGACAGAGGTTTTTTTTGCGAACCAGTGGTAAATGAAAAAAGTGACTTTCAATAAGTATTGTTATAATCTACATTGAATAAAAAAGTTTCTGTTTCTGTTTCTGTTTCTGATATCCTCTTTTCTAAGTTTACCAGACAGAGAAACCTCCATAGCTTACTAAACTATCTTGAGCTTCCACATACGTCCAGCAGTAAAGGACCATATCTCAGATTCATGGTCATCACGAGCAACACGCACTGGTTGTACAATCTTGTTTTCAGGTTTTGGGGTACACCTGAGACGAAGATGTGTCGTGATCTCCCAAACGCTGCCCAGCCGAGATGAATCCGTCGATTGACCTCTCAGTCGAAGTTGGATTTACCTAGTCTGACTATTTGTCCCAGGTAAACATACTCGTCAACAACTTCGAGTTTTTTGCTCCAAACAACTATCGAAATAGGTGTGACATGGACGTTGCACATGCTTCCTGTTTTATCCATGTTCATCTTAAGAGCTATCCTTTGGGAGGCACTACTGGGGCCAAGAACGGGTTATGACGGTATCGCACCGACTAAAACCATATGATGTTCACCTTCGCTGCATATTGACAGGGTCAGGGGAACGCTTTCGCTCATCTGCGACCCCACTGGCACCGGCCACGCCATGGAAGCGCCTCCTCGAGAGAGAAATTTTCCTCCCCTTTCTCCATCTCAGGTAAGACACACCGGGGACACATGACGCTCTTTCCTAGGCAGCCTCTAACTTCACCTGCGTAACGAATTCGATACGCAGAAGCCATGGGGTCAGGAAAAAATGAGTACTCGGAAGCAGCAGCTTTACCGACCACGGCGGCGGAACTGGTCTATGGCTACGCCGTCAAACAAGTTGCGGCTGCGGAGAGTAGGAAGAGCGGTGCCTCGCCAATATCGACACTCCTCTTCCTCTGTGACCTCACCACTACCAGCCTTTATAAAATGACAAATGATGAGATCAACTTCGACATGACGGACAAAAGGCGCGTAATCAGAGATATCTCAGTGATCAACAAATTCAACACTGGGTGCGACTTGTCCAAAGCAATTAATAAAGTCAGGCGTTACCTTGCGGAAATATATCATAATAAAGTTATTAAAATTTCACTTGCTTAGATTCCGGCAATAAAATAAAATGATATTCTTCGTATAATATCCAGTTATACGAAATATTTAACAATTAATAGCAAGGTTAATCATAGGTTACTATTTTTGCACAATATTTTTTATACAAAAAAAATAACTATATATTAATAAAATTATAGAATCGAGTAACGAGATATTGTGTGCGCGGGTTTTCTTTTTAAATAATATTAGAGTTTATGAAAATTTAAACAAAACTAAAGACGAAATCGAGATAAAAATGCAATTGATCGCAAACAGTGTATTCACAAATCTCTTTACATTAGATATTATATAAATTTTAAGAATTACAAGTTTTGCAAACCAAATTAATGTTGCGTTTCAGTTATATGTTGAAGACGCACTACATAATATAAATATTATGTAATATGTTCGGAAAAAAACAGAATGAATTTAAATTTCATTAATTGTAATAGGTTCAACTTCGGCCTCCTAAACAACATTTAATCCTGTCCCACACCAGCTAAGATGGGTTAGAAGATTTAGCTTTAAGATAGAAGTAACATTTTTGAATATTTTCTTTGTTTTATTTGATTTATGTTGTAACAGATTTATTACTATTTTGTAAATGATGTGGTGATTAGAGTAATGTGGTCGCTCAGTGAGAAATCTATTTTGCATTCGAAAGTTTATTTTTGTAAAACTGTTTAATTCCTACATGGACACCAGACAAATCTAGACACTGACAATTCGGCTTTCCCCTTTCTATACACGCCAATGGTTAAACATAACCTATCCAGTCATGACAGCTCACAGTCTATATCCAGCCCATAGTCCAGTTTGTTGCCCGTGTTTATGTGGGACTGATAACAAAAAAGACTTAGCCGACTACGTTACTTGCCTAGCATATTGTTACGAGCTTGAGGTTCGTGACAATAAAAATTGCCGATAAAATTACCCAAATTAACACTTTAATTTACTTTACACAAATTAAAGTTAAAAACACTAATAATTAAACACACTAATTCACTTTATTCCGCTCCGAAGCTTCGCTTGTTTCGCCAAATCAAGACTGCTTCCATCGCATCTTGCAGCGCCTATATATTTAAATTAGCAAAGAAATATCCAGAATGTTCAAGTAAACACGCGCAAGGTACCGAGCGTTCGAGTTTCGACTAGGCGCTGTCGGTTGAGTAATTTGTGATGTCATTTTCTCAATGCTCCCCTCGCTCTCGTTCCTGACACTAGATGGCGCTAGTTGACTTATTCATGCAACACTGCCCCCTCCTAAGACATGCTCGTCCCGAGCATTATCGGTCCCATAATAACGCGCCAAGCGATCCACATGGACGATCTTAGGAGTCCCTCTTGCGCCTTTCTGTATCCGGTAGGTCACATCATTGATCCTGGTTACAATCCGGTACGGGCCTTCCCATTTAGCTTGAAGCTTAGGAGATTTCCCTTTGCTGCGGACTGGATTGTGCAACCACACAAGTGAACCTTCGTCGAACCCTTTGTTGTTCATTTTGCGGTCATACCGGGTTTTCATCTTTTCAGACATTTGCTGGCCCGATTGTCTGACGTGCTCATAAACGTCATTCATTTTGTTCCGCAAGTCATTTGCGTAATCGGTTATACTGCGTGGAGCATCAGGTGGTATCCCGGTGATCAGGTCTGAAGGCAACCGTAATTCTCTTCCAAAGTTTGCGAAAGCTGGTGTCACTGCTGTGCTTTCGTGAACAGCGCTTCGATATGACAACAAAAACGGTTGTATGTGCTTGTTCCAATCTCGTTGCCGATTGTCTACAACTTTTGCTAGGTACCTCTCCAAAGTCTGATTAAATCGTTCTACCATTCCATCAGATTGCGGGTGATAAGAAGTCGTTCTTGTTTTATGAGTACCCATAACTCGGCAAGTTTCCTGGAATATTTGAGACTCAAAATTCCTGCCTTGATCGCTGTGAATCTCTAAAGGTACTCCAAAACGACAGAAGACTTCATGAACTAGTTTATCTGCAACTGTTGAAGCTTCTTGATTTGGAATGGCGAAGACTTCTGGCCACTTAGTGAAGTAATCCATCACAACCATGAAATACTTGTTACCGCTTTCACTCTCCGGAAACGGCCCCGCCACGTCAATGGCTATTCTCTCCCATGGTGCACCCACATTGTACAACTTCAATGCACCTCTACTACGAGTCTGAGGTCCCTTTACAGCCGCACAACTTGTACATTTGCGACACCAGTCCTCGACATCGTTTCGACAGTGGACCCAGTAAAACCGTTCTCGAATCTTCAGTAGAGTTCGTTTAACTCCCAGATGGCCTCCTGAATAATCATTATGGTACAGCTGTAGAACATCCGGTACTTTAGTTTTAGGGACAACCATTTGTAAATGACAGCTGTCTCCCCGAACATTTTCCCATTTACGGCACAGAACTCCATCCTGAAGCAGCAAGCTGTCCCACTGGGCCCAATAGCTTTTAGTGGTTGAACTCATTGCTGAGACGTCGCTCCACTTAGGCTTGGGAGCACTGGCCTTCATCCATTCCAGGATCGGCTTGATGTCCGGATCTTCCTGCTGTGCACGTTGAAAGCTGTCCTTCCACTCGTTGCTGAGGTGGTCTGCCCTGAGCATCCTCACGGATACCACTTCCTTACTCTCTTGCCTAGTACAATGTTTGCAATCTTCAGGACAAGGTCTTCGTGATAATGCATCTGCGTTGCCATGAGATTTCCCGCTGCGATGTTCGATCTCAAAGTCGTATTCCTGCAGTAGTTCAATCCACCTCGCAACTTGTCCTTCTGGATTTTTAAACTGCAATAGCCATTTTAGTGCAGCATGGTCAGTTCGTAAGTGAAATTTTCGCCCCAGAAGATATTTGCTAAAATTCTGCAACGACTTTACCACAGCTAGCAATTCGCGTCTTGTGACACAATAGTTCCTTTCCGGTTTTGACAACGACTTGCTGAAGTACGCTATCACGACCTCTTGGTCACCATTCCGTTGAGACAACACACTGCCAAGTCCTATATCACTTGCGTCTGTGTCAACTATAAATTCTTTGCTTGCATCAGGGTATCCCAAAATAGGTGTTTTGCACAGACGGTCCTTGAGCTCCTGGAATGCGATATTACAACTTTCATCCCAGCAGAAATGTCGCTTCTCCTCGGTTAGATTATGCAGAGGTTTGGCTATATCTGCAAATTTCTTCACAAAACGTCGGTAATAGGAGCACAAACCCAAAAATGCTCTAACCTGCGTCTTGTCTTTTGGAACCGGCCAATCCTTTACAGCTGCGATTTTCTCTGGATCCGTGCCGATACCTTCTTTCGACACTACATACCCCAAAAAGTTGACTTGCCGTTTGAATAGTGAAAATTTCTTCGGACTCAACTTGAGGTTGGCACTCTTAATCTTCATGAGCACGCGTTCCAAGTTTTGAAGGTGTTCCTCAAACGTACGGCCCACGATAATGATGTCATTCAAGTAGACCAGACAGGCGTCGCCAATTAGCCCGGTAAGTACAAGTTCCATCAGCCTTTCAAATGTTGCTGGAGCATTGCACAACCCAAACGGCATTACTTTAAATTGCCACAGACCCTTTCCCGTCGAGAACGCAGTTTTCTCCTTGTCCTTAGGGTCAATTTCAACTTGCCAGTAGCCACTTTTTAGATCCAGCATGCTAAACCATTTTACTCCTGTAAGCATGTCCAGCGTGTCATCAATTCTTGGCAAGGGATAGCTGTCCTTCTTTGTAACGTCGTTCAGACGGCGGTAATCAACACAGAACCGCATGCTACCATCCTTCTTCTTTACCAGCACCACGGGTGAACACCATGGACTAGATGAAGGTTCAATAACACCATCCTTCACCATTCCCTCAATCATGGTTTCCACTTCCTTTTCACGTGCTACCGGCAATCTTCTTGGCCGCTGACGGATAGGCAATTCTTCTCCTGTGTTTATTTTGTGTTGAACTAAGCCAGTCTTTCCTATGTCAGCATCGTTTGATGAGAATACATCGGCGTACTTGAGTAACAACTTCTTCGCCTTGACCAATTCGTTCGGGGAGAGAACACTCCGACAGTCTTCCAAAAGTGTGGTCACTCTCTTTCTGCATCCTTGCTGGGGGTCCCACTCGATATATATTGGCACCGACGTAACCAATCCACTTCCTCACAAGTACCAATCAGTGTGCCTTTTTCTATAATCTGGTCCCGGTCGCAAAGGTTCAGCACACGTACTCCTGAGATGTCAGTGGTCCTGACCAAGGTTCGAGCTACTTTCCATGAAAGGTCATTGTTTACCCTTTCCACAAGTACACAACGGTGGGCTTGCCCAGCGTTTCGAGGAAGACTAACCGGAACAATCGTTTCCGATCTCGGTGGAAGAACAATCTTCTTAATGCTGTACACGTTCCCTGGTAACGCACCTTCCATAAAAAGTTCCTCCTGTCCACATTTCAAAACACCTTGCTTAACGTCGATCTCACAACAATTATTCCTCATAAAGTCTAGGCCTAGGATGCAGTCGTCCATTATATCAGCCACGATGACGTTATGCAGGTAGATCACGTTGCCTAGCTTCAACTACATCTCCTTCTCTCCACGGACGGGTATACGCTGACCGGTGGCTGTTACCAAATTAATGCGTTCTCGGTTGTATGCGGAGTCCCCAAGGAACTGACTTATAAGTTGGGAACTAACAACCGTACGAGAGGCTCCAGTGTCTATGGTCAGTTTACACGGCATTCCGTTGACCTCGCCCTTGATGATTAGACTGTTCCCATCATGGGTTTGTGAGATCGAGATCCTTGGGGCTCTTTTAACATCAGCCAGCACCCGCCCCGCAGTTCTGGCTTTTACTCGTTTCCCTGCTGCTGCTTCACCTCCCTTTCTAGGGTTCGCTTAGGGCAGCTGGATCGAAGATGGCCCTTTTCCCCACAGCCATAGCACCTAGGGCTGTATCCTTTGTTGCGGTCGCGAACTGCAGCTGCTGCAACCTCCCTGACGCGATGGGAGCGAAGATCCTGCCGCACGGCTTCCACCTCCAGTGCATGGGCCAAGGCGTCCTTAAGCGTCTCGTGGTGCCCGAGCCTCACAGCAGCTCTGACTTCCAGGTCGCGGATGCCGTCGATGAATGTCTGCACCAGGTTCCCTTCAATGAGCGCAGGTACAGACCGGTATGCTTTTCGAACCATCTTCTCCACCTCAAGGGCCCACTGCTGTAGGTTTTCGTTGCTGCGTTGCACGCGATCTTTAAGCTGCGCGCGAAAGACGTGTTCCGGGTGAGCGTCACCATATCTCGCCTCCAATGCCTCAAGGAGCTGCGCGTAGGTCACTTTCTTACCGAGAGCTTCCAACACGGTTAAGGCTTGGTCGCGCAGGCCTAAGGTGAGTGCAGTCGTGGCCTGGCTTTTATTCCAGCCGTTTGCCTCCATGACGGCCTCGAACTGGATTTTGTAGGCCGACCAGGAAGAAGTCCCGTCGAACGGTGGTACCTTGAACCCACGTAGCGAAGGTGTAGTAACTACCGCAGGGGCTGCAATTCCATCTCCAAGTTTGAGTTCATCCAGCGTTTTCTTAACTTGGTTGATTTGGGTCTCAGCTTCCGACAGGCGGTTATCATGTTGAGCAACCTTATCCTTCACCTCCCTTATCTCTTTCCCGAAGGTAGCGTGAAGGTCCTTCATGAGAAGCATCTGCTCTTCCCTATCGCGTTTGAGCTGCTCCTCTAAGCGACGGGCCTGTTCCTCCTGTCCGCTCTGCAGCTGCTCTTTCAACAGACGGGCCTGTTCCTCTCGTCCACGCTGCAGCTGCTCCTGTAGCATCGCCATCAGAGCACCTAAGTCAGGTGCTGCAGATGTAGGAGCTACAGACGGGCCCGCAGTCTCCGTGGCTGGCAGTTGGCCCTCCGACGTCTGCGGCGTTGCACCACCAAATCTCCTCTGGTCCGTCTCATGCTGGCGTTGACTGCGGGTACGAACACTCTCCGTTTCCTCCTTAGGTAAAATCGGCATGATTTAACCCCACACCTGACACCAATTGTTACGAGCTTGAGGTTCGTGACAATAAAAATTGCCGATAAAATTACCCAAATTAACACTTTAATTTACTTTACACAAATTAAAGTTAAAAACACTAATAATTAAACACACTAATTCACTTTATTATCACCCGCTCCGAAGCTTCGCTTGTTTCGCCAAATCAAGACTGCTTCCATCGCATCTTGCAGCGCCTATATATTTAAATTAGCAAAGAAATATCCAGAATGTTCAAGTAAACGCGCGCAAGGTACCGAGCGTTCGAGTTTCGACTAGGCGCTGTCGGTTGAGTAATTTGTGATGTCATTTTCTCAATGCTCCCCTCGCTCTCGTTCCTGACACTAGATGGCGCTAGTTGACTTATTCATGCAACAATATTGTAGACGGCGACTAATGGGATATTTAGATTTGTGATTGAGTTTTCGATGGGCTAGCCGTCTATCACTTATTTTAAAACTGTCCATCAAAGCTAATATTTTTTCGTTCAACGTGGTTGGACCACGCTGCTCTGTTGGCTCGCTGCTCTTTGAATTCTGCCTCGAGGTTAACTGGCGTGCCGTTCTTTTGGTATGTAAGTTTTTTCGAAAATCTTTCAACTTCTAAATTATTTGTAAAGAAACATTAATTCGCAAAGACAACTCCACTTCATCTTTCATCATTCATCTTTTTATAGCTATACCTACCACTACATTTTTACGGGACTTTGAGGAAATGTATCGTGAATGATAAAGATACCGAAGTTTTTTTTAAAGATAAAGTTATATACACGCAGTGTCAGTTAAGTTTGTAAATTGTGTTTATTTGCATTGTGTTTATTTATACAAACCATTTCTTTTTTTTTTCAAAAACTATTAATGCCATACATTTGTAACTATACATACCTAATGAGGACCTCTTGAATACCGTTTCGTGGTCACTTGGAAGGGAAGGCCAAATTGGCCTCTAAAAAGCTTGGCGTGCCCAGCAGAGCGGGACAGTGTTTCATGCCGGCACACCGCCTGCAACTTTATAAGGCGCAGGTTCGGCCGCACATGGAATACTGTTCCCATGTCTGGGCTGGGGCTCCCCAGTACCAGCTCCTTCCACTTGACCACATCCAGCGCAGAGCGGCTCGAATCGTCGACGACCGAGTGCTTTCCGATCGGCTCGATTCACTGGCATTGCGAAGAGATGTTGCATCCCTTTGCATTTTCTTTCGCATATACCATGGAGAGTGCTCTGAGGAATTGTTCGGATTAATCCCAGCCGCCAAATTTCGTGAACACACTACACGGCAAATGTCCCGATACCATCCACACCATCTGGATGCTTGATGGTCCACCACTGTACGTTTCAAAAGGAGTTTTTTTCCGCGTACAACCTCTCTGTGGAATAATTTACCACCGGTGATTTTTCCGGACCGATACGACCAGGGGACCTTCAAGAAAAGAGCTTACTCCTTTCTAAAGGGCCGGCAACGCACCTGCAATTCCCCCTGGTGTTGCGGTTGATCATGGGCGGCGGTAGTCACTTAACATCAGGTGAGCCACATGATCGTTTGCCCCCCACTTCTATAAAAAAAAAACCTAGAATCCTGTTTCCACAATCTTATGAGTAAACCTTTTATAATTCGTGGGTTCTTAAGGTCTGAAAAGTGCCATTTTTATCACTTACTGGCTGATTCACTGTCTCACTCGTTAAAAACTCAGGCTACTTCTAGGGGTATGTTCCAAAATAGAACCCAGTGTACTCGTACTGTCCAATGCAAATGACGTCATGAATCGACGCTATACTGGTGATTCGTTCCAAAACGTAGGACAGTATATGACGTCATACATTCGCGCCATATTGGAAAAGTGTTGGCGATTATTTTGTCATTTTGTGCTCCAAAATTATTATATCCTCCTAATAGAGATACCAGCAATTATACTATAATTTTTTGTGTTTGAATAAATAAAAACAAATTCTGGCATGCTTCATTCAGCGCACAAACAATTAAAAATTGTTTTGTTGTGGCCTTACTTGGCCATTGTGGTATCCGACACAATATGGCGGCGGCACGCCAGTACAATATAGTGTCAATTGATGACGTCATGCTCACCCTAGGTTACTATTTATGTAGAAACTTGAAACTTGACATCAACGTCAGGTCAGACGTATACTAAGGAAAAACTCGGAAAACTACAAATTAACGATATCCAGTGGTATAAAATCCGTATAAAAGTCACAGCACTAGGTTGAATAATAAGTTTTCGGAATAGAACACTTATCAATGAGCTATAGCAATCCGTTCTATTTAATTTAAATCTTAAATTCGTTAATAGCCAAGGCCAAAAAAAACTTAATTAAAAACTATACCCATTTTTATCAAACTTGAGGTTTGGTGGTAATTTCACTCGTATGCAAAATGGAGTACTTGAACTTCGTTCGGTTAATAAATATTTCTGCCAGAAAAGTTATTCTACCAAAAGCGTTTTTGAAAAACAAGTTTGACAGACAATGTTCCTTCTTAATCTACAGTTGAATACTGATGCGCTAAGCACGACAGAACCGCCTTCAAAGACGACACTCGCTTTTGGCGGCCAACGACGGCTATTACGCAAAAAACGTAAAAATTTGGTTAAGGTAGGTCGATATGTGACCATCCGTTATTTAGCTAATATTCTAAAGCTTTTGTTTGGGACATTTTAGTTTATTTTAACTGATACTTTAAAATTCAAAAGGGTTGGAGCGTATTGGGTTCCTCGAATGTTAACAGACGCCAAAAAGAAAGCAAGGGTTGACATTTGAAAGAAACAGGCAACTGAACAGTCAGATCTCCAAATACATGTGGCGGGATTTACGTAACTTCAATACAACTCGTATTGAAGAAGCGATCGAGCGGAACCTGGACTCCCTATTCTTTGTCAAAGATCTGTCCGCCAGAGAGGCCAACTGTTGAAGCTGAAGACCGAATATGACAGCATCGTTTCCGGGACACATCAGATTTTGAGTGAGAATGAGCTGTACAGGTCATCGGTGGAGCCACACAAGAGCAAGTCTCTTTTAATATCCTGGGCGTCAGTCGGAGGGAGATTAGAATGTCTCTCCGCCACCTTGAAAACGGCAAGTCTCCCGTTGAAATGGCAACGGTGCAGCTCCGCTAGGGTCGCGAAGGATAGCGCGAGTGGTGCATCACCATACCAACATTCCTCTTCCCCCGCGACTCCACCTTGACTACAACGGGAAGGAACGGGGCCCTCCCGCCACAGTCTACCATCGCGCATCCAGAGTGGGCTAGGCAAGCCCATTCGGATCGCTGAAAGGACTGCATCACCGCCTAAAATTCTATGGAATCAAAGGCAGGTCATAGTCTACATACGCAAGATAAAGTGTATTCTTAAGATTTCTGTACTATTTACCAAAGGGTATGTATGTGGTCTATGGTCCTAAAGCCTTTTAGAAGACCGGCTTGTTCGAGAGGCTCTATATTGTCAAGTCTGCGTGCGAGACGATTCGTATTGACTCTCGAAAACAGCATGTAGACGTGACTCAGAAGGAAAATTGGTCTGTAGTTCTTCAAGAGAGCGTTGTCGCCTTTCTTGAAGAACAAGTACACATCATGATTTCTTATATTTACGCGAACACTACACATTGAAATAATACTAGTTTTTACGGAATTTATCAAGTATATTTAACTTTTTAAATACCCGACGTTTCGAACGCTTTACAGCACTCATGGTCACGGGCGGGACAGAGATGTTCAACGTCCAGATGTCATAGTTAACCGCGGTTACCATAGGTTAAAATTTAACTTTTGTTCCGATCTACACAGTATGAACTTATGGTATCTTGAAGTCTTGCAGTTGTATGCTTGGGTTGGGATTTAATTTTATTTATTATAGGATCCCAAGCAGATGGTAGCACCCAGCCATCTTCTCTATTGAAATTAGGATGTTTTTTGATTTCAATAGCCTCGCGAATCATCCTTGGAAGGAATCGGTGTTCTTTAGCGAGGATTTGTGGTCTATCAAATCTGATGTAGTGACGGGGACGATCCTGTACGTGTTCACAGACTGCAGACTTCCCGGAGCGTCGATTCTTCACATCAGCTATATGTTCTTTAACGCGGGTTTTAATTGATCTTTTAGTTTGTCCTATCTAGGAGAGACCATATTCACAATCAAGTTTGTACACTCCTGCATCTTGCAGAGGATCTTCATTCAAGTCCCGTAAAAATATAGTGGTAGGTATAGCTAAAAAGATGAATGATGAAAGATGAAGTGGAGTTGTCTTTGCGAATTAATGTTTCTTTACAAATAATTTAGAAGTTGAAAGATTTTCGAAAAAACTTACATACCAAGAGAGCGGCACGCCAGTTAATCTCGAGGCAGAATTCAAAGAGCAGCGTGGTCCAACCACGTTGAACGAAAAAATATTAGCTTTGATGGACAGTTTTAAAATATGTGATAGACGGCTAGCCCATCGAAAACTCAATCACAAATCTAAATATCCCATTAGTCGCCGTCTACAATATGCTAGGCAAGTAACGTAGTCGGCTAAGTCTTTTTTGTTATCAGTCCCACATAAACACGGGCAACAAACTGGACTATGGGCTGGATATAGACTGTGAGCTGTCATGACTGGATAGGTTATGTTTAACCATTGGCGTGTATAGAAAGGGGAAAGCCGAATTGTCAGTGTCTAGATTTGTCTGGTGTCCATGTAGGAATTAAACAATTTTACAAAAATAAACTTTCGAATGCAAAATAGATTTCTCACTGAGCGACCACATTACTCTAATCACCACACCATTTAAAAAATAGTAATAAATCTGTTACAACACAAATCAAATAAACCAAAGAAAATATTCAAAAATGTTATTTCTATCTTAAAGCTAAATCTTCTAACCCATCTTAGCTGGTGTCGGAGAGGATTAAATGTTGTTTAGGAGGCCGAAGTTGAACCTATTACAATTAATGAAATTTACATTCATTCTGTTTTTTTCCGAACATATTACATAATATTTATATTATGTAGTGCGTCTTCAACATATAACTGAAACGCAACATTAATTTGGTTTGCAAAACTTGTAATTCTTAAAATTTATATAATATCTAATGTAAAGAGATTTGTGAATACACTGTTAGCAATCAAATGCATTTTTATCTCGATTTCGTCTTTAGTTTTGTTTAAATTTTCTTAAACTCTAATATTATTTAAAAAGAAAACCCGCGCACACAATATCTCGTTACTCGATTCTATAATTTTATTAATATATAGTTATTTTTTTGTATAAAAATTATTATGCAAAAATAGTAACCTATGATTAACCTTGCTATTAATTGTTAAATATTTCGTATAACTGGATATTATACGAAGAATATCATTTTATTTTATTGCCGGAATCTAAGCAAGTGAAATTTTAATAACTTTTTTATAATATATTTCCGCAAGGTAACTCCTGACTTCATTAATTGCCTTGGACAAGTCGCACCCAGTGTTGAATTTGTTGATCACTGAGATATCTCTGACTACGCGCCTTTTTGTCCGTCATGTCGAAGTTGATCTCATCATTTGTCATTTTATAAAGGACCACTTCCTACAGAGCTTCTTCAGAAAGAACTAATTCGTCAAAAATAGCCCCTCTTTCTTATAGTAGTGAACTAGCATTTATTCTGCTTTCAAAACCGTGGTATCCGACTGTCACATGGCATCATACTGAAATAAACCAGGAAAGCCTTTGTGGTACCGACATGCTGAATGCTTGACGTTTGTACGTGATTATATTACATTATAATAAAAATTTGGACATCTTAAAATGTACAAACTCCTATTATTATATTATTTATCAAAAGGGAAATTATATACAACACACAATTTAGAAAATTAACTGCATCAATTATGAAGTCACTCCTAATAAAGATAATTTATATTAGCATGTATTAAGATTAATTTACGGGTAATCCGAAGAATAAAACGTTAACAATGATAAATTTAATATAAATACAGTGTCCTAAATGTAAGTGGTATCGTTAGCTACAAACTAAAGGCTAAGAAGTGAGTTTAAAAATTAGATATATTATTTATTTAAGCAACATTTCAATATAGAACATCTATACCCTATTACATTTATAAGTACCTACAAGTTTGCTAGACGCCTTTGCGCGAGAAAGAAACTAGGCCCCTTTATCACGTGGATGCAGTTCCTTTAAAGACTTGAACTTATTTTAACTTAAACTTATTTTAAAGTTTTTAGAAAATTTTAAATGACAATTTGTAATTACCATTTCCTTGGTTATTTTATATTTTGACTACGCTTTATAAGATAAACATCTTGTATTTTATTAAATATTGCCTTTGTTTCAGAACAAAAATGAAATACTTTATCGCCCTCGCGCTCTTCGCTGCCATGGCTTCTGCCAGCGTTATCCCGCCCGCGGTTATCGCTAGCGACAACCCTGAGATCCAAGAGATCGTGGCTGCTATCCAGAGTCCCAGCACTGACCCCGCTACAGCTGCCGCTCTCGAACAGATGCTACTGGATATCCTCGGATTGAACCAACCCGAGCCCGTTGAGGTTGGACCCGCCGTCGTTGACAACCCTGAGCCTATTTCAATCGGACCCGCTATCATCGATTTCCCTCTGCCCGACGGAGGTGCCGTGACTGAGGTACATCCCGCTCCCGTGATGCCCGCTCCTGTTGCCCCCTCTGCGGGCGCCCCTCTTGTTCAAATCATCCTGAATATCATGTCTACTTCTGACGTTGCCGGTTCCCCTGTTGCTATTGAAACCATCCC
This sequence comes from Parnassius apollo, assembly GCA_907164705.1. Classification (NCBI taxonomy): domain Eukaryota; kingdom Metazoa; phylum Arthropoda; class Insecta; order Lepidoptera; family Papilionidae; genus Parnassius; species Parnassius apollo. The sequence goes on along the minus strand of CAJQZP010001207.1, from coordinate 4,297,177 downwards.
ATCCCCCTCCCCAGCACCCACCCCCGTTCATGTGGTTGATGAAGCTATCGAACCCATGCCTGTTATCGTTGTAGACAAGCCTATCGTTCCCGAGCCCGTCACCGTCGTCGAAGAAGCCGCTGTACCCGAGGCTGTTATAGTCGCCCAGCCTATCATCGCAGTCCCCGCTGTCGTACCTCCTGAGATCCTTAACTAACCTGTTTAAAGCAATTTTGATTAATACTTGTAACTATCGAAACTTGTTTAAAACGTATAATAAAGTTTTTTGTTGAAACTTTTCTATTTTATTTATTACTAGCAACACCTGCCAAATATTGTCGTGCCTGTGTATACCATTTTTCATACAGCAAAATGGATAGCATGACAAAACTTCTCTGTAAAAGAAATACATATTATATTTATTATTTTGTTACATGATTCAAATGAGTTATGACAACAACACGGCGTTTCGGAGCTTATTCGATACAAACAAACAAACAAAAATCTTTCCTCTCTATAATACTAGTATAGATAAATCCTTTTTCTCTGATCTGATCTTTTTATCAGCCATGATATAATGATGGATTGAACAAGCCTGTTTCCCAGGCTTGTCCATTCCATCTATCGTCGAATAACTTAAATAATAAGTATGTCGGTGACTTTTTATATTTTTGAAAGTTCATGTCAACTCATTTATATGCGCCAACTTTTCAACATTGCTGGTAGTTGGTCAAACGGTGACGAAGTCTATTAATTACAGACAGATAGACAAAGAAACTGACACTGACCTCCTGAGCTAAATAAATGGCAGTTATTTCAATTTCACCGACAGACATTTATATGTATTTGTATTTTGCACTGTGCGATAGCGGCGTTAATAATTATATCTTGGCCCATTTGTCTTAGTCCCATAGTCGCCTCTTAGGACGGTTATGAAATGTTATTGATTATATTACACCACCACACAGTAAAGTCTTACTTGTCAGAATAGATACCATTACTATTATCAATTTCTGTTGCCATGCAGCCATGAGTGTGTCCACTTTTTTGTACCGGTTTGGAGCATATAGAAGGCCGTGTAGTGTCCTAAAACAGACGAAGCCTAGCTTATCATTTAGACGTAGTAGAGACGCGCTGCAGTGCATTGTGTTTGCAGCAGGAATGAGCGGTCCCAACCGAGGAAAGACCATGCTCACACAGAATACCAGCGGAAAATAGCAACATATTGTCGGTGATGAGAATCAGAGATCCATTTTGCTGGTAACGAGGCAATTAATCTTAGTCCTCAGGGAGACAACGCGTCTGCATTTTGATTCTTAATCGAGAATAAATGTAGGAATATTCGAGAATATTCTATGGATCACAATATTACCTTTCCATCAGTTAGACTGCGTGCTTGTTTGTCACTCTTTTTTCTTTAAAAAACAAGCCCACATATTGTCTAACCGACATCGGGCTCCTTCGCGTAAACGTACACAGACGGCGTTGTATGTAAATACCGTGCCTTGGCCACGGCCTGTTGTTCCTCTCTTCACGACAACTACTTATAAACCGATTACGAATATAATGGTTGTTACACTCTCTGCTCTAAAAAATAGGAAAGAAAATACACTACAACTCGGTATCGTCTCAGGACTACCCTATTTGCGATGTTTAGATTTCTACTTGATCACTCGTTAACATTACCAAAGGTAATTGCAGCAGAATATGATTTAGTAATTGTTGCATCATAATAACTAAGGAACTGAAAAAAAAAGTCGATAGTTTTGACTATATTGTGATATAAGAACTCCACTCCACTCCACTCGAAAGAAAGTACGGAAAGTGTTGAAAATTAGATTAAATTAGAAGGTGAAGATACGCTCTAAATATTCAAGATGATTAACTTAACAAAAAAACGACCTCGATGCTTCTTGAAAAAATACATGTTTCGGTGTATTGTTCGGTTATGATATGTAGATTTGAAGATAAAACTTCCACTACTACAGTCATAAACAATTTAGATTACTTTTAATTATCTTCACGCACAATCCCTAATGGTGTAGCCAGAGAGAACAGATCGCCAAGTGTCACGATCCTTACATACCTCTTTCGCTTCTTTCAGGTTCATTAACTTCTTCATACATGCACGTCTAGGTATCCGAGTACTCTTGACCTTCCCCTCTTCGAGCAATTTGCTCACATGGTCTTCGAAAGTTAGTCTCGGTCTACCTCGACACCTTTTAATATTTACTTTCGCTCTATATATTTACTTCGCCATTCGGTCTTCACTCATTCGCTCAACGTGCCCAAACCATTGGAGTACGCCTCTATCAATTTTTGTGATAAGGTCATCTTTCAATCCTGCCATATTGCGAATCTCTTCGTTTCGCTTTCGATCGGCTATGGTAACGCCACACATTTTACGAAGAGATCGCATCTCCACTGCATTCAACTTGCTTTTATGCTTCTTCTGGCATACCCACGTTTCGCTGCCATATAACAAAGTCGGTACCAACACTGCGTTATGTATTGTAAGGCGTGCACTCTTCACCACGCCTTGCCTTTTGACTAATGCATTCAGGGCACCATTGACTTTGACATCGACTATCCACATCTAAATCACATCTTACATCCCGGCTGAAAGCACTCCCCAAGTATACAATTTCATTTACCTGTTCTAGAAGTTCCTGATTTACCCATATTTCACATTTCGTTCTCTCTTCGTCCTTTTCAAATACCAGAACCTTAGTTTTATTAGCATTCAAACGGAGACCTTTAATTTCACATTCCTCTTTCATACACGTGACTAATGCCTGCAGTTCTGCTTCTGATGGTGCAATAAGCACTGCATCATCAGCATACAGCAGACAATTTACTTTTATGTCACCCAATTTCACACCCAAACAGCTATTTTTCAGCTTTTGTAAACAGCTGTCGAGATACAGTATGAACAGCCAGGAAGACATGACACAACCCTGTTTTACGCCCGCTTGGACGCTAAACATGGGTGACAGGTCATGCCCTACCCGCACACAGGCTTTACAGTCATAGTAAAGTGACTGCACAGCCCTTAGCAATCGACCATCCACACCATATCTCGGCAACAGTTCCCACATTTTCTTCCTTATAACCTTATCAAATGCTTTCTCCAGATCCACAAAAGCACAGAAAATCCTCTGGTTAACACTCAGAAGCTTTTCCGTGATCATGCGGAGAGAAAACATTTGATCCGTGCATCCTTTTCCAGGTCTAAATCCGCATTATGCATCCCATAATAATCTTTCCGATTTCTCTTGCATCCTACGTGTCAAAACCTTCTAGTAAAATTTACTTGCTAAACTGGTCAAGCTGATCGCCCGATAGCACCCGCATTCAAAATGTGAACCTTTACCTTTATATAAAGGCACAATGACCGCGGATCGCCAATCATCCGGGACATCTCCCGTCCGCCAGCACAAGTTGCACCGCAGACGAAAGCTGTCCCAGACGCGAGGCCCACCGTACTTGACCATTTCAGCAGTAACTCTGTCTAGTCCCGAAGCCCTACCACATTTCAAACTTTGAATCGCACGTTCAATCTCTTTCATGCTGATGACCTCAATGTCATCGAGGTCCGTGTCTGGCGTGCCAGTCACGGCGTCACCCTCGGATCCTTCACTAAGATCATGACACGCATACATTTCTCTATAAAATTCACTCCATCGCTGCATGACGTCCGATTTTTTTGAGAGGACGTCATTGGTTCTCGAAAGCATTTTGTTCATTCTTAAGGCTGTCGCACCACTCCGGGATCTTCCAACCTCTTTCCAGAAGAGTTTGGAGTTTTCCTTAAAGTTGTGCGACAACCTTTCGTCCGCTTTTATTCTACACCTTTCACGTACTTCCTCAATCAGTGTTTTCGCATGAACTTTCTGCAGCTTATATATTTCTTTCATCTTCTCTCTCATATGCTTATCGTTACTAGAGGCCAAGTAGTCTAACCATGCTTTTTTCTTCCTTTTTACAGCTTCTCTCACTTCATCATTCCACCATGCATCCACTCTTTTTGTCGTTCCACATACTTCTTCCGCTGCACTTACCATTCCATCCCTAAGGTTCTGCCATGTTCTCTCCACATATACTTTCCTGCCATCGATGGTGTCAAGCTTTTCGGCTACCCTCGTGTGATATTTGTCCTTAGTATCCGCTTCGAAGCTGGATGCGACAGACCGACTGTGGTTCTGTTATTGCCGTCCGGTAGCGCCAACCCGCGAACAAACCCCTAAATCTAGTAATTACTAGATAGTAATCCGTTCCCAAGTCAGCACCCCTGAACACTCGTGTATCCATCACCTGTTTTCGCAGTCGGCCATCCACCTCGAACAAATCAATCATACTTCTCTCATTCTTTCTTTCTCTAGTGTACATATGGATTTTCCTGTGATTAAACATAGTGTTTGTCACAAGAAGACCCTTTTCCTTGCATACGCCAGTATAAGATTGCCAGTATAGCCGGTATAAGCTTGCCAGCATCATTAACCCTTTTATCGCCAAACTTTCCAAGCACCGACTCGTATCCTGGTCAAGCGATACCTACCCATCCATTCAAATTACCACATACAACAGTTCTTTCGTTTCCCTTAACCAAATCTAGAACTTCTCTTATATTCTCCCAAAACTCATCCAGCTCAGCCCTGGACGACGAAGCTACCGGCGCATAAACAACCAAAAGGAATAACTTCGTCAGTCCCAGTTTAAAGCGAACCCAGAGAAGTCTTGAGTTCACAACCTTATATTCAGTCATAAGATCGACCAACCGGGACGACAGCAGCACCCCCACTCCCTGGCAGGCGTTCTCGCTTTCCGGGACTCCGGAAAATTTAGCTAACGTCCTGCCAGGGAGCTCTTCAGTACCACTGCCTTTCCGTTTGGTCTCCGACATACACACGACATCTAATTCTCTTTCTTTCATTATTTCGATCAACTCATTCGTCTTATCTCTCATGCCCCCTCTAACATTCCACGTGCCAACTCTGCACTCCATCCTCCACCAAATTTAGATGGTTATTTATAAGACAAAACAATTTAGATGGTTATTTATAAGATCATAATTATGGGATAATTTATAAAATTTACAAATAACAGTAACAGTTTATTCGAAATTTTGTGTGTGTGATTCATATTAATTTTACTCTCCTCTTATTTAATGAAAATAGACCTCTCTTACTATAAGGAGCGGACTTGATGGCCCTAGTAGATTGTGAAACAGTTCTTGAGTCAACAATTTTTATCAATATTGTCTAAATCATATGGTATAAAATGTCTTTCTCCTCATTTTCATTATGATTTCTCTTTTAGTCTTAGCTTTACGAACTAGCAGAGCATTAACTTGATTCAAATCATCCACTTTTGAATCCACCACGATACGATGCGATACGTAATACGTAAGCTATTTATTGCTCAATATAATAAATCGCTTACATAATAAAATATTTTATGGCATTCCAATTTAAAAAAATATCCTATATATTTCAAAAGATATTCCCTATCTGTATCCGTACCGAGATGATCAGTTTGTTCACGAAATATTGTACTCTAATTATTTCACCGCATTCTTATTATCTTTATTATATTGATGTTTCCTCTGTTTCTGTTCATATCAATATAACATTTTTTGTATAGAAATTATTTAAGAAATTTTTTTAATATTCCTTATTTTTCATTTGTTTGTATGTCAAGTAATAAGAGACTATAATTTTAATCGTTTGATCTGAAACTTCTTCACAATTTGTTGGATACGTAAATTGTGAGGTTTTTGGAAGATTTTAGCGGTCAAGTTCCTGTCAAAACTCGCGAATCTTATTAATGAGCAACCATCGAGCAAATATTATAAAATCGCAGTTCATCTAAAAAGCGGACAACGAGTGTATTTCAATCAAGAATACACGCGGCGGAGAGAGCGGCACGTCCAACATCGACCACATCAACAAGTTTCTTCTCAATGTGTCGAACAGATTTTTTTGCTTGCACTTTGCTGTATGCTGATATGCCACGCTATTGTACGTGAAATGCATCATTAGAATTGTTTCAGCATCGGAAACAAGGAACACCGATTGAAAGACACCCATATGTATTTTCCTCAGACGCTCTAGGTCGCATCTCCACAGTACATTCAAATAACGATGAATGTTCTTTCTTATCTTCGATTGTTGTTGGTGAATGTTCGTGGTCCAACATCGTTTCAACAACTGAGAACTGTTGATGGATACTTGTGACTTACCGGGAGGCATGTCAACTACTACAGTTGCTCGAGAGTTATTCACCTTGGGATAATACGTTTAAGTATTTGGTCATATCTTCATCGTCACATCAAACTCGCATATTGTTTACGATTATAATATTGACACGTTTCCCCTCGAATACCGGTAGATTTTTGGATATAATATAGTGATGACATGTCTGAGGAAGTGTTGCGTCGAGTGCGTTGTCAAACATTGAATTCTACACTAATTACAGCAGAAATTTACAATGAGACATTGATCATGATCGAAGATATGTTTATTGACGGTAAAAAGTATAGTCGTGTTTGGGCATGACAGCACCCAGTCGTCCCACACGCAATGCATTTAACCACGAGTTGCAAAGAGAACAACAATACGATACTGAAGTATTGGCTGAAGCAGTTCATTCCAATGTTCCGCAATTTAATAAACGACAAAAAATTGTGTATGATACTTTGATGGAAGCTGTGAACAGTGGATCTGGTGAAATTTACTTCCTTGATGCTCCCGGCGAGACCGGATAAACGTTAATAATTTCATTGCTGTTGGCAAAGATCAGATCACAAAATGAAGTAGTAGAAGGTGGACGAACTGCACATTCTGCGTTGAAGTTACCACTAAAATACATTTAGGATCTAAAGCAACGAAGCACAAGTTTGCAACATCGCCAAAACAGCGCAATGAGGAAAATTTATAGATACGCAAATTAATAGTTTGCGATGAATGTAGAATGGCCCATAAGAGGTTACTGGAGGCACTGGAGAGAAAGTTAAAAGATCTTCGTGACAACCAAGACATTTTTGGTGGAGCCATGGTTCTTGTTGCCAGTCGATTTTGGTCAGACTCTTCCAATTATTTTCCGATCAACTGTTGCTGACAAACTAAACGCATGCTTATAAGCATCTAATTTGTGGCGGGATGTAAAAAAACTTCAATTGACAATTAACATGCGAGATTATGTTTTCGAAGCAGTTATTAGATATTGAAAATGTAAGGTCGCAGTTGACACGTCGACCGGATTAACCAATATTTGCTACAAATGGATTTTCGTCACTTCGTCGACTCAAAAGAGGAGCTTATTCAGCGTGTTTTTACGGACATAGAACAATAGGTCAAAAACCATAATTGGCTGAGTGAACGAACAATATTGGCCGCCAAAGATGTCGATGATATCAATGCCACCACTCAGAATTTTCTTCCAGGAAAGTAGCTTTCTTACAAATCAGTTGACGCAGTTACAAACCAGGATGACATAGTCAACTATCCCACAGAGTTTTTAAATTCCCTGGATTTGCCTGGACTACCACCTCATAATTTACAATTAAAAGTAGGATCAGTTGTAATTATGCTGCCTAACCTTAATTAACCTCAACTGTGCAAAGGAACGAGACTGGCTGTAAAAAAGCTAATTGAATAACGTCATCTAGGCCAAGGTCATCAATGGAAAATACAAGGGAGAGGATGTCTTGATCCCGCGTATACCGATGATTCCAACGGATTTACCATTCGATTTTAAGCGTCTACATTTTCCCGGGCGGCTGACGTTTGCGATGACCATAAATAAATCGCAAGGCCAGTCACTGAAAATTTACGGAATCAACTTGGAGTTTCCCCGTTTCGCGCATGGGCAATTATACGTCGCGTATTTGCGAGTCGAAAACCATCATCTTTATATATATACGCACCGCAAAACAGGACAAAAATATAGTACATCAGAAATCTTTAGATTGATTAAGTGTATAACTGTGTTGCATTTAATGTAAATAAATATTTTGTGATCCTGACATACCTCTCTCGCCTCTTCCACATCCACATACCTACGCATACATGCTCGTCGGTTAAGGGTACTCTTAATTTGGCCCATTTTTAATATATCGCCAATATGGTCGACAAAATTCCGCCTAGGACGTCCCTTTCCGACTCTTCCATTCACTTCTGCAACATATATTTACTTTGTCAGTCTTTCCGCATTCATTCTTTCTATATGACCAAACCACCGAAGCATTCCTTTCTTAATCCTAAATATTTTTCACAAATATACGTAGGTTATGCATTACATAAAAAATCTCCAAGACTTACAGATAGGCTATATTTGCCTAGAACACTCCTTACACTGCGTACTGCGAACACTCCATACACTCTATCTGTCGGTTTTAATTTTTTATGTAAGACCTACCCCATGTCGTTCCTTGGGAATCGTAAGAGGCGCCAGCTCTTTGTCGCTTCTTAGAACACATGACGAAACAACCCAGGAGATGGGCAGCAGCTTCTTTCTAATAACAATTATAAAACAAAGAGGTTGCTAATCCGCTTGCCAAGGGTAGCAGCTATGGCAAATGTCCCCCGTAAGTGGCAATCTATAGAGGAGGCCTATGCTTAGCTGTGAACTTTTAATAGGCTGTAACAAGTATAGGAAGTCGCTGAGCTACATATCATGCACACAGTCCACCTGATGGTAAGTGGTTGCTGTGGCCCATAGACATCTACATCTATCCTCGTTTGCAAAACATAATGCCGACGCGGTGTGACCCGTGAGGACTAAGATGGAATGCACCTTTTCCAGTAATAAGGGTCTCCGGTCCCCTCTACACTCACCATACGAAACATGTATTTTACGCTGATATTCTGTGAGAGCGTGGTTTATCCCCGGTCGAGCCGACCCGTTCATGCTACAACTATACACCATGTATATATAATTCTTTTGCACGTGTGTTTGTGTGGGTCTGGATGGTTGAGATTTATAATTGGACAGTTTGACATATATTATCAAAAACAGAAACGGAACGTGAAAGTTGATAATAATTTTATTTACAGTTTTATTAATTTATGATTTAACGTTTTCTCTAATTATATGTCCAGATATCATATTTTATCAATTAACGTAATCTCACTTATCTTGTATAGAATTATTTTAAAACAGGAAGTTTGTGATAAACAGTGAATGCGTAGTGCTGTGCAGCGCTGATAGCCGTGGGTTCGAATCCCGCACCAAATAAATATTTGTGTGGTCTAAAAAAATCCTTCTGGTTTTTGATATTTTTCTTGCAATTTATATATTTAAACTTCTTCCAGGATGTAGGAGAAAATCCTTACGAGGAATTTCCTAACCGTAATTATACATAAAAGTAATTTTTTAGGATTATTTAAAGAATTGGTAATCTGCAGTTTGTATTGTTGTTTGACTTTGGTTACTGTTGGCTATAGAAATGCGGGAAATGGCACGCATTTTTTTAGAGCATTGGGTGACAAACGAGCACACAGTCCACCTGATGGTAAGTGGATGCTGTAGCCCATAGACCTCCATATTTATCCTCAACTAAGGATCGAAATGCAAATGCGTTGTCACCCCTGAGGACTAAGATGGAATGTCTCGATTCCAGTAACTTCTTACTCTCCGCTTCTTTACGCTCACCATACGAAACACAGCAGCATTACGCTACTATTTTATGCTGGCATCAAGTGAGAGTGTGCTCCTGCCCCGGTCGAGCCGACCCATTCGTGCTACAACTATAATATAGCTGCAGCGTGGCTCTACCACAAATTCATTTCTTGTAATTATAAAAAGGGCTATTCCCGTGCTGATAAGTTACTTTTAACGCCAATCTAAAGAATTTATTTGAATTTTACACCTGTACTTGGTTAGGAAAATTTAATCTAGCATTCGCTTGGTGAATCCCATTATCTTCTTGAAGTATTAGATTAACATTTGTAACTTATTGAAATTCGATAACATTTTCACCGACAATAATCAATTTGCATATCAAAAATACCATTAGGGTGAGTGGTTAAAGGCTGCGAAACTTGAGTTCAAAATATTTGGATTGATTTCAGTCTGTTCCCCAAATTTCCTATGACCTTAATAAAAGACAACGAACTTATGTACCTATTAATGTTTATAGCGTAGCGTTGTTAATTATTAAAATGACGTTTGATACCTGGTAGAGCCAACCTGCAGCTATATTATGGTTGTAGCACAAATGCTTGACTGGGAACACAACCTCTCACAGAATACCAGCGAAAAAATAACATCTTATCGCTGCTTTGTTTCGTTTGGTGGATTTACAGAACTGGAGACCCCTTTTTACTGGAAACGAGGCATTCCTAGCCTTCAGGGGCGATAACGCATCTGTATTTTGATTTTAATCGAGGATAGTTGTAGATGTCTATGGGTCACAGCATCCACTTACCATCTAGTTGATTGCATGTTACCTTATTTATTCTATATCAAAAAAAAACGTCACCACCTCTTCGTTATATTTGTCATTACGCTGATGATGACTCCGACGAAGACATATTTCGCAAAGTACCTAAGTTGTCAATTGTGTAGTAATAAATAATAAATATAAATAATAAATGTGCACATATACGGTGACAGTGTCTACACAAACTCAAAATAAAGATTGCCAACTTTTTATATCAGATCTACACTTTTCGTAACCATGTAGGAAAAATTTGCGCATGTAATGGAATACAATAGTCTACTTGTGAATATCTAGCTGTGTTTTCTGACAAGGTCTCACAGTAGGGCCTTGTTAAAAATAATAAAAGTTGTGTATCTTCTGTAAAAAGTGAAGTATAGTTACAGTTGCAACGTATTCGTATATAGGCCTTTATACAAGCCTTTTCTCTCGATAAATAATATGATTCTGAGAGGGTGTAAGGGAAAGGAAGTGTTTGTTTTTATTTCTCAGATATGAAACCTTCTTCATTCATTCATTCCTTTACACCCGGCCGCGTGGTAAATCGGCACTAACATTTGCAATTAACAATTTAGCCCGGGTAGTTCGCGTTTTACGTTAGCGCTTAGTAAACTACCACACTTATATCTTGTGACTGAAGATTTATTTAAACAATTATAACGTCACCGTCTAATACAACAATAATATTTATGAATCCAAAAAATTGGGCTGTTATAACTGGTAAATATCTAGGATAGCTCAGAAATCATATACTCTCTGTTACTATACTATATAATATGAAAACTGCACCAAATCTTTTATTTCCGAATAATGCACGTATAATAATAATAATTAGCGATTTCTTGTAATCCTAATGAACTACATAAAGACCTATCTATTATTATAAGTTTGTTTGGTATATGCTGCTTTTGGCGTATTTATTTGGAATACACCAAAATCGACAAAAATAATTATTCATATTCATTCTAGGAAAATCTAGAAACTCTGGCATTTCTGCTGCTCTAAACACTTAAACAATATGAAATACTAGCGGCCCGGTACATATAAAATGAAACAATACAAAAATCAGTTAGAACATCGATTCATTTCTTAAAAAAATATATTAATTGCTAGCTATTTAAAAACTTAATCCAAAACATTTGGAGACGATAGGATTTTTACGTGGTAGAGCCATGCTGCAGTTATATTAGTAGTATAGTTGTAGCACGAATGAGTCGGCTCGACCGGGGAAGGACCACGCTCTCACGGAATACCAGCGTGAAATAGTAGCTTAATGCTGCTGTGTTTCGTATGGTGAGTGTAGAGAACCGGAGACCCTTTTTTACTGGAAATGAGGCATTCCATCTCAGTCCTCGCTGGTGACAACGCATCTGCATTTTGATTTGTAATGGAAGATAGATGTAGATGTCTATGGGCCGCAGCAACCACTTACCATCAGGTGGACTGTGTGCTCGTTTGTCACCCTATTCTATTAAAAAAAAATAAAAAAAATAAACAATATCTTTTGTTTTTCCATTTTGAGTGTGAATAAACAAACGGCTGGGGGTACCGACTCTGGACTCCCAGCCGCTGCAAGGCAATCTAACTTTGCCATTAGCATAACACATGCCGGGCGTTTCATCTGAAAATTTTGCCGCATCACAATGTGGACATATTACGCCCATCATTACAATGTATCCGTACATACTATAATCAAACTGAGTGTTGTAATTAAAAGCAGCACACATCGTTTCAGTCAAAGTAGCACGTCGTATCCGTGATCACCGTGGAAGATTCAGTACAGGCACAGGGTCAGCAGACCTATTTCGTGCATTACGTTCACGCTGCGATGAATTAGCTTGTGTGCGTCCATCTGCAGTCTGTGATCGTCTTTGTGATGTCACATAATTTGTATTACGCGTTCACCGACCTATATTTGCTCGTCTGGCTCGTGGCATTTATCCTTCGTATAAAAAACTTCATATAAAAAAGAGAAAATGAAATTAAAAACAAATTGCTACATTAATAGTGGTGTATCAGTATTTATCTGGAAATATACGGGATGAAATATTGGTGGTTGTTTTCCCGTAAGATATCGATTCAGTTTCACGTAAAAATAAAAATTCAACTTTTCATACAAAAGGAGTAGGTATTGACTACTAAATCAATTCTTTGCGGGAAAACAACCACCAAAATTTCACCCTGTACCTATATAACTGCATACGTTGTCAATGTATAAAAAATGTCAATAAAATAATCCATTACAAAATAATAATATACCCGTATGCACACCAATATGTTTTTTCAAATAAAGAAACATACATACATGTAATCACTTCAACAGTTCAAAACTTACCGTTTGTGTAAATGCGTTTGACAATTTAATTCAAATAAAGCCTGCTATCTACATGAAAAACTGACAGCGCACAAAAAACTGAAAAAAGTACACACTACTTTTAGGCTCAAATCACACTGCCGAAGAAATTTCTTCGCTTCGACTTGTTCACTATCAACAGTTACTGAACTCTATTCCCAACTCATTAAAGTACAAATTTCTTTGAAAAATACGAAAACAACTGCAGTTTTCACCGGCGCGGCGCGTCGCGGCGTGCGCCAGCGTACGCCAAAACAAAAGAAACAATAAAGTACTAAGTTCTTATTTCTACTTTTAATTTGACAGCACAATTCCCCGTCTAAAAAATCTCCATTAACAAAATGACCCGCCATTTATTGAAATCGTTTGTTACAAAAAATGTGATAAATGAAGAACCACTCGATTGATTTTGTGCAAACTTCACATAAACTAAACTACCATTCACCATCTACTAAATAGTCCGAACAAACCCTGAAAATTTGGTTTGGATAGGTGAGCCTGTTCTTGAGTTATAAAGTGACAACGAAAAATGCCAGTTATTTTTATATATTAAGATTACATAAAGGGTTAGGCCGAAAATGTAAAAGATGGATTTTTTGAACTCAAATACAACCAAATACAAAGATTGTCTAGCTTTAGTGACATAAGAGCAATTGCTTAGACGGATAATTTCTAACATAAACGGCATTATTTTTTGGACATTGATAAGTACTCATATGTACATTGACATTTATATTAAACGCAGGTACGCGTACAACTAACTTGGATTTAATATCAGACGTGCAACAGAAAGGAATTACATGGAGAGATTGCTACAATATAATCATATCATATTAATTGGATTAGATTGACAAAATGGATAAAAATCACTATAAATACATCGCTGGAAAAGGCATTGGTATTAAGTGAACTGCATAGCTCAAAGTAAGTAATTACCTTTGAACATCACTGCCATTTAATAAACTTAAATATATACAATTATTATTAATAAATTTTAATTTTAAAATTTCTGATTGATAAGAAATGTAATTGGACTTTTTTATTTTTAGATCGCCAATATGAAACTTTTCGTCGCATTGTCCCTCCTGTTCGCCGTAGCCTCGGCCAGTGTTCTTCCCGCCGCTGTCATCGCCAGTGAAAACCCCGAAATCCAGGAGATCGTGGCCGCCATCCAGAGCCCGAGTACCGACCCCGCTACTGCTGCCGCCCTTGAACAAATGCTCCTCGATGTCCTCGGCCTTTCTAAGCCTGAACCCATCGATGTTGGACCTGCAATCGTCGACAACTACGAACCCATCTCCATTGGACCTGCCATCGTAGACTTCCCTTTGCCCGACGGGGGTGCTGTTACTGATGTGGAGCCAAGCCCTGCTTCTCCGTCTCCCTCCTCATCCCCTCTAGTCCAAATCATCATTAAAATCAACCAAGCTTTGGCTGACGCCATTGGTGGTTCTCCTGTCGTCGTTGAAACTGTCAACCCACCAGCACAGCAGATTCCTGACCCAGTTGCTGTGGTCGACAAACCAATTATCCCTGAACCCGTTATCGTTGTCGACAAGCCCGTTGTCCCTGAGCCCGTCATTGTTGTGGACAAGCCTATTATCGCCGAGCCTGTCACCGTCGTGGAAAAGCCCGAAGCTCCTGAGTCCGTGATTGTCGCTCAGCCAATTTTCCCAGACCCCGCTATCGTTCTTCCCGAAATCCTTAACTAAATAATAGCCACCTTAAATATTGTTAGATCAAAGAAACAAATACAAATGTAAATAAATACTTATTTTGTTTTATTACATATCCTGTGATCTGTGATAGTAAACACTACTTTTTATACAGTACTAGCTTTTACCCGCGACTTCGTCCGCATAAGTTTTTTTGTTTTCTCCCGGCTATAAGTCCCCCTGCAACAATGTCCCACTATCGTGTTCCAGTCCTCAACTTCACATCAAAATTTGTTCAAAAGCAACCTAAGCTACATAATGGATAGCTCCGAATGTTTCCTTAGTAAATATAAAAAGTAAATAATGTAAATCGGTTTAAAATACTACTAACTACCTACCTGCCAACCCCCCGATGTTAGACAGTGTGACATCCGTAACATCGTCTGCGTAGGAAGTACTAACTTAATGTAAGTAGTATAATAATGTAGGAAGCTAACAATAAGAGGCCTTATTACTGTAGTACATTTTTGTAAACTATGTTCTTTGTTTTTCCCTCTCTGGCCAACACATGGAGATTCTGTGGACTTGAAACACGTGAGCAAGCCACGTATAATTGTCCGTGAGAAAAACAACTCTTTTCTAAATTAATGCCGGCTACTTTTAATGTTTGCCCCTGAGCTTTATTTATCGTCATAGCGAATGCGATTTTCAGCGGAAACTGTAATCTCTTAAACTGGAATGGCAAATCTGTCGGAATTATGGGTATACGGGGGATTAAAACGTTCTCTCCTTTTGCCATTCCAGTCATAATGATTGCTTTTACAATATTGCGACCGAGGTGTGTCACTTGCAACCGTGTGCCATTACACAGTCTTGGTGCATCTAAACTCCGCATTAAAAGGACAGGAACGCCTACTTTCAGCCTCAGTTTGTGTGAAGGTACTCCCGACAGTTCTAAAGAATTAAGAAATTCTACAGGGTATGATGTTACTTGTTCAGTATCCATTACAGTGTCTACAGAGAGAAACTCAACAATATCACCTTCCACGCGTGACATAATTTGCTCGTTTATCTGTCCCACCATTTCATTCGTCGGCGCTAAAATTGCTCTTTCACATAACCAGTCTCTATTCCTCATATTAGTTAGCAGTTCGCTATAGACGAAGTTATTTAGATCATCTGGATTATGCACAACATTGCAGAATTCACGATCCAATGTAATCATGCCATTACCATCCTTTGCCATACGATCTTCTCCAATTTTAAGAAGAGCAGCAGCATAATGTCCAGATTGTACATCATTGTGTAGTTGCACTCTCATATTTGTAGACAGACTAAACGTTTTTACGTGCACCCATAACGTTGACGCTTTTAAACACGCATTTATTTCATCTGCAGGGGTGCCTTTAGTGATAACCGGCAAAGTCTGTCTAAAATCGCCCGCTAAAAGTACCACCATCCCCCCATGATATTTGGATTACTCTTGATGTCTTTCAAAGTCCGATCTAGAGCTTCAATTGCTCTTTTATGGGACATAGTACACTCATCCCAAACTAATAATTTACATTGCTGCAACATACGTCCACGCTCGCTGTTTTTACTTATATTACAGACTGGCATTTCTTCATGGGCTAAGTTTAATGGCAGTTTAAGCACCGAATGTGCCGTTCGACCACCATTGAGCAGAGTGGCGGCTATTCCGGAAGAGGCAACTGCTACAGCAATTCCTTTATCTTTTCGGATTTGCGCTAAAAGCAAGTTTAAAAGAAAGGTTTTTCCCGTGCCTCCGGGAGCATCCAAAAATAACAAACCACCTTCGCCATCTTCGATTTTTTTTGAAAACATTGTCAAATACTAACCTTTGTTCTGGGATCAAACGTGGAACAGACTCTGTCAATTGTTGTTGTAAGGAAGCAGTATCGTAATCTAGTTCCCGTATTAAATCGCTACTGATTTCCTCGGTTCTCTGTGGTCTGATCATTCCATAATCTGATAAATCCTTTCCAGAAATTGTTTTAACCTGGTCTTCAATTTTTGTCAAACCCTCATTGTAAATTAAATCACTGTACGTGACATTGGGATTTTGCTCTTGTAATCTGTGCAATATATCGTCGGTCATATCATTTTTGTATTTATCCCACAATTGTTGAGGATTTGAAAGACCACATGTCGCTACTAATACAGCAAATAGCTCTCTCATCTTGCCTGCTGATCTACATTGAGCAGCTTCTTCCAGTGTCACATCCCAATGGTTGTCATTCTCCAGTAATCCTCTTGCCTCACATGCCTCTCGAAATGTAGGATAATCTTGTGTGTTGTATTTTTTTAGATCATTGAAAGAGGTAGGTCCGCGCACATGGTGTAAAAGCATGCGTAGACAAAAACATTCCATGTTACTAACATGAACTGTATAAA
The DNA here is from genome assembly GCA_907164705.1 of Parnassius apollo. Classification (NCBI taxonomy): domain Eukaryota; kingdom Metazoa; phylum Arthropoda; class Insecta; order Lepidoptera; family Papilionidae; genus Parnassius; species Parnassius apollo. The sequence continues at coordinate 4,280,334 of CAJQZP010001207.1, read as the reverse complement.
CTCGTCCTAAAGCATCTCCAGATTTGACGCCAGGCCAATCGTGAACTGAAGTACCTTGAATGCGGCGTTTCCAAGTTTTCCTACTTGCATCCCAAGTATAATACCTCGGCACCTCGACATAAAGAAGAGTTTTTGCAAACTCATCTCTGATACAAAGATCAAAAAAAGCAGTGAGTGTGGTTTTTGGCGGAGTAGTTATTCGTTCGTGGAAATTGTGTTCATTAAAATAAACGCGTTCACCATTTTCTAAATGCACGCTGAGATGTGTCACGGTGGGATGCCTTTCGTGCAACGGAAATGCTAACAGACGCCACACGGCTTCGTTGCTGCTGACATACCGACCAGACTGATAAGTTTGTACCTCATCTACGGGATTCACAAGATCAGTATTTCTAAAATTGAAAATAGCTTGATCACTACCCTTGTTTATATATTTGCAAATATATTTGATGGCGCGTACTGAACTGCATGCCTCAACATTTATGTGGGCGTTAAACATTTTTGATAAAATTGGTGAATAGGGGACTACCCAACTATTATCAACCGTAACGTAGCTACCATTTCGGAGCTTCACGGTTGCTGTTCGACCTCCGTCTGCTGGCGCTCTTCTACGATACTGCGGGTATCCGTGGTCGTTGTGAACGGTCTCTTTCACTAACTTGCGAGGAAATTTTTTTGTGCATTTTCCGTCTTTCATGCAGTGGCACTGTGGATTTTCGGGTCCGCATGGACCGTGAATCATATTTTTTACAATAATGTCATGGAGAGTCTTGTCAATGTTAGGATCCGGTATTTCAGCGCTGATTATGTTATCTATTTGATCGGGTCGTAACTTATCTTTTAACCACAATAATATATGGACATGTGGCAGTCCACGTTTCTGCCATTCGACAGAGTACATAAAGCAGCGCACTTCTCTGAACACTCGGCCTTTATTAATCACATCCATTAGTTTTTTAACTTTTAGTCTAAAAACTCTTGCGACTACATCATGTCTATCTATTGCGCTTTGCCCCGGCATCAACTGATTGACTATTTCGGGCCAGGCTGGGTTGCAAGTAAAGGTGACGAATAAGTCAGGGCGACCATGTGTACGCACATAAACAAACGCGTCCTGAGTATATTCGTGTAAGTACCGCGGGCTATTTACAAATGAAGATGGTAAAATGACCATACGACCTAAGTTATTTGGATTTAAATTAGCGTCATTTGCCACAGCGTCTTGAAGATGGATGTAATTCTCTGCTCTTAGTTTAGTTTGATTTAATGATATGTACCGTAACCTCTCGCTTTCAACTTTAACGTACATGTCAACGTAAAACTGATTGGCCAGTTGCTTGCATCTTTGTACAATGTTAAAGTTGTTTTCTCGTATCATCATGTTGTAGGCATAAAAATCCATGCATGAAACCTTTTTGTTATGCAAGGGAAGACCTGTTACAGGATTAATTTGAGGAACTTGAAAGTGGTACCCCTCTTGTCCCTTACTAAATATGATCGGATATTGCAACGCATCATAAAATTTATGAGTATCAGGCACCCTGGTTAATGTGTCATCTCGGGCCTGTAAAACTATATCACGGAAAGCAAACTGTTCGCCTGTAACCAAGGCTGCGACTTCATTTATTAACGGTGCATTATACCGCCTTTCATGTTCCCCACTTGGTGTGCGATCGGGGTGCATCACCAACCTATAATCCTCTCCCGGCATTCTTTCTAGTGCTGTTTTGAAAGTATTGATAAGGCGATTATGTTCATGCAACATTCTCTGGATTTTTAAAACAGTATCCCTTTCGATTCCTTGTATATTTTGACACCTGCGATCAGCTTCGTTTTTTTCATCGCCCATGAAATAAAGTTGCAAAAACTTTGGTTGTTCATTATTTGCGGGAAGTAAGGAACCAATCCTGTGATACACCTGTCCTTGGATGGTAAAAGTAGGTGAAAATCCAGGCATTACGACCTCCTTATCTACACCAAATGACGTCATCTGAAAGCAAGAATTATACTTTCTAATCCTGCTTAAAAACCGGCGCGATTCGTTACTGTCGTATAAAAGTAAAGATTTAAGAGGTTCCTCTGGTTCGCCAAGTAATGGAATTTTAACCTTTTCACCAGAACAGCACATACCTGGAGTTTCTTCTTTCCATTTCAGTGCTTCACAATATCTGCATTTTTTATCCATTCTCCCAATGATAACCAATCGGTGATTAACATAGTCGATCAAAGGGTCATACTCAAAAGCGGCACCATTAAATGCCTCCCACGTACTCATTGAAAACGTACGTCTTCTTTCTGCCTGCCGTTCAGCATTTAAAAGACGTCGTCTTTGTGAATCTTCGTCAGTCTCTGCCGCAATCAATTGCGCGTGACGTTCGGCATCTAAAACTCGACGTGTCTGAGTCTGTTCCACTGTCTCAGCAGCTCTTTGAGATGCGTGGCGTTCAGCATCCAGGGTCTGACGGGCCTGAGTCTGCGTAAACGTCTCAGAGGCCCTTTGAAATGCGTGGCGCTCAGCATCTAAGGTTTGTCGGGCTTGAGTCTGCGTATAGGTCTCAGAGGCCCTTTGAGATGCGTGGCGTTCAGCATCCAGGGCCTGACGGGTCTCAGTCTGCGTAAACGTCTCAGAGGCTCTTTGAGATGCGTGGCGTTCAGCATCTAGGGCCTGACGGGCTTGAGTCTGTGTAAACGTCTCAGAGGCCCTTTGAGATGCGTGGCGCTCAGCATCTAAGGTCCTACGGGCTTGAGTCTGCGTATAGGTCTCAGAAGCTCTTTGAGTCGCATGACGCTGAGAATCTAACATCTGACGCGTCTGAGTCTGCTCTTCAGATTCTTGGCTTCTAGCAACTTTTGCAGTTCGAGCTCTGCTAGAACTACGGCTTAGATTGGATTTACGTTTGCGTGGCATATCGAAAACAATAAAACAATAATTAAAGATTTGTAAAATCGGTAGTTTTAAAAACTACAACGTAAGACAATTTTTTATAAAAACTTCGATAAAGCAAACTTTTTTACTTATAACCTAAATATCTAAATCAATCAATAACGTATTGAACCGAAACAACTATGCACCTGACAAACCTTTTATACCTAAAACCTAAATTAACTAAATAAATTCAAAAATATTGAATTTATGTACCACACCACAATACACAATTTTCTTCACTACTGGTACTACCTACTTATCTATCAAAACTAACATAAAAGTACTATAATATAATGACAAAATCTATTACTAAACTAATTTACTACGAACTATAAACATCCTGATGTGAGCTAAAAAACACTTAACCTACACATGAATAAAATTGAGAATTAACAAATGAAAGCGACTGCAAAAATAAAGAATAATACGTATCTGAGTAAACCTAGAGATATGAATGATTGGTTAAGAAAATACCTACATCTAACAGCTACCTTAACTACCTAATAATAAAAATGTAACTAAGTACTTAATAAAAATACGAAAATGACGTCAACTTGGACTCAAAAATAATAACCTACCAAATATTTATTTAGATATCTAAAACAAAGGACTAAATTAAAGCTTACAGACCCTACGCGTAGACCGTAGTACCTATTTCAACTCTGAATTTAAAAAGAACGTTTTTAGCTAACCAAAAATACGCAACGAATAGAGTTTCGTAACGCAATATTTCAATATTCGCATACGTGCGACGACGACGTCTGCCCTCGTGCGTCTGCCCGCTTGGGTAGGCACAGTTGGGCACGGCCCTCCCCCTCGCGCCGCACCGCCTCTTCGCTCGGCGCAGCGTCTTGTATTCACTACGACGACGTATGATTTGAAGGTTTGCGTTATATTGAATTATTTTCCCTCGTTGAATAGTAAACAAACTAAGTGTAGGTGTTATAATTTCGGTGATGAACTGATTACCTATCCGTTTCTTTGTCTAAAATGAGTATTAACTTATCACTATGATTGATTACTGAGCATAAAGTTCGTATAAATGTCTATCTAATTACCTCCTCAAGTTTAAAGCGTAGCTAGTTATGTAGTACTATATTAATTCTGTGGTGTAGGTAATTAGATTTTATCTGTATGTAATTTAACAGTCAGTTGAATAAAAAATCGTATACAAATCAGATCAATAGCTATGGCGTAATGTGATTCTAGACAGAGTTTTAATGTTGTAGATAGGTAGCTGTGTATAGGTTCCTGTGGGAATGAGATATTTTCCCGAAGTAAAAAGTAGTCTGAATTTTGGTACCTTCCTACCCTATAAGTTAAGTAGTGTGATGGTATGTCGCTAAGTTTCGATCCAAGTAAAACTGTTAAATAAAGACAGATGCATCAAAATTTTATAATAAATTCCCTAAATTATGGCGCCTACCGACCCTCTAAGTTAGAAAAGTGATCAAATACTAACTTTAAGTCTTAGTAACACTCATTTAAAAAAAAAACATCAAAATCATTTCAGTAGCTATGGCGTCATTCGCTTCTTGACACGATCACGCTAGATTTCCGCGGGAATGAGGTATTTTCCCGCCGTAAGAAGTAGCCTGTGTCCGTGCCTAGGATCCTATCTTTATATTAACCAAGTCTTATAAAAATCCGTTCAGACGTTAAGGCGTGAATGAGGTAAACTTTTAAACCAAACTATTAAAAATCACTAACTTAATTAGTTTTCTGCCTACTGCCTACGCCTTAAGTACGATAGCATGAATATTAATAGCCCATATCCTTTTCTAGGTTACTATCTATCACCTAACTAAATTTCATCAAAATCCGTTCAGCCGTTTAGGCATGATAGAGCAAAATTCCCACCAAAAACCATAAAAAAATCACTAACTCAATTCAGTTTTCTGCCTACTTCCTACCCCCTAAGAACTATGACGTGATCATTTTGATCTTATATCCGTTTTTAGGTAACCATTACAGATCTGCAGCAAAAGCCCCAACAAAAACGACTAAAAATCACTAACTCAATTTAGTTATCTGCCTACTGCCTACCCCCTAAGAACGATGGCGTGATTATTTATAGCCTATGACCATTTCTAGGTTATCATCTATCACCATACCAAATTTCATCAAAATCCGTTCAGCCGTTTAGGCGTGAAAGAGGAGCAGACAGACAGACAGACAGACAGACAGAGTTACTTTCGCATTTATAATATTAGTATGGATTTATCCAACGATTTGTCGTGAATACTCGTAATACATACATTTATGTTTTAAAACAAATTGTTTAAATAAATCACAACACCACACACACATATTACATGAGTAATTTAAAATATATTATATGTTTTGATTACTATGAATTATATTATTTTAAATTATATTTTATAGAAATCTCCTGAAATTAAGGCATTGCATGCAAAGCCGCGAGCTTTCCCTAGTAGTTTTATAATAATGCACTTCATTACAGCTGGGCTCATTAAATTGTTCTTCTTGGAAATAGAAATATCTAGATTTTAAGGTTGGTGAATATAGATGATACTTAAGTATTTCAAATTCAGCATCTCGGTTTGTAGCCACCGAAACGGTGGACCTGTTGGCATTTCGCACGCATTTCGTTGCGCAATTTTTTATTTATTTTCATATAAAGTGCCCATAATAGTACTTCTATGATTGAGATATTTAATATCACTGAAAAGGCATCCATAGATGAAAAAATCCATAGGTAAAGTTCATAAAAGTTGTAGATGTAGAATTTTCTAAACCATAAACTACAATGTTATTGTTATAATCATCATCATCATCATTACAGCTCTTCACAAGTCCACTGCTGAACATAGGCCTCCTTCAAGGAATGACATAAAACACGGTTCAGGCTCCCTCAAGTAATGACATAAAACACGATTCAGGGCCACCTGCATCCATCGACTTCCTGCATGTCCTACCAGGTCGTCACTTCATCTAGTGGGTGGGGGGAGGGGGGTCGCCATACACTTCGCCCACCGTTACGAGGCCACCACTCGAGAATCTTTATCTCCATCGGGTGTCGGTTCTTTGAGCTGTATTGCCGGCCCATTGTCACTTCACCTTACTAATCCGTTGGGCTATGTCAGTTACTCTGGCTCTACTGCAGATATCCCCATTTCTAAGTTTATCACGCAGAGAAACCCCGAGCATATACCTCTCCTTAGCTCACTGTCCTCATACGGCCAGCAGTGATGGAGCACGTCTCAGATTTATAAGTCATCACTGGCAACACGCACAGGTAGTATAATTTCGTTTTCAGGTATTAAGGTATACCTGACAAGAAGATGTTGTTATTTCTCGATGTCCATTGTTATAAATCACCTATTAAGTATGATCTCATATGTCATACTAGCCATATATATAACCATATATATAACCAGATAGATTAAATCCAAAAGAATACATAAAAACAATGCATCCTACGGCGTTCGCGTATAATGTGAATGACCTTACAAAGTTCAGTGTAAGTATATCTCCAAATAATAGTTACTGCCTACTATTGCAAGATTAACATATACTGGTCTTTAGTAAAATAATTGGTCGATAGAAGAAAGAAAATGACCTAACGTTTAGTGTAAGTAGACCTCCCAGTACAAGTTACTGACTACTAATGCAAGATCAGCATATTTTTTATTTATTTATTGGGAAACTCAACAGCATTTTTTTACAAACATACTTAAAAAAATAGTACACTTAGCCAATGACAGAGTTTCACAACATGCTGAGTTACACTTACAAAGGAGAGAGGTAAATTTGTAACTTAGATTTTAAATAATATTTAATTTAATCTTCTTTAAAAAAAATCCAGGGAATTTAAAAACTTTGTGGGATAGTTGACTACGGCATCCTGGTTTGTAACTGTGTCAACTGATTTAGTAAGAAAACAACTCCCCTGGAAGAAAATTCTGAATGGTCGCATTGATATCATTAACATCTTTGTTTTTGGCCGCCAATATTGCTCGTTCACTCAGCCAATTAAGCTAGCTTACTAAGATCGTCAATATCCAAAGTGGGTCTCAATACATTACATCAGTTTTTAAGTTCCAGCTGGAAGCGATGGGAGAGTGGACTTTATCCCAGGAGATCTTTCAAGCGTAAAATCGACGTCAAAAGTGCCTTGGACAATAGACAACTAAATGATGTGTCTTACCTAGTTTGAAAGACAACTTCAGCCCTCTTTCAATTATTTATAGTGCACGCTATCCCCATCACCACTATTTCACACTCCACACACCACAACACCACAGTGCATGCAATTTAGGGAGTGCGGGAATTGCTCTTCAAACTAGGTAAGAAACATCATTTTATTTTATTGCCCGAATCTAAGCAAGTGAATTTTTAATAACTTCATTATAATGTATTTCTTCAAGGTAACACCTGTACTTTATTAATTGCCTTTGACAAGTCGGTGATCGCTTCCGGTATGGGTGATATTTGTTGATCACTGAGACATCTCTGAATACTTGCCTTTTGTCCGTCACGTCGAAGTTCATCTCATTTTTTTGTCATTTTATAAAGGCTAAGCTAGGAACAGTTCCTCTAGCGCTTCTTCGGAAAGAGCTACTTCGTGAGAAATAGCCCCTCTTTCTTATAGTAGTTAACCACCATTTATTCTGCTTCCAAAACCGTGGGATCCGACTGTCATATGGCATCATACTGCAGTAAACTAGAAAAGCCTTTGTGGTACCTACATTGTTTGTTTGGTTTGACATTTGTACGTGATTACATTTAATTATAATAAAAAAATAGAAGCATCTTAAAATATAATAACTTCTATTATTATATTATTTATCAAAAAGGGAAATTTATTTCAGTACACAATTTAAAAAATTTACTGCATCGATTAAGAAGTCATTTCTATGAAGATACTTTATATTAGCGTGTATTAAGATTTATTTACAAATAATCCAAAGAATAAAACGTTGACAATGACAAATTTTATATAAATACAGTGTCCTAAATGTAAGTGGTGCTATAAGCCACAAACTGAGGCTAAAGTGAGTTTAAAAATTATAATATACAACATTTATAACCTATATACTACATTTATAAATACTAGTTTCCTAGCTGAATAGCCTTTGCGCGAGAAAAAAACTAGGCCCCTTTGTCACGTGGATGCAGTCCCTTTAAAAACTTGAACTAATTTTAACTTAAACTGATTTTAAAATAATAGACAGTTTTAAATAACAATTTGAAATTAACTTTTCCGTGGTTATTTTATATTTAATATTGCTTTTGTTTCAGAACAAAAATGAAATACTTTATCGCCCACGCGCTCTTCGCTTCCATGGCTTCGCCCAGCATTATCCCGCCCCCGGTCATCGTCATCGACAACCCTGAGATCCAAGAGATCGTGGCTGCTATCCAGAGTCCCAGTGCTACTGTTGCCGTTCTCGAACAGATGCTACTAGATATCCTTGGACTAAACCAACCCGAGCCCATTGAGGTTGGACCTGCCATCGTTGACAACCCTGAGCCTATTTCAATCGAACCCACTATCATCGATTTCCCCTTGTCCGACGGAGGTGCTGTGACTGAGGCACACCCCGCCCCCATGATGCCTGCTTCCGTTGCGCCCTCTGCGGGTGCTCCTCTTGTTCAAATCATCCTGAACATCAAGTCTACTTCTGACGTTGCTGTTTCTCCTGTTGCTATTGAAACTATCCCATCCCCTTCCCGAGTCACCCAACCCCGTTCATGTGGTTAATGAAGCTATCGAACCCATGCCTGTTATCGTTGTCGACAAGCCCATCGTCCCTAAGCCCGTCGCTGTCGTCGAAGAAGTCGCTGCACCCGAGGCTCTTATAGTCGCTCAGTCTATCATGCCAGTCCCAGCTATCGTACTTTCTGACATACTTGACTAACCTGTTTAAAGCAATTTCCATTAATACTTCTAACTATCGAAACTTGTTTAAGATATAATAAAGTATTTTGTTGAAACAATTCTATTTTATTTATTACTAGCAACACCCGCCAAATATTATCGTGCCTGTATATTACCAATTTACATACATCAAAGTGGATAGCATGACAAAACTTCTCCGTAAAAAATACATATTATATTTTATTATTTTGTTACTTAATTCAAATGAGTCATGACAACAACACGGCGTGCCCTAATTAATTGAAAACTACCGATCCACCCTGGCTTCGCACGGGTGATTTCTGGATCTCGACAACAGCGCCACCTACCGGGTTCAAATGTTAATCCAAACCATCTACAGACCCATTCAAACACACAAAAAAAAATTCAACAAAATCGGTCGAGGCGTTTTCGAGTTTTAGCGAAACTACCGGACAACAATTGATTTTTTGTATAGAAACGTCGCGGCGGCCTCGAACGGTTCGCGTATTGAATTATTATACTAATTGTAACTTCGAAATTAAAAGTCCGATTCGAATGAATTAAAAAGTATTTTACTGCTACATAAATACTCTTGATGAACTATTAACATTTGAATATGAATTAATACTACGATACGAATGTAACTAATTTTTACTTCAGACAACCGCTTATTGCTTGATTTTAAAAGATTGTATATTCGAATACAAACCACTGAGTAATATCGTTAAAAAATATTATGAATAGCAATATTGTAAACGTAGATCTTCAAGGATTCAAAAATAACAATAATGAATTTATAGTAAAAGAATTTGCTATAGCTACTCTAGAGTTGAATCTCCTTACCCATTAACTTCACTATCTCTTGAAGAGAAAACAAATTGGCTGGATTGAAAAGCACAGAGTATCGATGGAGTGAGGGCTTTGTTGATTATAAAGAGTTTCACAGAATTATCAAGATATATTTGAATGATAAAGAGATTTTTTGAAAGGATGTGAAAAAATTAAATGTGTACAAGATATTTGTGATGAAAATAATACTATCATAGATATAAGCTGCTTAGGAGCTCCCAATTTAAATACACTTTGTAAAGTTTTTTGTTGAAACTTTTCTATTTTATTTATTACTAGCAACACCTGCCAAATATTGTCGTGCCTGTGTATACCATTTTTCATACAGCAAAATGGATAGCATGACAAAACTTCTCTGTAAAAGAACATAACATACATAAACACTCACGCTTGTCACCCAGAGGGGTAGGCAGAGCTACAGACTTCCATTTGGCACGATCCTGACACACCTCTCTCGCCTCCTTCACATCCATACATCTACGCATGCATGCTCGTCGGTTAAGGGTACTCCTAATTTGGCCCGTTTTCAATAAATCGCCAATTTGGTCGATAAATTTTCGCCTAGGACGTCCCTTTCCGACTCTGCCATTCACTTCTGCAACATAAATTTTCTTTGTCACTCTTTCCTCATCCATTCTTTCCACATGACCAAACCACCGAAGCATTCCGTTCTTAATCCTGGTCACAACATCATCTTGCAAATGCCACACTCTTCTCTTATCACACAATTCTTCACCCTGTCATTCAGATTCAGCCCTAACATACTCCTTAACGACCGCATTTCTACTGCATTTATTCTACTCTCGTGCTTCCTCTGCCACACCCAACTTTCACTACCATACGTTAAAGTAGGGACCAACACAGCATTGTGAATTGCCATACGTGCCTTTTTTTGACACATTTTGACTCTTCACAATAGAGTGCAGGGCCCCATTTACTCTGTTTCCTGCGTTCTCTCGTCGTTCAATATCCTTATCATATCTCCCATCCCTGCTAAAAGAAATACATATTATATTTATTATTTTGTTACATGATTCAAATGAGTTATGACAACAACACGGCGTTTCGGAGCTTATTCGATACAAACAAACAAACAAAAATCTTTCCTCTCTATAATACTAGTATAGATAAATCCTTTTTCTCTGATCTGATCTTTTTATCAGCCATGATATAATGATGGATTGAACAAGCCTGTTTCCCAGGCTTGTCCATTCCATCTATCGTCGAATAACTTAAATAATAAGTATGTCGGTGATTTTTTATACTTTTGAAAGTTCATGTCAACTCATTTATATGCGCCAACTTTTTAACATTGCTGGTAGTTGGTCAAACGGTGACGAAGTCTATTAATTACAGACAGATAGACAAAGAAACTGACAATGACCTCCTGAGCTAAATAAATGGCAGTTATTTCAATTTCACCGACAGACATTTATATGTATTTGTATTTTGCACTGTGCGATAGCGGCGTTAATAATTATATCTTGGCCCATTTGTCTTAGTCCCATAGTCGCCTCTTAGGACGGTTATGAGATGTTATGGATTATCTTACACCACCATACAGCAAAGTCTTTCTTGTTCGAATGGATACCATTACTATTATCAATTTCTGTTGCCATGCAGCCATGAGTGTGTCCACTTTTTTGTACCGGTTTGGAGCATATAGAAGGCCGTGTAGTGTCCTAAAACAGATGAAGCCTACCTTATCATTTAGACGTGGTAGAGACGCGCTGCAGCGCATTGTGTTTGCAGTAGGATTGAGCGGTCCCAACCGAGGAAGGACCGTGCTCACACAGAATACCAGCGCAAAATAGCAACATATTGTCGGTGACGAGAATCAGAGATCCATTTTGCTGGTAACGAGGCAATTATTCTTAGTCCTCAGGGAGACAACGCGTCAGCATTTTGATTCTTAATCGAGAATAAATGTAGGTTTCTATGGATCACAATATTACCTTTCCATCAGTTAGACTGCGTGCTCTTTTGTCACCCTTTTTTCTTTAAAAAACAAGCCCACATATTGTCTAACCGACATCGCGCTCCTTCGCGTAAACGTACACAGACGGCGTTGTATGTAAATACCGTGTCTTGGCCACGGCCTGTTGTTCCTCTCTTCACGACAACTACTTATAAACCGATTACGAATATAATGGTCGTTACACTCTCTGCTCTAAAAAATATCAAAGAAAATACACTACAACTCGGTACCGTCTCAGGACTACCCTACTTACACTTACTGCCGTTGCGCGGACTTTGCCCACTTTTTGATAACCCGCCGTTTGCTCACTTGCTACACGTGAATGGCACGCGTTGGTCTTTTTAAATATCATTATTTTAACGTGGAGTTATTTTATATACATGAATTGGACAATTAAAAAAACCGCAATATACATAAAACATTTAAAGCAAATATTCGCACCATACCTCAAACGAACCGGTATTACCTAGGAGGTAGGGCCGGGGGCAAACATTATTTAATCTGTGCCGGATCTGAAGCGGATGTGATTTCTTATAGGGATTGTACATACATCACATGCACCGTCTCGTGCATCATCACAGGATCACCACTTAAATACATTAAATGAGATGATTTTACGCAGATTTTAGTTTAGATTTCTACTTGATCACTCGTTTACATTACCAAAGGTAATTGCAGCAGAATATGATTTAGTAATTGTTGCATCATAATAACCAAGGAACTGAAAAAAGAAGTCGATAGTTTTAACCATATTGTGATATAAGATAAGTACATGAACTTTATGTCGTGAGGAGAGAAATTTCCACTCCGAAAGAAAGTACGGAAAGTGTTGAAAATTAAATTAAATTAGAAGGTGAAGATACGCTCTAAATATTCAAGATGGTTAACTTAACAAAAAAACGACCTCGATGCTTCAGGAAAAAATACATATTTCGGTGTATTGTTCGGTTATGTTATGTAGATTTGAAGATAAAACTTCCACTACTACAGTCGTAAACAATTTAGATGGTTATTTATAAGATCATAATTATGGGATAATTTATAAAATTTACAAATAACAGTAACAGTTTATTCGAAATTTTGTGTGTGTGATTCATATTAATTTTACTCTCCTCTTATTTAATGAAAATAGACCTCTCTTACTATAAGGAGCGGACTGTGAAACAGTTCTTGAGTCAACAATTTTTTATCAATATTGTCTAAATCATATGGTATAAAATGTCTTTCTCCTCATTTTCATTATGATTTCTCTTTTAGTCTTAGCTTTACGAACTAGAAGAGCATTAATTTGATTCAAATCATCCACTTTTGAATCCACCACGATACGATGCGATACGTAATACGTAAGCTATTTATTGCTCAATATAATAAATCGCTTACATATTAAAATATTTTATGGCAATCAAATTTAAAAAAATATCCTATATATTTCAAAAGATATTCCCTATCTGTATCCGTACCGAGATGATCAGTTTGTTCACGAAATATTGTACTCTAATTATTTCACCGCATTCTTATTATCTTTATTATATTGATGTTTCCTCTGTTTCTGTTCATATCAATATAACATTTTTTGCATAGAAATTATTTAAGAATTTTTTTTAATATTCCTTATTTTTCATTTGTTTGTATGTCAAGTAATAAGAGACTATAATTTTAATCGTTTGATCTGAAACTTCTTCACAATTTGTTGGATACGTAAATTGTGAAGTTTTTGGAAGATTTTAGCGGTAAAGTTCCTGTCAAAACTCGCGAATCTTATTAATGAGCAACCATCGAGCAAATATTATAAAATCGCAGTTCATCTAAAAAGCGGACAACGAGTGTATTTCAATCAAGAAAACGCGGCGGAGAGAGCGGGACGTCCAATATCGACCACATCAACAAGTTTCTTCTCAATGTGTTGAACAGATTTTTTTTGCTTGCACTTTGCTGTATGCTGATATGCCACGCTATTGTACGTGAAATTCATCATCAGAATTGTTTCAGCATCGGAAACAAGGAACACCGATTGAAAGACACCCATATGTATTTTCCTCAGACGCTCTAGGTCGCATCTCCACAGTACATTCAAATAACGATGAATGTTCTTTCTTATCTTCGATTGTTGTTGGTGAATGTTCGTGGTCCAACATCGTTTCAACAACTGAGAACTGTTGATGGATACTTGTGACTTACCGGGAGGCATGTCAACTACTACAGTTGCTCGAGAGTTATTCACCTTGGGATAATACGTTTAAGTATTTCGTCATATCTTCATCGTCACATCAAACTCGCATATTGTTTACGATTATAATATTGACACGTTTCCCCTCGAATACCGGTAGATTTTTGGATATAATATAGTGATGATATGTCTGAGGAAGTGTTGCGTCGAGTGCGTTTCAAACATTGAATTCTACACTAATTACAGCAGAAATTTACAATGAGACATTGAGGATGATAGAAGATATGTTTATTGACGGTAAAAAGCATAGTCGTGTTTGGGTATGACAGTACCCAATCGTCGCATGCGCGATGCATTTAACCATGAATTGCAAAGAGAACAACAATACGATACTGAAGTATTGGCTGAAGCAGTTCATTCCAATGTTCCGCAATTTAATAAACGACAAAAAATTGTGTATGATACTTTGATGGAAGCTGTGAACAGTGGATCTGGTGAAATTTACTTCCTTGATGCTCCCGGCGAGACCGGATGAACGTTAATAATTTCATTGCTGTTGGCAAAGATCAGATCACAAAATGAAGTAGTAGAAAGTGGACGAACTGCACATTCTGCGTTGAAGTTACCACTAAAATACATTTAGGATCTAAAGCAACGAAGCACAAGTTTGCAACATCGCCAAAATAGCGCAATGGGGAAAATTTATAAATACGCAAATTAATAGTTTGCGATGAATGTAGAATGGCCCATAAGGGGTTACTGGAGGCACTGGACAGAAAGTTAAAAGATCTTCGTGACAACCAAGACATTTTTGATGGAGCCATGGTTCTATTGTCAGGTGATTTTAGTCAGACTCTTCCAATTATTTCCCGATCAACTGTTGCTGACGAACTAAACACATGCTTATAAGCATCTAATTTGTGGCGGGATGTAAAAAAACTTCAATTGACAATTAACATGCGAGATTATGTTTTCGAAGCAGTTATTAGATATTGAAAATGTAAGGTCGCAGTTGACACCTCAACCGGATTAACCAATATTTGCTACAAATGGATTTTCGTCACTTCGTCGACTCAAAAGAGGAGCTTATTCAGCGTGTTTTTACGGACATAGAACAATAGGTCAAAACCATAATTGGCTGAGTGAACGAACAATATTGGCCGCCAAAGATGTCGATGATATCAATGCCACCACTCAGAATTTTCTTCCAGGAAAGTAGCTTTCTTACAGATCAGTTAACGCAGTTACAAACCAGGATGACATAGTCAACTATCCCACAGAGTTTTTAAATTCCCTGGATTTGCCTGGACTACCACCTCATAATTTACAATTAAAAGTAGGATCAGTTGTAATTATGCTGCCTAACCTTAATTAACCTCAACTGTGCAAAGGAACGAGACTGGCTGTAAAAAAGCTAATTGAATAACGTCATCTAGGCCAAAGTCATCAATGGAAAATACAAAGGAGAGGATGTCTTGATCCCGCGTATACCGATGATTCCAACGGATTTACCATTCGATTTTAAGCGTCTACAATTTCCCGTGCGGCTGACGTTTGCGATGACCATAAATAAATCGCAAGGCCAGTCACTGAAAATTTACGGAATCAACTTGGAGTTTCCCCGTTTCGCGCATGGGCAACTAATACGTCGCGTATTTGCGAGTCGAAAACCATCATCTTTATATATATACGCACCGCAAAACAGGACAAAAATATAGTACATCAGAAATCTTTAGATTGATTAAGTGTATAACTGTGTTGCATTTAATGTAAATAAATATTTTGTGATCCTGACATACCTCTCTCGCCTCCCACATCCACATATCTACGCATACATGATCGTCGGTTAATGGTACTCTTAATTTGGCCCATTTTTAATATATCGCCAATTTGATCGACAAAATTCCACCTAGGACGTTCCTTTCCGACTCTTCCATTCACTTCTGCAACATATATTTACTTTGTCAGTCTTTCCGCATTCATTCTTTCTATATGACCAAACCACCGAAGCATTCCTTTCTTAATCCTAAATACTTTTCACAAATATACGTAGGTTATGCATTACATAAAAGATCTCCAAGACTTACAGATAGGCTATATTTGCCTAGAACACTCCTTACACTGCTCTCTATCTGTCGGTTTTAATTTTTTATGTAAGACCTACCCCATGTCGTTCCCTGGGAATCGTAAGAGGCGCCAGCTCTTTGTCGCTTCTTAGAACACATGACGAAACAACCCAGGAGACGGGCAGCAGCTTCTTTCTGATAACAATTATAAAACAAAAAGGTTGCTAATCCGCTTGTCAAGGGTAGCAGCTATGGCAAATGTCCCCCGTAAGTGGCAATCTATAGAGGAGGCCTATGCTTAGCTGTGAACTTTTAATAGGCTGTAACGAGTAGGTAATAGGAAGTCGCTGAGCTACATATCATGCACACAGTCCACCTGACGGTAAGTGGTTGCTGTGGCCCATAGGCATCTACATCTCGTTCGCAAATCATAATGCCGATGCGGTGTGACCCGTGAGGACTAAGATGGAATACACCTTTTCCAGTAATAAGGGTCTCCGGTCCCCTACACTCAACATACGAAACATGTACTTTGCGCTGATATTCTGTGAGAGCGTGGTTTATCCCCGGTCGAGCCGACCTGTTCATGCTACAACTATACCCATATATATATAATTATTTTGTACGTGTGTTTGTTTTGATGATTTATAATTGGACAGTTTGACATTTATTATCAAAAACAGAAACGGAACGTGAAAGTTGATAATAATTTTATTTACAGTTTTATTAATTTATGATTTAACGTTTTCTGTAATTATATGTCCAGATATCATATTTTATCAATTAACGTAATCTCACTTATATCATAACATAAACAGTGAATGCGTGGTGCTGTGCAGCGCTGATAGCCGTGGGTTCGAATCCCGCACCAAATAAATATTTGTGTGGTCTAAAAATAATCCTTCTGGTTTTTGATATTTTTCTTGCAATTTGTATATTTAAACTTCTTCCAGGATATAGGAGAAAATCCTTACGAGGAATTTCCTAACCGTAATTATACATAAAAGTAATTTTTTAGGATTATTTAAAGAATTGGTAATCTGCAGTTTGTATTGTTGTTTGACTTTGGTTACTGTTGGCTATAGAAATGCGGGAAATGGCACGCATTTTTTTACAGCATTGAGTGACAAACGAGCACACAGTCCACCTGATGGTAAGTGGATGCTGTAGCCCATAGACCTCCATATTTATCCTCAACTAAGGATCGAAATGCAAATGCGTTGTCACCCCTGAGGACTAAGATGGAATGTCTCGATTCCAGTAACTTCTTACTCTCCGCTTCTTTACGCTCACCATACGAAACACAGCAGCATTACGCTACTATTTTATGCTGGCATCAAGTGAGAGTGTGCTCCTGCCCCGGTCGAGCCGACCCATTCGTGCTACAACTATAATATAGCTGCAGCGTGACTCTACCACAAATTCATTTCTTGTAATTATAAAAAGGGCTATTCCCGTGCTGATAAGTTACTTTTAACGCCAATCTAAAGAATTTATTTGAATTTTACACCTGTACTTGGTTAGGAAAATTTAATCTAGCATTCGCTTGATGATTCCCATTATCTTCTTGAAGTATTAGATTAACATTTATAACTTATGGAAATTCGATAACATTTTCACCGACAATAATCAATTTGCATATCAAAAATACCATTAGGGTGAGTGGTTAAAGGCTGCGAAACTTGAGTTCAAAATATTTGGATTGATTTCAGTCTGTTCCCCAAATTTCCTATGACCTTAATAAAAGACAACGAACTTATGTACCTATGAATGTTTATAGCGTAGCGTTGTTAATTATTAAAGTGACGTTTGATACCTGGTAGAGCCAACCTGCAGCTATATTATGGTTGTAGCACAAATGCTTGACTGGGAACACAACCTCTCACAGAATACCAGCAAAAAAATAACATCTTATCGCTGCTTTGTTTCGTTTGGTGGATTTACAGAACTGGAGACCCCTTTTTTACTGGAAACGAGGCATTCCTAGCCTTCAGGGGCGATAACGCATCTGTATTTTGATTTTAATCGAGGATAGTTGTAGATATCTATGGGTCACAGCATCCACTTACCATCTAGTTGATTGCATGTTACCTTATTTATTCTACATCAAAAAAAAAAACGTCACCACCTCTTCGTTATATTTGTCATTACGCTGATGATGACTCCGACGAAGACATATTTCGCAAAGTACCTAAGTTGTCAATTGTGTAGTAATAAATAATAAATATAAATAATAAATGTGCACATATACGGTGACAGTGTCTACACAAACTCAAAATAAAGATTGCCAACTTTTTATATCAGATCTACACTTTTCGTAACCATGTAGGAAAAATTTGCGCATGTAATGGAATACAATAGTCTACTTGTGAATATCTAGCTGTGTTTTCTGACAAGGTCTCACAGTAGGGCCTTGTTAAAAATAATAAAAGTTGTGTATCTTCTGTAAAAAGTGAAGTATAGTTACAGTTGCAACGTATTCGTATATAGGCCTTTATACAAGCCTTTTCTCTCGATAAATAATATGATTCTGAGAGGGTGTAAGGGAAAGGAAGTGTTTGTTTTTATTTCTCAGATATGAAACCTTCTTCATTCATTCATTCCTTTACACCCGGCCGCGTGGTAAATCGGTACTAACATTTGCAATTAACAATTTAGCCCGTGTTGTTCGCGTTTTACATTAGCGCTTAGTAAACTACCACGGCTCTTATATCTTGTGACTGAAGATTTATTTAAACAATTATAACGTCACCGTCTAATACAACAATAATATTCACGAATCCAAAAAATTGGGCTGTTATAACTGGTAAATATCTAGAAAGCTCAGAAATCATATACTCTCTCTTACTATACTATATAATATGAAAACTGCACCAAATCTTTTATTTCCGAATAATGCACGTATAATAATAATAATTAGCGATTTCTTGTAATCCTAATGAACTACATAAAGACCTATCTATTATTATAAGTTTGTTTGGTATATGCTGCTTTTGACCTGTTTATTTTATTTTGGTGTATACCAAATACATCAAAATCGGCAAAAATATTTATTCATATTCATTCTAGGAAAATCTAGAAACTCTGGCATTTCTGCGGCTCCAAACACTTAAACAATATGAAATACTAGCGGCCCGGTACGTGCTTCGCTACGTATAAAATGAAATAATACAAAAATCAGTTGGAAAATCGCTTCATTTAAAAGAAAAATTAATTGCTAGCTATTTAAAAACTTAATCCAAAACATTTGGAGACGATAGGATTTTTACGTGGTAGAGCCATGCTGCAGTTATATTAGTAGTATAGTTATAGCACGAATGGGTCGGCTCGACCGGGGAAGGACCACGCTCTCACGGAATACCAGCGTGAAATAGTAGCTTAATGCTGCTGTGTTTCGTATGGTGAGTGTAGAGAACCGGAGACCCTTTTTACTGGAAATGAGGCATTCCATCTCAGTCCTCGCGGGTGACAACGCATCTGCATTTTGATTTGTAATGGAAGATAGATGTAGATGTCTATGGGCCACAGCAACCACTTACCATCAGGTGGACTGTGTGCTCGTTTGTCACCCTATTCTATTAAAAAAAATAAAAAAAATAAACAATATCTTTTGTTTTTCCATTTTGAGTGTGAATAAGCAAACGGCTGGGGGTACCGACTCTGGACTCCCAGCCGCTGCAAGGCAATCTAACTTTGCCATTGGCATAACACATGCCGGGCGTTTCATTTGAAAATTTTGCCGCATCACAATGTGGATATATTACGCCCATCATTCCAATGTATCCGTACATACTATAATCAAACTGAGCGTTGTAATTAAAAGCAGCACACATCGTTTCAGTCAAAGTAGCACGTCGTATCCGTGATCACCGTGGAAGATTCAGTACAGGCACAGGGTCAGCAGACCTATTTCGTGCATTACGTTCACGCTGCGATGCATTAGCTTGTGTGCGTTCATCTGCAGTCTGTGATCGTCTTTGTGATGTCACATAATTTGTATTACGCGTTCACCGACCTATATTTGGTCGTCTGGCTCGTGGCATTTATCCTTCATATAAAAAAGAGAAAATGAAATTAAAAACAAATTGCTACATTAATAGTGGTGTATCAGTATTTATACATGTGTGTCTGGAAATATACGGGATGAAATATTGGTGGTTGTTTTCCCGTAAGATATCGATTCAGTTTCACGTAAAAATAAAAATTCAACTTTTCATACAAAAGGAGTAGGTATTGACTACTAAATCAATTCTTTGCGGGAAAACAACCACCAAAACTTCACCCTGTACCTATATAACTGCATACGTTGTCAATGTATAAAAAATGTCAATAAAATAATCCATTACAAAATAATAATATACCCGTATGCACACCAATATGTTTTTTTCAAATAAAGAAACATACATACATGTAATCACTTCAACAGTTCAAAACTTACCGTTTGTGAAAATGCGTTTGACAATTTAATTCAAATAAAGCCTGCTAACTACATGAAAAACTGACAGCGCACAAAAAACTGAAAAAAGTACACGCTACTTTTAGGCTCAAATCACACTGCCGAAGAAATTTCTTCGCTTCGACTCGTTCACTATCAACGGTTACTGAACTCTATTCCCAACTCATTAAAGTACCCATTTTTTTCAAAAATACGAAAACAACTGCAGTTTTCGCCGGCGCGGCGCGTCGCGGCGTGCGCCAGCGTACGCCAAAACAAAAGAAACAATAAGGTACTAAGTTCTTATTTCTACTTTTAATTTGACAGCACAATTCCCCGTCTAAAAAATCTCCATTAACAAAATGACCCGCCATTTATTGAATTCATTTGTTACAAAAAATGTGATAAATGAAGAACCACTCGATCGATTTTGTGCAAACTTCACATAAACCATCTACTAAATAGTCCGAACAAACCCTGAAAATTTGGTTTGGATAGGTGAGCCCGTTCTTGAGTTATAAAGTGACACCGAAAAATGCCAGTTATTTTTATATATTAAGATTACATAAAGGGTTAGGCCGAAAACGTAAAAGATGGATTTTTTGAACTCAAATACAACCAAATACAAAGATTGTCTAGCTTTAGTGACATAAGAGCAATTGCTTAAATTGCTCTTATGTCACTAAAGCTAGACATTATTTTGACGGATAATTTCTAACATAAACGGCATTATTTTTTGGACATTGATAAGTACTCATATGTACATTGACATTTATATTAAACGCAGGTACGCGTACAACTAACTTGGATTTAATATCAGACGTGCAGCAGAAAGGAATTACATGGAGAGATTGCTACAATATAATCATATCATATTAATTGGATTAGATTGACAAAATGGATAAAAATCACTATAAATACATCGCTGGAAAAGGCATTGGTATTAAGTGAACTGCATAGCTCAAAGTAAGTAATTACCCTTGAACATCACTGCCATTTAATAAACTTTAATATATACAGTTATTATTAACGAATTTTAATTTTAAAATTTCTGATCGATAAGAAATGTAATTGGACTTTTTTATTTTTAGATCGCCAATATGAAACTTTTCGTCGCATTGTCCCTCCTGTTCGCCGTAGCCTCGGCCAGTGTACTTCCTGCCGCTGTCATCGCCAGTGAAAACCCCGAAATCCAGGAGATCGTGGCCGCCATCCAGAGCCCGAGTACCGACCCCGCTACTGCTGTCGCCCTTGAACAAATGCTCCTTGATATCCTCGGCCTTTCTAAGCCTGAACCCATCGATGTTGGACCTGCAATCGTCGACAACTACGAACCCATCTCCATTGGACCTGCCATCGTAGACTTCCCTTTGCCCGACGGGGGTGCTGTTACTGATGTGGAGCCCAGCCCTGCTTCTCCGTCACCCTCCTCATCCCCTCTAGTCCAAATCATCATTAAAATCAACCAAGCTTTGGCTGACGCCATTGGTGGTTCTCCTGTCGTCGTTGAAACTGTCAACCCACCAGCACAGCAGATTCCTGACCCAGTTGCTGTGGTCGACAAACCAATTATCCCTGAACCCGTTATCGTTGTCGACAAGCCCGCTGTCCCTGAGCCCGTCATTGTTGTGGACAAGCCTATTATCGCCGAGCCTGTCACCGTCGTGGAAAAGCCCGAAGCTCCTGAGTCCGTGATTGTCGCTCAGCCAATTTTCCCAGACCCCGCTATCGTTCTTCCCGAAATCCTTAACTAAATAATAGCCACCTTAAATATTGTTAGATCAAAGAAACAAATACAAATGTAAATAAATACTTATTTTGTTTTATTACATATCCTGTGATCTGTGATAGTAAACACTACTTTTTATAAAGTATTTATCCAACGATCATGAATACTCGTAATACATACATATATATTTTAAAACAAAATGTTTAAATAAATCACAACACCACACACACCTTTCATGAGTAATTTAAAATATATTATATGTTTTGATTACTATGAATTATATTATTTTAAATTACATTTTATAAACATCTCCTGAAATTAAGGCATTGCATGCAAAGCCGTTTTGCAAAAAGTTTTTCCTAGTAGTTTTATAATGATGCACTTCATTACAACTGGGCTCATTAAATTGTTCTTCTTGGAAATAGAAATATCTAGATTTTAAGGTTGGTGAATATAGATGATACTTAAGTATTTCAAATTCAGCATCTCGATTTGTAGCCACCGAAACGGTGGACCTGTTAGCATTTCGCACGCATTTCGTTGCGCATTTATTTATTTATTTTGCATATAAAGTGCCCATAATAGTACTTCTATGATTGAGATATTTAATATCACTGAAAAGGCATCCATAGATGAAAAAATCCATAGGTGAAGTTCATAGGAGTTGCAGATGTAGAATTTTCTAAACCATAAACTACAATTTCATTGTTATAATAATCATCATCATCATTACAGCTCCTCACAAGTCCACTGCTGAACATAGGCCTCCTTCAAGGAATGACATAAAACACGGTTCAGGCTCCCTCAATTAATGACATAAAACACGGTTCAGGGCCACCTGCATCCATCTTCGTCTTCCTGCATGTCCTACCAGGTCGTCACTTCATCTAGTGGGTGAGGGGGGGGGTCGCCATACACTTTGCCCACCGTTACGAGGCAACCACTCGAGAACCTTTATCTCCATCGAGTGTCGGTTCTTTGAGCTGTATTGCTGGCCCATTGTCACTTCGGCTTACTAATCCGTTGGGCTATGTCAGTTACTCTGGCTCTACTACAGATATCCTCATTTCTAAGTTTATCACGCAGAGAAACCCCGAGCATATCTCTCCTTAGCTCACTGTCCTCATACGGCCAGCAGTGATGGAGCACGTCTCAGATTTATAAGTCATCACTGGCAACACGCACAGGTAGTATAATTTCGTTTTCAGGTATTAAGGTATACCTGACAAGAAGATGTTGTTATTTCTCGATGCCCATTGTTATAAATCACCTATTAAGTATGATCTCATATGTCATACTAGCCATATATATATATATATATATATATATATATATATATATATTATTTTAAACCATATATATAACCAGATAGATTAAATCCAAAAGAATACATAAAAACAATGCATCCTACGGCGTTCGCGTATAATGTGAATGACCATACAAAGTTCAGTGTAAGTATATCTCCAAATAATAGTTACTGCCTACTATTGCAAGATCAACATATACTGATCTTTAGTAAAATAATTGGTCGATAGAAGAAAGAAAATGACCTAACGTTTAGTGTAAGTAGACCTCCCAGTACAAGTTACTGACTACTAATGCAAGATCAGCATATTTTTTATTTATTTATTGGGAAACTCAACAGCATTTTTTTACAAACATACTTAAAAAAATAGTACACTTAGCCAATGACAGAGTTTCACAACATGCTGAGTTACACTTACAAAGGAGAGAGGTAAATTTGTAACTTAGAATCATTTAAATAATATTTAATTTAATCTTCTTTAAAAAAATCCAGGGAATTTAAAAACTTTGTGGGATAGTTGACTACGGCAACCTGGTTTGTAACTGTGTCAACTGATTTAGTAAGAAAACAACTCCCCCTGGAAGAAAATTCTGAATGGTCGCATTGATATCATTAACATCTTTGTTTTTGGCCGCCAATATTGCTCGTTCACTCAGCCAATTAGCTTACTAAGAGATCGTCAATATCCAAAGTGGGTCTCAATACATTACATCAGTTTTTAAGTTCCAGCTGGAAGCGATGGGAGAGTGGACTTTATCCCAGGAGATCTTTCAAGCGTAAAATCGACGTCAAAAGTGCCTTGGACAATAGAGTTAATGAAAATTTTTTGCTTAGATCCGCGCAACTAAATGATGTGTCTTACCTAGTTTGAAAGACAACTTCAGCCCTCTTTCAATTATTTATAGTGCACGGTCCACAACACCACAGTGCACGCAATTTAGGGAGTGCGGGAATTGCTCTTCAAACTAGGTAAGAAACATCA
This sequence comes from Parnassius apollo, assembly GCA_907164705.1. Taxonomy (NCBI): domain Eukaryota; kingdom Metazoa; phylum Arthropoda; class Insecta; order Lepidoptera; family Papilionidae; genus Parnassius; species Parnassius apollo. Next base: position 4,256,030 of record CAJQZP010001207.1, on the reverse strand, counting down.
TTTTATTTTATTGCCCGAATCTAAGCAAGTGAATTTTTAATAACTTCATTATAATGTATTTCCTCAAGGTAACACCTGTACTTTATTAATTGCCTTTGACAAGTCGGTGATCGCTTCCGGTATTGAATTTGTTGATCACTGAGATATCTCTGAATACTTGCCTTTTGTCCGTCACGTCGAAGTTCATCTCATTTTTTTGTCATTTTATAAAGGCTAAGCTAGGAACAGTTCCTCTAGCGCTTCTTCGGAAAGAGCTACTTCGTGAGAAATAGCCCCTCTTTCTTATAGTAGTTAACCACCATTTATTCTGCTTCCAAAACCGTGGGATCCGACTGTCACATGGCATCATACTGCAGTAAACTAGAAAAACCTTTGTGGTACCTACATTATTTGTTTGGTTTGACATTTGTACGTGATTACATTTAATTATAATAAAAAAATAGAACATCTTAAAATATAATAACTTCTATTATTATATTATTTATCAAAAGGGAAATTTATTTCAGTACACAATTTAAAAAATTTACTGCATCGATTAAGAAGTCATTTCTAATGAAGATACTTTATATTAGCGTGTATTAAGATTTATTTACAAATAATCCAAAGAATAAAACGGTGACAATGACAAATTTTATATAAATACAGTATCCTAAATGTAAGTGGTGCCATAAGCCACAAACTGAGGCTAAAGTGAGTTTAAAAATTATAATATACAACATTTATAACCTATATACTACATTTATAAGTACTAGTTTCCTAGCTGAATAGCCTTTGCGCGAGAAAAAATCTAGGCCCCTTTGTCACGTGGATGCAGTCCCTTTAAAAACTTGAACTAATTGTAACTTAAACTGATTTTAAAATAATAGACAGTTTTAAATAACAATTTGAAATTAACTTTTCCGTGGTTATTTTATATTTAATATTGCTTTTGTTTCAGAACAAAAATGAAATACTTTATCGCCCACGCGCTCTACGCTGCCATGGCTTCGACCAGCATTATCCCGACCGTGGTCATCGTCATCGACAACCCTGAGATCCAAGAGATCGGCAGTCCCAGCACTGACCTGCTACTGCTGCCGTTCTCGAACAGATGCTAGTGGATATCCTTGGACTAAACCAACCCGAGCCCATTGAGGTTGGACCTGCCATCGTTGACAAGCCTGAACCTATTTCAATCGAACCCACTATCATCGATTTCCCCTTGCCCGACGGAGGTGCCGTGACAGAGGCACACCCCGCCCCCATGATGCCTGCTTCCGTTGCGCCCTCTGCGGGTGCTCCTCTTGTTCAAATCATCCTGAACATCTAGTCTACTTCTGACGTTGCTGTTTCCCCTGTTGCTATTGAAGCTATTCCATCCCCTTCCCGAGCCACCCAACCCCGTTCATGTGTTTAGTGAAGCTATCGAACCCATGCCTGTTATCATTGTCGACAAGCCCATCCTCCCTAAGCCCGTCGCTGTCGTCGAAGAAGTCGCTGCACCCGAGGCTTTTATAGTCGCTCAGCCTATCATGCCAGTCCCCGCTATCGTACTTTCTGACATACTTGACTAACCTGTTTAAAGCAATTTCCATTAATACTTATAACTATCGAAACTTGTTTAAGATATAATAAAGTATTTTGTTGAAACAATTCTATTTTATTTATTACTAGCAACACCCGCCAAATATTATCGTGCCTGTATATTACCAATTTCCATACATCAAAGTGGATAGCATGACAAAACTTCTCCGTAAAAAATACATATTATATTTTATTATTTTGTTACTTAATTCAAATGAGTCATGACAACAACACGGCGTGCCCTAATTAATTGAAAACTACCGATCCACCCTGGCTTCGCACGGGTGATTTCTTGATCTCGACAACAGCGCCACCTACCGGGTTCAAATGTGAATCCAAACCATCTACAGACCCATTCAAACACACAAAAAAAATTCATCAAAATCGGTCGAGGCGTTTTCGAGTTTTAGCGAAACTACCGGACAACAATTGATTTTTGTATAGAAACGTCGCGGCGGCCTCGAACGGTTTGCGTATTGAATTTTTATACTAATTGTAACTTCGAAATTAAATGTCCGATTCGAATGAATTAAAAAGCATTTTACTGCTACATAAATACCCTTGATGATAAAACTATTAACATTTGAATATGAATTAATACTACGATACGAATGTAACTAACTTTTACTTCAGACAACCGCTTATTGTTTGATTTTAAAAGATTGTATATTAGAATACAAACCACTGAGTAATATCGTTAAAAAATATTATGAATAGCAATATTGTAAACGTAGATCTTCAAGGATTCAAAAATAACAATAATGAATTTATAGTAAAAGAATTTGCTATAGCTACTCTAGAGTTGAATCTCCTTACCCACTATCTCTTGAAGAGAAAAAACAAATTGGCTGGATTGAAAAGCACAGAGTATCGATGGAGTGAGGGCTTTGTTGATTATAAAGAGTTTCACAGAATTATCAAGATATATTTGAATGATAAAGAGATTTTTTGAAAGGATGTGAAAAAATTAAATGTGTACAAGATATTTGTGATGAAAATAATACTATCATAGATATAAGCTGCTTAGGAGCTCCCAATTTAAATACTCTTTGTGAACTTTATTGTAAAGATACTTTACTATATAGCTGTTTTACTCATAAGAAAATCTGTGAATTAAAAATGTTACTACATCTATGAATTTCATCTATGGATTTTTAAACTTTGGATGTCTTTTCAGGGATATTGAATATCTCAATCATAGAAGTACCATTATGGGCGCTTCATATGCAAAACAAATTAAACAATAGCACAACAATACAACAATTTGCGTGCGAAATGCTAATAGGTCCGCCGTTTCGGTAACTGCAATTGGAGATGCTGGCTTTAAAATACTTGAGTATCGTCTATATTCACCAACCTAAAACCTAGCGATTTCTATTTATTTCTAAGAACGAAGTGCATTATTACAAAATTAGTTTCAGCTCGCGGCTTCGCATGCAATGTCTCTATTATTTCAGGAGATTTTCATTAAATATAATTAAAAATAATATAATTAATAGTAATGAAAACATATAATATACCTACTTTAAAATACTTACTAAAAAGGTATGTGTGGTGTTGTGATTTATTTAAACATTTCATTTTAAAATATATATGTATTATTCACGATTTCCTCAAAACGTTGGATCGATACTATATAAAAGTAGTGTCCATTATCTCAGAACACAGGAAGTGTAACAAAACAAAATAAGTACTTATTTACATTTGTATTTGTTGGTTTGATCGAACAATATTTAAGGTAGCTATTATTTAGTTACGGATTTCGGGAGTAACGATAGCGGGGTCTGGGATAATTGGTTTGTCGACCACAACAACTGGTCCAGGAACCTACTGTGCTGGTGGGTTGACAGTTTCAACGGCGACAGGAGAACCACCAATAGCGTCAGCCAAAGCTTGGTTGATTTTAATCATGATTTGGACTAGAGGGGATGAGGAGGGTGACGGAAAAGCAGGGCTGGGCTCCACATCAGTCACTTTAGTGGAAGAGACTCAGACTCACGTTTATCTTTCCTTAAATAATTTTTTACACGGCCGGTATTTTTTTATAGGATAGCATGACAAACGAGCACACAGTCCACCTGATGGTAAGTGGATGCTGTGGCCCATAGATATCTACATTTATCCTCGATTAAGAATCAAAGCGCAGATGCGTTGTCACCCCTGAGGACTAAGATGTAATGCCTCGTTTCCAGTAAAAAAAGGGTCTCCGGATCTCTATGCTCATTTTTCGAAACACAGCAGTATTAAGCTGCTATTTTACGCTGGTGTTCCTTGAGGGCGTGGTCCTTCCCCAGACGAGCTTTCCCCTATGCGCACGATTTTTAGTTCATGTGTATAACTAAATATTGAATACTGTTTGGATGTTAATTGAAATGTACGTAATGTTCTCCCTATCTGTTTTCCTATCGAAATTTTTGTCTGTTCAGCATTAAAAAGTACCTCGACACGATGATGTCACGGTTGTACTAGAGCATACTGACCGAGGGCCACCTTTGGTAATTTTTCTTTCACATTTAAATTCGTCATTCAAAGTTTCTATTGATTAACTTAGCCGTGGTTACTCAGATGGTTAGCACTCGCTGTAAAGTCACATTATGCGAGCAACCCGGATTCGATACTCGGCGGTGAAGGAAAATATCGTGAGGAAATCCGCATGTCTGAGAAATAAAAAACATATTTCGAAGACATGTGAAGTTCGACAATTCCTTGCCCTAAAAAAACTCTCAGAAATAAAAAGAGACCCAGCAGTGGGGCCGTATATAGGCTGTAATTTATTTTATTTATTTATTTTATTCTTTATTGCACCAAAGATTTTGTACAAAAGGCGAGCTTAATGCTATATGGCATTCTCTACCAGCTAACCTTGGGTAGAACAGAGAGTGAGTTATGGGCAGTAAAGATGTCATGATCTCATTCAATTCAAAATGTACATGCTACACATACATATAATATATATATACACATATATATTATATACACTTACACACACATACATATGTATATACATATATATACATATATACATACACATATACATATATAAATATATATCTCCATAAATTTATATACAAATAACTATAAACATATAAAGTAAGTGGACTCAAATTTTTTGGTTACGGATATATTCGTATAGTTTTCTTTTAAACACGTTTTTAGCAGGTATTATGCGCAGGTCAACAGGCAATTTGTTCCAGAGGGAGATGGAAGTTAATGTAAAAGAATTTGACATAAACCCAGAATGGTGGAGAGGAGTAGACAGTAATAAATTGTGTGAAGACCGGAGATTGAGAGAATGAGTGTCACTACGGAATTGGAATCTTTCTTTTAGGTAAAGGGGTGAGGAAGAATCATTAAGAACTGAAAACAGAGAGGACAGCATTCGAAAATCTCTGCGCTGGCGTATAGTCAACCACTTTAATTGGGAGCGAAATTCTGATACGTGATCGTATTTGCGCAGACCAAAGATGAATCGTATGCAGTTGTTAAGTAACCTGTCCAACCTGCTTAGCAGCTCCTGAGAGATATTAGAAAGACAAACATCGGCATAGTCAAATAATGGAAGAATTAGTGATTGGATGAGTAGAAGCTTAGTTGAAGGAGGCAGAAAGAACTTAAGACGATAGATGGAACGAAGTATGCCTGTGACTTTACGACAAATCTCGGACACCTGTAACCTCCAACTAAGGGTCGAGTCAATAATTAAACCCAGATCCTTGACACTAGTGCGGAAAGGAATTACACAGTTTTCATAGCAAATGGATGGTAGATCAGGTATGTTAAGTTGTGACACCAATCGACGACTACCAATGATAATAGCCTGGCATTTACTGGGATTTACCGTTATACCAAATCGCTGTGACCAGTTTGAAATGCGTTGTAAGTCCTGATTAATAGCTGCAATAGCGGTAGCAATTTCAACCGAGGACGCTTGTGAGTATAACTGAAGATCGTCAGCGTATAGGTGGTAAGAACATTGAAGGTGGGTAGTTAGAAGATTGATAAACAACGAAAACAAGAGAGGAGAGAGAATGCCGCCTTGCGGTACACCTAGATATAGATCGCACCAGTCGGAAAAATCCTGACCAGCCCGAACAGCCTGCTGGTGACCGCGAAGATAAGAGGAAAACCAGTTCAGTACTGACGAGGAGAAGTTTAGGCGTGAGAGTAATCCAAGGAGTAAGTCGTGATCGACACAATTAAATGCGTTTGAAAAGTCAATAAGGACTCAACTTTTTAACTTGTTCCGTAGTAAAAATTTCCGAGCACAGATCAAATAATAGCATCAAACACAACACATATTTTGTTGATGTATGATTTAGATTCGGGTAGGCTTGTGGTTTTGCTTTTAATTCAACCATTGTCTCTTGCGTATAACATTATGGTCGAAAATCTTCTTCTCATAGCACGTAACTAGAGCTTTTCCAACAAATTTGTAGTTGTGCGGATAGTGTAACTCATGCTTTACAATTGCATGCTTGCATAGAGGAATCCACGCTAAAACTGTGCTCACGCGGAATTGTATACTGAACTCAAAACCTCAATTTCCAAAGTTGCGTGATCAATGCTTAATTTGTTTTCTATTTCTCGGGAATTCTCTACCATAATTTGAAACCATAACAAGAAGACCAAGCTTTGTCTTCGAGCTTCTATTTCCCCTGTTTAAATTTGTCAAATGAGTTGTGTCGTATGTCTTATGGTCACAGTCAGCCAGTATGGCTTATGGCGTCCTATGATATCTTTGCTAAATGCTTGGTAAGCAAAAAGAAAAGAAGCGTTTATATCTTGTTGTGTAATACTGCAAATACTTATGGAAGAAGAAAATTATTCAAGATAAACATTTAACTGCATCTTCGATGAATTAATTAAATCAACTGATTTAAAAATCTTTACTTTATTTAAACTAAACCTTTGGTAAAGTGATATCAAGTAATCATAGCTTCATAATGACTTTCTTAATAAAACAAAAAGAGTAAACCAAGTTGAATTTCATTAAGAGTTAGGAATAAGTTTCCTACAGAGAAACAAATTGGACTTAGTGACAACAAATCCGTTTGAAATATGTTTACTTATTTATTTACTTAACCTGAACTTAATTCTAAAATTATTAATTTTATAAATTACACTTTCTAAAGTAACGGATAATTTGGGTTTGTACTTCGCAAAAGGGAATATCAGTTAAAGTGAACTGAAGTACTCAAAAAAGAAATATCGCCGAGATACTCAAATAACAACAATAATATTGTATCAATAAAATGTAATCCGATAAAACTAAATCTCTGATAAAAAAATGTAATTATAAATAAATGTAGATAAGGCAGTTGTTTAACATTAATATTTTCAAATGCGGTGCTTTTTGGCTAATAAATGTAATTTAGCAATAACTATCACCAACAGAACGATTAGGTATCAAACTTCTGTACTGCTTGATAAAATAATGTAATAAGACCTCCTTTTCTCTACAGACTAAATAAAAATGCAGCTAGCTATTCGTGTTTTGTTTACCTTTCTTACTTCAGACTGTTACTGAGAATCTTGTCAAAAATACTCCAGAACTGATTTCGGCCGGACCCGGATTTGTATCCGGGACCTCATGATCTTACTAAATCAACGAGTTGATTGGCGGCAATTTACAGTTCAATGATTATTACTTTTATTATGAGAAGCTGCGAAATGACTCGGGAATCAAATCCGAGGCCACATGATCAGCAGTCGTGATTATGATCACTGGATTAACGAGGTAGTCACTCACACTAGCTACCTGTAGCTCGTTCATGGAATTACGTTTGTATGCGTGAACATGGCTACAGTCAGAATATGCATTAATATCGTTACGCGCTCAACGTCAAACATCTAGTAGATGTTTGACGCTAGATGGCGCTAGCATCTAGTGTCAGGAACGAGAGCGAGGGGAGCTTTGCAGAAAATGACATCACAAATCTTTACCGACAGCGCCATCCGAAGAACTATGTTCTGGAAAATCTACACTCGAACACTCGTCACTTTGCGCGCATTTACTTGAATATTCCGGATGCTTCATTGCTAATTTGTATATATAGGCGCTGCAAGATGCGATCGGGTTGGTATTAGATTTGGCGAGACAAGCGAAGCTTCGGAGCGGAATAAAGTGAATTAGTGTGTTTAATTATTAGTGTTTTAAGTTTTAATTTGTGTAAAGTAAATTAAAGTGTTAATTTAGGTAGTTTTATCGGCAATTTTTATTGTCACGAACCTCAAGCTCGTAACAATTGGTGTCAGAAGTGGGATAAAATTATGCCGATTTTACCTAAGGAGGAAACGGAGGGTGTCCGTACCAGAAGTCAACGCCAGCAGGAGACGGACCAAAGAAGATTTGGTGGTGCAACGCCGCAGACGTCGGAGGCCCAGCCACCGGCGGCAGGCCCGTCAGTAGCTCCTACATCTGCAACACCTGATTTAGGTGCTCTGATGGCGATGCTACAGGAGCAGCTGCAGCGCGAACGAGAGGAACAGGCCCGTCTGTTGAAAGAGCAGCAGGAGGAACAGGCTCGCCGACAGGAGGAACAGGCTCGCCGACAGGAGGAACAGGCTCGCCGACAGGAGGAACAGGCTCGCCGACAGGAGGAACAGGCTCGCCAACAGGAGGAACAGGCCCGTCGTTTGGAAGAGCAGCTGCGGGACGGACAAGAGGAACAGGCCCGTCGGTTGGAAGAGCAGATGCTCCTCATGAAGGACCTTCACGCTACCTTCGGGAAGGAGATCAAGGAGATGAAGGATAAGGTTACTCAACATGACAACCGCCTGTCGGAAGATGAAACCCGAATCGACCAAGTAAACAATCGGGTTGACAACGTAATGGCTGACGTGAAGAAAACGCTGGACGAACTCAAACTTGGGGAGGGAACTACAGCTCCCGTAGTAGCTACTACACCTTCGCTACGTGGGTTCAAGGTGCCACCATTCGACGGGACTTCTTCCTGGTCAGCCTACAAAATCCAGTTTGAAGCTGTTATGAAGGCGACCGGCTGGAATAAAAATCAGGCCATGACTGCTCTCACACTAGGCCTGCGTGACCAGGCCTTAACAGTTCTGGAAGCTCTCAGAGAGGAAGTGACTTATGAGCAACTCCTTGAGGCATTGGAGGCGAGATATGGCGAAGCTCACCTGGAACACGTCTTTCGTGCGCAGCTTAAAGATCGCGTGCAGCGCATCAACGAAAACCTGCAGCAGTGGGCTCTAGAGGTGGAGAAGCTGGTGCGAAAAGCATACCGGTCTGTACCTGCGCTCATTGAAGGGAACCTGGTGCAGACATTCATCGACGGCATCCGCGACCTGGAAGTCAGAGCTGCTGTGAGGCTCGGGCATCACGAGACGCTTAAGGACGCCTTGGCCCATGCACTGGAGGTGGAAGCCGTGCGGCAGAATCATCGTTCCCATCGCGTCAGGGAGGTTGCAGCAGCTACAGTTCGCGACCGCAACAAAGGATACAGCCCTAGGTGCTATGGCTGTGGGGGAAAAGGGCCACCTTCGATCCAGCTGCCTTAAGCGAACCGCAGAAAGGGAAAGTGAACGATATCAGGAGGGTAGTGCAGCTAACGGCACTGCCTGGCGGCGACAGGTTCATCGTTCACCTCACGCTAGGGAGGTTGCAGCAGTTACGGTTCGCGACCACAATAAAGGATACAGCCCTAGGTGCTATGGCTGTAGGGAAAGGGGCCATCTTCGGTCCAGCTGCCCTAAGCACACCCTAGGAAGGGAAGGTGAACGGTCTCAGAAAGGAAATGCGGCTAACAGCACCGCCCAGCAGCAGCAGGAATACGACTTTACTATCAGACACTGCAGCGGGAAATCTCACGGCAACGCAGATGCATTGAAAAGAAGACCTTATCCTGAAGATTGCAAGCATTGTAGTAGGCAAGAGAGTAAGGAAGTGGTATCCGTGAGGATGCTCAGGACAGACCACCTCAGCAACGGGTGGAAGGACAGCCTACGACATGCACAGCAGGAAGATCCGGACATCAAGCCGATTCTGGGATGGATGAAGGCCCGTGCTACCAAGCCTAAGTGGAGGGACGTCTCAGCGATTAGTTCAACCACAAAAAGCTATTGGGCCCAATGGGACAACTTGCTGCTTCAGGATGGAGTCCTGTGCCGTAAATGGGACAATGGTCGAGGAGACAGCTGTCGTTTGCAAATGGTTGTCCCTAAAGCTAAAGTGCCGAATGTTCTACAGCTGTGCCATAATGGTCGTTCAAGAGTCCATCTGGGAGTTAAACGAACTCTATTGAAGGTCCGAGAACAGTTTTACTGGGTCCATTGTCGTGACTATGTCGAGGATTGGTGTCGTACATGTACAAGTTGTGCGGCCGTGAAGGGACCTCAGACACGTAATAGAGGCGCATCGAAATTGTGCAATGTTGGTGCACCACGGGATAGGACAGCCCTAGACAATGCGGAGCCGTTACAGAAAGGCGCAAGAGGGACTCCTAAGATTGCCCATGTGGATCGCCTGGCGCGTTATTATGGGGCCGATAATGCTCGGGACGAGCATGTCTTAGGAGGGGGCAGTGTTACGCGCTCAACGTCAAATACTAGCGCCATCTAGTGTCAGGAACGAGAGCGAGGGGAGCTTTGAAGAAAATGACATCACAAGTCTTTACCGACAGCGCCATCCGAAGAACTAAGTTTCTAGAAAATCTACACTCGAACACTCGTCACTTTGCGCGCATTTACTTGAATATTCCGGATGCTTCATTGCTAATTTGTATGTATAGGCGCTGCAAGATGCGATCGGGGCGGTATTAGATTTGGCGAGAAAAGCGAAGCTTCGAAGCGGAATAAAGTGAATTAGTGTGTTTAATTATTAGTGTTTTAAGTTTTAATTTGTGTAAAGTAAATTAAAGTGTTAATTTAGGTAGTTTTATCGGCAATTTTTATTGTCACGAACCTCAAGCTCGTAACAATATGTATATCATACTTGTGAATTAAAGCTTTAAAAAGTTATTTTACTTGACTTATACTTATTTAATACTTATAAAATTTAGTAAAGCACCCTGTATCCGTTACTTTTGAACACAGGCCTTCACATAGATTTCCTTATGGAGGAAATAATTGCCGCATTATTTAATCTGATTGCTATTACTAGGGAGACGGTGCTACCCATCTCCAGATTAGTTTCTCTCTGTCGCCCCTTACGACACCCAAAGGACGATATGGGTTGGTCGATATTCTTATACCGCCTCTACTCGGTTGTCATTTAATATCAATTTGAAAGTATTTACTTACGAAAAATAAAAAATCTAAGTACACATGATTTCGGGTATAATTACCGCTTTTTAATTTAGAAAATTTATTATTTACTAAAGCGATTATAATTATAAAAACAAATGTATGTGAGTGGAGTAGATTTAACTTCGGTTTTATTGGAAATCAATAAAGTAATTGTATTTATGAAGTATTAATTTTCTTTGATACTTTTTCCACAAATCGTAAAATTCAAAATATAAATCAAGTAATTTGAAGTACGTCTAGTAAGTCTTTGATGAGGTGTGCGGAACATCTCGAGCACTCTATGGGGAGGCCTATATTCATGGGCTATAATTGATGTATATAAAATATAATCTATCGGTATATGCATAGCAATGGACAGACAGACAGAGGGATGTTGCATTTCATAATAACTAATTGATATCAGATGTGCAACAAAATTAAATTAGGGGGATAAATTTAACGACCGTAATAATAATTGAATGAATAATGTCACCACAGATAAAATTCACTATAAATACTTTGATCTGAAGTTAAACAATATTGGTAGTTAGCGAACTGAAAAAGTCCAAGTAAGTCCAAGTAACTATTAAAACAAATTAACTGTTTTAGCCTTATTCTTTTAATATATTAATTTTATCACAATTTCTATGCATTATTCAGAATACCGTATACGTGGTACTATGGTAATATATACGTGGTAGAGCCATGCTGCAGTTATATTAGTAGTATAGTTGTAGCACGAATGGGTCGGCTCGACCGGGGAAGGACCACGCTCTCACAGAATACCAGCGTGAAATAGTAGCTTAATGCTGCTGTATTTCGTATGGTGAGTGTAGAGAACCGGAGACCCCTTTTACTGGAAACGAGGCATTCCATCTTTGTCCTCACGGGTGACAACGGATCTGCATTTTAATTCGTAATTGAGGATAGATGTAGATGTCTATGGGCCACAGCAACCACTTACCATCAGGTGGACTGTGTGCTCGTTTGTCATGCTATCCTATAAAAAAATACCGGCCGTGTAGGTGCGGTGTAAGAATATCACTACCCCTATCGTCTCGTTAATATCGTAAGAGGTGGCAGATGGAAACGAACCAAGAGACGAGCAGCAGCGGCTTTCACAGTAAAAAACTGCGGTTGCAGAAGCGCCTGCCGAGCTTTGTAATTATGGCAAATATCTTCCCTATGGGGCATTATATGTGAGAGGTCTATGTTGAGCAGTGAACTTTTACAATAATAGGCTGTAACGGAAACGATTTAGAGTGCAATTTAAATCATGGATTTGTTTCGTCATTTTAATTGACAGAAATCGCGTAAAAATCAATTTTACCGGACAACTAAAGTAAGCTTTTTTATAATCTAGATCGCCAATATGAAACTTTTCGTCGCATTGTCCCTCCTGTTCGCCGTAGCCTCGGCCAGTGTTCTTCCCGCCGCTGTCATCGCCAGTGAAAACCCCGAAATCGTGGCCGCCACCCGAGTACCGACCCCGCTACTGCTGCTGCTCTTGAACAAATGCTCCTTGAAATCCTCGGCCTTTCTAAGCCTGAACCCATCGAAGTTGGACCTGCAATCGTCGACAACTACGAACCCATCTCCATTGGGCCTGCCATCATAGATTTCCCCCTGCCCGACGGGGGTGCTGTCACTGCTGTAGAGCCCAACCCTACTATTCCGTCACCCTCCTAATCCCCTCTAGTCCAAATCATCATTAAAATCAATCAAGCTTTGGCTAACGCCATTGGTGGCTCTCCTGTTGTTGTTGAGTCTGTCAACCCACCAGCACCTACTCCTGTCCAAGTTATTGATGCCGCTCAAATTCCTGATCAAGTTGTTGTTGTCCATACACCTGTTGTCGCTGAGCCCGTAATTGTTGTCGACAAGCCCGTTACCGTCATACACAAGCCTGACGTACCTGAAGATGTCGTTGTCGATGAACCTACTGTCGCCGAGGCTGTTATCGTTGTAGAACAGCCCAAACCCTCTCTGACGTAAACGCAACCTCCAGCCCGAGGCATAAAGGAGTGTTCCAGTTTGTACCCCGGGTAGGAGAGATACGAGACATCAACCGGAGAGGACACCTGCGTCTCGGTCAGAAAGAGCAGAGCCGGCTTCGCTGTCTCGAGATGGTAGTGGACGGCGTTTAGGTTAGAGTGAAGTCCCCTGATAGTGATTGCAGTGGCCCATACATGTACCCTCGATTACGAATCAAAGTGCAGATGAGTTGTCACCCGTGAGGACTAAGATGGAATGCCTCATTTCCAGTAAAAAGGATCTCCGGTTCTCTACACTCACCATACGAAACACACTATCATTGAGCTACTATTTTACGCTGGTATTCTGTGAGAGCGTGTTCCTTCCCCGGTTGAGCCGACCCATTCGTGCTACAACTATACTACTAATAGAACCGCAGCATCTCTACCACGTATGAGTCGTATGTTATACGAGTTTTGGAATTGTAGTGACTAGAAAAGTAGATTAAAGCAGTCAGTTAGTTTAAAGAAGAGTAGATTTAAGCAGTCAGTTAGTTTAAATATATAGGTTATATTTAAAAAAATATGTGAATTATTTTCGGAAAACCGACTTTCGTGCGTCATAATTAACTAAATGCTTCTGTCGATAAATATTGTGTGTTTTCTGTAGGTATTACAAAAGTGAATCTTTTATTATACTGGAATATTTGGTATCGAGATTTAATTAGTACTGTGATACCGGATTTTTATTTGCTGTTTCCGAGATTTCCCTGAATACGGCGCTAAAGGAATTGTTGACTGCGTTTTTAAGTGCTGATTTACAGACTCAGCGGTGAAAAAAAACATCTTGAGAAATCCTGAAAGATCTGAGAAATCGAAAATACTTCGAAGAATTAATAGGTTTAAAAGATTCATTACACCAAATCATCCCGTTGATATCGCAAGAGACCTAAGGAAGTCTTTGATAGCGAAATAAATATTATCTTAATCGGGCTGTTAATATATTGACCTAATAAATTAAAATTTTATCTGAGATTAAATTAAAGTTAAAGATAACGCATTTTGGTATAAATATCCCAAATGAGAAGTTCTTCTACATAGTTATTGTGAGGATTACAGACTCGAGAGTGAGTATTTAAATTTGATAAATTAATCCGTTATAATATTGTACAACAAAAACTCTTAAGTACTACCTTTTTTAATATTTTCAATTTTAACATAGTATTCACATATATTTTCATTTTTGTCACTTAAGTGTCAGGGTATGTATTATATTTCAAACTCTGTGATAGCTACGTATATTGTCATCTATATTTTGTAACGATATATTATCAACTGAACGGGAAGTGTAACAGAAACGTAAATGCCGTATAAATTCTATCACCATATTTCGTCTCATGACCTTTGGAAAACTCAGGAATGGTTTCCGATAGAAGGGATCCAGCCATCGGGTCCATCTCCTTTAATCCCATATCTGGATTGCATTGCTTCTATCGGATCCAAGTCGTTTAATTCCAACCTAAAATTTCACACTCGTAACGGTGAGCAAATTCTATCTGCTAGTGTAATTGCTAAACTGCCCGCCCAGCGTTGGTATTAAGGCAAATACACGGAGACGTATCAATATGTACCGTTTAGTGGTGGTGTGCCGATATCCCTACCTCATATCATCCTGTGGCGATCGAGGGAAATGAAATAGAAGACAGGCAGCAAGGTACTTTCCATGGGTTGTGGTAGTGATGGTGGAAGCTTGCACATAGGACTACACAGAGACTAACCGCTACTTTTCCGACACATGCTGTGCTCAATGCTACGCATATACCATTTCAATCGAAGGAGGATAAAACGCATGTGTTAGTAATGGCTGCAAAACGGATCGACACCTCCGGGGAAAGACCATGACCTTATGCAATACCAACATAAAATGGCACCATAATGCTGCTGTGTTTTATTCCGTCTCATTCCTCAGCGGTGATAATGCATCTTCATTAAGATACTTATTTTATATTACCTATATTATTAATATTTGCTTTAAGGAGGTGCACTCGTTTGTTTTGTTGCACTAACTTCTATAAAATAAATTCTTATTTTCAGAACATGAAATTCTTCATCGCTTTCGCTCTTCTTGCCGTGGCCTCGGCCAGCGTCATTCCTGCCGCAGTCATCGCCAGCGACAATCCTGAGATTCAGGAGATCGTGGCTGCTATCCAGAGCCCCAGCACTGACCCTGCTACCGCCGCTGCTCTTGAAGAATTGCTCCTGGAAATCCTCGGCATTGCTAAGCCCGAACCTATAGATGTTGGACCCGCCATCGTAGACAACTATGAGCCTATTGCCATCGGGCCCGCTGTCGTCGATTTCCCCTTGCCCGATGGTGGTGCCGTGGCTGATGTCAACCCCACCCCTGTCATGCCCGCTCCTGTTGAATCCTCGGCCAGCGCTCCTCTTGTGCAGATCATCTTAAACATCCAATCTGCGTCTGACGTTGTTGGCTCTCCCGTCTCCGTTGAGACCGTTCAGTCTCCCGCTCCTACCCCTGTTCAGGTTGTGGATGAAGCTGTTAATGCCGAGCCTGTTGTCCCCGTGCCCGTCATCGTCGTAGACAAGCCTATCGTTCCCGAGCCCGTCATCGTCGTGGACACGCCTATCGTCCCCGAGCCCGTCATCGTCGTCGAAGAAGCTGATAAGCCCGAGACTGTCGTCGTCGCTCAGCCAATCATCCCTGCACCAGCAATCGTTCTTCCTGAAATTCTCAACTAATAAATAAAACGTACCAAATATGACAACAATACCTAAATAAATAATAAAAAATATACGAGAATATTATTATCACGTCATTTGTTTTCAACACTTTTTTGTTTATTATTTTCTCTTTTTCTTTTTTTCTTTTCTTTTTTTCTTTTTTCTTCTTTAGTAATATATTTTTAAACTTATATATATATATATATATATATATATATATATATATATATATATATATATATATATATATATATGTGTATATATATATAAGTTTAAAAATAGTATATAAAGAACAATCATGTGTATAAATGTACCTAGATAAAGACATAAATCCACCAGCATTGTTTACTAATAATTTGTTTTCCACTGTGCACACCTTAAAACATTTTGCCACTTCACTGTCACCTAACATTGACCTTTAAATAACCTTTAACTTTCATCATGGATTTTCTTAAGAAGTCAATTGAAGAGCTAACGCTGAATTTCACTTCACGTATGGATGAGTTCCAGAGGGAGGTCAGAACATCCATCCCTGCAACAAGCCCTTCTTCCAACATTAATGCACAATTTAATGCCTTTAGAGCATTTGTCCTGTCAGCACTTGGGAATCTGCAATTTCAACTCCAGCTTCTCTGTAGGAAGCAAGAGGAAATGGAAGTAAGGACCAGGAGGAAGATTTTGCTTGTCCATGGAGTGTCAGAAGCCCGAGATAGGAACCCAGTGCATTGCACGAGTAAGCTATTATCGGAACGACTGAACATCCCAGAAATAACTGAGGAATTTATCACCAGATGCCATCGCTTAGGGCGCCCCCGCGGAGACAAGCCTCGTGCACTGCTCGTGAAATTTCGAATCAGGATCTCCGTGACAAAGTTTGGTTTTCCAAAACCAAGTTAAAGGGTAGCGGAGTTACTCTATCTGAGTTCGGCGTTCGTTGTTGCTCGGAAGCGTTTTGGTCTTTCACAATGTTGGACACGAGACGGATACGTTGTGGTGCTTGGGTCCGATGGCACGAAGCACCGGGTGTACACCGTGGCTGAGGTGATCGCCATTCCTGATGATGCTGATGAAGCACTACCATCCTGATGGAGCTGGTAGTGTTCCTACTAACTCATTCTTGACTGCGGCGACGGCGGTGGCGGCATCTTAGGCTCCCAATCCCTGTGTTACTACAGCTAGGGCTAGGAAGACGACGAGAAAATGATGTTAGTGGCGTGTTTCTCATGTAATTTCGCTTTTATTCATTTACTCCAGCAGCTCAATTCATATATTATTACTATTTTTTTCTTCTTTTTTTTTATAACTTTTGGTTATCAGGTATTATTAATATTATTTCATATTCCATAGATTTCTATGCCATTAATTTCATAACAGATTTGCACTGGTTTGATGACTATTACTCAAATTATTTTAATCATTGCACAATACAGGTAGATTAATTGTTAATTCTTTTTATTTATTTTTTTATTTTCTGATATTTGTTTTTACGTATTAACTTTATAATGACATTTGTTAGGTACCTGCATTGAAGTAATATGTACTTACGTACTAGAACAGCTATCTCAAACAAAAATGTGCGCTACTCTGTGTTCGCGCGTTTGGTTTTTTTATCATAGAATAAACATAGGTAGAATGATCCGTAGGTAATAGTAGATTGTATTGTTAAATAGCTAAATTATATCGAGAACAATATTTAAATTTTGTCATTTATTTTGTATATTATATTTGTTTATTTAATATAATATTACATAATATTCATTTTATCACAATTACATTTTAATGATATTTTTATCTGAATATTTTAAATGGTATCTATGTCAAATATAAAAAAAACATACTAAATGTATGTTTAACAAAACTTATTAACATAAAATTTAAATTACAAATATATTTATTTAAATTAGAATTATAAATGCTGTAAATAATCGTTCATAAATGCTGGGCACGCGAGAGTTAAAAATGGACTTTTTTTAAATCAACACAACACGTGACGACTCTACAAGCGCCTAGCGAGTGACTGAGTAAAGTGCAGTGCATGCACCGCAGTTGAGTGGAACAGAGTAGCTGAATGCAGTGTCTCCTCTAGTACGTAGTACATAATAGCTCAATGGGTACCTGTAACCACAGAAGCATTCGTTGATTTCTTTCTTTTTTAGTTTATTAGTATAGCAAAGGCATATAAACCCATACTGCCTAGTCTGACCTGCATAATTTCTTCTTACAATTTATTGGTGTCAGACAGCTAGTTTTTGGGAAGTTTTACTACTAAACAATCAGTTTTATTTCTTTAAGTTGTTGTATTGTTATATGCTTTATCTTTCATACTGTTGGTGGTTGTAATAGTGTAGGTACCGTCTGATCTTGCATTTTTATTTTAATTTTATTTTTAAGTGTATATAAGTAGTATACATTTATTTGTATATTTTAATATAGCATTTATGTTATCCTCAAACATTTTTAACGACAGTGATTTGTTTCTGACGTTGTCTTCGGATGATGAGACACTTAGTGACGTTAGTTATCACAGCACAACTGCTTCTCCTTCACTCAACATTACCTTAAATTCTTGTTTCTCAGACTGTGTGAATAACTTCAATGCTATTCATATTAATGCCCAAAGCATTCCGGCTCATTATCCTGACATGCTTGCGTCATTTGAATCCCAAAATATTCACGCTATTTTAGTTTCAGAATCTTGGCTAAAACCCTGTCTGCCTTCTACTTCTTACTCTTTGCCCAGGTTTCATCTAATTGGAAATGATCGCAGTAATATGGGTGACGGGGGCGTGGCGATCTATCTTAGATCCTACTTTCCATTTAAAATGCATGTCAACCACCCCCTGTTGATTCTGCTGACCATTTGCTGGTTGAGGTCTCCCTGTCTCAGAATAAAATCCTTCTTGGAGTATTATACAGTCCCTCTCTTTCTGTAAACTATTTTACTTCTTTCGAATCTCTTTTGGAATCACTAGTCCCTACGTATAGTCATACTATTTTGATGGGAGACTTTAACACCTGTTTGCTTAAAGGCGACAATCGGGCTATAAAACTTAAGTCTATAATTGAAGCGTGTAATTTGCAAATCCTACCCCTTCCTGCTACTCATTACTTTCCTAATTTTAAAAATTAAAAGCCGACTTCAAGAACTAAAAAGTATCAAAAATAATCACATTTAAGTCGAGACTTTGATTCGACGTTGAGTCTAATCATCGAATACTTTAAAATTGCCTTTTACGTTTTATTAAAGCCTAATATTTTTTGTAACTCTGTAATATTTGTTTATAATTTATGGTCTTCACAGATTTTCGTCTTTTATAATAGGCACAACACATTAAAAAAAATTTGGAATGCTTGTAAAATTTACAGGCATTTATACAAGGTGGCCCATAAGTTAGAAATGTAAATTTCGAATAAAATACAAAAGGCGCGCATGAGTGGCGCGCGCGGTGCGGGGGGAGTACCGACGGTTTCTGGGAATTCAGTTGCCATGGAGCGTTTCACCGGTGTGGACCGTGCATTTTGTGTGCGCGAGTTTTATCGAAACAATGATTCGGCTACCATTGCGCGGCGTAAATTTCGAGAATATCAGAATTTACGCAACTTTAAAGACATTCCAAGTGTTCAAACGATTAAGAACTGGGTTATTAAGTTCGAAGAGAGTGGTTCGACGTTGGGTAAACAACGGTCAGGTCGACCAAGGACATCACGGACGGAAGAAAACATCGATGTAGTGAAACACTCAATTCGTGAAAATCCTACCCAGTCTACTCGTAAGCGTTCCAGTGCATTAAACTTACCCAGAACATCGTTACAGCGAATTTTAAAGATATATTTACATCGTCACCCGTACAAGATTCAGATAGTACAGGAATTAAAAGATACTGACACTATCCACAGACTAAATTTCGCAAATGAAATGTTGAACCGCTTTACTTCGTTTAATAACGTGTTATTCTCTGATGAGGCTCACTTTCACATCAACGGCCATGTAATAAGCAAAATTGTCGCTACTGTAGTTGCGAAAATCCAAATCGCAAACATCAAAAGCCCTTACATAGCCTTAAAGTGACAGTTTGGGCGGCTATGTCAGCGCATGGCATTATAGGCCCTTACTTTTTTGAGGACGGCAGAGGCCGCGCGCTTACTGTTACTTCACAATGGTATGTAGCTATGATCCAGGATTTTTTTACACCAGTGTTGCAGAATTTTCCAGGCTTCAATACGTGGACCTGGTTTCAACAAGATGGAGCAACTGCCCATACCTCTAACGTCGCTGTGCCGGTCGTCCGTCAACTTTTCCCTAATAAAGTGATCTCTCGAAGAGGAGATATTCCTTGGCCACCACGTAGTCCAGATCTGACCCCAATGGACTTTTTCTTATGGAGTTATCTTAAGACTAAAGTGTACGAAACCAACCCGCGGACAATTGACGTCCTGAAAGAAAATATCCAAAGAGAAATGGCAAACATTACAGAGCTTACTTGCCGCGCAGTGATGGATAATCTTAAACGTCGCTTACAGGAGTGCCGCAATCGTAACGGATTACATTTAGATGATGTAATTTTCAAAAAAATAATTCCCATTTTATAAGGATTATGACAAAATAAAAACCTTTTTCATAATGTCATTAGTTTTTTTTAAATTATTTTTTTACATTTCGAGGGACTTATGGGCCACCCGGTATTTTAAAATACTCTTCCCTTATTTACTTATTCATAATTTTTCATCTCATTTTTTACTTTAACTTCATTAACCACATACTTATACCCGTGTAGTGGCGGGCAAGAATACCCACAACCCCATATCTTCCTGTGGGTGTCGTAAGAGGCGACAGAGGGAAACTGAGGCAGAAGATGGGCTGCAACATCTTTCTATAACACAGCAAAAAGCAATAAAAATTGCGGTTGCCAACCCGCTCGCCAAGCGTGGCAACTATGGCAATATAACCCCATGAGCGACGTCACAAATAAACGGCCCCCAGTCCCCGGCGGCCCTGCTATTCCTGGTTACAGTGGCGAACGTGGTAACGGCGGGGCAGGGGGTGCCAAGAATCTTCAGTGGAGGTTCAGCTGCAGCTGCCAACTAAGACAACTCGACCTTGTAACGCATGCACCCTGAGGACTGACGAGAAGATCTTGGAGCTGGAAGAAGAGATAAACAAGTTAGGATGGGATATTATAGGATTATCCGAGGTCCGAAGAGAGGGGGAGGACACGGTAATCCTCGAATCCGGCAACTTGTTTTATCTCCGGGAGGTCGACCATCTGTCTCAAGGAGGTGTTGGATTGATCGTCCAAAAGTCTCTCGTTAATAACGTTGTAAAATTTGGGAGTGTTGCGAGGGTTGCGTACCTTATACTCAGAATCACCGAACGGTATTTGCTGAAGATCATACAGATTTACGCACCATCCTCGGCACATCCCCATGAGAAGGTGGAGAAAATGTAGTAGGATATCTCTAGTACCATGCATTTCTTCAATACCCACTATTCTATGGAGAAAGATGCTCTCTTTATGATAGACACTTTCTTCCAAAAGCGGCCCCACAAAATGTGGACCTGGTCGAGCCCCGACAGTTCGACAAAAAAATAAATTGGACCACATTATGACGACCAGAAAACAACTGTTCAGTGATGTCTCAGTGATCGCAAGGGTGAAAACTGGCAGTGTGCCTCTCACCGTATGGTGAACCACGTCTTCAACTTCACGTTTAGGCACATTGAACGTAAACGTAAAGTTCGAGACGTCACGTCTTATGAAGTCAACGCTCCGTCCCACTCGTGCTCGAAATCGTGGACAAAATCATTTTCAGTGCCTAGAAGACTGCAATGCAGTGGATGATATTAATGATAAGTTTGTAGAAACTATACATGTGATCGGACCTAAGTTCAGTAAGACCCGTCGCAGAAGAACACAAAAACTCTCCGATCACACTCTTAATCTTATGGCTGTTAGACGGGAGATGAAGCTGCAGTCTTCAGTAAATTTGACAGCATACAGGCAACTAAACGGACAGATCTCCAAACGCATGCGGCGGGATTTACGCAACTTCAATAAAGCTCGTGTTGAAGAAGCGATCGAGCGGAATCAGGGCTCCAAAGTCTTTGCCGAAAATCTGTTGACCAGAAAAAGTCAACTGTCGAAGCTGAAGACAAATCGTCTCGCACGCAGACTTTCAGCCTCCCGAACATGCCAGTTTCCGAAAAGACTTCAGTACCATAGACCACACCTTGCGGCAGATTGCCTTGCATATATGGACTATGAAAAAACCTTTGATTCCTTATTAATAAAATTAGGCGTTACTTTGCGGAAATCCATTGTATTAAAGTTGGTAAGAATTTTATTTTAGTGAGCGAATATGTGCGAAATAATTCTTACCATCTTTAAGCCTTTGATTCCGTTGAAATTTGGGCGGTGCTACAGTCCCTTCAGCGGTGCCAAGTTGACTGTCGGAATATCGAAATGCTGACGTGTTAGTACAGTAGGGCTACGATGGCTATCCGAGTACAGAACCAGAGTACGAAACCTATCCAACTGCGGAGAGGTGTAAGACAAGGTGACGTTATATCCTCGAAACTCTTATAGGTATACGGTATTAAAGTCAATAGCAAGTACATCGCTCACCTTCGATTTGCCGACGATATAGTCCTTAGTGCAGAATTGCTGGAGAACCTAAGCACTATGCTCAAAGACTTCAATAGTGTATCCCAACGGATGAGCCTTAAGATGAACATGGACAAAACAAAATTCATGTGTAATGTCCATGTCACACGTATGCCGGTGATTGTTGGGAGAACTAATCTCGAAGTTCTTGACGAGTATGTTTACTTGAGACAAGTAGTCCGACTAGGTAAGTCCAACTTCGACCGAGAGGTCAATCGACGGTTTCAACTCGGCTGGGCAGCGTTCGGGAAATTACGACATATCTTCTCGTCAGTATACCTCAATCTCTAAAACCTAGATTGTACAACCAGTGCGTGTTGCCAGTGATGACTTACGGATCTGAGACGTAGTCTTTCACTGCTGGCCGTATGAGGACGCTCAAGGTCGCTCAGCGAGCTATGGAGGGGGCTATGCTCGGAGTTTCTCTACGTGATAATTTAATGAAAATTATAATGATGAATGCGCACAGCAAAGTTGTCGGACAATTTTTCAGCATCTGTCTATGCGTCTGATTACATTCTGGGTATCTATTAAAGGAAGAGTGAAAAGGCTTTTGTTAAGCTATAAGAAAGTGCTATTGCATGTAGGGATTCATCATCCCATACCACCAGGTGGGGTTGTAGCTTAGCGCTATATTGTATTAAATAAATAAATATCTTTTAAAATAAATAAATAAATTACCTTTACTACTACCACTAACTACTAGGACTTAGAGTGTGTTTTTAATATAAAAGTTTATGGATGGAAGAACTTTCTGCACTTTGGGTACCCAAAATGTTTGCCGATGCGCAAAAAATGCAGACTGAATATTTTCTGAGGTTTTTGGGAACTGTTGCAATAAGACTCTGACCTTTATTTGACTCGTTTTATAACAATGAGTATCAGGAAACTACGACATATCTTCTCGTCAGATATACCTCAATACCTGAAAACGAAAACACGAGAGTACAAATATGAGAGTATTCTTGAAAGATAGTTCTACCGCTGGTCAGTTTGCACCGGACTTTAATTCAAATAGGGTAAGGAGATTATCCTATACAGTAGATAGTAAAGTTGTAATACCAACAAGTCTGTCCATAGTAGTAAAAACTCTCAGGGATTACCGCCAAAGTAATACCATCGCTAACATTGTGAAAAAACCCGTAGACTGGTTATACGAGCATGTTATTTTGACGTCTAAAAATGACACGGCGCATAATATTAACGATCTTTTGCTAAAATCATTTGAAGGGTAAGAAATTAGCTATAAATCTGTGGATTCAGTAATACAAGTTAATGATGCAGTAAATTATCCCGTCGAGCTCATATTCTCACCCTTAACTTAAAACCTCCAAAATTATGCAATAATATCAGACTACAAATAAGAGCTCTCCATAAAAATGTATTAGAGGCAAAAGTAATCACCGGATGTGCTTAAGGGGAATCAGTTTGCAAACCACGAATACCTTTAATAACCCAGTGATGACTTATGGAACTGAAAATATAAATGTATGTTCACGAAACGTTATTCACGATTTCCTCAAAACGGTGGAACGATATTATATAAAAAATAATTTCCATTTTCACAGATCACAGGAAGTGTAATAAAACACAATGAATGTTTATTTACATTTGTTTTTGTTTCCTTAATCTAACAATATTTAAAGTGGCGATTATTTAGCTACGGATTTCGCGAGTAACGATAGCGGGGTCTGGCATAATTGGTTTGTTGACCACAACAACTAGGTCAGGAACCTACTGTTTTGGTGGGTTGACAGTTTCAACGGCGACAGGGGAACCACTAATGGCGTCAGCCAAAGTTTGGTTGATTTTAATAATAATTTGGACTAGAGGGGATGAGGAGGGTGACGGAAAAGCAGGGCTGGGCTCCACATCAGTTACAGCACCCCCGTCGGGCAGAAGGAAGTCTACGATGGCAGGTCCAATGGAGATGGGTTCGTAATTGTCAACGATTGCATGTCCAACATCGATGGGTTCAGGCTTAGAAAGGCCGAGGACATCGAGGAGCATTTGTTCAAGGGCGGCAACTGTAGCGGGGTCGGTACTAGGGCTCTGGATGGCGGCCACGATCTTCTGGATTTCGGGGTTTTCACTGGCGGGAAGAACACTGGCCGAGGCTACAGCGAACAGGAGGGAGAATACGACGAAATGTTTCATATTGGCGATCTAAAAATAAAGAAAATTCAAATAATATATTTGAATTTTCATCTCTCAAATCTCATCAATCAGAAATTTTTAAACATAATAATTTATTAATATTTTTATACATTTTATTACTTTTTATAAATTTTTTTGTTTAATTAAATATTTAAACTTAGTAATAGAGAGACCGTGTATATTTTCAGGGACTTTGTTGTAATAGCGTATACGTTGCCCCAAGAATGAATTACTGACTCTGTGGAGTCGAGAAACTGGTAGCACCAGCTTGTGTTTGTTCCTAGTGTTTACAGTGTATGCCACTTTTTACTAAAATACCTTTGTTTTTGTGAATATACATCAAATTTTCATAGATATACTGAGAGGCCAAAGTGAATATATTTATTTCTTTATATGTTTCTCTAAGAGACTCTCTCGGTTTAAAGTTGTAAATAGCTCTAATGGCCCTCTTCTGCACAACAAAAATAGTTTCTAAATCAGCTGCAAAAGAAAGCACGGTACGTTTTTGGTTTTAACGTTTTCATTCTGGAAATTTCGATCTTCAGAACCAACCCCGTGGACGGCCGGAGACCAAAGTGGAAAATGAAGAATTAAAGCCTATTGTGGAAGCGGATCCATCACAAAGTACTTCAAAGATAGCTGCAGGCTTCGGGGTAAGTAATAAAACGGTATTAATCCACTTGAAGTAAATCGGGAAAGTAAACAAAACTTGAACGATGGGTACCTCATGAATTAAGTGAATCGAACTTGCAAACACATATATGATATTATGCTATGGAAATAACTGAAATAAACTAATCTAGCTGTCTCGATACTAGTGAGATCTCTAATCTTTTACAGCATAAGCTGCAGAGCTTAGTCTGCTAGTTTAGATATACGGGGGCTCCACTGAAGCTTAACGTCGAGAGTGATGCCAAGAAAAACAGAGGATTCAACAGGCTGAGTCCTGTTGAATCCTTTGTCCTTCCCCAATTAAAAAACACATTGGTACTCTGATTATTAATATTTCATCATCATCATTACAGCCCTTCACAAGTCCACTGCTGAACATAGGCCTCCCCCAAGGTATGCCACAAAGCACGGTCCTGAGCTACCTGCATCCATCGACTTCCTGCATGTCTTACCAGGTCGTCACTCCATCTAGTGGGGGGTTGCCCTACACTTCGCCTACCGGTACGAGGCTTGTCGGTTCTTCGAGCTATATGGCCGGCCCATTGCCACTTCAGCTTACTAATCCGTCGGGCTATGTCGGTCACTCTGGTTCTACTGCGGATATCCTCATTTCTAAGTTTTCCACGCAGAGAAACTCCGAGCATAGCCCTCTCCATAGCTCGCTGAGCGACTTTGAGCACCCTCATACGGCCATTTGTTGTTGTAAATTAAAAATTAAATACATTTAATGTTATTGCCGATTAAATGTAGATTATTAACGTTAAACCAATGCACTAATTTCGATATAGCATTATTCATTAACTTTATACTTATTCTGAACCACCTCTGCAAACTTGGCCTGTTATTGCAAAATAGCCCTGTATATGTTTTTTTTATCTATAGGATAGGGTGACAAGCGAGCACACAGTCCACCTGATGGTAAGTCAAAATGCAGATGAGTACTGAGATGAAATCCCTCATTTCCAGTAAAAATGGTCTCCGGTTCGACGAAACACAGTAGAATTAAGCTAATATTTTACGCTGGTATTCTGTGAGAGCGTGGTCCTTCCCCGGTTGAGCCGACCCATTCGTGCTACAACTATACTACTGATGGAACCGCAGCATGGCTCTACCACGTATGAGTACGTATGTTATACGAGTTTTGGAATTTTAGTGACTAGAAGAGTAGATTAAAGCAGTTAGTTAGTTTAAATATATAGGTTATAAAATTTAAAAAATATGTGAATTATTTTCGGAAAACCGACTTTCGTGTGTCATATTTAATTAACTAAATGCTTCTGTCGATAAATGTTGTGTTTATCTGTAGGTATTGCAAAACTGAATCTTTTATAATACTGGAATTTCTGGTATCGAGATTTAATTAGTACTGTGATACCGGATTTTTATTTGCTGTTTCCGAGATTTCCCTGAATACGACGCTAAAGGAATTGTTGATTGCATTTTCAAGTGCTGATTTACAAACTCGGCGGTGAAGAAAAACATCTTGAGAAATCCTGTATACCTGAGAAATTAGAAATACTTCGAAGAATTAATAGATTTAAAAGAACTCATTACGCCAAATCATCCCGTTGGTGTCGCAAGAGACCTAAGGAATTTTTTGATAGCAAAATAAATATTATCTTAATCAGGCTTTTAATATATCGAGCCAATAAATTAAAATTTTATCTGAGATAAAATTAAAGTTAAAGATAACGTATTTTGGTATAAATATCCCAGATGAGAAGTTGTTCGGTATAGTTGTTGAGAGTATTACAGACTCAGAGTAAGTATTTAAATTTGATAAATTATTCCATTATAATATTGTATAACAAGAACTCTTAAATGCTACCGTTTTTAATAATTTCAATTTTAACATAGTATTCACATATTATATTTTCGTATTTGTTACTTAAGTGTCAGGGTATGTATAAAATTTCAAACTGTTTGATACCTAGGTATATCGTCATCTATATTTTGTAACAATATATTATCAACTGAACAGACAGTTTAATAGAAACGTAAGTGCTGCAAAAATTTTATCACCTTATTTCGTCTCCTGAGTGTCCTAAGAGTCGACCGTTGGAAATCTCAGGAAGATCAAATGGGAAACCAGGATAGAAGGGATACCTCCCAACTATCGGATCCATCGCGTTTAATCCAAGCCTAAATTTTCACACTGGTGGCGCGCATTGCTAAACTGCCCGCCCAGCGTTGGTATTAAGGTTATTAACAACGTCTCCGTGTATTTGACACGGAGACGTTGTGTAAACATGTACCGTTTAGTAGTGGTGTAACAATATCATTCTGTGGCGATCGAGAGAAATGAAATAGAAGATAGGCAGCGAGGTACTTGTCACAGGCTGTGGTAATGATGGTGGAAGTTTGCACATAGGAAGGATTACACAGAGACAAACCCGCTACTTTCCCGACCCATGCTGTGCTCAATGCGCCGCATATCCCATATCGATTGAAGGATAGAACGCATGTGTTATGGCTGCAGAGCGAATCTACACATACGGGAAAAGACCATGACTTCATGCAACACCGACATAAAATAATACCATAATGCCGCTGTGTTTCATTCCATCTTAGTCCTCAGCGGTGACAATGCATCTTCATTTAGGTACTTAATCTATATTATGTATATTACTAAAGTTTGCTTTAAGGAGGTGCGCTCCTTTGTTTTGTTGCACTAACTGCTATAAAATACATTCTTATTTTCAGAACATGAAATTCTTCATCGCTTTCGCTCTTCTTGCCGTGGCCTCGGCCAGCGTCATTCCTGCCGCAGTCATTGCCAGCGACAATCCTGAGATTCAGGAGATCGTGGCTGCTATCCAGAGCCCCAGCACTGACCCTGCTACCGCCGCTGCTCTTGAAGAATTGCTCCTGGAAATCCTCGGCATTGCTAAGCCCGAACCTATAGATGTCGGACCCGCCATCGTAGACAACTATGAGCCTATTGCCATCGGACCCGCTGTTGTCGATTTCCCCTTGCCCGACGGTGGTGCCGTGGCTGATGTCAACCCCACCCCTGTCATGCCCGCTCCTGTTGAATCCTCGGCCAGCGCTCCTCTTGTGCAGATCATCTTGAACATCCAATCTGCGTCTGACGTTGTTGGCTCTCCAGTCTCCGTTGAGACCGTTCAGTCTCCCGCTCCTACCCCTGTTCAGGTTGTGGATGAAGCTGTGAATGCTGAGCCTGTTGTCCCCGTGCCCGTCATCGTCGTGGACAAGCCTATCGTTCCCGAGCCCGTCATCGTCGTGGACACGCCTATAGTCCCCGAGCCCGTCATCGTCGTCGAAGAAGCTGATAAGCCCGAGACTGTCGTCGTCGCTCAGCCAATCATCCCTGCACCAGCAATCGTTCTTCCTGAAATTCTCAACTAATAAATAATACGAAATATGACAACAATACCTTAAATAACTAATAGATAATAAAAAATATATAAGTATCTTATTACGTCATTTGTGTTCAACACTTTTTTGTTTATTGTTTTCCTTCTTCAGTAATATACCTACATAAAATAGATTACATTCGTAAATTGTATGTTTAAATAAAATTATCACTCAAAGTCAGGAGTAATCTCCCTAAGGACAGTTTATTACCTAATATTAGACTCTGAAGTGATTTTGTCATATTATTTTTGTTTTATACTTTAATGCCAAAAACCAATATTTCGATTAATTTCTCTCTTTTTATTTTGAGTAGTCTTTTTAGCATACTTCGAAAAAAAGTTGAGGTTTTCAATATTTTTTTAAGGAAAAAGGACATCTACATATCCTCAATCCTCAATTAAGAATCTAAATTCAGATGCATTGGCATCTGAGGAATAAGATGGAACGCCGCGTTTCCTGTAAAAAGGGTATTCGGTTCTCAACATACCAAAAACAATAACTTTGAGTTGCTATTCTGGTATTCTGCGAGAGCGTGGTCCATTCCCGGTGTAGCAGATCCATTCGTTCAATCATTCTTTTTATTTAATAGTTCATTAGGATGGTCTCATATAAATTTGAAGAAAATTTCCAGGATGGTAAAACAGCATTTTTAGTGATACTATATAGACTACATTAAGATTCCTTTGTCTACTCAAAAGCGTTAAGAATTAATTACCTTTAATTTATAAATAAAAACCGGCTTCAAGAACTAGAGAGTATTAAAAATAATCATATTTAATTCGGGACTTTGATTCGACGTTGAGTCTAATCAACGAATTCTTGAATACTGCCTTTTACGTTTTGTCAAAGGCTCATATTTTCTGCACCTCCCGTAATATTGTGAAAATATTTGTTTATAATTTACGGTCTCCATAGATTTTTGTCTTTTATAATTCGCACAGCTCATGAAACTAAAATTGGCGTCTAAGTAACAATTTTGTGATTTTTTCTTATAATCGAATAATATGAACGGTGGTGAACCTGTGCATCTAAGAGTTAACGCGGGTTTTTATTGATTGCTTTGTTTGTCTTATGTAAGAGAGACCACATTCACCTCACAATCAAACTTGTACACTCCTATCTTTTGCATAGGGACATTACACTTGGTTGATGTTAAAAACTGCCTAAACTTCTTCAGCGGCTTGAAGTATTTTTTTTATGGAAGCACGTTTCCAGATGTAGCCAATCTTGTCAGTGACATCTCTGAAATATGGCAGAACAGCTACATACACCGGTACACGCTCGACTGTGGCCGGTTTCACTTGTTCACTGTGACGTAGGCGTGGGGCCCGTGTAAAATTTGCAGGCATTTATATTTCTAAATATTACCCCTTATTTATTTATTCATAATTTATCATCATATTTTTAGTACTTTAGCTTCATTTATCACATACTTTTACGCGTTTAATGCGGATTAGAATACCCACTACCCCATATCTTCCCGTGGGTGTCGTAAGAGGCGATAGAGGGAAACTGAGGCAGAAAATGGGCAGCAGCATCTTTCTGATAACTTCAAAAGCAATAAAAGCTACGGCTGCCAAACCACTCGCCAAGCGTGGCAACTATGACAATATGGGGTATATTCGATTAAACCATGAGCAACGATTTAAATGAACGGCCCCCAGTTCCCAGCGGCTGCCCTATTCCTGGCTACGGTGGCGACCTTGGTAACGGCGGGGCAGGGGGTGCTAAGAATCTCCGATGGAGGTGCGGCTGCTACCTAAGAACGCTTGATATGGTAACATATAACGCACGCACCTTGAGGACTGACGAGAAGATCCTGGAGCTGGAAGAAGACACAGACAAGTAGAACTGGGCCATTATAGGATTATCTGAGATCCAAAGAGAGGGGGAGGACACGGTAATCCTCGAATCCGGCAACTTGTTCTATCACCGGGAGGGCCTCCTCTCCTCTGTCCCAAGAAGGTGTCAGATTTATTGTCCACAAGTCTCTCGTTAACAACGTTGTAAAGATTGGGAGTTTGTCGACGAGGGTTGCGTACCTTATGCTCAGAATCACCAAACGGTATTCGCTGAAGGTCGTAGAGATTTACGCGCCAACCTCGGCACATCCCGATGGGGAGGTGGAGGAAGTGCATGAGGATATCTCAAAAGCTATGCATCCCTTCAAAACCCACTATACGGTGGTAATGGGAGACTTCAACGCAAAACTAGGTACAAGAGAGAACGGTTAGTTGAAAGTAGGGAAATTCAGAATAGGGCAACGAAATCCAAGGGACCAGCAGCCGGACGAATTTATGGCGAAATACGGCCCCATAGAAAATGGGCCTGTTCGAGCCTCGATGGTTCAACAAAAAATGAGGTTGACTTCATTTTGATGACAACTATTCAGTGATTTCTCAGTGATCGGAAGGGTGAAAACTAGCAGTGTGCCTCTCACCATCCGGTGAGCCTCTCAGGCACACTGAACCTAAACGTTAAGTTGGAGAGGTTGTTGACGAGTATGACGAGGTCAAGCAACGGATTCAACGGCTGGGCAGCGTTTGGAGATTACGTCACATCTTCCCATCAGGCATACCTCAAAACCTCAAAATTAGTTTGTACAACCAGTGCGTGTTGCCAGTGATGACCTATGGATCTGAGTGCTCCTTCACTGCTGGCCGTATGAGGAAGCTCCAGGTCGCTCAGAAAGCTATGTATATAAAGCTATATGGACAAGTCCCCCGTGACCATGGGTGCTGGAAAGCGCCCGAAGCGTCGGGAATTAAAAATAATAGTAAAATAAACGCGATAAAATCCGTAAAAGTAGTTTTAATCAATTGCTCCATACAAGTCAATTTGGTTGGGTCGCTCGAGAATCGATGCCGTTGTTGAGCTTATAAAACATATTTTTGTGTATGGGAGAATTTATAGGATTCTTTGGGTATATTTTGTGACCTTTCCAAGGTCTTTAAAGCGTTACAACTGCGTTATAAGTGCCGAGCGGCGGCTGCGGACGTCCTTTTATCTTCTTGGCCGTCTCCACTTCGAGGACTAGGACTAGGAGGGTAGGACGAGTGGCGCATCGCCATTCCAGCACTCCTCTTCCTCCGCGACTCTACGTCGGCTGCAACGGTAGGGGAAGAGGACAACCATCTCGCCACAGCCCTCCAAAACACATACAAATTAGGCTAATCACGCCAACTCGGAGTTGCCATCTTGGGCCAGCCATGTGGGTTCCTCTTTGTTCACTTCCGGAGTTCCAAAGTCGGAAGTCTGAAGTGATATTATGGGGGTGCTTAGTAAAGCACCCCCATAATATCACTTCAGAGTTTAATATACGGTAATAAATTTCTTTTATAAATCATTACTCAAAGGTCGAAATTACTCCCTCTCGACCGAGTAACGAGTGATGATTCGATTTTATACCTATAATTATAACAAAATCATTTTACTGTATTATAATAAAATTATTTTTCTGTTAAAGGAAAATAATATACATTCATAGGGCTCCGTAGTTAAGACGTTTCCCCTAGCGAACAACTATACAATCCACGCACTCTCGCTACGATATATCGCGTAAAAATACGCCCGAAAGTTTGGAATTATTTCAATTAAAAAAGAAAATCGAGCTTAAGAAATTAAATAAAACGAGGATAAAATAGATTTTTAAATTGTCTATCCATTGGTGTAATCCTCAAATGATTAGAGTGTTGCTTTAGCAACAGATGCATTTAATCAGTAATTTCAGTTATTTTTAAAAGTATGTTTTTAAATGTATTTATAACACATAAAAACAAATTATAACATGGAATGTGATTATAGGATATCGAACATGAATAAAGTGCTTTTAGTTGTAGCTTATTTCTCATAACTAATGACATAATAATCTCTGAAAAACGCACTTTTGCAAGATTTTGGTCGGGGTACCGCCTTAACAAGGGACCCTTATAGTTTCGCCATGTCCGTTCGTCCATCCATCCACGCGGTTTTACTAGCGATGATGATGACGATAAGCACTGCAATCTGCACCAATAAAAAAAATATCTGTCATTGTAAGTACTGATTATGCCTCAAACTGTAATCTGTATTACTATGGGGCAAAAGTTTATTCAATTCAATTTTTAATTCTAAAATTAGGTCTTTACCTACGAAACTGCCGTTTTTCATGAGATAACGTATTTATTATATATTTTTTATTTCTATTAAAGTAATGAGACACGCAATAGAGACCCTAGGTACATGAGTAAAGATCCCTATCCTTTCTCTGCACTCTAGGTGCTACAAACCTGTAATTTGCCATAGTTATAGATATCAATCGCACCTACAAAGGCATGAAAAAGATCTTGAATTTTTTCACCTGTCGTTTTCATCTTATAGAGTGTTTATTAGTGTTACAAAAATATAAGGGTTTTTCAAAATACGAGTAAATAAGACTTCTGCTTTCATTTAAAATTATCCCAAATTGAATGTGATTTATCGGCAAACCCTTTTACCGATCCGACCGATCGACCCTTAGGAATGTGTACGTGCAAAGTAAATTCAGTCAAAATAATGCATTACCAAGCATTTTGAATTTAAAAGATAAAAAGGACAAAATGTTTGAGATTTTTTTTAATTAATTTTTCTATTTTACATATTCTGAGCCTTCTCTGCAAACTTGGCCGGTTATTACAAAATAATCATGTATACGTTACACGAGTTTTTGTATTGTAGTGACTAGAAGAGTAGATTGAAGCAGTCAGTTTAAATATATAGGTTATATTTAAAAATAATATGTAAATTATTATCGGAAAACCGTCTTTCGTGCATCATATTTAAACTACATATTTCTGTCGATAAAAGTTGTGCCTTTTCTCTAGGTATTGCAAAACTGAATCTTTCATTATACTGGAATTACTGGTATCGAGATTTAATTAGTACTGTGAAACTGATTTTTATTTGCTGTTTCCGAGATTTCCCTGAATACGGCACTAAAGGAATTGTTGTTTGCGTTTCAAGTGCTGATTTACAACATCGACGGTGAAGAAAAACATCTTGAGAAATCCTGTATACTTGAGAAATTAGAAATACTTCGAAGAATTAATAGGTTTAAAAGAACTCATTACACCAAATTATCCCGTTGGTGTCGCAAGAGACAATAGAGTGAAATGGAGAGAGGAGTGGTGCTTTTTGCAATGGTGATCTTTTAATGGGCTTTAATGAATGATTATTATTTTGAAGACATGCAAAGACCTTAAATACGCTCTGGGGATGCATGGAAAACACTTCCTTGCCCTAAAATCCTCATAAAATGAGGAACAGCCTGTAGCCAGCAGTGCAACGTATACAATACAGACTGTAACTTAATGAATATCAAAGCAATAAAAATTAAAATTATAGTAAATTGATTGTGAGAAGATAAGTTTTTGATAGAGAAATTAATAATATCTTAATCAGACTTTTAATATATTGACCTAATAAATTAAATTTTATCCGAGATTAAATTAAAGTTAAAGATAACGCATTTTGATATAAATATCACAGATGAGA
This sequence comes from Parnassius apollo, assembly GCA_907164705.1. Taxonomy (NCBI): domain Eukaryota; kingdom Metazoa; phylum Arthropoda; class Insecta; order Lepidoptera; family Papilionidae; genus Parnassius; species Parnassius apollo. The sequence continues at coordinate 4,222,126 of CAJQZP010001207.1, read as the reverse complement.
AGTTCTTCGGAATAGTTTTTGAGAGGATTACAGACTCAGAGTAAGTATTAAAGTTTGATAAATTAATCCGTTATAATATTGTACGACAAAAACTCTTAAATGCTACCGTTTTTAATAATTTCAATTTTAACATATATTTTCATATTTGTCGCCTAAATATCAGGGTATGTTTTAAATATCAAACTGTTTGATAACAATATATTATCAACTGAACAGGAAGTGTTCAGGAAGGTTCGTCTCATGAGTGTCCTAAGAGGCGACCGTTGGGAAACTCAGGAGGATCGAATGGTTTCCGATAGAAGGGATACCTCCCAGTTATCGAATCCATCTCGTTTAATCCAAGCCTAAATTTTCACACTGGAGGCGGTCAGCAAATTGTGTATTCTACTGTAACTGCGAAACTCCCCGCCCAGCGTTGGTATTAAGGGGGTTATTAACTACACGGAGACATTGGGTCAACACGTACCGTTTAGTGGTGGTGTGACAATATCCCTACCTCATATCATCCGGTGGTGATCGAGGGAAATGAAATAGAAACTGATGAATAGGCAGCAAGGTACTTGTCATAGGCTGTAGCACAGAGACAAAGTCGCTATTTTCCCGACCCATGCTGTGCTTATCCCATATGACATATCGATCGAAGGATAGAACACATGTGTTAGTTATATCTACAGAACGGATCGACACCTCCTGTGTTTCATTCCATCTTAGTCCTCAGCGGTGACAATGCATCTTCATTTAAATACTTAATCTATATTATTAATATTTGCTTTAAGCAGGTGCGCTTGTTAGTTTTGTCACACTAATTTTTACGAAATAAATTCTTATTTTCAGAACATGAAATTCTTCATCGCTTTCGCTTTTCTTGCCGTGGCTTCGGCCAGCGTCATTCCTGCCGCAGTTATCGCCAGCGACAATCCTGAGATTCAGGAGATCGTGGCTGCTATCCAGAGCCCCAGCACTGACCCCGCTACCGCTGCTGCTCTTGAAGAATTGCTCCTGGAAATCCTCGGCATTGCTAAGCCCGAACCTATTGATGTCGGACCCGCCATCGTAGACAACTACGAGCCTATTGCCATTGGGCCCGCTGTAGTCGATTTTCCCTTGCCCGACGGTGGTGCCGTGGCTGATGTCGACCCCACCCCTGTCATGCCCGCTCCTGTTGAATCCTCGGCCAGCGCTCCCCTTGTGCAGATAATCTTGAACATCCAATCTGCGTCTGACGTTGTTGGCTCTCCCGTCTCCGTTGAGACCGTTCAGTCTCCTGCTCCTACCCCTGTTCAGGTTGTGGATGAAGCTGTGAATGCCGAGCCTATCGTCCCCGTGCCCGTCATCGTCGTGGACAAGCCTATCGTTCCCGAGCCCGTCATCGTCGTGGATACGCCTATCGTCCCCGAGCCCGTCATCGTAGTCGAAGAAGCTGATAAGCCCGAGACTGTCGTCGTCGCCCAGCCAATCATCCCTGCACCAGCAATCGTTCTTCCTGAAATTCTCAACTAATAAATAAAACGTACGAAATATGACAACGATACCTTAAATAATCGATAATAAAAAATACATAAGTATCTTAGCACGTCATTTGTTTTCAACACTTTGTTGTTTACTATTTTCCTTCTTCAGCAATATATATAAAACAGATTTCTTTTCTTAATCGTATGTTTAAATAAAATTATCACTCCAAATCAGGAGTACTCTCCCTAAGGACAGTTTATTACCTAATATTACTCCGAACTGATTTATTGATCATATTATTATTGTTATACTTTAATGCCAAAAACCAATATTTCAATTAATTTCTCTCTTCTTCTTTTAAATACTTTTGTTAAGCCGACTTCGAAAAAATTTGAGGATTTATCAATATTTTTTTATAGGAAAAGGACATACATGTATTCTCGATTAAGAATCTAAATTAAGATGCGTTGCCGCCTGAGGAATAAGATGGATGACTCGTTTTCTGTAAAAAGGGTATTCGGTTCTCTACACTCAACATAGCAAAAACAGTAACATTGAATTGCTATTTTACGCTGGTATTCTGTGAGAGCGTGATCCATTTCCGGTGGAGCAGACCCATTCGTTGTTTATAAACAGATTTTAATCATTCTTTTTTATTTAATAGTTTATTCATGAGGTTATTCATACCTCATATAAATTTGGAGAAAATTTCCAGGATGATTAAACAGGATATTTAATGTTACTATTTAGACGATATTAAGATTCCTTACTCTACTCAAAAGCGTAATGAACAAATAACTTTTAACTAAGAATTAAAAGCCTGCTTCAAGAACTAAAATGTATTAAAAATAATCACATTTAACCTCTCAAACACCAAGCGGCCAAATTTGACCGCTTCGATATTCCGTTAAAATTCAAGCGGTCAAATATGACCGCACCCACCCACAGCACTTAAATCCGTAAAAGAACTTAAATATAGATACTACTTTTCTGTGAAGAAATTTAGCATTATAGAATCAATATGAAATTTTCTATCTTCTAGTGCAATAAAAAGCTAGTTATCCTTAAGATATTTTTGTTTATAATCTACGTTCATTTTGTACGCCATTTTCGCGTGAATGTTATTGTGTTGATTTTAGGATTATTCTAGTGTTCTATTCGTGTTTTATTATAGTGTATTATTATAAAATTGTTATAAAAGTTTTTGTGTGAATATAATTTATTTTTTCACGTAAATAATTTCGATTCGAATATAAAAATAATTTTGATTTTCACGCTGCCGACATCCGCTCGGTATTAAATTTTTTGTTATCAAAATACAATGAAATCTTTTTGTAATGTAGGAAAACCTGATTTTTGTTTTAGATTAAACGATAGAAAACTTTGTACAAATTTTATAATGCTAAACTTCTTTATAGAAAACTAGTCTCTAAATATAAGTTTTAATGGTTTTAAGTGATGTGGGTGTGTGCAGTCGCATGCGACCGCTCGGGATTTGCCGAGTGCACGCGACTGCATGGGATTTTTATGAGGATTGAAGGGTTAAGTCGCGACTTTGATTTGACATCGAGTTTAATAACCAAATTCTTTGAAAATGCTTTTAACATTATATTAAAGGCTCATATTTCCTGCAACTTCCGTAATATTTTAAAAACATTTGTTTCTCATTTACGGTCTCCACAGACTTTTGTCTTTTGTAAGTCGCACAGCTCATGAAACTAAAATTGGCGTCTTAATAACAATTTTGTCATTTTTCCTTATAATCGAATAATATGAACAGTGGTGAGCCTGTGCATCCAAGAGTTAACGCGGGTTTTTATTGAACGCTTTGTTTGTCCTATGTAAAAGAGATCACATTCACCATAATTACAGAGGGACATTAAGCTTGACTGATGTTAAAAACTGCCTAATATTCTTCAGCGACTTGAAGTATATTTTAATGTAAGCATGTTTCCAGACGTAGCCAATCTTGTCAGTGACATCTCTGAAATATGGCAGTACAGCAGGTACACGCTCGATTGTGGCCGGATTCACTTGTTCACTGCGACGTAGGCATGAGACCCGAAGCTTGTTGTCATGCAAAACTTGCTATATAAATGCCTGTAAAATTTACAGGCACTTATATTTTAAAATATTACCCCTTATTTACTTATTCATAATTTTTCATCACAATTTTTAGTACTTTAACGTCATTTACCACATTCTTTTACGCGTGTAGTGCGGAACAGAATACCCACTACCCCATATCTTCGCGTAAGTGTCGTAAGAGGCGATAGAGGGAAACTAAGGCAGAAGATGGGCAGCAGCATCTTTCTGATAACCTCAAAAAGCAATAAAAATTGCGGTTGCCAACCCACTCACTAAGCGTGGCAACCATGGCAATATAACCCCATGAGCACCGATACAAATAAACGACCCTCAGTCCCCAGCGGCTGCCTTAATCCTGGCTACGGTGGCGACCGGGGTAACGGTGGAGTAACAGGGGGTACTAAGGATCTCCGATAGAGGTGTGACTGCCACCTAAGAATGCTTGAGTTGGCAACATATAACACACGCACCTTGAGGACTGACGAGAAGATCCTGGAGCTGGAAGAAGACATAGACAAGTAGAACTGGGCCATTATAGGATTATCTGAGATCCAAAGAGAGGGGGAGGACACGGTAATCCTCGAATCCGGCAACTTGTTCTATCACCGGGTTAAGTGTGATGACCCCTCTAATATCTGCTTCACAAGCACTCACAATAATTAGGCCGTGCGTCATAGCACGGGTTGCTTAGTAAGAGATATTTTAATATAAATACTAGGCTAAGTTAACTGTAAGACGGATTTAGTTTTGGAAGTAATTATAAGCTGTAACTCTGTAATTTTGTATAAATAAATTATTTTTTTTAAATAAAGTCGTTGTCGTCAACATAATTGGGGCAGCCGGTAGGATATTCGTAGTTGTCTAGGAAGAGTCTGTATCGTCGGCTATCATCGTGATCCAGCACCAGTATCCTGACAACGTGCGTTTCAACGCTTGGACGAATATCACCGAACAAATAAATAAATTAAGGACTTCGTGACTTCAGCAGAAACAGCCGAGACTCCAGAACTATCCCAGAGGGACATGGGCAGATCTGCGAGACTGTGAGTAAAACTTTTCACTTCCCGTAACCTTCCTTTTTGTTTCCTCTTGTATTAGTTATTCGTAGGTATTGTCTTGGATTAGAAAACGCCATAACAATACTCTTCTACTAAACAATCAAAATTTTGTTAGTAGATCTTAGCCAAATCAATTTTATTCTTTGTATTTAAAAACTTTGATATTTATTTTATTTTAAAATGGAAAACATTGAAAGAATTCCCGTAGAAATGACGAAAATTATCCCAATTTTTGATGGAGATGCTAGGTTATTACCTTTATTCATAAAAAAATGCGAATATATTTTACAAACATTCCAAGGGGGTAGCTTACAAAATGAATATTTATTTCACGTCATTACCAGTCGCTTGTCAGGGGAAGCTGCTAGTTTAGTGGGAGAAAGGGAGCAGATAGACTCTTGGGCAGACCTCAAGTCGCTGTTAAACCAACACTTTGGCGACCCAAGGTCTTAAGAATGCTTAACTATGGAGCTAGAGAGTCTTAGAAAACATAGGAACGAAAGTTATCAAGAATTTTGTCACCGGGTGCAACATTTAAAAAGCATTTTATTTTCAAAAATTAACGAAACCATTAATAATCGAGACTTACGGCAAGCTAAACAAACGATATACGATAACACAGCATTAAACGTTTTTTTATACAATTTACCTGCTTACTTAGTGAGACTAGTACGACTACGTAATGTTACCACCTTAGAAGACGCATTAAAAATTGTATTAGAGGAACAGAACTTCCAAACAGTTTACGAAAATAGGAACCCAAGGTCTAATCAAAATTTTAGACCAAGCCATTTCCAAAATCATCCCAATTTTAATCATAATAATAAATATAAAGGCCCAAGTTTTCAATATCAAACGAACGGCCATTCATCGAATAACCAAAATAATTCATTTAATTCAAATAATATTTCTCCCCACTTCGTAAGTAATCATACAACGAACAACAGAAATAACTTTAATGCGAACTTTGAAACTGGGTCACCAGCACGACCGTCATCGGCGCAACACCGTCAGCATTTTTCGCGAAACAATGGGCAATACCGTGCGTCACAAGTGCCGTTGAACTCTAATACTGACGTCACAATGAGGACAGTTAGTTCAAGACGCGTAAATTATACCGATACAGAAAATAGAATTCAACCTAATACCTCGCAAAACCAAGGTGATTTTAACTCTCATTCGGTCGAAGGAGAAGATGAACACATAGGAATTTTTTTTATAATAGCCTCAACAATACGGAAAACATAGAGATTAACCATACAAAAATTTTAAATTTGCCTCATATACGTATACCAGAGTTGAATGCAGTTTTTATGTTAGACACAGGGAGCACAAGATCCTTTATTAGCCCAGAGATAGCAAACTATTATTATAAAAATTTTAAACGGCGGGAGCCTTTTGAAGTCATCAGCACTCATTCGTCAAGTAGGCATGAGGAAGTTGTATATATTACTTTGCCGAGTATTTTTAAAACTCAAATAAAACATAAATTCTACGTTTATAGCGTAGACGAAAGATATGACGGCTTAATAGGAAGTGAGTTATTAAAAGTTTTAGACGCTTCTATTGACATGAAAAACTTAACGCTTATTACAAAAAATGTTAAAATTCCTATAATTTATTCACCGCCGACAAAACAAACGTTTATTTTACCCCCAAGATGTGAACTTAGAGTTTCATTACCAGTAAACGTTAGTAATGGAGAAGCAATTTTGAATTACGTACAATTTTGCGAAGGTGTTAGAATGCCGACAGCTTTAGTTAACTGCGAAAACAGTTTCGCTACTACAGTAATTCAAAATTGTACGGAAATAGAACAAAAACTGGTAGTTACGTCACCTTTTAAAGTGGAACCAATTGAAAAATCTATGTTACTAAATAAAAACAGGGAAACGAATTTAAATTTTTCATATCACCGGGATGTAGACGAGATACTTAACGAAAATTTAAAAAAGTTAAGGTTAGATCACATGAATGAAGAGGAGAAAAATATGATACATAGTTTATGCAGGGAATATAAAGATATTTTTATTGTGAACATTTACCCTTAACATTTACCAACGAAGTGAAACATGAGATAAGGACAAAAAACGAAGACCCAATTAATATTAAAGCTCACCGTCTACCACCAGTCCAAACGGAAGAAATAAAAAGACAGGTAGAAAAAATGTTAAAAGATAATATTATACAAGAATCCCACTCTCCTTGGAGTGCACCGGTTCATCTAGTACCAAAAAAATTAGATGCATCAGGTATCTAAAAATGGAGAATGGTAATCGATTATCAACGAATAAATGACATAACGACCGATGATAAATATCCTTTGCCCAACATTAACGATTTATTTGACATGTTAGGTAATAGTACATATTTTACAACGCTGGACTTAGCGTCAGGCTATCACCAAATAGAAGTCAGAGAAGACGATAGACCAAAGACCGCATTTAGCACACCTTTCGGCCATTTTGAATTTAATAGAATCCCCTTTGGATTAAAGACAGCCCCCGCTACGTTCCAGAGAACAATGGACAACGTCCTGAGAGGACTGCAGGGAATACATTGTCTAGTCTACCTGGATGATGACATTATTTTTTCAAAAAGCCTGCCTGAGCACATTGAGAAACTTAAAGCTGTTTTTGATAGGTTTAGAAGAACAAACCTTAAAGTACAACTAGATAAGTCACATTTTAAGAAAAGAGGTATTGTACTTAGGTCACACAATAACAAGTGAGGGCCTCAAACCTAATACGGATAAAATAGATGCTGTACTTAAGTACCCTCTCCCAAAAACAGTGACAGAAATTAAAAGTTTCTTAGGACTAGTCGGCTACTACCGTAAATTTATCAAAGATTTTGCTAAAATAACAAGACCTCTTACAGTTTGTTTAAAAAAGGGTAATAAGATAATTTTGAATGAAGAATATAAAGGAAGTTTTGAAACCTGTAAAAAACTTTTAACAAATGCTCCACTATTACAGTTCCCAGATTTTCAAAAACCTTTCATATTAACAACCGATGCATCCAATTATGCTATTGGAGCCGTTCTATCACAGGGCACTATTGGAAATGATAAACCAGTAGCTTACGCAAGTAGGACATTAAGTGACACAGAAACTAGATATCGCACCATAGAAAAGGAACTTTTAGGTGTAGTTTGGGCAGTAAAACATTTTAGACCCTATTTATACGGAAAAAAATTTACTATTTATACGGACCACAGACCTTTAGCCTGGCTCTACTCCCTCAAAGAACCCAACAGTAAGTTGACTCGTTGGCGTCTTAGATTGGAAGAATACGATTTTGAAATTAAATATAAAAAAGGACAGCAAAACACAAACGCAGATGCGCTGTCAAGAATAAGATTAAACATATTAGACAACGATCTTGACTCAACTTTAGCGAATATAGACGAAGAAGATGAACGTATCAAACAAATAGTCAAAGAATTAAATGATGAATTTGTAACAATAAGAGAAAAGAAACCTAAAACACCGTCAATTATGTCAATTTCCGACACAGAAGGTGAAAAATCTATAGTTGTTTCTGATACTGAAACCGAGCCACCGATGGAACTGATGGAATTATCAGACGATGGTGTCACAGCAAACTCAGTATCAAACAGGGAACACGAAGGGATTCCTATCCTGAACGAAGCTATAGACACTAAATCACGTCAAATTTTAGTTTCTACATGGTTTACCGATAAAATATCCGTTAAAGACATTTCAAACAAAAAACAGCGTATACTAGAAGTTCACATGCCCTTAAATAATGAGAAACTTGTCAAAGATTTTTTTTAAAGAATATATAGATTTTAAACATAAATATTATATATATTTCGAAAACACGGAATTCAGGAAAACTTTTAGTAAAGTAGTAATTGAATTATACAAAAAAGGTACTTATAATTTGATGGAATGTACAGACAGAATAGTTAACCTAACCGATTCAGAACACGACCAAAGACGGGTAGTCATAGCGTATCACGAAGGGAAAACATGTCATAGAGGTATCAACGAGACCTTAGCAAAAATCAAAAGACGCCACTGGTGGGCAAATATGAAAGAAACCATAACTGCCATTATTAATTCATGCGAGCCATGTCGAAAAATGAAATACGAAAGAAAACCCCTAAAACCTTTTATCCAACTCACACAAAACCAATATAACCCATTCCAAGAAGTCTTCATGGATCTTTTGTTCATAGAAAAACAGTATTACCTTACTGGAGTCGATGCCTTCAGCAAGCTTGGACAGGCAATAAACATTCCTAATAGAAATACACCAGAAGTAGTCAGAGGATTAATAAAATACTTCGGTATGTATGGAATTCCGCGCAAAATAAATAGTGATTCGGGAGCTGAATTTAATAATGAACTTATTAAAGAATTTCTAAATCTGTACAAAATAGAACTTCACATTAGTACACCAAATAACCCTAGTTCGATGGCCATAGTGGAAAGATTCCATTCCACAGTAATCGAGATATATAGATTGGCAAAATACAATAAAAGTGATCTTGATGCGTGTTCAGTAATGACATACGCTATTATGGCATACAATAATACTATCCATTCCGCAACGGAATTTACACCTTTTGAAATAGTTTTTGGTAATACTGATAGCGGTAATGTTTTTGATATAAATAGGGAACATAACTTAATGCAAAAGTTATTACAAGATTGCGTGTTCAGTAATGACATACGCTATTATGGCATACAATAATACCATCCATTCCGCAACGGAATTTACACCTTTTGAAATAGTTTTTGGTAATACTGATAGCGGTAATGTTTTTGATATAAATAGGGAACATAACTTAATGCAAAAGTTATTACAAGATCACAGAAAACGCCTAAAAGTACTATACGAATATGTTGGGGAAAAACTAAAAAATGATAAAGCTAAAGTTAGGGACAAGAAAGGAGGTGAAGAAATACCGGAAATTAAAGAAGGTGATACAGTATTTATGAAAACAACTCGGACAAGGAAAGTCAAAGAATTACCACGTTATGAAAAAGCAAAAGTGATAGGTAAAACAAATCGTAACGTAGTCCCAGTAGAGCTAAATAAAAGAAAAACTAGAGTAGCTGCTAAAAATATAAAACGTCCTCCACAGGTCGTGGCTAGTGCTTCTAGCACTTGTGAACCAGATCCACAACCTGGAACTTCAAAATCTGGAGCGGAATCCGGGAATAATCCCGCTGAAATATGGGACAGTAGTGATGAAGAGTAGTTATTGGACAGTTTACAAAATGGTAGAGATAAACGCATTAGGAATACAAATTAATAATAATATAAATATATACAACAAAATTAATACAATTATAACAGAAAATAGTTTAGAAAAAGAACTATCAGTTATACAAAAACAAATAGACTGGTTAATTAAAGTAGTTCAAGACAAATATGATCAAATAAGTCCTAGTCATAAAACAAAAAGAGCCATTATAAGTCCTTTGGGTTCCATAATAAAAATTATATCAGGTAATTTAGATGAAGATGATGCTATCAAATTCAACGAGGAAATTGCAAATTTGAGAGTTAAAGAAAACTTAGCAAAACGTAAAATATCTTCAATGCAAAAAAGCGTTTAATGCGTTAACCAATATATCGGAGGTTATCAATAATAATGTTGAAAACTTGCACTTTAAATTCAAACAAATTGACCAACTAGAATCAAAAACTGACCATCTCATTCATACTCGTACAATGAACAGCCTTTACCAAATTCTTAATAACTTTCGTTATATTTATGAAAATATCCAAGAAATAGAAACAGCTATAGCATTCAGTAAATTACGCACCCTACACCAATCCATCATAAATTCTACGGAATTACTAAATGTTTTTAAAACAATAGAACAAAACGCACAAACCATTTACCCAGTAACAAAAAATAACCTATTAAAATTAGAACGTAACATTATTCTGAAAAGTTATATAGACAAAGACAAATTAGTTTTTATCTTAGAAATACCATTAATAGAAAAAGAAACGTATAACTATTACAAGATTATTCCTATCCCTATAAAGAAATTGACCAACACCTATACCATAATTCCTAAATACCCCTACCTATTAGTGAATGGTTTGAAATACAGAAACGTAGTAAGCCCGTGTACCCAAATAGAACCAAACAAACACTTATGTTCGGAGGAAAATATGGCACCACTTGATGAAGAAACATGCATCGAAGAAATAATGCTGATTAAAAATAACTTCAGTAATTGCCATCAACACCAAATAAAAATAGAGAAGTTGAAAATACAGAAAATAACTTTTGACCACTGGATGCTCTATGCAGAAGACGATGTTATACTGACGGAGCAGTGCAAAGACGATACCCACAGATATAATATACAAGGAACATACATTTTGACGCCGATCATAGGTTGCAGCATACAAATGGGAAAAATAACCATTAGCCTATCAAGCAACATGTCGGAAGCCAGTCTACAGACACCACTTGTGAAGATTCCGGAGGTGCATTACGACGTGACGAAAGAAGTAAAGAAGTTGGACTTAACAAACGTAGATTTTAGTGACGTAAAAGAAATTATGAATAGTGTTAGAAATAGTAATAGTGAAATGGTGGTGGAAACCCTAGTGACGAATAAAATAAGTATATGGACTTTAAGTCTTTATGTTGTAGCACTGCTAATTATAATTGTTTTGTATTTAAATGGAAATTTCATAGATTAAGTCAGAGACAAAATTCTCCGAAGTCAACTTCATCTCCTTCGGATAATTTTTTCTCTTGGGGAGGGAGACGTTAAGTGTGATGACCCCTCTAATATCTGCTTCACAAGCACTCACAATAATTAGGCCGTGCGTCATAGCACGGGTTGCTTAGTAAGAGATATTTTAATATAAATACTAGGCTAAGTTAACTGTAAGACGGATTTAGTTTTGGAAGTAATTATAAGCTGTAACTCGGTAATTTTGTATAAATAAATTATTTTTTTTAAATAAAGTCGTTGTCGTCAACTTAATTAGGGCGGCCATCTGTCCCAATAAGGTGTCAGATTTATTGCCCACAAGTCTCTCGTTAACAACGTTGTAAAGATTGAGAGTGTGTTGACGAGGGTTTCGTACCCTATGCTCAGAATCACCACAGGGAAACAAAATCCAAGGGACTAGCAGCCGGACGACTTTATGGAGAAAGAGGGACTCTTTATGGTGAACTCTTTCTTCCAAAAGCGGTCCTATAGAAAGTGGACATGGTCGAGCCCCGATGGTTCGACAAAAAATGAGGTTGACTTCATTATGACGACAACTGTTCAGTGATTTCTCAGTGATCGCAAGGGTTAAAACTGGCACCATTCGATGAGCCTCTCAGGCACACTGAACCTAAACGTTAAGTTGGAGAGGTTGTTGAAGAGTATGGTTACCTGGGACAAGTAGTCCAACTAGATAAGTCCAACTTCGACCAAGAGGTCAAGCAACGGATTTAACTCGGCTGAGCAGCGTTCGGAAGATTACGGCACATCTTCCCGTCAGGCATACCCATAGACCTCAAAACTGGATTGTAAAACCAGTGGATCTGAGTGATCCTTCACTGCTGACCGTATGAGGAAGTTCCAGGTCGCTCAGCGAGCTATGGAGAAGACTATGCTCGTAGTATCTCTACGTGATAAACTTAGGGATGAATATATTTGCAGTAGTACCAGAAGCCCGAAGAACAGTTAACCGATGGTGAAAAAGATTCTCTAGTGACAGTCTCGTACCGGCAGGCGAAGTGTAGGGCGTTCCCCCACTAGATGGAGTGACGACCAGGTAAGACATGCAGGAAGTCAATGAATGCAGGTGGCGCAGGACCTTGCTTTCTGGCATTCCTTGGGGGAGGATTATGTTCAGCAGTAGATACGTGAATGGTTGTAATGATAGTGATAATGATGAGTGCACACTACGAAGACGTAGAACAATTTTTTAGTGTCTATGCGTTTGATTACATTCTGGGTGTCTTTAAAGCAAGAGTGAAACGGCTTTTGTTAAGCTCTATATAAGGTTTTTGTTAGGCTTTTCGGAAACATTTTACAGATGTTCCTTTTTTGACAACAAAGTTATTAAATTCTTCTCCTACTGTCGCCAAATCATTGCTTAAACAAAATGTAAAGGCTTGTTCAAATACTTTTAAATTCCATAGAGAATTGCCAAAAAATACTATTAAATATTTTAAAACTGTATTGATGTGGAGAAAACGGCAGAGTTATGGGGGATTTCCATTAAAGTTATTGCATCTGTAATTGATACAATAGCACCTTCGTAAGCCACTATTTTTAATACAAGCGTCAAATCTGGTGTATTTCCTGACTTAATTAAACATAATAAAGTCTCCGCCACTTTTAGACCAATTTCTGTATCACCAACTTTAAGTAAAATTTAAAAAAATATGTTTTACATCAGATGTTAAGTTTTTTTAATAAAAATAAGTTGCTCCATACAAGTCAATATGGTTGTGTCGCTCAAGAACCGGTGTTGAGCTTATAAAACATATTTTTTGTGTATGGGAGAATTTACAGGATTCTTTGGGTATATTTTGTGATCTTTCCAATGCATTTAAAACCTTACAACTGCGTTACAGGTGCCGAGCGGCGGCAGCGGTCGTCCTTTTATCTTCTTGGCCGTCTCCACTTCCATCTAAGCGGAGCGCGCTTTGTTACTGGATGTAACAAGCAACGACCAACCAACGGATGGGATGGGAGAATGTACTAGCTTGCTACATATTTATTTATCTATGGAATGTACCGGCTAGTTACTAGCTAACAGAACAAAAATGCGAGGGTATTCGTTTTCCGCGCCCTCCATACAAGTCAATTTGGTTTTATAAGGGGTCGTTTGGCAAACGATGCCGGTATTGAATATACATATTAATGAAATTAAATATTAAACATATTTTTGTGCATGGCAGAATTCAGAGCTTGCTTTGGGTGTATTTTGTGACCTTTCCAAGGCTTTAGTCTGCGTTCACCATAAGACATTAATCAGGAAGCTACAGTACTATGGTGCCAAAAACACAGCGCTTAAACTAGTAATTTAATTTTAAGTAATAGGGTGTTCTTCGTAAAGTTCCGGATGACCCGTACAGATGGGTGTCCCTCAGGGCTCACTTCTTGGCGCATTTATAATTTTAGTGTATAGTAATTATTTACCTACTCTTATAGGAGATAATCATGATATGGTATTCTTTGCTGATGATACTTCTTTGATTTTTATTTCGTGTGTATTTTCTTGAATTTTTTATTTACAGTTGACATTGAAAATTTATTTTTTTAAAATAGTCCCGCTGGGTTTCTTGCTGGTTCTTCCCAGGAAAACGGTTTTTTCGAACCAGTGGTGAAGTAAAAAATGACTTTCAATAAGAATTGCAACGTGTAATCTACATAGAATTAAAAAATTATTCTATTTTATTCTATTCTAAGAAAGTGCTATTATGCATGTAGGGATTCATCATCACACACCGTAAATAGAGAAACCTATAGACAAATTGACGCCTTCTTTCGAATTCGCACACGAAAAAGATAGATTTATGCATACGTCTTGCATAGAAATGAGATAGAGCGGTGTGATTGTTTGTCCCTTTCTCCGTGCCGGTTTTTTAGTTTAGTAAACTCTACACTTTGCTAAACAACTTTGACAGTGTAGCGATTTAAGGAGCTTACAAGTTGGTTTAAGTGAGAAAAAGAGTGTTTTCTGAGCTTAAGATTGGTGAATCTTGTTTGGTTCAGTTCTTAGAACAATTAAATTTTTTTTATCTAAATGTGTTTAAAAGTCATAAATTTCGCAGTCTATAATTCTTGCAAATCAGTCCAACTTGTTTTCATCTCTCCTCTTCGCAGATCTTCTGAGACTTGGTACTCTTGCACATCGTTCTCACTGGCATCACTTGCAGGTGCATTGCACATCAACATGAACCATACTGGCGTATCATCTATGGCTCCGCCGACAACCAAGATTCGGCTGTGTGAGTGTTTTATTATGTTATTGTTATTTTTTACTTCATTTAAAATATATACATACATTTATGAAGAAACATGTGTTTTTTTCCGGGACTAGTTGAATCCCTCTTTTATCTTACATGATTACAGTCATCTTCGAATAGATTTTGCTAATTTTTACTAATCTCATAAATTATTTTATACTCTTAATACCGATATCAATATTTAAGTCGTAAGTGCCAAGTTCATTGAAAAATTAATTACTTTATTTACATTTTTTTTTTCAATATTGTTTAACAGGTAGTCGCTAACACTTTCGATATCGATAGTACGCAAGACGACACAAGTATGTGCGCGGGCGACGGAATGCATGGAGACACTACGTGGGGATAGCTCGTCGTCCGTTGCTATGGTTTCGCTTCCCCGTACCTCATACAGCACCACACTGACGCCACCACACCACATCGATACCACACCAACTGACACTGTTTTACGCTTCTGCGCATTTTCATCATTCGTGGCGCAAGAATATAGGGGAATGAGTGAATGAAATGAATCGAGCGCTTTGAAACTATTTGGTTAATGAACTTTGTACGTACGCCCGTTTATACAGAACACAGAAATAGTAATAATAAGACAATAGAAATGAATTAGCGCTCGATTACTTCCTATTTTTTTTTCATAATTAAAACCGATGTCGTCACATCTTACCGTATTATAAATATACGCACAATCCACAATGATATCTAATGTTTCACATTACATTGCTTGGCGAGTTTGTCAACGTAGAACAAAACCAGCAATGGTAATTGTACAATACGAAAAGTAATAAATGAAAGTTTACAAAGATAAATATCATAGTAAAGTATTCATCTAGATGTAAATTAGTGCAAACAATGATATAGTAAATAATCAATTAACCGATGAAATGTTATGCCTTTATTAGTTGAATTACACATCCTTGATGAGTTTTTACAACTGATTATGCTGCGGTTCACAATTATAAATTTATAATAACATAAAAGTGGCTTG
This sequence comes from Parnassius apollo, assembly GCA_907164705.1. Classification (NCBI taxonomy): domain Eukaryota; kingdom Metazoa; phylum Arthropoda; class Insecta; order Lepidoptera; family Papilionidae; genus Parnassius; species Parnassius apollo. The sequence goes on along the minus strand of CAJQZP010001207.1, from coordinate 4,206,555 downwards.
AATCGTCGAAGTCTGAGTTGTTTCTGATCAGCTTCGCCTTCTATCGCATTGTATCGAGATGCAACTTCTATCGCATTTATCACGAGAAGTGCTCTGAGGAATTGGTCGGGTTGATTCCAGCCACTGCACGGTCGCGATATAAGAATATACACCACCCCATATCATCCTGTAGGTGTCGTAAGAGACGACAGGGGGAGACGAATCAAGAGATGGGTAGCAGCGTTTTCTTAATAAAGACTAAAAATAACAAAGTGTGGTTGCCTGCCTGCTTGCCAAGCGTGGCAACTGTGGCAAATATCCCCCCATGGAGAAATCTATGGGTGAGACCTATGTTCACCAGTGCACTTTAGTAGGCTGTGTTCAATACTCATTAAGAAGTGGTAGTAGTAAATATTATGTGATGAATCTTCAACAGAATGCACCGTACGTAAAACATGAATTTTATAAATCATTGTGTTGACATCTAACGGCGTTGTGTAATAGGATTTATATTAAATGTTTTTGACTTTGCCTTAGTAAAACAGTTTGTTTTATTTCAAAATTATGCAGAGCATAATTCTGGACTGTAGACAGTGGTACCACAGAACAAATAATGTACTGTGAGACAGTAGGTCAACACTGCCAAATGTGAATTATTTTTGTAAATTTAAGTTTTCATAATTTAAATAAATGAAAAATAAAACTTTTAAGAAAAAAATAATTGTTTTAAATCCACTATTAATATAAAAAGTAAGGATATTACTTGGTTTAAACTTTAAACGCAGTTATTCCTTAGTTTTAAATTATCGATATCAAAAGTACTTGAAATGAAAGGAGGAGAGAGCTCGTATTTGCTTATATAGTTTTGTCTCTAGACTTTATACTGGTTCTTACGAGAAAGAACGCACATAAAAATATAAAGTAATATTATAATATCACATCAGAGTTTAATATTCGGTAGTAAACTGTCTTTTGGGGGAAGTGCTCTCGACCTTTGAGTGATTATTCTATTTTGTACCTAAAATTGTAACAAAATTATTTTACTGTTTATAATGAAATTATTTTGTTGTAAAAGGAAAATAATATACATTCATAGGGCTCCGTAGTTAACAAGGGGCCCTTATAGTTTCGCCATGTCCGTCCGTCCATCCGTCCACGCGGTTTTACTCAGAGACCCTAGGCACATGAGTAAAGATCCCTATCCTTACTCTGAACCCTAGGTGCTACAAACCTGTAATGTTCCATAGTTATAGATATCAATCGCGCCTAAAAAGTTGTGAAGAAGATCTTAAATTTTTTTCACCTGTCGTTTTAATCTTATAGAGTGTTTATTGGTCTTACAAAAATATAAGGGTTTTTGAAAATACGAGTAAATACAACTTCTACTTTTATTTAAAATTACACCAAATTGAATGTGATTTATCGGCAAACCCTTTTACCGATCCGACCGATCGACCCTTAGGAATGTGTACGTGCAAAATAATGCTTTACCGCGCATTTTAAATTTAAAGGATAAAAAGGACAGAATGTTTGAGATTTTTTAATTATTTTTTCTTCACCGTTTGTCTATTTTACTTATTCTGAACCTTCTCTGCAAACTTGGCCGGTTATTGCAAAATAACCATGTATACGTTACACGAGTTTTTGTATTGTACTGACTAAAAGAGTAAGTTAAAGCATTCAGTTAGTTTAAATATATAGGTTATATTAAAAATATGTAATTTGTTATAGGAAAACCGTCGTTCCTCATCATATTTCAACTACATATTTCTGTTAATAAAAGTTGTGTCTTTTCTCTAGGTATTGCAAAAATAATCTTTTATAATACTGGAATTTCTGGTATCGAGATTTAATTAGTACTGTGATACCGGATTTTTATTTGCTGTTTCCGAGATTTCCTTGAATACGGCACTAAAGTAATTGTTGATTGTAAGTGCTGATTTACAAGCTCGGCGGTGAAGAAAAACATCTTGAGAAATCCTGTATACCTGAGAAGTCAGTAATACTTCGAAGAATTAATAGGTTTAAAAAAACTCATTACACTAAATCATCCCATTCGTGTCGCAAGAGACAATAGAGTGAAATGGAGAGAGGAGTGGGGCTTTTTGCAATAGTGATCTTTTAATGGCCTGTAATGAATTATAATGATTTCGAAGACATGTAAAGACCGTAAATATGCTCTGAGGATGCGTGGAAAATTCTTCCTTGCCCTAAAATCCTTATGAAATGAGAGACAGCCTGTGCCCAGCAGTGCAAAGTTTACAATACAGACTGTAACTTAATGAATATCAAAGCAATAAAAATAAAAATTATAGGAAATTGATTGTGAGAAGATAAGTTTTTGATAGAGAAATTAATAATATCTTAATCAGACTTTTAGTATATTGACCTAATAAATTAAATTTTATCCGAGATTAAATTAAAGTTAAAGATAACGCATTTTGGTATAAATATCCCAGATGAGAAGTGGTTAGGCATAGTTTTTGAGAGGATTACAGACTCAGAGTAAGTATTAAAGTTTGATAAATCAATCCGTTATAATATTGTACAACAAAAACTCTTAAATGCTATCGTTTTTAATAATTTCAATTATAACAACGTATTCACATATATTTTCATATTTGTCGCCTAAGTATCAGGGTATGTATTAAATTTCAAACTGTTTGATAACTAGATATATTGTCATCAATATTTTGTTATAATATATTATCAATTGAACAGGAAGTGTAATAGAAACGTAAGTGCCGTAATGATTTTATCATCTTATTTCGTTTGAGTGTATAAGAAGGACCGTTGGGAAACTCAGGAGGATCGAATGGTTTCCGATAGAAGGGATACCTCCCAGTTATCGGATCCATCTCGTTTAATCCAAGCCTAAATTGTCACTCTGGGGCCAGAGAGCAAATTCTGTATTCTACTGCAATTGCTAAGCTCCCCGCCCAGCGTTGGTATTAAGGGGGTTATTAAATACACGGAGACATTGGGTTAACACGTACTGTTTAGTGGTCGTGTAACAATATCCCTACTTCATATCATCCGGTGGTGATCGAGGGAAATGAAATGGAAATTGATGAATAGGCAGCAAGGTACTTGTCATACGCTGTAGCACAGAGACAAAGTCGTTATTTTCCCGACCCATGCTGTGCCTGTCCCATACGACATATGGATCGAAGGATAGAACACATGTGTTAGTTATGGCTACAGAACGGATCGACACCTCCTGTGTTTCATTCCATCTTAGTCCTCAGCGGTGACAATGCATCTTCATTTAAATACTTAATCTATATTATTAATGTTTGCTTTAAGCAGGGGCGCTCGTTTGTTTTGTCACACTAACTTTTAGGAAATAAATTCTTATTTTCAGAACATGAAATTCCTCATCGCTTTCGCTCTTCTTGCCGTGGCTTCAGCCAGCGTCATTCCTGCTGCAGTCATCGCCAGCGACAACCCTGAGATTCAAGGAGATCGTGGCTGCTATCCAGAGCCCCAGCACTGACCCCGCTACCGCTGCTGCTCTTGAAGAATTGCTCCTGGAAATCCTCGGCATTGCTAAGCCCGAACCTATTGATGTCGGACCCGCCATCGTGGACAACTATGAGCCTATTGCCATCGGGCCCGCTGTTGTCGATTTCCCCTTGCCCGACGGTGGTGCCGTGGCTGATGTAAACCCCACCCCTGTCATGCCCGCTCCTGTTGAATCCTCGGCCAGCGCTCCTCTTGTGCAGATCATCCTGAACATCCAATCTGCGTCTGACATTGTTGGCTCTCCCGTCTCCGTTGAGACCGTTCAGTCTCCCGTTCCTACCCCTGTTCAGGTTGTGGATGAAGCTGTGAATGCCGATCCTATCGTCCCCGAGCCCGTCATCGTCGTGGACAAGCCTATCGTTCCCGAGCCCGTCATCGTCGTGGACACGCCTATCGTCCCCGAGCCCGTCATCGTCATCGAAGAAGCTGATAAGCCCGAGACTGTCGTCGTCGCTCAGCCAATCATCCCTGCACCAGCAATCGTTCTTCCTGAAATTCTCAACTGATAAATAAAACGTACCAAATATGACAACAATACCTTAAATAATTGATAATAAAATATATATAAGTATCTTATCACGTCATTTGAATTCAACACTTTTTTTGTTTATTATTTTCCTTCTTCAGTAATATACCTATATATAACAGATTTCTTTTCTAAATTGTATGTTTAAATAAAACTATCACTCAAAATCAGAAGTAATCCTCTCTAAGGACAGGTTATTACCTAATATTAGATTCTTAAGTAATTTTGCCATGTTATTATTGTTTACACTTTAATGTCAAAAACCAATATTTCGATTAACTTCTGTCTTTTTCTTTTAAGTACTTCTTTTTAGCCGACCTCGGAAAAAAGTTGAGGTTTTCAATATTTTTTTTATAGAAAAGGGGTGACGAGCACACAGTCCGCCTGATTGTAAATGGATGCTGTGGCCTACAGACATCTACATGTATCCTCGATTGAGAATCTAAATTCAGATGCATTTCCACCTGAGGACTAAGATAGAAGTCCTCGTTTCCCGTAAAAAGTGTCTTCGGTTCCCTACACTCAACATACCAAAAATAGTAACGATGAGCTGCTATTTTACGCTGGTATTCTGTGAGAGCGTGATCTATTTCCGCTAAAGCAGACCCATTCATTATTAAAATTAACGGATTTTAATCATTCTTTTTTATTAAATAGTTTATTCATGAGGATGGTCTCATATAGATTTGGAGAAAATTTCCAGGATTGTAAAACAGGATATTTAATGTTACTATTTTGACGATATTAAGATTCCTTAGTCTACTCAAAATCGTAAAGAACAGCGTAATTATTAGTTAAAAGTTATTGCTTTTAACTAATAATTAAAATCTGGCTTCAAGAACTAAAAAGTATTAACAATAATTACATTTAAGTCGGGACTTTGATTCGACGTTGAGACTAATCACCGAATTCTTTGAAACTACCTTTTACGTTTTATTAAATGCTCATATTTTCTGCACCTCCCGTAATATTTCGAAAATATTTGTTTATAATCACAGCACATCATATATTTTAAAATACTCTCCCCTTATTTACTTATGCATCATTTTTCATCTCATTTTTTGACTTCATTTATCACATACTTTTTATGTGGAAAAGAATACCTACTACTACCCCATATCTTCCCGTGGGTGTCGTAAGAGCAGCAGCATTTTTTATATAGAAGAGAGGGCAAACGGGCATACGGTTCACATGATGTTAAGTGACTACCGCTGCCCATGAACAACTGCAACACCAGGGGAATTTCAGGTGCGTTGCCGGCCTTTTAGAAAGGAGTAAGCTTTTTTCTTGAAGGTAAGTAAGGTTTCATAAGTCGTATCGGTCCGGCAAAATCACCGGTGGGAAACTATTCCACAGAGAGGTCGTACCAGGAAGAAAACCCCTAGTGAAACGTAGAGTGGTGGACCGCCAAGCATCCAGATAATGTGGATGGTACCGGGAGGTTTGCCGTGTAGTGCGTTCATAAAATTTGGCGGCTGGGATTAATCTGAACAATTCCTCAGAGCACTCCCCGTTGTATCTGCGAAATAAAATGCAAAGAGATGCAACATCTCTTCGCAGCGCCAGTGAATCGAGCCAATCGGAAAGCACTCAGTCGTCGACGATTCGAGCCGCTCTGCGCTGAAACTGCACGTCACTCGAAATGTCGACAAAGAGGTTCTTTTTAGCGGATAACGCGCAAACATGTGTCCTCTGAGGGTTAAACTAGACTAGATTTAGTCACCCCAATCCGAGACTTTGCTCTTCTAATATAGCATAATGCAAAGACTCGACTTCAGACACAAGTTTGTCCCGGTACTCGGACACGTTTCCCCGAGAAATATTGGCATGGTCGGTGTACAGAGCACACCAGTGCTGTCATCTGCATAGCAATTAGTGTTGCAGGTTTGCAACATATCATTGACATGCAGAATAAATAGCGTTGGTGATAGCACGCAGCCTTGTGGAATACCAGCGTTAATAGGCTTGTAATCGGAGCTTGCACCGTCTACACAACCTTGATGCTCCGATCTGCAAGAAAGCTGATGATCCAATTGCACATTTTCCGGGAAGCTCATAGGAAGGGAGCTTCGAAAGAAACGCTTTGTGCAAAATCCGATCGAAGGCCTTCGCAATGTCCAAACTAGCGGCCAATGCCTCCCACTTGGACTCTATTGGTGCCACCCATCTATGAGTCAGGTAGACCTAAAGATCACCAGCTGATCGACCACGACAAAAACCGTATTGGCGATTACTAATCAGCTGGTGATTCTCAAGGTTCCTCATGAGCTGGCAGTTTACAATGATGATAGCGATGGGCAGACGTCCTCAGCACAATTGGGCTACTTGACGTGTACCGTAAGGAGCACTCGACTTGTGGATGTCCAAGGAGGTCAACAGATCTCCCCGCATGATCGGTTAAGCATGAACCAAGCCATTCGGCTTAGTGGGCGTTAAAATCACTGAAGATCACGATCTCTACGGAGGGTATCTGCTGTAGTAACGAATCTTTAGCCATTTGAACGTGGTAGAAGAGTCGGTCTGTTTAGGCATTACCGCTATGGGACCTTAGTTTTATTTTTGGTTTAGTTGTTGTGTTCCATTTTTCATGTTCAATTTCTGCCGATATTGCAACGTATGTAAATATTAAATTTTCCATCGTTTCCAAAATGACTGCACCAGCTGTTCTAATAAGTTATGGCGTGAAAGAACATTTAATTTGTGCTCGTCTATGTCTATATATTACTAAAGCTTTAGAAAGATCAAAACTTACTCACTTATCTTGGTCATATATATATATATATATATTTTTTTTCATATATATATATATATATATATATATATATATATATATGCGCTCAAGCCGTAGGGTATGGGTAGAATAATGGGGACGCCAGACTGTGCTACAATATTCTATTATACTTCTAACAATGTAACTTCTAATAAAAAGAAGTATAAAAGTTTTTTTGTGGTAATATTTCATTCATTTCATTAAATTAATGATAAATGAATGAAATACAGCTCACTAATGATCAAATAAATACTTCGGCTCCTGAGCCAAATTTAGAGCAATATACGAGTAAGTCGAACTAGCTCGCGGTTTGATTCCTTATAATGTGAAAGGGAATGAAGCATTAAATATATTAATAAAGCTGGGTTGGCGACCTGGTCAAACACTTGGTAAAAATAATAGAGGTTTACGAAAACCTATTTCTTTAAAAGCATATTTTAACAGAGAAGAACTTGGTTATAACAATAATGTAAATAGTATAATAAGCACTTTAAAAACCAAGTCAGACTTACTCATAACGGAGTTATTCGGGCAAACCGTCTTCGAGGAAGACGACGATAAATATCAAAAGGAATTTATAGGGAATATGAGGTCAGGAATTAAGTTTCAATATTTGATAAAGAAATGCGCTTCTCGATACTGGGAGCGATATTACATGCATTTCAAAAAGTTTATTTTTACAAATTAAAGGTAGTAATCGTAAAATATCAGTAATGCCAGTTAAAGCAATGCAAATAAAAGGTGCTGTTGGGCAACGCAGCACAAAAATACAACAGATGATCATATTACCTATAAATATAGATGTGGTAGTATTTGAAACACAAACTTTAATTGTAAATAACTTAATAAGACCTAATATAAAATAAATAATTTAATACTAAGCTTTGACTGGCTCAAGATAAATAAAATATTGATTGATTTGAGAAATATGGCCATTGTTATAGAATCTAAGATGAAAAACAAAGACTACTTCATCACTTTTAAATACAATAGTAATTTTGTATTATGTAACAACTGCATCAAACAAAGTACCGATGATCAGGTATAAAGATAGGATCAAAATAGGAGGTCCTTGAAAAAGCTAAGCTAAGGTCTTGGAAATCATAAGAAAATTTTTCGAGTAAATTAGGTAGAGCAAATTGCCATTAACATAAAATTGAAATGATCGATAATAAACCCATAGTTAGTAGATCTTATCCGATTTCATATGCATATAGATCGAAAATGGAATAGAAATTAAATGAAATAGAACAGGGGCATCAACGCCTTACAGGAGCCCATTAACATTCACGCTTAAAAAAGATGGCTCAATTAGAGATTTATTAGATGCCAGAAGCATTAATAAGAAATTGATTGCAGAAACAGAGAAGCCACCTATACAATTTGATGTTTTGAATTTATTTCATGGAGCGAATTATATTGCTACCATTGATTTAAATAATGTATATTTTCAAATTCCAATAAATAAAGATGGTAGAAAATATACTGGATTCACATTCAATGGAAGGTCATATGTATATAATGTTTTGCCACAAGGATTAAAAACATCAGTAGAAAGCTTAAGTAGAGCAATGAGATTAATATTAGAACCAGAAGTCCAAGAACTTTGTGTGTATTACTTAGATGATTTAGCCATTATCAGGTACATTAGATAAACATTTGGATTACATTGACATTGTTATAAGTAAATTAAACAAAGCTGGCTTAACGTGCAATTTGCAAAAATTTGAATTTATTTCTAAAGAAATGAAGATGCTGGGTTCTATAATTTCAATAAAAGCTATAAAGAGAGATCCCTATAAAATTCGCGCAAGTCAAGATTTTCCAGCATCCAAAAAGATTAAGCAATTGCGAGCCTTTTAGGCCTTTGCAATTTTTATAGTAGGTTCATTCCAAATTATAGTGCGTGCATAATACCTCTTTGTGAATTAATAAAAAAGGACGTAAGTTCCAATGGAGTGAGAATAACAAAAGGCATTTGATTTTACAAAACAACGATTTATTAATACAATACAATTGCATCATCCTGATTTTAGTAAACCATTTATTATTTGCAAACATGATGTACTTGTGTACTATCTTTGGAGTACTATCTCAGATCTATCTGAGATAGTACTCCGGCCATCTATGATAATAATGAAATGAGAATATTAGGCTCACAGTAAAGCCTTAAAAGATTCTGAATTGAATTGGTCTGTTACTGAACAAGAGTTTTATGCTTTAATAAGATGTCTAAAGAATTTCGAGACGTGTTTAAAAGGCAGCAAAGTAATAATATTAACTGATCATAAAGTATTAATTTATTGTTTATTAATAATATGAAATTATTCAATGGTAGAGAGTTTTGTATGTAGAACAATTTAATTATGAAGTACAGCATATATCGGGTAGAAGCAATATTGTTGCAGATGTGCTATCATATTACCACGTACACGTTACGTCTAAGATGTCCCTTTTCAACACTTCCCTCCACTTCTGCGGGATATATTTGCTTTGTCAGTCTTTCTTCATTAATTATTTCTCCATGAACAAACCATCGAAGCATTCCTTTCTTAATCCTGGTCACCCCAACATCTTGCAAACCACCCTCTTCTTTTATCACACAGTTTCCCACCCTGTCACTCAGATTCAGCCCTAACATACTCCTTAGTGACCGCATTTCTACTACATTTATTCTACTCTCGTACTTCTTCTACCACACCCAAGTTTCACTACCATACGTTAAAGTAGGGACTAATACAGCATTGTGAATTGCCATACGTGACTTTTTTGACACATTCTGACTTTTCACAATAGAGTGTAAAGCCCCATTTACTCTATTTCCTCCATATCTATCATATCTCCCATCCTTGCTGAATACACATCCCAAATATACAAATTCATCTACTTGCTAGACTATCTCCTCTTCTATTCTTATTGCACATATCATTTTACTTTCTTCTCTTTCAAAAACCATAAATTTGATCTTACTTGCATTCACTTTCATTCCCCTTTATTTTGCTGACCTGTTCATTAATGTAACCATCATTTGCAACTCGGCCGCCAACGACGCACATTTGACATGATCATCGACGTACAAAAGGCCTTTGACAGTTAACTCACCCATTTTTAATCCGCATTCTTCAACTTTCAAATTTTCCAAACAACTGTCCGTAAATAGGTTGAACAGCCACAGGGAAGCTACACAGCCCTGTCTGACACCTTTGTGGATGCCAAACCAGTCCGAGTAGATACAGTATCGGAGACTTTAATGTCTCTATCAACCCAGCGCTCAACCTAAATGAATTCAGCGTTTTCCATAACACATCCCTGTCCACTCTGTCATAAGCCTTTTCCAAGTCCATGAACGCACAAAAAACTTTTTGGGTTCGCCAACACCCCATTCCCTTTCTTAATCCCGCTTGCACATCCCAAATTTTTCCATCAGTTTCTTTCATAATTCTTTCAATTTGTACCTTAGCACACAGTTTTCCCACAATGCTAAGAAGGCCGATATCGAGGTCGTTTTAGTAGTCCTGCTGCGACCCTTTTCCCTTATATATTGGGACTATCACGTTTTGCACCAGTCTCCCGGTACCTGCTTTAGTTCCCAACATAAATTAAACAAGGTTTACAGCAGATCTGCCACCACTTCCTCTCCAGCCCTTAGTATTTCGAGTAAAACTATCATATCCGGCTGCCTTACCTACTTTCATGTTTTTCATTGCTTTCATTATTTCATCTAAACTTATCTCCCTATCTCTTTCATCTTTCGGAATTTCTATTTTATTTACTTCACACGTCTCTTTACTCATAAATATGCTTTCAAAATATTCCTTCCATCTCTTTATACTCAAAATTTCATCATTCAGAATACAGCCATTCTCGTCTCGTATCGCATTCAATCTAGGCTATTTTGAATGTCCCCTGGCAGTTTTTAAGAGTTTCCAGAACATTTTAATATTTGCCTGGAAGTTATCCGATATTCTTCTATTATTCTTATCCGTTCTTTCTTGCTTTTCCTTTCAACTAATTCTTCTACTCTCTTATTTAGAAGTTTAATCTCTTTCAATATCGTTATTCATACCGCCAGAATTACCAGCTTTGGTTGCTGGTACATCTAGCCATGCTCTCTATTTGCTTCAACTTCCATACGTACCTCATCGTCCCACCATAACGTATTGTTTTTCCCTTCATTCCTTCTCTTACTAACACCGCATACTTCGGTAGCTACATACATAAACATACATAAACATAAACACTCACGCCTGTCACCCAGAGGGGTACGCAGAGACTACAGACTTCCATTTGGCACGATCCTGACACACCTCTCTCGCCTCCTTCACATCCATACACCTCCGCATATATGCTCGTCGGTTAAGGGTACTCCTAATGTGGCCCGTTTTCAATAAATCGCCAATTTGGTGACAAAGCAAATTTATATGGCAGATAGGGAAGGGAGTAGGTGGATTGGTGGGCGAGGTTTAAATTTTCGCCTAGAACGTCCCTTTCCGACTCTGCCATTCACTTCTGCAACATAAATTTTCTTTGTCACTCTTTCCTCATTCATTCTTTCCACATGACCAAACCACCGAAGCTTTCCTTTCTTAATCCTGGTCACAACATCATCTTGCAAACCACACTCTTCTCTTATTACACAATTTCTTACCCTGTCATTAAGATTCAGCCCTAACATACTCCTTAACGACCGCATTTCTACTGCGTTCATTCTACTCTCGTGCTTCTTCTGCCACACCCAACTTTCAATACCATACGTTAAAGTAGGGACCAACACAGCATTGTGAATTGCCATACGTGCCTTTTTCGACACATTTTGACTCTTCACAATAGAGTGCAGGGCCCCATGTAAGCGGGAAATAGATTAACTATTTCCCGCTTACTTCGGTAGCTGCATCCACTAAACCTTTATTAACATTATGCCACACATTCTCCAAGTCTAACTCATTCACACATAATTCATCCAGATCACTTATATTTTCTCTCAGTCTACATTTGTACTTGTCTTTCACATCTTCATTTTGTAACCTCTCTATTCTTATACGCTGTAAGGCAGTGGTAGACACATATATCCGATGCCGCCAACGTCTGAATAAACCCTTAATTCGGCGTAAGACCACGTATCGGTCCGTACCTAATTTTGACCCCCGGTAAACCCTTGTATCCACCACTGCGCTCCTCATTCTTTCATCCACAGTTATGAAATCTATCATGCTTCTATCATCACCTCTTCTGCACATATACATGTGAATCTTCTTATGATGAAAGAAAGTGTTCGTCACAAAAAGGTTATTTTCCACAAATACGGTGAGGAGGCTTACACCATTGTCATTTATACTTTCATCACCAAACGTTCCCAATATCCTTTCATAGCCAAGCCTCCTCACCCCAACCCTTCCATTAAAATCTCCTAACATAACAATATTTTCATTTTCCTTACATTTCATTAACACCACCTTTACCATCTCCCAAAACTGCTCTCGGATATAAGTGGGCTTAGATATGTCTGGGGCGTAGACCACTAGAACAATCAACTTCTTTAGGCCTACTTTCATTCGTATCCATAGCAGTCTAGGGCTTACATATTCATACCCTTTCTTTTTGATAGGATGATACCGACTTCCTGGCATGCCCGCTCGGCCTCGTCGACACCGGACCAGTACGCGGTATTTACGCCACGTGTAGCAATATCCTTTCCCTTCCGCTTTGTCTCATTTAGACATAACACATCTATTCTTCTATCATACATCTTTTTGCATACATCATCTATCTTATCATTCATTGCTCCACGTACATTGAGCGTAGCTAAATGGGCCTCCGCAATCGTCTTTTCGCCCCTCTGGGAGACAGAACGAGATGGGTGGCAAACCTCGTCACCGGTTTTCCTCCCGGAGATTCTTTGCACCCCTGCCCCATAAAAGGGGCGCCGGGAACTCGGGGCCGTTTGCTTTCTTTTTTGCCTCATGGTGCGAAAACTAGGGGGTGACATATTTTACGCCGCTACCACACGGCCAGTAGCCGAGTCTGTTCTTTCGCCTTTGTTGCTCTTTTAGCACCACCCGAGGGAAACGTGTAGCGTGGGTCTAGAATTAGGTGGTCGAAGCCTACGGACACGAGTGACTTATATATATTGATTATAGGTATATTGATTGACAAGAGTATAAAAAATAAAAGCTTAGAAATAGCTTATACACAGAGTGACCCGAATAACGAGTTGATAGAAAAGTTAAAATCCATATCAGTATATCAAACACAAGAAACAGAGTCGTTGGTTATTATTGAAAAATTAAAGACGTTAAATACTTCAACAATCGAACAAAATGATAAACTAAAACGGTATAGTTGGAGAAATAATATATTATATTACAAAACAAATTTTAAAGAAGTAATTTATTTACCTGTACCTATGAGATGAGATGTTATAAATCAAGTACATATCGAAATGGGACATCAAGGGCTATAATTTTGTGCTTTTGGAAAGGTTTAACAAATGACATTAAAAAGCAATTATCAAAGAAAAGTAATATATCATATTATGTGGGTCCATGCAAATCTATAATAATAGAAAATATTGGAGACAGTCATGGCAGACTTATATGGACAATTGGCATCAGATACCTTTGGGTACACTTTCATATTTGTTATACAAGATTCATTTAGTAAATAATCAAATTATATCCTTTAAAACAGTCAACAGCAGTCTGTTATAAGGAAAGTAAAGCATTTTGTTAAGATTATAAAGCCCAAAGCAATAATAACAAATAATGGAAAGCAGTTTATAAGTAATCATTGGAAACAATCAAAGGAAGAACTAAATATAAAGCCTATATATACCACAGTAAGAAATCCTAGGCCGAATACAACAGAGCGAGTAAATAGAGAGTTGAGCAGGTTATTCAGGACACTTTGTCATGCTAACTACAAAGATTAAGCAATGATGTTGCCTAAAATAGAAGAATTGTATAATAACACATATCACAATAGTACAGGCTTCACGCAATGTAAGATACTTTATAGCGAGTCTAATGAGATGTCTTTCGATAAAATAATATTTAATAGTAAAAACAAACAATGTTGAACAAATTAGACAAGTGGGAAAGAATTTAAAAGAGGCAAGTCGCATTAGAAACACAAAATTTGATAAGCGTAATAGATTAATGAAATATCACATTGGCAATTTAGTAAAAATTTCTATATCTAGTAGATCAGATGCAGATAACAAAGTTATTAGTAAGTTTAATTTGGCGTATTAAGGGCCTTATATAATAGCAGTCGTACCATTTGACAATGTGTACCAATATATCCCTTAGCAAAACCCAAAAACAAATGAAATTTGAGGAAATTTTAACACTATTCATTTATTAAAATATTGTAAATAATAATATTGTTTTCTATACATACTAGAATAAACTGTAATATAAAGTGGTCTCGTGGGTAGCTTTTTGAATAATAAGTTAATAAATTATTAAAGTTATGAGCAAGTTAACATTTATAATAAGAAAAATGTTTAACAATTATAATAATGATTATTTATGAATATTGATTGTAAGATAATTTTGTAAGATAATTTTGTAATAATTTTTATAAAATAAATATGGGGAGTTGGGTCAAGGTGAATGGCTCAATCACATTTATCCTGTGTGTGAGTAGCCATCTGATTTTAACTCATATTCAAAACAAAATATATATATATATATATATATATATATATATATATATATTTTTCATTTTAATATAGTGTGGAAAATAATTTATATTTTTAATTAGAGGGGGGGGGAGTTACGCTATGTAAAAAGTTAAATAAATTTGTCTTTGTTTTATATCGCGTATGACGAGTGGCTCTGCCTATCATGGATATGTTTCTTCGATTCTACGTTACGGCTTAATAATATGGGGTAATTCTGTCGATTTCATTAGAGCTTTTCGCGGACAGAAAAAATATGTCAGGTCTTTATGCGAAGCACAACAATTAGGAACTTGTATTCCCCTTTTTCGCAAACATAACATATTGCCGATTCCAGCATTATACGTTTACGAAATCTGCGTCTTTGTTCACAAAAATAGTAATTTATTTGAAAAACACAATGATGTTACAATTGGGACTAGTAGAAACATACGTAAAATGTGTGTACCAAAGCAAAGAATACAACTCTACTCAAAAAATTAATATTGTATGGCAATACATGTTTACAATAAATTGCCTGTTTGTTTCATAAAGATGAATACAGGAATCTCTAAAAACAAATAATTTTAATTTCTTTTAAATAAGTGTTATTATTCAATAAATTACTTTTTAAATGGTAAATTTTACTCGAATTGTAATTATTGAATTGCTGAACTTAACTTATTGACATGTTTTAACTAAAAATATTATGAATTGATTGATATTCTTGTCTTATATAGATTTAGTTTCCATGAGTATTGCTGCATATAATAATTAATGTCTTAATTTTCTAGTATACCCTAAATAAATCTATCTGAAAATATTTGTACGCCAGATAATTTGAATATTTAGGATCGAAATTCTTTTGTAACAATTGTAATGTACCATATTCTAACAAATAAAGCATCTTATCTTTATACTTTTTTATCATATTTGGTTCCATCTGTATATGTAATTACATGCATGTGATTTTCGAGAACTTCAGCCTCCTTCGCTATTGAAATTAGAATGTTTTTTAATTCCCATAGCCTCATGTCTCATCCTTGGTAGGAATCGATGTTTATTCGATTTGTTGTCTATCAAATCTGATGTAATGGTCGGGGCCGTCTAGGATATGATCTAGGAGATATTTTAAACAGTCTCTGTAGATTATATCGCGTGATTATATAGCCTTCGAACCATTCTTGGAAGGAATCGGTGTTCTTTAGCGAGGATTTGTGGTCTATCAAATCTGATGTAGTGACGGGGGCGATCCTGTACGGGTTCACAGACTGCAGACTTCCCGGAGCGTCAATTCTTCACATCAGCTATATGTTCTTTAACGATTCCGAAATCGTGCTCAAAACGTCGGGTATTTAAAAAGTTAAATATACACGATAAAATCTGTAAAAACTAGTATTATTTAAATGTGTAGTGTTCGCGTTAATATAAGAAATCATTATATTGATATGTCGTCATATTTTACGTGATGTGGTAAGACAAGGCCCAAAATGGCATTACTGGACGGTTGGACGACGAAAACAAACGACAACAGCACATGAATGCTTTTGTAGCTACTTTTGTTTCTAAATATTTTGTTGAGTAATAAAACAGTTTTAAAATATATCGAAATTGATACGGATTCGATATTTCAAAATATATATCGAATATCGATATATCGATACTTAAAAATATCGGCGATATATATATCTATAGTTTTATGAGAAATATCTGTATATCGATATTTTTACCCAAACCTATGCACACCTGCTGTTCTAGTCCGCTGAAAAAATTAGAGAACCAGAATAATTACAGACTGTAATAGTCATTACGCTGCATCTTGCTCCAATATATAATGTTAAACCACTGCAAGCACTTTCAATGTGTGAGGGTAAACAATACTAGGTGTGTCGATATTCATTGTATACAGTGTGTCCGGTCACGGACTAGCGATATTCTAAGTACTTATAATACAGCCATTTTAATACAAAAATACACTACACACTGAGATCTAATCCCCTCCCCCTCTATATTGCGGCAATTTTGTTTTTTACTAGTAAGATTCTCTACGTGTTTACAAAAAAATTCATATCTCTCAAAGTTTTGGTCTTACTGAGATATAAATTGGCTCGTTCAAAGGGCAACGATATTGCCTATCGTTTACGTTACCAAAAAAATTGTTCACATACTCGTATCTTTAAAGAAAAAAAATTAACTTCAAATAAATATCAAAAAATTATGCTAATCGGCTAATTATTGTAAATTACTGTAAAACCAACCCCGTTTACTCTGCTTATTTTTTTACTAGGTCGAGAGATTTTGAGTTAAGCTACAATACAACATAAAGCTTACAGCTGTATGTTTATTATTTTAAGAATTATTGTTTGAACAAAGCGTATGCCTTTGTTTAGTGACAACTCATATATACCTTTTTTTAAATATTTAAAAGTAATTATACTTAAGAATTAATGGTACTTATCATTTAAAATCAAGCTATCTATCAGAATACTTAATTAGTCAAGGTTACCTATAGCGCAGGTACACTTATGAAATAATTCAGTTAGATTGATATGAATATAGAAATAGGTTTAATGAACAGAGTGGTGAGTCTTATTTTTTTCTTTATTATATTTACATAGTCGTCAACTGTTTGAAAATATAATTACTTATATACTCGTAGGGTACTAAACAAAGGCCTGTTAATCATTAAATGCATGATTTTTTAATTTTATTTTAAAAAATATGGTAATGATGTCTGAGGGTGTGTAAATGAATGGAAAAATAATTAAAAAATGTTTGAGAAAGTTCAAACCATGTTTTACTGGTTTTTTGTCTCTGTAGGATGCAGCCTGCATTATGCAATCCAAGCAAAAATTTATATGTACTACGAGACTCGTAAGAAGCTTTATGCAGGAAGATTTTACCTAAAATTAAAAAGACAAAATGTATGAATTAAACTTATTTGTTATGATATTCTCTAAAACATTTATTGTTATAAAACAATATTGCATTTTTCACATATTGTTTGTGTAAAACCAGTGCACTTAGGCATCTTACACCTGTTACTTTTGTCACAAAAAACTGGCTAGTGTGCCTCTTGGTCTAGTCGAACATTTTTACTGGTGCAACTTGGGAAACGGCTTTCCTCTTTTTCGCGTGAATTTCCTACTCTACAGCTGAACTTGACCTTCCTCTTTTTATATCATTTTTTTCCCATAAGGCAAAGGGTTTCAGCTACTTATAGACGAAAGACGCCCAGGTTGTGTTCTCATTTGAACTAGTTTTTTGTGACACAAGTTTTTTTTAAGCTAACCATGAATTAATCATGGCCAGGTCCAAGCAGTGATGGAACAATCGCATATACCATTTTCTATATTTTATGGTTATATGGTATCTTCCTATATAACTATCCATCAAATCTACGCCTCCCATGTGGAAGTTGTAATCTTTGACAATCAGTGGGCAGTCAATTAGAATTTTTTTCTTTTTTCGACTTATCATATCTATTTGTTTTTTGGACTGGCTCCGCCCCCACATAGGTTGATAACAATGTAACCACTTTGTTGTCTTTCCACATGGTAACGGATAAATCTGTTACATCGTGTGTTGTCATGTGTTCTTCATACGATCCTCTTACTATAGTTTTCTTCATGTATGATTTTAGATTTGGTAACTTATTATTTGGCAGTCGGTTAGTTTGCACTGTACATAGACAAAGAATTTTTTGCTTATGTAAGTAGCGGGCCAATGGAATAGAAGTATAATAATTATCGAAGTAGATAATATGGTTGATGTTCCGAGGTATCAGCCTTGCAACTCTCACCACAACATTTCTAGTTACGCCCAAGTCTGGTTCACTGGGTTCTTGAAGATTATTTTCTCCTACATACACTTCAAATTTGTGAGCATATCCAGAAATGCTGCATAACAAAAATAACTTGAATCCCCACTTGTGGGGCTTTTTGGGAAGATAATGTTTTAGATAGTGTGATATTTTTGTTGTACACATCAGTTCGTCTATTGATAGGCGTTCTTCAATAACAAAGAGCAAAGCAAAGCAAAAAAAAAAATGCAAAGCGATTATTCAAATGGTCTATGATTGGTCTAATCTTGTGTAGTTTATCATGTCTAGGATGATCAGATGGGAGAAGAGAGTCATTGTTGTTGAAGTGCAGTAAGCTTTTTATTTTTTCAAATCTGTTTAGAGTCATGCAATTGTATATATGAGCAAATCCATACTTAGGTGACCAATACATTCTAACATTAGAGTATTTTATAACAGACATAAAGTATAATATGCCAATGTAATTTCTGATCTCTGAGATGTTGTTGTGAAAGTGGAAGTAGGATCCTTCTGTATAGCATACAAGTTGGTTTCTTGAACAATCTTGTCTAAAATGTCGTCAGTTAAGAAATATGAAAAAAGTCATACTTTGTGTCTAAAGACGCCAGCTCACCATAATCTAAACTGCCCAAAAAAGCCACATCATCTTCAGACGTCCACATACTCTGCTTTTTCCACAATAATTTCCTCATTCCTTGACGCCGAGCTTTCACACTGTGATCATAACGGGTGGGTGTAAATAAGTGCAGACGTGTTTCGTTTCGTAAAACGTATTTATTTTAAAAAAAGTAGTAATTTACCATACTTTTATTATTTTTCTATATAATACAGTATTAAGCATCAACGCGTAAAGGTTTACCTTCTTATGCACTAGTTTTTTAGCACTGCACAAACTGCTGGAACCAAGTTTTTTACACACGAACATTTGTTGCTACATACGTCACTATGTCCACAATTGCCGATATTTCCAGAAGTCAGGAGTCTTTGGAAGCGCTCATCACTCGTAAAATGGCAGATTTTGAATCAAAACTCAACTCCAGCACTTCCAAGAGTAGCAATGTAGACAGGATCAGCGAGGACTATACCGCTTTTCAGAGTTACGTCAAGGATATGTTTAACCTTCTTCGCCAGCAAATTGCAGAAGTCAGTCGCTCGCTTGACATTATAGAAACAAGGCATCGCAGGAAATTCCTTTTAATGGGCGGTGTCCCTGAAAAACCAGGCGAAGATTTATCCGATGTCGTGATCAAAATTTTTCACGAAAATCTAGGTCTTAAAGATATAGCACCATCTTGTCTTCGAACAGCATACAGACTTGGCCCGGTCAAATTACACCATACTCGTCCTATATTAATGCGCTTCACAGATATGTCACTGCGCTCAGCTGTTTGGTTTAAAAAAACAATGTTAAAAGGCACCTCGTTTAAATTATCGGAATTCCTTACAAAATACAGGCAAGACTTATTTCTTCAAGCCCGTAAGCATTTTGGAATTAAAAAAGTCTGGTCATTCGAGGGCAACATAAGCGTTAGACTGCCTGACGGGTCTCGACGTCACATCTTTAGCGCTAATGACCTGGATGCACTACTGCGCGATCTTCATAAAGCTGGGTGCAACGAAGAGCCGGAACAAGTGAAGGCAGGAACTAGTAGTGTAGTTTCCCGTAGCGAGCAGCCAAGAACCCGACGAGCAGTCAGAAATAAGTAAACATTCTCGGGTTAGTGGTAATACTTTGTTTACACTTCGACGGCTTATTAATTACTACTACTGCTGTGTGTACTGTGTACGTCACTGAGCGCTTTTGTATTCGATCCTTTTGTTCTCCGCAACCGGTTACTAGGCTGGTTTGCGACACAAGTAATAGAACAGACTAATCTGAACCTTAAATTTCGTGAAATTACGCTTTAGAGTATTTTTTTTTTTCGTTTAAATTACCACTTCTCGTAGTGATTAACATATGTTTTTTTTTTCCTTTTTTTTCAATACGTATGATTTTTGTTGTCTCTGCAATTGTAAATAATTAAAATTAGATACTTTCTTGTAGTAAGTATTACTAGTTGTTTTCGTGTAATATTTTAATTTTTCTTTTTTGTAAACAGTTTACCGGCGCGTTTGTTTGCAGTGCAAATATCAGTTAATAGGGTTTTTTTTTTTTTTAGACTATATATATATATATTTACTTTATATAAATAATATATATACATATATCATAAGTATAATCATATGTTATGACAGATTCTGATACCAATGAACTATTTCTCTCTGTTGATTCAGATTCTTCTTTTTTTTCACTAAATGACTCTTTTTTCGGAACCTACTACTCTTCGTTATCTGCTTACTCAAAAGTTTCATGGTTTGACTAATAACTTTAACGTTTGTTACATTAACGCTCAGAGCATTCCGCAACATTATAATGAACTTGTTGATACTTTTCATAATCAGTCTATTTCTGCGATACTTGTTTCGGAAAGCTGGTTAAAACCTACCTTACCGTCTACCTCCTTTGGAATACCTGGTTTTGTCCTCTTAAGAAATGATCGTACGGGCAAAAGAGGTGGTGGAGTAGCGGTATACTTACGTAATGGTATACCCTATAAACAATTATGTGCTTCTTCTTCTGTTTATTCTGGTACAATAGAATACATGTTCTTGGAGATTACCATCAGTGGGACTAAGACTGTTCTCGGTGCAATTTACTGTCCACCAGGAGTTAATTATTTTTGTGACCTTGAATCGGCTCTTTTTTCTATCGGCTCTGATTATCAGCACTTTATTATAATGGGAGACTTCAATACCGATATTCTTTGTAACTCTGCGAGGTCACGTGAATTGTATACAGTTATGAACTCCTTTAATTTGTCACTTCTTCCTCTCGACCCCACACACCACAATCTTGATACTGCTGATTCTTTAATAGATTTAATAGTGGTCGCTTCTGAAGACCATGTCGTTGGCCATGGTCAACTCTCCGCCCCTGGGTTTTCGCGGCACGATTTACTGTATATTTCTTACAGGATTAAATGTCCTAAGGTCAATCATGTGATGGTGCATCTGCGTAATCTAGCGAGACTTAATGTTGAAGAACTTCAGCAAGATGCTTGTAGTATAGATTGGAGTGATACTTACAGCGTAGAGAGTGTTGACGAAAAAGTAGCTCTTTTTAATTCAAATATACAGAAGTTGTTTGATAAACACGCTCCTCCACATAAAGTCAGACTGAAACGATCTCCTGCGCCGTGGATTACTGAGGATATCCGCAGGGCTATGGCAAAGCGAGATCGAGAATTTAGTAAATATAAGAGTAATCGGTGTACTGTTAACTGGACTCGATTCAAAGCCGCTAGGAATCGGTGTAATCAGATGGTGCGGGCCGCTAAACGCCGTTATATTCATCGAAATATCCTTAACGCTTCTATGGCTGATTCGTGGAAATTTTTAAAATCAATCGGGATAGGTAAACCTGCTTCTAACTTTGATCCTTCAATATTCTCTGTTAATCAACTTAATACATACTTTTCTACTGCACCACAACTGCATTCGTCAATTAAATCTACTACTATTGCCCATGTTAATTCTCTTCCAAAATTTTACAAAAGCTCTTTCAATTTTTCTCCCGTTACTGATGAGGATATAAAAAAGTCAATTTCTTCCATCAAGTCCGCCGCAGTAGGCTCTGATGATGTGAGCAGAATCATGATCAATCTCATCCTTGATTATGTCTTACCAGTACTTACCCACATAGTAAATTTTTCATTAGATACTGGGGTTTTCCCTTCACTATGGCGAAATGCTTTTGTTCTCCCACTTCCAAAAATAAATAATCCTAGTTCTGTTTCTCACTTTCGTCCTATCTCTATTCTACCTTTTTTATCAAAAGTACTTGAAGCTGTTGCTCACAGACAAATTTCTGACTACGTTTTTAAAAATAACTTTTTAAGTAGCTATCAATCAGGTTTCAGGCCAGGACATAGTACAACAACAGCCCTGCTTAAAGTTACGGAAGATTTACGTATAGGTATGGAGGAGTCAAAATTAATTGTGTTAGTTTTAATAGATTTCTCAAACGCTTTTAATGCTGTTGATCATGACATCCTTCTTACAATACTTTCTCACATTGGTTTCTCCTCATCAGCGCGGGAATGGTTCGCATCCTATCTTCAGGGACGTCAGCAGGCTGTTCGCGTGGGTCCAGTTATTTCTGACTGGTGCACGCTGGTTGCTGGCGTTCCTCAAGGCGGAATTCTCTCACCTCTTTTGTTTTCAATTTTTATAAATCTCATTACATCTCACATTCGCTGCACGTACCATCTCTATGCCGATGACTTACAAATATATGCTCAGTCTGATGTTAACGATATCGAAGATGCGATCACTGAGCTAAACTCTGACCTCACTCGTATCTCTGATTGGTCTAGCAAATTCGGTATTACTGTTAACCCTACCAAGTGCCAGGCAATTATAGTTGGAAGTAGCCGTCGCTTATCTACATTGGATTTTAATTCACTGCCACCTGTAAATTTTAATAATGCTGTCATACCTTATTCAGCTACTGTGAAAAATCTAGGACTTATCATTGACAGCAGTCTGAGTTGGCGGCCGCAAGTCACGGAAGTAAGCAAAAAAGTTATCAACACCTTGCGTTGTCTGTATCGACTCAAGAATTTTCTTCCAGTGAGAACAAAGGTAATGTTGGTTCAAACGCTCGTATTACCAATACTAGATTATGCAGATGTATGCTATGCTGATGCCTCTCAAGAACTTCTTAACAAACTGGATCGTCTTCTCAATAATTGTATTCGCTTTATCTTTGGCTTACGTAAATTCGATCACGTCTCTTCATTCCGTTCTCAGCTCAAATGGCTGCCTCTTCCACTTCGTAGATCTTTTAGAATCCTTTCTATGCTATTCTCTATTTTACACGATCCGTTTGTCCCTGCATATCTGAAATGCAAATTTCAGTATCAGGGCGATTCTCACCAACCGATGTCTTCGTTCCGCGGAAAATCTAACTCTTCATGTTCCTTTCTGTCGCACGGGCTTCTCTTACAATTCTTTCACTTCAAATGCAGTAAGACTCTGGAACATGTTACCCAGAAATATAAAAGAAGCAAAAACTAAACCTATCTTTAAACGTTTACTCTGGGAATATTACTTAAAGAAGCAGTAGTAGTTTCGGATTATAATAAAAAATTTAAAAACTTCAGAAACTGTTATATTCTCAAGTATGTATAGTATAAAAATATCATATTTATTTATTGTGTATGTATTTATTGTGGGTATTTGTGTATATATATAAAATAATATTGTATGCATGTAAGTAGTAATGTAAATGTATATGTATGTGTATTGTTTATTATCATTATATTATAAATTTGTATTTTTTCCTTAAACCTTTAATTTTTTTTTAATTATGAGTTTTGCACCCATCACTAGATTCTCTGCACAAACCAAAGGTAGACTGGTAGAGAATGCCTTTAGGCATTAAGTCCGCCGTTTTGTACATTTCTTTTATGTGTGCAAATAAAGCTTAAATAAATAAATAAATAAACACCAGGTTCCTGCTCAGGTTGTGGGTCTTCCAATAGAGGAGGATCCTCTTGAGCGGGATCAGGACCTGGACCTTCTTGTTCCATGGTAGGACTTTCTTCATCTTCTTCTCGTTCATCTTCAAGAATCCGTACCAGATCCGCTCGGTCCCTGTAAGTCTTGCACCTCCTCATCATTTTCCTCGCTTTCATCTTCTTCAGCACCATCTTCTGACTCATTTCCATCTAAGTAAGCTATGTAGGCGCTTATTTGGTCATCACTACCAGTCAACCTGCGATTAGCCATCTGAAACATCAATTTTAGTACTAAATGCATAATGTAGGATACGGCCTACACAAAGAAAAATTGAAGTTGTAGTGGTTATTCTGATTGGAAATGCGATTTCTACTAACTCGCCTCAATATTCACTGTATCTTCAAACGAAATACAAATAAAATAGTATCACTTAACCTGAAAAATCCAACAAAATCTGTTTACACATTAACTTCGCCAACAAAATTTTTCTAACCGGTCCTCACCAAAAAATTTTCAGCTGTCAATTTTAAATTCAAATGACATTTATGTTTTGCCAACATGACAATAGAAAAACTAGTATGTCACCGACACAATACAACGAGATTTGTTTTTTTTAGGCAAAGGCTTACAGCCATCAGAATATTACGTAGGCTGCATCCAACACTATGAATTTAAGGGAGACAGTTTCGGTCGCGAAAGGTAGGGTGAGCGGCGTAAATAATTCACTCCTCTTCCCATACGATTTCACCACTGCTTCCATGGTTAGGGGAGAGGGCGCCCCTCTTGCCGCAGTCCACCAACACACATCTGTAGTGGGCTAGCCAAATACATACGGAGTTTCCACTTAGAGCGAACTCTTTACATCGGGCCAGGAATGTCTATTCCTCTTAGTTCGACATGGGTAACCAAGCCACGGTTAAAGACGTTGGTCTTGCGCCTTATCTCATTCCCGTCGTGGCGATCGTCCCATCGGACTATGAGAGTAAGGGAAAAAAGAGTTCTAGGTGCCACTCTTTACTTGTTTGAGCATACACTCGGGCACTACAATTCAATCCCGCGTAGAAGGCTAGTTTTCGTTGAGACCTCGATCAGTTAATAATCTCGATTAGTGAAACTACACAATATAACATCAATAATCTCTTGTTGTTCTGTTCGTACGCTATTGTGGCGCTATGATAGTGCCGTCGTGAACTGATATCGGAGATATTGCGCTAAATAAATACAGACAAACAAATACGTATGTGCCGTTGTAGTGAGTACCTCCTCCATGTTTTTGAAATTACTAAAGTTAAAATTGCTCCAAACGTCATTCCTATATTAAACATTGATAAATTTAGTGTCTATTGACATTGTCGAAAGCAAGGCGATACCTAATATTTTAAAATCTGTCCACAGTCTAATATCAAGTAATAAAATGTACTCTAGAATCCGTACTTCTTCGGTCTTTTAAATTATGGTTTAAAAAATCTTTAAAATATTATGTATTAATACATATACTTAAAAAATATTACTGAAACATTTTTATTTACTTCATACAAGCCGGCGCTTGAAGATAGTCAAGTGTTAACTATTAAGAGGTTGTATATGGTGATGGAGCCCTAGATGGTTACTAGCACTATTTTATAGCGTAACAAAAGGCCACCCCGAAGTATTAATTTTTTAATTAAAAAAATGATTATTGATAAAGATGTCGCGTGAATTAAACACAAAAACTTACACTCGAATTGAAAACCTTCTTTTCTGAAGTCGGTTTAAAAAGAGGACTACTAATAATAATATAATAAATTTATTATTTAACAAATACATAAATTATATTTATTAACAACTATTTAATTCGTTGTTGTCGTGTTCTGATATGTTGTATTTTTTAGTTAAGGGTTTCCGGAAGAACGATCGCTGGTGCAGGGATAGCGGCTTCTTCGACGACGATGACGGGCTCGGGGATAATAGGCTTGTCCACGACGATGACGGGCTCGGGGACAATGGGCTTGTCCACGACGATGATGGGCTCGGGGACAATAGGCTTGTCCACGACGATGACGGGCACGGGGACGATAGGCTCGGCATTCACAGCTTCATCCACAACCTGAACAGGGGTAGGAGCGGGAGACTGAACGGTCTCAACGGAGACTGGAGAGCCAACAACGTCAGACGCAGATTGGATGTTCAAGATGATCTGCACAAGGGGAGCGCTGGCCGAGGATTCAACAGGAGCGGGCATGACAGGGGTGGGGTTGACATCAGCCACGGCACCACCGTCCGGCAAGGGAAAGTCTACGACAGCGGGTCCGATGACAATAGGCTCATGGTTGTCAACGATGGCTGGTCCGATGGCAATAGGCTCATAGTTGTCCACGATGGCTGGTCCAACATCAATAGGTTCGGGCTTGGCAATGCCGAGGACATCCAGGAGCATTTGTTCAAGAGCAGCGGCGGTAGCGGGGTCGGTGCTGGGGCTCTGGATAGCAGCCACGATCTCTTGAATCTCAGGATTGTTGCTGGCAATGACTGCGGCAGGAATGACGCTGGCCGAGGCCACGGCAAGAAAAGCGAAAGCAATGAAGATTTTCATGTTCTGAAAATAAGAATTATATTTAAATAATTTATTTTATAAAAGTAAGGGTGACAAAACTAACGATCGCACCACCTTATAATTAATAAACTCGGTAGCCTATGAATCTATCTCTGATTAAGTTTCATAATGGAAACGCGCTTCAATATTTGAAATGAAACAATATACATGTATAACTATGTTAATATTAAAACCTCTGATTTTTAGTAAAAATAAATTACTATATACTTACTTGAGTCTGTACCACTCTTAAAAAATATGCCAAAGAACACCGAACATTGGACATTTATACCAAAATTATTTATCTCTAACTCTAATTTAATCTCATTGGGAAAGATTACATGCAAATTTCCGGGATTATCTGTTACTAAGTATTTTAGGTCTATAAATTAACTAATAGATAAAATATTTGATGAATACAAATATCAATTAAACGACGAATCATGTGACTCTAGAAATATAGAGGAATATCTAATGGGCTCATATTTTAATAACATTAGGGTTTCAAACGAGTTAACAGTTCACCTGGTAAATTGCCATTGTAACCAATACACCCACGCAACTTAAAGCAATGTATGGTCATAATCTACGCGTTGCTAACCTTGTAGGCTACCAAGAATTTCCTCACAGCTCGTAATTTTTTCCAGCTCTCTTATTATTCAATTCGGAACACAGCAGTTTGTGCACTACGGCTTAGTCGCGACTATAGACAAGGTAATAGATGTGAGACTGACTCCTACTAATTGAACAAGTTAAGACTAATATATTTTTATATTGGGGAAGGGTTAAGCTTCGCCGATTCCACTGTTTTTCTTGGTATTATTCTTGCTGTGTCGTAGTATTCACAAAAACAAATGCTGTTTTAATTAAAAAATAATTAAAAAAAATTCAATGGTGACTTTATTAGTCTTGGGCGTCTCTAAGTAGTGTCACGAGCTACACTTATTAAAAAAT
This sequence comes from Parnassius apollo, assembly GCA_907164705.1. Lineage (NCBI taxonomy): Eukaryota > Metazoa > Arthropoda > Insecta > Lepidoptera > Papilionidae > Parnassius > Parnassius apollo. Next base: position 4,179,184 of record CAJQZP010001207.1, on the reverse strand, counting down.
ATCGAGGTTTCGAGTGATTTGTAGCACTCATTATTACGGGAGCATTGAGTTGTTTGCTGTCCTGATGTAGTGTATGTAGCTATCCCGGTCACGGTTTAGGGCTACATCAGAAATTACCATCAGATGTATTAGATACCATAAGAAGTGGGATTGCGGTTAGGCACTGGCTGATTAATGGCTATGTATACGCTTTTACAACAAAGTCTCAGAAAATACCTATACAAGTTCCAACAATCATTAAGTATCTGCAAGATAAGTCGCCAAGTCGAGCAAAAAAGCTGAACGGCCGTACCATTCTTTTCTCGAAGCAATTCAGGCCATTTTCGACCCCCTATAACTTCGTAGTGGATAAAACTAGAAGCCTGATTTTGTACACATAACATTGTATATACATGGCATATTTCAAATTTCATTCAATTTTAACGAGTAGTTTAAGAATTATAACTAGGCAAAGTTTCTTAATGTTGTCACTCACTGACTGACCGATCATCAAAACTATAAGACACTTCTAGCAGACATAGAAGCTTCAAATTCAGAACACAATTAGTTTTTAGTGTATAAATCAAGGAAAAACTAAAATATTTTTTAATTTCAGTCCAGTTTTCTAGATACACCATCTGCATAAATAACATTGTAATCCTATATAAATATATTGAATTACAAAGTTACATTTGCAGTGAATGAATCAGTGTACCTGTATATGTATAATAGGTGTAGAAAGTTACGTTGTTGGTATTCAAATAGAAGGTACCGGAAAGGTAAAAAGTAGGACTTTCTTATTTACAAAAAGAAATGAGATACCATCAAAAACTTATAAAAAAACCAAGTCTCGTAACTCAGTTCTTCTACCGTAAAAGTTGTGAGATCCATGTAACACAAAGTCGGTTAATTTATTCAGTCCCTACTTAAGGATCCTTCTTAATTAAGATATTACGTAATTAGCTAACCTAACAACATTTTATATTGACCATATAAATGTTAAAAATCTTTTATATTTTAAATATACTATAGATTGACTTGGCCATCGCACTAAGCAATCTAATTTAATATAATATCACAGATTATTGTGAGATACATTGTGTTTTCATGCGTCACACAATTGGAAACATGGATCTCACAATTTTTTACGGTAGAAGAAATGAGTTGCGAGACTTGTTTTTTACAAGTTATGTTTTTGATGGCATATTCTTTTATCGAACAATGACTGTATAGGTAAAAATGGTTATTTTATTAATGGATGGTTGGGATAGTTGTGATTGCTTGCCTCTAAGGCAAGAACTATACTAACTAACTCTAGAACACATCTACAATAAATATTATATTTAATATTAGATACAACCTAGGTATGTATTTCATGGTAAAATGCTACTTTCTTAATTAAAAGTAAAAAGTTATACACATAAAAAAAGTTTGCGATCAGTTTGAAAAATCAAAATCTTATGTGTTACGGTAGACTATATTCAATTTTTTTTTCAGATTCTTTATTCAAATATATAGAATTAGAATTTAAATAATAAAAGAAATTCAAAGATTTTCCATATAAGAATAAATTCAACACAAGCGAATTTCTTCTTTCTTCTGAGAAGAAATTTAACGTTCATTCAGAAATTCATAGACTTAAAATATTCTGGCGTATATAGACGACATGACACCCCGAAAACGCATGACGAATTTTGGGTATGTTCCGAAATGTTTCCAGCATTCTTGCGAATGCAAATGACGTCATTAACTGACGCTATACCTATTGTGCTTAGTCGCTGCCATATTGTACCGGATATCCCGCTGAAAAGGAACCAGCGAGGGGATTAAGAAACAGAAGGGAGGAATCGAGGCTTCTCTCGATCCGGCCTCCTATAACGCCTACGTTGGGTTCGGGAACAACGTATGTGATCTCCGCAACGGAGTAACACACAAGGGCGATAACCTCTTCCTTTTCAGCGAGTAGGTTCAGACGGGGATTACGGGTCTTCCGAAGTCGTCCCGGTCCCAACGCCTTAATTCTTCGATGTGGACTGTATAACTTGAGGGATGAATTTCTTGGGAATAAAACAGCAATTATCTTCAAACCGTTCCGTGAGAGAGTAATTACTTTTCCCTATCACTTCCCCTACACTTTTTCTTTCTTCTTCTTATTGACTGCTGGTCTGATTTCCGAACTTTTTCCCCGAACGATTTCCGAAGGATTCCCGAACTTCCCCGAACTTCTTTCCCGAACTATCTCGAAGGATTCCCGAACTTCCCCGAACGAATTGCAATAAAACTCATTTACTAAGCTACCCCAGAGCTATACGTCAAAGTGAGCCGCGCCATTCGCGCGCTTGCGCAACTCAATTACATGAATTTGTTCTATTACTCTTTCACGTTTTACTTAATTTCTTTATTTGCTTAAGTCTTACATCAATACAATTTATCTGTATAGATAGCACAAAACAATATCTACACTACGATATACATTACATTTTCATATCACGAAAAACCTTTTATTTATTAAATGAAATATGCCTATTTTACTCACAAGTTTAAACTCGAAATTTCTTAAATATTTAACATAGAAAGTTAAAACAATGTTTTCCACTTGAAATTATACATATGTTAACTAATACAATAGTTTAATTTACATTTTCTCTATTTATTTCACTATTAAAACACTTTTAAATTTCTTATACAAAACTATCATTATTTCACTTATACACAGGAATTTTCACACAGAATTCACCTTTTTAGCACGTACAATCAACCTGAAATGTTTTACAAGTCATTTTTACATAAATTGCTGAAATTACAAATATTTAAATTTTTACATATTTGGCCTCCTAAGTACGTGGCTAGCGTACGTCTATGAACTCACACTATTTGAACAACTAACTTTTGCACGGCTCTCGGCTATCAGAAAAAATGAAAATCTGATATACACCAATTTTAACAATATTGGGTGAATAAATGCATCTACACAATTTTCAAACTGTAGGAAACTATTTCTAATCAGATTCTTATCAGTTATCATGTTTCTTATCAGATAACAATATAAGTGAATGTTCTCATAAATCAATCATGGCAAATAGGCATTTGTTTTCGTACAAAACATATCAAACTTATATAAGACAATACTTATGCGATTAATTTCCGTTAATTCTATTTATGCACAGAGTGATCATCTCGACCGGGGAACAAATCCGATCTCTAACTTCACTTTAATATTCCTTTGAATTTACATCATTGGAAAGATGATTTCAACCGGGGAAACAATCCAGTAACATAATTTATATCTTAAATTCCTTATGAATTTATTAAGCGATATTACTTAGGAAAACAAATAAACTAGTCCGGCCTGGGAGTCGAACCCACCTTCATATCATTAATTCGATATTTCTTTAAGATTTAACTAAGCATTTTCTTATCAGAACATTGTTGCTCGATAATTTGTTTTTTAGAAGCTATTCGTCATCGGTTGACTTAATAAACTGAAATACTCTTATAGGCGCGTCGCCAATAATCTCCCCCCCGTGCGTAAGCACCATTATTTGGGAGGCGTCGCGTGTACCAGGACTATTATTCTGGATGTAGGTCTCCTCAAGATACCTGTGCTAGTAATGACGTCAACCACTCTGGTGTGACCGTCTGGTCCCGGTAGCGTTCTACTAATTTTGCCTTTCGGCCACGTATTTCGTGGCAACGAATGATCTATTATCAAAACAATATCACCTTCTTTAGGTTCCATGAACTTTCCGTTATTACCTGTTCGAGGTATTAAAGTAGGCATGTATTCTTTCAGCCATCGTGTCCAAAAATGGTCGGCTAACCTCTGTGCAGCTTTCCAATTGAGTTGACCCGTCAGATGTTGCTCTAAAAATAATCCAGGTGATCGATCACCACATGAGCGTCCCAGAAGAAAATGATTGGGTGTCAAACCCTCTTCAGGACTATCCATACTGAATGTTACCAGAGGCCTGGAATTTACCGTATGCTCTGCTTCTAAAAGCAGCGTATGTAGAACCTCCTCTCGTGGGCTCCATTCTTTGAGCGTAGCGGTCAACGCAATTTTAATCGATCTTACTAACCTTTCCCAGGCGCCACCCATGTGCGGTGCTCCCGGAGGTATAAATTTCCATTTAATATATTTCTTAAATGACTCATTTTTCATGCCCTCATGGCATTCTTCGTATGCTTTCAATAATTCTTTATTCGCAGCTTTGAAATTCGTCCCGTTATCACTGTATATAACGGCTGGTTTTCCTCTTCTGGCGATAAATCGCCTCAATGCCATTATCATTGACGCTGGTGTCAATGAGGCTGCTAATTCCAGATGTACTGCTCTGGTGGTCAGACACGTGAATAAAACACCCCAACGTTTTTCATGTCGCCTTCCTATAGTCACACTCATAGGTCCGAAATAATCCACAGCTGAGCACGTAAAAGGTGGTTCATGATGAGCTATTCTCTCCAGAGGAATATTTCCTTGTGGCACATTCTGCGGTTTTGACCTGTATGTCCTGCACCACTGACAGTGATGTGACACACTTCGTACTACATTACGCAAGTTCAAGACATAAAATTTCTGGTTCACCTCATTCATCACCATCTGGTCAAAATGATGATGAACTTCTCTAATCATCATTTTAACGATTTCGTGTTTACCGTCTAATACGACAGGTTTTCTACTTTCCTCGGTCAAATTAGACTTAAAAGGTAAACGTCCATTTAAACGGAGTAAGTTATCTTCTCCTATTTCCATAGATAATTTACTTAAGCGTGAACTTCTTTCAACGCTTTTGCCTGCTTTCAAGCATTTTATTTCCAAATGAAAACACTCGTCTTGAACGAACTTCCAAATTAACAATTCCGCTTTTTTCAAGAGCGCTATGTTCAACGCGCCATCGGGTCCTTTAACCGACTTTGTTAAAACTTTGTTGGAACACATAACCGACTTTTCGGCTGCGTCGTCGGGTCCTTTAACCGACTTTCTTAAACTCTTGAATTTTTCTACCGCTTGTAAGGTGCGTGTAGTTGCCCCAAGGAATTTCTTAAAGCTGCTAAATCGTCCGTAGTCGGGTAGACTTAACGGTTCTTGCTTTCTCAGCGCATTTACGCCCTTTGGCGATTTTTCTTCACCTGTTTCTAAGCTATTTTTGTCGAGCTTCTTTTCGATATTAAGCAGGCGACTTTCAACCTGCGCTCTATGACGGCATGCACTCATTATCTGTGCGCCATAACAAAGCAGTCTCGTACCTATTATTAGGTATACGACGTACCGTTTTGCTCAAAATATTTAAAGCTCGTTCTTCTGGGTCGTTCGCGGGCTTTCTCGCGGACACTCCCAGAGATTCCAAACTAAAATAATCTTTGATCAACTTATCCATATCTTCCTCCTTCTTGGTGGAAATGTGGTTAACAATCTTGATATCACCCGATATGTGACCATGTAAAACCCATCCAAGTTTGGTGAGCGATGCTACAGGTAGGTTCTTAGCTCCTGAAATTAATTCACGAGTAACTATGAGATGCCAATTGTCCTGGCCATTTAATATGGTAGGTCTGGACCTCTCATACATCAACTCGTCCTTAATCGGTGTCAAATGAGAACACCGTTGCAATAATTCTCGACTTACTGACTGCGGAGAAAGGTTAAGTGACTTAATTGTTTGTACACTTATCTTTTCTAAGTCATTCGAGTAAATGCCTTTTATCTTAACGTTTAAGCGATACGAACTGTCGTCGTTAATTCGCTTACCTCCCACGGCTTCAATACGTAATTCTTCTTTACGTCCGCGAGGCGCTAACTTCTGAGCCATCCACTCCTCTATGAGTGTCATGGTCGATCCCTCATCCAGAAGAGCTGTTGTCTTTACCTTTCCTCTAGGTCCATACAACTCGACCGGTATAATCTTTAAGTATGCACATGCCAGTGCATTCACTGTACTAACAGTTGTAATCTGAGCCTCTTTACCCCCCTCGTCCCCTTGTGGCGAGGTATTTTCATTGGGGTATCGGTGTAGCATCCGATAATGTGACATTCTACATCCCTCTACACCACATTTTTTCGCTTTGCACTCTAACCTCCTATGGTTAGGTGACAAACACTGGAAACATACTTTCGCTTTTTTGACCGCGTCCCATTTCTCGCGAATATTCATGTCCTTAAACTTGTAACAACTCACTATAGAGTGCTCCTTGTTGCATATAACACACTTATGTGTTACCCGACTTACAGGCTTGTCCTGGGTTGTCATAACCACTTGTCGGTTGTGCCCTTTATTATTTCGGCGTTCTAGACGCTCGCTCGTCTTACTTCGGCGCATACAGCGCTCGCTCTCGGCACAGCTGCGTACAGACCCCTTTGCGGTGTGTACAGTTTGCTTCCTGAATTCAGGACGCTTCCGTTTTTCAGGAGCATTTTCATTGCTTAAGGACGTTCCAAATTGTTCACTCAATAAATTTAAAAACTTGGCCATCTTCTGTAACTCTGGCTCCAAAGGATACTGAGCTCGATATTCAAACCATTTAAATTTAATCATAGTTCCAAGTTTCTCCACTATGCGGTTTACTAACTCCGGTGAGTATAAATACTGTGGTTGATTCAACGCTTGTATCGTGGCAACCACGTTCGTAATACGACTTGCAAAAGATCCTATATTCCGGCAATCTTCTGCCAATCTTGGCATACGCTTTACATTCTCGATTTCGGCTAGAATGAGCATCTCAACCCATCCGAATCTTCTCTCGAGAGCGTTCATTATTTCTTCAGGTTCACACAAAGTAAACAACAACGACTTAACCGCTTCCTTAGCGGTGCCCTTTAATGCCCTCCTAAGGCGTGCGACATTCTGCACCCCTGAAAATTGGCTTCTCGTGTCTTCAAACACCGTTTTAAAAATTATCCATTCACCCGGGTCTCCATCGAACACCGGTAACTCCTGGAGGAAATGAAGCTGGGAAGACTTATCTTTTCCCGCTATCTTTATTGCACTCACAATCGCTTCGGTCAATTCTGACACCTCACTCGCGTGTGTTTTCTGTGCATTTCCTTGGTTGCGCTCGATCTCCGCCCCTTTGCGGCGTGATCCTTTACACGCTTCCTTATCAGTAATATCGGGTTGCGTCACACTAACCGGCGCGCTCATTATGGTCTGTTGAACCCAACTCCTTACGAAAGGTTCCACCTGAGTATTCCGCTCTTCATCATCCTCACTCGAGTCGATCTCCTCTTCTCGGTTGAGTCGTGCCAACTCCAATTGCGACTTGGCTAAGACAGCAGCTGCCTGTGCTCGTTCGAGCTCTGAGCGTTTGAATTTAATCCGCGCCTCTAATTCGGCTTTCAGCCTCGCCGATCGCGATGACCTACTACCTCTCTTTGACCCTTTGTCACTAGTGTGCCCAATTACTGTCCTTGACGATGCCGCTTCTTCGGTCCTTTGACCTACTTTTTCGACCACCGTTTCACTCCTGGATATAACGGATTGTTGTGTGGTGCTGGCCTGCGTACCACTGGTGTCCGTCCTGTTGCTTGTCGTCGCCATGGACGTCCCTGAGTCCCACGTGCATGTGGACGTATCGGTGGTGGCTCCACTTGAAGGAGTTGTTCCACTCGAAGCAGTAGCTGTGGTCGCTCCAGATGGTTCCGCCTCTTTAGCTTTTCTTGAGAGCCCTGTTCTTGTCCTGCTCCCTTCGCTCCTCTCTGTCTGGTCTTGTGCCTTCTTCATCTTGCAGGAAGGTGATTGTTGGCCTACGGTCCCTACAACCCCTTACCTACAACCATTCTACACCCCAACCTAACACCACTACCCCTCCCCTCCCTTATCTCCCAATCCTACAACCCTACTACCACCCTAACAGCCCTATCAGCCCTATCAATCCTGAACGGGGCCTACCGAGGTGAGCCGTCCAGGGATGGAGTCGTGCAGGAATGGAATGGGGGAAAGGTTTAGGAACTGTCCCGCCTTGGCCACTCGACTGTTTCGTCATATTCCTTGGAATATGACGAAACAGTCGAGCGGTAGTGCAAGCGCAGTCTCGCTCTAGAGAACTGCTCCACCCGAAGGTGTTGTGCCATAGCCCGACCGTTTGGCACTGTTAGGTGGTTGGGATGTATGCTGTGCTCGCCGCCCAGTCGCCGGTGACGCCTCGTCCAAGGCGCTCTCCTCCGGCCGCGATGCAGTCAGGTGCCCACGCGCACCCTCGCCTGGCAGCAGCAGCGGTGGATGCTTCTTCTTGCACCCTGATGACTCGACAGGAAATGCCGGACACGGTCGTCCGACAGGAAATGCCAGACACGTTCGTCCGACAGGAAATGCCAGACACGGTCGTCCGACAAGAAATGCCGAGCACGCTTGCCCGACAGGAAAAATGCCAAGCCCTGCTTGGCCACGATGAGCGCCTTCACAAGGCATGCCGGGATTGCGGCTTGGGGCGTGTGCCCCATGCGAGCACACGCCCCAAGCCGCAATTCCGGTTTTCTTTCTTCCGGTAGTTCCAGGTCAAGTCCTTCTGCGCTGACGGCCTGGTCTTCTAGCCTTTGGTCCTATTGCTTCAGCTCAAACCTCCGGCTTCCTTCGGTTGCTGATCTTCACTCGGCTCCGAAGGTCTTCTTTTTCCACAACCAGCAGTCCACAGCTGGTTCCTTGATCCAGCTGGCGGGGTTCGTGTGGTCCTAATCCGGCTCCGAAGGTCCAATTGAAAAGGAACCCAGGAGCACAAACTTTCGGGCTCTGAAACAGAAGGGAGGAATCGAGGCTTCTCTCGATCCGGCCTCCTATAACGCCTACGTTGGGTTCGGGAACAACGTATGTGATCTCCGCAACGGAGTAACACACAAGGGCGATAACCTCTTCCTTTTCAGCGAGTAGGTTCAGACGGGGATTACGGGTCTTCCGAAGTCGTCCCGGTCCCAACGCCTTAATTCTTCGATGTGGACTGTATAACTTGAGGGATGAATTTCTTGGGAATAAAACAGCAATTATCTTCAAACCGTTCCGTGAGAGAGTAATTACTTTTCCCTATCACTTCCCTACACTTTTTCTTTCTTCTTCTTATTGACTGCTGGTCTGATTTCCGAACTTTTTCCCCGAACGATTTCCGAAGGATTCCCGAACTTCCCCGAACTTCTTTCCCGAACTATCTCGAAGGATTCCCGAACTTCCCCGAACGAATTGCAATAAAACTCATTTACTAAGCTACCCCAGAGCTATACGCGAAAGTGAGCCGCGCCATTCGCGCGCTTGCGCAACTCAATTACATGAATTTGTTCTATTACTCTCTCACGTTTTACTTAATTTCTTTATTTGCATAAGTCTTACATCAATACAATTTATCTGTATTGATAGCACAAAACAATATCTACTCTACGATATACATTACATTTTCATATCACGAAAAACCTTTTATTTATTAAATGAAATATGCCTATTTTACTCACAAGTTTAAACTCGAAATTTCTTAAATATTTAACATAGAAAGTTAAAACAATGTTTTCCACTTGAAATTATACATATGTTAACTAATACAATAGTTTAATTTACATTTTCTCTATTTATTTCACTATTAAAACACTTTTAAATTTCTTATACAAAACTATCATTATTTCACTTATACACAGGAATTTTCACACAGAATTCACCTTTTTAGCACGTACAATCAACCTGAAATGTTTTACAAGTCATTTTTACATAAATTGCTGAAATTACAAATATTTAAATTTTTTACATATTTGGCCTCCTAAGTACGTGGCTAGCGTGCGTCTATGAACTCACACTATTTGAACAACTAACTTTTGCACGGCTCTCGGCTATCAGAAAAAATGAAAGTCTGATATACACCAATTTTAACAATATTGGGTGAATAAATGCATCTACACAATTTTCAAACTGTAGGAAACTATTTCTAATCAGATTCTTATCAGTTATCATGTTTCTTATCAGATAACAATATAAGTGAATGTTCTCATAAATCAATCATGGCAAATAGGCATTTGTTTTCGTACAAAACATATCAAACTTATATAAGACAATACTTATGCGATTAATTTCCGTTAATTCTATTTATGCACAGAGTGATCATCTCGACCGAGGAACAAATGCGATCTCTAACTTCACTTTAATATTCCTTTGAATTTACATCATTGGAAAGATGATTTCAACCGGGGAAACAATCCGGTAACATAATTTATATCTTAAATTCCTTATGAATTTATTAAGCGATATTACTTAGGAAAACAAATAAACTAGTCCGGCCTGGGAGTCGAACCCAAGACCTTCATATCATTAATTTGATATTTCTTTAAGATTTAACTAAGCATTTTCTTATCAGAACATTGTTGCTCGATAATTTGTTTTTTAGAAGCTATTCGTCATCGGTTGACTTAATAAACTGAAATACTCTTATAGGCGCGTCGCCAAAACCCGCCATTTTAAAACAATTTTTAATTGTGTGTACTCTGAATAAAGCATGCTAGAATTTGTTTTTATTTATTCGAAAACAAATAAAATATAGAATTATTGCAGGTATCTCCATCCTTCACAAATAATTGAAAAAGGATATAATAACTTTTGCACAAAATGACATAAAATAATCGGCAACACTTCCAATATGGCGCAAATGTATATGATGTCATATACCATGAAGGTTAGAGAACAGGGTCGTCCTACCACCCCGTTCGAGCCGGTCCATCCGAGCGAAAGCATGAGCCAATGTTAAAATTATAAAAATTTATATTGCAAACTAGTAACATTAATTGTTATGCAAACAACTACAATGGCTATATTAAGCACAGGCCGTGCTAATTTTTCTCAGAAACACGTAGACGAGTGCGGAAACAAACTTGTGTCTGAAGTCGAGTCTTTGTTTAATAAAGTCTAAAATTTAGTCCAGTTTAACTCCCAGAAGTAATAAGATCGTATTTGTTTCTAAAAAGAACTCTTTTGTCATTTCTTTTCAATTTCATGAAAATGGCTTTGTATTATGAAAGGTGTACACAAAAAGGTGTATGTCAATACAGTTAAATAATTTTATTGTATTAAGTTTACCGTCCAAATTTGAGGATACTTTCGAGTCGATAGAAATTCAGCCTTACACACTTAATCATACGTGTTGTATTAAGTTATGGCATCAAATATTCTTACACTTAACACCTGACATCGTGCATGGCAAGTAACACCCTGATGTCAAATATAATGCACCTTAAATTTAGTTGATTTTCTTTATATATCTCATTGAAAAGAAAGGATTGAAAATGATTAATTAATAATTTTATGATGATAATTTTAAGCACACTTAACACTCTACACACTTCGATTTATATATATATATATATATATATATATATATATATATATATATATATATATATATATATATATATATATATATATAGTATGTGTGTATAACGTTTCATAGAGACAAAGAATATAGATAATAGCATATTATATGTTTGTGCATAGCAGATAACATATGCCGTGTGGTGGCGGCGTGATACAATCTAACACACCATTTCGTCCGGTGGTTATCGTACTAAACGACTACGAGTAATTACAGGAAAATCTTCTCATATATGGCTTCCGATCTACGATGATATCTTGATATCTTCTGCTAATAGAGTCATCTAAAGTGTAGCTTTTAGGTAATATTCCTCTTACTCACTTCATATTGGCTTATACATTTATTTTATTTATTTAATCTTTATTATATACACCTAGGGACCGACAACCCTAGTTAATGTGACAACAGTTTACGAAAGAAAATGAGATTTGTTCAATGATTTTGTTTTGTTTTTATAACTTGTATAATTCCAGACGTCTCAATCCATCTATACATCCATCCATTGATTACAGCCTATAAATGCTAAATATAGCCCACATCCATAGATTGTAGTGGCAGTGTATGAATATCCACTGCCTCATATCGTCCCGTGGGTTTCGTAAAACACAACAGAGGGGGAAACGGAACCAGGACGTGGGCAGCAGCATCTCACTGATAATAAACCAAAATAATAAAAAAACTGCTGAGCGTGGCCACTGTGGCAAAATCTCTAATATAGTGCAATCTATGGGGGAGGCCTGTGATGTCTGAATAACTATGACAATATAGTAAATTAATGTCTATGACCTAGTAATCTGTTTAGAATCCTCTCAGCTCATGGTCAATGTTGTTTAAGTTTTTCTAAACTAAAATATTGTATATATAATTAATAAAATAGGAATTCACCATTAAGCTGACATATCCTTGAATACCGTTGTAAGTTTCGATGATATCTCTAAAGTCACCATCACACAGTGTCCACAAGAATCATGTTTGATAGTAAGATTGAGCTTGCTCTGCGCGTCGGTTACCACCTTCACCAAAACTGATCCTAAGTTATTACCCTTTCCTTGAGACGCTTGCTCTCTAAGAACCGAGATGACCTTCGTTTCATTGATACTTTGACTGTCGAGAAGAATTACCAGATGCAGCCAAAATTTCTTGGAAAATATTAAAAAGTATCTGCGATTTATTACTCATTTTTATTTTAGTTTTTTATCTTAATGGTCTCACGTTAATGTTTCACAATTACATTTCGTAAAGAAATAAATTTAATTTCATTTTTGTTGATGGTGTCTGCGACAATAAGTTATCATTATTAGAAATTTATTAACATTAAATTATAGACAACTCTGTTAAGTTTCATTTTCAATGTTCAGTTTTTAATTAGGTCAACGTTATGTTATTGTTTGTGTGGTGTAGCTCTAAATTATTAATTAATTTTCTTTTACTGTTTTCAATAACATCCATTGCTTTATTACCAAATAATCACCGTTTTAAACATATACCACGTTCTTTATTTTTTTGATTGTTATAAAACAAATTACGTAAAGTAATTCTACATACATAAGGTCGGGAAAAAGTTTCATCGTGTTATAAATACAAATTAAAGACAAATTTTTCCAAAGTTTTATTACATTTAATTATAATATATATACATATGTGTCATTTTTAGTAGTGACATGATCCCGTTGCTGTAGAAATCTTGGGAATTTTGATTTTGAAAAAAAAAATGCGACAAGTAGTTTTGACAGTCTTCTCTTGATGTTAACCTAACTTTACCCAAAGTATTCCGAAGACAACGAAACAGGTGAAAATCTGAGGGAGCAAGGTCACTCAAGGTCATATAGTATGGTGGATGGATTAACATTTCCGAAGCAAGCTCTCTTAATTTTTGCTGAGTGGCTAAAGGTGTGTGTGGTCTGGCGTTATCATGGTTAAAGGGTACTTCTTCTCAGTTGATCAATTCCGGCCGTTTTTTCTCAATTTCTTGCTTGAGTCTCATTAGTTGTTGGCGATAGATATCCAAATCGATGGTTTTGCCCGGCGGTAAAAGCTCATAATAAACGATGCCCCACCAACCCCACCATACACGCAGCATCACGTTCTTGTCGTAGGTTTTTTCACTTTTCACTATCAGTTATTTCAAAAATATGGTTCGGTTTCATTACGTTTCAATAGAGAATCTCAAATGAGTACTCAATTCTTTCAGTGAGCTCGTGTGGTACTGAAATATCGAGCTTCTTTATATAGCCAGACTTTTTCAAATGGGTTTAAACTACTTCGTGGTCAGTTCTCAATTCCTCGGCTATGTCACAACTACTAATATACCGATCTTACTCCACTTTAGCAAAAATGGCATTGACTTTATCCGTATGAGTACGACCCGTAGACAGAGAAACCTATAGACAAATTGACGCCTTCTTTCGCACTCGCACACGAAAAAGATAGATTTATGCATACGTCTTGCATAGAAATGAGACAGAGCGGTGTGATTGTTTGTACCTTTTTCCGTGCCGGTTTTTTTGTTTAGCAAACTGCACTTTGCTAAACAACTTTGATAGTTCGTAGTGATCTTAGGAGTTTACAAGTGTGTTTAAGTGAGAAAAAAGTGTTTTGTGAGCTTAAGATTGGTGAATCTTGTTCAGTTCAGTTCTTAGAACAATTAAATATTTTATCTAAATATGTTTAAAAGTCATAAAGATTATTGTATAACCTAAAACTACGTTATCGTCCTTTCTCACTCGAGGCCACGCTAATCATTAGTCTATAGGTTTCTCTGTCTACGGTGCGACCAGAGCGAGCTGCATTTTTGACATCAAAATTCCCCTACTGAAAACGCTTGAACCAACCTAATGCAGTGTCAGTAAGAGTAATTACTCTAACTGACACTGCATTAGGTCCATAAACGACACAAATTCATTTCGCAGCTTGCGTCACATTTTTTCCTTTTTTGTAATAAACTTCAGAATATATCGTATTTCATCATTAGACTCACTCATTTTGGTGGACAAAAAGCAATTGAAAATGGCGAGAAAATGTTTTTAACTTTATATTATTTATTTCTTAAAGTCCTGTAGGTATTGACATTAAAACCAGCCAGATACAAACTGTAAACCAAAGAGATTTTTCATAAATTACATATAAAAAAAGACGAAAAAACTTTTTCCCCCGATCTATTATTTATAACGAGTTGAATTATGAGATTTTATGTAACAAATCAAATGTTTTTTTATCCCAGTTTGGACTGAAATTTCAAAAGGGGCTATACTACCTCAAATAGCTTAGCAATATACTCCGTCATGAAGAAAATATTGCAGCATTAATTTTGAAATAAATATATGGTAAAGTTGATTATTAATGTTAAGAGGGCATATGCGTTTCGCGTCGAAAACTACATGTTTTATGGTTTTTCCAAAGGCGATATCGTAACGACGTGAGAAGATTATTTGCTGAAAATTAGGGCTTTAGAAAGATGAAGTCTTTATTTAGTACATAGCAGTGCAAAATCATAGTTTTTAATGACGGTTTTTTAGGGCGAAGACAATCCCTTCACAGCGTTTTACGAAAATATGCGTCAGAGTTATCTTTCAGGTTGAATACAACCATTATTATAAGCTTAAATACTTTATTTTAAGCGTTATTATAATGGAATATATAGTCTTTTAGTGTATAGCAAAACCTAAATTACGAAAATATTTCGATTTAATATTATAAAATAATATTATAAAATCACCAAAACTGTCTACTTCAATGTAATTTTTTCCATGTATTTGCTTATAAACATATCTATTTTAATTTTTTTTATCAAAATACATGTAATGTTAAATATCCAAAAAAAAATTTAGCTCGTTTTATTTTGTCAATTATTTTATATAATTATTTTAAAAATACTATAAAACATCATGCGCAGGCACTGTTCGATTCAGTACGCTCCGGGTAATCCCAACGACAGGACGTATCACTTTTTCTCACCGACACCGCGCGATCGCGTTGATACACCGATAGGGATATACTACACTATACTATAACTAGCTACCTATAGCACCATCGAGCATTTTAAACGACTGAGACTTTTATAAGCGATATTTTTGGTAGTAAGTAATTTTGAAATATGTTTATGATTGTAATATTTAAATATTAAATGATGTAATGGTGACAAATTTACATTTCATACATATTTTTTTTAGAAATGAGTAATTGAACGTAAGCAATTCGGATCGAGTAAAAATACAAAATCGTTGGCTTTCACCTTTGGCTCCGTGGCGGAGTGACTTGGTAATGAGTTGTAGCGCTGAAGCGCCGCAGGTTCGAATCCCACATTGAGCAAAAATTTGTATTACCTACAAATAATTGTTCCAGGTCTGGATGTTTGTCCTTGTGAAATTAATGTATTTAAACTGCCCCAACGATGTACTTAGGAGAAATTCCTAGTGCGGAGATAACGTTATGATTAAACAAAGACATGCCATCAAAAACATAACTTGTAAAATAACCAAGTCTCGCAATGATGATACGGCCATGCCGCTGTTTTGCTCGACTTGGCGGGGGCACTACCGTGCCCCCAGACATAAAACATATGAGCCGTGCTTGAGTTGAGTAGCTCAAGGGCGTAGTGCTCGCCGTAAACGCGAACAATCCGGGCTCGATCGCCGCTAGTGTTGCCAGGTGTCCCGATTTGCGCGGGACGTCCCAATTTTCAAGGGTCTAGTGACATATCTCGATTCACCCTTGATCGGGACGCCAAATGTCCCCATTTTCACTGACATTCTTATTCTATACTTTAATCCATAATTTAGACAGCAAAAATGATTATATCTGTTAGCTACTACCACATTAAAATATTTTTACTACGACATTGTCTCACTAGTCGAAAAAAACCACAAAAAGTTTTAAACAGAATTATATTAAAATGAGTGATTTGAAAAATTCAAGGACTGCAAAAAAAAACAAATAGTTCAAAAATGTTTTAATTTGCTTAAAATGAAAAACAAAATCAGTTTTTACGATGTTTGGATGAAAAGTTATTCGTTTGTGAGATCAGACCCGAATAATAATTATAAAGCACAAAAATAAAGTAAAGTTACAGTCACAATTTTTCACATTACTATTACCTGAGCTACCACGGCTCTCAATAAAGCACAAAAAGGCTACAAAGTAACCTATATTTTGTAGTCATTGTAGTTGTCCGGATATGAAAACCAAATCCAGATTATTTTTACCTTCCGTCCCGAAATTTTACTTGCTAGACCTGGCAACACTACTCCCCGCTGACACTAATGAAATTGTTAGTTTGTGATGAATTATGTTTACATTATGAAACAGAATAAAAGTTTATCAAATGATATATATTTTATACAATACATATTTTTCAATTAGAACATATACATATTATAATATACTCAATAGGGTGAAAATGTAAAGCCGACTTCAATTTACTAAAAGAATAAAACAATTTCCACATATTAGCTTTCGATTTCTATACACTATATAAGCCATTGTATGGAAATTATTTTTTTTTTATTTTAGTTCCAATAGTATCAAAGAAGGTATATAATCAAAGATCAAAGTGATTCGTAGTCGTCGTTAGGCAACTATTATAGCCTCACGCTCGCCCTGACACGCACACAGAGATAACATAGTAGTGTGCGTCAATATTACGCCGTTCCAAAGCGATCGCGTAGATTTCGACTTGGACATATTTGAATATGCGCTCTTAAGTACAATGTAAAACAAAAGCACAATTCCGTAAAATTTTCTCGATAAAAAAAAATCCAAGTTACCTACAAACCGTATTCACAGAATATTTTAAATTAGATCATGAAGCTTTGCATACTAACTGAACTAGCTATAAAGCAAGGTTTATGTTTTTTTATACTTATTAATAACCATTATTTTCACTGTAAAAAGAAATTACCTAAACTATCGGCGTCCTGAAACTTGTTCCCCGCCGCCCGATAAACCCGCTCAGTCTCGCTTCGGCTTTCGAACGGGAAAGCTGTGTCATTTAAGATTACTTACGCAACAGGACGACGTAAAATTAAAATGGGAAATAACCGTAATAAAAATAAGAAGCGACTGGGTTGGCGTAAAGAAACGTACATAAATTGTATGATAAACCTAATGAAATAAATATCTAACGACCTATCTACATAACAACGACATGTTTGTATTTGTGATTGCAAATATGTCGGTAGAGAGCATACGATGCGCGGGGAAGTGGGGGTGAAATTAGAATTTGAGCTGAGGTAGTATAGGCCCTTAACATAGACTAGCTACATACGCCCTCGCTACACTGTCATCGGGTATCGGGCACGAATCGGGCATCGAGCGTTGTGAGTACCAAATACTATGGAATTTATACTATCCTGGCACACTGAACCGCGCGTCTCATGCACGAGCATTTAGCGCTACCTCAGGAACATTAATAAATATAATAAATTAATAAATATATTAAGGAATATAATCCGAAGATCCCTGGAGAAAATAGCGTGATGCTACGAATATTGTGCTAGTGTGACCGTAGGGTGTGGGTGATGAAGTAAGGTTATACATTTTGGTTGATAAATAGATAGTTGACAGTTGGATTTATAATGACTTACAATAGGATAATCTCAAGATTTTTTAATTTTAATATATTATAGTTTTAAAATGTATTATAATATATCTCTATTTTTGACAAAAATTTATGAAGTTAAATTTTTGAAGTCTTACTGTAACAATTTTATACTTACTGATTACGTTATTTGTTTTTATTCTCATTTTTCTTTTATATTTTCAAGAAAATTTTTGCTGCAAATTGTAGAGTTCTTCTTTGGATTCCTACCAACACGCTCAATTAATGCCAACCATTTTTTCTAACTAAATAGTCGACAGTCGACAATTACAAAATATCGAGCTTATTTCTTGCGTGCCGACTTGTGCCGACCTATCATTCAAAATAGGTTACAGAATCATAAGATTTCGTATTCTTTTCTATCTTCCATTTCTGCCATAAGGAATTTTCTTCTCCCTTACACACTATGTCCGTCTACATGCCAGTATATTCTAAGTCGATTCAAAAATCTGACTTAGGGACAGTGCTCACAGACGGCACACCATGACACGACGTGTCAAAGGATTTTTTCGTGGACAAAAGATTTTTGACTTTATTTAGATGAAATTTGTACTGATATTCCTTATTTTCAACACAAATAGACCGAAACGCCTTTCACCGTGGCATTTTGCTGCACGTCACGTTATTCACCGAAATGCTACAGTACGTCACGGCATTCCATGGTATGCCGCGGCACGCGGCTGCATCATGTGAAACGCATAGGCTACTTCATGTTGTTAAAGAAATGTGTCTGCTAAGTCATTGAAACAAGGTTGAAAGTAATAGTAATAAAGGGCGGCAATCTCAGCAATTCGCGCAAACGCCCGGTACATGAGCACGTTTTGACTTCTTTGACATGCCGTAGGGTACCACAGGATCTTTCGGCACGACGTGAAATGCCATTTGATTGTTCTTCACCCCGAAGTGTGCCTTGCCACGCCGCACCGTCTGTGAGCGCAGCATTATTCAATTTTAAAAAAAGTGATTGAAAAAATGATAAGCGGCTATCAGTAGTTTTACGAGCCAGAATTGTAATTTTGAGAGAAGAAGGATATTCCATGAGAGAAATAGCACAAAGAGTTGCTGTATCCCAATCATATGTCGTGGCCACGTTGCGGAGGTACCACGGCATAGATAATTTAGCTGACCGACCCCGCAGTGGTCGCCCAACTGTTCTGACTGCTGTTCAGAAGCGCTTTATCAGATTGCTGACAGCCCGTGACCCAACAATCAAGGCCACTACAATAAAAATAGAAGTACGGGCTGCCTCTGGACTTAAAGTTAGCACATAAACCATTCCGAATTGCTTACTCCAGGCTGGAATACAAGCACTGAGGTCTTGGCGAGCAACTTTGCCTTGACAGTAACGTTAGCAACGGAAACTTCTGTGGGCTAGGCTCCGGCAAAATGAAGAAGATGAGGAGAAAAACATTTGGCAAAACTGTGTCTTTGTTGACGAATGACGAATCAGTACTCATCCAGACAACCAACGTGTTCGTATCTGTAGAAGACCTGGAAACTCTGAAAGGCAAGTAACTGCTACTGGAATCATTTAGCAAGGCGGGAAATTGGTGTCGTTTTGGGCTGGAATTATGATTGGAGCTAGAACGCCTTTGATCCCGTGTCGAGGCTCCATGATGGCAAATAGATACAAATTAGTTGCTATTGATGTAATTATCAAACCATTCGCGGTAAACCATGGGCATCAATTGATACTGTTCGGTGATAATGCGCCCGCACATCGATCTCAACGACTCAATGCTTTTCAGCGAGAATACGACATCACAAGCCTGGCCTGCCAACTGGCCTGATTTAAACCCAATAGATCACGCGTGAGATGTACTTAAGCGAGCTGTTGGAACCGTAAGCTACCTCCCTAGACAGTGCCAGAGATCAGGCAATCCGCTTTTCAAAAATGGGACAGAAACACAAGAAATGCTGGATAACATGATCTTCAGGATGCCCAGGAAGATCTTAGGGAGGAGTTAGGGAAGAGTTATATTGTATTAAATAAAAACATATTAATAAATTGTTGTATAAGTTTGGTTTAACAATCTTTTTCTTTCCATCAAATTCCTGATACAATTTTATTAGGATTGAATCGCGCGTGCACTCGCGCACACGTGCCTACATATACACATACACGCGCGCACACATGTGCACATATATACACACATGCGCGCACACATGTGCACGTATACACACACGCACGCACTCTCATTCACACGGACGCACACACAATTACACACACGCATACACACGCACACACGCGGTCGCACACACAAATACACACATAGACACACACGCACGCAATTGCACGACACGGAGGCACACTCAAATACACACACAAACATGCTCGCACACATGTGCATATGCGTGCACACGCTCGCACACACACACACACACACACACACACACACACACACACGCGCACGCGCATACACACATAAACACAGACATGCACACAAACGCATACACACTACACGCAATACAATACAATACAAACACATACACACACACGCACGGTCAAACACACAAACGAACACCCACACTTTTTGCTAGTGATCAAAAACTTTTGATAGACAGTAATAATATCGATAATACTAATAATATTCTATATTCAATAAAATTATTCCATTGTCTTAACACCTCTCCTAGGACAAGAACTTTCATAAAAATGGACAGGCACGGCGTGTAGCCGCGTTAACTCAGATTGTTCGCTATAGTACGCAAGGAACCTAAACTCCTTTCTCTTGTATCGTGGAGGCAATTTACATACGAGTAATTTGCAATTTAAATAGCGCAAGGACACACATCCAGAAAAATTATCTGTAGGCCAAACAAAATATTTGTTCCATGCAGGATTCAAACCAGTGCCTCCCAGCGCTGCAATTGAGCCGTCAAATTTCTTCCATACTGAGGGTATGGAAGAAATTGTGTGTTGAAATAATACTAATTTTTACGGAATTTATCGCGTATATTTAACTTTTTTACCCGACGTTTCGAGAGCTTTACAGCACCCATGGTCACGGGAAGGACTGAGATGTTCAACGTCCAGCTGTCATAGTTAACCGCGGTTACCATAGATTAAAATTTAACTTTTGTTCCGATCTACACAGTATGAACTTATGGTATCATGGAGTCTTGCAGTTGTATGCTTGGGTTGGGATTTAATTTTATTTATTATAGGATCCCAAGCAGATGGTAGCACCCAGCCATCTTCTCTATTGAAATTAGGATGTTTTTTGATTTCAATAGCCTCGCGAATCATCCTTGGAAGGAATCGGTGTTCTTTAGCGAGGATTTGTGGTCTATCAAATCTGATGTAGTGACGAGGGCGATCCTGTACATGTTCACAGACTGCAGACTTCCCGGAGCGTCGATTCTTCACATCAGCTATATGTTCTTTGACGCGGGTTTTAATTGATCTTTTAGTTTGTCCTATGTAGGAGAGACCACATTCACAATCAAGCTTGTACACTCCTGCATCTTGCAGAGGGACGTTACACTTGACTGATGGTAAAAACTGACCAATCTTCTTCGGTGGCTTGAAGTATGTTTTGATGGAAGCGCGCTTCAAGATGTAGCCAATCTTGTCAGTGACTCCTCTAACATATGGCAGTACAGCAGGTACACGCTCGACTGTGGCTTGTTGTCAAGCAAAACTTGCTTGACATGTTGGAGCTCGGCAGCCAGGTGTTTACTGTCACAGATCCCTCGTGCTCTCTGAAACAAAGATTTACCCACGGTAGCTAACTGTGAAGGATGGTGATGAGAATCACCGTTTAAATATCTATCTGTATGGGTCTTTTTTCTATACACAGTATGGCTCAAGGTGTTATCAGGATTCCGAATTACTAACACATCTAGAAAAGCTAAGGAATTGTTTGCCTCTAACTCCATTGTGAACTGAATTTTAGTATTTATAGAGTTAAGATGGTCTAAAAATGCAGTTACTTTATCTAAAGGTAGAATTGTGAAAGTGTCGTCTACGTACCGCTTGTAGAATCTTGGATTTATGGGAGAAGTAAGCAGGGCTTTCTCCTCAAAGTCTTCCATGAATATGTCGGCGACAATGGGAGATACAGGTGAGCCCATCGCCACACCATCTACTTGCTTGTAGAACTCCTCCTTCCACAATAGGTAGCCAGATGTAAGGCAGTGTCTGAGTAATACTGCATATTCTACGGGCATGTTGTTTTCTTCCAGCCTTCTAGTTACAATTGAGATGCAGTCTTCAACAGGTAAGCAAGTAAACAATGACTGCACATCAAAACTGACCATAGTTTCATTGTCTGCCAGACGTAGGTCTTTAATCTCGCTGACAACATCAGATTTGATAGACCACAAATCCTCGCTAAAGAACACCGATTTCTTCCAAGGATGATTCGCGAGGCTATTGAAATCAAAAAACATCCTAATTTCAATAGAGAAGATGGCTGGGTGCTACCATCTGCTTGGGATCCTATAATAAATAAAATTAAATCCCAACCCAAGCATACAACTGCAAGACTCCATGATACCATAAGTTCATACTGTGTAGATCGGAACAAAAGTTAAATTTTAATCTATGGTAACCGCGGTTAACTATGACAGCTGGACGTTGAACATCTCAGTCCTTCCCGTGACCATGGGTGCTGTAAAGCTCTCGAAACGTCGGGTAAAAAAGTTAAATATACGCGATAAATTCCGTAAAAATTAGTATTATTTCAATGTGTAGTGTTCGCGTAAATATAAGAAATCATTATAGAAATTGTGTGTGTTTTTGAAAGACCTGTCCAACGTACCCCATATACCCTACACGGTGAAATAGACTAGTAAAAAATGAATCATCCTCCATTTAACTGTATGGGATGTACCCAAAATGAGTTTAGTTAAGTAAGTTAAGTTTTTATTTCACAGTTTTGTAGGCATGATTAATATCTATAACTGTGCCAAATTACAGATTTGTAGCTCCTAGGGTCTCTGAATAAAACCGCGGGTGAACGGACGGACGGACATAGCGAAACTATAAGGTTTCCTTGTTGTTAAATTATGGAACCCTAAAAACATCACAAAAAAAGTATAAACTGATATACTATGATGATGATTTCAAAATACGAACTTAATCAAAGTAATATTTTTATTTTAACAGGTCTGCTGAGGAGTCTATCTGAATTGATGGTTATGAATCGTTTTTCCTGACATACGAGGGGTGGCTGAAAAGTTTTGAACCTAGGGTATTAAAAACGCTGATAGAAAAGTATAAAACATTTTTTTCTATGTAATCTCCCTCTACTTCAATGTTCTTCTTACATTTGTGTTAAAGGGCTTTTTACCCAGTGAAAAAATTCGCCGTCTTTGGCTTCGAACTTCAAAACATTATTTCGTGACTCAAGTCACATGTCAGAAATGATATTTGACAAATAATTGCGTCTTTTTTATGACTGGAAGGGCACCATCTTGTAAAACCATCAAAACTTGGGTTTGCCCTTTAATTTTAGCAAGTTAATTTAGTTAAACGACGGAAATATTTGAGGAGATGTCGACAATTTACGGGAAGTCTGGACCTACATTTGCCACCGTAAAACGTTGGAGCCGAGAATTCACGCATGAAAGGAAGTCGCTAGAAGGTAACCCCAGGTCAGGGCATCCAAACACTGCCGTTAACAAAGAAAATATTGAAAAAGTAAAGAAACTTATTCCAGAACTCAAATTATGGCAGATAGCTGAATCCACAGGCATTAGCAAAGAATGAACCGGCGATATTTTGCATACTCATTTGCATATGCAAAAGGTGTGCGCACGACGGGTGCCAAAAATGCTTACTCCGCTGGACAAGTAGCGTCGAGTCACAATTTCGCAGGCGTACATATACTGCGGCGATAATTCTGACGATGTTTTTTCTCGCATTGTCACTGTTAATGTAACATGGATCCGGCAGTACGATGTAGAGTCAAAACAAGAGGCAATACAGTGGATTGAAAAGGGTGTAAAGCCGCCAACGGAAATTCAAAGTGGAGCGATCAGCATCCAAGCTCATGGCTTCTGTTTTTTGGGACAGTGAAGGAATTTTATTGATTGCATTGTTGACAAAAGTGCGTCGAGTGGTTGTCAAAAAAGAAAAGGCAAACTGGAGAACGGAGAGCCGCCAGTTGCAAGGCGTGCCTTGAAAAAAAACTGGATTTTAAGAAGTCAATCACCCACAATGTATTGTAGGTTATTGATTTCTGCAAGTCTGACAGCCTTTCCTGTCCCTGTCCCATAGAAGACTTTAGATAATTTTTTATCGGTTTTAATTTGGAAAAACTTCTGTCTGCTCTTGCTGTTGAAACCCGAAGGGTCAAGAATGGAAAGCATGCTGTTGCATGCATTATATCCGGAAAACTGGATGCAATTCTATTGAATTGTATCAACAATAATTCCATGAGCTCCTTAATGAAACTAGTTTTCTGAATTTCAGATTTTAAGCATGTTTTCAAAGCAATTAATTGTTTATAAGGCTCAACTGGACATATCTTTTTTATTTTTATCAGACAGTTTTCCGGCATTCTTTTTTATGATTTCGTTTGAAAAATATAGGATTTTCTCCAGTTGTAACACTTCGAACATATTACTTCGGTCACACAGACTGAAATCTTTCACCAAAACTTTTTTTAGTTTGAGAAATAAATATAACAGTAATAGTGCACATTTTCTATGAAGTACTATTCCGGGTCTGAAATAATCTAATCTTCTGATAACTTTTCTCGCTTTTATTTTTGAAAACAATTGTGAACTGTGACTGTGACTGTAAACCCCTGTGTGATGAGGGGGGGGGGCCTCTTTTGCCAGATCTTTGCAATCGTTCAATAAATGATTTCAAATTGTGAAGAAAAAAGGCAACGAGCACTATAAAATCGTGACTCTCCAAAAGTTAATTAAATTTTTACATTCGTCACGTTTGTCTTTTTTAGTGGAAATTAAATTTATTTGGTACATAGTTTTCATTATAAATTAATAATATTTCCTTATAGCTGATAAAGCGTCTTTCATGAAGACGAACCTATTAGGACACACTTTTTTAAGGGTAATTTTATATTTTTCAGATGAATCGTTCCTCAACATTGACCAACGTTTTATACTTTTGCCTTAAAAAATTATATTTTTTTTTCAAATTATCGAAAAAATTGACACTTTATGAACACGGTTTATATGGATGATAATAACCCCTAGGAAAGGTGATCGCTACCAAGCTATTTCTATTTCTTTGTGTTCTTAATTGTAACGTACATGATTGCAAGCTATTATTTGAAAAAAAAAATTGTCCCGCTGGGTTTCTTGCTGGTTCTTCCCAGGACAGAGGTGTTTTTGCGAACCAGTGGTAAATGAAAAAAGGGACTTTCAATAAGTATTGTTTACAATCTATATTG
The DNA here is from genome assembly GCA_907164705.1 of Parnassius apollo. NCBI lineage: Eukaryota > Metazoa > Arthropoda > Insecta > Lepidoptera > Papilionidae > Parnassius > Parnassius apollo. The sequence goes on along the minus strand of CAJQZP010001207.1, from coordinate 4,153,912 downwards.
AATGAAAAAGTTTCTATTTCTATTTCACGTTTCGCACCATCATTTAAAATTAAATTTAATACGTGTGTCGCAAAATGAACATAATCGGCATTTAGGACTTGTTCTTTTACAAGGGCTTGTAATCCTTCATATACACCCGACATAACATTTGCTCCATCGTAGCCCTGATATGTTAACATTTTACAAATTTTTGCTTACACATCAGCCGTATCAAAAATACGGGAGCCGCTGTAGCCCGAGGCGTCCGTATTATTGAAACGGTTGATACGGCGATAGCTACGCCCCTGGATAAATGAAGATGCCTAGAGGTTTGATGGTATGTAAATGGTCACAGCATTTACATACCATCAAACCTCTTATCATCAACATTAAGAGAGCTTGGAAAGAAAATTATGGGCTGTAAGAAAATTCTTCTAAGCCTTATTTTGATTCCTAATCGAGGATAGATGTAGATGTCTATGGGCCACAGCAATCACTTACTATCAGGTGGACTATGCTCGTTTGTCAACCTTATTCTATAAAAATAAGCTGTCGGTAATAAAGCACTTCTATACTACGATGCGAGCTTACCAAATTTTAATATATATATCGGTTCAGGGGTATAGCCGTGAATAAGTAACAAACATAATTTTTACACTGTAATGTATGTATGTAATGTTAAGGTCGCATGCAAGACTCATGACTCTGTTAGTGAATATATAACCCTTATCGAAAACGTCGATAAAGATATCAACAAAATATACATAAGCAAAATACGCAGCACGTGTGCAATTAGACAGATACTGTAATCCACAGAGATAGATCTTTTTACAACACAAATCAGGCTGAGGCTTAGTGTTCATCAGCATATTTAGTATGTATAGAAAGCATTGTTGTTCGAAGATAAGTAGGGGATTTAAGTAAATGATGTATTAAGTCCATTTCAATGTGGTTCTCTCAGTATTTCTAAATATATTTATTAGAAATCTGAAGGGATTATTCCATGCAATTCACGTCAGCAATATTCACAGTACAAATCGTGTCGATTAACATATTTAAATGAAACATTCAGCTGGTGATAATGGGTCAATCATATAACTTGTGACGAGTAACAATAATTTAACCCTTTCCATGTCTCATACATGATATTAAACGAGCACTGCTTTTGTTTAACCAATATGTCGCCATCGCGTACAGGGAAACTGTTAACCTCTCAACCCCCTAGCGGTCTCATGAGACCGCAGCCATATATATCCTTCAAATCGCTATCAGTCTCATGAGGTCGCACCCACCCACAGCATTTAACCCACAAAAACGTATATATTGAGAATACTTTTCTATGAAGAAGTTTAGCATTATATATAATCAATATGAAATACTCTATCCTCTAGTGCAACAAAGAAACTGTTATCCTCTGAATATTTATTTATAATCTAAGTTTATGTCGTACGCCATTTTTGCGTGAATGTCATTGTATTGATTTTTAGATTTTTCTAGTGTTTTATTAGTGTTTTAGTATAGTGTTTTATTATAAAATTGTAATGAAAGTTTTTGTGTGAATATAATTTATCTTTTTACGTAAATAATTTCGAGTAATATATACTGAAATAATTGTGATTTTTTGTTGTTTTTGTCACGTTGCCGTCATTCACTTGGTATGTTTCTTTTTGTTATCAAAATACAATAAAATCTTTTTGTAATGAAGTTAAACCTGACCACAAGATAGAGAATTTTGTATAGATTTTATAATGCTAAACTTCTTCATAGAAAAGTACCGCTCGGGATTTGCCGGGCGCATGCAACTGCATGGGATTTTTATGGCGCTTGAAGGGTTAACAGTGTTTTGGTATAGCAGAAAGAAAGATTCTCGAGATGCAGTCTTGTCCGAGAAAACAAGATGTAGGCTTGGTAAGGTCTAGCTAGAGAATGCAGTTCTAAATTCCATCCTAGTCATCACGATGCTTGAAAATCCACAACTGTGCATTTTATAGGAATGTTTAGCCATGCACAACTACATTGTGGAATTTACTGTCTCGATATATTTCAAGGACCTTCAATAAAAGAGACTACTCATTCTTAAAAGGCCAGCAACGTATCCGCTCTTGAATCTATTCTTTAAAAAAGCAAGTAGTTAATAGATCTGATCTGCCCCTCTGATACACCAGGCTTAAAACATTCTAAAACCTTAATCCGGGCTTTTGATCGTAAATTCGCTTCAGAAGCCCTGGGATTAAGTAAAAATAAATTGCGCATTCTGGCAAGAGCCCTAACTGGACACTGTTGTCTTAAAAAGCACATGTCCATCCTGGGACTAAGCAACTCAAGGATGTGTCGGTTCTGTTCCATAACGAAGAAACGCCTCTACACATCCTAACCGTTTGCGGACCCTTAATGCGCAAACGTAACACTCATCTGGGACACTATCTACTCCGCCCAGAAGAAGTGAAATTGCTCACGGCTAAGCAACTCCTTCGATTCATTGAAGACATAGGGCTTAGCAGTGAACTATAGCCATAGCAGCGATCACAATAGATCTTATAGGTCGCAGTGATACTGGTCTCTTTACCTAGACCTGCATAGCTGCTCGCACATAATAAAAAAAATAGATCAAGGTGACTTCGGACTTATTTATTAGCGGCCATTATTAAGCAACGACTTTTGGAGTTTGTATAAGTGGGAAACAACTTCTTACCTATTTTGCACCTACATTATGTTCAGGATAAAAGGGTAAGAATGCTATTAAAATGATAGAAAATTGAACCTTGATTTTTTTTTATAAGATAGGGTGACGAACAAGCACACTGTCGATCTGATGGTAAGTGGTTGCTGTGGCCCATAGACATCTACATCTATCCTCGATTACGAATCAAAACGCAGATGCGCTGTCACCCGTGAGGATTTACGTAGAATGCCTCGTTTCCAGTAAAAAGAGTATCCGGTTCTCTACACTCACCATACGAAACACAGCAGCATTAAGCTACTATTTGACGCTGGTATTCTGTGAGAGCGTGGTCTCTCCCCGGTCGAGCCGACCCATTCGTGCTACAACTATACTACTAATATAATTGCAGCATGGCTCTACCACGTAAAGTGATGATGATCACGTGATAGTGATGTTCTGGCTAATTTCAAGGACTGCAAAATTTAGAAGGAAAGAAAGAAAAAAATATTTATTTTTGACACAAACAAGGCACCAGAATACAGAAACAAATTCAAAACAAAAAAAGTATCAATTTAAGAACAAACAAACAGCCAGTTAAAATTAGGAGAAAAAAAATTATACATAATATATATTCTTAAAACTAGTGCCTCAGGGTGATGCCAAAAGATAGGAACCAATTCAGCATGATATCAGGTTGGAAACCTAACGCTGATTTTCTATTGGCCCCCTGGATTGCATTCGTCTTCACCTCCGAAACCAGTTACCGTGTACTTCCGCAAGAACAATCAGTATACGTGAACTCTATGAAAGAACTTATATAATTTTATACGTGGTAGAGCCATGCTGCAGTTATATTAGTAATATAGTTGTAGCACGAATGGGTCGGCTCGACCGGGGAGGGACCACGCTCTCACAGAATACCAGCGTCAAATAGTAGCTTAATGCTGCTGTGTTTCGTATGGTGAGTGTAGAGAACCGGAGACCCTTTTTACTGGAAACGAGGCATTCCATCTGAGTCCTCACGGGTGACAATGCATCTGTATTGTGATTCGTAATCGAATATAGATGTGGATGTCTATGGGCCACAGCAACCACTTATCATCAGGTGGACTGTGTGCTCGTTTGTCACCCTATCCTAAAAAAAAAAAATTACTTATATAATAAATGATTAATAAAATATATAAATATTATATGACAGGATACAAATTAATTACTTTATTATAAACAAGATACAGCGCGTGAAACTGTAACAACATAATAACATCAGCAGAAAATAAAAAATAAAATAAAGTAAAATATAGATAAAATGTACCTCTTAAATAACCATCAAATATAGTACATGTTACATATAGCACATATAGCACATTAGTGTTAACCATGCCTAGGTCTTTTTGTGCATTTAACAAGTACTGTTTTAGGTGACTTTTAAAGGTAGTTATAGAGCTTAGCTGCCTTAGAGGTGGTGGTATGTTATTCCATATTTTCTCTCTTCCTTCTTCCATATTTATTTATTTCATCTCGTATCAATGTGTGAGAGAAACACGTCTGTTAGTGCAATTGTAATAAACATGACGATTGTTGCAATTCGTCCCTACTATCAGATATTCTTCGTCCTAGAGGTGAATTTTTAGAGATATAATAAGAAGACAATTTTCGCAAATACTGTAAAACCTACCAATAGAACAGGAGATAATAAAAACCCACCGTTTGTGATCGCTAAAGCCAAAATGCCACTCTACATTTTCGAAGTATCTTAACTTAAGAAATATAAAATCGGAAAAAGTGTATTATAAACCCTTGTATCAATAATTAAAAGTATTTAATTACAACTAATTTTGGAATATTTTGAAATTTTTGCTAGCATTTAAAAATATAAGGCGAGGTGCTATTATAACCAAAGTTCCGCCACCTAAAATCTACCGCCCAGGGACTTAGCCCCTGAACCCCCATTGCTACACCACTGTCAATAATGTCCCTTAGCACAGAGAAACTCGATCGTCTTAAATTACAATGTAGACCAGTGGCAAGGATACGGGGTAAGATCACAACACAACCAGTCCTGAAAACGAATCGTTTATGTTTTGACAAATGTTGACGTCGGCTGAGATTCGAACCGAGAATTTGTAATGTAGTAGTCTGGTTCTTCACCTGTAGGACATGTCATTATTGCAATAACTTGTCAAAGACCATAAATGAATGATCTCACCGATTTTGGAAGAACTCCGCTGCTAAATGTGGCTACGTTTATTGTTTTTAGAAATGAGGATGAACAAAGAGCACACAGTCCACCTGATAAGGTAGAGATGTATGGCTCTACATGCATAATCGATTAAAAATCAAAATGAATATGCATACGTGCGAGAACGTGGTTATTCGCCGATCGAATTAGCCCAACTCGTGGGTCAGTTATGATACAACTGCAGCATGGCTCTATTATATTCATAATACGAAACCACTCGCACCTTAATAAATCGCATTATTCGGTTAGACTTAAAACTTTAATAGCTCAGGGCTTGTATGTTAGGGTTAAAATTTCACAGTACGCGAGCAGCTAAAATAAAGTTGCCGGCAACACTAAAATTGCTTATTGCTAAATATTTTTTATCACATGATGATAGAAAACAACAAGGTCCTGCATGTCCGATATATTTCGCACGCGTGGGAATATAGTCTAGAATAGAATTATTTTAGCATTTATATCGTCTTGTTCGTTTACATCATGTTGTAACTTGTAAGGTTCAAAATAAATGAAACAAGTCAGTGATCAGGAATTGGAGCAGCGGGACAAATTATTCCTCCTCCAATACCCTCCGAATAATAAAAACAGATTTACTGTGACCAGTAATCGGATGTTTCAAATCTGTTATTTCAATTTTATCAAGATAAATGGTTGACTGCGCACTTAAATGACTAATAGGTATATTATGGTATAGGCTGCAGGTATATTAGTAGTAAAGTTGTATCACGAATGGGTCGGCTCGACCGGGGAAAGACCATGCTCTTACAGAATGCCAGCGTAAAATAGCAGCTTAACGTTGCTGTGTTTCGTGAAAACGAGGCATTCCATCTTAGTCCTCACTGGTGACAACGCATCTGCGTTTTAATTCATAGTCGAGGATAGATATACATGTCAATGGGCCACAGCATCCATTTACCATCAGGTAAACTGTATGCTCGTTTGTCACCCTTATCTTATAAAAAAACCAGCAGTAAACATCTGCTGCGTTCCAGCTTAAAGATAATAGCAGTAACACTACGGGCTGCATGACGTTCTACCTTAGTCTTAGAGATGAAAACGCATTCGATAGACTTTTTGTTTAAAATTTGTGGACTGTTAGCTCGTTATACTAAGTAACGCAGTCTAAATAGTTTACTTATAGACTGGTTACTTGGCTTGTTCTTTTGTTCTTTAAAAAAAGGTGAACTAGGATTTGCTCCAGTGTCGTGGAGGCAGTTTTCATACATAAACTACACAAGGACAAATATCCAGACCCGGAACAATTATTATTTGTAGGCCATGCAAATTCTTGTTCTGTGAGGTCTTCGAACCCGCGGCCCTCAGCGGCGCAGTTAATTGCTGTCACTGCGCCACGGAGCCATAGAAATTACGCCAGCTTAATTTAAATGCCGCCTTTGAAATTAGGAATTATGATAATTTTTACAATAGTTCGATAGTATGTAAATCCTTATTATATTGTGTGTATATTTAATCCTTTTAACTTATCTTTGGCAATTTACAAAGGTTTTATAGTCATAAATTTGCTATTCCTACGACCTTAATTACTTTTTTTAATACTGCCACTTAATAAAACTGTCTAACATAAATTATTATTCGTACTGTTTTTAGGGTAAATTAGTAAGAAATTGCTTTTTTTTCTTTTATAAAATTCAAAATTCAAATTCAAAAATGTTTATTCTGTAACAAAAAATTAACAATCATAGCAGTATATTAGAGTTCTCCTTTTAAGTATTTTTAAATACTTGTGACAGGAAAACTCGCTCTTCCTTAATTGACATAAAATACTTTAATTACAAGAATAAAATAACATTCCTTTCCTAAAATAATTTATTATGAAAAAAATATGAAAATGTGTGCGCGTGCGTGTGCGTGTGCATGTGTGTGTGTGTGTGTGTGTGTGTGTGTGTGTGTGTGTATGTGTGTGTGTGTGTGTGCGTGCGCACGCGCGCGTGTGTGTGTTTGTGTGTGTGTGTGTGTGTGTGTGTGTGTGTGTGTGTGTGTGTGTGTGTGTGTGTGTGTGTGTGTGTGTGTGTTTTGTAAGTCGTGTTATTTTAACAAATTTTCTATTTCGTGATAGTCTTTCCGTTTGAGCCATTCAATGAGAATTACCTTACATTCTTTAATGGTTTTAGAATAAATATTCAATTCTTTATTTAAGTAGTTATATAAATAAGAGGACTTTTTTTGCCTGTTGCCGTCAAGCAAATGCTGTTTTAACCGGATCACTTGGAGCTACGTTAGTTTTCCTCCTTTTATTTTCAATTTCAGGGTTATATTGAAGGGACTTATGTACCTTAAAAACTATATTTAGTATGTATAACTTACGAACTGTAAGAAGATCACATAGTGTGTATAAATCTTGTGTTGGGAATTTGTAAGGTTTAAAATTCATAACATTCAGTAATGATCTCTGGGCTCTTTCTAAATCTAAAAACTTTGTTTTTGTAGCACCTCCCCACATACTAATACAATATACCAGAACTGATTGAACTAAAGAAATATATATTTGTTTTAATATAGGTGGTGTTGCGAGATGTCTCAAAATTTTGAAAAACCATATGAATTTTCTAATCCTAGTCATTAACAGTTCAATATGTAGATGCCAAGATAATCGCTGATCCAATAGTATTCCAAGATATTTTGTACTTGATACTTTGTTTATGTGAGGGCATGGGCAGTTAGAGTTATTAAGGTCAACACAAGAATGAATTTTAATATTAAAATTAGGTTGAGTCCTATTGTAGTCAGTAAAACATATATAGTTAGTCTTAGATGTATTGATAGTCAATAAATGTAATCTCAACCATTCTGCAACCTTGGCTAACCCCACTTCAGCGGTATGCCGGACATCTTCCCAGCTTCGACCACAGAATGCCAGAGCAGTGTCATCTGCATACGAGAACACGTACCCATTTTGTAGCGATATATTACATAGGGAGTTTACGTAAACCAAAAATAGAGTCGCACTCAGTACACTCCCCTGTGGGACGCCGTAGGTAATGGTAGAATCATGACTACAATGCTCTCCTATTTTGACTCGTTGTCTACGGTTTGTTAAGTAATCTTTAAATAAATCTAGGGGTTTACCTCTAATACCTATTTGTTCAAGTTTCTTTACAAGAGTGGGGACAGAGACGCTATCAAAGGCTTTTTTTATGTCGAGAAAAACTGTTAAACATTTATTTCCTTTGTCGACTTGGTCAACAATGAGTGAAGTTAGACCTGAAATAGCGTCTTCTGTGCAAAGACCTCGTCTAAAGCCAAATTGTGATATTGAGAGTATTTTGTATTTATTTAAATAATTAGTCAAACGATTATTTAACAATTTTTCTAAAATTTTGGATATTGCGGGAAGAACAGATATAGGTCTGTAGTTACTTGGATCGCTTCTGTCTCCACCCTTGTATACAGGAGTAAGTAATGCCAACTTCAGAGCAGTAGGAAAAACGCCATCCCTAAAGCAAAGATTAACCAGGTGTGTTATTATGGGTACTAATATTACATTCGCATGTTTTAGAAAATTGGTGGTGATATTGTCATATCCAGGGGCACTCTCTGTTTTAAGATTCATTAAGATATTTCTAACCTCCGAATCATCAGTCTCCAGCAAAGCAAAAAATGAAGCATGGGAGTTTACTGTTTTATCCGTAGTGAAAAAATTAATAGAGTTAGGTTTTGATAGAATATCCTCCGCTAGGGATTTCCCAACATTGGCAAAGTAACTATTAACCAAGTTAACGGATTCTAGGGGGGTTGATTCTATTTTCAACAACTCTATATTTTTGTCTAGTGACTGCTTGCGATGTGTGATATCATTTATTGCTTTCCAGAGCATCTTAGGGTTTCCGGTGGCATTAATTATCTGTTGTCGCTCAAATTTGCGCTTAAGTTTTTTAATTAAATTGTTGCAGTGATTTCTGTAGCGCTTATACGTGATTCTCAACACTTCATTTTCTGGATCAGATTTTAATTTTAGTTGCATATTATTACGGTTCCTAATGCATCGTAGGACACCTTGAGTCATCCAGGGTTTTTCCATGCGACTTGTTTTGGGGACCAATTTCATAGAGGTATTTTCTTGAATATATGTCTGGATTTTATATATCAATAATTCGGTTAAAATGTTAGAGTCATTGCATAGAAGCAGTTCTTGTAAGTTTGTGTTTTTAAGGCTATTAATAGCATTTTCATAATTGACTGACCTTTTGAATTTATTACTAAATGTAGTTTTATAATAACGATTGTTTAACTTAAGGAAAATCATGTAATGATCTGTGATAGTTGTGTTTATCACTACGATTGTTGCATGTGATTTATTTGTATCTATTTTCAACATACAGTGATCGAGACAGTTGCTACCTCTCGTAGGTATCGAGTGTCCTGGAAGCAAGCCATGTGTACATAACATATTTAAATAGTTTAGTCTATTTATTCTTTCATGTGTACTTTCATTATATTTGTGTATTATATTAATGTTAATATCACCCGTCAAGGCAATATTTTTGCACATTTTTAAGGACTCTAAGTAAAGACTAAGAGAGTTGATAAAACTTTCAGCATGTATGTTAGATGGCGAGCGATAAATACCACTAATAATGTAGTCATTAAATTGAATTTGCAGACAAGACGCTTCTGATAGTGAAATTTCATTGACACTCACTGAATGCTTATTACTAATATAAGCAGTAACACCATCGCAATGATTTATGTCCTGTGTTGTATTATAGGACGTGTAATTATTTAATATAGGAACAGGTTTGTTCTTGTCTAACCAACACTCGCTAAGGATAATAAAATCAGGCGTTATTCGAAGTTGAGTAAGATTTAAATATAAGTCATCAAAATTTCTGTAAATACTCCGAATATTTTGTGAAATAATAGTTATATCGGATTTATGTATTATTTGTTGTGTTCCAAAGTTTTGGACTCGACATTCACTGGATTGTGCAATGCTTATATTGTCTAATTCATGTAAAGTATTTAGAGAACTATCCATAACCAATGTTAAATTCAGATTCTTTGTCTATAATTTGCATTACTTTTCTTAATTCTAAGTGTTTATGTATTGATTGTAAAGGAGTACTTTTATGATATGTGTAGGTATAATGTGAATAATTTGTAAATATGCTAAAGATGAGTTTGTTTAATAAATTCATGAGAGTGGAAGGATATGTGTAATGTGTGTAATTTTTGTCTGTGTGTGTTGACATTATGATAAGAATAATAATTTTACATTTATATAGGTTAAATATTTTAGGAACACTAATCTTACAAGAACAATAAACATACGAATAAAAGTGTATCAGTACAAAATAAATATTTAGTACAAATAGTCATGCTTTTTGCATAAGGCTTTGAATTTGAGAATCATTTTTAATTAAAATTATAGGAGAGCTCTCATTTTTTCTAACATAAATTCTTCCATATGCAGACCAGCAGAACTTATACTCTTTTGTCTTAGCAAGATCGCGAGCAAGAAAATGCAGTCGTGTTGCTTTTGCTGTCAGATGCTCACTTACATATACGGGGGGAATATTCGTCCGTGGTAAAGCCTAGATGCTTGACACACAATTTCTCCTTTTGCTTTATTCTGAAATACTTAATCATTTTTAAAAACTCCGTCTTTTATAATGTTGACGTCAATTCAGCAATGATTGGACTTTTATTAATGTCACGTTTATTACGGACTCTATAGATGTCTTTGATGTCGTTTTTCTCAAGGTTATAACCAATATTTTTAGATAAAGTTAAAACCATCTTCATTAAGTCCTCTTTAGACTCTTTAGTGATTTTCGGAACATTTTTCAGTTCTATGGCTGTCTTACGGTTCTCGCGTTGCAGATCCTCGATTTTATCCTCCAATATAGTTATATAATCTTTATCTTTTTTGATTTGAAGTTCCATTTGTTCAATTTTATGTTTTAATTCCTCATTCTGTGAGGTGAGAAATGCTATAGAAGCTTCTATGTTATTATTTGTGCTTTTAATTTCCATCAGAGTAGGGTGTATTTTATTTATTTCAGTTTGATGTTCAGTCAACATTTGGGAAATCATTGACTTTATATCATTTCTGAATGTGACAAAGTCTTGCTCCCAGTCATTTTCTCTGCCCCGTTTATGGCGCTGAGTAACAAAATTTGGTGGCGTGCGCTCCAATCGATCAATATTAATTAGATTGAAGTTGATCGGTTATACTTATCCATATTAAGTACAAGGAGATAATAACGCTTTTGCAGGTACAAACAGTACTATTGTGTAATACTGTTATAGGTTATAGGTAGGCCTTGCCCACTTTATGTTGTAGCCAATGACGGCCCTTTGTCCTCGAATGCTAAAAATGGTGTATCCTGCGCGTGCACTGATTTGCCAAAGTGAGAACAAAAGAATTCACACTACCTCGTAAGTGGGTGATTCGCCAGAAAGTACCAGGGCAGCAGTATAAACGTAGAGGTTGCTAATTTTTCGTTCTTAATAGTTTAGTACCTTTACTTGATTTATGCACTCCTATTCTCCTAAGTAATTTATTAACACAAATTTTAATTTATTTTAAAAGTAATTTCAACAAGATGACAGTATACGTTAACACCATATGGCGGTCCGGGGGGAAGAGGCGACAAACGAGCATACGGCTCACCTGATGGTAAGTGATTACCGTCGCCCATGAACAACTGCAATGGATCAGACAATCGTTGAGGAGCCAAGAAGGGCATCGATGGAGACCCGATATCCCTCCGGATGAGAGGTCAGCAGAAGGTACAACAGGGAAGGTATATGACCTTCCACATCAGAGATCTGCATAGGCGAGATAACGAGTTGTGTCAGACGATATGCCAAAGCAAAGTCATAAGCAGATCTACTCGCATGATCGGTTAAACGGGAACCCAGCCATTTAGCGTGATGGGCGTTAAAATCACCAAGAATCACGATGTCTACGGAACGGACCTGTTGTATCACGGAGCCTGCAGCCATTTGGACGTTTTCGATGAGTCGGTCTGTATCGGCATTACTGCTATGGGACCTATAGAGGCACCCATAGACACGGGGATGATCGTCGCTGTCTACGCGCAGCCATAGTATGGTAAGGTCCGTACCTTCAAGGCTGCCGAAGCGTCGAAAACAGATACCCACTCTGACGTACACGCAAACTCCAGCCCGGGATACAAAAGAGTGTTCTAATTTGTACCACTGGTAGGAGAGATGCGAAGTTGCGAAGGACACCTGTTTCTCGGTCAGAAAGAACAAGGCCGGCTTCGCGTAGTGGACGACGTTTAAGTTTGAATGAAGTCCCTGACGATGCATTTTTCACGGATAGCGTGGCAGGGGGCGCCCTTGTCTTATTGCTCCGTTTGCCCCAAGCAGATTTAGTCTCGAGCTAGAAATCCCCCCTCTCCCCCGATACGCGGGGCAGCCTGAGCATACACGCCAAGGAAGAGTAGGGTAGCTTGGGCGTGGATGATAAGCGAGGGATTCTCCGTCACCAGGGGTGCTGGTAGCCTGATGGGATAGTGTTGTTTTTATTTCCGCTACCATGTTAAGGGGGGGGGGGGGATTAGGCCTCCGGCCCCCTGCACTCACCACTACCAGATCAGACCACCAGACCAGACCAGACCAGCCAGAAGCAGAGCTTCTACTTCACGCTGGTCTTCTGTGAGGACGTGGTACCATCCTGGTTCGAGCCGGCCCATACATGCTGCCGCCGCGCAGCATGTATCAGTAAGTGCATGCAACGAGTAAATTGCAGCCTATATATGTCTCACGGCTGGACACAGGCCTCGATTCATATCTGAGAGGGGGTGAGGCTTGACACTCCTCGTGTTTACGGATATCACATTTCCTCGAAGTATTTTCATTCCTCAGACAAATATGTTTCCTCACGATGTATTTCTTTACCACCGAGCACTGCCGCGTGGCTCTACCACTGCTAAAATTGTTTCAAATACTATCCATTATTTCCAGTAGAGTTCTAGATCCTATCATCTATTCCTGAGGTTCCCAAACTTTTAAATTGATGGAACACTTACCATATTCCTTTTTTTTAAAGGATCAACTCATCAAAACATGATTGCAAATCAAAGAGTGACATTTAGATAAGAACAAAAACCTTAAAAGTGAAACTTTAGCGTAATATTTTAAAAGTAAATTTATTAATTATAGCGCTGCAGTGTAGTTCCCGAATGCTCACTAACTACCTACGTACGATCTACTGACGACTACGTACACAGACCCGAGTAAATACCGCCACATCACGTGTCCACCGACCATATACAAGACACTAACATCCATTTTGAGCACGAGAATCACTTGTCACCTGGACTCAAATCAGGTGATCTCGCGCGCTCAAAATTGATGTCGGGTCGGTGGTCGTGGAACGAAGGAACCACTTCTCATTGACGCGGTCATTGGCAAAGTGGTGAAACGCAATCGTCTCAACTTCTCCGCTGCCTGGATAAACTACAGAAAGGCATTCGACTCGGTGCCCCATACATGGCTAAAGAGAGACCTCGAGCTGTACAAGATTAACTGTACGGTTACATTCTTGCTCGAGCAGTGTATGGGGCAGTGGAGTACGATCCTTTGTCATCTGGGCGAGCGGATGATGGCTGCGGAAAGCCACATAATTTTGGTTCGATCTTCTGGTTCTGCCTCTCTTTGAACCCTCTCAGTACTTTACTGGAGGGCTCCGGGAGGGGTTTTCAGCTTCGGAAAGGAGGTAAATTACTACAAGATTCACAAATTACATCAACAGCTCAAGAGCATTTGAAAGTTGACGTACCAACTGTGGTACTAACCTTTTCAGTCCCTAGGCCTAGGTATTACGTTTGATACCTACGGTTATAATTTTTTTTCTGCGCTCCGATTCTGATTTAGCTATTCTAATAAATAAATTGGCAGCACTGAGACGTTAACTTTTTTGACAGCAGCTTGTCAAAGTCATTGGTCGTGAACCGTTACAATGTCAGGACGTCGTGATGGTAAGTTTTATTTTGTTTTAGTGGAAATCGGCAATATTTTACCTATTATGACGCCAGAAATAAGTTTGTGGCTAAGAAGTACGTGTCTGTGAGGTCTTTTTAGTTGTGTATCTAATATGATACGTTTGGATTCAACGACGTCGTTTTGATACATATTATGTTTTATTTGTCTTTTATTCTCAGCGTTATTAGAACGAGAAATTGAGAACTATTTGGTCAATTTTGATTCTGAAATCTCGAATTTGGACTTCGAAGACGACAACGACGATGAAGAGCTCAGCAAGCGCCTCCAGCACTCCACAACTGTCAGATAAGGAGCAGTCATCTGATGATGATGATGAAGAGAGTAACATTCCAATCTCCTTATGACGTGAAAGATATCCAAAATGGCGCCACAAGGATGATTTCGACCTACCTTTTATTCAAGAAATCCACGAAGATCTTGAAGATGTATTACCCACTGTTCGAAAACTGTTGTGTGTGAATAATTTAGCAAATATTTTGATGACTCCTTCTTTGAAAAGCTCGTGTTGAGTTCTAACACTACTTAAATGTTCCGCAATGGAAAAGATCTGCAGACTACTACCAAAGAAGTGAAGATTTTTTTTGGAGCCGGTATTATTCTGTCCTTGTTAGATTTTCCACGACTAAGAATGTCTTATCAATATATATCAACTTGTAGCCGATAACGTAGCTAGAGACAGATATTATCATCTTTGGAACAATCTTAGGATGGTGAATGAAAAGTTTCTGGAAAGTTAGACCTCTCTGTGATAAAATTCGCAACAAATGTTTGCAGTATGAAATACCGGCCAATGTCAGTATCGATAAGCAATTTAGTCCCTTTTGAAGGACATGTTGCTATGAGACAATAAGTCAAAAGCAAGCCTAATCCTGTAGGCATAAAAAATTCGTTATGACGTCAACAAATGACTTTTTACTGTACGAAGGACAAGGTAGAGAGATAAAGTCAAACAAAGTCCTTATGCCTGAAAAGCTGGATGTTGGCGGTAAAGTTGTGCTGAATTTAGCTGATAACCTACTAGACAAAACGCATATCTATATGGATCGCTATTTCACCTCAACAGATTTGTTTGATGCACTGTTGAAACATCGTAGGATTTTAGCTTTGGAACCATTAAGGCTAGTCGTATTCCTAAAAATGTAAGGCTGAAATAAGATTCAGAGCTGAGAAAACAGAGAGGTTCTTATGACCAAATGTTAAGAAATGATGTAGTGGTATCCCTTATCAAGTGGTTTGATAACAAACCTATTCACTTCTCGCTCATAGGATAACATGCCAATGCAACCCAACCAATCGAAAACTGTCGTCGTTGGTCAAAAAAAGACAAGAGATATGTTGAAATACCTAGACCTCATGCCATAAAACGATACAACGAATGTATGGGTATAAACCTACTGGATCAAGTAATTTCCAAGTATTTCATGAGGGGAAGAACAAAGAAAAGGACAATTAGGATCCTTCACTATTTCTTTGACTTTGTTATAGCTTCTTGTTGGATTCAATACAGGCAACAAGCTCAACTGAATCAGTGGCCTAAAAAGCAAATATTAACTTATTATTTTGTTAGATTAGATATAGCAGAGCACCTGATTTACAGTAATACAGATGTTGACCAGATAGAATCAAATTATAATGATTAACCGCAAGCTAAACAGCGCAGAACGGGCCCTCTACCACCCAAGGTTGCAAGTTTGGAGTGTAGAAGTAAGGAGTACAGACTAAGTATTAAAAAGTGTCCATAGAAAACCGTTAAATAAGGGTTACGTCACTATAACTACGGGGTAAATTTTAAAGAACGCACCGAAAAATATTAGTGGGATAGACGACTTTTTCGAGGTTATATTTACTAAATAAAATTATTTTAGATTTTAGAGCTACTGAGCAGTTTAGCAGCACACTTAAACCGTCGACAACTGCTAAGTTCATTTCATCCCAGTAGCTACTCCAGCGCTGTTGTGGAGAGTTTTTTGAACTGTTATTTACTGCTTACAGATGGCCACTTTTTCAACTATTCTACTATGGGAGTTGGTATTCCTTACTTCTGCACTCCATAGTTGCAAGGAAGACCAAACATTTGCCCGAAATGTGCCATGATGAACAATCAAGTAGAACAGTCAAGTACTAAATTAATGTCGTGCTAATGCAAAAGCTTAACATTTGTTCGTTGTGACACCTGTAGGTTGTTTTTGTGTTTTACTAGTGAGGGAAATTGTTTTAAAAGATTTCATTCGAAATAAATATAATTACAGTCCGAAATAAAAGATTAAGAGTGTTAATTGGATTGCCATGTTTGAGTCCCAAGATATCAATAGTGATACCTACTTTAATTCCTAAAAATACACTAATTTTTTTCTGATTTATTGTCTTTATTTTATCTATAAGAACGTAAATTAATCAAAACTTTCAAGATATATCAAATTTTCAAAGGTCTGGACTGAGGAGGCTAAACAGCGAGAGGATAAAATGGCGACCGGACGCAAATAGGTTTTTCAATGAGGTTAGAATGAAGTGTAGCGATTATAGTAGCTGTCAAAAACAGCAATATTATTATGACGTCAGCGTCGATAAGCCCATGAAGGTTAAAGAACAGGAGGAAATGGTGTCCCAGAAATATGGACAAAATAATAGTGGCGCTGCGATCGCTAAGTTATTTCAATAAAAGTGGGCTGTTGTGCGCTAGTTTGAAATGATTATAATATTATATGCTTTGGCTGTAGGTGAAGAAAAAAGTGTACACGTTCTTACGTTTTCAAAAATATATTTTAAAGTAATTAATACATTAAAGTACATTATTTGTGTATTTATTTGGTGCAAAAATACATCATTAATTAGTACTTTCATGTTTATGCATGTAAACTGATTTAAAATTCACCACCTGCCAGCACATCACACTGAATAATTTTTACAACAGAATGTCTCAACTAGAAGAAATAAGAACTGCTCAAAATACTCTAGAGAGATGCTTTTCTAAAAGGATGGCTGAGTTGGAAGCACAGCTGCATACTGGGGGGACCCGCTAAAGACACTGTTGCAAAGGTGGCTGAAGAATTCCGGACTTTCCGTGAGCTAATTTACTCAATGCTTGGGATGCTTCGCAAGCAGATTATTGAATGCTCTCGTATGATAAATTTCATCGAAACCAGGCATCGTCGTAAGGCTCTCATTTTCCTCGGTATTACTGAAGAAGAGAAGGAAGATTGTTAAGCAACTGTGGTGAGCATTTTTCGCAAGATGCAGTTAGCAGACATTACAGCCTCTAGCATCAGAGTTTGTCACAGGATTGGAGCAGCCAGTAAAAACCATCAACGACTAATCTTGGTACGGTTTGTTGACATTGACTCTAGAACATCGGTGTGGAGATCAAATCCAAGCTTAAAGGTTCATCGATTGCAGTTAAAGAATTCTTGACAAAGACCCGTCAAGCTGTTCATGCTAAAGCCCGGCAGCATTTTGGTATGCGAGATTGCTGGACTCAGGACGGTGTAATTGTGGTGAAAGCTGCTGATGGATCCCGGCATAAAATCACTTCCCTAGACGAGCTGAACTCTTTAAAGCAGAAACACCCCAAATCAGCAGCTGAATCTTTGGTTGAGGGCAAGACCGCAGTTGTGGGATCAACTCTTTCTGATCTCATTTTCCTTTCCTATATCCTGAAACCACCTAAAGCCTCACCTAAAATCCTGCATTTGCGTTGTTTTGGCAGTATGGACGTAGAGAAGTTGTCTCAGGATGCTTCTAAAATTACCTGGGACAAAGTGACAGCCGATTCCACGGTAGACGAAAAAGTTAGCGCATTTAATAACATATTAATTTATCTATATAATATGCATGCTCCTATTAAAAAAGTAAAGCTAAAGCAGCTGCTAGCACCTTGGATGACAACAGAGATCTGCGTTGTGATGAGGGGTAGAGACCGAGCCCTTCGGAAATATAGAAAAGTGCGGTGTGAGGAAAATTGGTCCATTTTAAAAACTGCAAGAAATCGGTGTAACCAGATGATACGCAACGCGAAACGCCGATATATTTTTAACAACATCATATCCTCTTCCCCCGCAGATATCCGGAAGTTCCTTGGAACCATGGGTATTGGTAAGAAGTCCCATTCTAAGTTTCAGATGACAATTGGTTTGGATGATTTTTCCAGTTTTCCAGTCACTGTGGCGTAAAGCTTACATTATACCTCTGCCAAAAATGTCTAATCCTTCTTTACCTAATCACTTCCGACCTATATCCATTCTTCCCTTTTTTATCAAAGGTGCTAGAGGCTTGTGTACACAAACAGCTATTACACAAGTCACAATAGCACTGTTTCCGCGCTCCTTAAAGTCACTGGTAACATTAGGGCAGGTGTAATAGTGGAGACGAACTGTCCACTATTAACAGACTCCGAGTGGTTTTCTTTAAGGTGGAGAAATGAAACTACTGTTTATGTTTATGAATGTACTGTCGAATGGGATTCGGAATGGAATGGAATATCTTTTGCATCAACCTTGCCTATATTTATATGGCTGGCTCACTATTGATTTGCCAATGGTAACAATTAATATTTTGCCTAGCCAATTATATTGCTTATTTTATGACCAATGAAAACTATTTAAAATATACAATTATCTACGTTTCGTTTCCCGGCGTGAGACTTGTTTGTTGTTCACGAAGCTACGTCGCTGGACCGGGCTATATAAGACATGCAGATCGGTGCGCACGCGTAGTCGGCGGGCGGCGGCGGTGTGGAATACAGCTCCGGAACAGCAAGAGGAAACGAACTGCGGCGTTGGAGAAACGGCTCACCATTGGTCGACGGATACGTGACGATAGCGGCGTGTGAAGTCGGAGTGGCGCTGAATGATATTTGCGGCTGCTTCTTGTTTCTTTATAAGAACGTCAAATTATCTATATACAGTCCGCAGTATCTCAGTAGCCAAGAATAATTAGGAAATAAAATGTTTTTTTATTTATTCTCGCCTTCCGCATTATGGTAGCAGCGGAGTATATATTATTTATTCCCGTTTAGGTTTGATTAATCTGGCTGCTACATCACTCTCCCCCCAGCGAAAGCGTACCGGAGGCTTGACGACTCGCCCGTATTTCGTAGTTTTTAAAATAGGTTTCAACTGGGTTGATGTAGATGATGAATCCTCTGCAGTATCCTCGTTAATAATATAGGCAGGCTTTAGTCGGTCGATCGATATAATCGTAGATTTCCTTCCGGGTATTTGTAGTTTAAAAGTCTTGCTATTTCTCTCTAATACTTTATACGGTCCATCGTAGGTAGGTTGAAATTGTTTTTTCATTGCGTCGTTTCTTACAAAAACTTGCTTGCATGTTTTCAAATCTTGGTGAATGAATACTGATTTATTATTTCTGTGTGATTGCATTTCGGTGCATTTCAACGATAAGGCTTTGTTAATTGATTCTCGAAGTTTAGTTACGAAATCGTAATCCATTTCTTGTTTGTTTGACGCTGCTGAACTGAAGAAGTCACACGGCAGCCTTATGCTGCAGCCGTAGGTTAGCTGAGCGGCGCTAAGACTAGTGTCTGCACGCGGTGTTGCTCGTAGTCCGAGTAGCACTGTAGGTAGCTCATCAATCCACTTTGTATGTTGAGATAAACGAGTTTTGAGTGCAGTCTTTAATGTACGATGCCATCGTTCGATTATTCCGTTTGACTGAGGATGGTATGCTGTTGTACGCGTCTTCTGTATTCCCATAGTTTGAAGAAGTTTGAGGAATAGGTTGCTTTCGAAATTCCTTCCTTGATCCGTTGTGATGGTTTTAGGTGATCCGAAACGAGTAATCCAATTTTCATAAATTATCTTCGCGACGGATTCGGCTGAAGTATCATCGGTAGGTATTGCTTCTGGCCATCTTGTTGTTCTGTCGATCATTGTTACGAGATAACGATGTCCTTGCGGTGAAGTAGGTAATGGTCCAACGATGTCAACGTGCAAGTGTTCGAATCTCTCCGTGGGTGGAAATGTAGCTAGACTACTTGATGTATGCCTTTGAACTTTGCATTTTTGGCATTGAATGCATTGCTTCGCCCAGTTGCCAACATCCGCTTGCATTGCAGGCCAAAAGAATTTTTCAGTGATGAGTTTTCTTGTTGTTCTAACACCTGGATGACTAATGTTGTGCAGTGCATTGAAGACTTCGCGACGACATTCTTCTGGTATGTATGGTCGCATGGTTGTCGTTGAGGCTTCACAGTATATAGGTAGATGCGTCATTGGCATTGTAACTTGCTTGATGGACAAGTTACCTTGCTTCGATAGATGTTTTATGTTGTCACTATCTCTGTCTTGTGCTGCGGCGATCTTATGATAGTCGATTGATGTAGGGCACGTTACACTGTCGATTGGTACGCGACTGAGTGCGTCGGCAACTATGTTGTCCTTTCCACTGATGTGACGTATGTCGGTCGTGAATTCACTTATGAAAATAAGTTGTCTTGCTCTTCGTGGTGTTTCCGATAGTGATGATTTCTTTGGAAGTACATATGTTAATGGCTTGTGGTCGGTAAAAACGATCAGGTTTCGACCCTCGAACGTTTTTCTGAAGTGCTTGATAGCCATGTAAATAGCGAGTAGCTCTCGGTCGAATGTACTGTAGTTACGTTGAGTATCGGAGAACTTCTTCGAAAAATATCCAAGTGGTTGCCATTTCCCATTGCTGTATTGTTGGAGAACTGCTCCTACTGAGAGATCGGATGCGTCGCTGAAGATAGCAAGGGTTGCTTCGTGTGATGGGTGAGCGAGTAAAGCTGCATTTTGGATCGCAATTTTACAAGCTTCAAATGCCTTCGTGGCTTCATCGTTCCATTCGATTGACGTTTTATCTTTTTTCTTCGTGTTGTGAAGGTAGGCGTGAAGTGGTGCTTGGATTTCAGCGGCTTTAGGTATGTGTTCTCTGTAAAAATTTATCATCCCAAGAAAACGCCTTAGCTCTTCGATAGTTTTAGGTTTTGCATAATCGATGATTGCTCTGACTTTTTCGGCAGGCGGTTTTATTCCTTCCTTGCTGACGGTGAAACCAAGAAATTGAACTTCTTGCTGTCCAAATATGCATTTCGAAGGGTTGATTGTGATTCCGTTGTCTTCTAATCGCTGTAGCACGGTGCGTAGATGGGTTTCGTGCGTTTCTTTATCAGGGCTTGCAACAAGGAGATCATCAATAAATGCGAAAACGAAATCCAGTCCATGAAGTACTTCGTGTATGAATCTTTGGAAAGTTTGACCTCCGTTCTTTAATCCTGGGATCATTCTTGGGAATTCGAATAATCCCATTGGGGTAATTATTGCTGTCTTCTCTATGTCTTCATCGCGGACTCTTATTTGTTGGTAAGCTCGGTTGAGATCGATGGTGGAGAATATAGTCTTGTCTGATAGTTGATGAGTGAAATCCCTGACTCGCGGTATTGGGTAGCGGTCAGGAGTGGTAATAGAATTCAGTCTTCTGTAATCTCCACAAACTCGTAATTCTCCGTTCTTCTTCGGTACAATGTGAAGTGGTGATGACCAAGGGCTTTTGCTTGGACGGCATATTCCTTGCTCAATCATGTTTTCGAATTCCTTTCGAACTTGCTCGTATAGGTGTGGTGCGATTGGACGTGCACGACAATGAAGTGGTGGTCCATTGGTGTCGATGAAATGCTCAACGTCGTTCTTCGGTGTTAATTTCATTGAAGTTATTCTTGTGATACCAGGGTATTCTTCGAGGATCTTATGATACGGTTGTTGCACATCTATGCTTCTTATTGTGGGCAGATTGGTTGCTTGTACAAAAGACTGAGATGCAAGATTGGTTTTCCCGTCGATGATTCTTCTATTTTTGATGTCGACGACCAACTGGTGATGTTGAAGAAAATCAGCACCGATGATTGGTTTGCTGACTTTAGCGACGATAAATCTCCATTTGAATGGTCGGCGTAGATTAAAATCAAGTTCCATTGTTTTTTCTCCATATGTAGGAATAACCGTATTGTTTGCTGCATAGAGTTGAAAATCTAGTGGCTTCAACTTCTGTCCTTGCTTCGGCGGTAACACTGAGATATTTGCTCCGGTGTCGATAAGGAAAGTGAACTTGCTTCTTTTATCGGTGACGAAAAGACGGTAGGACTTTGCTGTTACGCTGGATCCCGTCGCATCGAGCGTACTAGTTAGTTTTCCGTATTCGTATTTTCATTTTTGAATGTACACGGTGCTGTGCATTTTCTTGCCTCGACCCCGAAACGTCGATGATAGTAGCAGTAAGGGGATCTTGATGTTGAGCTTATTCGACTTCTACTTGCAGAGCGGTTGCGACGAAAAGGTGATCTTCGGTGTTGCTGATTGCGCTGGTTGTACTGTTGCTGGTAAAAGGTATGATGCTGGGAAGCTTTGAGCGCGGCGACTTCGAATGATAGCTTCCGAATTTCTTCGAGAAGAAACTGGGTATCATTGGCCTTTGTTGAAGTGCCTTCGATGATCGATATGTGTGAGCTACTGCTGTTTTCGATCATCTTGTCCGCCAGGAGTGCCAGTTCGTCGAGCTTCGTCTGCGTGCTGAATGTTTCGCTGACTGCTATTACCGATCGAATATGTGGTGGTAGGTGGTTTACCCACATTAGCCGTAGTGTTGAATCCGGAACTTTATCTCGCGCCAAAGTACGCATTTTGCGTAGGAGTTGTGTGGGTTTCTGGTCTCCAAGTTCTATTTCTGATAGAAGTTTTTGTAGCTGTCGACTGTCGGATTCTTCATATGCGGAGATCAGACGATCCTTCAGTGAATTATACTGGTCGACTGCTGGTGGGTTGTACAACAGGTCCGCAATTTGTTCGATGTCTTGTTTCTCAAGTTGGGCTATCACCATCTGTGCTAATTGCGCTTGGCTCTTCTTTAAACCATTCGTTGCGCCTTCAAAACTGACGAACCAAAGTCGTGGTTTGTCTCTCCAAAACGGTGGTATTCTTAACGATAGAGATATACCGGCGATTTCTGGTTCCTTTACCGGGTTTGATGTATATGTGTTTGCCTCATGCTCCATAATGACGGCTTGATTACACTGATTTTATATAAACTGAAGTATTCCTTCTCGGTGTTCGTACGGGTTTCCTTCGCGGTGTTCGTGCAATAGTAGTGGTACGTCGCAGGGTGTTCCTTCTTGGTGTTCGTACCGGATCTTCCCCCCTCGGTGTTCGTACGGGGTCACCACTGTAATAGTGGAGACGAACTGTCCACTATTAACAGACTCCGAGTGGTTTTCTTTAAGGTGGAGAAATGAAACTACTGTTTATGTTTATGAATGTACTGTCGAATGGGATTCGGAATGGAATGGAATATCTTTTGCATCAACCTTGCCTATATTTATATGGCTGGCTCACTATTGATTTGCCAATGGTAACAATTAATATTTTGCCTAGCCAATTATATTGCTTATTTTATGACCAATGAAAACTATTTAAAATATACAATTATCTACGTTTCGTTTCCCGGCGTGAGACTTGTTTGTTGTTCACGAAGCTACGTCGCTGGACCGGGCTATATAAGACATGCAGATCGGTGCGCACGCGTAGTCGGCGGGCGGCGGCGGTGTGGAATACAGCTCCGGAACAGCAAGAGGAAACGAACTGCGGCGTTGAAGAAACGGCTCACCATTGGTCGACGGATACGTGACGATAGCGGCGTGTGAAGTCGGAGTGGCGCTGAATGATATTTGCGGCTGCTTCTTGTTTCTTTATAAGAACGTCAAATTATCTATATACAGTCCGCAGTATCTCAGTAGCCAAGAATAATTAGGAAATAAAATGTTTTTTTTATTTATTCTCGCCTTCCGCATTATGGTAGCAGCGGAGTATATATTATTTATTCCCGTTTAGGTTTGATTAATCTGGCTGCTACACAGGCATGGAGGAAACTAAAGTCACAGTACTGGTTTTGGTTGACTTCTCTAACGCCTTTAATGCCATCAGTCACGACATCCTTTCAATTTCTATGATCTCATCTGAGGCTTTGGAGTGAGAACCACTTCCACATCTTATATTCGAGGCCGCTAGCAGTCAGTTCGCATTGACGAGTCCTCATCAAGTCGGTGTGACTTGCACGCTGGTATTCCTCAAGGCGGTATTCTATCTCCGTTGTTATTTTGAATATTTATAAATCTGATTACTCCAAATTTTCAGTGTGCGTATCATTTGTATGCTGATGACTTGCAGTTGTATTCACATGCGAAGGTCGACTGTATATCTACAGCAATTGAGTCTCTTAATAGGGACCTAGATTATATAAAGAACTGATCTGACAAGTTTGGCCTTAAAGTTCTCAACCCATCCAAATGTCAGGCTATAATAAGAGGTAGCCAACGGATGATAAAGAAACTGAATCCCACAGCTTTACCGCCGATCATTTTTAACGGTTTTATTTTAGAACTGAGCAATACCGTGAAAGAGCCTGGATTGCACATAGACTCCATCTTGAGCTGGCAAACTCAAGTGGCAAATATTTGTCAGAAAGTGACAGGTATTTTGCGTTCTCTCTACCGCCTGAAGAACTTTCTCCCGTCCAAGACCAAGACGATTATTGTGCAGACCTTAATATTCCCCATTTTTGACTATGGTGATGTGTGTTATTTTGATCTGAACGCAGAACTCTTGAACAAATATGACCGTCTTCTTAATAACAGCATTCGATTCATTTTTAATCTTCATGATCATAATGATCATGTGTCTACTTATCGCTCTCAACTTAACTGGTTACCGAATGGGTAACCAGTTAAGTTGAGAGCGATAAGGTAAGATCAGCGCCGTAGTCTACGTGCACTCACTACTTTTTACTCTATCTTGATGTCTCCTAATCCTCCATCTCATTTAACTGCTTATTTTCGATATCTTAGCTCCAACCATGATAGAGTTCTCCGTTTTAGTAATAACCTTTTGCTTCAGTGCCCCCCCTTTT
This sequence comes from Parnassius apollo, assembly GCA_907164705.1. Taxonomy (NCBI): domain Eukaryota; kingdom Metazoa; phylum Arthropoda; class Insecta; order Lepidoptera; family Papilionidae; genus Parnassius; species Parnassius apollo. The sequence continues at coordinate 4,129,106 of CAJQZP010001207.1, read as the reverse complement.
AGTATTAACTTTGTACAATCATTGTTCTTTGTTCAATCTTTTCTTCTTTGGAACGCTCTTCCTTCCGAAATCAGGAGTGCTGAAAACCGGATTTCGTTCAAGTTTAAAGTGCGGGAACTGCTCGTTTAGCCGTGTTTAATATTATATATATATATATATATATATATATATATATATATATATATATATATATATATATATACTTACATAATGTTTATATATGTATATATGTATACGCTTATTTATGTATGAGTTTATATATATGTGAATATTAAATGTGTATACGAAGTTAAATCAATAAATAAATAAATTATCCAAAGTAAAAAATAACTAAATTATTAATATAGGGGTATCTGTATAGTTTTCTCATCTGGTTGGTTTCTATAAATATATAATTATAAATTAAAATGAAAAGATAAATATACATAAATATCAATAAAATAAAATAAATACAAAAAATACACAAATAAATAAAGATCTAACCAGATAGAAGCCCTCGGCAGAGGAGACCAAACGGCCGAGGGTTAGGAGGAAAGGGAAAGAAACCGACGGACGATGCGGACGGTATCGAGGACCACTGCCTTCTGCATTTGAGCCCGGAGCGGTCCGTCACGGAGTCCCAGTCGCCTCAGATGACCCGAGAGGCTGACTGGGATTAGCCCATTCGCAGAGACGACTACAGGAATAATTTCGGTCGGCCGACCACCCCACATGTCGGTCACCTCGTGAGCCAGGTCCAGATATTTTGTTCGCTTATCTGTTTTGGCTTTCACGAGGTTCTCGTCATACGGAATGGTAATGTCGACCAAAAATATCCTTGACTGTGCCCGGTCCATCAGTACAATATCAGGCTTATTCGCAAGAATAGTCCTGTCTGTGATGATGGCCCGGTCCCAGTAGAGCCTGGCGCGGTCATTTTCGAGCACGGCTTCCGACAAGTACTTGTAATACGGCACTTTCCGGTCCACGAGACCGTATTTCAGAGCGAGCTCCTGGTGTAGAATTCTGGCTACTAGGTTGTGCCTGTGCAAGTACTCAGAGTTAGAAACACAAGTCAACAGAGTTAGAAAGACAAGTCTATGCCCTCAGAGTTAGCAACCCTTCCCCTTTCAACATGGACGACCGCAAACTTATCCGTCCCCAGCTCCTTTCCAATGGAATTGCTAAATTCACAAGTGATGTTTAGCAGTTCCATAAGATGGGAGCGACTGGAGGCGAATAACTTGAGGTCATCCATACAGAAATGGTGGGTCACTTTTGTCCCTCCTTTCCGTAGCTGAAATCCCCTCCCGGAGCCCTACAGTAAGGTACTGAGTGGGTTCAGAGAGAGGCAGAACCAGATTGACAGACAGACAGGTTCTCCGCAGCCATCATCCGCTCGCCCAGATGACAAAGGATCGTACTCCACTGCCCCATACACTGCTCGAGGAAGTCTCTAACTGTACAGTCAATTTTGTACAGCTTGAGGACCCTCTTTAGCCATGTATGGGGCACAGAGTCGAACGCCTTTCTGTAGTCTATCTAGGCGGCAGAGAAGTTCCGACGGTTGCGTTTCACCACTTTGCCTATGACCGCGTCAATGAGGAGTGGTTCCTTAGTTCCACGACCACCGCCCCTACATCCATTTTGAGCGCGTGACATCACCTGGTTTAGCCGCAGGTGACGAGTGATTCTCGCGCTCAAAATGGATGTCAGTGTCTTATATATGGTGGGTAGACACGTGATGGGGCGGTATTTGCTCGGGTCTGTGGTATCCTGATCTTTAGGAACCAAGTGAGTGATCCCAGTAGTGAAGAGGCTCGGGAGCGACTTCTGGTCGAGAGCCTCTTGACACTGTCGGGTGAGCACAGCGTGACACACCACGAATCCCTTCAGCCAGTAGTGATGCAGTCCGTCGAATCCCGGACATTTCCAGTTCGGGGCCCTACGGACCGCTTCAGCCATGTCTTCCGGCGTTATGGTGATGGGGTCCATAGGCGTAACACTCGCACCCTGGCTCGCCACAACTTCCATCCAAGGGCCCTCGCTGTGGTTTACGAGCTCTGACCACAGGCCACGCCAGAATCCGATAATGTCAGCCTGATCCGGTCTTTGGCCCGCTCCACATACCTTTGTTCGCTCCAATGATTTATATAGAGCCTCTTCTGATCACTCTGGAAGAGACGATTGTGGTTGAACCGCCTTGACCTCTCGGTAAATCGTTGAATCCGCTTCCCCCAAGCAGCGATCTTTTGCTCAGGTCGTCTATGCGCTCCGATAGTTTCTGCGTGATATCCGGCTGGGACAAACTGATATTTGTCCCAGCAAACGCCATACTAACGGTGCGCACAATCCTCGGTCTATTATTACCCGACCTGAAGCTTGTCAGTCTGCCGATAAGGGCCCTTGCCTTTACGATACGGTCCTCGATTCTTTTTCTCCAGGCTGGGATGGCGCTACTTTGTGTAGTAGCGCGTCAAGCCATGGGAAGTTTGGCGCCAATAATACGGCAAACTGCCACTGCGGCGCCAAAGCGAATTGAGTCCGTCTCGCAAAGGTCCCGGCTGGCTTCCAAATAGATCACCAGCATTGGGTTAAGAGCCCTCACGACAGCCCGATTTCGTTTGCTTAGGAGTATGCGGGGGAAGTCGCGGTCGATTTTCGAGAGGGGTGCTGCGCGTTTCCAAAATCGCCTCTTCCAATATACTCCTCATTTGCTCTAGTTCGTGGGAGACTATTTCATCGTCGTTCGAATCAACCACAACTGGAAGATCCATGGCGGCTTCCACATGTGGATGCTGGTCTGTCGAATGTGGAGCTGCATCTCCAGCCATAGCCGATTCATTCGACGATGGAATAGCCTCACGTCGTAGTCGTTCGAGTTCGGCATCATCAAATATTTTTGAGCGCATTATGTACCGAACTCGGTCTGCCAGGTTTTGTTCCGTGACGGGAATAGAAGGCTCCAGCTCAGCAAAAAAGCAATGCATCCGAGCCCTATACGCTATTCCCACAGTTTCTTCCCCCTTTCGCTCTATAGTACGCCCGCAATGCGTTTTCGTTCATAGATTTTGTCCGACGCATGCGACGTGCTCCACCAACGGCGGGTGTCGCTTGCTGAGTCCGAGAAGACCCAGCCGACACCAAACCTTCTGGTGGGGATGATGGATGCGAGGGGCTGCTAGGTGATCGTGCAGCTCCTCGCGCTCGGCTGGCGACCCGCATGCTGCCGCGTCCAGCGTCAGCTCCAGACACGCCCCGGCGACCCCCAGGCAGCGTCCCTATGCGCGTTCCTTTCTGTGCCATCATCCATTTTAGGGGCGCCAAATAACGGGAGACGCCCAAGCCCGGCACCGTTTCGTGGTTGGGTCATATGCACAAACGAACCTTTGCACCCACAATTTTGCCTAGGCACGGCGCTCACAACTCTTGGCAGGATGCTGACTGACTGCGCCGACGTAGCAGTTTTGTCATATAACTGTTACGTCAGCGGGCGATGGGGTCGTCACTTCCCTACGCCATATTATTATTATTGTTTGGGGTATCTATATAATTTTCTCATCTGGTTGGATTATATAAATATATAATTATAAATTAAAATGAAACTATAAAAATACATAAATATCAATAAAATAAAATAAATACAAAAATACATAAATAAATAAAAGCCCAACCAGATGGAAGCCCTCGGCAGGGGAGACCAAACGGCCGAGGGTTAGGAGGAAAGGGAAAGAAACCGGCGGACGATGCGGGCGGTATCGAGGAGCACCGCCTTTTGCATTTGAGCCTGAAGCGGTCCGTCACGGAGTCCCAGTCGCCTCAGATGACCCGAGAGGCTGACTGGGATTAGCCCATTCGCAGAGACGACTACAGGAATAATTTCGGCCGGCAGACCACCCCACATATCGGTCACCTCGTGAGCCAGGTCCAGATATTTTGTTCGTTTATCTGTTTTTAGAATTCTGGCTACTAGGTTGTGCCTGTGAAAGTACTCAGAATTAGAAAGCTCCGAACAACCGGAGATGACATGCCTGAGTGACTCCCCGGGATGGCGACAAGCTCGACAGACGTCGACATTGTCATCCTTTAGGATGTATTTCCAAAGTTGTTGGTCTTAATAACCTGATCCTGTATTGCACAGACAAAACCATTAGTTTCCCCGAAGAGGTCACCGAAACGTAGCCAGTTGAGGGAGGCGGCTGTATCTACGTGAGGCTAATGTAGAGCCCTGTAGTACCTCCCGTGGAGCTCCTTCTCCTTCCATACGGTCTCCCGGTCGGAAATGCTCTGTACTGCCGGGTCTTGCCATTGCTCGTTGGCTAAGAATAGAGGGGTAAGCCCTTTATCACTAGAAAATCGCCCTTTCTCATTCGAGGCCACGCTTCTCATTAGTCTATAGGTTTCTCTGTCTACGTGTTTTATATACATCTATGGGTTACCACAGACAGACTGACTTGACAAGTGACAATTTGACATTGACATTTGGGAGAAAATTCTGTCAAGATCAAGAAAAATATAACCACATAACCTCTTATTTAACCTATAATTCGAAGTATTAAATATTTATATTAGAGTTTAGTTTGTATAATTTAATAAGAATGAGGTTATACACTCCCTTATTCTCGGCTCCATTTAATAAATCTGCGAGAAGGCCTCAAAGAGAACCAGTTCCTTTTCAAATGTTATTACCATTGCAGCTCAAGAAAACTGTATCAGGAAAAGGAGACAAACTTAGAGAAGCTGCTTGTATGCAAGAAATGGCTGTAATGTTTGCTTGTTTCAAAAAAAACGACTTCGATCAACAAGAATGCTTAAAGGAAGTAACCGCTTTTCAAGGTTGTTATCGGGAATATAGTGAAAAACTTACTACACAAAGAGAACAAGGAAAGAAAGGTATCTTAGTGCCTGGAGAGAAGAAGTTGACTCATAGACAGTTAAATCAATTGCTAAAAGCATTTCCACCAAAATAATAATTACCTAAAAACATATAATTAGATGTAATATAATTAGATAGTTTAGTATTAATAAAGTAATTCTCAATAATTATGTGGAGGTTTTATGTTGTATTTGGTTGTTATTTTATATCCTCTTAAAGCCATTAATTATTACAACTCATGATTTTTCTACTGTTTGCTGCAAGATGTCTATCTACCCAACTAACTTTTAAAGGTAGTAATGCATATCAGTTTTTATTTGGTAGAGCCACACTGCAGGTATGTTATGGTTACGGGCCACACTTACTTGGAAAACCAATGCAAAATAGCAGCTAAAATGCTGCTGTATTTTATATTTATTTATTTAATTCCAAAACTCTTGTGGCTTACAGAAAATCCAACACGCAGAAGGTTTAATTTTACATGCAAAAAATATTTTAAAAAAATCATCCAATTATAACAAACGAATTAATAGGTATCACTTATGAATTAATAATTAAAAATAATAATCATAAATTAAACAATTATGCAATATCAGTGTTATAAAATCTCTAAACCTTTAGCGTGCTGAGAAATTAAAATATGAAAATAAAATATTAAAATATGAATATTAAAAAAAGGTCGCAATCGTACAATGTCAGGCTATGAAATATTTTGTCATATTAATTTATAATGCAGTGTCAATAAAAGCTAGTTACAATATATGTCCATAATTAAAATTACATCTTAAATACAAAGTAATAAATAGTACATAGTCAAGCAAATTAAATTGTTGAATTATTAATTGTCTTATTATCGATAATTTTACTAAAAAGATTCAGCAGACGTGTCATACTGTCTGCAAATATGTCAATTTCATCGTGTTGAGTATGTCCATTAGTATCAATGCTCGATTTGTTGGTGCATAGGCAGCACGTTTGGTACATGTAACTGGTCTGTCTAGGACAGCGGTCCGCAACCTTTTTGATATTGCGACCCCAAAATTCGAAAAAGAGTTATGAGTGACCCCAGAAAAAAAATCACTAAGTTAACAAGTGCAAAGGTTGGTTCAGGTAACGAAGTTAGCTGTTTTTATTTCGTAAATTATTTATATTGAAGAGTTTATTTATTTTGGAAAGTAATATTAGAGCAAACTAGAAAATATGCATTTAACATACGAGTAATATTTATGATGGCATTAAATGAGACAAGCAATTATTTTAATATTTTATTTAAAAAAAGAAGATACATATACGTAACCTTACAATCTAATGTGAACCTTGTGCTTGCACACTTGCAGTCAGTATATTAATTCTTGGTGATATATTATCAGAAAGGAGGACACACGGGCAGAGGAAGGCCGAATAAAAGATGGATCGATTGTGTGAAGAGTGATATGAGAATGAAAGGAGTAAGTATGGAAATGACGGCTGATAGAGAGGAATGGAACAAGAAGATTTACTGCGCCAACCCCAGATAATGGGAAATGGTCTAGAGAATGATGATGATATTATCAGAAACAGACACCCTCAAATCAGGTTCAACGTTAAGTCTGGAGCAATATTTTGTTTTTATAGCAGTTAATGTGGAGAAAGCTGTCTCGCAAAGGTATGTAGATGCGAATGGCAGCAATTTCAGCAGAGATGTTTTGAATAACAGTGGATATTCCTTTTCCGTCATTATCCAGAACTTGGATAGATCCGTGGTTTTGAAAATAGATCGAAGGCTTTCATCGGACATTAAATCGATCAGCTGCTCCTTTTCTTTTAAGTTCATCTTCACAGTGTTAAGATCACAAGGGAATGGATTAATTATCCATTGGTCGCCGTGTGACGTATCTGGGAATCTTATTTCCAAGTCTTGCTTAAGGTTTGTAAGATGCATTATGATTTTGGTTTTAATTTCTTCTTCGAGCTTTATATTGTTTTCTTCAGAAAATTTTTCCAAACATGCAAACATCTCGTAGTTTTCAGCACTGATTCTGTCATCAACAAACTTATTTTCCTACAAAAAGCTTTTATTTTGTTAGCTAAAATCAATACATTTGTACTCTTCCCTTGCAACGATTGATTTAAATCGTTAAGTTTTTCAAAAATATCCGAAAGATAGCCAACTGTTGCCAACCAATTTTCATTCAAAAAATATTCCGCTAGCTTTGGTTCCCGTTCAAGTAGAAATATTCTGATTTCATCTTTGAGATCAAATACACGTCGGAGTGTTTTTCCTCTCGATAACCACCTGACCTCCGTATGTAACAGTAGATTTTCGTATTCTGATCCCATTTCACGACACATTACTTTGAAAAGGCGACTGTTTAATGCGCGAGCTTTAATAAAATTTATTATTGTTACGACTTGTTCCAACACTTTATTTACATCTGGTTGCAAATGTTTTGCTGCAAGGGCTTCACGGTGAATCATACAGTGAACAAAGCCTACGTGAGGTGCAATCTCAATTACTTTTGCTTTGAATCCTGTTTTGGAGCCGGTCAATACAGCTGCACCATCTGTACACTCAGATACACAATATTCCCACTTTATGTCATGGAGTTCAAAAAAGGTATTAACTGCATTAAAAATTTCTTCACCGGTTGTTCTTCCTTCTAATCCCTGACAAAATAACAAATCTTCGCATATGTCGTTTTCATATCGGTATCGGAAATATCAGAAGTTGAGCTACATTAGCTACATCAGTGCTTTCATCCAGCTGAATAGCATAATAGGGACTCCCTTTCACGCGATCTATAAGTTGTATTTTGATATCATCAGCAAGTAGATTGATACGACGATGAACAGTGTCACTTGATAGTGGAATTGTTTTCAGTAAATTGGCATACTTTTCTCCTTGCATGATCGAAACCATTTTCATTGCAGCTGGCAAAATGTGCGTCTCGCCAATGTTGTGAGGTTTTTTAGTTTTGGCAATCAAAAAGGAAACCTCGAAAGATGCTTGTAAGGCTTTTTGGTTAACTGCTGTGTATTTTTGGAAATCAACCTGCTGTGACTTTAGTTTGGTGGCAAGCCGTTTAAAATAAGATTCATCTTTATTTTTTAACTGTGGATGCTTAGTTTCTAGGTGCCTTTTCAGTTTGGCCGGCTTCATGCTCCCATTTGCCAAAACCTCCTAACAAACAACGCACTGTGGACGTTGTTCAAAATTCAACACTGTACATTTAAAACCAAACTGGATGTACGATCCTTTAAAGATGCGTTGACGCTTCCCAGTTGTCTCCGATTTAGCTGTTGCTTGAAGCGTAAAAAATATTTCGCGCTGGTTTTGTTATTGAACCCACGCGTCCAACATGGCCGCGCTGCGATTACGCCTCACTTTATTTTCTAAGTATGAGTGCACAGTTACTTACCGTGTGCGTTATCCACGACGGTTATCCACGAGAACACTAATCTTCTAAAAAAACGTTCTACAGAAGTAATCTTCCGTGTTTTGACATCAATTTAGTATGTATTTGCAATCGACAAAGCGGCGATGAGTACGCACATGCGGATAGAACTGACTGAACGAAGAAAGAGCGATCGGGGTGGGGGCGCGGGCGCGGGAGCGGTGAGGTTGTGACCGGCGGGACTGGACTGGTCGTACAGTCGTAATTATTTTCGATTCTCTCCGTTTTAAGGACATTGTGTTATTGTGTATGTAAAGAGAGGTTATATTTTATGCATAAACCTTAATAAAATTCGATAAATACAGGACCTTTTTGACTTTTTTTGGCGACCCCATAAATATCCACGGGGTCCCGTGTGGGGTCGCGAAAGATATTTATGGGGGGGTAAAAAAAACCCCGTTGCGGAAATGTATAGTTTATGAGTAATAATTTTTTTGCACTTTTTAACAATGGAAATACTTAACCCTCTTTTTTGATGTTCCGTAATCAGATAAAAAGTAGCCTATAAGTTACCCTGGCGTCCTAAACTATACGCAGACAGACAAAAATTCTAAAAACCACTAATTTGGCTTCAGTGCCTTTTATTTAGTCCCCTGGACTTGTTTTCCCAGAAAAGAAAATTAATTACACTTTTCTACAGATTTATTATATGATTTTCTATCTCATACCAACGTAAAATAGTAGCTTAATGCTGCTGTGTCTCGTATGGGGAGTGTAGAGAACAGGAGACCCTTTGATCTGAAACGCATCCGCATTTTGATTCGTAATAGAAGATAGATGTAAATTGTAGATGTTTATAGGCCACAGCAACCACTTACCATCAGGTGGATTGTGTGCGCGTTTGTCACCCTATCCAATAAAAAATGTATATATTATATATAAAATATTAAATTGTAAAAAAAAAAAACAAATCATTTTATTCATAATATATTTAAAATAGCAATTTGTCAATTCTTAACAAACAAGTAAAAAATATAAAATAGCACATGATCATCACTTTGGGGCAGTGTGAATCCATTGCGGCGAGGACACTTGAAGCTCGATGCGTCGAACTGTTATTAATTCATCATCAACTTCATGCACATTGTAAAATCTTTCCAATTCCTCTATAGCTTTATCTTCAAGCTAAAAGCATAAAAAGTAGTGTTGTAAGAAATTTGCATAATAAAAAATCACTCGGGGGGGGGGGGGGGGGGGGCTATGTTTGGGAATAATGTTGGAGTTCATGGTAATCCTTTGATTTAAGACATAATACTTATTAAATATTATTTAGAATACATATCAGTGGTCCTAGCAATCGGCACCGTAAATACTGGACTCCTTGTATAGTAATTAAAGCTTATATTAATGGGTGCGTTTGGCAGAAAAAAGCGCTAGTAAGCGCTTATAAGCGCTGAAATAGTTTTCGGCCAGGACACGATTGCTACTTCAGTAGCGCTGACACAATCCGCCATTTTGCTTATTTAATTTGTTTGTTTTGAAGTAGAGTTTATAAGTTGTTTTGTCAAATATTAGTATTAAGTAATATAATGACATGAATAAACATATACATTTTATTAAAAATTCATGATTGGTAAGTTTTTAATATGAATACTTTACAAATATATATTTAAATTAGGTTAGGTTCCCCGGTTAAAACTAACATCGTGTCCTGAAGGAAAATAGCTACTTACGATTTGACAGCACTTACCGCTTACGATCGCCATTTTGCTTACAAGCGCTTGCTAGCGCTTTTTTCTGCCAAACGCACCCAATTTTTCTAGACAGTGCATGCAATAAGAACTTTTTCTTTTTTATTCAAGTTACAAGCCAGTGCTTGACTAGTACCTGATGGTAAGTGATGATGTAGCCAAAGATGGCATAGTGCACTGACTTACCTTAACAAGAGCCTATCCACTTTTGCTTTTTAGAACTTTTCTATTTACTACTAATATGCAAATAGGTTTGTGGTTAATAAATTATTTAAAAAAAGATTGCAAATATTTTTTTTTATTATCCTATTGAGTTTTCTGATCAAAGGGTATACATACTTTTTTTTAATTTTGTTTAATGCATTAATTGCAATTAATATTACTCAGTTGTATAGAGGCCTCATTTGCAACCCATTTTCTACAATTTAAACATATCCAAGAAATCTTTATCGTGATACCGTTTAAGAATACTATGGAATCACGAACTTATAAAGACCATAATTTTTAGCCCAAAAATCTTGTTAGTCTGAGACCAAAAATTAGATTACCAGACCAGAGTCGGGACGCCGATTCTGGTATTGCGATCGCCAACCATCTGCCATTTGTTGCGATTACAGCTCTTCTAACCTAGAGTCTAATTTTGTCCTGTGGGTGTCTTAAGAGGCTACGGGAACTGCCAGAAAAAATTAAATTGCTTCTAATAGATGGTAGTTTATCTTGTTTACGCTGGACGTAGAAAACCCAGACCAGCAACGAGCAACAGCGTCAATTTTGCTAGATCAAGGCTCGTACTGTGATTGCCTAGCTGCCTGCTAAGCGTGATGAGTAAGACAACTCCTCCCTACAGTGGAAAAGGCCTATTGTTTAGCAACTGACTTTTACAGGCTGATGAAGATAAAAAGTTTATGAAGATATCCGCATGGCCATGAGGAGTGACGGAGCCAATGTTACTAAGAACAAAAAAGGGTGCAGATACTATTCTGTCTGATTCTACTATCCATTTTCTATTTGTTGAGAAATTTTGCGAATTCAATTTTTTTTTTCATAAAAATAATATAATATCACTAACATACATATACACACATAATCAGATAACTTATTCATCATCATCATCATCATTGCAGCCCTTCACAAGTCCACTGCTGAACATAGGCCTCCCCCAAGTGACGCCACAAAGCACGGTCCTGAGCCACCTGCATCCATCGACTTCCTGCATATCTTACCAGGTCGTCACTCCATCTAGTGGCGGATCGCCCTACACTACGCCTATCGGTACGAGGCTGCCACTCGAGAACCTTTCTTCGGTTATCGGTTCTTCGAGCTATATGGCCGGCCCATTGCCACTTCAGCTTACTCATCCGTTGGGCTATGTCGGTCACTCTGGTTTTACTGCGGATATCCTCATTTCTGAGTCTATCACGCAGAGAAACTCCGAGCATAGCCCTCTCCATAGCTCACTGAGCGACCTTGAGCGTCCTCATACGGCCAGCAGCGAAGGACCACGTCTCAGATCCGTAAGTCATCACTGGTACTATACAGATATACTATGCACATCAACATATGGAGATGATATGTCGATTTTATGTCTTTGAAATAGCGGACTGACTTAGTCCCTTCTTAAGCTGCAGTGGCGTTTGAAAATGAGCCTTCTGATTGCAGTGGACCTGAGTAGTAATCAGGAGTCACTATTTCGAAGTGTCGTGTTGTGTTTGAGTAATTCATAGAATACTATAATACATACATAATAGAATGGAAGAGTAGGCGGAGCCCGTGTAGCCACTAAAATGTCACTAACACGTCAATTCACACGCATAAATGTCAACACGAGATGTGTTACGACGTTACAATCGTTTCCAAATTTCCCATGCAAATTATTTAGGAAATGCCAAATTGCACGCTATCTACAAATAAATATGTATTAAAGTCTATCTGTCAACATAGCGAATCTGGTTTGTAGTATGAATGAATGAATGAATATACTTTATTGTACACCACAAACAAATTTACAAAGAACATAACAGAGAGCAGATTACATGTACAATTTGGCGGCCTTATCGCTACATATTGTAGTAGTGATAATATGACGTTATTGCTTGTATTGTGCTCCCGGCAACGCCGAAACTCGTACAAATTAAGGTTGACAGCCATTCTATTGTGTATTATAGTATTCTATAGAGTAATTAGTAATTTAGAAACTTACCACAAAAATATGCTACATTTTATTACCTGTGTCAGTGCAAGGGGCTTTGTCATTATCCTAGAAAAGTCATCTTTCTGCTTCCTTTGATCGGCTAAAATTTGATTGAATTCAACAGCTTTAGCATTAGGACTACTATTAGCGACAGGAAGTTCACATATTTTCCAGGGATTCTTGGGCTTATCTGGTGGGCTGCCTACGTTCAATTTATTAGTTAAGTAAATGTCTAGATTTTGTGGTACAGACAAATCGTTGCCTTGCATGGCTAGCTTCTTGCGTTGCTTTTGGGAAAGCTTAGGCCCAATATGATTTACGACTACATTGCATTGTGGGCTCCACCTTGATTCAGCAAGCGTTGACTCTTTGGGGGACTCTGACATACGGGAATTACTAGGCGCATTATAGTCTCTTGTTGGTGGACTCATGGCACTGAACGAATTGCTTTTACTTAGTTTAACAAATGATTCCGTGGGGTTTTCGTTTAAAATGTCTTTAGCAGTTGTTATGGCTTTGAGCCTTGCTTGTATGATTTTTTGTTGCTTTTGTTGAGCAGATGGCACTTCTATCCATCTGTCTTTCTTCTCGTCTTTTTTCTCAGCTTCCTTTCCTATAGAACTCAGAGACAATGTAACGTCTCCAGAGGTTTCGTTAGACAAGTCGAGGGACGTTACTGAGCTTACGGATTCGTATCTCATCCTTGCTTTTTCGCTCTCCGTATACTCAATTTTTTTTGAGTGTTTATTTTTCTTTTTAGTAGTTTCTATTAGACTATCGTCCTTTTTAAAATCTTCATCAATTATATCTAGATCTACAGGCCAAGTTTTCGCACAATCTTCAATTGCATCGTCATTTGGCGAGTTGAAGAAAGGCGTAATAATACGGGACGACATAATCGGATTGAATTTGCAATAGTATTTTGATATATCTTCCAAGACGGCTTCCTCTAACAGATCGAGTGATCGATTTTCGAGTATGTTGCAGATGTTAAGAGAAATGAATTCCATACAACATTGTTTGAGTTGTGACGCGTTATAAGTATGAGCAAATTGACAAAGTTCAGCGCAGTTTTTTAGTGTAATCAGGCTTGCTAATGTGACTTCGCACATTTCTCTCAGTCGAATTATGAACAATTGGTCAGCGACAATAAGCAAGCTACAAATAAAATCGATATTGTCTGAATTTTGAACTTCTGGACATAAGTCCGTGTAGAGGAAGTTGATAACTGGTAGGAGTATTCCATAGTTTATTGGTAGTGTCACTGTCGACATTAGCTTACTCTGGAAAGAAATATTTGAAAAATGAGAAGAAAATTTTATACTTATTGTATATGCATATATATATACATTTTTCATATAAATAGGGCGGGCAACTAGCACACAGTCTAACTGATGGTTAGTAGCTACTATAGTCTACACCCACACCCAGCATCAATTAAAAATCAAATTTTGAAAAATCCAAAAGTGCACGCCTTATGGGCGTTTCATTTAATTTTGATGAAAAAAATAAATTACCAAAATAATAGATTACACAAAGTATGAAATCAGTATCAGTATGGTGCATTTGTTCTTTGTCTATCAACGGCTCAAAAATCAAATGGAAATTATTAAGTAGATGGTACATTTATAAAAAAAAACATTTTATTAACAAACTACGAGTACTAGGCTATTGATATAAAAAAATGAACCAGTTGATGTAATTTTGAAGCTTAAAAAAACCTGGTCTCGATACGTAAATTTTTTCGTAAGTTATCGTGACCACATACACAATTAGCGTACGAACATCCGGACGTACATATAATATTTTTTTCAAAGAAACAATATAAAATGATTTTTTAGAAAATATACTAAGATGAAATAATTCGAGTGTTTATATACGGCTACTCATATTATCGTATAAGTGCAATATGGTTAATAGAAGTGTTTTAAAACCACAAAATTGCTTGACCTTGTTATTAACTCTGAAGACTAAGATGGAATTTTTCGTTATTAGTTAAAGGATCTCCAGGTTTCTACATTCACAAGTCGAGTGGGCCTGACGGTATCCCCAAATTGTGCTGAGGACGTGTGCTCCAGAGTTGGCACCGGCCTTAACGCATCTTTTCCGGTACTCCTACTCCCTAGGCGTAGTCCCAAAATCGTCGAAGACGGCTTTCGTCCACCCGATCCCTAAAAAACGCGACCGCTCAGATCCGTCAAACTACAGGCCCATCGCCATCACCTCCTTGTTTTCCCAAACAATGGAGTGCATTGTAAACTGGCAGCTCATGAGGTACCTTGAGGATCACCAGATGCTTAGTGATCGTCAATACGGTTTTCGTCGTGGTCGATAAGCTGGTGATCTTCTGGTCTACCTGACTCATAGATGGGCGGCGGCAGTAGAGTCCAAGGGGGAGGCATTGGCCCTTAGTTTGTACATTGCGAAGGACTTCGATCGGGTTTGGCACAAAGCGCTTCTTTCGAAGCTCCCTTCCTATGGAATTCCCGGGAAATTGTGCAATTGGATCACCAGCTTTCTTGCTGATCGGAGCATCAAGGTCGTTGTAGACGGTGCTAGCTCCGATTACAAGCCTATTAATGCTGGTGTTCCACAAGGCTACGTACTATCACCAACGCTGTTTTTTCTGCACATCAATGATATGTTGCAAACCAGCTACATACATTGCTCTGCAGATGACAGCACTGGTGACGCTCTGTACATCGGTCGTGCTATTCTTACTCGGGAAAACGTCTCCGAGTACCGGGACAAACTTGTGTCTGATGTCGAGTCTTTGCTGAACAAAGTCTCGGGTGACTAATCTAGTCCAATTTAACCCTCAGAAGACACAAGTTTGCGCTTTAACCGCTAAAAAGAACCCCTTTGTCGTATCTCCTCAGTTTCAAGGCACTGCCCTTGTTGTCAGTTAGTATCGTAATCCTCGACGTCGACATATCGAGTGAGGTGCAGTTTCGTGGTCACTTGGAAGCGAAGGCCAAATTGGCCTCCAAAAAGCTTGGCGTGCTCAGCAGAGCGGGACAGTATTTCATGCCGGCACACCGCCTGCAAGTTTACAAGGCGCAGGTTCCGCCGCACATGGAATACTGTTCTCATCTCTGGGCTGAGGCTCCCCAGTGCCAGCTCCTTCCACTTGACCGCATCCAGCGCAGAGCGGCTCGAATGGCCGACGACTGAGTGCTTTCCGATCGGCTCGATTCACTGGCGCTACGAAGAGTTGTTGCATCTCTTTGCGTATTTTATCGCATCTATACAGGTAGTGCTCTGAGGAATTGTTCGGATTAATCCCAGCCGCCAAATTTCATGAACGCACTACGCGGCAAACCTCCCGATACCATCCACACCATCTGGATGCTTGCGGTTCACCATTCTACGTTTCACTAGGAGTTTTCTTCCACGTACGACCTCTCTGTGGAATAATTTACCATCGGCGATTGTGCCGGAACGATACGACTTATGGATCTTCAAGAAAAGAGCTTACTCCTTTTTAAAAGGCCGGCAATGCACCTGCAATTTCTCTGGTGTTGCGAATGTTCATGGGCGGCGGTAGTCACTTAACATCAGGTGAACCGTATGCTCGTTTGCTCCCTCTTCTATAAAAAAAAGCATTCACTATTTGACATACACCAGCATTATACTGCTGTTTTAGCAGCGTGGTCCTTTCAAGAGTCGAGCCGACTCATTCGTGTTGCACCCACAATACATTTGCAGCGTGGCTCTACCGATATACTGACATTCATATTAGCTACCCAATAAGTTATAGCGCGCCTTTCCGTGTAATCAAGCACTGCTAGTTGACGTGTGACAGTAGTGTTCTATGCACGATTTGCGCTTCGTAACTTTATACAGGGTTATTTTCCAAAGAGCCAAATTTTAAACTTAAGTTTAAATATGTAAAAAATTATATAAGTAAAGAAACGTCGGGATAATAATAAAAATAAATTAAAGTAATTAAACGCGAAAAAATCCGTAAATAATAGTTTTATTCAATGTGTAGTGTTCGCGTAAATTTAAGAAATCATTAAGTAAAGTAAAGTTACAGCCTATATGCGTCCTACTGCTGGGCACAGGCCTCCTCTCATTTCTGAGGGTTTTTAGGGCAAGGAAGTGTCCGCCGCGCTGCCCCAATGTGTGTTGGCGAACTTCACATGTCCTCGAAATATTTTTTTTATTCCTCAGACATGCAGGTTTCCTTACGATGTTTTCCTTCACCGCCGAGCAAGTGGTAAATCAGCACTTAAAATTGCAATTAAGAATTTCATTGGTATCGGCGGGGATCGAACCCGGTTTGCTCGCGTACTGTGAAATTTACAGCTAGCGCTAACCAATAATGATATACCGTTATTGCAATTTTTGAAAATACGAGTATTTACTCGTATTTTCAAAAATTGCAAAGGCTTATACTTTTATTTAAAATTATCCCAAATTGAATTTGATTTATGGGCAACAACATTTTTCCCTACCCATAGACCCTTACAAATGTGTGCGTGCGCAGTAAAATAATGCTTTTGCATTGCCACGCACTTTGAATTTAAAACATAAAAAGGACAGAATATTTGAATTTTTTTCATTAATTAGAACTATTTTTACGGATTTTATCGCGTTTAATTTTACTTTTAATTATTTTTATTTTTAATAAAAAACGTCGGGAACGTTTCGGGTGCTTTCCAGCACCCATGGTCACGTGGGACTGAGGTGACTGACGTCCCGATGTCATTGTTAAATCCGGAGTACTACATTCAGCTTTTTAATTATTGTTTATGATCCGATCTATGCAAAATGAACTGATTATGTCTTGAGGTCTTGCAGTGGTATGCTTGGGTTTAGTTTTAATTTTATTGATTATAGGGTCCCAAGCAGGTGGTAGTACCCCCAGCCTCCTTCTCTATCGAAATTAGGATGTTTTTTTTTTAATTTCAATAGCCTCACGTACCATCCTTGGTAGGAATCGGTGTTCTTTCGCGAGGATTTGTGGTCTATCAAATCTGATGTAATGGTTGGGGCCGTCTAGGATTGATCACAAACTGCAGCCTTCCCGGAACATTGATGCTTCACATCAGCTATATGTTCATTTTGCATAGATCGGACCATAAACAATAATTAAAAAAGCTGAAGGTACTCCGGGTTTAACAATTACATCGGGACGTCAGTCACCTCAGTCCCCCGTGACCATGGGTGCTGGAAAGCAAACGAAATGTCGGGAATTAAAAATAAAAATAATTAAAAGTAAAATTAAACGAGATAAAATCCGTAAAAGTAGTTTTAATCAATGTGTAGTGTTCGCGTAAATATAAGAAATCATTATGAATTTTTTTCAATTAATTTTTCTTCACCACTTGCCTATATTACTAATTCTGAAATTTCTCTGCAAATATGTTAAATTACAACTACGAGCACCTACTAAGCGCACTAGACATACTCCGTTATTTAATGTTCAGTTAAGTAACTCAAATTATACACAGAATTCTGTAATATGTCGCATACTTAATACCTATAATAAAGGCAGCCGTTTATTGCAAAATACCCTGCATAGCAAAGAATCTTGTTCAATTTCATACTGGACCAAATTTAAGTGTTCAGACCCAAAAATAATATTTTGTGCGACGCGCGATTATACATTAAATTTATATTATGCAGTTTCATGGTACATGGCACATATATTTTAGATAATTTAAAAAAACTACTATTATTAAGATAGCTGTTGAATTACCTCTGTCCAAGAATGCATGAACATCCCATGGAAATATTCAAGCCTTGCCGCCAGGATACACTTGTGGGCTGGTGTGAGCGTGCCATCTTTAGAACAAACGTTAGTGTCGACCAGTTCCGGGAACGAGTCGCGGTCCCAGCACGGCGGAGCATTCTTCGTGTAGGTGGCGCTGTCTTTTAAATAAATTGTGCCATCCCTGTAACTATTGCAAACGGCTTTTAAGACGTCTGTGTCTTTTTATTTATACATACATACATAAACACTCACGCCTGTCACCCAGAGGGGTAGGCAGAGACTACAGAATTCCATTTGGCACGATCCTGACACACCTCTCTCGCCTCCTTCACATCCATATACCTACGCATACATGCTCGTCGGTTAAGGGTACTCCTAATTTGTTTTTTTTTTATTATATTATAATTATTAATTGTTCGGATTAATTCCGGCCACCAAATTTCACGAACGTACACCGCGACAAAAGCCACACCATCCACACTATTTGGATACTTGACGGTACACCACTGTGCGTTTCACTAGGAGTTTTCTCCCTCGCACAATCACTTTGTGGATTCGTTTATCTCCGGCGGTTTTTCCGACCGATACAACTTAGGGACCTTCAAGAGATTATTCCTTCCTAAAAGGTCGACAAAGCACCAGCAATCCACCCATAGAATACAATAATACACAATAGAATGGCTGTCAACCTTATTTTATACGATAGGCGTCGCCGGGAGCACACATACAAGCAATAACGTCTTATTACCACTACTACAAATCTACAAACCCGATTCGCTGTGTTCACAGACAGATTTTAATGCATATTTATTTGTAAATTGAGTGCAATTTGGCATTTTCTAAATAATTTGCATGCGAAATTTGGAAACGGTTGTAACGTCAAAAAACATCTAGTGTTGACGTGTATACGTGTGAATTGACGTGTTAGTGACATTTTCATGGCTACACGGGCTCCGCCCACTCCCCCGTTCTATTATGTATGTATTATAATGTTCTATGAACTCATCTAATGTTGCAGTTGTTCATGGGAGATCACTTACCATCAGGTGAACCGCATCGCATACTCGTTTGCCCCATCTTCTATAAAAAAACAATCTTTTAGCGATATTGATATCACTGTTAAAATCACTGAATAAATATGAAATTATTTTTGTATTATTGGCGTGAGGGATGAATAAACATTCCACCGCATGGTAAACTGTAAATGGCTACTTCAGCCCACGAATATGTACAGATGCAATATTAATTGTCACTTTTGAGGACTAGGATATCATGCCACATAGGTTAAGTATGTATGTCCCACATAATTAAAATAATTATTTAATTCTAGTAGGATACAAAAACTTATGAGCATTTTTATACATAAAATAAATTGTCACTCCTTGACTGCCTCGTTGGTCTAGTGGTTGTATAGTAGTGCGACTGCTGATCATGAGGTCCTGGGTACGAACCTCGGGTCGTACCAAAAAATTAATAATTGAGTTTTTCCGTCAAGAAATTCTCAGTAACTGTCCGCAGTCAGGAAGTTGGCGGTGACTCACCCTCGTGCCTCGGAAAGCACGTAAAACCGTTGGTCCTGCGCCTGATCTCTCTCCGGTCGTTTCGGTTTACCGTCCCATTGGATTATGAGAGTGAGGGAATAGAGAGTGCACCTGTGCTTGCGCATACACTTGGGCACTATAATCCCGTCCTGTGCCGATGGCTAGTCTCCGTTGAGGCTGGCCGCCGTGGCCGAAATTCGGTTTGGAGGACATTATTATTATTATCACTCCTAACAAACGAGATTAACAGACCATCAGATGGTAAGTAGCTGACAAGACAGCTGCAACCAAATTAAAAGAAATGCTGTAGATGAATTTCCGACCGTGAGGACTATCATAAAAGGCCTCACAGCCTGAAATTCTTACCCTCTATACTGCAGCTTGGATGCAGAGATAAGTAAGAAAGTCTTACCTTACAAACTTCTAGAAAAAATAGTGCATTATTATATTGAATGATACAAACAAATAAAATTTTAATATTAATTAAATTAAATACCTACTAGTATTTATCAAGTAATTTATGTAAACTCATAACTTGCAGCCTTTTAGCCGTGGCTTGCACAAGCTTTACTGGGTCGCAGTGCAAATGGGTGCGTGAGGGCATCTCTGTGCTGCGGCGATTTCGACTGCCCCGTTTGCTTTTCTCATTCTGTTGTTTGAACACTTCGAAAGCAGTTATTTCCATTGGATTTTCTGTTGAACCAATATAGTCGACTTGAAGTTAGCTATAAAACGAAATCTGCATAATAAAAGTTAACATCCCACAGCTCGGCACAGGTCTCCTCATTTCTAAGAGGGTTTTAGGGCAAGGAAGTGTTAACAGTGCTGCCCCAATACTTGTTAGCAGACTTCACGTCTCTTCGCAATATTTTTTTCATCTAATTTCTCAGGCTTTCACGCCTTTTTTCCTACACCGTCCTAGTAAAATCAGCACTTAAAATTGGACCATTTTGCGCAGAAAGGATCCAACCCATGAACTGGTTAAAATAATGATCCAGAGACGCTTTTCTCAGTTTATTCCGAATATGAAAAACTTTGAAAAATAATAAATAATCCCAAAATCTATATTCTATTTTTTTAAATATTAATGAAAATATAATAACACAGCACGGTCCAATTGCAAACAACAGTTTCATTAATGTGAAAATTTACAGCGAGCGCTCCTCAGCTACGTCTCCCAGGAAACTTGCAAGTTCCTCCCAAGACTAGGTACATTGAAAGTGAACATTATATTACGATACGAGGATACCAATTCAAAGGTGTAGGCGACATCTAAATAAAATTCATTAGTTATTAACATCAGCCACAGTAAATTTAAATAAACTAAATAATAGTTGAAGCAATTTTTGCATTTGCATTCCATAAGAACGCTCACATGGCCAACTTATAGAGGGAAGAGCGGGGGGATGGAATGTTGATGTATACCGTGGCTTAAGGAAGGTGAAACATCTCAGCCCGCCATAATCGTCCTTGCTCTTGTGAGGCAATTTTGCAAAAAATACTTAAAATTTAGCATTCTCTTATCTAAAGCATTCTCTTACCAATAACATCAATATCAACGTCAATACTATCTTTCTCTTTCTTCACAATGGCATTTAAATCTTCTCTCCTTATTTTAAGCCCACAAGGGCCTAATTCAGCAACATCACATGTGCCAATATAGATAAATCTCAAGATTCTCTCAAATACTTCGGGGTGAACATTTTCTAATGTAACAATTGGTTTCTCGCCAGTGTTAGTGCGTGATTCTTGGTACAACTTGTAAAGATGTTCGCTGCTTGACGCCACTATGAATATATGAGCGGGAAATAGTTTTGTGCCCACCTGGAAAAGCAAAACATGTATTGAAGTGAAACTTCGTGGTGGAGAAAGTTAGCACGATATTAAAAATCAATAACGTCACTTTTTCTTGTAAAGTTACACCGCCAGGGCTGCATGAGTATACTATTACTTAACCTACTTACATAAAATATATAATAAAAGAAGAATGATATGTGGTAAAGAAGTTTCACTTAGTACACATGTACACAATTACATTCACAATTTTTTTGTTTATATAGACTAATCTATTCCACATAATATAAAGCCCTGGTATGGTATGACTTATAAAAGCAAATGCAGATGCCAAAATCGACAATCTGCATGACGGTTTTCTTATGCTGTAATCCTTTGCTGATCCATAACAATTGATGATGAAATTAGAATAAATTGGTGGAATAAAATAAAATACATAATAAGTTCTCCACTACTAATAACAACTTAATTATAATGAGTGGTTGGATTGCAATCATTATTGTTTACTTTCTTTCTGCATAGGTAGACATAGTATTTATACAAACAAATAAAATTGAAGTGTCTGTTTGTAATGTCAAAATAACAAGTTAACAGTGGTAGAGCCACGCGGCAGCTTTGCTGTTGCACGTATGGGCCGCTCAAACCGGGGTGGTACCACTACCTCACAGAATACCGGCGTGAAGTAGAAACTCTGCTTCCGCGTTTCGACTGGAGAGTGCAGGTGGCCGGAGGTCCAGTCCCCCCCCCCCTCCCTATCAACACGGTAGCGGAATTAAACGCCAGATTACCCCAGGAGGGTACCAGCATCCCCCGAAAATCCCCCGTTGAGCATCAACTCCACTTCTGAGCGTGGTTGCTCGGGCTGCCCCGCCTAAAATTCCGTTCAAGACGAAAACTGCTCGGGGCAAGTTGAGCAACAAGACCAAGGCGACCCCTGCCATGCTATCCGTGAACTTCTGCAATATCAGGGGACTTCACTCGAAACTAAGCGCCGTCTACTACCATCTCAAGACGGCGAAGCCGGCTCTGCTCTTTCTGATCGAGACGCAGGTGTCCTCTCCGGCCGATGCTTCGTATCTCTCCTACCACAGGTACAAACTAGAACATTCTTTTGTACCTCGGGCTGGAGTTTCTGTATACGTCAGAGAGGACATCTGTTTTCGACGCCTCGGCAGTCTTGAAGGTTCGGACTTGTCAATCCTTTGGCTACGCATAGACAGCGACGACCATCCGTGCGTCTACGGGTGCCTCTATAGGTCCCATAGCGGTAATGCCGAAACAGACCGACTCTTCGACCACGTCGAAATGGCTACAGATTCGATGCTACAGCAGATCCCCTCCGCAGATATCGTGATCCTTGGCGATTTTAACGCCCATCACGCCGAATGGTTTGGTTCACGTTTAACCGATCATGCGGATATCTGTTCATGATTTTGCCTTGGCATATGGTCTGACGCAACTGTTTACTTCGCCTACGCGAATTCCAGATGTGGAGGATCATGCACCTTCCCTGTTGGACCTTCCGCTGACCTCTCATCCGGACATATATGAGGTTTGATGCCTCTCCTGGCTCCTCGGATCATTGTCTTGTCCGGAGTGTGGTGAAATCGCAGATGCATTCTGCAGGCTGCCGCCGTGCTTGGCACTATAGGTCAGCCGATTGGGATGGGATGCTTTCTTTGCATGCTACCCTTGGGGGCGGGTTTGCTTCTCGCCGGATGATTCCAACGTTGTTGCTGACTCTGATGCTGATGTGGTACTTCAGGGTATGGAACTTTTTATTCCTTCCTCTGTGGTGCCCATCGGTGGCAGATCTCAGCCATGTTTTAGTCGCTCCTGTAAAATAGCATCATGCTATAAGCAGGAGTGCTACTGGGCCTGCGCTGACGCATCAACGTCCCGGGAAACACCAGCGCCCTAAAAAAATATAATTCCGCCTCCAGGTCCTGCAAAAGAGTCATTGTCAAGGCAAAGTCAAAGCACATAGGCAGAATTGGCGAGAAACTAGTTCGCCTTCCTTCTGGAACCCGTGCATTCTGGTCTCTCGCCAAAGCTGTCCAAGGGAATTTCTGTCGCCCATCTCGTCCATCTCTGCACAGAGAGGACGACTCACTGACCCATGCCGCAAAGGAGAAAGCCGATTTGCTAGGCTCTTTCTTTGCGTCCAACTCAACTCTCGATGACGGGGGAAGCACACCGCCGACCATACCGCGGTGTGAGTGCTCCATGCCGGATGTACGGTTCACACAGCGCTCAGTTCGCAAAGCACTCCTCTCCCTGGACATCCACAAGTCGAGTGGGCCTGACGGAATCCCCCCAATTGTGGTGAGGAGGTGTGCTCCAGAGTTGGCACCGGTTCTAACGCGTCTTTTCCGGTACTCCTACTCCCTAGGCGTAGTCCCGAAATCATGGAAGACGGCTTTCGTCCACCCGATCCCTAAAAAAGGCGACAGATCAGACCCGTCCAACTACAGGCTTATCGCCATCACCTCCTTGTTGTCCAAAATAATGAAGTCTATTGTAAACTGCCAGCTCATGAGGTACCTTGAAGATCACCAGCTAATTAGTGACCGCCAAAACGGTTTCTATCGTGGTCGATCAACTGGTGATCTTCTGGTCTACCCTACTCATGGAGATGGGCCGAGGCAGTAGAGTCCAAGGGAGAGGCATTGGCCGCGTATTTTATCGCATCTACCACGGGAAGTGCTCTGAGGAATTGTTCGGATTACTCCCAGCCGCCAAATTTCATGAGCGCACTACGCGGCAAACCTCCCGATACCATTCACACCATCTGGATGCTTGGCGGGCCACCACTGTGTGCCGTTTCATTAGGAGTTTTCTTCCGCGTACGACCTCTCTGTGGAATAGTTTACCACCGGCGACTTTTCCGGACCGATACGACCTAGGGACCTTAAAGAAAAGAGCTTACGCATTTCTAAAAGGCCGGCAACGCACCTGCAATTCCACTGGTGCATAGTGCGAGCATACGGTTCATCTGAACCGTATGCTCGTTTGCCAACTCTCTTATAAAAAAACAGCTTTTTATTATATGCATACGAAAGTATTTACCATAGAATACTATAATACATACATAATAGAGCGGGGGAGTTTGCGGAGTCCGTGTAACCACTTACATGTCACTAACATGTCAATTTACACGTATAAATCAACACATCTCTTTACACATTACAATCGTATCCAATTTTTCGTGTCAAGCGTCGCTGCATGCATATTATTTGAATAATGTCAAATTGTGAAATAATTACGTGTCGAAAGAACAGAGGGAAATGGAATTTATATAAAGGAGGCATATCCTACCACCATACTTTGTTAATATTAGACACAAAAATAAAGAAATATCGATATGTCAAAAACAACAGATATTGCAAGTACTAGAAATGTAACAAAATTTTACCGATACCGATAAGCCGGAAAATATTGTAGCTTTAAAATTGGTACTTTACTTAATGAAAAGCTAAATAAATACAATAAAATACTGTGAAAAATATTACTTTAATTACCTACGAATAAACCCAATTTTAACATTTTTTATCAAATTGTAAATTTGTTCCTTTTGTTTGTTCTCTGTTCGATTTTCTGATTACGTATTGTTGCGCGCCTAAGTTGACGTCTATACCCGGCACTAGCGCCATCTAGTGTCGGGGACGAGAGCGAGGGGAGCTTTCCAGAAAATAACATAACTAATCTTTCAACCGACGGCGCCATCTAGTATCGAAACGAAGAACTAAGTGTAGCGCGTTAAAGTGTTGTTGAGGTGAGGGGAGTTTTTATATTCTAACTTCTAGAAGCCCGACACTCGAACTTTCGACGCCTTGTCGATTGGCGCGCGTATTTACTTTAATATTCTGGATGTTTCGGTGATAATGTGTATTTAAAGGCGCTGCAAGAGGCCCATGCACTGCAGGTGGAAGCCGTGCGGCAGGATCATCATTCCCATCGCGTCAGGGAGGTTGCAGCAGCTACAGTTCGCGACCGCAACAAAGGATAGAGCCCTAGGTGCTATGGCTGTGGGGAAAGGGGCCATCTTCGATCCAGCTGCCCTAAGCGAACTGTAGAAAGGGAAGTTGATCGATCTCGGGAGGGTAGTGCGGCCAGCAGCACCGCCCAGCAGCAGGGAAACGAGTAAAAGCCAGAACTGCGGGGCGGGTGCTGGCTGATGTTAAAAGAGCCCCAAGGATCTCGATCTCACAAACCCATGATGGGAACAGTCTGATCATCAAGGGCGAGGTCAACGGAATGCCGTGTAAACTGACCATAGATACTGGAGCCTCTCGTACGTTGTTTTCCTTTTGAATCCGCATACAACCGAGAACGCATTAATTTGGTAACAGCCACCGGTCAGCGTATACCCGTCCGTGGAGAGAAAGAGATGGAGTTGAAGCTAGGCAACATGATCTACCTGCATAATGTCATCGTGGCTGACATAATGGACGACTGCATCCTGGGCCTAGACTTTATGAGGAATAATTGTTGTGAGATCGACGTTAAGCAAGGTGTTTTGAAATGTGGACAAGAGGAACTTTTTATGGAAGGTGCGTTACCAGGGAAACGTGTACAGCATTAAGAAGATTGTTCTTTCGCCGAGATCGGAAACGATTGTTCCGGTTAGTATTCCCCGAAACGCTGGGCAAGCTCACCGTTGTGTACTTGTGGAAAGGGTAAAAAATGACCTTCCATGGAAAGTAGCTAGAACCTTAGTCAGAACCACTGACATCTCAGGAGTACGTGTGCCGAACCTTTGTGACCGGGAATAGATTATAGAAAAAGGCACGCTGGTTGGTACTTGTGAGGAAGTGGATTGGTTACGTCGGTGCCAATATCTATCGAGTGAGACCCCCAGCAAGGATGCACAAACGAGAGTGACCACACTTTTGGAAGACTGTCGCAGCGTTCTCTCCCCGACCGAAATGGACGAGGCGAAGAAGTTGTTACTCAAGTATGCCGATGTATTCTCATCAAACGATGCTGACATAGGAAAGACTGGCTTAGTTCAACACAAAATAAACACAGGAGAAGAATTGCCTACCCGTCAGCGGCCAAGAAGATTGCCGGTAGCACGTGAAAAGGAAGTGAAAACCATGATTGAAGGAATGGTGAAGGATGGTGTTATTGAACCTTCCTCTAGTCCATGGTGTTCACCAGTGGTGCTGGTGAAGAATAAGGATGGCAGCATGCGGTTTTGTGTTGACTACCGCCGTCTAAACGACGTTACGAAGAAGGAGAGCTATCCCTTGCCAAGAATTGATGACACGCTGGACATGCTTACAGGAGTAAAGTGGTTTAGCACGCTGGATCTAAAAAGTGGCTACTGGCAAGTTGAAATTGACCCTAAGCACAAGGAGAAAACTGCGTTCTCGACGGGAAAGGGTCTGTGGCAATTTAAAGTAATGTCGTTTGGGTTGTGCAATGCTCCAGCAACGTTTGAAAGGCTGATGGAACTCGTACTTACCGGGCTAATTGGAGATGCCTGTCTGGTCTACCTGGATGACATCATCATCGTGGGCCGTACGTTTGAGGAACACCTTCAAAACCTGGAACGCGTGCTCATGAAGATTCAGAGTGCCAACCTCAATTGAGTCCGAAGAAATGTTCACTATTCAAACGGCAAGTCAACTTTTTGGGGTATGTAGTGTCGGAAGAAGGTATCTGCACGGATCCGGAGAAAATCGCCGCTGTCAAGGATTGGCCGCTCCAAAAGACAAGACGCAGGTTAGGGCATTTTTGGGTTTGTGCTCCTATTATCGGCGATTTACCAAGCTATTTTGACAAGCTAACCGAGGAGAAGCGACATTTCTGCTGGGATGAAAGTTGCAATATCGCATTCCAGGAGCTCAAGGACCGTCTGTGCAAAACACCTATTTTGGGATACCCTGATGCAAGCAAGGAATTTATAGTTGACACAGACGCAAGTGATATAGGACTTAGCGGTGTGTTGTCTCAACGGAATGGTGACCAAGAGGTCGTGATAGCGTACTTCAGCAAGTCGAAACCGGAAAGGAACTATTGTGTCACAAGACGCGAATTGCTAGCTGTGGTAAAGTCGTTGCAGCATTTTAGCAAATATCTTCTGGGGCGAAAATTTCACTTACGAACTGACCATGCTGCACTAAAATGGCTATTGCAGTTTAAAAATCCAAAAGGACAAGTTGCGAGGTGGATTGAACTACTGCAGGAATACGACTTTGAGATCGAACATCGCAGCGGGAAATCTCATGGCAACGCAGATCCATTGTCAAGAAGACCTTGTCCTGAAGATTGCAGACATTGTACTAGGCAAGAGAGTAAGGAAGTGGTACCCGTGAGGATGCTCAGGACAGACCACCTCAGTAACGAGTGGAAGGAGAGCTTCATCATCATCATGTCCGGATCTACATGCACAGCAGGAAGATCCGGACATCAAGCCGATTCTGGAATGGATAATGGCCAGTGCTCCCAAGCCCAAGTGGAGCGACGTCTCAGCGATGAGTTCGACAACTAAAAGCTATTGGGCCCAATGGGACAGCTTGCTGCTTCAGGATGGAGTTCTGTGCCGTAAATGGGAAAATGTTCGGGGAGACAGCTGTCATTTGCAAATGGTTGTCCCTAAAGCTAAAGTACAATGATTGTTCAGGAGGCCATCTGGGAGTTAAACGAACTCTACTGAAGATCCGAGAACGGTTTTACTGGGTCCACTGTCGAAACGATATCGAGGACTGGTGTCGCAAATGTACAAGTTGTGCGGCTGTAAAGGGACCTCAGACTCGTAGTAGAGGTGCGTTGAAGTTGTACAATGTTGGTGCACCATGGGAGAGAATAGCCATTGACGTGGCGGGGCCGTTTCCGGAGAGTGAAAGCGGTAACAAGTATTTCATGGTTGTGATGGATTACTTCACTAAGACTTGGCCAGAAGTCTTCGCCATTCCAAATCAAGAAGCTTCAACAGTTGCAGATAAACTAGTTCATGAAGTCTTCTGTCGTTTTGGAGTACCTTTAGAGATTCACAGCGATCAAGGCAGGAATTTTGAGTCTCAAATATTCCAGGAAACTTGCCGAGTTATGGGTACTCATAAAACAAGAAAGACTTCTTATCACCCGCAATCTGATGGAATGGTAGAACGATTTAATCAGACTTTGGAGAGGTACCTAGCAAAAGTTGTAGACAATCGGCAACGAGATTGGAACAAGCACATACAACCGTTTTTGTTGTCATATCGAAGCGCTGTTCACGAAAGCACAGCAGTGACACCAGCTTTCGCAAACTTTGGAAGAGAATTACGGCTGCCTGCAGACCTGGGGATACTACCTGATGCCCCACGTAGTATAACCGATTATGCAAATGACTTGCGGAACAAAATGAATGACATTTATGAGCACGTCAGACAATCGGGCCAGCAAATGTCTGAGAAGATGAAAACCCGGTATGACCGCAAAATGAACAACAAAGGGTTCGACGAAGGTTCACTAGTGTGGTTGCACAATCCAGTCCGCAGCAAGGGGAAATTTCCTAAGCTTCAAGCTAAATGGGACGGCCCGTACCAGATTGTAACCAGGATCAACGATGTAACCTACCGGATACAGAAAGGCGCAAGAGGGACTCCTAAGATCGTCCATGTGGATCGCTTGGCGCGTTATTATGGGGCCGATAATGCTCGGGACGAGCATGTCTTAGGAGGGGGCAGTGTTGCGCGCCTAAGTTGACGTCATGTACCCGGCACTAGCGCCATCTAGTGTCGGGGACGAGAGCGAGGGGAGCTTTCCAGAAAATGACACTTGAACTTTCGACGCCTTGTCGATTGGCGCGCGTATTTACTTGAATGTTCTGTATGTTTCGGTGATAATGTGTATTTAAAGGCGCTGCAAGATGCGAGCGAGGAAGTATTGAATTTAGCTAGACAAGCAAAGCTTCGGAGCGAAATAAAGTGAATCAGTATGGTTAATTATTAGTGTTCTAAGTTTTAATTAGTGTAAAGTGAATTAAGGAGTTAATTTTGGTAATTCAATTGGCAGTTTTTGTTGTCACGAACCTCAAGCTCGTAACAGTATCATTACTATATACTATATATTTACCTCACGCCTCATTACCCACAAAGGTTTGGGTAGATCTATTTTGTGTTAAAAGTAAAAAAAAATACATATGTGCATACTTTTTAATCCGATTTCACGCTTGCCTTGTGTTGGCTTACAATGCTGTACTATTTACTACTAGATGTACTTTTTTTGGTATTTTTCATTTCCAAAACCATTTTTGCAGTTTTCCTGTAGATCCGGACTTAAAAAATACATAGTAACCATACACACTCGATCCATTAATGATTACGGATGGGTTGAATTGTTATATTATATATATTTATATATAATCGGAATCTCGGAAACGGCTCCAAAGATTTTCATAAAATTTTGTGTCCAGGGAGTTTCGGGGGCAATAAATCGATCTAGCTAGGATTTATTTTTAGAAAATGTCTTTTTGTCCGTGTTAAAGGCAATGAAAAACTGCTACAATATCGTTAGAATAAGAAGGTAAATTTTGACAGTTACTAATAATTATAAATAGCTTAATTGGTATAATGGGCGGTCACAGCATCGTAATACCCTGGTTTGAGTCCATACCGACCGACCAACTTTTTTTAATTTTTTTTTCAAGTTTCTTTCTTTTTTAAGAAAATCTATTATTTCGAGCCCTTTTTTTTAGTATTTTTTTAAAAACACGAAAATTTAATTTAAACTAATTGCACTCATGATTTTTTATTCCTATACCTTTAAACGAGCAATTCTTGTATGTATTTTATGTATATATATATATATATTTATATATATATATATATATATATATATATATATATAATCGGAATCTCGGAAACGGCTCCAACGATTTTCATAAAATTTTGTGTCCAGGGAGTGTCGGGGGCAATAAATCGATCTAGCTAGGATTTATTTTTAGAAAATGTCTTTTTGTCCGTGTTTTTAGGCAATGAAAAACTGTTACAATATCGTTAGAATAAGAAGGTAAATTTTGACAGTTACTAATAATTATAAATAGCTTAAGGCTGCTCTCTCGAAAAAAGCTTGAAAAAAGCGTGCAGATGAACCAACTTTTCATCGGCACTTACAGAGAAATTACATCTGAAAAAAATAGCTAGTAATCTACATCTTATGATACGTAATTTGATTTAGCCATAATTTTTCTATCTGTGTCACATAATAAATAAAAAAATACCCAAATCACCTCCAAATCGTTGAGATGAAACCACTTTACTCCTTCATTTTTTATCAAAGGAATATAAAAAAAATATCTACTGTATGCAATACAAAATAAAATAATTTGGTTTGGTTACTTTTTAGAAATATGTATTATTTTTATGATAATAAATTAAAAATGCGTCCCGGTTACATACTGCGTCTATATCACCCCCGCACTCGTCCACGAATTCAGTGCGGGGCGCAACGTGTTGCTAGGTGGACGTACGCCGCGTTGCGAGAGCTCAGCACCACGAAATAAAATCGTAAAATATTACTGCAAAAATTTAATTTTGTTAATAGTGGAGTAGGTTTTTCTAATTCTTGTTTAATAGTAGTGTTTTATAGTTATAATAATTGTACAGTTTTATTAGTGTTTAAGTTTAGTTTGTAAAACATGCGGAATAAGCAGAAACGATTGAAGAGGTCTAAAAAATATTACAAAAAAAGGGTATACATTTATCAAGGTAAGTTTTAAGTTTTATCTACATATTTCATTATATTAGACAGGTGCTGTTTATAAAATACCTATATTCAAACAAAGTCGTCGTAAGTATAATACTTCTGTGCCATAGAGTAGTGAATGATCACAAAAGGACCATATTCACGCAATACTTTCAGTCAATACTTATTATAAATTTTTCTTTTTGGTACTTATGTAAAGTATATTTATTAATTTATTCTGATTCGTTGTGATTATTTATGACAAGTTAATTTTTTTTGCAGGTCTTGTTTAGCTACAACTACCGACGAAAACTTTGGCAAAACTGAAAATGCTCCTGAAGTAGGTATTAATTATGATTATAGGTTAGGTACTTGCTAGTAATTTGTTAATTTATCGATTACCGGCTTAATTATTTTCAATAATAAATATATTATGTTTATGTTTTAATTTAATCTTTTTTATTTATTCATTATATAGTTTATTTATTCATTATATATTATACAAAGAAATAAACTTGACATGCAATTTTATTTATCTAATCATATAAATATTTTTAGGAATGTTTTGGTGAGGTAAATCAAATAAAAAAATCACTACGCTTATGTAGCTAATCAATTAGCTCTATCAGAGAAGTTGAAGGTGATTCTATGGATTTGGAGGTGAATGTAAGTAATAATTTGTAATAACTATATATTTTATTTTTATTGTAACTATATGTATAACTGCTTTCATTTTAGGCACAAGATGATTTGGACACTCAAAAACTACGTTCTCCACCGATTGACATGTTGAGTCGCAAGCATGTTGTAAGGTCTGTTGAAGAACATGAAGATTATTCAGCTCCTTGTGAAGTATGTACTATCGATTTGATCTTACAATGCACTTAAACATCTTGAATAATTTAATTTTAGCTTAAAATCATACTAATTATTTACAGGTAGACACGGCCGAATCTTCTGAGAAAACATATCAACTTGAAGGTCGAAGAATTCTCAATTTAAAAACATTTTATTCAAAATTACAAGAGGTATCTTCGCATGGACCTTTCAATTGTGGTCTCGGTAGCGTGGAAATTGTTTCTGAAAAACAAACCGGTTATCAATCAACTTTTACGCTTCAATGCAAATTATGCAACATGAATTTTTTTTTATCTCCAGCGATGAGGGTAATGAAATGAACATCAACAATTGTGCAGTTTTAGGGACAGTGGCAATTGTTTGTGGTCATTCACAACTCCAAGAGCTATCTGCCTCCTTAGATTTACCTTCAATATCTTTCAACATGTACCAAAAATGCCATGAAAACATATCGAATATGTGGGAAGGAATTTCACTAAAAACAATGACCGATGCCGCGAAAGAAGAACGAGAGTTTGCCTTACTGCAAGGTCGTATAGATGAAAATGGTGTTCCTATTATTGACGTAATTGTCGACGGTTGTTGGAGTAAACGCAGCTATAGAAAAAATTACTCTGCATTATCAGGAGCAGCAGTCATTTTTTTTTCATCTGTTCATCGGTATTAAAAATAAGTACTGTTGTATTTGCGCACAGGCAGAGTATAAAAAAGTGTTGCCTCGTGAACATAAATGTTTTAAAAATTATACGGGTCCTTCAACAGGAATGGAGTCATCTATACTTGTTGAAGGATTTAAATGTTCCATTGACATGCACGGGCTGATTTATGGAAGGATGACAAGTGATGGAGATTCCGCCACATACTCCAAAATCATTGAAACTCGTCCATACTGCAATACAACAGTACAAAAAATCTAGTGCAAAAATCACATAATGCGAAATTTATGTAATAAGGCTATCACAATTGAAAACTGACACCAAGTACCCTCTACGTTATAGAAAAAATATTACAGACCAAAAAATAAAGGCAATCAGATTTTCAATAAAAAAGGCAATTGAAAAGCAAACATCCGATTTAGAATTCGAGAAACGAGCACACGTTGAACTTCTTTATAACGATATATTACAGACTCATACATACCTTTGGTGACCATAGTGCTTGCAAACAATATTTCTGCAACAAACCTAATACGGAAGACACTAGCGATAATGAATTTAGGACAAGCACTCCTTGGAGCAAAATTTGCCAAATTATATCAAACGTTGCATCTCACGCACCCAGTCTCATACATAATATGGAAAGTAATAAAGCTGAAAGTTACAATAGCATAATCGCTAAACTAGTTGGCGGAAAACGTATAAATTATAGCCTGAAAGGTGGATGGATATGAAAACAGATGCAAAGGTGCCGCAATATCCTATAACACTCGTGCATTATTATCAACGACTTATAAATATGCCACCGGAAAAAGTCCTAAAGGAAAAGTGAAGCTGCTTGAGCAAAGAAGGTTACTGAAAAAAAAATACTTAAAAACAAAAGGCGTGAGAAAAAGGAATAGATTATTATTTAGCAAAGGGGAAGATATAAATTATGGTGAAAATTGTGCTAGAGAGGATATAGTTCCAGAAATAATGGAGAAAGAAAAAATTACTTTCATCAATAATTTAAAGAAAAGCAAAGAAGAAAGAGAAAACATTGAAAAAGATACTATTTTACAGAGTTTATGCAGTGAATGGCTGGAATTGAGAAGGAAACTGTTAACGGCCTCGAACTTCGACCGAATTATAAAGAGGCGTTCAAATATCGCTTAGTAAGATTTACTATATAAAGATAGCATTAGTCACATCAAATCAATAAAACATGGGACTGAAAATGAAAAAATAGCTCTTGAGCAAATTTCAAAAGACACTGGATTGGTTATACAACCATGCGGTTTATTTATTGACGACGAATCGCCATATCTAGGCGCTACTCCTGACGGTATATGTGTCGAGGAAAACATGGTGGTAGAAATTAAATGCCCTGTTGCAGCTCACCAACTAAGTTTTACCGAAGCAGTTACAAAAAAAATATCCTTTTATAAAACCGATAAAACTGGTACGATTATTATTAACACCAATCATAATTGGTATTACCAGAATCAGGGTCAGCTTCACATAACCAAAATAATAATTGCCTTTTTGGACTATGGCTGGGTGAAAATATTCCCATGAAAATTGATATAATAGAAAAAGATGACAAGTTCTGGAAAGACGTAATGGAAAATAAATTAACTAGAACTCATTGATCCAAGCCATACGAGAAAAATGAAAATTAGAGACCCTATTTATATAGAAAAAGCTGTGGAAGAAAGCGCAAATAAAAATTAACTACCCAAAAAAAGAAAACAAAATGATTTAAATCAAAATAAAAAAGACAATGAATTACAAGAAGACGCTGTACAAGAGAAAAAAGAAAACGACAAAGAGAAGGAAATAGAACTAAGGAAAGAAAAAGAAGAGAAAAATGAAGACAACGAGAACGAAGAAGAAAAAAAAGAAGATTTTGTCGGACTATCGAAATTTCCGAATGTAAATATATGTGAACACGGAGAAATAAGTGAGGATGAAGAAGTTCAACCAACCAAAAGAATAAAAATACTTGGTGAAAGAAACTTAAATTTCAGTGAATTTTAGTTATATTCTATTTGTTTATAAAAAAATACAACAATAATATGACATACACTTGTGTTAATTCTACCTACTTAGCTACCTACTTTACCTACCTACCTACCTACTCTGCCTACACTATCTACCCTACCTAGAAACCTTCCTCAGACTTTAAAGAATATTTGATAAAAATATATTAACCGAGTTGGTCCAGCCATTCTTGAGTTTTGCGCTTAGCAACACATTTAGCCATTCATTTTTATTTATATAAAATATAATTAAAAAGATACATCATGTGTCAAGCCAGGCTGATTATACTAAAGGTATAGTTTCTACCCGCGGCCTCGAAAGCGTTTAACAATTTTATTCGTAACTATAGCCCGAAAAGTACATCCATGTCAATAGATAATAAATAAAAACAAAATTGGACCACTATAAATGTGCTACACATAAAAATTTAATTAACTTTCACGATGATTTGACCTTTGTGATTTCGCCACTCTGTGACGAGACAAAGCGCGGCAACGCAAGTGGCGGCAAGGCGCGGGCCTCGGCGCACCTTTTCTGTCGCATGCGGGTAGCGGAGTGGCGCGGAGAGGGGTCGTTAGCTCCGCCCAAATGCACAAGGCCATTAGCGTGAATACAAGCCTTAATTGGTATAATTGGCGGCACAGCATCGTAATACCCTGGTTCGAGTGCATACCGACCGACCAACTTTTTTAATTTTTTTTCAAGTTCCTTTCTTTTTTGAGAAAATCTATTATTTCGAGCCCTTTTTTATTATTTTTTTAAAAACACGAAAATTTAAATTTAACTAATTGCACTCATGATTTTTTATTCAAATAACCAGTTTAGTTTTTTCTGTTATGTCGCTAAGATCAAAAAATATTATTTGTATTTCATCAGTATGTAATTTGTATCTAAATATAATTTCCAAAACACACGAATTAAAAAAAAACTGAGCGAAAAATACCGAGCAAAACTCGGTCAACCGGGTACTTATTAATAAAGGGTATCTTATTGTATATATAGAACAACACCTTTAAAAAAACGTTAAAGATATTAAACCGAAAATCTACCGCTTAAATGTATTATTTAAACAAAAATATTGCACTAACCGTTTAATATGAATATAGATATGGTATCGGTGGAATAATTATAATAATTTAAAAAACTAATTTTAACAATAAAATTCATATGGTATGAATAATCAATATCAAAGGAGACAATCAATTTTTGTATGGAGAATGGGCCCACCACAAATTTTCGCGTCACGCAATGAAATGGATGTCGATTTATTCCTTATAATTTATAGTTTACAAAAGTAATATTAGTTTTACCACATCTAGACGGAAAATCGAGAAATTGACAATTAAAATATGAATTTTAAAATAACCTATAAATAAACTAAAAGCTATTTATAGTGGTTTTTACCGGTATTTTAAGTTAAAATAGTGCACTGTTGAATAATAGTTCATATAAAACCAAGTTGTAGGTACATTCAGCATTTTCAGGTACTTCAATATTTTTAGTAGTTACGGCAAAATATAGTGCCTGTCTGTGTACAAATGTGGTATGGATACAATTTTTTACATATATTGATTGTGAGTGTACTTCCCAATTACCGTTAAAATAATATGAATAAATTCAAGATGACTAAGGTATAATATATCCATTTATATTTACAATATTACCAACACACGTTATATAGTAAGAAAGATGTTTTAAACTGACTGTGTAAAAAACAAGTTATAATGCAACCGTATTTATAGATGGTAAATCATCATTTCCAACATAGTCTATATAATTCAGACATATAATTCAGATCTATTTATGCAGACAGACAGACAGGCCCGGTGTCAAGACTTTTTTTAATATGCTTTGGTTGATTATTAAATACCTAATTATACATCTTAAAATGACTGGGTTCTAAAATACCAAAATGACTAGGTAATATCATGCTTATCTGTTATTACACACTGATAAATTGTGAGGAAGTAAGATGTTTTGAACTGTTTGTGCCAGGATAACAAACACACAGGTATAGTTTAATTGTATTTATTATTAGCGATCCGCCCCGACTTCGCACAGGTGATTTCTGGATTTCGACAACAGCGCCACCTACCGAGTCCATATGTGAATATGAATCATATAGAGACCCGTTCAAACACACATAAACATATCATCAAAATCGCTTGGATGGTTTCTAACGGACATAGGTAGAAACATTTTTCGTGTTTTCATATCAAAAGATCATATTAAAAGATTTTTTCAAAATAACTTGATGGTAACATTTCTATTTATGATACGATATTGATATGTAATAAGTCCCAAAGATCATGTATAATCACTGCATTAATTATGGTTAAAATCGTCAGTGTTTTATGAGTCCTCTTTTAAAAATAACACAGCAGACAGGTGCAGTGCCGGCCCTTTGTTCATTAAAGTATTCATCTATTAGCAAGTATAAATCCCATACATCATTAAAATATAATGTCTCGCCCGTTTACGATATTATTAGAAATCAGAAGGATATTGTCAATTAAAAGAGATAAAAAAGGGTGCCAAAGCAATAAATTCAACTTTGCTCGGCTTTTATTTATAAATTACACATATAACATAATATATAACAGATAATAAAGCACACAGTAAAATAGAAATAGTTCAAATAAGCAACAAAAATTACAATTTTTAGTCATCATTATTCATCATCATTACAACAGTCCACTGCCGAACATATGGCTCCTAAATTAAAGATATAATGTAAAATATTACAGAGGCCTTCCGTGAATTGCCATCACGTTCCGTCCCGTATGGTGTCGTTAAAGTCGACAGAATAAAATAAAAATACTAGGAGATGGGGAGCAGCATCTTCCTATAGAATACCACAAAAAACTTTGGTTGCCACAAGTGAAGCAACTATAGCAAAAATGATCATTTATATTACAATATTAATACGCATTAAGATTAATAATCATCATTCATCATTTTCAATATCATTACTTGAAAGTAATATATCATCTAAAAAAGATGCAGGTGGTTCAACCTCATCTCGATGCCGTGCCCAAGATAGAAACCAGACAACAGACATGACATGTGCACAGCAGCCAACAGTGCGTCTGCCTACCAAACAGTTGCAACAGTACCCAGTAAGAGCAACCCTAGTGTTAGCAATTGATGGGTTGGTGTCAACTAGTATATAAGTGTAATAAGTTTTTTTACTAGTGTGCCTTGATTGTATCCTACCTCGCAATAGATAACTATTTGGACCAAAATCATGGACAGATTGCAGGTATACCTCGATTTTATATTCTCCAGAAGCCCTGACATGCTCCCCGTAATAACTACGAGCTTGTTTAATTTGATAAATTCCTAGACTAAACAGAATGAGATCCTGGAATGTCAGTTGAGGAAAACTATCCAGCTCTGGAAGATTACCATTAATGCTGGCAAATCGCACTCTCACTCTATTTAAATTGTGCATTTCTACGTAGGAGGCTAAATTATTTGGAGTGTTTAGTTTGGCTTGAGCAATTGCCAATATCTCTACAGCATGAAAATTATTACGAATCAACGTATGAAATCGATTTATTAATGCAGCTGCAATTTTAAAGTATAGCATGAGATGAGTAGATGCAGTATTAAAATATTCCTGACGAAATAATTTGAAGTCCCGTTTAAATCTCCCATTTACAATTTCAATCACCCACCTGCACAAAGTTACACATCTGGACTTGTTGGCAGCAATGGTTGATAATTGTATTTCACCAGCTTGTTTAGATTCAGGCATGTAAGCCTTATAACCACATTGCTGCAAGAATGGAATTGCATCCCTAAAACCTCTATCAAGAATAAATACATCGTTTTCTCTAAAATAGGTTCGCAGTGGACTACTATCGTTGAACAGTCTAAGAATTATAGAAGCATCTGATTCTGTTGCAGGATATGGTCCAAAAACATCAAGGATATAACCATTACAGCACACTATTAAAAATGGCTTAACTAAGTTACGATACTTATGTAAACTATATGTTTGCTTCTGGTATAAGTAATTACTACTTTTTTTGCACATAAATGTATGTACCATCACATATTACTATGGCTGGCATAAATTCAGGATCCATATCTGGATTACCAAACAAGCCATTTGGTATTGTCAAGTTATATTGAGCAACTTGTTGAATGCATAAGGTATTTGTCCCTAAATGCAGTTGGATGAATTGCTCTTCAAAGCACTGACTTACAATATTTAAGTGATTGAACACAGTCGATGAAGCTACATTA
Source organism: Parnassius apollo (assembly GCA_907164705.1). NCBI lineage: Eukaryota > Metazoa > Arthropoda > Insecta > Lepidoptera > Papilionidae > Parnassius > Parnassius apollo. The sequence goes on along the minus strand of CAJQZP010001207.1, from coordinate 4,090,410 downwards.
AATAGAGAAGCTATGCGTTCATTGCTATCACCTGTACGAAGTTTCACTAAGAACATAGCTAGACTTCTTTTAGGTGATTTAACTCTTTCACTGATAGATGGAATTTCAACTAGTAACTGTTCAAATTGGTATTTGGTAAATCCTAACCAATATTTGCATAATATTGAATTATGTTCAATGATATTTAAAATATTATAATTTTGAGTAACACTACTTTTAAGTAAGGAACAAAGGTTGTCTATCTGAGATGCAGTAAAATCTGAACAGTTACTACTCGTGAATAAATTATTCCAATCATTGTGGGGTTCATTTAAATGGTATTCACAAATACGAGCGCACAGTGGCACATAAAATGAGTGATCTATCAGCAATCTCTCTTTAAGTAGTTTAGGTATTAAAAATCTAGATGAATGATTACATGACTTAAAAATACAGTGACGGGAAGTAGAAGCAGCACGCTTATAATTAGCCATAGTAATTGTTGATGCCGCTCTGGAAATGGCAGGGGTTACAGGTGCAGGTATAGGGGGTGGTTGTGGGATGTTACCGATGTCTTCTATATTCATGGATTGTAGCTCAATATCCCTGTTCTCATTTTGTTGTCTCTGTCTCCATACAGCTCTGGAAGCCCTCAGCCAGCAAGGACTGCATACTCGTTCTAAACGATCCACCTGAAAAAAGTTATTTTTTATCAACTAACAAAATGAACTATAGTTTTACAGTGTCTACTCTAAATATTAATAATATTTATTATTGTTCTATTTATTTCAATCTTTCTAACACTAAATAGTTTTAATGTCTTTTAAAATTATAAATATTAGCATGCAATTGTTTCCCCTCATAATATTTTTTGTGGCACTACTTATTTAAATAGAAATAAATAATACATCACATATCAGACAAGAAGTAATTATTTTAGAATTATTAACAATATTTCACTAAGCCCAAGTTCTTTAAAGTTTCAGATAACATTGAATGATTAAATTGAAAAACTGTCATTCTTTACGAGTTGGGGTACTTTCAACTAATTATAAATAATTTTGTAAATCTTAACAAAACAGAAAAGATTTGATCTTGATTCTCTAGGGTGAAATATCGATTCACTAGATCGATTTAGTACTATATATCGATATGACATTGACAGATAAAACGTCAAAAACGTGAGAATATTTAATTAATTAGTTGTTTACCAATATTTTCAAAAAATAAATAAAAATACTTCGATGCTGCTCCGGTAGCAAAACTCGCGTGTAGGTGCTTCAGATAAACTCCCTTGACGCCCCCCACAGTAACAGAATCTTCAAATTGAGGCGACCGAATTGTAAACCCAACCCGTTTTATTTATACTAATGTCTTTTAAGGTAAAAAATATTACTTGTATAATAAGTACAAAAGCATACAAATATGGGTGTAAGATAAGGAAGAAGTATCGTTCATCTAATAACTAAAAATAAAAAAATTGGTTATTAATGGCAAATATCCCCCCCATAAGACAATCTATGTTCAGCAGTAGACTTTTGGTAGACTGTAAATTTAAAGATAACCTGTTAGTGAACTGCCATGTTGAATGAGCATAAATATCAGACCAAATTGTATGCAAGGTGTCTGATTTTACAAACATCAATCTGTGTACCAAAGCGATTGTGGCAAATCCTCTGGGCTGCCTATTTGAGGCAGGGGACCATTTACAGCCTTTTAAAATAAGGTAAGTACCTGGTGTGATGGTATCCACTGCAAAATAATATCTCTTTCTTCAGAGTTAATAGGCACAATCCGTCTACGGTGTGCTCTTAACATTGAAGATCCACATGGAATACAAATATTCCTGTACCCAAATCTTCTAATGGAGTGAGCTGATGCAACACTTTCTTGCAATATTCTTAGGCAGTTACAACAAACTGCATCAAGTGGGTGTAACTGAAAAAATCAGGAATTAAAAATAAAAGAGTAAATAAATATTAAGTTCAGATAAATGTACATTTTGAGGAGGGAAGCGAAGTTGGCATGAAAGTGAATGTTTGATGTGGAACCCTATATTATTTGAAATACAATACATTTTCAATTAAAAAAAAAATTGGAAATCCAAAAGACAAATATCGATTAATATATTATGATTTTACAATATTTACAGTATTTCAGGTATATCATATAGTGATAAATAAACTTTATAATATTAGAGTATTATGGAGTTGTGTAATATTAGTAATATATGGGGGAGGCCTATGTTCGGCAGTGGAGTTTAATTGGCTGTAACGGTAATATTACAGTGGATTGAAATATTTTTCATTGCACAAAATAACTTACTTTTCTATTTACATAATATTTTATCCTTAGAATAAATATTGACACATATATACCTATACTTTTTCGACTTTGATTTCTGATTGACTGACAAAAGATAATTAGACACACATAACATGTGATACATCATACCATGCCACAAAAACTTCTTTTGTGTATATTGTGTGACTTTATTTTATCTATTATTTAAATTAGATTTCACTAATAACATAAAACTTCAATACTTTAACATTTAACACATTAGTAAGACCTGTGTTTATCATTTGTTAAAGGTTAATTCAGTATAAGTTATAGATTTTACAAAATTCTAGGAGGAAAAAATAAACTTTTATATTACTCACATGGACTTTTACTCGTCAGTTTGCATTTTCGAATGTCATTGGCAAATTATATACATAAATGTGATATAGGTATTTAATATTTGACTTACGTGCATGATATAACCCTTAGGTTAAACATTTTTTGCATCAATTAGACATTAACATACTAATCCACTTGTAAGCAGTAAAACTACGTGAATTTTCATTTTTAAACTTTTACTTTAACACGAACACAGTTTACATCAATTTAAACAAACAAGTTTATGCCATATTATATTTTTACAGTCAATGCCAGTCAATGGAGTCAATGCAAAGAACTATGCCTGTAAGTTGGTAAATAGCAGGAAAGAATGCAGTGTCATCTTGTGTCAAAATATAAAATAATTCAATCAATATAATATATCATTTATCAATTTAATATAACGAAAGATTAAAATTATAGCTATAGAAGGTATGAATTTATTAATAATATGAAGGGATATTTATTATTACTTTTAAAAACTTAAAATAATTAAGTACTTAATCATGTATAGATCGTTATGTGTGCCTGGAGTCTGTGGATCGTTTTCTTTCGTATTATTTCTAAAAAATCGTACCATATCCCATATTATTCAACAAAAATAAAAATATTAAGTAATACATTAATAAAGAAAATATATAATTTTCGTTTCCGCAGTATAGTAATATTGTTGGAATAAAATCGAGAGTAACAAAAATAATATATATTTCTCATAAAAGTTTAAATCTAGATAATATGTAAGTAGATAGATTGTATAGTGCAGTGATTAGCTTTCCATGAGATAATATTATACCTACCTCATGAGAAATCCACACAGATAAAAGTTGGCGCACATCAGCAGTTGTCTCGGCCAGTAATTGTCTTCGCACACTGCGTTGAAACCTGACTCCACAATTGCAACATACACTTCTATTTTCATTGTATGCTGATCTAGCAGATTCCATTTTCTTAAAATCGCATATAAATACAAAAAAACAGTAGCGTAACGAACGTCAATGCCGTTAAGATTAAAGACGTAGGTAATACCCCGCCGCCCCGCCCCGCCGTACCCGGCCGCCGGCCGCTGGGAATTACCGGAAGTCAATGATAAAATAACGTTTTGGTTCACAGTCATTTAGAACTATGTTATAACGTGATATTAGCTAAAATTTTTAGAAATTAAACATAAAGTTCTTAGTGGTATCTTTTTTAAGTCAGCTTTGTGAAAAAATAGTTTTCTTTTTATACAAGCTGCAAAATGACTAATTAGGTACACGCATTTTACCCATATTACACTAATCAGAACACGAATATCAAAACAACTAATTTTTTTTTCGTATTTCTTGATTCCGTTTACATTTTCGAAAAATCTGTAGGCCATTTACTATTATAATTTGGTGTCTTTTTTTTGATGTAATACCATTAGTGGACGTTAATATTTTTAGTGGGCCCAAAAATGATTGTCCCCTTTGCACGCCAAGTTTTAATAGTGTACTGGTAAAATTTATACTTGCCTTGAATATAACATCATGTAATATATCATCTTGAGTAGCAGTTTCTAACAAAGATTCCATGTGTTTCGGCAAGCTTGAAGGTGAAAGCTCAGGAAGAGATGTAAGACCACAAGTAGGTTTTATCTAAAAAAAAAATATTTTAATCGTCATACAACTTCGTGTTGTGTAAGAAATTAAATGAAAATTTAAAATAATTTTTATCTAATATGTAATTTTAAAATGAGGTTTGATATAAGTAGAGATTAGTCATTATAGTCTGTGGTCATACAATAATTGTCTGTGTCACTTAAATACTCTGTGGTTAATTAATAAAAAAAGGTTCTCGAAAAAAGGTGGCAGCCTCGAAACGGTAGGCGAAGTGTAGGGCGCGCCTCCACTAAATGGAGTGACGACCTGGTAAGACACGCAAGAAGTAGATGGATGCAGGTGACTCAGGACCGTGCTTTGTGGCATTCTTTGGGGGAGGCCTATGTTCAGCAGTGGACTTGTGACAGTGGGCTGTAATGATGATGATGATGATGATGATGATGCAATTTTAAAATGTTACACATTACGTAAAAATGTAGGAAAAACACACATTTTAGACAGTTCGGTAGTTAATGCAATTACTAATAAAATATAATTTTGATTTGCTACTTTTCGTAGTGTCACAATGGCGGTTTGATGTTTATTGTTATTTAATAATACGATATTCATTATTTATTACATGAAACTATGGTGCGTTTACTGTTCTTATCATACTACTAATTACTGCATAAAAAATAACTTTGACAGCTTTATACATCTTGTCATGTCTACTAGCCCATTTAGTAAGGAAGAACTCAATCAATTATTCTTTTTTTATAGAATAAGTGTGATAAACGAGCACACAGTCCACCTCATGGTAAGCCAACTACATTTACCCTCGATTAAGGATCAAAATTCAGATGCGTTGTCACCCCTGAAGACTAAGAAGATATGCCTCGTTTTCAGTAAAAATGCTCTCCGCTTCTCTATGAAACACACCATAAGAAACAGCATTCTTAAGTTGCTATTTTACGCTGGTATTATGTGAGAGCGTGGTCCTACCCCGGTCGAGCCGACCCATTCGTGCTACAAATAATATAGCTGCAGCTCGGCTCTTGATCATGTTTAATGTACATGTCACACCTATGCCGGTAGTTGTTGGGAGCACTAAGCTCGAAGTTGTTGACGAGTACATGTACCTGGGACAAATAGTCCGACTAGGTAAGTCCAACTTCGTAGGCGTAGTGTAGGGCGACCCTCCACTAGATGGAGTGACGACCTGGTAAGACATGCAGGAAGTCGATGGATGCAGGTGGCTCAGGACCGTGCTTTGTGGCATTACTTGGGGGAGGCCTATGTTCAGCAGTAGACTTGTGAAAGTCTGTAATGCTGAATGATGATGAGCTCGGCTCTACCGTGTCTGTTATTCAGGCTCATGTGTATGTATCTATATCTATGTATATTTAACATTCTTTATATACATTTTATCTAGTCATTGCTTCATACTTACTTGCAAGCAAGCGAAATTCAACCCCTCAGTATCTACAGAAATAGAGACAGCTCTGTGAATATTCGGTATCTTAACGATCTTCACTGACGTGCAATCGTCTTTCTCTAAGAACTTAACAAGTGCAGACTTATTGCTATCCTTTTCCTTTTCTTTCTTCACATGTTGCTGAGGTACTGTTGGTGTTGCCTTTCGCGATATACTACCAACGAACGCTTCGCCGTATTTAGTAATGAAATACATTGCGTCATGAGTTAAGGCCACATGAGATATGAGAGTTTGGTGGGTGAGACCAAATATACATCTGAAACAAGTTTTATTGTTAAATATTGAAAATTAATTTTAAATTAATATAATAAATCTTTGGTCCTATGAGCCCGATTTGCTTAAAGAGTTGAGTTTATTCATAAATCTCTTACCATGCGCTCAGCATAAGAATAAAAATGTGCCAAAGTTTAGCTAAAATATACATATTCATCCATTTATTTTTCACTTAAATCAGTATAAGTTTTATGTTTTGACCATATTTTTAAGTATTTTCTTTGAAATATGTACTTTTGTTCTATTTTATTTTTTTTATAAAATTACACACAAGGAATTCTCCAGAACAGTAAAGGGGTTATAGATAAACAAGATGTCCGGTAATTAATGGATAACCTTAAAATAGCATATTATAATAGACTTTATGGCCGTTCTAAACGAAATACAAATAAATATAAATACCAAGTAGTACCTAACATACGATTTTTAAAGAAAAAAATACTAACTTTTTCACCTCAATTTACATTCTCCTTCACCACGACCATAAATGAATGAATTCCATCGGTTATTTGTTGTTATTATATTGTTCGTTGACTACGCCGACAAGGTGGTAGTTGGTTGTTACAATGTAAAAGACAAATGAATTTATTAGAGCTGTGTTTATAATTTCTTACCTAGTGAGCCGGTTGGTAGTATCCTGCCATATGTGCAATTGTCCCACATTAGTAAGTAATAAGACAGTGACCCGTGAATATACACCTTGCTCGCTTACTTTCCCCTCTACGCATACTTGGCGTAAGTTAATTTGCCTGTATCAAAAAAAAATTGAAATAACACAATACAGACAGCATTACATTAATTTCTTATACGTTTTTATCTTACTTGATTGCAATTTTCTTGCAAAGGTGCTTATGTAATAGATAGACATCGCCACGGCTTGTAGTAAATACTGTGGCAGCATCTGCAGTCGCCACCAACTGGATTTCTGCTTGCTCCCTAGTATTGATAGATACGGCAACCTGAAGTTATTTTTCGTATTTGAAAGAATATTTGATATCATATCAAGTAATTTAGTAAAATTCAAAGTTAATCAGTCAAAAGTAAAAGAGTCAGCTGGATGAATTTCTTCTAAATTAGGACAAATTTGCTGCCATCATCATCATTACAGCCCTTCACAAGTCCACTGCTGAACATACACCTCCTCCAAGGAACGCCACAAAGCACGGTCCTGAGCCACCTGCATCTATCGACTTCCTGCATGTCTTACCAGGTCGTCACTCCATCTAGTGGGGGATCGCCCTACACTACGTCTACCGGTACAAAGCTGCCACTCGAGAACCTTTTTACCCCATCGGTTGTCGGTTCTTCGAGCTATATGGCCGGCCCATTGCCACTTCAGCTTACTAATCCGTTGAGCTATGTCAGTCATTCTGTCTACTGCAGATATCTTTATTTCTAAGTTTATCACACAGAGAAACCCCGAGCATAGCCCTTTCCATAGCTCGCTGAGTGACCTTGAGCGTCCTCATACGGCCAGCAGTGAAGGACCACGTCTCAGATCCATAAGTCATCACTTTGTCTATTATCCACAACTCATCAATTTGCTATAATCTCCACTATTGGCTATTGCTATTGGCTTCACGTTTAATCTCACACATTTAATGTTGCTTTCAGGCGTGGGTATACCAGCTAGTGGAGGCCATCTGTTGGGTATTTCCCTTACTCACGTCTTACAGTTCTTAGACTAACAAGGAAAGATAAACGAAGCGATATAAAGCTGAATGCACATTTGTCAGCTACGTACGCGCCGCATTTTCAGATGGCCTCGCACATTGGCACGTACGCGCCGTACGTAAATTTTTTGAATTGCCAATAACTTAGTTAGTAGCAGTTTGTTCCAACCACTGGTGTAAAACTGAACAGTAACATTAATCGCTCGGAAAAAAAAGTTTTAATAGCCATTAGCAGAAGATGAAAATAAAATCCAAACAAAGTAATATTCTGGATTCACAATATTAATTTAAAAAGGCAGTTATTTAGATAATATTATCTTTATTTAAAGACTTATTAGATGATGAACGATCTTTCAGATATTTACAATAGATAGATGGCTCGTCTTAAGCATGTCGTCTGACGACTCATTAATTCCTACACAGTAAAAGTAAATATTCCTGAAATCAAGTAAAAACATATTTCTAAACGTGTGAGTTGAGTTAATGGTGATCATCTTGCCACTAATTAAAACTTAATTCTACTGAACCACTAAAAACACTAGCCACTGTAAACAATATTTCTCCACTAGAAGGGTAGTTGAAACCACCAGTTTTAGTGGAAAATCCACTAAGTTGGCAACATTGAACAACACTGAATATCAGCACGCGCCGAACGTATCGCATTATATGACATTATCAGCATGCCTCCTTCAATATTGGGATACCTTCCGCATTTTGTAAAATAAGGCGCTTACGGTGCGGCTGCAAGGTGAGAGGTTTCATATGATTTCATGCAACGAATTCTAAAATGCGGCGCGTACGGTGCTGACAAACGTTCAGCTTCAAGCACATGTAATATCATTTGCAACCAACAACATATACATTTTAGGTGTACCGTGCATATATGTGCATCCAACAGGGGACTTTTAAGACTTTTACAGGTTTAAAGAAAGAACATAGATGTGCGAGTATGAAAAAGTTGGGCATGGTTTAGCCGTCCCTTGAAATATACGCAGCGCTCATATTCTTTGTTGCTCTAAATTACAAATATTAAGTTTAATTGCGAATAAAATCAATGTACTTACTCGCTTCGGTGTCGGCACCACTTTATCCTCTTGTGGATGTCCGATTTGTCCCAAGTTGGTACCCCAAGTATAAATAGCGCGCGGGTTCCAAGCAACTGCGTGTAAACGTCCCGCACAAACCCCAAGTGGATCGGCTAATTTTAGTAATGGTTTGGTTGTTGCCAATTTGATAACAGCCGGTGTCTTTGCATTGCACGAACTGACGTTGTCTGTATTGTTTAGACCATACTGCACTACCTGTTTTAGTACATACACATATGAGTAAAACGTATTATGGACCAAGGATAAGAATTATATGATACGCCGTCATTTTGATACCGTAAGGAAAACGCGTTTTTATGTTTATTTTTGCACACCCGACATACATGACACACTTGAACTAAGTGCGAAATGCGAAGTGAAATGGCTGTTTGTTTTTTAGTAATAATAGGTTCATTTTACCTATGAAATTGTCATTCTGCAGTACTGGCCACTTCAAATCAAAATATTTTTTGTTTGGCTAAAGATTCTAATTTCAAATCAATTTTATTAAAAAAAAATGGAATTCTTTTTTCAAATTTAGTCTTGTTTATTGATTAGCGTTATGTTTTTGTTTTAGTTCACTTGAATCTTTGTCGTCATCATGGATACGTTAAAACCTCGAGTAATTATGGAATATGAGTACCGTCGTGGCTGCACAAAGCGGTACAAACGGCACGCAACATCAACAACGTTTACGGAGCGAATACTACCAACGAACACACAACCTGTTATTCGTTTGCCCTCTTCCGTGCTAGAAATCTGACCTGAAAAATGAACCCCGTGGTTATCCGAAAGCTTTGGTCGACAATGACGAATTAAAGGCGATTGTGGAGGCTGATGATACTCAATTTACGGCTGAATTAGCAGCAGCTTTCGACGTTAACATCAAAACAATATTGGTCCTTTTGCGTCAAATTGGCAGGGTAACAAGGTTGCGCCCCACGAACTCAATGATCGCCAGCGCGAAGTAAGCACGGACGAAGGAATTTTAAACCGCATTTTTACCTGCGACAAAAAATGGATTCTGTTGGACAATCGCAAGTGCTCAACAAGTTGGGTGGATCGTGGTTCAGCACCTAAACGAAAACTTACCCCTAGAAAAGTGATCGTCACTGTTTGATGGTCTAGCGCTGGTGTGATTACAGCTTTTTACCAAACGGAATGAGCATTACTGCAGATGTGTATTGTGAAGAAGTGAACACAATGATGGAGAAGCGCGAACGTCCCCAACCAGCTTTGATACATCGCTCGTACCCACTACTCCTGCACGACATCGTAATGCAGAACAGGCGGTCTCCAAGTTACAAGAGCTGGGGTTGGAAACTCTACGCCTTCTGCTGTACTCAACAGAACTTGCACTTACAGACTTCTACTTTTTCCGGAATTTAGATAACTTTTTGGCGGGAAAAAAAATTAAATACACGAGAGGCAGTACAAAATGCCTTTGAAGAATTTGATGCCTCCCGTACAGCTGATTTCTTCATTATGGGCATCAATCAACCGCCAAGGCACCATTACACGATTCATCCATACTTAGTGTTGCTTTTTCGTTTCATTGAATTTCAAGTCACAACGATACTAAAGAAATTGTCACTTTAAAATATTGAGTATTTAGTTCAATTGGGGTTAATTGTGATGATTTTTTCGTTCAATAATAACAAATAATCAGTATTCAAGTTCCAAAAATATTATTATGTTCGAAACTTTACTTTACTTTACTACCTAATACAACTTTTGCAGTTGACACAGGCAAAGTGAGGTACCCATTTTTTATCCTGATTCCGAATTCGCAGGTAAAAAGTAAAAAAGTAACCAGGTAAAAGTTGGCTTCATCGCACGATTGCGTCGATTGCATGGGTGATTAATTTAAAATAAATAAAAAATATTTAAAAAAATACATTATTTCATAAAAAAACAGCAATATCATAGGTAAAGACCTAATATTTATAAATATACATTAACAAAGAAATTTTAAAATTTTATCAACACAAACAGGTTAAAAGTAGATGGAATTGTTAATAATTTAAATACAATGTAATGTCCTCCAGACCGAATTCGGTCACGGCAGCCAGTCTCAACCAACTCAAAGTCATGGAGACTAGATAATGAATATAATAATTATTACTAGGTACAGTCCACCACAAGTCCACCGTTGAATACAGTTCCCCATAGTTTGCCATCAGGCCTCATCAGATCATATTTTTAAACAAGAATATAGTGTTAGGTGCGCTACAAATAATGTTTCTTTTATGATCTACAAACCGTTTTCTGGCACTGTCAGACCAATTTCAACCTGCACCCTGCTGATTGACAGACAAGGCTCTGGTGACAAGCTAATGGCGGAAAAATCATCTTAAAGTGACATACCTAAATATATCTCTACAATCCGCCTGCCCAATGATGTCAATATGGGCAATTTTAGTAGTGGCACAATTTTGCAAAGTACTATTGAATTTAAAATAAAAAAGTAAATTTATTTATTAAAACAAACACCAACCAACATGCTACAAAAGAAACTAAGAGTAATCAACGAACAAGATTTAAAAGTAATACTAGTTTTTACGGAATTTATCGCGTATATTTAACTTTTTAATACCCAACGTTTCGAGAGCTTTACAGCACCCATGGTCATGGGAAGGACTGAGATGTTCAACGTCCATATCTCATAGTTAACCGCGGTTACCATAGATTAAAATTTAACTTTTGTTCCGATCTACACAGTATGAACTTATGGTATCATGAAGTCTTGCAGTTGTATGCTTGGTTTGGGATTTAATTTTATATATTATAGGATCCCAAGCAGATGGTAGCACCCAGCCATCTTCTCTATTGAAATTAGGATGTTTTTTGATTTCAATAGCCTCGCGAATCATCCTTGGAAGGAATCGGTGTTCTTTAGCGAGAATTTGTGGTCTATCAAATCTGATGTAGTGACGGGGCGATCCTGTACGTGTTAACAGAATGCAGACTTCCCGGAGCGTCGATTCTTCACATCAGCTATATGTTCTTTAACGCGGGTTTTAATTGATCTTTTAGTTTTTCCTATGTAGGAGAGACCACATTCACAATCAAGCTTGTACACTCCTGCATCTTGCAGAGGGACGTTACACTTGACTGATGGTAAAAACTGACCAATCTTCTTAGGCTTAAGTATGTTTTGATGGAAGCGCGCTTCAAGATGTAGCCAATCTTGTCAGTGACTCCTCTAACATATGGCAGTACAGCAGGTACACGCTCGACTGTGGCCGGCTTCACTATGCGGCGGTTAACTATGACATCTGGACGTTGAACATCTCAGTCCTTCCCGTGACCATGGGTGCTGTAAAGCTCTCGAAACGTCGGGTAATAAAAAGTTAAATATACGCGATAAATTCCGTAAAAACTAGTATTATTTCAATGTGTAGTGTTCGCGTAAATATAAGAAATCATTATATAGCCTTTTTATGACATTATAACTCACCGTACCACTTTGGAGTAGAAAGACAGTAGAAGTGAGAGTTATTGCAGCTGCTATACACGGTTCCGGTAATCGCAATGGAGTTGGGCGAAGCGCCGTAGAATGTGGACCTCCGGCACGAGCGGTCTGGCCTCCACACCATACTTCCCCTCCACCTGCCTCACATACCCACACGCTGTGAAACTTACCTAGACACACCTGTGCAGAAAAAAGATCTAGATTAGATAAAGATAGATCGTTACTGAATTTTCACTCTTGTAGGTATAGAAAAGTTTACACACAGTGAATCGGGTTATCGTTAGCTATTGGTTTTAAAAATGTGATGTCATTTTTAGAAGAACACATTTATTGAACTTTATGGATAAAGTTCTTGATAAAGTGTTTCATGTGTTTGATAAAGAGTATAATTTAAGAAGTGTAACTAAGACAAAGGCACGTCGAAAATTAATAATCGGTATATATTTTTTTATTCAACCATGTAGTGGCGGTGTAAGAATTTCCACTACCCCACACACACTGCGGTTGCCACGCCGCCTTCCAAGCCGCCTGCCAAACGTGGCAACTATTGATATATACCATTTCAAGAGGTGATAAAATCGAGTTCCGTTATTATAAATGTCCTGTTGATGCTAGGCTGACGCGAATCCCTCGTACGGTTAACTAAAATAAACCCATAATATTGCTGACCGAGGTGGCCCCTTCGAATAGGCTTGACAAGCTCACTTTGGACGCGCATTAGAGAATTGCGCCGGAAGAGGTGGCCTTAGATGGTGTTTATAGAAATATAATTTAATACACTTATAAATGAAAACGAATCAAGACTTGTTCCATATAAGAAGCATTGATTTTGATTTTTTTCGAAAATTATAAGATTTTGCAAGTAATAGAAAATAACTTATGATAGTTTAAAATATAAAAGATAAATAACACTTTACAATAGACAAACGTATGCGATGCGACCATCTGTTACGCCAATTACATGAACCATGAATGCTCTTGTATTATACTATATATGAATCTTCTGTATTATACTATATCAATACTACATTAATATGATTGTAAATATAAAATCTGTTAAATATAAAATAATGCATTTTCACACGATTAGAAGTAAGCAAATTAATTTAAATGTTAAGTATGATGGAAAAGTCCTATAACAAGTTAGCTATTATAAGCGTGTTGGTATCACTATCTCAATTATTTTTTTATGTTAGTATATATTTTTAAAGTTATATTAATATTTGCCAAGTAAATATTTTTAAGAGATAGAAGGTTTAACAGTAAATTAACATTAATCAAATGTATGTAAAAAAAATTGTGTAATATTTTTTTATAGAATATGTGTAACAAAGGAGCACACTGCCCACCCTACAGTAAGTGGATGCTGTGACCCATAGACATAAACAGAGGGGTAGGCAGAGACTACAGACTTCCATTTGGCACGATCCTGATACACCTCTCTCGCCTTCTTCACATCCATGCTCACACCTACGCATACATGCTCGTCGGTTAAGGGTACTCCTAATTTCTCCCGTTTTGAATAAATCGCCAATTTGGTCGATAAATTTTCGCCTAGGACGTCCCTTTCCGACTCTGCCATTCACTTCTGCGACATAAATTTTCTTTGTCACTCTTTCCTCATTCATCCTTTCCACATGACCAAACCACCGCAAGCATTCTGATCTTTCTTAATCACTTGGTCACCCTGTCATTCAGATTCAGCCCTAATATACTCCTTAACGACCGCATTTCTACTGCGTTCATTCTACTCTCGTGCTTGGTGGCCCATAGACATCTACATTTATCCATCTACGTTGTAACCCCCCGAGGACTAAGATGGAATGCCTTGTTTTCGGTTAGTAAAAAGGGTCTCCGGTTCTTCACACTCACCATATGTAGCACAACAGTATCAAGCTGCTGTTTTATGCTGGTATACTGTAAAACCGTGGTCCTACCCTGGAGTCCCATTTATGCTACTACGGTGCTTGTATAAAATATGTAACACCTACATTCTATGCAAATGAATAATTATAAATTATAAATATCTAAAACGACGTTTATAGTGCAATAGATGAACATATAAATAAAAGTCAAACAAAACAATTCAATAACTATTTTATTTAAGTATTCATATGATAAGGCCAAGTTGCATTGCCTCTAGTATAAGCATTAGGCTCGAATTTGTAACTCTGGTTTGGATTGATTGCTGAAATAACTCTAACAATCTTCTTTGGAGGTTCTTCGGTAAACACCGTATTGTCTACGATTGATTTGTTCGGCACCATTACTTTAACCTCTTTAGATTTTTCGGGCATTTGGGATTGAGATTTATTAGGATGAGGTTTAATGGGGACCCAAATATCAGGATCTAATAATGGCACACCTCTTATTAAGCAATACGAAAACGAGACTATGAAAAAATATGCAAAAGATAGTAGTGTGACATAGAATGTGAAAGATCCCTTATTTCTTTTAATAGCTTCTCTTAACGCGTTAAAGCATCCTTCATTTTTGTGATTGCCGACATTGTTCGAAACTGTTCTTGTGCAATCTGGATCTAGCGGTATAAGAGCTGTTTTGTTTATTAACATGCAGCATTGGATTGGAAATAGCATGTCAGGATGTTTCTTTTGCCACTGAGAATTGGCAAAATCCTCATAGTTATTAGCACCGCAACATTCATAATTAATCATTACGTAATCCCATAAGAATGATATCAATTCATTGTCATTACCGTAGTTATTGCGTATTGTCGATTGTAGGTAACTTCTAGTTTTAGGATTATTCGAATAAATATTATAGACACCAGATACAAAGAACAACCAGAAGGCGATTGAAGAGATCACAGTGACGAGAAAAACGTATGATTTGATCGCACATTTTATTTTACAACTTGCTCCCATAATACCGCAGCAAGACGTGAACATGGTAACAGCTGCTAATATTATGATGATCGATGTTAAAGGGGTGAACCAGAGTTTTAGGTTCACGATTTTAGCTATAACGGGGCCTAAGGAACTTTTCGTCACGCTATAGTTAACTTCTCGAAACACTTCTGTGTTTATGATGCACCATACACAAATAACACAGCTAAGGAATCCAAGCGAAAAGAAGACGATATTTGTAAAGCTTAGACAAGTTCGTGGTAAATTTATTGTGTGCATTGTTTTGTTCAATATTAGACAACGTGCACAAACAACTAAAATTCCATATAAAAATTAGGTTATATTTTGATTGACATCAAGCGACAATATAAAATATATAATGACAGTCACATTCGACCAGATACATACAGATAAAAAGAGGACGTATTTGGGTCAGACTTTGTGTAGGGCGGTACTCAGAAAAAGGGATTGACAATAATAATTTACTCGAAGATTTAAGCGTAGAAAATAAAAATTCATATGAAACGTATATCCGAATAGAGAAGTACATATTCAATTACATTATAAATAACACAATGATGGCTCCGTGGCGCAGTAGCTTGGCAAAAAGTTACAGCCCTGAGTGCCGTGGGTTCGAATCCCGCACGGAACAAGTATTTGTATGGCCTACAAGTAATTATTCCGGGTCTGGATTTTTATCCTTGTGCAATTTATGTATGTGAACTGCCACGATACATGAGGAAATCCAAAAAAAAAATTGATTCGATATTTTTTAAAACGTTTAATCAACAATTGTATAATTTTAATGTTCTATTCAAGAAAACGTTCGGCGCCATTTTATCCACATTTTTGCGCTTATTTCAAAGTACTCTGTTATACATAATCACTCAAACTAAACTCACGAAATTATCATCGTTTCCGTCAGCATGCAAAATAGAGATCATAGGGCCAATCATTTAAAACTAATCATATAACAGCGGACAGCGGCCTAATAATGTACCTTGCGGTAATAAGTACTGCACATTATCGGCGTGAATATATAAAAATGTATAGAAGCTTATTTTCATAAATTTTGATTTTGTGATAGTAGCATATATTTTATACTTAGATATACCTACAAACTTTTTATATACGGGTATTATATTCAAAAGATCCTAGAGAAATGTGTTAAAATTTAAAATACTAAAGAAAATTCAGTGCGATAACAAAATATTTAGTTGCGATATGACTGTGAATAATTGGTATTTTCTCACTCTGTCTTTCTCTTGTAAGGAATACCGTTACAACAAACAGAGTAAACATTGAAATGTGAAGTGAACTTGCAAACTTATCGCCCGCGCGTCCCAGCACTCGACAACTTGAAACGGAAGCCGGGCTTTTTGGTGCATACTAATTTGCTATATAAACATTTCGTAGTTATATTTCACTAGGGTACCCTTTACAAGGTCTGTATACGACCAGTCATGTCCTACGCGGGCCCCGTCTTTGCCCACGCAAACCCTAATATTATTAATGAACTCCAAATAGTTCAAAACCTTTTCTGTCGTCGAGCTGCGAACGCACCTTGGTACGTCCGTAATGCCGACCTTCATCGGGACCTAGAGCTCCCAACAATTCAACAATTTCTTAAAAAACTCTCTGAGAACTTCTGCAAAGCCTCAGAGTCGCACCCAAACCAATTAATTCGTGAGGCAGCTTCTTATGCAGTCCCACCCCCCTCTCGATATCGAGTCCGCAGGCCGAGAAACTCTCTCTCGGACCCGCCTAATAAACTGACAAACGACCTGAACTGCCTCCTGGCGGCTCAGGCCAACTCTAATTAAATTAAATTATTGTAGTTACTAATATTAATTTGCCTTCGTAGGCACTCCATCAGCGGCTCTTAGCCGCCTGCGCCCTCTTTTCCCAAAAGAGGGTCGCTCACGATAAGGCACAATACAGCTTAATCAGCTGGCTGCCTGTCCCCAAAGGCGGTTTTTAGAGGGTATCACTTAGGTCCCCGGTAGGACAGTGAGTCCCTCATAACCACGATAGACCGGCTATCGTGGTATGCGTAATCCATTTTCCGCCTCCATACGTATAGGGTCGCCCTTTAATTGCTTCGGGCGCAAAAAAAAATATTTCACTATAGAACATTTTGCCACAGGTCAGAAAGGAAGCGATCGTCTTCTCGAAAGCCCGGTAAAAAGCCCACGCGTGCGAGAGAGCCGACTAATCGCTCAAGTCAACTTCTTGCTTTCATTAGTTTGGACAGTCCATTGCGTATTCGCTTTGAGACAGAGAGAACACGAATCAGTGTATTTCGAATTGAAAGCAAACTGCCATGACCTGTGTAGAACAGACGAGCGCGCAGGAAATTTGAAATAGTTTGGAACAGTTTACGAGTTATTTTATTAGTTGATATTATTGATTGAGCAGTTTGAAAGGGCAAGCCTGGCTTTTCGGCTTCTGTGGAGGCTTCGCCACTAGCTCAGATAGTTAGCGCTCGCTGTTAATTTCATTATTAATTGCAATTTTAAGTGCTTATGGCCACTGGCGGTGAAGGAAAATTCGAAGACATCTGAAGTTCGCCAACACATATTGGCGCAGCGCGGCGGACATTTCCTTGCTCTAAAACCCTCTTAGAAACGTATTAAAAGAAAGATCAAATACAGGCATTGTTTTTATTATTCTTTTTGAAAGTATTATTTATCTTGAAATGCATAATGTCTCAACTAAATGCAAAATCGACATTCGTACGGAATATTTAAAAAAATCAAAAATACAGTGCAAGAGAATTTATTAGCCCATTTCATAAAAGCTATTGTGGAAATAATTACAGGCCTTAAGGCAATTTATTTTAATCCTCAGAGATGAGTATGCATCAGTACCAGTCTAACTACTACTAACAGTCGGTCATCAAAGGAGTCTTTCTCACATTTCAGCCCATTTTCACTTCACAATTGGATAGAGAATGCTCAGATCAGCCCACTGTGGGCCTATGTGTAGTTTTATATAATAGTCTAGAGTTAGGTCGATATAGAAAAAAAAAACAATCAGTAAATGACAAGGTAAATTTTCATTTAAATTGTTCTAATGGTGCATTTTCAACAACAAATATTTCACGTAGGGAGCAGTTTGAATAATCATTCGGATAAATCACTCACATTTGCACATCTCTTGTTTAAATACCTAATATGTAACATTGTTTGTTACCCCTATGAATTAAGATGGAATGCCTCGTTATCTGTAAAAAGGGTCTCCAGCTTTTATCACTCGCCATACAAAACAACGCATCAATATCATTATACTGCTATTTTTTACTTTTTGTGCCAACATGGTCCTTCCCTGGTCGAGCTGGCCTATTTATGTTGCAGTCATAACGCTAGCAGCATCTAAATATGAGACCTTTGTTACTGAAATCACCAATAAAACTGTGAAACGTAACGGTTAAAGATGAAACAAAATTTAATTAAAATATTACCTGTTTTACAGAGTTATTTGTGCGGCTGAAACATGTGAGCAAATCGGGGGCATTACGTTGCTGCTGTGTACCAGTTCCTAAAGTGTAATTTGAATTAGTTCCCCACACATAAACATCACTTGGCTGGTCTCCTATGTGTTTGTACATGTAATGGCGGTCAAGCATAGCATGCTCTAAGGCTTTATAATCGTCCTTATCAACTATATCAGTGTTTACACCTGAAAAAGATTGGAAAGTGTAAAATACAAATAAAGAAAAACAATAAGTAGTTATCGATAATTTACCTCGCATAAAATCCTCACCATATTGAGAGTAAACCTGTGCATAGCCCACTCAAATACACTCAAAATCGTTCGAACCATTTTCGAGTTTTAGCGAGACTAATGGACAGCAATTGATATTTATATATAAGAAGAAGATAACAAGATATTAGAAGATAAGAAGAAGATTTTGTAATTACATTTATGCATTTTTATCAAAAAAGTTATTGAATATCTGTCCCTCACCATTTCTAACCATTATAATCAAAAGAATTGATAATTGTGATACAAGTAAACGAAGTTATAATTATCTGGATGGGAAAATGCCCTTATGATACAGGAGAAAATCCTAGTGTGGTGACTACAATTTTAAAATAAATAACAAAAAATTTTTTACAAGCAACATAAAATAAGTTTATGAATGATTTGTTATTGAACAAGTAATTTAGAAGTGGGCCTGATGGGATGCAATATTGTAGTGTACCAGTATAGAGATACAAAAGGATAATTAAATAACTATGGTATTTATGTAAATGTTCGACATCAAATTTTCTTTATATACTAAGAGACGAAATTTTTATAAACTTCTTACCTAATTTCATCAAAGCCACGGCTGAATGTATTTGCCCATAAAAAATGCACCGATGTAATGGCGTATATCCCGATTCACGATCACGTGCATTGATAAATGCTTCCACCGAGTGCCGTACCAGCCATTCCATCAGCCTGCTTCTACCTCGGGATGCTGTCATATGCAGCGCTGTGCGTCCCTAGAATATTTTATTTCATTATGTTGTAAGATTTTTTTATAGAAGAGGGGTCAAACGAGCATGCGGCTCACCTGATGGTAAGTGACTACCGCCGCCCATGAACAACCGCAACACCAGGGGAAATGCAGATGCGTTACCGGCCATTTAGAAAGGAGTACGCTTTTTTTCTTGAAGGCCCTAAGTCGTATTGGTCCAGAAAATCGCTGGTGGTAAACAATTGATGAAGAAAACTCCTAGTTAAACGGACAGTGGTGACCGCCAAGCATCCAGATGGTGAGAATGGTATCGTGAATTTAGACGCGCTGTGCGTTGGTGAAATTTTGCGGCTGGAATCAATCCGAACAATTCCTCAGAGTGAACAATTCCTACCCGTGGTAGATGTGATAGAAAATGTAAAGGGATGCAACATCCCTACGCAGCGCCAGGGAATCAAGCTAATCAGAAAGAACTCGGCCGTCGACGAAGCTGGCACTGGAGTATCACAGCGCAGAGATAAGAAAACTATTCCGTGTGAGGACGAACTGCTGAGCAGCTGAACTTTTTAAAGACCAATTCGGCCTTCCCTTCCAAGTTACCACGAAACTGCACACTATTCAATATGTCGACGCCGAGGATTCCGATGCTAGCTGAAGCAGCAAGGGGAGTGTCTAGAAAATACGACAAAGGGTTTCTTTTTAGCGGTAAACGCGCAAATTTATGTCTTCTGGGGATTGAATTGGACTAGATTTAGTTGCAACCAATCCGAGACTTTGTTCAGCAAAGACTCGACTTCAGACACAAGTTTGTTCTGGTATTCTGCAATGTTTTTCCAAAGAAATATTGGATACTTTTATAAGTAAGACAGACAGACTTCTGATGTTTTATGAAGGTTTTATAATATTGACAACTGAAAACTTATGCCAAGAAATAAATAAATTCTTAAAAATTACTTATTTCCATATAAAAATCTCAATGCCAAGAATGTGAACTTTTCTGCAGTAACACAGGGAGGGGTTTCTTCTGCCTAGAGCCAATCGATCATTAAATGTTAATCACTAAACTACTAATTTCAAGGATAAGACATAATCGAAAGAAATAAAAGATATTTTCTTGTTGTTACACATACAGTTTCCATGTGGTGATCATGAAACTACTACTTTCAAGAACAAGACTTTAATGAAATAAATTTTTACTAAAGAAAATGGAATGCATCATTATACATTACTCTGAGGATCATCATCAAAAGTCTACTGCTGGACATAGGCCACCCCATAGATTTCCTCTCAAAGGAGATATTTGCCATTCACAGTTGCCATGCTTGGCAGGCAGGTTGGCAACCTGATTTTTTATTTTCTAGATCTTAATATGTAGGAAAAAAAGTTTCCTCTTATTTTGTTTGTATAAAATTGAAGAAAAATCTCTTCAGTTGTAGTGTTTGTATCTGGCTGGTATTAATATCGATGCTTAGGTATAGGATATTAAGAAAAAGAAAAATATCAAGTAAAAAACACGTTCCCACCATTTTACTATTCATCAAAATGAGTGAATCTAACAAAGATACATTCTGATTTAAAAAAAAAAATTTATTAGAAAAAAAGGAAAATTGAGACTCAAGCTACAAAAAAATTTGTGACATTTATCCGGGCAGAAAGTTGGTTTAAGACGACACATCGAAAACGCTATCGCCGTACTGATCCGAGTAAATACATAATTTCTATAAAAGCTTGAAGAAACGCCGTCTTAAGGTCTAAAATTGTGTAGCGCCCGCGACGATTAAAAGCGCTTAGAAATTATCAGAATCTTAAAATATTTTTTAAAAAATTATTGATTTAAGTTATTAAAATAATGAGCAAGTAAATTATGAATATTGATGTTATGAATATATTTGGGTGATTCCCAAGCATATAGATCAAATGATTTCGTTGTAATTTCAACTATAGTGATTTTTTAGAGGCGTTTTCGCAAATAATTATGATTGAGTCAAAATTATACAATCGTGTTTTTGAGCAATCAAATTCAAGATAAAGACATGAATTTACCTATATCAAAATCCCACTTTCGTTAGTAGGTGTCATAGTCCTATACTATTCGATGAAAGGAGGTGCATTTTTTCACGGTGTCGCCTTAAGCGTTTTCAGTCTGGGAATTTTGGGGTATGTTCCGATCAATACAAGTTGATTTTTGAAAAATGGAGCAAGATCGGCATATTAGTAGTTACGACAAAGCCGAGGAATTGAGGATTAACCACAAAACAGACTCATTTGAAGAAGTCTGAAAATATCAAAATACTATACAAAAAAAGCTCGATATTTTGGTACCACACAAGCTCTTCACTAGTTTCAGTCTATTCAGATTTCTTTGGGTAGTGTTAGGTTAACACCAAAAAAGGACTGTCAAAACTACTTATCACGTTTTATTAATCAAAACACCAAGATTTCTACAACAACAGGATTATGTCACTACCTACAAGATGGCAACAAGTTATCATACAAAATGGCACATATTTATTATAATTTAATGTAATTAAACATTTAAAAAAATGTGTGTAATTTGTATATCAAATATGAATAAACTTTTTTCGGTTTATTTCCCTCTGTCACTCTTACCACACCTATGGGATGAATGAATACGATACCTACTTAAATAAAACTTCTCTTGTATTTTTTTGTACTAATTTATAGTAGAATATGATTCTGGTACTGATTAAGTAGACTTGGTACCAAATTTGTCTGTTAAAGTTCCCATCCCTATTTATCTATTAGCAAGTGTCGCAACCTTTATTAAACCAATTAGAATGCATTTGTACCCGCCTCCCCCGATACTGCTTACCTCAGACTTTTGACAGACAGGTTTGGATGCAGAAGTACATACATTAGGCGTCTATTCGGGCTGGGTAGTCGTTGGATATATTATGCAATAGTATATACCTTTAAACGAGCAATTCTTATATATATATATATATATATATATATATATATATACATACTATTATATATATAATCGGAATCTCGGAAACTGCTCCAACGATTTTCATAAAATTTGGTGTCCTGGGAATTTTGGGGGCAATAAAACGATCTAGCTAGGATTTATTTTTAGAAAATGTCTTTTTGTCCGTGTTTTCAAGCAATGAAAAACTGCTATAATATAAGGATATGAATATGAATAGGGTAGTGGATATTTCAGTATTTTAATCAAATACTGGCAGTGTAAAAATATCCACACTAAGGATGTAATAGTATTTTTGATGTAATTAATCCAAGGTTGTCTAGTATAAAAGCTAATAATAAGTTTTAAAGTACCTATTCAGTAGAAAGTAATCTTAACATCCTCAGAACACTAAGTAAAGCTATGTGCCAGCATGTTGCAACATGTGGCTATTGGCTCTAGTAAACTAATGTTGGAAAATCCATGAAGAAACAGTGAACCAAAATTTCAAACTAGCACTACCAGTGTACATAAACAGTTCTACAGTGATAATACAATATTAATTATTTAACAAATAACAGGCACTTATTCCAGTTTGTTGTAAGAGTCAAAATTATTAATTAAATTATTAATGCAAAATAATGTAATGTAATAGGTATGTGATATTTTGAGATTAATGATTTTAAATTTTGCACTCTTCCAGTTTCTTTTAAAAATGTTAGTTATATGTGGTTTAGGCATATTAAACTCTGTTCAATGAAGAAATTAGTTTTTTTTTTTTTTTTAATAGGATAGGGTGACAATCGACCATGTAAGTAAGTTTCTTTTATATCATTAATCAAACTTAAAGCCAGTTGACTAGCCATATACAGAATCAATGCTGGCCACATGTTAGAGTCTAAGAGCCTCTACTCATCTAAGGCTGAGATCTATAGACCATATTTTGATTTTGCTCAAACTTTACTTTCAGCTAAGACAAAGTCAGTATTTATAGAGCTAGCTTCGAAGTTGTGCTGAGTGCGTGCTTAGCAAAGCCTAAATCAATGACATCAACGGCTTATTAAAAACTCAGAATATTAACCAAAACCACTGTATTTTTACGTTATTGTTGTTATGTAACTCTAATAATTGATATCAATAAATGGACAGTTTTAGACCGTCTTCTAATTTTAATAAATAGCATTAAATCTATTCCTTTTTTTATATTCTTGTTTTTAAGGGATTTTTGTTCATTAACATGTCAATCCCATTAAAGCTAACTTAAAATCTATACATTTGTTATTAATCTGCACATACTTAATGCAATATCTGAGGTGGTTCTATCTATTCTTCTATTTACATAATTTCAAACTGATTTCAAATTCTGTAAAATCTTCTCTTTCTTTGTGATTTTGAGCTATAATATAATAAAACAGCAATTTTATCCAAAAATTATTACATTAGTAGTATAGTTGTAGCACAAATAGGTCAGTTTGACCAGGGAAGGACCACACCCTCACAGAATACCAGCGTAAAATAACAGCTCAAAACTGCCTCGTTTCGTATGGTGAGTGTAGAAAACCAGAGACCCTTTTTACTGGAAAAGAGGTATTCCCTCTTAGTCCTCACGGATGACAATGCATTTGCACTTTGATTCCAAATCGAGGATAGATTTAGATGTCTATGGGTCACAGCAACCACTTACATCAGGGGGACTGTGTGCTTGTTTGTCACCTTTCTCTAATAAAAAAAAAATTATTATTAAATTTCTAAATTAGATAGAACTCTTCCTATATATACTTCATTATATCACACAGTTCTTAATAAGACATGATTACAGATAGCCCTAAGAATGTCCGGTTGAAATTCCAGAAATGTAGGTTGAATAGGTAGATTGTTATATAGGTGGGATCAGAAGTCCAAGTTCCAAAACTTCACATTTGAAACAGTGATTTGACAGCACTTGATCGGCTGATCAAACCTTCCATTTTTTTCTCATATTTTAAACTAAAATTAGTTAAACATACTTTTATCTCTCTTTAGACAAGCCCTTTACCTATTTGATAAAGGTAATAGTAACTTATTTTAGAGATAAAATTTGGATTGTCTTCAATTTTTCAACATTAAAGTTTTTGGATTTTATAAGCTTAGCTTAATCTTAGCCCATTAAAACTATAAATTCGGAATCGAAGATTATGCTAAGCATATACTCATTTAAGTTTTATGTAAGTATTCTGAGCAAAGTCTAAGTATGGTCTACAGATCTCTGCCTAAGATCACACAACTATTCAATTAGTTTAGAACCAACCAAGTTAGATCTTTGAATACATAATAATATTGCAACTTTAAAAAAATCTGAGCAAGTTAAGCATCAAAATGCCTTCCTGTTTGGTTACATAGTAAGGGTAATCAAATAAGAAATTTAGCTTTAAAAAAGATAGTATAACTTATCATTGGTAAGCATGAAATATTTATATTAAGACAAATATTATGAGTGTATGCAGGGCTTGAGTAAAGCCATTCATTTGTCATAAGTGTGCTGTGATATTGACCCTTCCAGCTGCAATTGGAAACATTGTTGTATAGAATCATTATAGTCGGAATATTTTTTCCAAACCTGGCCTGAACTAGTGAGGTGTGTACTTAGATGAAATTAGCATATCGGCCCTCAAATAGCTTCATTCTATGTGATATAAAATTTAGTAAATATTAATAATTTAAAACAGTTTGTGAATATTAAATGGATATTAAAATAGTTGTTGAAATACTTTACTAAAATTATAAGATTCATATGGCGAATGTATTATTTGGCTTATTCATAAAACTTACCTCATAATCAAAGGCCTTAGTAAAGTTTGCACATGTGGCTTTTATAAAGCTCGCTAAGGACTCATCATTGACAGATCTCTTGGTTATGGCACTAGTAAGAGCTTGTCCGTGACTTCTGGATCTACAACTCCTGGTGCAATCTATATCTATATTTATCTTATTCATAATGTCAGAATTTCACTTTTAGATATATTTCAATTAAAATTATAAATTTATCCAACCTCTTCTTTGCACAAACCCTGTCCTTTGCTTCCTGAGTTTATATTGAACTTAAGTACTATTCATTTCGGTTATATATAGTCTATAACATTTTAGCAGGTACCAAGATTATAATATGCAAATAAAATTCTCACTATTATTAACAACAGTTAATTATAAAATACAAAGAGCTTAGCTCTGATGTAGCTCCAAATGGAGCTACAGAGATCTTCTTAGAAGGACATAATGTATGTGTCAGCCAACTGCAAAAATATAAAAAGATATTCAGATTCTACTAACATTAATCTAGGGTAATAAGTTTTATCAAAAATGATTTCGTAGCTGTTAGCAGCTACAAGTACATATATTTTTACCACGGGTATTTCACCAATATATTTTTTGTAAATAAAACTGAAAATGCATTGAAAGTAATAAATGCAAGTATACCTTTAGGAGTAAACAGATGTAAGAATAGCTTCAATCTCTGAGATAAAATTGGCAATCATATTTTACGTACAATTAAATAATACTATGCACATTAGGCGCGGACGGCGCAGTCTATAGATTTACATAAGATAAAAAGTAAAATTGCAAAAATATTAAGCTTCCAATCCCTTCTAAAATAATTTGCAATTCTATCACCACCATAGATTACTCACTTTCTAGCACAGACTACTAAGAGCTCTCTAGTATATAGTCAGTAATCTATGTTCTGTGTCTATGTTACTCACAGACTAGGGGTATGTTCCGAAATACAACGCAGTGTACTGTCCAATGCAAATGACGTATCATTTGACACTTTATTGTACTAGCGTGCCGCCGCCATATTGTGTCGGATATCCGGCCATAATAAAACAATTTTTAATTGTGTGTTTGCCGAATGAAGCATGCCAGAATTTATTTCTATTTATTCAAATACAAAAAATTATAGAATAATTGATGGTATATCCATTAGGAGGATATAATGATTTTTGGAGCACAAAATGACAAAATAATCGCCAACACTTTTCCAAATGGCGCAAAAGTATGACGTCATATACTGTCCAATGTTTTGGAACGAATCACCAGTATAGCGTCGATTCATGACGTCATTTGCATTGGACAGTACACTGCGTTGTATTTCGGAACATACCCTAGATAGAGAAACTCATAGATAAATAAATAAGAAACTGACGTTTAGATTTTAGATTTCTGTGTAATCACCACAGAATATAAATACCAGCATTGCCAACATTAAAATCTAGCTCCCGTTGTAGAGGACACTATAATCCCGTCAAAAGCCGTCAAGTAAGGATTTTCGAGTTTTCATTCCCTCTAAATATTAAAAATGAATTGATTTGATATCGATTCTTGACACACATGGATTATTTTTCAAAAACTTTTCTAAAGAAATATATACATCCGTATTATAATACCTATAACATTCCCGTTAAAAAATCCGTTAGCCGTTAAACACAATTTTTTCCCGTTGCCAACATCGCTGACCCGTGAAATCTAGCGGGAAACCCGTAGACAGAGAAACCTATAGACAAATTGACGCCTTCTTTCGCATTCGCACACGAAAAAGATAGATTTATGCATATGTCTTGCATAGAAATGAGACAGAGCGGTGGGATTGTTAGTCCATTTCACCGTGCTGGTTTTTTGTTTAGCAAACTACACTTTGCTAAACAACTTTGAGAGTTCGTAGCGATCTAAGGAGTTTACAAGTTGGTTTAAGTGAGAAAAAAGTGTTTTGTGAGTTGAAGATTTGTGAATTTTGTTCAGTTCAATTAAATTTCTTATCTACATATGTTTAAAAGTCACAAAGATTATTGTATAACCTAAAACTACGTTATCGTCCTTTCTCACTCGAGGCCACGCTAATCTTTAGTCTATAGATTTCTCTGTCTACGCTCACAGAACACAGAACCAAACATAGATAAATAGATAATAGGTAATACGGAACCAGTACTCTAGTAAATATATATACAGTAATCTATGACAAGAACAATTTTATTTTAACTACAGTCCGTTTCATAAAAAAAGTCTATTAACCGCGGCACCACAATTTTTGCAAAGTTTTACATCTGGTTTAAATTCCATATCAAAAATTTTAGTTCGCACATTTTCCGCGGGACTTCTTTCATGAAACGGACTGTACCTATAATCTCTATGATTTTACCCTAGTCCGTAGACAGAGAATGCTATTAGTCTTGTGTAGTTTGCGAACGATGAACGATTAGGAAACGTATCTTGGCACTGTACTAAAAGAAACGTTTCCGAATGCTGATTATTAATCGGTCTAACAGCTCTTTTCATACACCTACACTTGCAAGACGACAATACGAAACGTAAACGTAGCTCGAGAATCGGTCAGTAGCCAATCAAGGACAAGTGTATAAACCAATAAGAAGTACAAGCGTAGACAAGAGCTAATGAGTGCCTCTCTGATTCAGTCAGTGACTGACTGAGATAACCATTCCACATAGAGAGATACAATACAATTTATACAGGTTAATGTTACTGAGGACCGGATAGATCTAATAGAACTTATAGAATGAACTAGTTCACTGTCAGAAATGAACTAGTACGGAGCGATCTTTAAAGTGACCGAGCAGGCACAAGACTAAATGCTATAGACACCGGCAAAGCGTGTCGCAAAACAAGACAAAAAAATACGTCACTATATTTAGGGTGACAAGTGTGAGGAAAAATTTCCCGACAACCAGTTATCAAATAAGGAATGAGTACGTAAAGAAAGCCTGAAAAAGGACACTGCTATTACCGATTATCATCGAGAGGTTATTTTTATAGGATAAGGTGACAAATGATCCCACAGTCCACCTGATGATAAGTAGTTGCTGTGGCCCATAGACATCTACATCTATCCTCGATTACGAATCAAAATGCAGATGCGTTGTCAGCCATGAGGACTAAGATGGAATACCTCGTTTCCAGTAAAAATGGTCTCCAGGTCCATACACTCACCATACGAAACACAGCAGCATTAACCTACTATTTTACGCATGTATTATGTGAGAGCGTGGTTCTTCCCCGGTCGAGCCG
Organism: Parnassius apollo; assembly: GCA_907164705.1. NCBI lineage: Eukaryota > Metazoa > Arthropoda > Insecta > Lepidoptera > Papilionidae > Parnassius > Parnassius apollo. The sequence continues at coordinate 4,061,892 of CAJQZP010001207.1, read as the reverse complement.
ACCCAGCATGACTCTACCAACGCTATAGGCATGCGATGCGGAGGAGAAGACATGCTGCCAAACTTAAAAAAATTGCGATGAGGGCAAAAGGGTGGGATGAATGCTGATGATTTGGTTCTAAATAACTGCCATTTCTTATATTCTGACTCCGTGAGTAAACGATACAACATGTTTATTAATAATAAACTTTTATTGATTTTTGTCCTTTAAATAAAACAAGCTTCGTATGAGGGTGTCTTTTTTTGCTTGGGTTCAAATGTAATGGAGTGCTTACTATTTCAACTGGCTTTTGATCACTAGTTGACAGCAGTTGATCAACAGCAGGATTAATCTGCAATTAAGCGATTTGTATTTTAAATCTGCCACACTTTAGGTTTCATAACATCTCATGATCGAATGGCTTGATAATTAATTAATGTTAATGTAACAAGATTATAACGAATGTAATTTATTTTAATATTGTAGAATACATTGCGAAATACTGTATTGGCTCGACGGAAATAAACATTATTTTTATTTAATACTGTTAACTTATATAAATGCTTAAAATATTTTTAATTTCCATAAGTGTTTTTAATGTAAACTAATGGAGGAATATGATGGGGGGAAACGAGCTTTTGTTTCATAAAAAAAAACTTAATTATCTTTAAAACATTTATTAATACAAAATAGATGCAGAAAGATGCTTTTTACACAAAATTGAATTTAAGTTCTTGGTATTTTAAAGTAAGAGAAACCTGTCTCAGTCACTTGTTGCTAAGAAAAAACACAAAATAATGTTTGCAACTAACATGATAATTGTACTAGTTGTAGTAACACTAAACATATAAAAATCTTATAAAACCTGGAGCGAAACTTAATATGTCATATGAATATTTAACAGAATAGGTACAGCATTAGGTAATAGCACAGTAATTTTTTTTATGAACATTTTATCCTTAAAATGTCTGCTGCAAATTTTTGGTGATGGTTTTGGTATCCTATCTATTCGCCCTGTAGCTACAATCCAATTCTAAGTTAAATAATCATGTTCAGGGAAACTGTAACAAGCCATTAAATATTTCAGATATTTAAATAATAGACATTGCAGAATACATATTAATATTTCCTATAATAGTGGTTAATAATTTATAGAAATATTGACACAACTCCAAAGATTTTGGTTAAAATTTACAATTGTTATTCTTGTGCTTTTTAATGATAAATTTACGTCTAAAGTACATTATACACAATAAATGCATTTAATAAAATGTTACAAAATGCCTTCTAACTGATGAAATTGGTATACTTTCGAATGAAAAGATAATCCTGGCATTTTCGTTCCACTATCACTTTTACACCCTATAACACTACACCGCATCTTGTTTTTTTTTAATGGTTGGATACTAATTCTAAATGGTTCACAACAAAATATAACATGAATTACTTAACATAAATCACGTAAAACTGTATTTTATAAAAAGACAATATCTCGCTACACGTTAGCTGTCAAACTTTGTTTAGCAAAGTAGTGTGTTAACCTTGTAAAACGTGGTAAAAATCCCATGGTTTTATTTAATTTGTTTACACGATTTCGGCGCGACAAAAGATATCAATTTGTCTATAGCATTCTCCGTTTACGCAGAGAACCGCAGAGAACATTGACCACAGATACAAGTTTTTCTTATAATTTTTACTATGTTTCTTGCAAAAAAGACATTGACTTTAGGTATAGCTTAGGGATGTTCGATGTTGCTGAAAAATCGATGTTGGCATCGATAACTCAACATCGATGTTAATCCTACTCAAAACAACGATGTTAAACATAATCGATGTTTTTTGTACATGTATTTAATAGGTTAGAATTAGATGAATAAACAATATACATGTTGTTTATGGTTTATTATTAATAAAAAAATAAACAATGTACTTAGTTTAAAACAGTAATTAAAAATAAAATTGGGAGAAGTTAACAAATATCTAGTTCGTTTGTTATAAAGTACAATTTTTTGCCGATTGATTTAAGATGTTGTAATTTTGACAATGAAGTGCCTTTTAATTTGTTTCTTTGTTGATAAAGATTTGAGGCAACTTTTGAAAGTAACCTTCAAATAATCAATTTTGGGTCGATTGACATCGATATTTCGATGTTTGATATATGGCAGCACACATGTTTTAATTTTTAACATGATCATCGAACACCGATGATAATCGTACATGCCTAGTATAGTTATCCATAGACTTAGAATATATAATACTGCCTCGTTGGTCTAACTGTTGTAGTGGTAGGACTGCTGATCATGAGGTCCTGGGTTTGAATCCCAGCTAGGGTCAAAAATCAATTATTGAATTTCACCGTCAAGAAATTCTCGGTAGCTAGAGCTTTCTAGAGCCAGAAATATAGATCTACGGGAGCAAATGGCATGTAATTCAATTGGTCAAATGAGAAGGTGACGGTGATGATATAGTGCAATTTTGCACTCAAGTGTCCAGATACAAAAATGCGGCTAGGCTGAATGCCTTTCTGGAATTGATGGACTTAGCTATCAGAGTGCTGTCGCTTCCACATTCAAACGCCCAACTGTAGCGGATTTTCGACTTTATGAATATTTTCAAAAGTAATCGACGTAAGCGGATGTCAGCTGAAACAGTGAACTTAAATATATCATTATATTTGTCATCAATAAAAAAATTCTTAAACAAAGCTGCCACATACAAAAACTTACCTGAAAATGTCCTGAACAAAATACTAAAACTGTGAAAAAAAGGAACAGAAGCAGGTATAGGCTCATCATCGGTATCTGCAGGCGATGATGCCCATGAAGAGATAGTGGAATTGTCTGTACCTAATATTACTTATGTCTGAATCAGGGCCCTGAATGAAGGGTTTGCGTCGCCCTTAATTAGGGACGTCAGTTATTACACTACCCTAATTTTACGCCCTTACTCAGTCATAGGGATGGACAAGTGAAAAAAGTATATATATTTACTGAATGGATATTTTTAAAGTATTCGTAATTGTAACAACTCATTTACTGTGTTTCGTCCTGCTATCTCTAGTTGCGTAACTCGAGTTTAGTTCAAGTTCTGTGAATTTCAACTCGAGTTGACTCGAGTCGTAATTTTTCCGAGTAAGCACATCTGTAGAATGCAACGTCACTCATTAAAAACATCGAAGCTTATATGTACAATATATCGATTTTTTTCGATGTTTTTATCACCATTTAAATATATACATACATATATATGGAATAAATAATCATTTTGAACAAAAATGAAACAAAAAAATATAATAATCAAACATTATACTTTTGTTATTTTAGGAAGTTTTACACTTTTTATTTTTACACATTTAATTTTATCGAATCATTATCAGAAAACAGGAATTAATTATTTTTTTTACGTTTACGTTTAATTCTTTCCAATTGAATTTTAAAATAACAATTTTGACAACCTGGGCCTAGTAAGCGGTTTCTCTCTTGGGTGATTATAGATATATAGATTAATGAGAAAATGAATAAAACAAATTTAATCCATTTTAAAATTTTTGTAAACTTATCTTAATTAATTATCACAATAAAAATAATTACAATTTTACACCGAAAATGGAATTACCGATTGAAGAAAATAGCAGTTCTAAGTTCAAGGTAAAATTACACAGAATTTTATATTGTTGTTTTAATTTTGTAATGTTTGAAAGAATTGAGGTATCGTTTGCATCCCTAGTCACGCATCGAATAACTGCCCTAGCCAGGGTTCCCAACTTAGGGGTTTTCCCCCAAATTTAGGAGGTAAATAAGTGATGTGGGATTTATTTAGGGGTGTTATATTTTAAGGGGTATTTTTATGGATTTCTTAACTTCTTCAGGTACCTTTAAGATCACCAGCTGATTAGTGACCGCCAATACGGTTTTCGCCGTGGTCGGTCAGCTGGTGATCTTCTGGTCTACCTAACTCACAGATGGGCGGAGGCAGTAGAGTTCAAGGGGGAGGCATTGGCCGTTAGTTTGGACATTGCGAAGGCCTTCGATCGGGTTTGGCACAAAGCGCTTCTTTCGAAGCTCCCTTCCTATGGGCTTCCCGAGAAATTGTGCGATTGGATCACCAGCTTTCTTGCAGATCGGAGCATCAAGGTCGTTATAGACGGTGCAAGCTCCGATTGCAAGCCTATTAATGCTGGTGTTCCACAGGGCTGCGTGCTATCGCCAACGCTGTTTCTTCTGCATATCAATGACATGTTGCATACCCGTAACATTCATTGCTATGCGGATGACAGCACTGGTGATGCTCTTTACACCGGCCGAGCCAATATTTCTCGGGAAAGCGTCTCCGAATGCCGGGACAAACTTGTGTCTGAAGTCGAGTCTCTGCTGGACAGAGTCTCGGATTGGGGGCGACTAAATCTAGTCCAGTTTAACCCCCAGAAGACACAAGTTTGCGCGTTAACCGCTAAAAAGAACCCCTTTGTCGTATCCCCTCAGTTTCAAGGCACTCCCCTTGTTGCCTCAGCCTGTATCGGAATCCTCGGCGTCGACATATCGAGTGACGTGCAGTTTCGTGGTCACTTGGAAGGGAAGGCCAAATTGGCCTCTAAAAAGCTTGGCGTGCTCAGCAGAGCGGGACAGTATTTCATGCCGGCACACCGCCTGCAACTTTACAAGGCGCAGGTTCGGCCGCACATGGAATACTGTTCCCATCTCTGGGCTGGGGCTCCCCAGTACCAGCTTCTTCCACTTGACCGCATCCAGCGCAGAGCGGCTCGAATCGTCGACGACCGAGTGCTTTCCGATCGGCTCGATTCACTGGCGCTGCGAAGAGATGTTGCATCTCTTTGCGTATTTTATCGCATCTATCACGGGGAGTGCTCTGAGGAATTGTTCGGATTAATCCCAGCCGCCAAATTTCGTGAACGCACTACACGTCAAACGTCCCAATACCATCCACACCATCTGGATGCTTGGCGGTCCACCACTGTACGTTTCATAAGAAGTTTTCTTCCATGTACAACCTCTCTGTGGAATAGTTTACCACCGGCGATTTTTCCGGACCGATACGACCTGGGGACCTTCAAGAAAAGAGCTTACTCCTTTCTAAAGGGCCGGCAACGTATCCGCAATTCTCCTGGTGTTGCGGTTGATCATGGGCGGCGGTAGTCACTTAACATCAGGTGAGCCGCATGCTCGTTTGCCCCTTCTTCTATATATAAAAAAAAAAACTTCTTACATTTTTTATTAAGAAAAATGAAGGTATAAAAATTAGGGTCTGGAGTAATATACTAAATCTAGCCAATTACATTTAGTTGTTGACCTAGCAGCTTAGCGACATCTAGTAAGATTCGTCATTACTAAGTATGCGGAGTTGAATGAAAACAAATATTACCACAGTGCTTATCATAAGTATAAACACATAGGATGCGCTATATTCCAACCAAGGTTACTAAAATACCCTACTTACCTATTAATTACCTTGATTACAACTACTCTGTGGTGACTGGTGGCTAAGTTGTGTAAGAAAATATATAATATATAATATTTCGAAATTTGTCATGATTCCAATTTAAAATTCAATTAGGTAACGAATGCGCGTTCTCCATGTATAATATTGGTAAAAATAAGTTATAATATATATCTATTATCGATTTACATTGCAACGAAATGGTGGTTCGTGCACAACATTTACTCGTAATCCATCCGCTAACATGTTAAGGTTATTTAATGTCAATTTTTTTCATTTCTTTCAAAAACTCAGAGCAAAATGAACTCATATTTGATGTTTTAAATAATGTATAAATTGTAATTTATGTATGTAAAGAATATTCAAGAACATTTTTTATTATTTACTAATTATTATCATGAATTTATTATTTACTAATTATTATTAATCCACTATTTACTAATTATTATTGGATATTATTAGCTGATGATTATTAATTTGTTATTTATATTTGTAAAATAATATAAAATATTATTTTTTGGGGGATTTTCATGTAATTGTCATGATTTTAGGGGTTTTGATTTAAGCTTTGGGGGGAAAATTTTTTGAGAGTCGGGAAGCCTGCCCTAGCTCCCTTAGTGTTATTACTTATTACACTGCACTGTGGCAAGGGCACTTGTAGACCGGGTCCACTTTGACGCCCTAATTAGGGACCCTTACTCCCTTTCTCTAATTACATCACCTTGAATCAGGGCATAGGGACCCTGATTCAGGGTAGTTTAATAGGGGTATTAAGAGGTTTTTAAATAATCGCGTTTTTTATTATTTTCATATACATTTACAAGATACATCTTATCGGAATTTGGTGGATTCCAGAATGCAGATTTTTGTAAAATATAGCGCAATAAGGGTTTAGTGCATCTTTTTTCTTCATATGGCAACACTAAAGCTAGTATATTCTAAGCGTAGACACAGACAGCATCCATGTCTACGATCAGGGATGCCAACTAAGCGCTTTCGGCGCTAGGTCTAAAGCTTTTTAGGCTCTGTAAACGCCCAACAAAGAAATATAGCGCTTAATCTAACGCTTTTAAATAATACTCCTCTTCTTTGAAATATTAACATGTAACGGAACATAATTATTTAAAATTTATATAACAATAGTCCAATAAGCATTTAAAGCCTCATAAATCTAGACACGCGGTAGCGTGTCAAGCCAAGTTCAAGTAGAACGGCGAGCCGCACCGTGTGTAATATTACACGAACCATTTGGAGCCACTTTTGACCCCCTCATAGCTCAAAAACTATTTCACATAAACGTTTCAAATTTGGCACATATATTGAGACTTGCAAGATATATATGTATTTCAAATTTCGTAAACACATTTCATACGGTTCTTTAGATGTTAACGTCTAAAAATCGTCATTTTTATCACTGACTGATCTATAGATCAAAACTCTAACCCAGTTCCAGATGACCTACAAAGTTCAAATTTGGCATTTAGATAGGTAATTAAGTGAATACAAAAGAATAAACCAGAAACTGATAGATAAAATTTTATCATTTTATTATAATTTTTCACTTAATTGATTCTATTAGGAACATGTACACAGCGCGCGGTAGGCTGTTGGAGGAGCGGGGTGGGAGCGGTGCGATAAAACTTTGACGCGAACGTGTCCGAGGTCCGAGCGAGTGGCAGGTGGCACTGGCAGCAGCGCTCATAAACGCGAGCTCCGTTTTGCTGTCCGATTGTCTCTCGATATCTGACCTATGAGGTGGAAATTTATGCTACGAAATTAATAGGTTTTCTTAAAAATACTTATAAGTATATTTGTGGGTATATTATTATTACAATTCTTTTAGTAAGTACGCACCGCGTATCTAGATGGTAGAGAAAATTGTTTACATCAAAAATTAATAATAATTTTAGTGTAAATATAAGTAGGTATGTATACCTAACTCTGAGTGAGTGAGAATGAGACTTTATTGGTATGGTAACAAATTTTCTTGAGAACTCAATAGATAACAGGTAATTTGTTATGTAATCGTCTGATATAATTATCTTTTTATTACATATTGTACAATGAGTCGCACAATAGAATTACGGGTGGGTGACACACTTACCTTACACCGAAAAATTCTAATGTCTCCCGATGGAAACTGCCTATTCCATGCGATCGCCGTTTCAGATATTAAGTAATATATATGTTTACATGGAATAATTCCCTATTTGCTTAGCATATTATGTTATTACTATCCACAAATCACAAGGCCTTAGCCTTGACAGTGCTCTTCTCGACACAGGCCCCTCTATATTTAGTAGAGGGCAGGCTTACGTTGGACTCTCTAGAGCTAAAACCTTAGATGGAGCACATCTTATCAATTTAGATCCAAATCAAATCAAGTCAAAAGAGAGCTCTATTGTAGAATACAACCGTCTCCGTATTATGGGCAATTCACTCAAACATATCAAATGTACAAGAAAATAAAGAAAATAAAATAAAAAGACAATTATACCCCGTAAACGTAGAAAATATAGCAGTTTAATAAAAACCGTTTGCTATTAATTTTGTTATAAATAAGTACCTACTAATGATTTATGTACAAAAAGTAGTGATATCCCATCAAAACCATAAATGTGAAATGAGAGCCAAGTTCAATATTTTGATATATGCCTTGGTTGTTGACTTCAAAGACAAAAGAAGTGAGATCTAAATGGGTGCCAAGTTCAATGGTCAACCCTGAAATTTATTTATAACAACATAAAATATCGTGTCTTCTTATAACTTAGGATAATGTATCGTAACCTAAGGTCTGAATTGGCTAGTTCTATCGACATTTTAATAATAAATAATATTGAAGATTTTAGACCAAGCACCATATCCCAGTCACAATTTTGAAAAGGAACCGTTTTCTAATTTGGAAAAGAACAATATACCACAGAATAAATAATAGTACTACGAATATATACGTAAACGTTGAGTTAACTTTACTGTAAAATTAATAAAAGCGTTACAAAAGATATTGCAAAATAATTTTCATATATTAAAAAAATGAATATAAATAATGTTACTGAAACTTTAAAGATGAACAATGGGTTGAAAATCATGCAATTAACTAAAAGTTTCATCATAAGTGCAGATGAGATAAATAAAATCGTTGGTCAGTGGCGCAATATACTAGTAACTAAGACATGGATAATCACAAATAATTACACTATACAATTTAGGATGGAAGTTAAAGGATACAAAGATGCTTGCGGTAACAATCTATTTCAAGAATTGGCAGAAATTGATTTACATGTTGTGGTTTTAATTCACTAGAACGCTGACATCGAAAGGATTTTCAGTTAGATAAACGTAATTAAATCAAAGTAACGAAACCGTATGAATCTTAATACACTCGATTTTATATATCAAAATCGGCTTGAATTTTTTTAATTCAGTTTGTTTTATTACGAAATCCCAAAAGAAGTGACAAAAAAAGTAGGCAGCAAGGATGTTTATACCATGGACCTAAAAAAATGGGTGGACACCATCTCCTAAAACAATTACTGACGCACCCATCGTAAATCAGTATGCTAATATAAACAAGCCAGCACGCACACACACACCATAGTAAGTCTACCACCCGCCATTACGCTCCAATCCATGCTCGCGTAGTTTCTCACACTAATGGTGGTTAATATAGCGCATAGCGCCATATTATAGCGCGCTATCTCTCCATAACACATAGCGAGTGCTATGTAAGTACATAGTTATTTGATTTATAATTAATTTAAGGTTAAAATAGCATTTAAATCAATTATAAAAAAATATTTTATTTCGTTTTAAAAAGTACATACCTTAAAAATATTATTAGGATTATAGAAAGTCGTAATCCTGAAAAGTATGAAAAAGCGTTCATTAGTTTTTCCTTACCGCTTTACTTTCATTTTAGTCTAAAATACGACTTATTACGAAATAATGTTCTTATATAACACGCGGTCTATCCGGGGGGGCCTTGGGGGAAAAATACGGCCCCTTTTTGTAATTTTTTGTTTTTGCTTTGCAGCTACATATCAATGAACGTCCTGTAATGTAACGTGTTTCATACACGCTTTCTAATAAATAGCGCGCTATAACATAGCGTATTTAATAGCCCGCTAGAAATTTATAGTTTTTATTTACAGGTTATAGTGTAACGTGCTATTGATTTATAGTCGTTTTGAACAACTTTAACTCACACGTAGTTAAGTGGCCGTCATTGCGGTGCATCAAAGCCGTGTAGTGGCGGTTGAGAATATCCACTACCCCATATCTTCCCGTGGGTGTCTTAAGAGGCGACAGAGAGAGACAGGCAGGAGATGGGCAGCAGCATCTTCCTAATAACAACATCAATATAATAAAAAAACTGCGGTTGCCAACCCGCTCGCCAAGCGTGGCAACTATGGGAAATATCCCCCCATTAATAACGACGTAAACAAACGGCCCCCAGTCCCCAGCGGCCCCGCATTTCCTGGCTACGTTGGTAACCACGGTAACGGTGATGCAGGAGGTGCTAAGAATCTCCGGTGGAGGTTCGGTTGCCACCTACGATGACTCGACCTGGCAACATATAACGAACGCACCCTGAGGACTGACGAGAAGATACTGGAGCTGTAAGAAGAGGTAGGCAAGTTGCGCTGGTATATTATTGGATTATCCGAGGTCCGAAGAGAGGGGGAGGACACAGTAATCCTCGAGTCCGACAACTTGTTCTATCACTGGGAGGGCGACCATCTGTCCCAAGAAGGTGTCGGATTTATCGTCCACAAGTCTCTCGTCAACAACTTTCTAAAGATTGGGAGTGTGTCGACGAGGGTCGCGTACCTGATACTCAGAATCACCAAATGGTATTCGCTGAAGGTCATACAGGTTTACGCACCAACCTCGGCACATCCCGATGAGGAGGTGGAGGAAATGTACGAGGATATTTCTAGAGCCATGCATTCCTCCAAAACCCACTATACGGGGTTGATGGGAGACTTCAACGCTAAACTAGGCACAAGAGAAAGCGGTAAGCTGAAGTTAGGGAAATTTGGAGTAGAGCAACGGAACCGTAGGGACCAGCAGCTGGCCGACTTTATGGAGAAAGAGCGACTCTTTATGATGAACTCTTTCTTCCAGAGGCGGTCCCACAGGAAGTGGACCTGGTCGAGCCCCGACGGTTCGACAAAAAATGAGATTGACTCCATTATAACGACCAGACGCCAACTGTTCAGTGATGTCTCAGTGATCTCAAGGGTGAAAACTGGCAGCGATCACCGAATGGTTAGAGGCACACTGAATCTAAATGTTAAGTTGGAGAGGTCTCGTCTAATGAGGTCAACTCTTCGTCCCCCTCGTGCTCTAATCCAGAATCCCGAAACCTTTTAGCTCGAGTTACGTAACCACTTTCAGTGCCTGTCCTGTCCATGCGGTTGCAGCTAAGTTCTGCAAGACCCGCCGCAGAAGAACACAAAAACTCTCCGGTCACACTCTTAATCTCATGGCTATTAGACGGGAGATGAGACTGCAATCGTCAACAGATTTGACAGCATACAGGCAACTGAACAGACAGATCTCCAAACGCAACTTTAATACTGCTCGTATTGAAGAAGCGATCGAGTGGAACCAGGGCTTTGCCATAGATCTGTCTGCCAGTAAAAGCCTACTGTCAAAGCTGAAGACTGAGTGTGGCAGTATCGTTTCCGGGAAACCTGAGATTCTGAGTGAGATTGAGAGGTTCTATGGGCAGCTGTACACATCATCGTTGGAGCCACACGCAAGTATGAGTAACGATCCAAGAGCAAGTCTTATCCGACACTATTTCGATTATACCCCGGACGTCAGCCTGACCGAGATTAGAATGTCTCTCCAGCACCTTAAAAACGGCAAGTCCCCGGGCGAGGATGGAATTACAACGGAGCTTCTGCAAGCGGGTGGAAAACTGGTACTTGAAGTCCTTCAGAGGCTTTTTATCTCCGTCCTCCATGGTGGCACTACTCCGGAGGCGTGGAGCAGAAGTGCGGTGGTCTTGTTCTTCAAGAAAGGTGACAACGCGCTCTTGATGATCTACAGACCCTTTCTGAGCCGCGTCTACGTGCTATTTTCGAGAGTCATTACGAATCGTCTTGCACGCAGACTCGACGACTTCCAGCCTCCCGAACAAGCCGGTTTCCCAAAAGGCTTTACTACCATAGACCACATACATACCCTTCATACGGCAAATTGTACAGAAGTCCGAAGAGTACAATTTGCCACTTTGCCTGGCGTATGTGGACTATGAGAAAGCCTTTTAATTCCGTCGAAATTTGGGCGGTGCTACAGTCTCTTCAGCGGTGCCAAGTTGAATGTCGGTATATCGAAGTGCTGAAGTGTTTGTACAGTAGGGCTACGATGGCTATCCGAATACAGAACCAGAGTACGAAATCTTTCCAACTGTAAAGAGGTGTAAGACAGGGTGACTTTATTTCCCTGAAACTCTTCACCGCTGCATTGGAAGACGTTTTCAAGCTACTGGACTGGAAAGGATACGGTATTAACATCAATGGCGAGTACATCACTCACCTTCGATTTGTCGACGATATATTCCTTATGGCAGAATCGCTGGAGGAGTTAAGCACTGTGCTCAATGACCTCAATAGTGCCTCCCAACGGATAGGTCTTAAGATGAACATGGACAAAACAAACATCATTTTTAATGTCCATGTCACACCTGTGCCGGTAGCTGTTGGGAGCACTATGCTCGAAGTTGTTGACGAGTAGGTTTACCTGGAACAAATAGTACTACTAGGTAAGTCCAACTTCGACCGAGAGGTCAATCGACGGATTCAACTCGGCTGGGCAGCCTTCGGGTAATTACGACGCATCTTCTCGACAGGTATACCTCAAAACCTGAAAACTAAGTTGTACAACCAGTGCGTGTTGCCAGTGATGACTTACGGAACCGAGACGTGGTCCTTCACCACTGGCCGTATGAGGGCACTCAAAGTCGCTCAGCGAGCTATGGAGAGGGCTATGCTCGGAGTTTCTCTGCGTGATAAACTTAGAAATGAGGATATCTGCAGTAGAACCAGAGCGACCGACATGGCCAACGGATTAGTAAGCTGAAGTGGCAATGGGCCGGCCATATAGCTCGAAGAACCGACACCTGTTGGGGAAAAAAGGTTCTTGAGTGGCAGCCTCGTACCGGTAGGCGAAGTGTAGGGCGACCCCTCACTAGATGGAGTGACGACCTGGTAAGACATGCAGGAAGTCGATGGATGCTCAGGACCGTGCTTTGTAAAGCTTAATTTGCTGTGTGCAAGGTATGCCTTGGGGGAGGCCTATGTTTAGCAGTGGACTTGTGAAGATGATGAATTATTTCTTAGGGATACTCTGTCCGCCCTTTTTTCTGTGTCTATGGTTTATACATTTAAACTGTGAAAATTTCACTACAGTACAAGCAAAACCTTCTACTTCTACTTAGCAGGAGAGCCAGGATTGTGCAAAATTGTTCAAAAAGAACAAGATTCTGAGGATGAATATGAGTGGCTACTAAATTTGTAAATATTTTTTTAAAAATAATCATTTCATCATTAATTTCGAAAAATAATCAAATCTAGCGCTTTTTTGTGGTCAATTCAGCGCGTTTTCTTTTAAGGAGTGTTGGCAGCACTATCTACGATTCTAAGTCTATGTGGTTTAATGGTGGTTAATATAGCGCATAGCGCCATATTATAGCGCGCTATCTCTTCATAACGCATAGCGCGTGCTATGTAAGTAGTCGCCATGGCGCTATGACGCTATGACGCTTTGGCTTGTTTTGGCTTTATTGCCATATCAAGCGGCAATTAGTTCTAGCAGCAACGCTGTTGGGCGTAGACGTGTGACGCGAATTTAATCTAGCAGCACGCTGTTCATCGCGCGCGAACTTATTTAGTGTTAGACGTTATTTAGTTAGTTTATACTGTATATTTATAAGTGATCGAAGGACACAGTTGTCTGCTACAAAAGAAGCCTAACTAATGTGTTAAATGTAAATAAAATATAGATACAAAAGTGTGATAGTGTTTGTAAATAGTTGATTTTTGTATATACGATTAATAAAATTTTAAATACACCTTTTATTTATAATTTATAATAAGGTTAAAATAACGTTTACATCAATTATAATCAAAAAATAATTTTTTTTATTTTGTTTTAAAAAGTACATTCCTTAAAAATATTTTTAGGCTTATAAAAAAGTCTGAAAAGTATGAAAGAGCGATCTTTAATTTTTTCTTTACCATTTTATTTTATTTTAATCTAAAATGCGACTTATTACGAAACAATGTTCTTATATAGCACGCGGTCTATCCGATGAACGACATGTAATGTAGCGTGCTCCTAGATATAGCGTGCTGCTAAACTTAACGCGCTTGCCAACCTCCTATACACTTTTTTATAAATAGCGCGCTATAACATAGCGTATTTAATAGCACGCTAGAAATTTCTACTTTATAGTCTGTAGCGTGCTATTGATTTATAGTCGTTTTGAACTGTGTGTTATCTGTGGTTATCTGTGGTGCATTGTGTAATCTTGGAAAACCTAGTCTTGATTATATTCAATTAAATTATTATTTTTGCCATAGGTTTGCTTTGTACTACAATGTTTACTGTTTTAAATAATTCGGTAAGATTATCTCGAGGTGCAATTACAAGGTATTAGTTAAGTTTTAATTCAGATATAAATCAACATTTAGATATATTTTTGATAAATTATTTATTTTACCAGATCAATCCCTTCACTTTCAACGTGCAATACTCGATTTGCATCTACAAATGATGATCCAACTTGCCGCAAAGAGGCGCCAATAATCGATAACGAAGCAGTGTTGGCCTTACCCCATGAAGCCCACGAGAAAAGTGTTCTGGAATCTACGATAACAGTCCCTAAAAAGGTTTGTAAGTGCCTGTTTTTATTCATATTGTCTTGAAAATGGCCCGTCTTAAGCTATTCTTCTTGTTTGCAAAACCAAAAATGGTTTTCTTGCTGTCAAATGCTTGTAAATGATTAAATCGTTGTATCTAAAATGATTGCCTGTTATGTAGGCAAACCGTAAGTTAACTGGTAGCATTGTTTTCTTCTTTCAGGTTGATATATCGCCTATAACTGGTGTGCCAGAGGAGCACATTAAGACTCGTCGTGTTCGCATTTATCAACCACCCAAGAATGCAATGCAGAGTGGCACCAATAACATCCACCACTGGGAAATGGAGTTTGATAATCGTCAACGCTGGGAGAATCCACTCATGGGATGGACATCTACTGGTGATCCATTATCCAATTTGAAGGTGCAATTCTCGTCACCAGATGAGGCTATAGAACATTGTGAAAAGAATGGTTGGGTCTGGTACTTGGATTGTCCTAAAACTGAAAAGGAGTTCAAACCAAAGAGCTATGGTATCAATTTCTCGTGGAATCGTCGTACTAGGGTATCAACAAAGTAATTTTTTGTTATAATAAGCAATTTTACATAGTGAACTTATTCGTTGGATATATAAAAATATTTGTAAATATCCAGTTGCTTTATTATTTAAATTTAGAATATGAAGTTTGCAAAATTATTAAATTATAGTAAGTAGTATTCCATTTTTATTTAAGACAAACAATGTGCCCCAGCTTTGCACAGATGATTTTTAGGTCTAGACAACAGCGCTAATTACTGGTTCCAAATGTGAATCTAAACTTTCTTGAGATTCATTCAAACACAAAAAAGTTAATCAAAATCAGTTGAGTTATTTTGAAGTTTTAACAAGACTAACTGCAATTGATTTCAATATACAGATATGTTTTTCCACTTCAAAACTATAGTCTCAAACATATGTTTCTGAGTACTTAATTCCTGAATATAGTTAATTACTATGAATACATACCTCATTGTTCAATTTTGCTGTAACATAGATAGAAATTTTCTCCCCTAGTGGCTTGATCATTTTGTCAACTTCCAAATATCATATTAAACTCAACTGCTCAAAGTTATGTATGAAAACAAGAGAATTCACTTATACATAAAACAAACTTGTTTGTCCCTAATCTAAAGCATGATTTAGTTTATGGAATATTTTAGTGCTACTAGTGCGCAAAGGTTTTTTTTACTCAACCCTGTAATCATTGCTACTATGCTACAGAAATAGTTACATCACAATAGTGATTCTACATCCTTTCATTTCGCATTATTGTAGCGTTCACCATTTGTAGGCAATTTTTATACATTATGACAGCGTATATTGATCCATTAAACAATTTCAAAGGTAGTGTTTAACTCATTTCTTTGAAAATTTACCATATGTCGATATACAAATATTCGTATATTGCCAGACGGAGGGAAATAGATCAGGACTCCCTTCCATATTACAAATTATCCAGAATCTCCGTAATATACATAGTTTTTAATTCATTCTCCTGCTTAACTCAATTCCTTTGTATGGTGCGACGTTGCCACTCTTATTAGTTATTCAGCTTTGTAATATTTTATTTATAGGTGATATTTTGTTTATGTAGGTATTCGATAGATTCTTATAATCTGTTTTTTGACAAAAATAACAGATCGTTATTAGATTCGTTTAGCACGAATAATACAGTTTTTATGATTCTGGTTCAGATTAGATTTAATTTTATTCACTTAAGTTTCGTATATTGTTCAAAATAATGAAATAAATCCACAGAATGTACAGTTACGAAAAATACGCAACATCATTTTTGTTTCCGGCGAGAAAAAACAGATGATATCATGATTAATTTACTAACTAGTTATTCGTTTACTAAATACGAAAAATATCTAGGATTGCCCAGCCGTGATACATTATAGATTGACTATATTATTATTTATTTTACTATTGTAAATAAGTACTAATTGTAGATATTGACAGGTTTAATAGAAGTTCATTTTCTTATATTGTGACTAATAACCTAATATTACATTGGAAAGAAACTCATTTTAATATAAGATTTTACTGCATTAACTGCCAATGGGTTGATAATTTCTACAATAGACCGTGGCATATTGTTGCTGACATGAATAACTCCGAATATAATTCATTTACTTGATTTGAGTTTTGGTGCTCTCACTGCGAGTTTACTTTTTATGATCACATATATGGACGTAAGAATATCCTAAAATATTCACACTAAGTTTTATTTGACGTCCATTTCTTCGATATCCGATGTCCAAAGTTTTTGTTGATTATTGCATTTTACTATTTATTTATGTTGATTATTTATTTAGTGCTCAAGGCATATTTTGGTATTTTTTGTTGGTTTATACTGTACTAAGCGCTAGTAGATAATTTTACTTTCCAATTTGTTTTCGATTCTAGATTTAGCTACATCGATCTTAGATTTAGCTACATATAATAATATGGACGTCCGAATATCCTAAAAAATTCATACTGATTGATATTTGACTATATTTTTGAATTATATTTATGTGGACGTCAGATTATCGGTAAAGTTTCATACCGCACGATATTTGACGTCCATATAACCATGCATATTTTTATATTTTAATTTCTTCTCGTGTATAAGACACGCATTAATGATCATTACTTTAATGACATTTTTCGCTATTGTTTTATTTCTATTTTAGTGTGGGATGCCCATGCGGTATAAGTAGTCACTTTGGTGTTTCATAAAATGCTCCATTTTCGAAACGATAAAATGCTTAGAAAACCTTTCTTATTTCTTTTTTGATAAATATTGACGTTTGTAGCGGTTTTTGGGGCACTGTGTGCGCCAAAATTGTAATTTTAAATTACTACCTGTATATACATTATAATATGGACTTCCGAATATCCTAAAACATTCATCCTGAATGATATTTGACGTCCATATTTTTGAATTTTGTTTTATTTCTATATGTGGACGTCAGATTATCGGTAAAGTTTAATACCGCACGATATTTGACGTCCATGTAACTATGAATATATTTATATTTTAATTCCTTGTGTATTAAAGACACATTAATGATCATTGCTTTAATGACATTTTTCGCTATTGTTTTATTCGTATTTTAGTGTGGGGAGGCCATGCGGTGTAAAATAGTCACTTTGGTGTTTTATAAAATGTTTCATTCTAGAAATGATAAAACGCTTAGAAGCTTAGAAAACGTGTGTGAAAAATTAAATTGTATTTCCACTAACTGCAAAACCAAACATAATATCATAATTTAATAAAAGTAGCCTGTCATAAAAATAAATCTAGTTAAGTAGAGAGTAATTTCGTACAGATTAGGTACAATAGTCGCACTCATCCTTAAGATGCAATGAGAGCACCAAAAATCAACACGATCAAGTAAATAAATTATATTTTCGGAGTTATTCATGTCAGCATTCAGCAACAATATGCCACGGTCTATTGTAGAAATTAACAACCTATTGGCAGTTAATGCAGTAAAACCTTATATTAAAATGAGTTTCTTCGCCAGACCATATTAGGTTATTAGTCAGAGGTTATTAGTCACAATATAATAAAATAAACTTCTATGAAACCTGTCAATATCTACAATTGAGTCCATCTTCCTGTACTCAATCAGAAGGTAACTTATACTCAAACAGAATTATGGGTTGCTTATAAAGTACCAAATGTAAAATGTTAAAATATAGTGCAGCATGAAATAAACCGATAAACCGACGTCCGCATATACATTTATAAAAATATAACCAAATTCAAAAATAGGGGTGTCAAATATCATTCAGAATGAAAGTTTTTGGATATTCGGACGTCCATATTATGTGTAGGTAAATGTAAGGTTAAGAAAACAAGTTTAAAAGTAAAATTACTAGTACCAAGCGCAGTATAAACCATATCATAATGTCCTGCAGACCGAATTACGGTCACGGCGGCCTGCCTTAACGGAGACTAGCCATCGGCGCAGGACAGGTTTATAGTGCCCATGTATATGCGCAACCACAGGTGTACTCTCTATTCCCTCATTCTCATAATCCGATGGGACGGTAAACCGACACGACCGGAGAGAGATCAGGTGCAGGACCAACGGCTTTACGTGCTTTCCGAGGCACGGGGGTGATACACCGCCAACTTCCTGACTCCGGGCAGCTATTGCAAATTTCTTGACAGAAAAACTCAATAATTGATTTTTTGACCCGACCCGGGGATTCGAACCCAGGACCTCACGCTCAGCAGTCGCACTACTACACCCATTAGACCACAGGCAGTCATAACCATATATCACCAAATACAAGTAACACGTTGGCAACGGTGACGGAACGGCAACGTCGCATCTCCTAATTTTGTGCGGAAGTCAAATACGGCCATAAATTAAAGTATTCACAAATCGACAGCAGCGCTATTATTTTTGCAACGAAAATTAGCGGAACTACCATCCATCGACTTCCTGCATGTCTTACCAGGTCGTCACTCCATCTAGTGGGGGGTCGCCCTACACTACGCCTACCGGTACGAGGCTGCCACTCGAGAACCTTTCTTCCTCATCGGTTATTGGTTCTTCGAGCTATGTGGCCGGCCCATTGCCACTTCAGCTTACTAATCCGTTGGGCTATGTCGGTCATTCTGGTTTTGCTGAGGATATCCTCATTTCTGAGTATCACGCAGAGAAACTCCCAAGCATAGACCTCTCCATAGCTCGCTGAGCGACCTTGTAAGTCCTTATACGGCCAGCAGTGAAGGACCACGTCTCAGATCCGTAAGTCATCACTGGCAACACGCACTGGTTGTACAATTTCGTTTTCGGGTTTTGAGGTACCTGACGAGAAGATGTAACGTAATTTCCCGAACGCTGCCCAGCCGAGTTGAATCTCCGTCGATTGACCTCTCGGTCGAAGTTGGACTTACCTAGTCGGACTATTTGTCCCAGGTAAACATACTCGTCAACAACTTTGAGCATAGTGATCCCAACAACTACCGGCATAGGTGTGACGTGGACATTAAACATGGATCTTTGTTTTGTCCATGTTCATCTTAAGACCTATCCATTGTGAGACACCATTGAGGTCATTGAGCATAGTGCTTAGGTCCTCCAGCGATTCTGCCATGTGGACTATATCGTGGGCAAATCGAAGGTGAGTGATGTACTCGCCATTGATGTTAATACCGTATCCTTTCCAGTTCAGTAGCTGGAAAACGTCTTCCAATGCAGTGGTGAAGAGTTTCGGGGAAATAATGTCACCCTTACACCTCTCTGCAGTTGGATAGGTTTCGAACTCTGGTTCTGTGCTCGGATAGCCATCGTAGCCCTACTGTACAAACACTTCAGCACTTCGATATACCGACAATCAACTTGGCACCGCTGAAGGGACTAGCACCGCCCAAACTTCGAAGGAATCAAAGACTTTCTCATAGTCCACATAGGCCAGGCAAAGTGGCAGATTGTACTCTTCGTTCTTCTGTACAATCTGCTGCATGTATGTGGTCTATGGTACTGAAGCCTTTTCGGAAACCGTCTTGTTCGGGAGGCTGAAAGTCGTCGAGTCTGCGTGCGAGACGATTCGTAATGACTCTCGAAAACAGCATGTAGACGCGGCTCAGAAGGGAAATCTGTCTGTAGTTCTTCAAGAGAGCGTTGTCGCCTTTCTTAAAGAACAAGACCACAGCACTTCTGTTCCAAGCCTCCGGAGTAGTGCCACCATGGAGGACGGAATTGAAGAGCTTCTGAAGGACTTCAAGTACCGGTGTTCCACCCGCTTTCAGAAGCTCGCTGTAATTCTATCCTCGCCTGGGCCCTGCCGTTTTTAACGTGCTGAGAGGAGAGCCATTCTAATTTCGCTCAGACTGACGTCCGGGATATTATCGTAATGGTGTCGGATAAGACTTGCTCTTGGATCGTTACTCACACTTACGTGTGGCTCCAACGATGATGTGTACAGCCCGTAGAACCTCTCAATCTCACTCAAAATCCCAGGTGTCCCGGAAACGATGCTGCCACACTCAGTCTTCGTCTTTGACAGTTGGCTCTTTCTGGCAGACAGATCTCTAGCAAAGATTGGAGCCCTGGTTTCGCTCGATCGCTTCTTTAATACGAGCAGTATTAAAGTTGCGTAAGTCTCGCCGCATGCATTTGGAGATCTGTCTGTTCAGTTGCCTGTATGCTGTCAAATCTGTTGACGATTGCAGCCTCATCTCCCGTCTAACAGCCATGAGATTAAGAGTGTGATCGGAAAGTTTGAGATCGGAGTATGTTCTTCTGCGGCGGGTCTTGCAGAACTTAGCTCCGACCGAAATACCTCTAATGTATTAATGTAATTGTACAAAAACAGGAGGCCAAAGAAAATGTAATCTCTATGTTAAGGGCCTATACCTCTGCTCACGACACATTTCTTTGCGACAACCCAGTTGCTTCTTATTTTTATTACGGTTATTTCCCATTTTAATTTTACGTCATCCTGTTGCGTAATGTGTATTCATTCTGATCGTAAGCTACTCAGCTTTCCCGTTCGATTACGTTACGTTACGTGATTAAGATTTTATATTGAAGTCGGTTTTACAAAGTAACTAGGCCGGAGTGGAGAAAGGGCATCATAGGTGCTGAATGTCCGTTGTCACGATCACAATCTGCCTGCCAAGCGTGGTAATTATGACAAAGCATTCTCTAGCAGAAGTAGCAGATTTAAGTGCTTAATATTACACAAATGGATTGGTAACCTCGGATAGTTTTAAGTTATAAAATTCCAGACGTTTTGAGTGGTTTACAGTACCTACGGGGTGATGTCCAAAGCCGAAGCCGAGCGAAGGCGAGTACCAACGTATAGACATCCCACTTGTCTGGCTTCGCCATTGCTTGTCATCCCTCGCCTACCTAGCCGAGTGCAAGCGAGCGCCAACGTGTAGTATACGGTGCGTTTAGCGTACCTTGCCACCACTCGGGGTTGCTCGCCATGACTCGTCTCACTTCGGAACAGTGTCGGTTTTTCTGCACTAGTCAATGGCGCTCCCTGCACTTGGAAAGTCGTGTCCACGTGTTAGTCGGCCATTTTAGTATGTTCACTCATTCAAACTTGGCCAACATGTAGACTAGAATTCGCCTCGTATCAATTTACTTACGCTCGCGTTGGTTTAGGCTTGGTCAACATGTATTGCAGGCTTTACAATGATTCTTCTTCTTTATCATCGGCCCGAACGAGTCCACTGCAGGGCCAGGGCCTCTCTCGTTGTAAGGAGTATTTGCCATCGTCACACTTGGGATTAACGATAGCAGTACCCGATGTTTCTCGTTCTGCTGATAATACCGCCAGTCGTTTGATCGGAATATTTTACGTCACTGGAGTACGAAGGCAACACTGAAAGTTTTTAGAACTGGCCACTTCTGAACGATATAATAAAAAAAGGGTTCGAATTTTGACTATGGAACTCTTTGCCAATATTATTGTGTATGTATTTTATTAATTTGTCATTTGTTTACGATTTGGCGGCAAATTGAAAATTGTCTGTGTCACGTCAGCATGAATTTAACACGAGAAAATTTTCGTACAATGATTTTTAACGACTTTCGATGTTATTTAATTCAACAAGAACGTTAGATAGACTTCCATTGGCCTTTCACGATGAAGCCCCATCTCTTGCTACTGTTTACAACTGGAGTTTAAACGTGGTCGCACTAATCTCATCGATGATTTGCGTGAGAAACGGGATTCTACGGTGACGATTGAACATGACATCAGTGTTGTGCGGCGTATGGTAGAGACTGACAAAAGAGTGATTTATCAGCAGATTCGGACTTCGAAGCTTAGTTATCGGTATGAGTCAAGTGCACAAAATCCTCCATGAACATTTAGCGGTCATGAAGCTTTGTGCCTGGTGGATACCTCATAGTTTGACAGAGGCCCAAAAACTCCGTCGTGTTGATTGGTGTCGTGAAATGGTTCAAAGATTTAACGGAGGTGACTCAAATGCTGTGTTCGACATACTTACGGGTGACGAAAGCTGGATTTATTGTTATGATCCTGAAACTAAGAGACAGTCTGCTGTCTGGATGTTTCCTTCCGAGTAATTGCCAACTAAAGTGAAAAGAAGACGAAGCGTGGGAAAAAAGATGGTGGCCTCGTTCTTCGGAAGGACAGCTTATTACGCAACAATTGTTTTAGAGGTTTGAAACAGTTACTATAGAGTGGTACACTAACAATTGTTTGCCTCTTGTCTTGGAACTGTCGGTATATCGAAGTGCTGAAGTGTTTGTACAGTAGGGATATGATGGCTATCCGAGTACAGAACCAGAGTACGAAACCTATCCAACTGCAGAGCGGTGTAAGATAGGGTGACGTTATATCCCCGAAACTCTTCACCGCTGCATTTTAAGAAGTTATCTAGCTACTGGACTGGAAAGGATACGGTATTAACGTCAATGGCGAGTGCATCACTCACCTTCGATTTGTCGACGATATAGTCCTTATGGCAGAATCGCTGGAGGACCTGAGCGCTATGCTCAATGACCTCAATAGTGCCTCCCAACGGATAGGTCTTGAGATGAACATGGACAAAACAAAGATTTACCACCTATGCTGGTAGTTGTTGGGAGCACTAAGCTCGAAGTTGTTGACGAGTACGTTTATCTGGGACAAATAGACCGACTAGGTAAGTCCAACTTCGACCGAGAGGTCAATCGACGGATTCAACTCGGCTGGGCAGCGTTCGGGAAATTACGTTACATCTTCTCGTCAGGTACCTCAAAACCCGAAAACGTAATTGTACAACCAGTGCGTGTTGCCAGTGATTACAAATGGAACTGAGACGTGGTCCTTCACTGCTGGCCGTATGAAGACGCTCAACGTCGCTCAGGGAGCTATGGAGAGGGCTATGCTCGGGGTTTCTCTGCGTGATTAATTTAGAAATGAGGATATCCGCAGTAGAAGCCGAGTGACCGACATAGCCCAACGGATTAGTAAGCTGAAGTGGCAATGGGTTTAACCGTTGGGAAAAAAGGTTCTCGAGTGGGAGCCTCGTACTGGTAGGCGGAGTGTAGGGCGACCCCTACTAGATGGAGTGACGAGCTGGTAAGACATGCAGGAAGTCGATGGATGCAGGTGGCTCAGGTTCATGCTTTGTGGCATACCTTGGGGGAGGCCTATGTTCAGCAATGGACTTGTGATGGGCTGTAATGATGATGATGATGATGTCTTGGAAAAAGTTCGGGAGAATCAACCTCACAGTAGGATCCTCGTTCACCACGACAACGCCTCGTCGCACACCGCCAACCAATAATCGACTACTTGGCGACGTCAGACGTGGAATTACTTGGTCACCCGCCCTATAGCTCCGACCTTGCACCTTTCGTTTTTTTATTTATTTCCGAAAATAAAAGAAAAACTCCGAGGAAAACGTTTTATGGACGCCGAGGAAGCAGTGGCGGCGTTTCAAAATGCTGTCGAAGAGACCCCTAAGGACGAGTGGGCAAAGTGCTTTTCTCAGAGGTTCGATCGAATGCAGCGCTGTATTGATGTAAATGGACACTATTTTGAAAAGATAATAAAACTAATAACTTGCTAGTTTGTACAGTTTCTGATTTTCTAAGAACTTTCAGTGTCACCCTCGTAAATGTGATGATTAAACTAACTTCTAACGGAAGCTCGGAAGCCTTTTTTTATTATTCTGGCATATTCCATCTAGATTATACAAATAGGTTATTTTTATACCCCATGGGGTGGTCCCATATAAATTTAGAGTAAATTTCACTTGTACGATTGGAAAATAGGCGATGACGTTTTAACGTTACTATTTACATTTTAGTCGAAATTCTAGTTGTTTATACTTGAGCTGATGATTTTCGTCCACTTAAAAGGGTCAAAATATTAATCTACTTACAGACATGGTGCAACAATCAAAAATATATCTAATTTTTGATTGTTGCACCATGTCTGTAAGTATATTGGTACTACATACTCTCCAGATAGAAACAGCAATGGATATATTGCTGCTCGATGAGAGAAATGTGACACAGCTGTGAATTGAGCAGATGCCAGCGCGGATGAGCAGCTGAAACGGCAAATATGCCACGCAGTTTTTTTTTATAGATGAGGGGACAAACGAGCATGCGGCTCACCTGATAGTAAGTGTCGACCGCCGCCCATGGCCAACTGCAATACCAGGTGCCTTGCCGGCCTTTTAAAAAGGAGTAAGCTCGTTCCTCGAAGATCTCTAAGTTCAAATTCTCTAAGAAAAATTGCCGGTGGTAAACGATTCCACAAAAAAGTGCGAGGAAGAAAACTCAGTAAAGTTTAACTCCTAGCAGTTCTATTTTCATTTACGACTGTTAGTGTTTTAGGCTTATACGAAATAAAATTTTGTATGTAGGTAGTTAGACACCCGGGGCTACTTATAGGCGGATAAAAAGATCCGAATACGGAACTTCACAAAAAGAGGGTTAAGTATTTTCCTTCCTTTAGAAGTTAACTTTCTATTATCTAAGATTCTGCGCAATGTATTAGTACCGTAGTGCCTGTCTAGATACATAGAAGGCTGGCAGAAATAGCTAAAACAATGATACCTATTTAGTCGGAGCATCTAGATTGTAGACAAAAGAGGAGCTCTACCTATGTTCTGCGAGTAGAATCGTTTCGGGTGAGTGTTTCTTTATAAAGAATTAATTTTTATATGCCTAACTAGCTTGCCAGGCAGACGTTGTTCTGCCCTTGTCGACGACCCTTTGTCATGTCCTATTAAAAATCCTTAACTTCGCAAAAAATGTGGGTCACTCATGGACAAAATAACTATCCTATACATTGAGTTATACAACACTAGAGGAGCAAACCACATTACCGCGCGTCGAAAAATGTTTAACCACTATCCAAACGCGACGACGTAGCTTTGAAACTAATAACAATTTTAAATAAACATATATCTATCTCACTTACACAAGTTACGTAAACAATATCGTCGCTAAAATTAGATAAAGATAGACACACAAACATGCAATGGCGGGTTGGTGTGGCTTACTATATAAAATTTTACCTAAAATACGCAATAAAAATGAGTTTTTTTTTAAGCTTCAGTTAATTGTTTTTATATTAAGAAAGTATATTTTATTTTAAAATCTTTATTGCGTCCCCTTAGAAAAAAAGAATACAAAGCTTATCAGATGAGTTAGAAGTACATAATGATGAAATAAAACATATTTTTATAAATATTTTTACTGTACTAATAAATCAAGTAATATAAAATAGGTAGTGAAATATAATTAATATAAAATTTATATGAAATTTTAATTAATATAAAATTATTAATATAAGATATAAGGTAGTAAAATATATTTAATAGATAATTCATGAATAAAATAAAATAAGAATAATTATTTTGTATAAAGGTTGAAACATAGTTTTTATTTTTAAGCAATCAATTTTACTTGTTTATTTTAAAACAAAATTAACTTATTCCATAAATTATACAGTCTCCCATTAATGTGGAAAAATCACAAAGGCGGAAAAGTGGCAACATTGAACCTAAATTGCAATATTCGATATTTTATTTAATTTTTTAGTGTTTTAAACGTTAATATGAATATATAAATTAAAACTTACGTATGGAAAGTGATTCCGCTTGATTTATTATGTTTTTGTGACCTTGAAACGCATTCTTTCACTACGCATTTACCCATTTTTTGTTGTGAATCGTTCGGCTTAACTCGGACGGCGTCACCTTGAACACTGAACCGACGTTCGCTGAGTATAAGGCTGTGGCCTTATGTGAAGTGACAACGCTTTGGCGCGGAAATTACTTATCTAGTGTAACATATAAATCAATGATCCTATCTCTCAAGTTGGACCAAATTGCACATGGTGCACAAATTTGATTAGATTCGGTTAAGTAGTTTAGGAGTCCATCGCGGACAAACAACGTGACACGTAATTTATATCTATATATAAAGATATACGAAACGGTAGAAACTACTAACGGTATAGATCTTTTTAAAAAGAATTCTTGAAATATTTAGCGTTATAATGATTAATAGTTTTTTTTTATAGTGAGTTTTTAGCAATAGAGAATTAAATAATTAAATTTTAAAGAATAAAAAATAGCGTAGCTGGAGAGTAGGTCATTAAGATATTAAAATAGAGAAAGGATTTAAAAGAATTGAGCAAACTTTTCAGTTGTTTGACCTAATTCTAAATGATCCCGTGTCAACATGAAGCAGGATTTGCATTATAATGCGTTTACGAAGGGGACAAGGGACAATTTAAAAAGCAAGCCGGCGATGTACTTTGCATGTCGTTACGCTTCCCGCTGTGTGTTGATTACCTCCATTTTCATGAAAATTAATGCGCAGTTCCAGTGGTCTTACAGTGATGTGAAAATAAAGTTCATTATGCAGTGTGAACAATTTGTTATTATGCAGTTTTTTTAACCCGATAACTCAGAAGACTATAATTTTGAATTCAGTATTTTGCGGTACCTTTTCTTACCGGTATTATTAAATATGATTTTCATTACTTCTTTGTTTCTGTTTGTAAAATGCGAATTTAAAATTTAATTTTCGACTTTTCTTTGGTTATGAATTCTTACGGTTATACTTTTGCCATTGTCAAATATCCCTTATATTTATTATAGTTTCATAAACTTCTTTACAATGTGCTACTGCGTCACATTGCGAAGTTCTTGAGAGATTTTGCCGACACCTTACCCCAGTGGCCAGCGGAAATTAGATGACGACAAAGAACAATATCTCGAGTTCGGTGCCTAAACAGACAAAGTGAGATTTATATACGTTGGCATGAGAAACAGTTTATTGTAAATAAAGATGCACCTATAACAAAATCTATATCTTGGAAATGGATCATCCCGGATATAGGGTACATCATGAGGTTAAGAGCCTATACTACGTCATCTCAAATTCTAATTTGCCGCCCCAACTTCCCCGCGCGTCGTATGCTATCTATCGATATGTTTGTAAACACTAATACTGTAAGTAAATAGGTTGTTAGGTACTTATTACATTAGGTTTATCATATTTATGCCTGTTTCTTTACGCCAAACCCGCCGCTTTTTATTTTTATGGTTTTTCCCATTTTAATTTTACGTCGTCCTGTTGCGTAATGTGTATTCTGATCGTAAGCGACACAACTTTTCCGTTCGAAAGACGAAGCGATACTGAGCGTGAGCGGGGGTATCGGGCGGCAGGGAACAAGCATCTGGACACCGATAGTTTAAAGGTAATTTCATTTTAAAGTGAAACTAATGGTAATTAAAAAAATAAAAAACACAAGACCTGCTTTATAGTTAGTTCAGTTAGTATGCAAAGTTTCATGATCTAATTTAAAGTATTTTGTGAACACCAGCGGCGTATTGTTCGGTTTAGAGGTAATTTTGGTTTTTTTTCTATCGAGATAACTTTACAGAATCGTGTTTTCGCCTAACATAGTACTTAATGCTGCAATATTTTCGGCATAACGAAGGATTGTGCTAAGCCATTTGAGGTAATATAGGCCCTTAATTGTTACAAATAATAAAAGTATGAGAGCTGATGTTCAGCGCATGTTCAACGGCCGGACAACTATTTCTCAACCCATCATTTCATATGACGACACGTAACTTCAGCGCCCCTTCGGGCAGTCGTCATCTCATATGACAACGTAGACCGGACAACTGGTTCTCTACCCGTCATCTCATATAATGACACCTAACTTAGAGAGTGACAGTGCCTCTTCGACCATTCGTCATCTCATATGACAACGTTGACCGGACAACTGGCTCTCTACTCGTCATCTCAAATGATGACACCTAACTTAGAGAGTGACAGCGCCTCTTCGACCATTCGTCATCTCATATGACAACGTGGACCGGACAACTGGCTCTCTACTCGTCATCTCATATGATGACACCTAACTTAAGAGTGACAGCGCCTCTTCGACCAGTCGTCATCTCATATGACAATATGGACCGAACAACTGGCTCTCTGCCCGTCATCCCATATGACGACACCTTATTTTTCATGGGAAAATGCCTACGCATATGTTTACCCGCCAAGGACGGGTAATGTACACGCACCGACTTACACCTTATAGTGTTCCACCATCACGTCACGGGAATGCTTTCGCACACATCCTTGGACCCACCAGCGCCGGCCGCCACATGCCTCTTTTGGGGAGGCATGGGGTTTGTGCCGGCTCTGGTGGTTCCATATACAGCAGGCACTGTACAACTGGCTCTCAACCCGTCATCTCAAACTGTCGTCATGTGTCTTTTCGACCAGTCGCTATCTCGAATGGACATGGACCGGACGGCACCTTTCTCTCAAGCCATCTCATACAACTGCAAACTAGTATGTCCCTACAACTAATCGCTTGGGTCTGGCCCAGACAATACAGTTATCTGTACTCTGTTCAACCAACCTGACTGGAAACGACGGGTGTGTCTTTTCGACCAGCCGTAAGAGCTTGGCCCGGACGGCACTGTCCCTTCGACCAGTGTAACTCCACAATTTATAAGTCTGGACCTGGATATTGTCCTACGACCAGCTTTACACAAATCCAACTCTTCTTTTTTCCACACCAAACCCCAACCTTGTCAACCACATAACACTCGGAGGTAACTGTAGCACTTATTAACACATTAGACCACAAAAAAGCTAATAATTTTCTTTATTTCACAGCACGTTAAAGTTAAAAATTTTTTTGGCATATCGCGAAAATATTTTTTCGAACTTTAAAATGTACCCCATGAAAATTAAATTTCGCATGACCTATCAAATTATAACGTAACTCGTG
Source organism: Parnassius apollo (assembly GCA_907164705.1). Classification (NCBI taxonomy): domain Eukaryota; kingdom Metazoa; phylum Arthropoda; class Insecta; order Lepidoptera; family Papilionidae; genus Parnassius; species Parnassius apollo. Next base: position 4,032,789 of record CAJQZP010001207.1, on the reverse strand, counting down.
CAGTTCAAACTTCCAGTGAATGCAAAACTACAACTCATCAGACGCACCCTCAACATCCCCCTCAATATTTGTAATCTATATTCTTTTTTACCTCCCCTTTTTTACACCGACTTGCCATACCCCTGTCAGTCTTCCTGCAATCCTGTCCAATAAGATCGCCCACTGCATTATTCTTTTGTATAAATAATTTCTTGTTTTATATCGTGCCCAATAAAGAAAATTAAACAAATTAATGAATTGCATCGTGTAATAACTTTCAATGCTACATTTTCAATGGAATTTTCAAATACGGTATCAATGCAGTTGGGTCAGGGCCATAGAATAATATTATAATACTAATTATAATAATATATATAATATAATACACAATGTGTATGTATTATAATATTCTATGGTCAGGGTCATGGTTTTTGTGAAGGTCAGTGATCGGCGGTTGACTTGTTTTAGACCTTTTTTGGCCACACACCTTTCTTCAACTTCAGCAGACCGTAAAAGTCTACTGCAGGACGTTGACTTTTCCGTTCATAAGTGGGATTTGTTTAATTACGAGGGCGGCACTGAAAATTTCGGGAATCAAGGAAGTGACACAACATTACTATTTAAAAATGTATTTATTGCTTTTCGAATTATTCTCCGCGAAATTTGACACATTTTTCCATACGATGGAACCAAGCATTTTCGGAAGTTGGGGGTCTCCAAAATGGCCGTTTTGTAGGCGTTCACAGCTTCTTCAGGTGATGAAAATCTCTGTCCACGCAATTTATTCTTTATTTTAGGGAAAGTATAGAAATCATTAGGGCTTAGGTCGGGGCTGTACGGCGGATGGTCTAATAATTCTATGTTTTCTTGCTATAAAAACTCTTTTGTTCTGTGTGCGGTGTGAAAACTCGCATTGTCGTGATGGAGGATGATGCGGCGGTTGCAGTTCTCTTTACGGAGTTCAGAAACGACCTGTGTCAAATAAATGCTAGCATACCATTCTGCATTAACCTTTCTTTGTCCCTCAAGAGGAATACTCGTAACATGGCCGATTTTGGAGACAAACGTGGCCACCATTTTTTTTGCAACATTCCGTGCACGAACAATTTTTGTTGGCTTTAACTCATTTTCGAACACCCAAATTCGTGACTGCTTTTTTGTTTCGGGTTCGTACGCGTATATCCAGGATTCGTCACCTGATACGATGTTGTATACAGCATTTGAGGATCCTGCGTGGAATCTTTCGAGAGTTCTAACGCACCAAGTAACGCGAGCCGCTTTTTGCTCTTCACAGAGCGAATGCGGTATCCATCGGGAAAACAACTTTTTTATACCTAATTGTTCATGCAAGATTATTTGTATTTGACTCATGCCAATGTCTAAAGTTGCCTGAATTTCGCGGTATGTCACATGTCGATCTTCCTCAATCAGCTTACGCACAGCATCAACGTTTTCTTGGGTGACTGCAGTTTTTGGACGACCTTGACGGGGATCATCACTGAGCTTGACACGTCCACGTTGAAATTCAGCGAACCAGCGATAAATTGTGTTTTTGGATGGGGTTTCATCATCAAATGCAGAAATCATCCGTTGACCGGATTTTTTCGGACCTTTCGAAGTGGTTTAACACACTGTGTTTGTGTTAAACCACTTCGAAAGTCATAATAAATCATCGCTCTTGAATTTTCTGGAGTCAATTCCATTTTCTCAACGACTAAACAAGTTTGACAAAACCTTATGACAAGACCGAGAATCTTTTTTTTAAATAAATAAATGGTATTCGACTTTTAAAACCAAGGAGTTTTCAATTAAAAAGATTTTAGTATGACAGGAACAGTGGAAATATTCCATTCCCGATACTTTTAGTGCAGCCTAGGTATAACGCTTGGCAACGCCAGACATCTTGCGCATTTGTAACGGCTGCCTGTCGCCGATATGACAAACAGGATGGTTATGTCGCGTCGTTTACGAGTATGTTCTATTAGAAGTTAGAAGATTTTTAGGTATTTTCCAAATACGTGTTTTACCACACCTACGGAATGATAAAGGTGACGGATTCTTATATTATGCATTATACTACATGTTATTGAACACACTATAATGACATCATTAAATTTTTATTTTAAATAAGGAATTTAGTATTGTTTTATTTCGTTAAGAGCCGTGTTGGCTCAGCGGCTTAGCGCTCGCTATAAATTTCACAGTACGCGAGCGAGGTTCGATCCCCGCCACCACCAAATGAAATTATTAATTTCAGTTTTAAGTGCTGCTTGATATCACGTGCTCGGCGATGAAGGGAAACATCGTGAAGAAAACTAAAGTCCGCCAACATGCATTGGGCGGACACTTCATTGGCTAAAACCCTCTCAGAAGTTAGAGGAGGCCTGTGGCCAGAAGTAGGACGTATACCTACATATGTATGTATAGGCTGTAACTTTTAACTATTTCGTAAAAAAAAATCCGTCATAACGGCAAAACTCCTGCAACTAGTGACTTTTTGGAAGCAAGATAAATGTAAAATTTTACTTCAGTAGTAAACTAAAAGGTTATGATTTTTAATTTAAGAAAAGGCAGCAGTCGAAATGAGTAACGTTTAGATGCGCCAGGTGTTCAACTGAAATAAGGTAATATAATTTTTGTACTTTGTAGAGAAGTGAGAAATTTCAGAAAGATAGATTATATTTATTTTATTTGAATTATTAAGGTTAATATTACATAGCCTTAATAATTTATAGAATATTGCATAGCCTTAATTACTAAATAAGGTTAATATTACATAGCTTTAATAATTTATATAATGATTTTATTTCACCTTACCTAATGGTTAGTGGTAATATGCAGCCGAAGATAGTAAAATGTACCGAGTTAGCTAAAAAAAGCTATTCACTCTAATTAAGATACCCATATTATAATCGGAAGTAAAGACAGACGCTGGCCAATTATTCCACAATTTTGTTGTACGCATTATGAATGAATACGTGGTATGTCGATCACAAAAAGCTGGAGACCAGCCGAACATCTGATGAACCAATCATAGTATGGAGAAGAAATTAAGTCATAATTCTTGCCAACTCTCTCCGAAAGTATCGCCAATTAGTTTATTTATAAAGTAATTCCTTAAGTTGCTATCCGCCTAGCAAGCGGGACGATTCAGGCAAATTCTCCCTACAACGATAGAGGTCTTATTTCAAGCAGGGAACAGGCTCATGATGAAGACGAAGAATGTAATCATAAAAATACGTGGAAAATCACAAAGTTACTAAGTTAAGCTAAGAAAATTTTAATTGACGAAGAAAATTACTGACTCAAAAATATTTAAACATTTTCTGAGGTTAGCCCGATGGAAAACTACGAACTCTACGAACAAATAATACGAACAATAAGAACTTCATTTTAGCTTCAGGGCTTAATAAACGGAGAGGAATTTTGTCACGGCTTCGTGAGATATTTAATGCAATACCGAAGACATTTTAATTTTTACATCCTTAATATTTTTTATAAAAGTACCTACCATAAACTTAGTATAGGTATTATATTATAAGACAGATATATATTCTAAGTTTATACTTTAAACTATTATATATATTTTATACGTGGTAGAGCCACGCTGCAGTTATATTACTAGTAAAGTTATAGCACGAATAGGTCGGCTCTACCGGGGAAGGATCACGCTCTCACAGAATACCAGCGTAAAATAGTAACTTAATGCTGCTGTGTTTCGTATGGTGAGTGTTCTCTACACACACCGAATACCCTTTTTACTGGAAACGAGGCATTTAATCTTAGTCCTCAGCTGCATTTTGATTCGTAAGCGAGGTTAAATGTAGATGTCTATGGGCTACAGCTATCACTTACTATCAGGTGGACTGTGTGCTCGTTTGTCACCTTATCCTAAAAAAATCATTTTAGTATCATAAAGACGGTCGAAATTTGTATGAGCGTAGACCTAGTTTTGTACAAGTAGGGAAATAAATTAAAATAATATATTACACCACTTTTGGTCATTCAACTCCACAAATTGCCCTTATTTCAGTGGTATTAATATTTTATTCTTACCAAAAACTGCAATACTAATGGCGAATCGATGTCGTTTTGACGTTAGCTGTCAACTGTCATGAGGTTATTGATGCCTAGTGATTCAAAATGTGGTTCTATAGATGTCCGATATCGATGATATCAAGATCTCACGTTAATCATGAAGTCCATTAAACAAAAGCCGAGTCAAACAAGTAATAACAGATCCAAAAAATATTACACTACGTAAATTATTTCACGACTCAAGTCACTTTTCTGACATGACATTTGACATATAATTTTATGACTTTTTTTTAGCAAGTCATTTAGTTTGATTTTTATTTGTAATAAAATCCCTGAATTTTTCGCTTTTTTACGGTATAGTGTACATAGACTGGGCCTGAAATGGACCGTCTCCAATAAGTTAGGAAAACAACGTTATCTTGATTTTGATTGTTTTATTTACGTTACGAAGAATTATAAAATTCTGCTATTAGGAATGATCTTTCTTATTCTTTGTTATCCTGCGAAAGTCCACCGCTGGACAGGGGCACCTCTCGTCCTAGCGATTGTTTTTGGCAAGCAGATTGTTCGACCTCATTAGTCTCGCACGCTTGACGCGGATGCCAGTCTATATAGGATATGAATATTTTTCGTTTGATGTGAACGAAATAGTTTCCATCTCAGATGCTATAAGATTTTTCTGGAATTTTCTATAATCGCCTCTTACGACACACACGTGATGTAAGCTAAGTCAGTGCGCTTTAATATATTCGGCTGCATCACCACTTATCATCAGGTAGAAAGTAGAATAGTAAGTAGTCGACCACTGGCTGATTGTGCTGTATTTGTTATATCTAGCACTTTTTTGCTATCGTAATTATTTTTAAAACTTTTGAACCTTGTAATCTATGAATGTCACGCAGTTTTGCGACGTTTTTTTTTTCATGAATTTTTTTTATGGTATGTGACATTAGCTATAATTTTATTGAAAATACGGTTTTAAACAAGTAAATCTAAAAATGTTTTTAATTTAAAATAACCCTAATATTTTTATAAGGTAAATTGTTATGTCGTGTTACATTGAAAAATGAACCTACTGGGACATTGTCGCACGATGATTTTTTACGATTTCAAATGTCGCCTAAACCCGAAAGAATTGTTTGATTGACTTCAACAATATATGCGTAACAGCCCTACTATGATAAACGCGTACCGCTGGTATAATAAATTTCAGCATGGTACGAGTAATTTACGAGTACATGGTAGAGCCATGCTGCATTAGTAATATAGTAATATAGCACGAATGGACCGGCTCTACCTGGGAAGGACCACGCTCTTGTAGAATACTAGAGTAAAATAGTAGCTTAATGCTGCTGTTTCGTGTGGTGAGTGTAGCGAACCGGATACCCCTTTTACTAGAAACTAGGCAATCCATCTTAGTCCTCACGGGCGACAACACATCTGCATTTTGATTCGTATTCGAGGATAGATGTAGATGTCTATGGGCCACAGCAACCACTTACTATCAGGTGGACTGTGTGCTCGTTTGTCACCTTATCCGATAAAAAAGACCTACCCCTTAGATTGTCTCATAGGAGGGATATAGTGCGTAAAAGTAATATAGTCATCCGGTTAATATGGTCACTTCTTTATAACTCAAAAACTACAGCCTTGTTTGCATAGACGGCTTTGTGATATAATAAATCTTAATCAGTCAGTCAAATAATAAAAGGTCAAAACTTTTATCGCCTTTCCAACCACTTACCATTGTAATGTGGGGAGGTTCGGGGAATAAATGATACGTCTAGTGGTCTTGACTGTAGATTTATAACTAACTCTCTTTTTTTTTTGCGCCCGAAGCAATTAAAGGGCTACCCTATACGTAGGGAGGCGGAAAATGCATTATGCATACCACGATAGCCGGTCTATCCTGGTTATGAGGGGCTCACTGTCCTACCGGGGACCCTAAGTGATACCCTCTAAAAACCGCCTTTGGGGACAGGCAGCCGGCTGATCAAGCTGTATTGTGCCTTATCATGAGCGACCCTCTTTTGGGAAAAGAGGGCGCAGGCGGCTAAGTGCCGCTGAGGGAGTGCCTACGAAGGCAAATTAATGTTAGTTATTACAATAATTTAATTTAATTAGAGTTGGCCTGAGACAGTTCAGGTCGTTTGACAGTTTATTAGGCGGGTCCGAGAGAGAGTTTCTCGGCCTGCGGACACGATAGCGAGAGGGGGGTGGGGCTGCATAAGAAGCTGCCTCACGAATTAAATGGTTTGGGTGCGACTCTGAGGCTTTGAAGAAGTTCTCAGAGAGTTTTTAAAAAATTGTTGAATTGTTGGGAGCTCTAAGTCCCGATGAAGGTCGGCATTACGGACGTACCAAAGTGCGTTCGCAGCTCGACGACAGAAGAGGTTCTGAACTATTTGGAGTTCATTTAAAATATTAGGGTTTGCGTGGGCAAAGACGGGGCCCGCGTAGGACAGCTAACTCTCTTATTCTATCCTACATATATATAAGCACACACTACACGCCCATCGGCAAAAAGAAAAAAATTCAATCACAAAAATATTTTTTTAAATGTAACATAACTTGATGTAAAAAAAGGTATACTTTATTTTAAAATATTAAAATTCTTACACTATAACATACTTATATCATAATCGATTAAAAATAACATATCGTAAACACTGTAATTTAAAAAAAATAACTTTCTAACTCTTATTTATTTATTTAATTTATTAAACAATCATCAAATTGCGTAATTGTATTGATTCTCTATGTTTTTGTTTTAAAATACTTTTAGTTTAGTAAAATTTTCATATATATATAACTATTAATTCACTAGACATGAAAATACAGTTTAAAAAAATATAGTTATCAAAATATTATAAGGCTTATATAAGACTATTTACAATATTATTATTTTCTTAAACTTAAACTATATTTTTAAATTTAAACCTTAATAAACCTTAAAGGTAAAAAAGCCAATGCTATATAATAAGTGGATAAACTTCATACTAACATTACTAACACTTTCCTTACATTTCTTTACATTCCTTAGGTACATACAATACCTACTAAATGTAAATAAACTATATCAAAAGCGGAATATCCCGTATCTGTTATAATCTTATAACCATTAGTTCTTTCTTCTCTCTCCCTATATATATATATATATATATATATATATATATATTTATATATATATATATTTGAGTGTTTATATCGCAAACACTTGTCACATCGATTTACATAATTAGTAGGATGTTACGATCTCTAACTCCGATCAAAAAATCTTTTCTTTGTATTGTTTATCATTCGCTTATACGCGCGTGACCGTTAGTTGGCAAAAAATGATAGTCGATTAATATTACATGTTTTTTCACACGGCGGTCTTAGTGCAACATAATCAGAATCACTAGTGTTGCACTTAGTGCAACAGGGATCAAATACAACTTACAATCTCAGCCGCCTAAGCGGTTTGTGACACCTTATGGGAACGTTTTTTTCGATTACGTTGTATAATGGTACCTAGTTTCAACCATACATTAAAATGATATCGTAAATAAAATGAATTTAACTTTCCTAATACTCGTACCTAGTTTGTACCTCTAAATATAGATTGTTACATTCAATTTTAAATTCATTTTGTAAAAGTATTACAGTTTTACATAGGTACATTAACAAAATATCATTAATTAAGTTATTTATAATTTCGAAAGTACATTTTTTCATGACATGAAATTTATATAAAAAAAGAAAACACTCTAGGTACACAGCTCAAGTTTGTTTTACGAAATATTTATTAACATTGAAAAAGACAAGTTTATTTCAAACAGATAACATAATTTTAGGTTCCGTTGTCTTTTATAAAGAAAAAACGTAAAAAGAATACTATTACATTAATAAATTTATAATAATAGTGTATCGATAGACTCTGGACTTTATTTTATAAGCAAAATATAAACCAAATATAGTTTAAAATGTACAAATTTTACATAAAAACATATGACAAAAAAAATCAACCAGATTTATTGTAAATATGAATTAATGTGTCTAAATATGAAAAAAATATCTCGTAAATTCATATACAAATGTGGTTAAACAATTGCGCGCACAATACATACACACATAACACATTTTCGCGTAGTTGTGTAAATCGATCCCTATAGTTATTACATGTGTAACTTCTTAGTCGCATTTTAGGTAGCATTAATAGTCCTAATACAGAAATACAAAATAACTACAAACTTTTTGATTTTCTCGGGGATCTCCTTATTATCCTGTATTTTTGTCGATTAATAGGCCTTTTTTTCCATAATTCTTGTACGTACTTTCTTTCATTTCTTCTTAATATTTTGACCTTTAGCTAGCTCTCTTTCTTCCTATTCACTTTGAAAAGGAACCAGACAAACGTTAAACTAAGAAACAGAAGGGGGGAATCGAGGCTTCTCTCGATCCGGCCTCCTACAACGCCTACGTTGGGTTCGGGAACAACGTATGTGATCTCCGCAACGGAGTAACACACAAGGGCAATAACCTCTTCCTTTTCAGAAAATAGGTTCAGGCGGGGATTACGGGTCTTTCGAAGTCGTCCCGGTCCCAACGCCTTAATTCTTCGATATGGACTGTATCACTTTAAGGGGAGAATTCTTTGGGAATAAAACAGCAATTATCTTCAAACCGTTCCGTTCCGTTTTTATTTATTTAACAAAATATGCTTATTTTACTCACACGTTCAAAGTTGGAATTTCTTAAATATTTAACATAGAAAGTTAAAACAATGTTTTCGACTTGAAATTATACTAATCTTAACCAATGCAATAGTTTAATTTACATTTTCTCTATACATTTCACTATTAAAACACTTTTAAATTTCTTATACAAACTATCATTATTTCACTTATTCACAGGAATTTTACACGTACAATCAATCTGAAATGTTTTACAAGTCATTTTACATAAATTGCTGAAATTTGCAAATATTTAAATTTCTACATATTTGGCCTCCTAAGTACGTGGCTAGCGTGCGTCTATGAACTCACACTATTTGAACAACTAACTTTTGCACGGCTATCGACTATCAGTAAAAATGGAAAGTTTAGTATACACTAATATCAACAATACTAAGTGAATAAATGATTCTACTCAATTCTCAAACGTTGAAAACTATTTCTAATCAGATTCTTATCAGTTATCATGTTTCTTATCAAACAATATAAGTGAATAGGCATTTGTTTTCATACAAAACATATCAAACTCATATAAGACAATACTTATGCAATTAATTTCCATTAATTCTACTTATGGGCTACTTAAGGGCTATGCTCGGAGTTTCTCTGCGTGATAGACTCAGAAATGAGGATATCCGCAGTAAAACCAGAGTGACCGACATAGCCCAACGGATTAGTAAGCTGAAGTGGCAATGGGCCGGCCATATAGCTCGAAGAACCGATAACCGATGGGGAAGAAAGGTTCTCGAGTGGCAGCCTCGTACCGGTAGGCGTAGTGTAGGGCGACCCCCCACTAGATGGAGTGACGACCTGGTAAGACATGCAGGAAGTCGATGGATGCAGGTGGCTCAGGACCGTGCTTTGTGGCATTACTTGGGGGAGGCCTATGTTCAGCAGTGGACTTGTGAAGGGCTGTAATGATGATGATGAATTCTACTTATGCACAGCGATCATCTCGACCGGGGAACAAATCCTGGTCTCTAACTTTATTTTAATATTTCTTTAAATTAACATTATTGGAAAGATGATTTCAACCGGGGAACAAATCCCTTATCATAATTTATATCTTAAAAATTCCCTATATGAATTTATTAAGAGATATTACTAAGAAAACGATAAACTATTCCGGCCTGGGAGTCGAACCCAAGACCTTCATATCATTAATTCGATATTTCTTTAAGATTCAACTAAGCATTTTCTTATCGGAATATTGTTGCCTGATAATTTGCTTTTTAGAAGCTATTCGTAATCGGTTAACTAATAAATTGAAATATTCTTATAGGCGCGTCGCCAACAATCTCCCCCCCGTGCATCAGCACCATCATTTGGGAGGCGTCGCGGGTACCAGGACTATTATTCTGGATGTAGGTCTCATCAAGATACCTGTGCTAGTAATGACGTCAACCACTCTAGTGTGACTGTCTGGTCCCGGTAGCGTCCTACTAATCTTGCCTTTCGGCCACGTATTTCGTGGCAATGAATGATCTATTATCAAGACAATATCACCTTCTTTAGGCTCCATAAAGTTTACGTTATTACCTGTTCGAGGTATTAAAGTAGGCATGTATTCTTTTAGCAATCTTGTCCAAAAATGGTCGGCTAACCTCTGTGCAGATTTCCAATTGAGTTGACCCGTCAGATGTTGCCCTAAAAATAATCCAGGTGGTCGATCACCACATGAACGTCCCAGAAGAAAATGATTGGGTGTCAAACCCTCTTCAGGACTATCCATACTGAATGTTACCAGAGGTCTGGAATTTACATTATGCTCTGCTTCCAAAAGCAACGTATGCAGAACCTCCTCTCGCGGGCTCCTTTCTTTGAGCGTTTTTCGGTCAACGCAATTTTAATTGATCTTACTAACCTCTCCCAGGCGCCACCCATGTGCGGTGCTCCCGGAGGTATAAATTTCCATTTAATATATTTTTTAAATGACTCATTTTTCATGCCCTCATAGCATTCTTCGCATGCTTTCAATAATTCTTTATTTGCAGCTTTGAAATTTGTCCCGTTATCGCTGTATATAACGGCTGGTTTTCCTCTTCTGGCGATAAATCGCCTCAATGCCATTATCATTGACGCTGGTGTCAATGAGGCTGCTAATTCTAGGTGTACTGCTCTGATGGTCAGACACGTAAATAAAACACACCAACGTTTTTCGTGTCGCCTTCACACACACACACATTCGTACTACATTACGCAGGTTCAAGACATAAAATTTTTGGTTCACCTCATTCATCACCGTCTGGTGATTGGCATGTCCAAAATGATGATGAAATTCTCTAATCATCATTTTAACGATTTCGTGTTTACCGTCTAATACGACAGGTTTTCTACTTTCCTCGGTCAAATTAAACTTAAAAGGTAAACGCCCATTTAAACGGAGTAAGTTATCTTCTCCTATTTCCATAGATAATTTACTTAAGCGTGAACTTCTTTCAACGCTTTTGCCTGCTTTCAAGCATTTTATTTCCAAATGAAAACACTCGTCTTGAACGAACTTCCAAATTAATAATTCAGCTTTTTTCAAGAGCGCTATGTCCAACGCGCTATCGGGTCCTTTAACCGACTTTGCTAAAACTTCGTTGGAACACATAACCGACTTTTCGGCTGCGTTGTCGGGTCCTTTAACCGACTTTCTTAAACTCTTGAATTTTTCTACCGCTTGTAAGGTGCGTGTAGTTGCTCCAAGGAATTTCTTAAAGCTGTTAAATCGTCCGTAGTCGGGTAGACTTAACGGTTCTTGCTTTCTCAGCGCATTTACGCCTTTGGGCGATTTTTCTTCACCTGTTTCTAAGCTATTTATGGCGTCCACTTGTTTGGGCCATAAATCAGGACTTGTCCTAAGGAATTCAGGTCCTTGAAACCAGCGATGACTTACATCGAAGGTGGAAGGAAAACTTCTAGTGGCGTCGTCTGCCACGTTTTGTGACGTTGGAACCCATCGCCATTCACATGGTTTACTGTGATCTTCGATCTCAGCCAATCGATGAGCAACGAATGGTTTAAAAGCGCGAGGATCTGACTTAATCCACGCTAACACTGTACGTGAGTCCGTCCAAAATACTCTCTCTGATATCTCGTACTTGCTCTCTTCAATAACTGATGCAGCTAATCTGCTGCCCATAAGAGCTGCTTGCAATTCAAGCCTTGGAATAGAAATTGGTTTCAGCGGCGCTACTCTTGCCTTTGCGGCGATCAGCGTAATCTGCCTTTCTCCTAGCTCGTCCGTGGTGACGTAATACACCGCGGCAGCGTATGATTTTTTACTAGCATCCGTGAAGGTGTGTCATTCTCTCTTGCCGACGCCTTCAGCAACGGGTCTAAGTACTTCTAAATGACCTAATTTCTTCACTTCCGATATCCATTTACAAAATAACACGTGTAATTCGTGTGTAACTTCTTCATCCCAAGAGATGCCTGTCCTCCATACTTGCTGGAACAGCGACTTCCCTTGAATCGTTATGGGTGATGCGAGTCCCAAAGGATCGAAGACCGACATCGCAGCACTAGTTATCTCCCTCTTCGTAGGCGGTCGTAAACCTTCTATCACCTCTTCCGGTGTGTTACGAAGACTTATGGAGAAACTTATTATATCCCGTTTGATATTCCAGATCAAACCTAAAGTGCGTTCTGTGTGCTCCTTATCTCCCAGTGAAGCACTGTCGTTCTTATATTTATTTTCCATTTTACATAAAACTTCGGGTCGGTTGCTAGCTCATCCCCTCAGTTGGAAAGAAGCACGTTTATGTAATTCATACATATCGTTTACTATCCTTTCGGCCGTCGTCACGTCGGGAAATGCCTGTAGATAGTCATCCATATAAAAATTGCTTTCCGTAGCGGAAGCTGCTTTTGGATAGATATGTGCGTTATCCTGCGCATTCCTATTCTTCACATACATAGCGATGCATGGTGATGATGCCGTTCCAAATATGAGTGACGTCATTCTATACTCTTCCGGTGGCGCGTCACGCTTGTGCCGCCATAAGAATCGAAGGCTATCCCTGTCTTCTTCCCGGATTTTCACTTCCAGGAACATTTCTTTAATGTCTGCCATCACTGCCACGCTTCCTTCACTGAATCGTAGCAGAACGCCAAATAACGACTTCAATAAGTCCGGTCCGGTTAACAATGCATCATTAAGACATCGGCCGCCCGTCCTAGCGGCGGCGTCGAAAACTATTCTTATTTTCCTATTTTGTGGATGAGTTACTGCGAAGTGAGGAAGATACCACGTGCGTGGGGAAATGGAAATATGGTTCGCTTTCTCTGCGTAACCGTTAACGATGAGATTTTCAATTGGCTTCTCATATACTTTTTTCAACTCGCTATTTTTGTCGAGCTTCTTTTCGATATTAAACAGGCGACTTTCAACCTGCGCTCTATTCGACGGCATGCACTCATTATCTGTGCGCTATAACAAAGCAGTCTCGTACCTATTATTAGGTATACGACGTACCGTTTTGCTCATGGGCTTTCGCGCAGACACTCCCAGAGATTCCAAACTAAAATAATCTTTGATCAACTTATCCATGTCTTCCTCCTTCTTCGTGGAAATATGGTTAACAATCTTGACTGGTTTAATGCCACCCGATATGTGACCATGTAAAACCCATCCAAGTTTAGTGAGCGATGCTACAGGTAGGTTCTTACCTCCTGAAATTAATTCACGAGTAACTATGAGATGCCAATTGTCCTGGCCAATTAATATGGTAGGTCGGGAAATCAACTCGTCCTTAATCGGGGTCAAATGAGAACACCGTTGCAATAATTCTAGACTCACTGACTGCGGAGAAAGGTTAAGTGACTTAATTGTTTGTACACTTATCTCTTCTAAGTCGTTCGAGTAAATGCCTTTTACCTTAACGTTTAAGCGATACGAACTGTCGTCGTTAATTAGCTTACCTCCCACGGCTTCAATACGTAATTCTTCTTTACGTCCGCGAGGCGCTAACTTCTGAGCCATCCACTCCTCTATGAGTGTCATGGTTGATCCTTCACCCAGAAGAGCTGTGGTCTTGACCTTTCCTTTAGGTCCATACAACTCGACCGGTATAATCTTTAAGTATGCACATGCCAGTGCATTCACTGTATTAACAGTTGTAATTTGAGCCTCTTTACCCCCCCTCGTCCCCTTGCGGCGAGGTATTTTCATTGGGGTATCGATGTAGCATTCGATGATGTGACATTCTACATCCCTTTACACCACATTTTTTCCCTTTGCACTCTAACCTCATATGGTTAGGTGACAAACATTGAAAACATACTTTCGCTTTTTTTAACCGCCTCCCATTTCTCGCGATTATTCATGTCCTTAAACTTGTAACAACTCACTATAGAGTGCTCCTTGTTACATATAACACACTTATGTGTTACCCGACTTACAGGCTTATCCTGGGTTATCATAACCACTTGTCGGTTGTGCCCTTTATTATTTCGGCGTTCTAGACGCTCGCTCGTATTACTTCGGCGCTCATAGCGCTCGCTCTTGAAACGGTTGCGTACAGACCCCTGTGCGGTGTGTACAGTTTGCTTCCTGAATTCAGGACGCTTCCGTTTTTCAGGCACATTTTCATTGCTTATGGACGTTCCAAATTGTTGACACAATAAATTTAAAAAATTGGCCATCTTCTGTAACTCTGGCTCCAAAGGATGCTGAGCTCGATATTCAAACCATTTAAATTTAATCATAGTTCCAAGTTTCTCGACTATGCGGTTTACTAACTCCGGTGAGTATAAATACAGTGGTTGATTCAATGCTTGTATTGTGGTAACCACGTTCGTAATACGACTTGCAAAAGATCCTATATTCCGGCAATCTTCTGCCAATCTTGGCATACTTCTTACATTCTCAATTTCGGCTAAAATGAGCATCTCAACCCTACCGAATCTTCTTTCGAGAGCGTTCATTATTTCTTCAGGTTCACACAAAGTAAACAACAACGACTTAACCGCTTCCTTAGCGGTGCCCTTTAATGCCCTCCTAAGGCGTGCGACATTCTGCACCCCTGAAAATTGGCTTCTCGTGTCTTCACGTCGTTTTGAAAACTATCCATTCACCCGGGTCTCCATCGAACACCGGTAATTCTTGGAGGAAATGAAGCTGGGAAGACTTATCTTTACCCGCTCTCTTTATTGCACTCACAATCGCTTCGGTCAATTCTGACACCTCACTCGCGTGTGTTTTCTGTGCATTCCCTTGGTTGCGCTCGATCTCCGCCCCTTTGCGGCGTGATCCTTTACACGCTTCCTTATCAGTAATATCGGGTTGCGTTACACTAACCGGCGCGCTCATTATGGTCTGTTGAACCCAACTCCTTACGAAAGGTTCCACCTGAGTATTCCGCTCTTCATCATCCTCACTCGAGTCGATCTCCTCTTCTCGGTTGAGACGTGCCAACTTCAATTGAGACATGGCTAAGGCAGCAGCTGCCTGTGCTCGTTCGAGCTCTGAGCGTTCGAATTTAATCCGCGCCTCTAATTCGGCTTTCAGCCTCGCCGATCGCGATGACCTACTACCTCTCTGTAACCCTTTGTCACTAGTGTGCCCGATTACTGTCCTTGACGATGCCGATTCTACGGTCCTTTGACCTACTTATTCGACTACCGTTTCACTCCTGGATATAACGGATTGTTGTGCGGTGCTGACCTGCGTACCACTGGTGTCCGTCCTGTTGCTTGTCGTTGCCATGGACGCCCCTGAATCCCACGTGCATGTGGACGTATCGGTGGTGGCTCCACTTGAAGGAGTTGTTCCACTCGAAGCAGTAGCTGTGGTCGCTCCAGATGGTTCCGCCTCTTTAGCTTTTCTTGAGGGCCCTGTCCTTGACTTGGTTCCTTCGCTTCTCCCTGTCTGGTCTTGTGCCTTCTTCATCTTGCAGGAAGGTGATTGTTGGCCTACGCTCCCTACAACCCCTTCTACACCCCAACCTAACCCCACTACCCCTCCCCCCTTTACCTCCCAACCCTACAACCTTACTACCACCCTAACAGCCCTATCAGCCCTATCCATCCTGAACGAAGCCTATCGAGGTGAGCCGTCCAGGGATGGAGTCGTGCAGGAATGGAATGGAGGAAAGGTTTAGGAACTGTCCCGCCAAGGAATATGACGAAACAGTCGAGCGGTAGTGCAAGCGCAGTCTCGCTCGAGAGAACTGCTCCACCCGAAGGTGTTGTGCCAGAGCCCGACCGTTTGGCACCGTTAGGTGGTCGGGATGTATGCTGCGCTTCATCGCCCAGTCGCCGGTGACGCCTCGTCCAGGCGCCCTCTCCCGGCCGCGATGCAGTCAGGTGCCCACGAGCACTCTCGCCTGGCAGCAGCAGCGGTGGATGCTTCTTCTTCTTGCACCCTCTAATGACCCGACAGGAAATGCCGGACACGGTCGTCCGATAGGAAATGCCGGACACGATCGTCCGACAGGAAAATGCCGAGCACGCTTGCCCGACAGGAAAAATGCCAAACCCTGCTTGGCCACGATGAGCGCCTTCACAAGGCACCTGCGCCTGGCTGCGATACGTGCCCCGTGCGAGCACACGCCCCAAGCCGCAATCCCGATTTTCTTTCTTCTGGTAGTTCCAGGTCCGGTCCTACTACGCTGACCTGGTCTTCTGGCCTTTGGTCCTGTTGCTTCAGCTCAAACCTCCGGCTTCCTTCGGTTGCTGATCTTCATTCGGCTCCGAAGGTCATCTTTTCCACAACCAGCAGTCCACAGCTGGTTACTTGATCCTGCTCCGAAGGACCACTTGAAAAGGAACCAGACAAACGTTAAACTAAGAAACAGAAGGGGGAATCGACGCTTCTCTCGATCCGGCCTCCTACAACGCCTACGTTGGGTTCGGGAACAACGTATGTGATCTCCGCAACGGAGTAACACACAAGTGCAATAACCTCTTCCTTTTCAGAAAATAGGTTCAGGCGGGGATTACGGGTCTTCCGAAGTCGTCCCGGTCCCAACGCCTTAATTCTTCGATATGGACTGTATCACTTTAAAGGGGAGAATTCTTTGGGAATAAAACAGCAATTATCTTCAAACCGTTCCGTGAGAGAGTAATTACTTTTCCCTATCACTTCCCTATATTTTTTCTTTCTTTTTATTGACTGCTGGTCTTGCACTTTTCCCGAACGATTTGCAAGAAAAATCAATTTACTGAACTACCTCGAAGCTAAACGCGAAAGTGAGCCGCGCCATTTGTGCGCTTGCGCAACTCAATTACATCAATTTGTACTATCACTCTCTCACGGTTTGCTCAATAACTTTATTTGTATAAGACACATTTATACAATTTACTTATAAAGATAGCACAAAAAAATATCTATACTACGATATACATTACATTTTCATATCACAAAAAACCCTTTATTTATTTAACAAAATATGCTTATTGAATAAAACTATTATTTACGGATTTTATCGCGTTTAATTACTTTAATTTATTTTTATTATTATCCCGACGTTTCGGGTGCTTTACAGCACCCATGGTCACGGGGGGGACTGAGATGTTTGACGTCCCAATGTCATTGTTAGCCCGGCTACCTTCAGTTTTTGAATATTAATTTTTGGTCCGATTTACGCAAAACGAACTTACAGTATCTTGAAGTCTTGCAGTGGCATGCTTGGGTTTGGGTTTAATTTTGTTAATTATAGGATCCCAAGCAGATGACGGCACCCAACCATCTTCTCTATTGAAATTAGGATGTATTTTAATTTCAATAGCCTCACGTATCATCCTTGGTAGGAATCGGTGTTCTTTTGCGAGGACTTGTGGTTTACCAAATCTGATGTAATGGTGGGGACGATCCTGAACATGTTCACAGACTGCAGACTTCCCGGAGCGTCGGTGCTTCACGTCAGCCATATGTTCTTTCACGCGGGTTTTTATGGATCTTTTTGTTTAACCTATGTAAGAGAGACCACATTCACAATCTAACTTGTACACTCCTGCATCTTGTAGAGGGATATTACACTTGACGGATGGTAAAAATTGACTAATATTCTTCGGCGGCTTGTAGTATGTTTTAATGGAAGCTCGCTTCAAGATGTAGCCAACCTTGTCTGTGACTCCTCTGAAATATGGTAGTACAGCAGGCACACGCTCGACTGTGGCCGGCTTCACTCGGTCACTGTGACGTAGGCGCGGGATCCGAAGCTTGTTGTCTTGCAACACTTGCTTGACATGCTGAAGTTCGGCGGCCAGATGTTTTCTGTCACAGATCCCTCGTGCTCTCTGAAACAAAGATTTACCCACGGTAGCTAACTGTGAAGGATGATGGTGAGATTCACCATTTAAATATCGGTTGGTATGGGTCTTTTTTTCTATACACAGTGTGACCAATAGTGTTATCAGGATTTCGAATGACTAAAACATCTAGGAAAGCTAAAGAATTATTTGCCTCTAACTCCATTGTGAATTGTATTTTAGAGTTTATAGAGTTAAGGTGGTCTAAAAATGCAGTTACTTTGTCAGATGGTAAAATTGTGAAAGTGTCGTCTACGTACCGCTTGTAGAATCTTGGATTTACAGGAGCAGTAAGAAGGGCTTTCTCCTCGAAGTCCTCCATGAATATGTCGGCGACTATGGGAGATACAGGTGAGCCCATCGCCACACCATCTACTTGCTTGTAGAACTCTTCTTGCCAACACGCTCGACTGTGGCCGGCCAGTGAAGCCGGCCACAGTCGAGGGTGTGCCTGCTGTACTACTATATGTCAGAGGAGTCACAGACAAGGTTGGCTACATCTTGAAGAGAGCTTCCATTAAAACATACTACAAGCCGCCGAAGAAGATTAGTCAATTTTTACCATCCGTCAAGTGTAATATCCCTCTACAAGATGCAGGAGTGTACAAGTTAGATTGTGAATGTGGTCTCTCTTACATAGGTCAAACAAAAAGATCCATAAAAACCCGCGTGAAAGAACATATAGCTGACGTGAAGCACCGACGCCTCGGGAAGTCTGCAGTCTGTGAACATGTTCAGGATCGTCCTCACCATTACATCAGATTTGGTAAACCACAAGTCCTCGCAAAAGAACACCGATTCCTACCAAGGATGATACGTGAGGCTATTAAAATTAAAATACATCCTAATTTCAATAGAGAAGATGGTTGAGTGCTGCCATCTGCTTGGGATCCTATAATTAACAAAATTAAACCCAAACCCAAGCATACCACTGCAAGACTTCAAGATACTGTAAGTTCGTTTTGCGTAAATCGGACCAAAAATGAATATTCAAAAACTGAAGGTAGCCGGGCTAACAATGACATTGACAAACATCTCAGTCCCCCCCGTGACCATGGTTGCTGTAAAGCACCCGAAACGTCGGGATAATAATAAAAATAAATTAAAGTAATTAAACGCGATAAAATCCGTAAATAATAGTTTTATTCAATGTGTAGTGTTCGCGTAAATTTAAGAAATCATTAAAATATGCCTATTTTACTCACATGTTCAAAGTCGAATTTCTTAAATATTTAACATAGAAAGTTAAAACAATGTTTTCCACTTGAAATTATACATATCTTAACTAATACAATAGTTTAATTTACATTTTCTCTATACATTTCACTATTAAAACACTTTTAAATTTCTTATACAAAACTATCATTATATCACTTATTCACAGGAATTTTCACATAAAATAACACAGAATTCACCTCTTTTACACGTACAATCAATCTGAAATGTTTTACAAGTCATTTTACAAAAATTGCTGAAATTTGCAAATATTTAAATTTCTACATATTTGGCCTCCTAAGTACGTGGCTAGCGTGCGTCTATGAACTCACACTATTTGAACAACTAACTTTTGCACGGCTATCGACTATCAGTAAAAATGGAAAGTTTAGTATACACTAATATCAACAATACTAAGTGAATAAATGATTCTACTCAATTCTCAAACGTTGAAAATTATTTCTAATCAGATTCTTATCAGTTATCATGTTTCTTATCAAACAATATAAGTGAATAGGCATTTGTTTTCATACAAAACATATCAAACTCATATAAGACAATACTTATGCAATTAATTTCCATTAATTCTACTTATGCACAGCCATCATCTCGACCGGGGAACAAATCCTGGTCTCTAACTTTATTTTAATATTTCTTTAAATTAACATTATTGGAAAGATGATTTCAACCGGGGAACAAATCCGGTAACATAATTTATATCTTAAAAATTCCCTATATGGATTTATTAAGAGATATTACTAAGAAAACGATAAACTATTCCGGCCTGGGAGTCGAACCCAAGACCTTCATATCATTAATTCGATATTTCTTTAAGATTCAACTAAGCATTTTCTTATCGGAATATTGTTGCTTGATAATTTGCTTTTTAGAAGCTATTCGTAATCGGTTAACTAATAAATTGAAATATTCTTATAGGCGCGTCGCCAACACACTTATATATTTATTTATTTATTTATAAGATACCGGGAATCGGAGTATTAATTCATTTCATTTATATTTTATTTCGTGATATTTATCACGCGGGTACTTTATAAATATGGACCCCCCATTTATTTGGGTATTATATTACATTTTCCTAACATTCATTTCATTTTATTAGTACATAAACTTTTTATCGTAATTATATCAAAGTAAAAGTGTACCTTGGGTTGTGCGCACAACCTTGATGTCTACGTTTAAGTCATTTTAAAAGGACTCCAACAATTGTCACAGAGGAAAACTAAGTTCACACCATGATCCAATGAAGGATATAACCTCTATGTACCATTATTAAGGGTAACAAATTTAAGACTTCTCTGGTCCCTAACAGTACTAATATGAGTAAACTCGTGTTCATCACTTGTACTGAAGGTATTGTTCCCTAGTATCCGTTACGCCCGATTTAATCATCCAATTACGGAAACATACCCTGCTCGAGGACTATCTTATACCAGTGATGGACGTTCCCGTATCTCTCCATTTCTTATTTATTAGTCAATTATTTTCTTTTATATTTATTCCTTTCATGCTTTCATAATTCTCCTTTTTAACGGATTCGATACAATTAAACTTACGTAAAAAATCTATACCTAAAATTCCAGAAGATTCACACGGCAACTGCTTTATAACATGAAACTTATTATTAAATTTCAGCCCGTCAACAGACAATGTTAAATCAACAAATCCCACGGTTCGTAATTTGCCTCCAATTCCGTTTATTGTAATCGGTTTCTTTTGTAATGAAATGTTTAGTTTACGAAACGTGTCGTATTTAATCGCACATACGGAAGTGCCAGTATCTACGAGCCATCTACATTTGATACGTTTATTGCTAACACCAGAATATCGCTATTCGCACAGTTCTAAAAATATTGAAATTCCCTAATAATTTCGATAATTATGTAATAATTAGAATTTTTGCCAATAGTTTTAGACTTTGCGAATATAGTAATTGGTGTTAGTTAGCAATGATTGCATTTAGCACGAAAAGATCCGCGATTCTGGTATGAGTACTCACCATAATTACCTTTTTTTTCCGCGGTGTTGTTGATTTCCACGCGAAAACTTTTGGGGTACCGGTTTCCTCCTGTTCACGCTATTTTTTGCTTGGGTATGCAAAGGGTATGTTTGCCGTGGTACATTATTGGATATATATACCTACCACGTAAATTTTTACGCGTTCCTGAACCACCTCGATTTCCCGAAATAAATCGATGGTTCGGTGTACTCGCTAGGTCGAACACTAGACGCCTCCTCATCCTTTGCAGCTCTAATTGTTTCTTTTAACGTACTATAATTACGTGCTGACAAAATAATACTGAGTTGTCGATTTCGCAAGCCATTTGTGAAACTTTTAATAGCGATCTTTTCATTTGTAAGACGTAAAAGTTTTTATGCGCGTTTTGGTCACCATCGGCTTGGGAAATCGTCAAATCTAGGAATAATTTGTTCGATTTTATTGCCATAATTATCTAGAGAACTACTATTTTCTTATTTGCATTAGTTCGTTATGAATGGAATAGTGAATTAATAGTTATATATACGAAAATTTTGAATGTTATGCAGTTATGATAGGCGAACTAAAAGTTCCCGGCAGGAATCCTGGCAGGGTCGCCATGTAATGTTGGGAGGTTCGCGGTATAAATGATACGTCTAGTGGTCTTGAATGTAGATTTATAACTAACTCTCACTCCTATTCTATCATACATATATATAAGCACACACTACACCATCAGGTGGACTTTGTGCTCGTTTGTCACTCTATCCTAAAAAAATCTTTTGGTAAATCCAAATGTGCAAGCCTTAAGCGCTCATGTTAAATGTAATTTTTTTAAAGTACTTTAAATACACACAAGTTTTCACAAATAACCTTATTACTATTTCTAATTTTACGGTAATTTTATGTAAAAAGTCAATAAAAAAATTTTAAAAATTCAAAAGTGTTGGACTCATAATGCTCATATGCACGTGAAAAATGTAAAAAAAAATCTCAATTAACAACAGAAAATATGTATTTTTTAATTTTACTGTGTTATTGTTATTGAGATTAATTTTATTTTATTATTGTTAATTGAAAAGGACTTTTAACAGAATTATCTCAAAAAGATCAGAAATCAACTTTAATATTGCTTTCATTTTTAGGTGTTTTACTCAGGCATTATCGTAAAAATCGTCTTTTTTACCTGACTCGTTATATTTTTTTTTCAACAACTTTATTTCGTTTTTAAAAAGTTTTTCATCTAGTCATAACCGGTATTTTAATTTAGCATTCACCAAAGTACACCTTCAGGTCAGTTTATCAAGTCCGAAGATAAGATCTCATCATAACTAACAAAACGAAACCAAACTCGGCACATCTAGTTCTACTCTACGAGGAGTTTGAGTAACGGATATCGAAGTACACCTTCGGCTTTTGGAATATTTTGTATTTCTACAGCATTTTCATCACGAGCCGCTGTAAACAAACGATACAGTAACTCACTCACGACGGTGGCTGATCCCGGAGTGAGTCAAAGAGTATCTGTATTTAGTAAAATATGTTATAATATCAAGGCTGCTCAAACACTAAAAATCTTGCCGTTTCTCAGGCAAAGAAATTATATAATAATAAAAAAAACTAAATAAAACAAAATTAAGTAGCCATTTACATTCCATGGCTTCCCATGTGATAGATGAAGAGATTAAAAAATAGATTGAGTTGAACAATTGATATCATCAAAAGTTATCCTGTTTACGCCTCCATGTGGACTTGATAAATCTACACCATAAGCCACTAAAATCACTTTTTTATGAAAAATAAGCAATTAATCGATTTAAAAAAAGTTTAATAATTATTTATCTTTCTGAAAATGGGCTCTGCATCATTTATATGTTCATTATAATTGTTAAATACGATTTCAAGCGACAAAACCAGATATTTTCTGTCACAGATCCTTTGTGGTGTCTGAAACAAAGACTTTCCCACATTTAGCTACGTTAGAGCTAGATTTTGGTCGCTTGTTTTATTTTTACTTTATACGTGCAGCGCAGTCAAGAATTTGGTTGCTAATTTTATTTTTGCTTTATACGAGTAGCGTAGTCAATATTTTAGTTGCTAGTTCTATTTTTACTTTATTCACAAGTAGTACAGTCAAGATTTTGGTCGCTGGTTTTATTTTTAATTTGTTCGCTTCTTTCTTTACAAACGCAAGGTAACATCACGAATGGTATCAAATGCTTGGCAGAAGTGTTCATTGCTGTGAGCAACAAGCTACCGTACATGGGCCTCCGCGGGCTATTGTCTTATTGTGATAACATGCCCGCGCACGAGGGGTTTTAAACAGAGGGACTTCCTGGCCACGTCGGTTAGGCCTTTCCGTTAAGTAACCGGGTCACCTTTCTTACAACCCTGATAAGCAAAATTACGAACGAAAAACTACCGTAGGTGTGTAACGGTTACTTGATTTTATATGGACTTGCTGCTTTCGGAATTCCGAATCGGAATTCTGTATGTATGTATATGGCCAGACTAGGGCCCATACTACATACGGAATTCCGTTTCGGAATTCCGAAACGGAACGTACGGGTCAGCCACACACATACGGAATCCCGTTTTGCCGGCAAAATTTCGAACTTAAAACTACCGTAGGTGTGTGACGGGTCCTTGATTCTATATGCACATGTTGCGTTCGGAATTTCGAATCGAAATTCCGAAACGAAATCTCGAAACGGAATTCCGTATGTATGTGGCGGGCCTTAAAGTTGAAAACGGCTCAAACGATTAAGATGAATTTTTTGTGTGTGTTTGAGTTAAACTGAATAGCTTAAGTTCCCAATTGGACCCGGTAGATGGCGCTGTTGTCGAGATCCATTAAAAGAGAACATTAAAAGTCATGGTAAATAGCTACCACATTATTATATGTACATTTCTACGAAGGGACGACGAAAGTGGAATACCTAATGAATTTTCGACGATATTGAATCGGAGTACGAAAACTAAATTTACGTAGTAATATAGAGCAATCTAAGTTATTTGAATGAAATATTTGATATTTTATATTATGAATATTTTATTTAACAGTTGTAAAAGCAAAATATTAGATCGTTTTGACAGCGAAATCGTTATTTCAGTCCTACGGCTTAGTAAGGGCTTTTCTTTCAATCATTACAGTCGACCAAAAGTCCACTGATAAACATATAAGCTTAAGACTGCCTCACAGTTGTATATTTTGCCACAGTCAGGGCTGCCAGGTGCAAAAATGGTGTGATCGTACGACAACTAAAAAAAAATCGTATGCCAAGGAAAGGAGACAATCAATTTTTGTATGGAGAATGGGCCCACCACAAATTTTCGCGTCACGCAATGAAATGGATGTCGATTTATTCCTTATAATTTATAGTTTACAAAAGTAATATTAGTTTTACCACATCTAGACGGAAAATCGAGAAATTGACAATTAAAATATGAATTTTAAAATAACCTATAAATAAACTAAAAGCTATTTATAGTGGTTTTTACCGGTATTTTAAGTTAAAATAGTGCACTGTTGAATAATAGTTCATATAAAACCAAGTTGTAGGTACATTCAGCATTTTCAGGTACTTCAATATTTTTAGTAGTTACGGCAAAATATAGTGCCTGTCTGTGTACAAATGTGGTATGGATACAATTTTTTACATATATTGATTGTGAGTGTACTTCCCAATTACCGTTAAAATAATATGAATAAATTCAAGATGACTAAGGTATAATATATCCATTTATATTTACAATATTACCAACACACGTTATATAGTAAGAAAGATGTTTTAAACTGACTGTGTAAAAAACAAGTTATAATGCAACCGTATTTATAGATGGTAAATCATCATTTCCAACATAGTCTATATAATTCAGACATATAATTCAGATCTATTTATGCAGACAGACAGACAGGCCCGGTGTCAAGACTTTTTTTAATATGCTTTGGTTGATTATTAAATACCTAATTATACATCTTAAAATGACTGGGTTCTAAAATACCAAAATGACTAGGTAATATCATGCTTATCTGTTATTACACACTGATAAATTGTGAGGAAGTAAGATGTTTTGAACTGTTTGTGCCAGGATAACAAACACACAGGTATAGTTTAATTGTATTTATTATTAGCGATCCGCCCCGACTTCGCACAGGTGATTTCTGGATTTCGACAACAGCGCCACCTACCGAGTCCATATGTGAATATGAATCATATAGAGACCCGTTCAAACACACATAAACATATCATCAAAATCGCTTGGATGGTTTCTAACGGACATAGGTAGAAACATTTTTCGTGTTTTCATATCAAAAGATCATATTAAAAGATTTTTTCAAAATAACTTGATGGTAACATTTCTATTTATGATACGATATTGATATGTAATAAGTCCCAAAGATCATGTATAATCACTGCATTAATTATGGTTAAAATCGTCAGTGTTTTATGAGTCCTCTTTTAAAAATAACACAGCAGACAGGTGCAGTGCCGGCCCTTTGTTCATTAAAGTATTCATCTATTAGCAAGTATAAATCCCATACATCATTAAAATATAATGTCTCGCCCGTTTACGATATTATTAGAAATCAGAAGGATATTGTCAATTAAAAGAGATAAAAAAGGGTGCCAAAGCAATAAATTCAACTTTGCTCGGCGTTTATTTATAAATTACACATATAACATAATATATAACAGATAATAAAGCACACAGTAAAATAGAAATAGTTCAAATAAGCAACAAAAATTACAATTTTTAGTCATCATTATTCATCATCATTACAACAGTCCACTGCCGAACATATGGCTCCTAAATTAAAGATATAATGTAAAATATTACAGAGGCCTTCCGTGAATTGCCATCACGTTCCGTCCCGTATGGTGTCGTTAAAGTCGACAGAATAAAATAAAAATACTAGGAGATGGGGAGCAGCATCTTCCTATAGAATACCACAAAAAACTTTGGTTGCCACAAGTGAAGCAACTATAGCAAAAATGATCATTTATATTACAATATTAATACGCATTAAGATTAATAATCATCATTCATCATTTTCAATATCATTACTTGAAAGTAATATCTAAAAAAGATGCAGGTGGTTCAACCTCATCTCGATGCCGTGCCCAAGATAGAAACCAGACAACAGACATGACATGTGCACAGCAGCCAACAGTGCGTCTGCCTACCAAACAGTTGCAACAGTACCCAGTAAGAGCAGCCCTAGTGTTAGCAATTGATGGGTTGGTGTCAACTAGTATATAAGTGTAATAAGTTTTTTTACTAGTGTGCCTTGATTGTATCCTACCTCGCAATAGATAACTATTTGGACCAAAATCATGGACAGATTGCAGGTATACCTCGATTTTATATTCTCCAGAAGCCCTGACATGCTCCCCGTAATAACTACGAGCTTGTTTAATTTGATAAATTCCTAGACTAAACAGAATGAGATCCTGGAATGTCAGTTGAGGAAAACTATCCAGCTCTGGAAGATTACCATTAATGCTGGCAAATCGCACTCTCACTCTATTTAAATTGTGCATTTCTACGTAGGAGGCTAAATTATTTGGAGTGTTTAGTTTGGCTTGAGCAATTGCCAATATCTCTACAGCATGAAAATTATTACGAATCAACGTATGAAATCGATTTATTAATGCAGCTGCAATTTTAAAGTATAGCATGAGATGAGTAGATGCAGTATTAAAATATTCCTGACGAAATAATTTGAAGTCCCGTTTAAATCTCCCATTTACAATTTCAATCACCCACCTGCACAAAGTTACACATCTGGACTTGTTGGCAGCAATGGTTGATAATTGTATTTCACCAGCTTGTTTAGATTCAGGCATGTAAGCCTTATAACCACATTGCTGCAAGAATGGAATTGCATCCCTAAAACCTCTATCAAGAATAAATACATCGTTTTCTCTAAAATAGGTTCGCAGTGGACTACTATCGTTGAACAGTCTAAGAATTATAGAAGCATCTGATTCTGTTGCAGGATATGGTCCAAAAACATCAAGGATATAACCATTACAGCACACTATTAAAAATGGCTTAACTAAGTTACGATACTTATGTAAACTATATGTTTGCTTCTGGTATAAGTAATTACTACTTTTTTGCACATAAATGTATGTACCATCACATATTACTATGGCTGGCATAAATTCAGGATCCATATCTGGATTACCAAACAAGCCATTTGGTATTGTCAAGTTATATTGAGCAACTTGTTGAATGCATAAGGTATTTGTCCCTAAATGCAGTTGGATGAATTGCTCTTCAAAGCACTGACTTACAATATTTAAGTGATTGAACACAGTCGATGAAACTACATTAAATAGAGAAG
The DNA here is from genome assembly GCA_907164705.1 of Parnassius apollo. Classification (NCBI taxonomy): domain Eukaryota; kingdom Metazoa; phylum Arthropoda; class Insecta; order Lepidoptera; family Papilionidae; genus Parnassius; species Parnassius apollo. Next base: position 4,005,251 of record CAJQZP010001207.1, on the reverse strand, counting down.
CTATGCGTTCATTGCTATCACCTGTACGAAGTTTCACTAAGAACATAGCTAGACTTCTTTTAGGTGATTTAACTCTTTCACTGATAGATGGAATTTCAACTAGTAACTGTTCAAATTGGTATTTGGTAAATCCTAACCAATATTTGCATAATATTGAATTATGTTCAATGATATTTAAAATATTATAATTTTGAGTAACACTACTTTTAAGTAAGGAACAAAGGTTGTCTATCTGAGATGCAGTAAAATCTGAACAGTTACTACTCGTGAATAAATTATTCCAATCATTGTGGGGTTCATTTAAATGGTATTCACAAATACGAGCGCACAGTGGCACATAAAATGAGTGATCTATCAGCAATCTCTCTTTAAGTAGTTTAGGTATTAAAAATCTAGATGAATGATTACATGACTTAAAAATACAGTGACGGGAAGTAGAAGCAGCACGCTTATAATTAGCCATAGTAATTGTTGATGCCGCTCTGGAAATGGCAGGGGTTACAGGTGCAGGTATAGGGGGTGGTTGTGGGATGTTACCGATGTCTTCTATATTCATGGATTGTAGCTCAATATCCCTGTTCTCATTTTGTTGTCTCTGTCTCCATACAGCTCTGGAAGCCCTCAGCCAGCAAGGACTGCATACTCGTTCTAAACGATCCACCTGAAAAAAGTTATTTTTTATCAACTAACAAAATGAACTATAGTTTTACAGTGTCTACTCTAAATATTAATAATATTTATTATTGTTCTATTTATTTCAATCTTTCTAACACTAAATAGTTTTAATGTCTTTTAAAATTATAAATATTAGCATGCAATTGTTTCCCCTCATAATATTTTTGTGGCACTACTTATTTAAATAGAAATAAATAATACATCACATATCAGACAAGAAGTAATTATTTTAGAATTATTAACAATATTTCACTAAGCCCAAGTTCTTTAAAGTTTCAGATAACATTGAATGATTAAATTGAAAAACTGTCATTCTTTACGAGTTGGGGTACTTTCAACTAATTATAAATAATTTTGTAAATCTTAACAAAACAGAAAAGATTTGATCTTGATTCTCTAGGGTGAAATATCGATTCACTAGATCGATTTAGTACTATATATCGATATGACATTGACAGATAAAACGTCAAAAACGTGAGAATATTTAATTAATTAGTTGTTTACCAATATTTTCAAAAAATAAATAAAAATACTTCGATGCTGCTCCGGTAGCAAAACTCGCGTGTAGGTGCTTCAGATAAACTACCTTGACGCCCCCCCACAGTAACAGAATCTTCAAATTGAGGCGACCGAATTGTAAACCCAACCCGTTTTATTTATACTAATGTCTTTTAAGGTAAAAAATATTACTTGTATAATAAGTACAAAAGCATACAAATATGGGTGTAAGATAAGGAAGAAGTATCGTTCATCTAATAACTAAAAATAAAAAAATTGGTTATTAATGGCAAATATCCCCCCCATAAGACAATCTATGTTCAGCAGTAGACTTTTGGTAGACTGTAAATTTAAAGATAACCTGTTAGTGAACTGCCATGTTGAATGAGCATAAATATCAGACCAAATTGTATGCAAGGTGTCTGATTTTACAAACATCAATCTGTGTACCAAAGCGATTGTGGCAAATCCTCTGGGCTGCCTATTTGAGGCAGGGGACCATTTACAGCCTTTTAAAATAAGGTAAGTACCTGGTGTGATGGTATCCACTGCAAAATAATATCTCTTTCTTCAGAGTTAATAGGCACAATCCGTCTACGGTGTGCTCTTAACATTGAAGATCCACATGGAATACAAATATTCCTGTACCCAAATCTTCTAATGGAGTGAGCTGATGCAACACTTTCTTGCAATATTCTTAGGCAGTTACAACAAACTGCATCAAGTGGGTGTAACTGAAAAAATCAGGAATTAAAAATAAAAGAGTAAATAAATATTAAGTTCAGATAAATGTACATTTTGAGGAGGGAAGCGAAGTTGGCATGAAAGTGAATGTTTGATGTGGAACCCTATATTATTTGAAATACAATACATTTTCAATTAAAAAAAAATTGGAAATCCAAAAGACAAATATCGATTAATATATTATGATTTTACAATATTTACAGTATTTCAGGTATATCATATAGTGATAAATAAACTTTATAATATTAGAGTATTATGGAGTTGTGTAATATTAGTAATATATGGGGGAGGCCTATGTTCGGCAGTGGAGTTTAATTGGCTGTAACGGTAATATTACAGTGGATTGAAATATTTTTCATTGCACAAAATAACTTACTTTTCTATTTACATAATATTTTATCCTTAGAATAAATATTGACACATATATACCTATACTTTTTCGACTTTGATTTCTGATTGACTGACAAAAGATAATTAGACACACATAACATGTGATACATCATACCATGCCACAAAAACTTCTTTTGTGTATATTGTGTGACTTTATTTTATCTATTATTTAAATTAGATTTCACTAATAACATAAAACTTCAATACTTTAACATTTAACACATTAGTAAGACCTGTGTTTATCATTTGTTAAAGGTTAATTCAGTATAAGTTATAGATTTTACAAAATTCTAGGAGGAAAAAATAAACTTTTATATTACTCACATGGACTTTTACTCGTCAGTTTGCATTTTCGAATGTCATTGGCAAATTATATACATAAATGTGATATAGGTATTTAATATTTGACTTACGTGCATGATATAACCCTTAGGTTAAACATTTTTTGCATCAATTAGACATTAACATACTAATCCACTTGTAAGCAGTAAAACTACGTGAATTTTCATTTTTAAACTTTTACTTTAACACGAACACAGTTTACATCAATTTAAACAAACAAGTTTATGCCATATTATATTTTTACAGTCAATGCCAGTCAATGGAGTCAATGCAAAGAACTATGCCTGTAAGTTGGTAAATAGCAGGAAAGAATGCAGTGTCATCTTGTGTCAAAATATAAAATAATTCAATCAATATAATATATCATTTATCAATTTAATATAACGAAAGATTAAAATTATAGCTATAGAAGGTATGAATTTATTAATAATATGAAGGGATATTTATTATTACTTTTAAAAACTTAAAATAATTAAGTACTTAATCATGTATAGATCGTTATGTGTGCCTGGAGTCTGTGGATCGTTTTCTTTCGTATTATTTCTAAAAAATCGTACCATATCCCATATTATTCAACAAAAATAAAAATATTAAGTAATACATTAATAAAGAAAATATATAATTTTCGTTTCCGCAGTATAGTAATATTGTTGGAATAAAATCGAGAGTAACAAAAATAATATATATTTCTCATAAAAGTTTAAATCTAGATAATATGTAAGTAGATAGATTGTATAGTGCAGTGATTAGCTTTCCATGAGATAATATTATACCTACCTCATGAGAAATCCACACAGATAAAAGTTGGCGCACATCAGCAGTTGTCTCGGCCAGTAATTGTCTTCGCACACTGCGTTGAAACCTGACTCCACAATTGCAACATACACTTCTATTTTCATTGTATGCTGATCTAGCAGATTCCATTTTCTTAAAATCGCATATAAATACAAAAAAACAGTAGCGTAACGAACGTCAATGCCGTTAAGATTAAAGACGTAGGTAATACCCCGCCGCCCCGCCCCGCCGTACCCGGCCGCCGGCCGCTGGGAATTACCGGAAGTCAATGATAAAATAACGTTTTGGTTCACAGTCATTTAGAACTATGTTATAACGTGATATTAGCTAAAATTTTTAGAAATTAAACATAAAGTTCTTAGTGGTATCTTTTTTTAAGTCAGCTTTGTGAAAAAATAGTTTTCTTTTTTATACAAGCTGCAAAATGACTAATTAGGTACACGCATTTTACCCATATTACACTAATCAGAACACGAATATCAAAACAACTAATTTTTTTTTCGTATTTCTTGATTCCGTTTACATTTTCGAAAAATCTGTAGGCCATTTACTATTATAATTTGGTGTCTTTTTTTTGATGTAATACCATTAGTGGACGTTAATATTTTTAGTGGGCCCAAAAATGATTGTCCCCTTTAGAAATGAAAAGATCGTACAACTTATAAGTACAAAGTTTTTATTAGAAATAACAAATAATCGTTTAGTTTTAGAAAATAAATGCAATAAAAGAAATAAAGAAATAAAACATATTTATTTGGCAGATGCCTTAGGTATACAACCTACACAAAAAAAAAACAAAAAAAAAAGATTAAAATAAAAACTTAAAACTACACAATTAAAAAAAAAACTATTTATTAGAATTATACAAATTTTCTGTGGTCATATTGTTTAACATTTCTTTTGTTGGCTTAAACTTCGTACAATTTTCGTTTCTTCTTATTAATTGTTTGGCTAATAATGTTCCCTTTAGTGTTTCTAAGTTTTGTTTTTATGAATGAATGAATGCTCTTTCACAATCTGCACTAGAATGGGGCAAACATAACAAATTTAAGGTAAATTGAGTCAGTGTTTTATAATTCTCAAATTGTTTTTTAATAATGCCCCAAAACTCGTCGGTATTCAAAGATAAATCAATTTTATCTAAAATGTTGGGAAAACTGCGCCATTCGTCATCTATTGCCTGCATCATTTGAATGTCGTCGGGTTTTACGATTCTTGGAACAAGTATCAAAAGCGGCTGTAAGGTAGGTACTTTATTCCTGTAATTACAAGCAACAGCATTGGTAGGTTCAATACAGTCTATTTTTGATAGAATGGGATCATCTAGGTTATATCTTTTTTTAATTTCTTTAGCGCTTGTGACTAGAAAATGCCGACAACGATGAAAAAACTCCTTAGTGGCAGGAATCTGACGACGAAATTCAGGCTGTGTAATTTTGTTCATCACTCGGATTCCCAAATAAATTTGATCATCTTTTAACCATTTTTCTTGTCGTTCAATATCAATGGTAGAAAGCTCAGTTTTGTTGACATAATCGCGATCCAAAATACATAGCAAAATATCTTTATACATTTCGCGCACCTTTTCGTTTAAACATGTAATCACTACTTTTTCCGATTGAAAAAGTTTATTGAAATTGGTAAATTTGGGCAATATCCAAGACAGGAACAGGTAATAAAGCTGCATGAATGGATCATTTAAGCTATTAAATATCAGTTCTGTTGAAACAAGACGTTCATTCAACCAGCAGTCAGTAAAGAACAATTTTAATGCATCCCATTGTTCTAATAATCGATCTACAACCACCACCAATGACAACCAACGGGTTTGTGAAGGATGCAAAATCTTGTGAGGCGAAGCACTCACAAATTCTTGAAACTGTTGAAGGCGAAATTGTCTTTTTGAACTATTTTTGAAAAAACTATATATCTCTCTCGCTAAATCTTCGCAGCGCCTTGGTAATTGTTTGCACGATTCAGATGCGCAAAGGTGTGCAGAGTGGCAAACACATTTCATTACAAACATACCTGGCAAATTTTTCTTGAGTCTGCTCGCCACAGAGTTATTCCCACCCATCATCACGTTGCAACCGTCTGCACCAAAACCTATTTTTTCAAAATCATATTTTTTGTCGATATATCCCGGTCAGAAAAAGACTTCATCAGTATGTTAAACAAATTTTCCCCAGTAGTACCTTCTTCTGCTGTTTTTTCATCATCAGAGCTAAATATTTTGCAAAGATCCCAAAACTTACTCACAATTTTATTTTCCTCAACGTCATAATATCTAACAATTATACAACTGGCCTTGTGAGTGCTGACATCTGTTGACTCGTCAGGCATAACACTGAATTTCTCAGTTTTCAGTTTTTTGTCTAGAGACGATTTTTCACTTTCACCAATTACTTCGGTGATTACAGCTGTAGCTTTTGTCCTTTTCATAGCAATTTTATGTTCCACTCCAAAATCTTCCAATATACCATTTATTAAATCTGACATATGATCTGCAGTTTGGAATGCAATATTATGCTCAACTAGAAAACCCGCCAGCTTGATTTCAGTCGCTGTGACAACTTTATTTTTCGACATAACTCCTTTCGTAACAAATGCGGACATGATATTACGCTGTTTTGTTTTGCTTGGTATTGCAGACATGGCTTTCGTATGCTTTTGCCTTGAAGAATGTAATTTTAAAACTCCATATTCTGAAACCATTTCGACGTCACATACAGTGCACCTGGCTTTAAATTGGTTTTTACCAGGCCCTAACCAGTCCTTAAAAAAGTCTAGTTTTCCCAATCAGGACGATACTTCTATGCTCTGTGTTTATCCCTCTGCTACATAAAGCTCTCCTCTTTTAGCCAATTTCTTTTTTGGAGTACCTGGCGAAAGTCGCTCGTCTTCACTTTTGTCACACATTCTTGCTTTACCAAAAACCACAAACACAAAAAAGCACTGAAGACAGTATACAGATTCAAAGAGCATATATAAACTACGTACAGTTCGAATGAGACTAACAAGAAAAAAAGAGTTTTTAAGAAATCGCAATTATTACCGAAAGAAAAAAATAATAAGTTTCGAAAAAATGCGAAAAAATACAGCCTTTAAATGACTCTACAAAGAGTCTTCATTCAGGTAAAAGATCTACGTACGCGTTAGGTTGTTGGGGAATTCCCCGAAACTCATACTTCCCAGTTGAGCACGTTCAATTCATTATGAAATGTTGCCAGATTTGCCAGGTATATAAAAATCGTACATTTTCCGTACGATCTTGGTCTAGCGATAGTACATGAGTAAGAATGCCTAAAAATCGTACGAGTACGATTAAAATCGTACATCTGGCAGCCCTGGCCACAGTTGTCGTGATTGGCATTCGAATTGGCAAACGCAATTTTTTTTCCAGTTCATATCAGGAAGATACTGCTGCTCATCTCCTGCTTAAATTTCCTGCTGTCGTATCATACGTCAAGAGAACGATGGGGGTAGTGAATTTTCTTACGCCGCCACTACACGGCGAAAATTTCTTTGTATAAATACGCAGGCCACTCAGAATGTACGAAACTGGAAAAAAGTTCTATGCTAATTTTTTTATTATTAAATCTTATAAAAGAACTCATCCCCAACGTCTATACGAAACTTCATGCATCTGATTTTATTTGCGAAACACTTTTTCCAGCCCGCCTCAGGCACCGCTTTTACAACACGTCCTAGTTTATACAATTATATCTTCGTCAATTGTGTAACGATTTTAATAATATTTTTGCAGTAAAACTTCAAAATTAAATCGAGAACTTTTATATTTTATATTCTAAATATTTTATTTAAAAAAAACTATTATTAAAAAAAAGTCACGTTTTCTTGTATCGTTTCACCGCTGGGGCTGCTTAAGTATACTATTATTTAACCTACTTATGATAAATATCTAAATGGGGAATACGGCTTTTAATGTAACTATTTACACAACATTCGAGCTTTTGATATTACTGACTCCACCCAAAATGGTCAAAAAATTGTAATTTTAAGTAAAAGCCAACTTTCAAAGAACTAAAAAGAACAAAATGATTTCTGCATAATTGCTTCGGAAGAAAGATATCAACTGGAAAAAAATTGCGGTTGCCAATTCGAATGCCAATCACGACAACTGTGGCCAGGGCTGCCAGATGTACGATTTTAATCGTACTCGTACGATTTTTTGGCATTTTTACTCAGGTACTATCGCTAGACCAAGATCGTACGGAAAATGTACGATTTTTATATACCTGGCAAATCTGGCAACATTTCATAATGAATTGAACGTGCTCAACTGGGAAGTATGAGTTTCGGGGAATTCCCCAACAACCTAACGCGTACGTAGATCTTTTACCTGAATGAAGACTCTTTGTAGAGTCATTTAAAGGCTGTATTTTTTCGCATTTTTTCGAAACTTATTATTTTTTTCTTTCGGTAATAATTGCGATTTCTTAAAAACTCTTTTTTTCTTGTTAGTCTCATTCGAACTGTACGTAGTTTATAAACATAACATAAACATAAACACTCACGCCTGTCACCCAGAGGGGTAGGCAGAGACTACAGACTTCCATTTGGCACGATCCTGACACACCTCTCTCGCCTCCTTCACATCCATACACCTCCGCATACATGCTCGTCGGTTAAGGGTACTCCTAATTTGGCCCGTTTTCAATAAATCGCCAATTTGGTCGATAAATTTTCGCCTAGGACGTCCCTTTCCGACTCTGCCATTCACTTCTGCAACATAAATTTTCTTTGTCACTCTTTCCTCATTCATTCTTTCCACATGACCAAACCACCGAAGCATTCCTTTCTTAATCCTGGTCACAACATCATCTTGCATACGTAGTTTATATATGCTCTTTGAATCTGTATACTGTCTTCAGTGCTTTTTTGTGTTTGTGGTTTTTGGTAAAGCAAGAATGTGTGACAAAAGTGAAGACGAGCGACTTTCGCCAGGTACTCCAAAAAAGAAATTGGCTAAAAGAGGAGAGCTTTATGTAGCAGAGGGATAAACACAGAGCATAGAAGTATCGTCCTGATTGGGAAAAACTAGACTTTTTTAAGGACTGGTTAGGACCTGGTAAAAACCAATTTAAAGCCAGGTGCACTGTATGTGACGTCGAAATGGTTTCAGAATATGGAGTATTAAAATTACATTCTTCAAGGCAAAAGCATACGAAAGCCATGTCTGCAATACCAAGCAAAACAAAACAGCGTAATATCATGTCCGCATTTGTTACGAAAGGAGTTATGTCGAAAAATAAAGTTGTCACAGCGACTGAAATCAAGCTGGCGGGTTTTCTAGTTGAGCATAATATTGCATTCCAAACTGCAGATCATATGTCAGATTTAATAAATGGTATATTGGAAGATTTTGGAGTGGAACATAAAATTGCTATGAAAAGGACAAAAGCTACAGCTGTAATCACCGAAGTAATTGGTGAAAGTGAAAAATCGTCTCTAGCCGAAAAACTGAAAACTGAGAAATTCAGTGTTATGCCTGACGAGTCAACAGATGTCAGCACTCACAAGGCCAGTTGTATAATTGTTAGATATTATGACGTTGAGGAAAATAAAATTGTGAGTAAGTTTTGGGATCTTTGCAAAATATTTAGCTCTGATCATGAAAAAACAGCAGAAGAAGGTGCTACTGGGGAAAATTTGTTTAACATACTGATGAAGTCTTTTTCTGACCGGGATATATCGACAAAAAAATATGATTTTGAAAAAAATAGGTTTTGGTGCAGACGGTTGCAACGTGATGATGGGTGGGAATAACTCAGTGGCGAGCAGACTCAAGAAAAATTTGCCAGGTATGTTTGTAATGAAATGTGTTTGCCACACTGCACACCTTTGCGCATCTGAATCGTGCAAACAATTACCAAGGCGCTGCGAAGATTTAGCGAGAGAGATATATAGTTTTATCAAAAATAGTTCAAAAAGACAATTTCGCCTTCAACAGTTTCAAGAATTTGTGAGTGCTTCGCCTCACAAGATTTTGCACCCTTCACAAACCCGTTGGTTGTCATTGGTGGTGGTTGTAGATCGATTATTAGAATAATGGGATGCATTAAAATTGTTTTTTACTGACTGCTGGTTGAATGAACGTCTTGTTTCAACAGAACTGATATTTAATAGCTTAAATGATCCATTCATGCAGCTTTATTACCTGTTCCTGTCTTGGATATTGCCCAAATTTACCAATTTCAATAAACTTTTTCAATCGGAAAAAGTAGTGATTACAAGTTTAAACGAAAAGGTGCGCGAAATGTATAAAGAAATTTTGCTATGTATTTTGGATCGCGATTATGTCAACAAAACTGAGCTTTCTACCATTGATATTGAACGACAAGAAAAATGGTTAAAAGATGATCAAATTTATTTGGGAATCCGAGTGATGAACAAAATTACACAGCCTGAATTTCGTCGTCAGATTCCTGCCACTAAGGAGTTTTTTCATCGTTGTCGGCATTTTCTAGTCACAAGCGCTAAAGAAATTAAAAAAAAGATATAACCTAGATGATCCCATTCTATCAAAAATAGACTGTATTGAACCTACCAATGCTGCTGCTTGTAATTACAGGAATAAAGTACCTACCTTACAGCCGCTTATGATACTTGTTCCAAGAATCGTAAAACCCGACGACATTCAAATGATGCAGGCAATAGATGACGAATGGCGCAGTTTTCCCAACATTTTAGATAAAATTGATTTATCTTTGAATACCGACGAGTTTTGGGGCATTATCAAAAAACAATTTGAGAATTATAAAACACTGACTCAATTTACCTTAAATTTGTTATGTTTGCCCCATTCTAGTGCAGATTGTGAAAGAGCATTCATCTCAACTTCATAATAACAAAACTTAGAAACAGTATCTAAAGGGAACATTATTAGCCAAACAATTAATAAGAAGAAACGAAAATTGTACGAAGTTTAAGCCAACAAAAGAAATGTTAAACATTATGACCACAGAAAATTTGTATAATTCTAATAAATAGTTTTTTTTAATTGTGTAGTTTTAAGTTTTTATTTTAATCTTTTTTTTTGTTTTGTTGTGTAGGTTGTATACCTAAGGCATCTGCCAAATAAATATGTTTTATTTCTTTATTTCTTTTATTGCATTTATTTTCTAAAACTAAACGATTATTTGTTATTTCTAATAAAAACTTTGTACTTATAAGTTGTACGATCTTTTCATTTCTAAATTTCCTTGGCATACGATTTTTTTTTAGTTGTCGTACGATCACACCATTTTTGCACCTGGCAGCCCTGACTGTGGCAAAATATACAACTGTGAGGCAGTCTTAAGCTTATATGTTTATCAGTGGACTTTTGGTCGACTGTAATGATTGAAAGAAAAGCCCTTACTTAGCCGTAGGACTGAAATAACGATTTCGCTGTCAAAACGATGTAATATTTTGCTTTTACAACTGTTAAATAAAATATTCATAATATAAAATATCAAATATTTCATTCAAATACTTAGATTGCTCTATATTACTACGTAAATTTAATTTTCGTACTCCGATTCAATATCGTCGAAAACTCATTAGGTATTCCACTTTCGTCGTCCCTTCGTAGAAATGTACATATAATAATGTGGTAGCTATTTACCATGACTTTTAATGTTATTCGACACAAAATTCATAAATTGTTTGATTTTTCTCTGTAGTAATTTTTCAAGTATTTTCAAGTATCTTTTTTAGTTATATCTATAGTATATTTGTGTATATCTAATAACTTTAAATTTGTAAGAAATGTGAGCTCTAGGTATGCGGCGTTTATCTAATAAGTATTAAATGTGCCTTTGTTCATATTATTGTATTAGAAATTGGTGTAAGTATAGGTGTAGCGTTTGTTGCTGAACCAAATAAAAAAAAGTTAATTTTAGAAATGTTAAAAATTTACTCGCCACGATCCGCGCAATAGTATAAAATTATGTGCCTTAACCTAGTCATTTTATTTTATTTTGCTTAAATTTATTAGATAATTAATTTTTAACATCATTAATATAATTAATTTCCACAATGTAACGCAGTGTAATTAATAGAATAAGTATTAATTTATTAATCAATTTGCATGAAGAGATTTTGTTATTCTTTTGTTAATTAGTCTCGCGATTGTTTTCTTCCTTTCAAAAGAAGTTTTATTGAAGTACAGTATTAGAGTTTATAAAATTTCGTTGCTTAATATCATAATATGATATTATACTTAGTGTTCAAAAAACGCTCTTGCTTTTCGGAATGGAATTTGGAATTTATGTTATGCAGTTGAAATACGGAGAACGGAACATTTGGTCATATTTCACTTTAAAAAATCCACTCGCACAGTTTTAAGCGTCGTTAAAATTAATTTTGCTTCTTATAAAATAATTTAAGATTTTAAAAATCAAGGTAAATATCGTCTGGAAATCTAGGTGTCTATAGAATATAAAAATATTTCAAGGAAATGTAAAGTCCGCCAATATTCATTGGTGCAACACATGGGACGATTTCATGCTCCAAACCCTTTCAGAAATGAGACATACCTAACCTCGAGGCCTTGAAAATTTCGTGCGTGGTGATCCCGCGTATACCAAACACGAATAAGGTATGAAGACCTCCAGGTCTTTCCTCGATGAGAGTCTGACATAACCTCTGCGTCACACGAGTGGCAGAGAGGTGTTCATAATTTTTCTACAAAAAATAACCCCGAAACGGTAAGCGATGGAAAGTGGGTGTTGGTAGCCGAGGCCCCGTATCTATATATCACTGCATCAACTAATAACTCATGAGGAGTCAGGATCTTTAGTATTGTAGGCGTCACCAAAGTTTAAATCATTCCCTGGTATTGTTATATCAAGATTGATTGTATAGAAAACCTTGAATACTAATTTATTTATATAACTTAAACGTTTTTTCTTTTACAATACGTAAAAGGTCATGGAAAAATTCCTTCGTTTGTTTGTTTTATTCAAGGCTGGTTTTTTCATATCAATAAATTTAGGCCATTAAGAAAAAGAAAAAGTAAAAAACACTTTAGCGCCATTTTCAATTGTTTTTCTGTCCGCAAAGTGAATCTAACGAAGAAACTCGATATATTCTGAAGTTTTAGAAATTACAATTACAAAAAAGGGAAAAAAGCGAAAAAGTGACGTTTATGGACCCTATGCATTATCAGGTATCAGGTATCACAAAGTTAGTTCAAGAGTTTTCAGTCCGAGAATTTTAATGTCTAAGGTCAGCTCGCTCCGGTGGCCCTCATACGGATAAAGTCGATGCCATTCTTGAAAAAGTGAATCATGATCGTGTTCGCCGTCTAGTGGCGTTTGAGAATATCCACTATCACCATATATTCCCATGGGTATCGTAAAAAGCGACAGAGAAAGACAGGCAGGAGATGGGCACCAGCATCTTCTTAATAACAGCAATTATAAAATAAAAAAAACTGCGATCGGCAACTCACTCGCCTAGCGTAGACTAGCAAACTATTGCAAACATCCCCCCATGAGCAATGACACAAAGAAACGGCCCCAGTCCCCTAACAGCCTAACGGCGTGGCAGGGGGTGCTTAGAATCTTCGGTGAAGGTTTGGTTGCCACCTAAGACAACTCGATCTGGCAACATATAACCCACGCACCCTAAGGGATGATCAGAAGATTCTGGAGCTGGAAGAAGAGGCATATTACAGGATTATCCGAGGTCCGAAGAGAGGGGAAGGACACGGTAATCCTCGAATCCGGAAACTTGTTCTATCACCGGAAGGGCGGCTATCTGTCCCAAGGAGGTGTCGGACTTATCGTCTACAAGTCTCGCGTTAGCAACGTTGTAAAGATTGGGAGTGTGTCGATGAGCGTTGCGTACCTTATACTCAGAATCACCAAGCGGTATTCGCTGAATGTCATACAGGTTTACGCACCAACCTCGGCACATCCCGATGAGGAGGTGTAAAAAATGTATGAGGATATTTCTAGAGCCATGCATTCCTCCAAAACATACCATACGGCGTTGATAGGAAATTTCAACGCAAAACTAGGCACAAGAGAAAGCGGTGAGCTGAAGGTAGGAAAATTTGGCATAGGACAACGGCACTCTAGGGGCCATCAGTTGGCCGACTTCATGGAGAAAGAGGGACACTTTATAATGAACTCTTTCTTCTAGAAGCGGCCCCGGGCAGGAAGTGGACCTGGTCATGCGCCATGGTCATGGTTGGAAAAAAACAAGATTGACTTCATTATGATGACTAGACGGCAACTGTTCAGTGATGTCTCAGTGATCGTGAGGGTGAGAACTGGCAGTGATCACCGAATGATTAGAGGCAAATTGAACCTAAATGTTAAATTAGAGAGGTCCTGTTTTAGATCACTCAGAAATTACAATGCCAATGTTGATCTTAAACTTAGACAGTTGGCTTTTTCCGGCAAAAAGATAGATATCTAGTGAAAATTGTAGAGCCCTGGTTCCGCTCGATTGCTTCTTTATTACGAGCTCGTAGTGAAATTGTACCGTGTATGGTAGTGTAAGAATATCGATTACTCCATATTGTGCCGCGAGTGTCGTAAGAGGCGGCAGACGAACCCTGAAGCAGGAGATAGGCGGCAGTATATTCTCGATATATACTCAAAAAATAAAAAACTACGGTTGCTAACCGGTCCTGCTAAGCACGGAAACTGAAGCAAATATGAGGTAATCTTTAGAGGAGGCCTAAGTTCAGCAGTGGACTATTATAGGCTGTATTGGATTAGTATTTATCTAAAAGCCAAAAAAAAAGGACCGGAATTGATCAACAGAAAAATAGTGGTCTTTCATAATGATAACGTTAAACCACATACATCTTTGGCCACTCCTGACCTGTCCTGACCTTGCACCCTCAGATTTTCACCCGTTTCGATCTCTTCAGAACTCTCTGGGTAGTCTTAGGTTAATATCAAGAGAGGACTGTCAAAACTACTTGGCGCATTTCTCCTGATCAAAAATCCCAAGATTTCTACAGCAACGGGATTATGTCACTACCTACAAGATGGCAACAAGTTATCGAACAAAATGACACATATGCATTTTAACTAAATGTAATTTAACTTTGAAAAAAATGTCTTGAATTTGTATATAAAATACGAAGAAACTTTCTCCCCGACCTTATATTTAGAACAAATTAAACATTTTATACCTCGAAATGCACGTTTGTACGTAAAATTATGTATTCCTTTAAGCTGGAACTACACTACGCTATGCACTGTCTACATAGGGTCTCGACCAGAAAATAATATCCACATACTTTTCATTTAAACTACGTTATGTTGTGTGTCTCCTTTGTTTTTAAAAATGTTATATGTTGTATGTAGATTATATTTTACAAATTCGGTAGAAGATAATATCCGAAATTATTGAGAAATAATATGTTCTCATTGCGTTTTTTTTCTGTTATTACTAATATTATGCTGCCATCAAATTTCTTTATAAAAAAACCGCTTACGTAGCTTCTAAGGTCGGGGCTTTAATGAAGCTATAATGGGAAAATCATTTTATTATTAAAATTTTTCGGAATTGTTTTATTTACCCCTTTGAGTGACACCAAGGAATACAATTATAATTAGAATTTCATTTCAATAGTTATTATAAAACTTCATTTCCTATCTTTCAAACCTTAAAACTGGGATTTTTATAACCTATTTAATAAAAAATCGGTTATGAAGTTTTCGAGAAATCGATGAACATGTGAAATTCGCGTCGAATTTAGATCGTGATCCTTTGTGGAACTCCGAAGAAAATGCGAACAAATGATTATTTATATCAGTGTGACGTCACTTACGAGTACATAGACTAAATATATTTAACCAGCTTATGCGGTACATTGAAGATCACCAGCTGATTAGTAAACGCCAGTACGGTTTCCGTCGCGGTCGCTCGGCTGGTGATCTTCTGGGTTACCTAACTCATAAATGGGCGGAGGCAGTAGAGTTCAAGGGGGAGGCGTTGGCCGTTAGTTTGGACATAGCTAAGGCCTTCGATCCGGTTTGGCACAAAGCGCTTTTTACAAAGCTTCCTTCCTATGGGCTTCCCGAGAAATTGTGCAATTTGATCACCAGTTTTCTTGCTGATCGGAGCATCAAGCTCGTAGTAGACGGTGCATGCTCTGATTACAAGTCCATTAACGCTAACGTTCCACAAGGCTGCCTGCTATCATCAACGCTGTTTCTTCTGCATATCAATGACATGTTGCAAACCGGTAACGACAGACGGCAGACGACAGCACTGGTGATGCTTTATACACCGGCCGTGCCAATATTTCTCTGGAAAACGTCGCTGAGTACCGTGACAAACTTGTGTCTGAATTCGAAATTTTGTTGAACAAAGTCTCGGACTGGGGGCGACTAAATCTAGTCCAGTTTAAGACTAAATCTCGTCCATAGCAGAAAAAAGTACCGTCATCCCCAAGCTTGGTTTCGATTAGGGATCACAGTAGCATATATCTTGCACCTTTGACTCTGCTTGTAAGACACTTATTATGACAACCACTCTGTATGAGAGATGGGTGATAGATTCTCTTATGCTGGCAAAAAACGGCGTAGTTGCTTGAGAGCCACAAGATTTATCTTCTAAATTCACACTGTGTCCAACGTTGAGTTTTATTTTCAATAACTGGAAATACTGTCAGGTTACCGATTATATCAGACGCTCATATTTTAAAGCAGAAAAATTCATTTTTTGAAAAATATCAGAAGTGTTTTAAAGTGTCGAACCCAGTGAATGTGTTTTATTTGCGTTCGCTCTAATAGAACCTATATTTTTCTTATAAAATATCATCTACAGAAAGGAAATGCCGGTAACGTATACATACCATACAGGGAGGGGGAGGCCTATGTTCAGCAGTGGACTTGTGAAAGTCTGTAATAAAAAAATTACTTAGTTAAGGTATCAGTGGTTTGCAAAGAGTATATAAAACGCTCACCTAGACATTAATTTACGTACTCATTTTCGTTGTTTTTTAAAATGAATGCTAAATTGTTATATGTATGGATAGTTTAATATCAATTTTAATAATTTCTTCGGGACTAAGTAGCATGGGCATTTTAAATGTGATAAAACATTTTATTTCCTATTTCACTCTTGCATCTTACAGTATGAAATCATAAAATACAACTTAATGCACGGAAGGATTCATCGGAGCTCCCATATAATGTGCATATAAAATATAATAAAGCAAGTCCGTCAGTTGTAGAATGTTGAATATTTCACTTGAAAGATAAATAAATGCTGGCATATCTTATGTTTCTTTATTATTGTTATTTAGTACTTTTTCACTTTTTTGCATTATTTTTTAGTTAATGAAAGATAATGTATGTTTTACATTGTTTTGCAGTATAAACATAATTATGCCAGTATAGGATAAGCGAATGCGACGGTCAAAAAAAAAAACCATGTCTTTTAAATTTTTAAATATAGTGCCGAAAATAATACCCTATAATTGTTTTTTTACAAATATTTGTGTTTTTGAGTTCATGGAACAATAACAATAGGTATACAGGTCACCTCATTATTCAATATTACTTATTAATGTAACTTACATAAAATAAAATAAATATATTCGTAATTATACGCAATGGGTGTAATAGAAATTTTCCAAGTTTCGGTACTCGTAAATTTATACTCTTCCCCTATAAAAGATCGAAAACGCACATCCAGTTACAGGTTCCCCCTAGATATGCCTTTTAGAGGGGATAATTGGTTAATTTACCATACTTGTCAAGCGGGTAGGAAATTGCATATTCAGCAATTATCAGGAAGATTCTGCTGCCTATTTCCAGGTTCAGTTCCCTCTGACGCGACTTACGACACCCACGGGACGATATGGTGTAGTGGATTATTTACATCGTCACAACACCAGTTAAAACCGTGCATAATGCGTGCGAAACATCATCATAATAGGATTCTTAGGCGTGAGATTCCCCATAAATAATAATAGTTAGTATCTATATGTAGATTTGTTTTCCGGGTTTTGGCAATGGAAGCAAGTCAACAGAAAACCGAAAAAGTCAAAGCAAAACTTCATCTTAAGTCCATTAAATTATCTATGTTTATACAGGTCGCGCCATAAAGAAGATGGCCAAAAATTGTATAAACCTGTGCCCCAGACTATACAGAGATGAAATCTTTGTCATTTGGAAGTACAGATCTTCTATATAAAGAATTAGAAAAGTGCATGTAGCTACTCAGTAATGGACAAAAGTTACGAAGATTTTAAAAAAGTTGATTTTGACAGTCTGTTTTTATCATAGTTACACAATGTAGATATCAATAAAGTTCCAATTCATGAGTGTTAAGTAGGTTAATGTATATGCATGATGATTAGGATGTATCCTAACTGGTTTAGCTAAAAAACAAAGATAGCAGTTTTTTTCAGTCTTTGAAATTATTATCTGTAACTAGTTTTTATAACATAACTATTATTGATCGAAGTATATTAGACAGAAAATAATTAAACTTATGTATTACATCGTTTATAATTAGTGGAGCACTCGCGTGGGGCTACGGCACTTATTAAATAAAACTAAAATACGATAAAACACAAATACGAAGGAAAAGCGTACATCTATCATATACCGACTGACAGTTTGACTGTTTTGATGCTAGACGGACGGATTCAGTGTTGCAAATACTAAAGTAAAATAACCCTATCCTATAACGTAACGCTACATGTTTAAGATGTTGCTCACAAACTAATAAGAGTACATGTTGCTGTATTAAACAAATAAATAAAATCCTATCCTTTCGTGTATTTTGATTATTTTGATGTATTCATTCATTAATTGAAGGCAACATAACATATCATAAATAAAGTATTTTTATGAGTTTACCTATTGTTTTTTTCCCTACTCTGATCTTTTTAAGTATTACATGGCCACATTAAAGGTGCTATAGAGTGACTTCAAAGAGAAGAAATCACTTTAAATACTTTTAAACTTGATTATTTTTCAACAGCTGCTATGAAATGTTAATAGTTATTCAAAATTCTTTTTTTATTTTATTTAAATTAATAGTTAATAAGTATTAATAGTTATAAGTAATTTTTGTACAGCTTGGGGCACATTTTGGCCATCTCATTTATGTACATATGAAATATGAATAGAAATAAAACTACAAATGTTATTTATTTATTTATTCTTTATTGTACACACAATGAGTTGGTAACAATTATTAAATATTTAAATAAATGTACAAAGGCGAGCTTAACCCTAATAAGAGTTCTCTTCCAGCAAACCTATTGGGAAAGAGAAATAGTTTTATATATAAAGCAAGTAGGTAGCAGCGTGCGTACTTAATAATTAACATAACGCTACTTAATACTATAAGTATTAAGTAGCGTTATAAATTGGCTATAAGTTACAGTTAACAATTAACATATAAGTGTATAACATATAAGTATAATTTATTTTCTTATTTCTTTTATTCTTATTTCTATTAATTTACATACATATATACCAATAAAGATAATAAATATAAACATATATACACATACACACACACACACACATATATATATACATATATATACATACACACATACATATATATACAATTATACATATAAATACATAAAATATGTAAATATTTATAATTCTAAGTTGACAGATAATATTTCTTTACTCTGCTCCGAAATATATCAAGAGAAGAGCTAGCACGTATGTCATGTGGAAGTGAGTTCCATAGCTTGACCGCCCTTACAGTAAAGGATCCACCACAACGGCTTGTGAAATGAAAAGGAGTTTTGAGAAGTAGTTGTTTAGTGGTCCGGCACTGAGTTTCACGAGGTACAAGATACTCAAAACGCTCGCAGAGATATCTAAATGCAAGAGGATTAAAGAGTAAAAAGTAGAGAAATGATATCACAAGTAAGTCTCGACGTCTACGGGAAGGGAGTCACTTTATTTGAACCCTGTACGCTGAAACATGATCAAATTTATGACGACCAAAAATAAAACGTATACACAAATTTTGAACACGTTCCAGTTTGTTCAACAGCTCCTCTGAAGCATCCAAAAAACTAACATCAGCGTAGTCAATGAGAAGGAATGGAAGGAGGAATGGAAGAAGAAGTGCTTGAGCTAAGGTTATCTTAGTTTTTAACGGTAAAAACATCTGGAGACGCTTGAGAGATCGAAAAGAGTAGTTCACTTTTCTGCTAATCATATTAATGTGAGCGACCCAAGACTAATTATTATCAAAAATAACACCTAAGTTCTTAGCGGTCTCTGTATATGGAATTTGAGTATTATCATACGTTACTGCAGGGATCTTCGAACGATCTAATAAATTAAGCATATATGAGCTGCCGATAATCATTACTTGGGATTTAGCAGGGTTAACAAGAAGACCAAACGATTTTGCCCAACTGCTTATGCTACTTAAGTCAGCATTCAGCTTATTAATAGCCTCATCTATATCTTGGACTTTGAAATGACGGTATAATTGCAAGTCATCAGCATAGAGATGATAATGAGAGGAGAGAACAGTAGTGAGAGCATTGATAAAAATAGAGAAGAGAAGAGTGAGTCTTGAATGGCATTCATTTTGAAAATATCTTGTGCAGTGATAATGTAAGAAAATTGTGAGACAGATTTTAATTGACTAAGTTTGTAAAAAGCAAGGATTTTACTGCCTGGCAGGTATAATGGTTAGTACATTAGTTTCCCATATAGTAACAACACTATTGTAATGTTTTATATATTAAAAATTATATTAAATTGGGGACTTCACTAAAGCAATGTACTTATTGCACCTACCCACACTACAATGTACTATTTTGTTGATAGTTTATTTAACGTAATAAACGTTTAGCGATTTTTTTAAAATGACATCGTCGAGATGTGCCACGTCTCGTTGGCATTCTTGCAATCGACTATGTAAACTTTGGAAAACTTGCTGACACATGCTGCGAGGGTTCGTGGATATCTTCTCGTAGATGTTTTATATTATTAATTGGGATACATTTGTCGGTTTATTAAGTTACACTTGACTTTTTAGGTATCCCCACAAGAAAAAAAATCGCAAGGTGCAAGGTTCGGGCTTCTTCGGAAGCCATGGAATATCACCTCTGCGAGAAATCAATTTGTTAGGAAACATTTCTTTGACCACCGGTAAAGACACATTTTGACGTTTGGCATGTTGCTCCATCTTATTGAATCCAAGTCCTGCTGTTGTATCCTCCAAACTCATGTAGCAGTGGCAAGTCAAAAACTCTCGCAACGTCTTCACGGTATGTTATTACCATACCACTGATTTCACCGGTATGTTATTTCCTTGATTATTTTCAAAGGAATATGGGCCGATTGTGCCCTCTCGTCGTTTTAGGTGCATGAAGTGGCCTTTGGTGTTTAATGCGAAGGTTTTCTCTGCTCCAAT
Organism: Parnassius apollo; assembly: GCA_907164705.1. NCBI lineage: Eukaryota > Metazoa > Arthropoda > Insecta > Lepidoptera > Papilionidae > Parnassius > Parnassius apollo. The sequence continues at coordinate 3,984,413 of CAJQZP010001207.1, read as the reverse complement.
ATCGACAATTGTGTATATATCTCTATAAATCCGTGGAAAATTATTTGTTCACGGTTCACGCAAAAACTACTAAACAGATTTGTGTGAAATCTGGTGTGCTGCCTGTGTAAATGATGGCGTATAAGCAACTTTTATTAGCTTACAGAAGAGTAAAAAAGAAGGGTTATGTTTTTTTTTAAGTTTATTGTGTGCGTGCGTGCGTGCGTTCGTGCGTGCGTGCGTGCGTTTGTGCGGCGTGCGTGTGTGTGTGTGTGTGTGTGTGTGTGTGTGTGTGTGTGTGTGTGTTTGTGTGTGTGTGTGTGTGTGTGTGTGTGTGTGTGTATGTGTGTGTGTGTGTGTGTGTGTGTGTGTGTGTGTGTGTGTGTGTGTGTGTGTGTGTGTGTGTATGTGTGTGTGTGTGTGTGTGTGTGTGTGTATGTGTGTGTGTGTGTGTGTGTGTGTGTGTGTGTGTGTGTGTGTGTGTGGTGTGTGTGTGTGTGTGTGTGTGTGTGTGTGTGTGTGTGTGTGTGTGTGTGTGTGTGTGTGTGTGTGTGTGTGTGTGTGTCCGCCGGGCCAGCTTATTTATTAATATGATAATCTATTTCTTAACTGACTTCGACTTATCGTTACCGTTACCGTTCCAGTAAAGACTACTGCTGAAGATAAGCCTCACCCATATATTAACTTAGTTGTATTAATTTTATTTAATTACATCCATGTGCAATAATAAATGAAGAAGTATCGGATCAACAGGCGAAAGCGGGTCAATAATACTCGACCACACACGCGATCCCGCAAACAATAAATATTGGAAGTGAGTTCATCCAATTACAGTGACAATGTGGGGAGGTTTTGTGGTTTGTCAATAGCTTACTAATTATTACTCCTAATAATCCTTTTGTTAATTGTGTAAGAATACTTTTTTATATATAATAATGGTGAAAACCTGATGGTAAATAAATGATGTGACACATAGACATCTATATCTATCCTCGAATAACAATCAAAACGCAGAGGCGTTGTCACCCCCGAACACTAAATGGAATGTCTTTTCCCGTAAAAAGGGAACCCAGTTCTCTACAATCTTATGAAACACTAGCATTAAGATGCTATTTCACGCTGGTGTTCTGTGAAAGCATAGTCCTTTCCCGGTCATGCCAAGCTATTCATGCTACAACCGTGGTACACGTGGGTGAGTTATCTAACGACCGTCCGAGCAAGAGGGTGGCGGGCCCCAGCTCTGACAGATAACTTGGATCGTTCGATGTTCTGGGTGGTGAGAACCGTCCAGGGATGCGGGTGTACGGTGTAGACGCGGTGTTGAAGGGTGTGCGGCGCGTCCGTCTGCGGACTCGCTATGTCCCATTCATTATCCCAACAGTGTTTGTGGAAATATAATATATGAAATAGGTTTCTGTTAAGCTCAACCAGAGCGTTTTGTTGTTTAGGCAAGGTTTGACAATCGTCATACCAGACGGTTTGCATTGAATTTGATATGTGACACATGTAAAGTAAAGTTACAGCCTGTATACGTCCCACTGCTGAGCACAGGCCTCCGCTAATTTCTGAAAGGGTTTTAGAGCAAGGAATTGTCCGCCGCGCTGCCCCAATGCATGTTGGCGAACTTCACATGTCTTCGAAATATACTTTTTTATTATTTCTCTGACATGCAGGTTTCCTCACGATGTTTTCCTTCACCGCCAAGCACTTAAAATTGCAATTAACAATTTCATTAGTGCCGGCGGGGATCGAACCCGGTTTGCTCGCCTACTGTGAAATTTACAACGAGCGCTAACCATCTGAGCTACCACGGCTCTTACTGACACATGTGTGAGTAACATTTTTAAATATATCATCATTTATCAATTGTATTTCACAAATCTTTCTATTATCATCTATAATCTAATTTCTATAATCATACTATTTTCGTATTTAGTGTTCATGAAGAATTCTCTTCTTCATAAACACTAAATACGAAAATAGAAATATTGCAACTGAAACCATGGCTATTTTGTATTTTTTTAAAAACACGAAAATTTAAATTAAACTAATTGCACTCATGATTTTTTATTCAAATAACCAGTTCAGTTTTTTCTATTATGTCAATAAGATCAAAAAATATTATTCATGTTTCATCAGTATGAAATTTGTATCTAAATTTATTTATAAAACACACGATTTCCAAAAAAATACCGATCATCCAGGTATTACCAATTTAAACTGTTATTTTAAAGTGTAGTGTATTATGTTAGGGCTGATTTTTCAATCTGATGAAAGTTAGTTTATTTCAGATAAAGTTAACAATAAAAAAATACAACAGAAGCTTAAATAATTATTACTTAAAATTATGGAAATTATGAAATAAGTTAAAGTTTTTTTCTATATTTTTTATTTCTACCAATCAAAAGCACCCATGCAATCGATGCATCTTTGCCAACACAGTGGCAGTTTATTGATGCCCTTCTTGAAGAAATCAGCTAGATGGGAGGCAACAAATTCTTCAAAGGCATTTGTGCTGCCTCTCAGGTATGGAATTGTTTCCCGTGATAAGGTTATCCAAATTCTGGAAAAAGTAGAAGTATGGCGCAAGGTCTGGTGAGTATGGCGGATGACGGAGAGATTTCAACCCTAGTTCTTGTAACTTGGAGACCGTCAGTTGTGCGGTAAGAGGTCGCACGTTGTCGTGCAGGTGCAACGGGGAAGAGTGATTGACCAAGCTGGTTGGAGACGTGCGAGCTTCTCCATCATTGTGTGCAATTCTTCACAGTACAAATCTGCAGCAGTGCTCATCCCTTTGATAGGAAGCTGTGAAGATTCACGCCGGCGCTTGACCACCAAACAGTGACCATCAATTTTAGGGGTAAGCTCAGGGTAATGTTTAGATGCTGAACCAGGATCCAAACAATTTTGTTGAGCGCTTGTGATAGTCAAACAGAATTAATTTTTCGTAGCAGGTAACAATGCGGTTCAAAATTCCTTCGTATATGTGCAGTGCAAGGCACGTCACGATGCGCTGGCGATCAGTGAGTCCCACGAACTCACCCATTTTTTTATATGATAGGGTGGCAAACGAACATACAGTCCACCTGATGGTAAGTGGTTGCTGTGGCCTATAGACATCTACATCTATCCTCGATTACGAATTAAAATGCAGATGCGTTGTCACCCATGAGGACTAAGATGGAATGCCTCGTTTCCAGTAAAAAGGGTCTCCGGTTCTCTACACTCACCATACGAAACACAGCAGCATTAAGCTACTATTTGACGCTGGTATTCTGTGAGAGCGTGGTCCTTACCCGGTCGAGCCGAACCAGTCGTGCTACGACTATACTACTAATATGGCAGCATGGCTCTACCACGTATAAAATTTTCAAGCTTTTTACCATGCCAATTTGACGTAAATGGACCAATATTGTTTAGATGCTAACGTCGAAAGCTGCTGCTAATACGTAGTAAGTAGTCGTAGATTGACTATCATCAGCTTCCATTCATCATCGTCAACCAAAGATTTCGGACGACCACGTGGTTCATTTTTCAGGTTGAAATTTCCAGAACGGAAGCGGGCAAACCACTGGTGTGTGTGAATAGTGGATGGTGTTTCAATAATGTGTTTCCAAATGTTGTAGATGGGATTGTGAATTTTATCGCAACGTTCATTGGTGTAACTTAACGGCCGGAATTAAACCATTCTATTGCCGGCTATGGTTCCTAAAATAGTTTTAAGGAATAATGGGGTTTCTTACCCAATCTAGCGTGTATAGAACAATAAATACTACCTATTAAGATTTATAAGAAATAAAGAATCTCAAGTAGCGTAACCTCATGAAAAACTGAAGGCGTGAGGTACAACCTCCAATAGATAGAGCGACAACCTAATGAGGAATGTAGAGTCGATGAACGCAAATATAAGTTCGTGCTTGTATTTGAAGTTATAGTGAAATGGAATAATGATTTAAATATTTTATTCTACCTCATCAGCGCCCTTGTGGTAGCAGTGGTAGCAGCGTCGACGAATTTGGGCTCCACGAACTTTCATGTAAGAAAAGTGCTGGTAGGTTGAGGTTATTTATGTCATTAGAATATCTTGCTCTATATGTACTAAGAATTTGGAATATTTAGAGACAATGGTAAGATACCTGACCGTATGACTTTTGTTCCCTTGGGAGAAAGGTAAAACCCAATGTGGGATGCTACTTGCGTAGACATTTTGGCAGTCCCTCACCTCAGGGGTATCGCGTTAAGAGCCGTAGCGGCATCAGAGGCAGCTGAAATAAGTAAGTGACGCAAATATAAAACCTTGAGGGATGACTTTGTGCTATTTGCTATAGAGACTATCGGTGCGTGGGGTTCGCGCTGCTGGTGATAAGATAAGCTAGTTCTTTTATCGTTCAAAGGCTAAGTGTAGCCAATCAGCGAGGAAACGCAGCAGGCGTTCTTGTCACTATACCATGGAGAGTAGGACTGTGTGATAATTTAAGTTTTTGTTCTGTATTGTTTTTTAATAAAATTTTTGAAAATTGTATAATATTCTTTACTGTTATGTAAATAAATAGATAAATAAATATTCTACAGTAAATTGGTAAAGCGTAACTAAATGTCAGCTAACCTAACGTAAAGGATTAATATTGGCAATTATTACCGCTATGGATACAGTATGGGTGAACGGTTTGCAACGTCGAAAGCTATCAACTCGAGAGTATCAAATCCGATGTGGAGTGCAATGTAGGCCAATCGAGCGAATATTGCGATTAATCGGACACAGGTTATCACTACTCTGTTCTATAGGTTGTTTGATATAAGAGCTCATCGTTCAGGAATTTATAACTCGATCACGAGGACACCAATCTCTATATAACATAAAACAAAGTCACTTCTCTTCTGTACGCTTAAATCTTTTAAACTACGCAACGGATTTAGATGCGGTTTTCATCAATAGACAGAATGACTTAAGAGGACGGAGGATTATATATACATACATATATATATATATATATATATATATTTTTTTTTTTATATTATATGTATATATATCATATGTCTATGTTGTCGTGATCCAAATATTACCCGTGCGCAGCTTGGGTGGATCCCTAGTGCAGTAATAATTGAACGTAACATAATATATATTTTTACACGTATAATACTTTGTGTTTTAAAGGGTGATTGTGGAGAACTGTAGACCTCTTTTACTGGTAACGAGGCATTCCATCTTATTCCTCAGGATTGCTTGTGCCCACAGCATCCGCTTACCATCAGGTTTGCTTGTTTGTCGTCCTTACTTTAATAAAAAATAACAAAAGAATATACACTTCTATATTGACTTTTAGGTAAGCAACCCGATTGTAAGTGGATGCTGTGGCCCATAAACATCCACTTTTATTCTGAATTAAGAATCAAAATGCAACTGCGTTATCACCCATGAGGACTAAGATGGAATGTCTCGATTCCAGTAAAAAGGGTCTCCGGTTCTCTACACTCACCATACGAAACACAGCAGTATTAAGCTGTTTACGCTGGCATTCTGTGATATTTATTCTTCTGTGATGCTCTGTGAAAATTAATATAGCTGCAGCTTGACTCTACCGCGTTAAAATTTCTGTTATCAAGAATAAAAATTTTTGGTATATGGAAAAAGCAAGTGCTTAAGTCAGAAGCGAACCAGATAAGCGGTAGTTCCAGCAATTTTTCCCTCAGTGTAACTCTATTTAAATACTTGTGTCAGTGACGTTTACTTATCATTATTATTATTACAGTCTTTCACAAGTCCACGTGGAACGCCACAAAGTACTCTTCCATTTTTAATACGCAGTCTTATTCCATTGCACAGATTTCATGTGCCTTAACAGCAGCATTATCTAAACCCCAACTTTTATTAAAGATGAGAAAAATATTACGGCGTTTATAACTTACATTTAAGAGCTTCTCCCTGTTTCCCGAAATTGCTAGCACTCTTTTTGTTTATAGAATAAGGGTAAAGAATACCCAGTCCACCTGATGGTTAGTAGAGTGCTCTGGCCCATAAACATCTACATCTATTCTCGATTAACAATCTAAATGCAGATGTATTGTCCCCTGAGGACTAAGATACAGACCCAGTAAAAAGGGTCTCCGATTCTATACACTGATCATACGAAACACAGCGGCATTAAACTGCTATTTTACTCTGATATTTTGTGAGAGCGTGGTCCTACCCCGGTCGAACCGACCCATTCGTGCTACAACTATAACATAGTTGAATTTTGCTCTATCTGCCACCTACTCTTACTACTCTTACTGCCAACACTAAATCCAAAACTAGTCGTGTTCACCCGAAGCACGCACATATACATGTACGCATGTAAATTAACATTCAATGGATACTGTTGATGAATATCGTTAAATATTCAACTAATTAAATGCCAAACTCAAATCTGTGTACTCGTATCGTATTCGTCATCGTACTATGTAGTCATTACCAACCCTACAAAACGTGATATTTGTAGGAAGATTTAGAATGTTCTCTAAAATTGATTTTGGCAGCTTATCTTCCGTTTAATATAATGATTGATGTCGTTCTCAACATTGCTACGAGCGCATTTTCGTATTTCAATAGAGATCCAGAATGTAAGAGATTTCTACCTACTTCCCATCCTAATACGTCTTGTAACTATGAATCTTCACCCCGTTACAGTTTGGGTTAAACGGGGCTTATTGTAAAACAATGAATCATTAAAGCATCATCATATAGATACAAGTACAGTATGTTTAAATTATGTATATTAGATGTATTGTATCGTGTAATTAAATTAATAAAAAATCGATAGTTACTTACGAAAAGATGGACGTTAGCACCAGTAGTAGAGGATAGTGAGGTATAAAGTTACGCTTTATACATAAAACCTTTCAAAAGATTTATTTTAAATAAAAAATAAACTCAATGATTTATTATATATATTCATGAATACTTGACGTTCAATAAAAACTAATATAAGTTCGCGGAAAAAGTTTCTTCGTCTTTTTACAAATTTAATTATAATATATATTATATATTATGTGCTATTTTGTTCGATAACTTGTTGCCGTCTTGTAAGTAGTGGCAATCCCGTGGCTGTAGAAATCTTAGAATTTTCTTAAAATCCGTTTACTTAGTTTTATACAATTAACTTGCTTTTGGTACTAAAGCTTTTTTAAACTCGACATTTTTCGATGCGATAACAATAACATCATTTTGTAGTGCATTTTGGATGTGCATTCTCTCATTTACTCTACTGTGCGTAATAATGCACGTAGTAACTTTTTAGCTACGGTTTATTGTTGGACTGAATTGAAAAATATTTTATGGACGTCTTTAAAATTAATTTACGACGATATAAGATGGTGTTACGTGGCAGTGCAGTGGGACGAAGCGAAGTGTTGTTATTTCGTTCCGAGGATACGGGAGTGCCATATGAAGAAATACAAGATTATTGCCTGAGGTTACTAGCGTGCTTGTATCCATTCATTTATAACAGCTTATAAAATTTCTTTGCTGAACATAGGCCTCCCCCATACATTATGGGGAGATTTACCATAGTTCCTACGGCTGGCAAGCGGCAAATTAGTTTTATTTAATTGTCATATATCTAAATTAGTTGAGCAATAATCTACCTTCATTTTATAATTATAATAGATATCAATCTACTATGTAGTAAACCTAGAAGGTTCAAGTTCAGAGACAAAAAGAATGTTAAAATAAAAATTTCAATATCTTTTTCGTTAAATTGATCATAAAAAAGCCTTTTTAACGCTTTTGTACGTACGTTTTTATTAACTCGTTTTCGTGTGTCTTTTCGGGTTGAGTTTAGTAATTGATTTTAATTTATAAATCTTCCCGATGAGATAGAGACTCTCTAGTGGAGACTTGAAATTTTAAACACCGGATGAAAATGTAAGAATATCGAAAAAAAAGTGGTAGGTTAAAAAATAAAACATCATTTTTAAAAATTTCATTTGTAATAAAATTTAAATGACAAGTGCAGTTACAATTTACCTGATACAGTTACAACTACAGTTCACTGTGGCGGTGTAAGAATACCCACTACCCCGTACGGGTATCGTAGAAGACAGACAGAGGGAAACAAATCAAGTGACGGTCAGCAGCATCTTCTTAATGGCAACGTGGTCGACAACAATGGTCTCATATGAGACAATCTAAGGGTATGCCTATGTTAAGCACTGGATTTTAATAGGTTGTAATAGTAACGGTTCACCTGATATAAGCAAGTGGCTCATAGATATCTGAAACCAGTTTTAAACAAAGTACGCTAGAGATGCATTATTGCTTTCGAAGACCAAGGTGGAACCCCTCGCAGCCTGTAATTATTTTGGCCCTCTATGTCATCCAGATAGGGATAGAACAGTAAAAGTACCGGCACTGCTGATTGGTAGCAGAAATAGTAAAGTTGGTAATACTTACCCAAACGAACTCCGAGGCAGGTAAGGAGTTTTACCACATTTATCGTGTTGGAATCGTGATAAACGAAACATTAGCCTTTGAAAAACTTTTAATCTTCTTTAAAAGGCGAATGTTCATCTCTTAATCCCATTTTCAATACCATTCACATTTAAATTATTATTTCTTTGTAGTATCTGTATCTCTTAATATATATTTTAAATACAGTTAGTATCATTAAAACTTCGAAGGATATTTCCTTAACGCGTGAAATTGTCTTGATTGCCTACAACAATATTCATTGTTTATCTTGATGAACGTTTTGTCAAGCGAAATTTGATTGAGATTGAGTCATGTATAGACAATGGATAATAGATTAAGCTTAAACAAGCAATTATGAGCGTCGTTATAAGAGATGATATTTTTTTAGATATTTTCTTCTCGATTACCCGTTAACAGTTCACCACTGGATATAGCCTCACCTATAGAAGGCAGTATTTATTGTCATCGCTAGGATTGGAAACGGGTTGCCAACTGTAGTTTTTTGTTATTTTGAGTTGTTATCAGCAAGATTCTACTAAGGTGGCAAGGCAACTTCCCCACTTTGAGCCAATTTATGGGGCAAGCCTATGTGGAGGACTTGTATAGGCTGTAATGCAGTAGATGAAATGGAGGCCAATATAATATTTTAAAGTAAATTCACAGATTAATGACTTATTGGGAGTAAAAACTTATTTTATAATTTTTGAAACATTGAAATAGAACGGCAAGTTGATTTTGCTTAGAGACCTCTCTAAGCAAAATAAACCTTAAGTTACTCATCGGCTTTGACTTCGTTAACGCTTTTGCAAAATCAAGTTAAGCATTTGATTATTCCATTCATTAGTTATTTATTACAAGCTTTAGGTATGACTCTGGTTATACAGGAGAGAGGTAAAGCGCTAGCGTGGGTTGCTACGTGCGTAGACACTTTGCCAACCTCTCATCTCAGGTGTGCCTCGATTAGAGTCGAGGCGACATCAGATGCGGTTGAATTAAGTGGCGCAAATTTGAGCCTCAGGAAAATTACTACATACGGGTATTTGTACTATTTGTCACACAGATGAACAAACTATCGGTCCTGAGGTCCATGACTTGCATAGAATACTATAATACACAATAGAATGGCTGTCAACCTTATTTTGCACCGAGGTTCGGCGTCGCCGGGAGCACACATACAATCAATTACGTGGTATTATCAGTTAATAACTACTACAAACCCGATTCGCTGTGTAGACAGACGGATTTTAACACATATTTATTGGTAAATAGCGTGCAATTTGGCATTTTCTAAATATTTTGCATGGAAATTTGGAAATGATTGTAACGTCAAAACACATCTTGTGTTGACATTTATACGTGTGAATTGACGTGTTAGTGATATTTTAGTGGCTACGCGGGCTCTGCCCACACCCCCGTTCTATAATGCATGTGTTATAGTATTTTATGGTGACTTGTCATCGCTGCTGATGATAAGAGTGCTGATCCTTTTCTCGCTAAAAGGCCAACTATAGTCGTTGAGTGAGGTTTCGTGGCACTACACCGCGAAGAGTAGGACTCTATGATAGTATAAATTTTTTAATTTTGGTTTTTTTATTATGTTGCGAAATATTGTATTATAACGACTTGGACCGGTTTCGCCTGGATATAGTGTACCTATTGATGTGGCGTTATATAGATTTAAGATATTCAAAGACCATATGTTTTATAAATTTTACCATATATTTCATATATATGGTAAAATTTCTAAAAAATATTATAACTGTGTGATAAAGAAAGAGTGTGGTTTGCAAGATGATGCGGTGACCAGGATTAAGAAAGGAATGCTTCGGTGGTTTGGTCATGTAGAAAGAATGAATGCGGAAAGACTGACAAAGCAAATATTTACTAAAAATGGGCCAAATTAAGAGTACCCTTAACCGACGAGCATGTGTGCGTAGGTATATGGATGTGGAAGAGGCGAGAAAAGTATGTCAGGATCGTGCTAAATGGAAGTCTGTAGTCTCTGCCTACCCCTCTGGGTGACAGGCGTGAGTGTTTATGTATTATGTATGTATGTATATTTCATATATTTAAAAAAAATTGCATAGAGGGTTTTTCGGATAAAATTATAATAGCCTTGACTGCCCCTCCTGGCATTGCTCTTTACCTGCTTGTAAATTTTCAGCACAATCGGTTCAGCAATTCCGAATATAAGCGCGGAGAGACAGATAGACAAAAAATTTAAAAACTTTTTTTTAAAAATATTTTTTTATATATTTTTTAAATAAAGCTGGTTTATTTGTTCTTAAGCTGGCTTTCTACTACGGGATATAATATATATTATATCGCGAAATATAAATTATATCCCACGATTGCCCTTCACACTGTGAGATATATCTTTTAACCAGTGTGCGTTCGTCATTGGAGGATCTGAGGACGTAGCAGAGGCGCGGAAGGGTGTGCGGGGCACAGGAGATGATATGTAATATGAAAATATCGCTCGGTCAATCGAAAAAATATTAATAGGTTGGGATGCACTATATTTTATATCTCAGTGGAAACGGTTCCATTTAAAAGTACAGTGAGCGGTATTTATTTATATCTCGAGATGTAATATAAATTATATTATATCCCATAGTGGAAAGTGGGCTTTAGACTGTTGTATTTGGTTTTATTTTTTAATAGAAGTAAGAGTAGTAATACGCCTACATCTATGTAGCATACTTTGTCACGCCTGAAGACTGAGAGGGAATGCATAGTCAATAGCATACCATGGGTCGCTGCCGCCCGGAAACACTAGACTCAAAAATGCAGTCCATTACCCTCCACATTACCTTGTTCGCAAGATAATGTTGTTAAAACTTTTCTATAGTTTATAGCTTTCGTCACCCCATGAAACACAACATCATTATGCTGCTTATTCTGTGAGACTATGTTCCTTCCCCGATCGAGCCAACCTATTCGTACTGGTGTTTGGCTACGTACTACGTAGTTGTTTACTCATTAAATTCATGCATAATTTAAAAGGTGATATTGATGTAAGTGATAATAGTGTTTTATCATAAATATTTTGGGATGCGTAGGTATTAGGTACCTATAATTTACCGAACCCAGGTGTGCTACGACAAAGTTGTAGGCCTTTCTCAAAACAAGGACTTTAAACATTCAAACTTTGTGAAATGTTGTGAGATGGTCTATGAAATAACGATGCATAATGTAGTATATTATGTCATATGACTATTTTTGATTTATTAATGAACTGGCCACTTTAAACTGTAATACTAGTAAGCAGTAACAGCTTCACTTCGAATAATATCTAAATTAAATTTTATATTTAATTCCTTTTTCTAAATCAGTTATTCATTTGTTTATTCGGTTTTTTTGCATCATAGCTATAAACTAGAGTTTATAGTTTTAAATATAGCTATGATATGATCTTAGAAGAAAATTAGTGTTATTTTTACAGTTTGAGTTTCGCACTGTCAACGCAATATCATTAATGCTTTCTTTTGGGAAATGAGTGAACTTTGTTGCCACCTGGAAGAGGAGATAATGGTAAAGTGAAGGCGATAGTGGGTGCGGATCCGACTCAAACTATGACAGAGACGTCGGCTTCAAATGTCAGAGTCAAACTAGACGCGAGTTAAAAATGTCGACATCACCCTAGGCTAGCACCTCGTAAGCAATGATATCAAAATGAAGGATAGGCCCATCTAAATATTTTACTCATAACTTTTTCATACAAGAAAAAGTAGCGCATCTGTCGCAATGCAAACGTCATATCAAAACACAACGTAACCAGGGTCGGATTTCGTAGTACAATTATCCAAATTGTACTATTATTTAATAGTTTGTAGTACGGTAATAATACTATTCGATAATACCAAATTTTACCTAAAGTTCGACTTGTATTATTATTAGGTTCTTTTACATTTTAATATTAAGCCTACGATATCAAGAATTTCTGTATTGTACATGAGTACCGCGGTTTTATAATAAAATTAGAATCAGCTCCCTTTCTGGTCAATAGATCGAGCATCGATTATGTTACATCCTTGATACAACTATAATGAGGGGCTACCACGATAAAAACTATATGCTCCAGAAATTTTATGAATCAGATTTTCAGATTCAATTAAGCAGATATGGTTTCTTTTATACTCTTTTCGTTTTACACTTCTTGAATATAAAATATATTAGGTACCATTTTCAAAATTTAACCTACACTAAGTTCTTTAGAGAAAAATTAAACAGAAATAAAAATAAAACCGTCAAAAAACGAAACGTATAGATAAACTAGACGCGTTACGCCAAAATCCCGGCACGTGGGAGAAAAGAAACATGAAACGTCAAACGTGATATATATATTTTTTAAATAGTATAATTTTATTTTCCATGTACAATATTTTTGACGGTCTGAATCCAATCCTGGCCTAATCTTGGTAACGTAACTAAACCAACTGTAAAATAAAACTTTAGAAATGCGTTTATATAATAATTTAATTGTAATAAAATTAATATAAGGTTATTTACCGATGAAACGATATCCCATGTTTTTTTAATCTTTGTATCGTAAAATTGCATTCTTTTACCATGCAACTAGACATATTTGTGACAGGCAAATCTGTCCTGCGCGCGCACCACTGTCGACCGATTCGCGTTGGCCATAAACTGTAATTTTAGGGCCAGCGCACTGGTCCGTTTTAGTTGTTCGGTCGGCCCGATCCTTACGCTAGTAATATTTAAGTCAATGCTCGTAAGTGCCCCTCTGGCGGCTATATCATAATATATATAAATTACGTATCACGTTGTTTGTCCGCGATGGACTCCTAAACTACTTAACCGATTTAAATCAAATTTGCACACCGTGTGCAGTTTGGTCCAATTTGAGAGATAGGATAGTTTTTTTTGCCGATAAGTGACCTACAATTTCTTTTCGAATTTAAGGATTTTTTTAAGGCATAACAACGTCTGCCTGGCAAGCTAGTATTATATAATATTATAACTACCCATTTTGCAAATAAAAGTAAACAAGAAACAGAATATAGGGGAGCAATATTCCTCTCTCTCTCACACAATTCAGAAATAATAACAAACTGCGGTTGCCAGTCCTCCTGCATCGTAATTTATGCCAAATAGGGGAGATCCCTATGAGGGTTGCGTGGGGGGGGGGCAGCTATGTTTAAGAGTACCTTTTTCAAGTTTTTTATTGACAAAATTTTAGCTCAAGCATATTTGAATTTTTAAACTGCAATGTTTATTACATTACGTAATATGTTTTAATATGTATACCATACCTATTTAAAATAATATATTACGATTCACATAATACTGTGTACAACTTATAAATATTGGAGTATACTTTTCCATTTCTTCACCTACTCTTATTTTGAAAATAAATTTGTATTAAATGTTTAATAACTAGGTACACTTGCTTAACTTTCTTATATAATTTGTAACAAGGTAGAGTATTTAAATACAATAAACATGTCTGCGGCTGAAACTTACACTAGCTATTTAGGTACGTAGGCACACATTAGATACAAAATTTATCTGTAAACGTTTTTAAATTCGACGCGTGTATGTTTTTATGCATTTTAACGATTTCTCGGAAAAAGCTGAACCGATCATAATAATTCTTCTTTTTATTATACTATTTCTTCAGGAATGTTACCATAGTTTTAAAAGCTATTATATATAAATTAACTGCTTCGTTGGTCTAGTGGTTGTACTAGTGTGAGTGCTGATTATGAGGTCCCGCTGTGTATGCCATTTGGGCACTATAATCCTGTCCTGCGCCGATGGCTAGTCTGCGTTGAGGCTGGCCGCCGTGACCGAAATTCGGTCGGCAGGACATTATTATTATTATTATATAAATTATTATTTTTTTGTTCTAGTAGTCGATCATATTTTCATTTTAAAATTTGAAATTATTGTAAAATATTACGCGTTTGTTTAATTTACTAGAGATTAAATTTTGACATACTCTTTTTAATAAATCCAAGATTTCATTGTATCCATAACTATATTTAAAAAGTCAACATTATTTATTTAAAGAAATAAAAACAAAACTAAGATTATAATAGCAAAAATAATTAATTCCAAATGATACAACTTATTAGTTTAAATAATACAAATAAAATTATGTATAGCCCCGCTAGCTTTTCATTGCTTTTGTAAATAGGTTACATCAATTTGAATAACCAAGGCCTCGGTCTCGACTATTAAGTTGTGGACTTTTTGCTTTCAAATCTGAATTGGTGAAATAATAAAATCTACAGATTCACAATCAATATTATTTTTAATTACAATATTTCGCTATTGCTAATCTTTGATATTTGGTATTGTAAAGGTACATAGTCTAAAGCAGTAATTTTTTAAATTCTGTACGCTTTTTTTTAAAAAGAACACGTCAAAAACTTATTGCATTGCTTTTTATTTTTCACGTGTTATTATTTTTGTGTCGGCGTAGGATTTTGAGTTTAGTGTGGTCTTTGCTATCGTAAAATGCAGTAACAATTTTATTGAAAAATGGAGAAGCTTCTTATCGAAGTAATTACCTAAAGAAATTGTGGCTATGGTGATAATTATTGTTTTATAGCTAATATTGACATTTAAAAAAAATATTTTAATCATAAATATTAAATAAAGATTTCTCCAAGTTTTTAGGTACTGATATATTAAAAACAAACTCAAGTAATTCTAAATCCGACTTGGATGAGCTGCTCTCGGATATTCATCATCCTTAAAATAATTTCAAAATTTAACTTACACAGCAAATTTATTTTAATAATAATCTAATAGTTGATGTAGTTTGCTTTTCAAATAAAGTATTGGAACCGATAAAATTTGGCCAGTTAAATAATCTACCCAAAGTTTAGACGGAGTTTCCTTATATTACGATGTTCGGAAACGCACTTTCACAAGTTAACGAACCAATAGCACTAATGAATAGTTAAACCATTGATTATTAGAAGTACCTTATCCGGGCATAGGTTTTACTTAATTTGCAGAAATAAATAAAAATTGTTCTATATCAATTATTAGTAGTAGCAGTATTAATTTGAATTTTGAAATTTGATACCATTTAAAAAAATAATTTTCAAATTTAAAGTGAGAATTTTATTTTTAAAATTGACATACTTATTCACTCATTAGTTTATTCAGTAATTACAGCTTATGATAAGTTCACAGCTGAACATTGTCCTATGCCATAGATCGCCTCAGAGTGGGGGTTTTACCACAGTTGCCACGGCTGGCAGGCGGGTCGGCGACCGTAGTTTGTATTATTATGAGATGTTATCAAGAACACTTTACATTCTAACGATTTAATTAAATCTTAAAATTAATCGCATCGCATCGGTGTTGCGTGGGGACGGACAAGGACGGGTTGTAATGCACTTGCATTACAACCCGTCCTTGTCCCTCCGCGTATGCGTAAGTATTTCCCCGTAACAAAGCCTGAAGACAGCAGCAGAGTGTTTCAATCTTATGGACGCCACACACGCTCAGTTAAACTAATCATTCCAACTGATCAGTTCAAACTAAAACTGTTGATATTTTTTAAAATATCGGATTTTCGATATATCCATGAATAAACTTATATGTAAAACTCCGATATTAATATATTTATAATGATTGATATATCGAAAATGCACTATTTTAAAAGATATCAACAGTTTTAGTTTGGACTGATCAGTTGGAATGATCAGTTTAACTGACCATGTGTCCATTAGAGTTATTTCAGTTATCAAGGACATGGGCTCATAGAGAGATACAACTATTGAGAGAACTGTCTTCTTTGACGCGTCTCTGGATCGGCGATAAACAACCCACAAGGGGCCAGAAATCGGGAGCGAGAAATGTCTCTTTGTGTTTTGTAGGAACTAGGAGTACGTGCGATTTGAAATTAGTTGTCCTGTTGGACTCCGGACGCTACAAATGTTTGAAGATCGGATCCTCTATGCACAAGCACAACTCATCTTCTTCCGACGTACTTTTGTCCAAACACATGGAGTTTTACCGGCGGTTCGGTAGTTACAGACGTGTCTCGATCGATGTCTCTTCTCAACAAGAGCAAAAACAATTAGTCTTTATCGATCTTGCTGCGGATCTTTACGGAAATAGGTTTCTTATCCACACCCTTTTGTTTTGGATCACAAGAGGGTGCCGGACGTGAAGTTTTCCAAGAAACATCCGCAAATGTCTTCCATTATTGTGAGGTTGTCGTCGGTTGAGGAGTATTCGAGCGGTCTGTCAAAAGCTTAGACGGTGATGCAAAGACTAGGTAACACGGCCTTCCTAGTTTCACGTTCATCAACCCGCCGACAGACGGTTTTAGGTGATGGAGTAGCAACCATTGGTGAAATAATAGAACGTTGAACGTTGATGTTGAGTTTATGTTGCGCAAAATAGTGATCTTTTCTTGGCTCTGTTTGGACTCGGTCGGATTTTTCTAGTTGTCGGAGAGTTTGACTTGACTTTCAACGTGGTGATGTATTTCAATAATCTGGTCATGTCCACGTAATCGAACGTTAAGGGCTGGAAAGTTGCCTAGCTTGTTGTGATCACGTGCGACAAAATTTAGGATGTAATCACGGTCGGTTGCAATGAACAGCCCGAAGATGTCTTGCAGGTCTTTCTTACCGCATCCATCCCTCTAAAGTTCCAATATAACTAATTTAATGATGAAGTCGTATGTCATATGCTAAAAACTAGATCAAAAATAATATTACTTTTAATCATGCTGAATATATTGAAGTTATTTTCAATACGGGATTGTCTATTTTATCTATTTCAAATATAAGGTTGCTGCCTGTGTAATAGAGCCGTCGCCGGCACGGCTTCCGGTAGCTTTCAAAAGACTAATCGATAACCTGTTGATATCCGCGGTAAATGGCGTCCGCCTATTTTTCAACAGATATGAATTTACATTTATATGATGTAAGCGTAAAATTTTTCATGAATATCTTGTTACAACATTATATAAACAAAAGGAGTCATTAATTTAATAGTAAAAGAAACGGAAAAATTACATCTAAGTTATTTTTGCGAACTGAAAATTTAAATTCAAATATTTTGTTAGAAATTATCCTTATAGATAATCTAGACTTTCGTGGACGAAACCGAAATTTTTATTTTTAAAGTTATGACATTTTACTGATTAACTACCGTTTCAAAACGAGATTTAAATGGGGTAGAATAGCCAAAAACTTCTTAAGCAAGAGAGCAATTCGACATCGCTCACACTTTATTATTATTAACAATTACTTCTTGACAACATATTCGTAAGACCTCTGATAATCCACGAGTTTATTTAAACTACAGCAACAAATAATAAGCTGTTTGAAAAATTTGCTTATGTTCACCACGCTCGGTGTTTGGATTGGTGATATTAAAACCGCTCTAAACTAATACTGATAATATAACGCTGCCCCTAGATTAATAGTCTGTATTTTTTTTCATCGTTCAATTTATATTACAAAAATTATAATAAAGAACTTAACTAAAATAATAATTAAAATTATAACAACTTCGATTAAAACTAATTATATACAATATAAAAAAGAAACTATAATATAGAAAATCTAAAAATAAAAATTTAAATCGTCAAAAAGACCTGCTCCCCGTGGTATAGTGCCAAGAACGTTGGCTGCGTTTCCTCGCTGAATAGCTATACTTAGCCTTTGAGCGAGGAAAGAACCAGCCCTCTTATCACCAGCAGCGATGACCAGTCGTGGATACAGTTCCTTTAGAAACTTCATTGCACGTGGACCCCACGGACCGATAGTCTCTACAGCAAATGGCACAAATATGTAGTCATTTCTCAAAGACTCATATTTGCGCCGTCTGTATTTAATTTTGGCATTTTTGACTGGATATACTCGTACAGCCATTAGTGTGTCACTGTAGCCTCGTTCGTTAATGAATTTGATGTATCCCACCAATAATATTTAATTTTATTCCTTACCATCATTTAGTGGTTGGTGCTTCATTTAATGTGACTGGATTAGTTTTTATTATTAATCGTTTGTCATATATTAATATTATCCATTTATTCATAATCATTACATCTCATTATAAGCCTACTGCTGGATACAGGACTCCCCTTTTACTTTGTTTTTACTTTGATTGCTACAAAGTACGGCCCGTAGCCACCTGCATCCGGAGACTACCTACCTGTAGTTTTTATTCGGCCGTCATTACTAGAAAGTACTGTAGGGGTCAAACTACGCTGCACATGCGGCACATGAACGAGGCTGCCACTTCTGCACCTTTACGGGAGACCTTAAGTTTTATGGGCTCATTTCGCGTTAGGTTGTAGTGTTGAATAATATCGCTGATATGATATTTTTTTCATTTATAATATTAATAATATTGCTTAAGCAAAGCATTACAATGTATGTTAATAGCATTTAAAAACCACTTAATTTTAATACCAGCCCAAAATAGTAGCTTAATGCTGCTGTGTTTCGTATGGTGAGTGTAGAGAACCGGAGACGCTTTTTACTGGAAACGAGGCATTCCATCTTAGTCCTCACGAGTGACAACGCATCTGCATTTTGATTCGTAATCGAGGATATATATAGATGTCTATGGGCCACAGGAAACGCTTATCATCAGGACTGTGTGCTAGTATGTCGCTTTATCCTATAAAAAAAAGTTTATACCAGAGGTATCAAGAGTTTACAATTTAACACAGATATAACTTAAGTTGGCTTACAATTAATAATAATAATATTAAAGAAACCATTATATGAAAAACACGCTTTAATTTAAAGTGAGAGTAATTTTTTAGCTTTTACTCAATATTTTCCTGCGTGACATTACCATCTTATTTCAATAACAAGTTATTGGTAAGCCGAGGGATTAGGAAGCTATTTGTTCGCCTGCCGAAAGCATTGCTGGCGAGCGATTTTCAGACCCTGTTCTTTGAAGTTGCTCAAGTTAGTGTATATATAGGGGTTCAATCGGGGTTTGTAGAGATTTATTAAAAATGGCTTTTTAGTAAGGTTTTTTATACCGGCATATGTATTGGTAAGGTTTACAGTGCTTGAAAAGACTACTGGCATTTTATTGGCAACTATTATTTTATGTATTTTTACTTATAAATTATGGATCTAATCGAGATATGATCTGTAAGCTCGGCCGTAGTTATTGAGATCGAATTGTACGAGCTACTTCGAAATATTAATGTAACTTTAAACGGAATGCGATTTTTTATGGAATAAAGATGACAAACCAACACACAGTCCACCTTATGGTAAGTGGATGCTGTGGCCCAGAGATATCTCCATCTATCTTCGATTAATAATAAAAATGCAGATGCATTGTAACTCTAGAGGACTAAGATGGATTACCACAAAGCACGGTCCTGAGCCACCTATATCCATCGACTTCCTGAACGCCTTACCAGGTCGTCACCATCGCCATCTAGTAGGGGGTCGCTTCACGTCGTCTACCGGTACGAGGCTGCAATTCGAAAACCTTTTTGCCCCATCGGTTGTCGGTACTTTAAGCTATATGGCCACTTTAGCTTACTTTAGGCTATGTCGGTCACTCTGGTTGTACAGCGGATATACTCATTTTTAAGTTTATCACACAGAGCAACCCCGAGCATAGCACTCTCCATAGCTCACTCAACGACCATGAACGTCCTCATAAGGCCAGCAGTGAAGGACCACATCTCATATCCATAAGTCATCACTGGCAACACGCGCTGGTTATACAATCTCGTTCTCAGGTATACCCGAATTACGGAATGTTTGACTTTTTGCTAGCATTAATGTCTAGTCCAACATTATGACACCATTTTGTTCGGACATCTAGGTCAAACTGCATAAGGATATAAGCCCTTCGTGACTTTTATCACCAGTTACAGGGCAATGTCATCCACAAGCTGGCAACACGTGCAGTTGGAAATGCAACTACCATAACTGCCACAACATGACATTTACGTAGGACCAACAATGGATTCTAGTACCGAATCTTGTGCCGCACCTTGTTCGTCACTAACATAGGCTTGTTGTAGCTGTTTTTACATTCACAGATAATGTTCGGTTTCTTAGGTAATTTGGCACCAATTGAGCAAGAGCCACCAAAATTAACGCCATTTCAGTCAATCCGCTGAGCTAAGTCAATTCCTCCTCTTGTTCTCCTGCGCATATCCTAACATAGCCCATTCTATCACTCACCCTTCGTCTGTTGCACGTTCGTATCCCGGCGGATGTCAAGATGGCCGATTGTGACCGATACTGTGGACCCGACGGGAAACGAGCGCAGACCAGTAAGACACATTTCGCGCTATTTTTAACCGTTGAAATATTTCTCTCTCCTTTTATCGTGTACTAAAATGCTAAGGAGTAAATGGGCTAGCAATAATCACACCTTTTACAATAGGGCTCTGTAATATGAGACCCATTTTATGACTCACAGAGCGATAGTACTTTGTACCTAAGTTTGAAAACATGTGTTGTGTAAAAATATTGTATTTATTATATTATAAGCTGT
Organism: Parnassius apollo; assembly: GCA_907164705.1. NCBI lineage: Eukaryota > Metazoa > Arthropoda > Insecta > Lepidoptera > Papilionidae > Parnassius > Parnassius apollo. The sequence goes on along the minus strand of CAJQZP010001207.1, from coordinate 3,963,496 downwards.
AAATAAAAATAAAAATAAAGACAAAATATCTTATTCGTTTTATTTCGTAAAGAAAAATATAAACTTTTAGACGTTGCCATATTTAGATTGAAGACTGCAGCTGTAGTTTAGTCTTTTGATGAAGAAAATTTAAAGAAAACAATAGAATAGGTATTTAACACAGAATTATGAATAATTTCAATTAAAATAGAATATATTTGAATCTAAAGAAAAAAGGCCAAAACCAAGCCTGCGTCTGTTGAACGACCGGGAAACCATCAACAGTATCGAAGTTTTTGTTCAACAGTTGAAGGGGTGACTTTGAGTTTCCTAATTCGGTCACGTTTCGGTTAGTAAGTTCTCCCTGTCAATGTGCACTTTTTTTGATGTTCTTTGAGGTATATCGGATAAGAACATTAAACAAAAATAAATTTAATGCATATTGTAACTTTTTCGGGTTGTGCTTAAAACCGGTTTACTTAATTCGGCTTATATAACACCATAAAATCTGTAGAAATGGTTGACAGAACATATAAGTTGTGGATTAAAATTTATAGGTCAGTTACTCATTGTCAATATCAGATGAAGGTGTGAGTTACGAAGTTATGGGCAAGTTATTAATAAAATACTTTCAACTTAATACTGAATACATATTTTATCATTAACGTTTTTACTTAATATTTTTTGTAATATTTTACATAAATCTTCTCAACTTTAGATAATAAAAATACAATAAAGCGTTATTCATTGAATGTTTATAAATTTATGAGGTAATAAAAATTTCGTCGTAGCTGATAAGCTTGTTGTTTATTTGTGAAAATTTTAGTGTGAAGATAAAAAGAAAAGAGTAGTAATAATTACGAAATAATGCTTGGAAGCTTATAGAATAACTTTAAGTGAAAAAAAGAAAGAAAAACCTGTGTATGTTTGATTTTGGAGCTCCAAAATAAATTTGACGTTTTTAAGTTTTGCGAATGAATGAGTAGAGCCACGTTGCAGCTATAACTGTTGTACCGCGAATGAGTCGGTGCGACCGGGGTAGAAACACGCTCTCACAGAATACTAGCGTAAAATAGCAGCTTGAGGCTGCTGTGTTTCGTATGATGAACGTAGAAAAGTGACTCTTTTTTTCTGAAAACGAGGCATTCCATCTTAGTCCTCAAGAGTAACAACGCATTTGTATTTTGATTCTTAATCGAGGATAAATGAAATTATCTATGAGCCACAGCATCCACTTACCATCAGGTGGTCTGTGTGCTCTTTTGTTACCCTTATTTTATAAAACGGACTACATTTGTAGATATAATAAATCTGTACCGTTAGAACAGTTTTTAGAATTTAAGCTTAAGAGTTTTATTAAAACGTAGACGTTTTAATAAAACTTAAGCTTAAATTTTTTCACTCACATCAAGGAATGAAAAAGTTGGCTGACTAAGATTGAACCGTCTACCGCGAATGTCAAACAGGTCAAGATGATTTTAACGACCTCGCCGCTTCAAATGCAAAAAGGGACAACGGTACTCGCACCTAAGATGATACAAAGTAAATTAAGTAGCACGATGTAAATTTAACACACTACTTACCTAGAGTAATAAACTAAAACTAATGGTCATGTCATACATAAAAGTGACTGCTGTATGGTGGCAGCTAAAATTAAGTTTCACAAGAGAATTTTTATTTTAAAAGGTCTAACGTTTAACCAATATGATAGTAAACATGTATTCAAACTAAACGGTGTATTTCAACTTCAACTTGTAGCAACTGTTCCTTGTACAGCCAAAGAATGGAATAATTTTACCCTGTTTGTCTTTCGTCAATTACAATTCCACGTCAACGTCCAATTACAATCAAGGTGTCTTCAAGGCAAGAGTGAATAGGTTTTTGTTACGCTAACATAGTGGCATTTACTATGTATAGCATCATCACCATTTGCCATCTATCACAGCTGTCAAAACTGCCTTTTATAAGTAAAAAAGCGTTACTAGAGATAGAGATTACTAAAATGTCTATTAACTCTTGCCTTCATCATCATCATCATTACAGCCCTTCACAAGTCCACTGCTGAACATAGGCCTCCTCCAAGTAGTGCCAAAAGCACGGTCCTGAGCCACTTGCATCCATCGACTTCCTGCATGTCTTACCAGGTGGTCACCCCATCTATTGGGGGGTCGTCCTACACTACGCCTACCGGTACGAGCCTGCCACTCGAGAACCTTTCTTTCCCATCGGTTGTCGGTTCTTCGAGCTATATGGCCGGCCCATTGCCACTTCAGCTTACTAATCCGTTGGGCTATGTCGGTCACTCTGGTCACGCAGAGAAACTCCGAGCATAGCCCTCTCCTCATAGCTCGTATAGCTCCTTGATCTTGCAGAGTACAAAATAATTGTAGTGATGTGAAATCTCTGCATGTTTTGACAATATAATTGAATACTAAGGAATTAGTTTCGTTTGTCAAACAACAGAAAACATTAAATGGCTAGTTTGCACCATTTCACGGGATTCTCATGAGAGAAGACAGCGAAAGAAACTCAGTAAAGCATTCTTATTTAAAAAAAAAAGAATGTCTAAATGGCAAAGCATTCTGCTATAACAACACACATTTAAGGATTAAGCTTACTGTAAAATTTAAAGCTTAAACATATTAGTTACGGTTATGAAGGCATAACAATAAATTAGCTGAGGTTACCTGGAAAATATAAAGTAAGAGAGATTCGACTATGTGTTATGAGTAAAATAATGCAGTCATATAAGTCTATGGACAAAATTACCTTCTCGAAACCTTATAAAGTACAACAAGACTTTGTCGAGTCTTTTTAATCGACTTCAAACAGGATTAGGTTCTCATTTCGAGCGCATTTTATTTTGTATGTTACGCGATACCTTGCCAGATTGTCAATTTAAGATTGTATTTTAATTACTCTTTATTTATTAAATAAGCTTTACCTCCAGTGTGTCCCATTAGTTTTTCTCAAATTGAATTTAGGATGACAAATTAGTACACAGTACACTCGACGGAAAGTGGATGCTGTAGATTTATTTTCTGTTGCATTGTTACCCGATTATATTGTAATATCTCGTTGGCAGTGAGAGTGAAAGTGGCAAACCAAATACAGAAGCGTTATGCATTTATTTCACGATGCGCTGTGCTTCCTCGGATGAGCTGACCTGTTTGTGCTGTGGGCTTATTACGCCGCTACGTAAAAAACGTAACAGCTTAAGCTGTTATATAGTTTGTCTTATCACCCCACGCTGAAGTTATGAAGAATTTAAGCAGCTGGCTTTGGTGAATGCAGGGGAAGTAATGAGATAGGAAACCGCTGTGGGCCTGTGGGATTTACCTACGTATGTTGTAAGACCGTGATTTGCGGCATTTCACATGTACCTCTCTTACGAATGTAAGAAATGTGCGTAGAATGTAATGAATTGATGGATTTCTTACGCCGCCAGACTCATCTGCACACACATGACATTCACGTGATATCACAGAATAACAGCGAAAAATAGCAGCTTAATGCCCTTGTGTTTCGTATGGTGAGCGTAGAGAGTTGGAAACCATTTTTTACCGACTTCAAAAAGATGTGTTACCGCACAACATTTTTCTGGGTGAACCGATTTTGAGGACTCCTTTTTTACCTGAAAGCTGGTGCTTCTCGTGTGGGCCCATATAAATTTAATCAAGATCTGACCAGCAGTTTTCGAGTTATCTTTAATAATGCGTATTTGATTGACTTGGAATACATTGATGGTGTCCTCATTTTAATTATATTGAATTCAGATATATAAATTTTTTAATTTTACCACTTATACTGGAAACGAGGCATTCCATCGTAGTCCTCAGGGGTGACAACGGATCTGCATTTTGATTCTTAATCGAGGATAAATGTAAAAGTCTAAGCCACAGCATCTACTTACCATTATGTAGACTGTGTGCTCTTTTGTTAGCCTTATTAAAAAAGAAAGCGTGGCAAATCAACACTTCAAATTGCGATGAATTATTTCATTGGAGTCAGCGACCCGTATTCCACGTGTACTTTGAAATTTGAATTATCTTAAACTTGCAATGATGCATACACTCAGTGTAAATTTTCTAGTTGGTAAGACTCCATTTCTACCAGTAAAATTGCAAGCTGCGAGGAATTCCATTTTAGTCCTCAGAAGTGACAATGTATCAGTGCATTTCTTTGTTTGACGTCGGATGCAGGTGTCCATGACATGCAAAAGCCACTTATTACATTTACCACCATTAGGTAAAAAAGCCCAATAAAAACGTTTTTAGAATGTGTGTTAAGAATTCTTTGGCACGAATTATGATTTTTTTTTTGTTTGGGACTTATAGCTGGTCCCTTCCCATCGGACTTACAACATAAAAGGATGTGCCAACAGCTCGTCGTAAAAAGCGGCTAATGGGATATTAAGTTTGTAATCTGTCTAGCCGTTTTATTATATATTTTCTTATTATAGGCGTGAAGAATTTTTTTTGCTTAAGTTCAAAAACTATAATGTTATATCATTATAATCTTTGACTTCAGGGGCTACGAAGCCACAGGTCGAATTCTGAAGGAAACAAGTGATTTTATAGCCTGCAAATAAATGTTCCAGATCAATGTTTGCAATTTATGCAATATGCTTAAGTCGAGGTCTTGCACGATTTCAAATTCGTTTTTCACCCGCGCGTCCCGCAGTGGGCGGAGCGCAACCGGCTGTCGGAGAGCGCCCTGTGAACACAGTATGAGCAAAGCAAGTAGACAATTCACCTCCAGACAAAAACTTTTCCGTGAGGTCTACTGTTCTCAACACTACTAGGTATTATAGTAATAATATTTTGAGTACCTACTCACTAATATCAAAACTGTTTACAATATCGGTAGTCTGGACATCATACTGCATTTTAATTATCAATATTTTATTAAAGTCAGTTTTATGATGAGCAGGTACTTAGTCAACTATTTACATACATAAACATTTAAAACGCCAACTCACAAATTCTAAAAAAAACCAGAGTTTCGTTGGCAAAATAGCTAAAATAAGAGAAAAGAATAGTTTCAAATAAAACCATTAGAAAATCAAATTTATTTTACTGTTTTCTATTACCTTACCACCGGACTTGATGGAGTGACCTGAAGGTGTACTTTGGTAATCGGTATTGGAACAGGTCGCCGAGTACAACTAGGTGATAAGGTGTGCCGAGTTTGGTCTCGTTTTGTTAGAAATGACGAGCCCTTACCTCCGGACTTGATGGAGTGACCTGAAGGTGTACTTTGGCAATGGGTATTGGAACAGGTCGCTGAGTACTACTAGGTGTGCCGAGGTTGGGCTCGTTTTGTTAGGTATGATGAGTCCTTACCTCCGGACTTGATGGAGTGACCTGAAGGTGTACTTTGGTAATCGGCATTGGAACAGGTCGCCGAGTACTACAAGGTGTGCCGAGTTTGGGCTCGTTTTGTTAGGTATGACGAGCCCTTACCTCCGGACTTGACGGACTGACCTGAAGGTGTACTTTGGTAATCCGCATTGGAACAGGTCGCCGAGTACTACTAGGTGTGCCGAGTTTGGACTCGTTTTATTAGGTATGACGAGCCCTTACCTCCGGACTCGACGGAATGACCTGAAGGTGTACTTTGGTAAACGGTATTGGAACAGGTCGCCGAGTACTACTATGTGTCCCGAGTTTGGGCTTGTTTTGTTAGGTATGACGAGCCCTTACCTCCGGACTTGATGGAGTGACCTGAAGGTGTACTTTGGTAATCGGTATTGGAACAGGTCGCCGAGTACAACTAGGTGTGCCGAGTTTGGTCTCGTTTTATTAGGTATGACGAGCCCTTACCTCCGGACTTGACGGAGTGACCTGAAGGTGTACTTTGGTAATGGGTATTGGAACAGGTCGCCGAGTACTACTAGGTGTGCCGAGTTTGGGCTCGTTTTGTTAGGTATGATGAGTCCTTAACTCCGGACTTGATGGAGTGACCTGAAGGTGTACTTTGGTAATCGGCATTGGAACAGGTCGCCTAGTACTACTAGGTGTGCCGAGTTTGGGCTCGTTTTTTTAGGTATGACGAGCCCTTACCTCCGGACTTGACGGAGTGACCTGAAGGTGTACTTTGGTAATCGGCATTGGAACAGGTCGCCGAGTACTACTAGGTGTGCCGAGTTTGGGCTCGTTTTATTAGGTATGACGAGCCCTTACCTCCGGACTCGACGGAGTGACCTGAAGGTGTACTTTGGTAATCGGTATTGGAACACGTCGCCGAGTACTACTAGGTGTGCCGAGTTTGGGCTCGTTTTGTTAAGGTATGACGAGCCCTTACCTCCGGACTTGATGGAGTGACCTGAAGGTGTACTTTGGAATCGGCATTGGAACAGGTCGCCGACTACTACTTTAGTTTAGTTCCAATAGCGATTACCAAAGTACACCTTCAGGTCACTCCGTCAAGTCCGGTGTTAAGGACTTATCATACCTAACAAAACGAGCCCAAGCACGGCACACCTAGTAGTATTCGGCGACCAGTTCCAATAGCGATTACCAAAGTATACCTTCAGGTCACTCCGTCATGTCCGGTGGTAAGGACTCATCATACCTAATAAAAAGAGCCCCAACTCGGCACTCCTAGTAGTACTCAGCAACCAGTTCCAATACCGATTACCAAAGTATGTCTTCAGGTCACTACGTCAAGTCCGGAGGTAAGGACTCATCATACCTAATAAAACGAGCACAACCTCGGCACACCTAGTAGTACTCGGCGAACTGTTCCAATGCCGATTACCAAAAAACACCTTCAGGTCACTCTGTCAAGTCCGGAGGTAAGGACTCATCATACCTAACAAAACGAGCCCAAACACGACACACCTAGTAGTACTCGGCGACCAGTTCCAATAGCGATTACCAAAGTACACCTTCAGGTCACTCCGTCAAGTCCGGTGTTAAGGATTCATCATACCTAACAAAACGAGCCCAAGCACGGCACACCTAGTACTACTCGGCGACCAGTTCCAATAGTAATTACCAAAGTACACCTTCAGGTGACTCCGTCAAGTTCGGAGGTAAGGACTCATCATACCTAACAAAACGAGCCCAAACTCGACACACCTAGTAGTACTCGGCGACCAGTTCCAATAGCGATTACCAAAGTACACCTTCAGGTCACTCCGTCAAGTCCGTCGGTAAGGACTCATCATACCTAATAAAACGAGCCCAAACTCGGCACACCTAGTAGTACTCGGCAACCAGTTCCAATAACGATTACCAAAGTACACCTTCAGGTCACTCCGTCGAGTCCGGAGGTAAGGACTCATCATACCTAACAAAACGAGCCCAAACTCGGCACACCTAGTTCTACTAGTCCAGGTGTTCCAGTATTAGTTAGTGAAGTTCACTTTCAGGTCACTCCATCAAGTCCGGAGGTAAGGTCTTATCATAACTTACAAAAGCAAAGCTCTTCTCAGTTCTCAGGCTTCCAGTGCAAAGCAGTCTCTAGAGTAGGTATTCATATTTCTTAACTATGTCTAATTACTCTATGTATCTAAGTATATTTTTGAGGTGTAAGAAATCAAAAACAAATTCGATCTTTCAAATTATCAAAATAATTTTATTTGACTACGATTCCCGCAGCCAACCGTGCGTACACTTGTGTGCGGACTCATGTCAATGTAATAGTTCGATTCTATACACGTATATCAAATTTTGTAAACACGTCCTTAAAAAATCTTAACGTAAATACTGCGGCAAAAAGAGCGACACGTCTCTACAGCACCAGGCCTCGGCCGGCAGTGACTGCACAGGCGTTTACGCAAACATCCGTACGTATTATTTCAGAAATAAGAAATTATGCGATTTAAAAAAAAAAACTATTTAGTTGGACTAAAAAATTAAAACACTATAACGTTAATACGTTGAATGTATAAAAATCTGACAAAAAATCAGAATGATTGCATGTATACTAGTATGGTTTTTACTAGTTAAAAGAAATTTTTAGAGGTATGTTTGTGATTTTTTTCTATCGTATTAAATTTGTGGTATCATGTTTTTAACATACTATCTAACTAGCATATATCCTGGACAATATCTTATATTTTTCTGGGTTTGTTTACTGCAGTTGATCATATACTTTGAGGCATTATAAAACTTGCGTTTAGGGTCATGCCTCGTCTTAACATAACGTCCATGAAAGGTACATATTTTAAAAAAAATGTCTTCGAATTTTAATATTGTAAAACTTGATCGTTGGTTAGCAATGATATAATTTTACAAAAAAATACAAATAACAATGTACTCTTCATCTGGTGCATCAAAATAAACAAGGCGTTGCATAATTATGCCTTGTATATTTTGATGCACCAGGTGAATACATTGTTATTTGTATATGTGCAGAGTGGGAATTAAAATTTTAAATATGTAGTAACAACATACATGTCCTATGTATTACTATTAATGAACATTGGTTTTAAGAATATAACTTCATGATTAATTTCTGTATCTTCTATATCCAGGTGAGATCCTCAATAGATAAAAAATAACATGGATAGAATACTATCATGTAAGGAACGTAAATATTCTTTATTTATCTGCTATCAAGCCGATACCACAAACTCGGCTCCACGCCGTGGTAGCGGCGTTAAATATACCACCCCATTTCGCACCATGAGGAATCGAATTAAAGAAATGGCCCCGAGTTCCCGGCGCCCCTTTAATGGGGCAGGGGTGCGAAGAATCTCCGGGAGGAAACCGGCGACGAGGTTCGCCACCCGTCACGTTCTGTCTCCCGGAGAGGCGAAAAGTGGATTGCAGAGGCCCGTCTGGCTACGTTGAATGTATGTGGGGGAATGAATGATAAAATGGATGAAGTATGCGATATGATGTATGATAGAGGAATAGATGTGTTATGCGTAAATGAGACGAAAAGAAAGGGGAAGGATGTCACTACACATGGCATGTATACCGCATACTGGTCTGGTGTAGACGAGATTGAGCGGGCATGCCAGGGAGTAGGTATCATCCTTTCAGAAAGAATGCGCCAATGTGTGAAAGAGTATGAATGTGTAAGCCCAAGACTGCTATGGATACGAATGAAAGTGGGCTTAAAGAAGTTGTTTGTGTTAGGGGTCTACGCCCCAGACATGTCTAAGCCCACTTATATCCGAGAGCAGTTTTGGGAAATGGTAAGGATGGTGTTAATGAAGTGTAAGGGAAATGAAAATATTATTATGCTAGGAGATTTTAATGGAAGGGTTGGGGTCAGGAGGCTTGGTTATGAAAGGATATTGGGAACGTTTGGTGATGAAAGTATAAATGAGAATGGTGAAAGTCTCCTCACCGTATGTATGGAAAAGAATCTTTTTGTGACGAACACTTGCTTTCGCTACAAGAGGATTCACATGTATACTTGGGAAAGAGGTGACGATAGAAGCATGATAGATTTCATAATTGTGGATGAAAGATTGAGGGCCGAAGTGGTAGATACGAGAGTTTACCGGGATTCTAACGTAGGAACGGATCATTATTTAGTTTTATGCCGAATTAATGGTCTATTCAGGCGTTGGCGCCATCGATCGTCTGTGTCTACCACTGCGTTACAGCGTATTAGAACAGAAAAGTTACAAGATGAAAGTGATAAAAACAAGTTCAAATGTAGACTGAAAGAAAATATAAGTGGTTTGGATGAATTATGTATGAAGGAGTTAGACTTGGAGAATATATGGCAAAATGTAAAGAAAGGTTTAGTGGATGCAGCTACCGAAGTATGTGGTGTTAGTAAGAGAAAGAATGAAAGGAAAAATAATATGTTATGGTGGGATGATGAGATCCGTATGGAACTTGAAGCAAAGAAGAGAGCATGGCTAGATTTACTAGCAACAAAGGCTGCTAATTCTAGTGGTACGAATGGTGATATTGAAAGAAAAAAGGCAGTCTTTAGACATCTAAATAAGAGAGTAAAAGAAGTAGTTGAAAGAAAAAAGCAAGAAAGAACGGATAAGAATGATAGAAGAATATCGGATAACTTCCAGGCAAATATTAAAATGTTCTGGAAACTTGTAAGAACTGCCAGGGGACATTCAAAACAGCCTATGATGAATGCTATAAGAGATGAGAATGGCTATATTCTGAATGATGAAGTTTTGAGTTTAAAGAGATGGAAGGAATATTTTGAAAGCGTGTTTATGAGTGAGGAGACAACGTGTGTACTAAGTGAAGTAGAAACACCGAAAGAAGAGGAAAGAGGTAGCGAGATAAGTATAGATGAAATAATGAAAGCAATGAAAAGCATGAAAGCAGGTAAGGCTGCCGGATATGATAGAGTTTCACTCGAAATGCTAAGGGCTGGAGAGGAAGTGGTGGCAGGCCTGCTGCACACTTTGTTTAATTTATGCTGGGAACTGAAGCGAGTACCGGTAGACTGGTGCAAAGCCGTGATAGTCCCAGTATATAAAGGAAGAGGGTCGCAGCAGGACTGTAAAAACTACCGTGGCATCAGCCTTCTTAGCATTGTGGGAAAACTGTATGCTAAGGTACTGATTGAAAGGGTCATGAAAGAAACTGATGGAAAAATTTGGGATGTGCAAGCGGGATTTAGAAAGGGAATGGGATGTACAGATCAAGTCTTTTCCATGCGCATGATCGCGGAGAAGTTTCTGGCCAAAAACCAAAAGTTTTTTGTGCGTGCATGGACTTGGAAAAGGCCTATGACAGAGTGGATAGGGCTTTGCTATGGCAAACACTGAACTCATTTGGGTTGAGCGCTGGCTTGATACAGGCATTGGAGTCTCTTTATAGGGACTCTAGTGCTTGTGTTAGGATCAACGGGGTCTACTCGGACTGGTTTGACATCCATAAAGGTGTCAGATAGGGCTGTGTGGCTTCCCCGTGGCTGTTCAACCTATTTATGGACAGTTGTTTGCAAAATTTGAAAGTTGAAGAATGCGGATTAAGAATGGGTGAGTTAACCGTCAAATGCCTTTTGTACGCCGATGATCAAGTTATTCTTGCGTCGTCGGCGGCCGAGTTGCAAATGATGGTTACATTAATGAACGGATCATTAAAAGAAAGGGGTATGAAAGTGAACGCAAGTAAGACGAAGGTTATGGTTTTTGAAAGAGAAGAAAGTAAAACGATTTGTGAAATAAGAATAGAAGGGGAGTTGATCGAGCAAGTAGATGAGTTTGTATATTTGGGCTGCGTATTTAGCAGGGATGGAAGATATGATAAGGATATAGAACGACGAGTGAATGCAGGAAATAGAGTAAATGGGGCCTTGCACTCTATTGTGAAGAGTCAAAATGTGTCGAAAAAGGCACGTATGGCAATTCACAATGCTGTGTTGGTCCCTACTTTAACGTATGGTAGTGAAAGTTGGGTGTGGCAGAAGAAGCACGAGAGTAGAATAAACGCAGTAGAAATGCGGTCGTTAAGGAGTATGTTAGGGCTGAATCTGAATGACAGGGTAAGAAATTGTGTAATAAGAGAAGAGTGTGGTTTGCAAGATGATGTTGTGACCAGGATTAAGAAAGGAATGCTTCGGTGGTTTGGTCATGTGGAAAGAATGAATGAGGAAAGAGTGACAAAGAAAATTTATGGTGCAGAAGTGAATGGCAGAGTCGGAAAGGGACGTCCTAGGCGAAAATTTATCGACCAAATTGGCGATTTATTGAAAACGGGTCAAATTAGGAGTACCCTTAACCGACGAGCATGTATGCGTAGGTGTATGGATGTGAAGGAGGCAAGAGAGGTGTGTCAGGATCGTGACAAATGGAAGTCTGTAGTCTCTGCCTACCCCTCTGGGTGACAGGCGTGAGTGTTTATGTATATGTATGTTATGTTTATCTGCTAAACGAACTGTAGAAATGATTTGTATCGAGCTCGAGCACTTCATTTTTGTCAGTGTTTGCAGACACTCTCTATGCTACTTACGATGATTTATTTAAAAATGTATTCAAATTTTCGAGACTCAAATCTGAAGTCGTCATCATCATCATCATCATCATTACAGCTCTTTACAAATCTACAGCCGAATTTAGGAATCCTCCACGAAGTGTCCACAAAGCACGGTCCTGAGCCACCTGCATCCATCGACTTCCTGCACTTACTTTAACTTTTGGCTTTTATAAATTTTGCACAAAAATGTGCAGCTCCTCAAATCAATTTGGTTATTTAATGTAAAATAGTTTTTAGATTATAATCTGCCGAATGCCATAAAGAGTTATAAAGAGAACAACGGCGAAGAAGAATCGAGCAACAAGAGACTAAATGTGAAGGTGGTCTCTCCATACTGTATTTTATTATGACGGTAGTAATGAAATTGTTAATAGTACTATTGAAAATAGTACTGATTTAATACATGTTCAGCAGTTAAGGAAAACATCGTTAAGAAACCCGCATATCTGAGGAATAAATATTTCGGGGACATGTGAAGCCTGCCGACATACACTGGAGCAACAAAATTTTTCATAACCCTCTCCGAAATGAAAGAAGGCTTGTGCACTGGGACTCTTCACTTAACTTGTTATGTTCTTATCACTAAAATACAACAAAGAATATAAAATAAAACCAAAGAATGTCATATTTTCATTTAATCATAATTTTCAACATGGTTAATTTTTATTTTGTACCTTACAAGAAAATCATATTTCGCGGGTCTCACTTAAAGATTTTATTTACATATTTTACAAGTCAAATATATCTTATATAAATCTACGCATGTAACATGCTTAATTTCGAATGTACATTGTACATCGTAAAGTTTAAAATTATCTAACAACTCCTCGACTACTTTAAATTATGAAAAATTATTGCGTTTTCTCTCATCTATATACAGTTCTCAGAAATATCATTCTGCTTTTAGAATAAAGTATTAGTAAAAATGTTTTAATGGCTGTGACTTGGTTTTACTCTGTACAAAAAAGGCGTTTTAGAGCGTACTGTTAAATGTAAAAGTTTACAAAAGTAGGTCAGCGAAGATATACGACAATTGTGTGAGTTTGAAATTTGAACATGATTTTACTTCAAAAATTATTTAAAAGATATTTGGTCGAGCTCTACAGATTACTAAAATATTGGTCCATATAAAAATTACCACATCCAACGCAACGAGTTTTATAAACATTTGAAAATGATAACCAGTGAGGAGGACATGTAAAGTCTACATATTCATAACTTTTTTTAATTTAAATATATGAAAATTATTGAGAGTAGATATTATATAATATAGATAATAGATGTTAAGGGAAAAACCTATGATATATTCTCAATTTATATGAGTATTTATCGATATCGTTTTAAGCGAGAAAAATTTTGCTACGGCTTAAATTGATTTAATTATTTTTCTTGTAGTAATTCAATATAATTTCAGAAATTATTTTGTTTACTGAAAGTAGAATTTACTCAGGGCATTTGGTTACTTTATATAATGTTATGTTTCTTTAACGCAGGTATTTTAAAAAACAGGTGAAAAATAATATGATTTGTAATGTATTAATAAAACAATGCATATAATATAAGATTTTCACTTCCACTAATAATATTAAGTAAATAATATCTAATACACATATAAAATTATTTTGAATAAATTCCTTACAGCTCACACGTTAAAAAATTTTAACGAAATTTGTTACGGATATTTTTGTGTGGCTTAGGAACCCCCTTAAGCATAATATCCATAGGTTTTTTGTGAAAAAATCAAACCAAATCAAAATCAAATCACGAATACTAGTGTAAGGGGAAATCGCCGTAAGCGTTTTTCTTAACGCTGTGTAAAAGATAAATCGGTACTTATTTTCTTTTCCACGATACTTTTTAGTTAACATTATGTTAAAACTTATTTAGTATAATGAAATCTAACTTTTTCACAAAATTTACTGTATTTTAATGGAGTTAAAAAGGGAAACAGTGAAAGCTGATGATTGCGATGAATTATTGATAAGCTATGGCCAAAAAGCCTTTGCGTAATCTATATTTGAATATTGTCTTTAACAATGATACATTTTAATCTCTATAACTACCGTAACTATTATTTATAAAATAAATTTATAACGCGATTTGTGCGAGCCAACATATATATTTTATTATTTATTAAGTTTTCTATAATATTCAAGAACATTGAAAAAGGTAACATATGATATTTAAAATCATCCTCTTCATAATCATTATTTTTTTACTGTTGCCTGTTGCGTGTAAGGAATAAGAAAAGTTGTAATTGTATATTATTGCAGTTCGCAGTGTTTTAGCTCATAAAAATTACGGCCTTATTCATAAAAATCTATGTCGATTTGACAAATGCTTGAAGTTGCTCTCTCTCTCATTTCGATAAATTACAATAGAAAGAAACAGGTATAGAGATAGTTAATAATATTACAATTAAGTAAACGATTACCAACGATTATGAGTAAGGTCGTTATTCAACATGTTACTTCTTCAGATGTCTATGTTTAAACAATATTCATTTGTTTAAATATAATTACTAATCTGTACTAACTCATATTATATCAAAGCTGAGCGCAGTTGAGCGTTGCTAGAATGTACTCAATTTTGTAAACTGTCGTACTACCTACGTGTATCGAAATTGAAAAGCTATTAGTCCACTTGCACTATCGAAACTCAGTAAACTAAAGTTCCAGCCATTATATTAAACCTTCTGCTGGGCACACGCTTCTCATTTGTGAGAGGATTAATATAAGTATTCGATATAAATTCAATCCCACTATAACCAACATTTAGGTTATAATGTCTATTTGAATATTCGTTATTTGTTTATTAAGATAAATAATAATATATTCCGTCATTTTATTAATACTTTATATTTTCTTCTTGTCGAGGTTGATTGGCGGAGAATGCCATAAGACAATAAGTTATTTATGTATGTAGTATGTAAATTTTTATTTGGGTAACAGTGATAGTTATAACAGTATATTTAAGTACTGTTAAAATTTTAAACAGTTTCTATATATAGTAATAGTTTAAAACTTTAAAATACATATATTGTTTCCAATATAAATGCTTTTAGACTATCAGTTTTTAACATCAGCATAGTTATTGCACACAGTGTGAGTTAACGGAAATTATTTCGATATATATTTGTGAAATAAACTGTTTCCAATTGTTCACTTTTAAAGAATGTAAAGAATTAATAATTTTTGTAATAATAACCCAAGGCTTACATTATAACTTAGAGAATTATTATCCTACTGCCACTGTTTTCATTAACAATAAGTTCCAATAAAACTTTGACTAATTCATTTTCAAAACGAACAATAGCTTAGCTATATTAATCTAGCGGATAACTAAATAGCATAATCGCACATATTGAAATAACACCACAATCTATAAATATTTAACAATATTTATACAAATAAATCAACAAATATTATTTATATATTAATTTAAATATTGAATTTAAATTCGAGCTGATTTTAAAACGAATAACTATACTAATTAAGCATTAAGCGGGAAAGAAATCTAACGATACGTAAAGCGTGTTTTAAAATATGCACTGTTATAAGTTCAATATAATTTTTTAAACACCATTTTCTTGCATTTAGTTAGTATACTACTTTCGATGAAACGTTTAAAAACAACGTTCCTAAATGTTCTTGATTTTAGGAGTAAGCTACATACACATTAACATCTGTATACGAGTTTCATTTGAATTCACTATACTAGAAATTTTATTTATATCACGTATTCGCAATCTAATGTGAACACAATATTCGATTTTAAAACTTCACCACTCACTAAATTTAAAGCTAATCTCATCGTTTCAACTACTCCTGGGAGCCTGATCTACGGGCTCGTTACTCGCGGATCAGCTGGGTTGTTCGTCACTTTCTCGGTGAACTAAAACTCGGACTACTGTAGATGGCGCTGCAGGAGGAGGGGCCGCATCTGGGGAAGCCTCAGTGACAAGAATGCTGACTGAACTATTGGCATTTGGAGAAGGCGTACGTGCACGTACAGGGGTCGTCGCCCTCCGTGCGGAACTCCGTCGCGACATCAAACGAAGTGAGCCTAAAATATATTGCATTTCTTAACAACTTACAATTGAAGCTTGGAACCGCTTAAATTATAAACGGTTTCAAAACTTTGCATAATTTATAAGCAACACCAACAGGAGCAAATTAAAATAATAATAACATACATTTTTGTAATAGTGTGTGTATTTCTTACGCAATAAAAAACCAAGTTTATAATTGTTTCATCATAATAAGGGCGGACCGCGAACCCAAAAAGGTCGTGGGTTCGAATCCGCCATTCGACTACTGGCGTGAACCAGTCGTAACACAAGCAATTTAAGCTTACCATGAGTGGTTAAGGTGAATATTAGTAATGTTTATAGCATTGTTAATATTCTTTAAAAAAATTATACATATAAAGGTACTGAACTAACCGTTGCCACAGCGAGCGGTCTAGAGTTCAGTTTTTCGTTCAGCGTGCACTATTATTCTTTTACTGTCGCGTGCTGACTGCTTTTGTGTGTATAAAGATCCAAGTGCAAACATTAAAATGAACGCGGAACGTAGAACTTTGAACTCAGAAGTCTAGACCGCTCGTTGTGGGATCGGCGCTTTAATCATGAGACGAGTCTTTCTAGTTTAGACGAGAGTTTCTAGTCTTCTAGGGCGTTTCCACAATGAAAAGTTAATGATGTGAATTTAGAAAGAATGAATTAGCTTGGTGGATTGGCGATTGTCGGTACAAAATAGCTTGCCAAAACGGTTGGCATTTATATTTGTCACCTTTAAACTTTTATTTTTAGATTTTATAATGGTTACGACGCAAGTCGCAACATTTCCCTCAGATGGCGCTTACAATAGTAATGAAAGAAGGTTGGATAGTGGACCGTATTTTACCACGGGCTCGCAGTACACAATTTCAATGATATGATTTCATTTGTTCTTTCAAAATCTAACGAAAAAGTATTTCATAGCTTGTCACCACTATTGCGAAAGTGCCAATGAAATATGCAGACCAAAAGACATACTTACATTTTAAATTCAACTAGAATATTGCATAAAATAGATATATATATATTTGACATACCTAATACTAAATTTTTGGTAGTAAACTTCACTGCAAGCAAGCAACCCGGGTCTGATCCCAACTAGCATCAATGAAATTATTAGGTGCTGATTTACCACGGGCTCGACAGAGAACGAAATCATGGCTAGGAAACTAGCATGTTTGAGAATATTAAAAAAAAATATTAAAATTTTGAAGACATGTAAAGATCGGCAACACGCATCAGAACAGAGCTGTGGACAATTTCGTGCCCTTAAACTCTTTCTGAAATAAGAGAAGGCCTGTGCCCGGGAGTGGGACTCATATTATAGGCTTTAACTGTTTTTTACATTAAATGCTGAAAGAACTTAATATTAACGATAGTAAAATAATAAAAATTTCAAGTTGAGAAAACGATAAAACCAAAGATAAGAAGAGATAAGAAGCAGTCAGGAAAATAGGAGACAGTACCAGAGAGAAAAAAAATAACGTAGGCCACTCACTAAGGAATTGAGCTGGCTGTTGACGGTCGTCCTTTACTCTGCTCTCAATTTGCTTTTCTGGGATGTGGTAGATTAGGTCACAGTCAGAAAAAGTCACTTACCAAAAAAGCATTACAACCTAATACAACATCTACTTAAATCATAATATTGGTTGAGTTATAATTAATTTGTTTTCACTGCTCTTTTTATCATGCCAGTTTAAAAATCTAAGGTTTACTATCAACAAACAACAAATAGAAAAGTCTATGACATTCATGCAAAGCACTAAGCATAGAAACCTGAAACGTAACAAAATGTTATGTTAAACTTCACTGTTAGCGGTTTTCTACCAATTCATTTGATCAACGAATACAAAGTGAAACATATTTTCGTTTCCTTGGCAGATCAAATGAATTTATTCATGAATAGGTTTACATTAAGTAGGCTTAAAGAAAACATTTTCTTAGATCATGGTCACATTTGTCTGCTGTAATGTATTTTTATTATTAAATAATATTTGGATAAAGAATCACTTATGAGAATTAACGTTAGAGCATAAAATTAAACAAATTCAATTTGTACAACATTGTCCACTTCTGTGTTTTGTTGCTTTTTGAGCAGAGTTATTAGGCTGCGCCCTCCTTTCTGCTGCGCCCTCCTTTCTGCTGCGCCCTCCTTTCTGCCGAGGAGGGTCGCGTTCGTATACGGCTTAGAGATCTCTCGTCAGATCGGTAAGCCAATCCATAAAGGCGGTGTTTAGTGGGTAAAAGTCTCCACATAACCACGCAGCCGGCTGCGTGGTATGCTATGAGCATTCACCGCCTCGCTCCCACGCTTTCCGGAGGGTTGCCCATATTTGCTTCGGGCGCAAAAAAAAGTTATTAGGCGTTTAAGTACAAGATTAATGATGAGAACATAACATAAACAGAAACTTTTTTTTTTCAATATAGATTACAAATAATACTTAGTCGGGTCATAAGTTCTGTCAAAACCTTATTATTTAAAAAATTGAATACTGGCTAGATGAAATTCACCAATTTTAAAAATATAACGTTTACGCTTGCCAAAAATAAAAAAGACATTAATTTTCATTCACTTTCAAATATAGAGTGGAAGAAGAAAGAAGAGTAGCGGTTATCGCATTGTACCGCTGTGGTTACGAGCCAAAAGAGATTTTCAATCAGCATGTATTCAAAATAGGGGAGGACATTTTGAATAATGTAAAAAAATTGTGTTCTAAATTAAATTACCTCTCATTTCATATAAAATTTCTATATAATTATCAAAAAGTGTATCATTAATTTTATAAAAAGTTTTTGACAGAACTTATGACGTGACTAAGTACTTATTTAAAGTCATTTTTTTAATTTACCGCTGGTTTGGAAAAAAAAACCAGCAAGAAACGCAGCGAGACTTTTTTTAAACATATCATGGTTAAAGGATGTACAGCAGCATTAATTTTACATTTTTTATTTTCATTATGTCTGTATACGAAATACGAATATATTACGTCTACGAAATTTAAAATTTCTACGAAGTGAAGTGAATATCTATTTCAATAAAATCATAAAATGGTAAAACCTACGTAATGCAAATTTTTGCAAAGCTTCTGCACGCGTACGTACACATCAACTACATTAGGAAAAGACACGAAAAGCAAAACATTACATATGAACCTGCACGTTTCGGACCGATATCTTCGTCAACAGCGTCCTGATGGCGAAGAAATAGAGGCAAACCGTAAGCAGATCTTCGTCGCGGAGGTGCCGTCTCCGATCCACTAGGCTAAAATGCAAAAATCTAAACTGTGTATTTATACTCAAAACTGTCTACGAAATGTCTGTCCTCTGTATAAATGACATCCAAAATTGGAAACAATTTTTTTAACGAGAATTTAAAGGGAAGCGTATTTAAATTTATTTTACACACAGATAACAAACTAAAATAATTTTACCAGTACATAAAGTTAATACAAGTACTTACTTATAACTAAAAAAATCGCGCAGTAAAGCTAGACGAAACTAAATAGTGTTGAGATTTATTAGTTTGTACAATTAAGCAGTGCTTGAAATGTAAAATCATTTATTATACCTTCCAAATATGTTTACGTGATGTTAAGCGATATCGAACAACATGACTTAAGTATTTTCAATCGACTTAATAAAGGAGGCGGAGGAGACCTCAGAACTTTTTCTATAGTCTGTGCCAAATCGATTGAGAAAAACGGACAATGAACTCAGATATGAGCCGTGTGTAAAAAGGCGTAACTTACAAAATCTCAATTTAGATGTGATAACAATATTTAAATATTGATATTATTCACACTTATAGGTCAGCACATATGTTTTTTTTGTTTTTTAAATAATATTGTCTATGGTTCCTATAAACATCGTAAAATCTTACGGTACATCGCGAAAAATGTGTTATATTCTATATCTCAATTTATGGTAAGTAACGCAGCAATTCATTTAATAACAGTTTCATATTAAAAAAATATTTGAAGCAACATAATCACCATATTGAACTTTTGCAAATTCATATTTAAAAATAAACAAAACGCGCGTTATGTAAGTTCGTTCTAAAAGAAACGTGACAATGGCAGCCAGAGATGCATCACCTTTTTGGGCCGGTCTGCATGCACCGAATAAAAATAAAGTTCTTATATAAAATTCAAAATAAAGTTTTATCTTTTGAATAAGTACGTATTTAAATTTTAACAAATTCTTATGAAGATGTTGAAAACCTTTTCATAAGAATTTGTTAAAAATTTGGTTCAATTAATGCTGATTCCTGTATGCGGATGTTCATACCGATCCCAAGGAACCTTATCCGTAGGGCATACAGGTAACCAACACATGCACACTCACACACAGACACGAGCTCGTATACACACATACATACACTCATTCACACACCATTCCTATACATGTACACACACACACGTACATACACACACACACACACACACACGCACTCACACACACACACATGTACAGACGCACATAAACATATATACACACTCACGCACATTTATATACTACCATACATGCTTACATGAAAATAGTTCATCGCCACTAGAACCGCAATTTAAATTTAAATTTGAATTAAATCAAAAATGTTAAATTTTAATGTAAAAAAAATGTTAATCATACCATCCTAACCTAACCTTTTAGATATACCTACCTAGTTTATCTTCTTTAGCTAACCGTAAGGGAAGTAGCGAGTTATTCCCAACACAAGTGTCTCTGACTACTTAAAGGGAAGACTCGACAAATATTTGCAATAGGATTTTTGGTCATAAAGAAAATTTTAATTTAATTTAAACTTATTCGGTGTCGTTCTCACTCAATCTTTATATGTGTTATAAATTAATGCTTTTTGTTGTTAAATGAATAAAGTACTTTATAACAATAGATGATTTTTCTTCTACAGCGATCTTGTACATAACTTTTTAATAATAGTTAATAAATATATATTATATCAATCATTATAAAAAAATAATAAAAAAATCATTATAAATAAAGCAAGTACTACATATAAAAAGTGCTTATATATTGAAGGTTTGTAGCTCCTGGTTAAACGACCGAAAGGTCATAGTCCGTTTTTCTCAATCAATTTAGCACGTAATATAGGTAAATCGATTTTGATAATTTTCGATTTTTTATTAGAAAACTGGTACTTCTCATGTCGTACCATATAAATTTGATCAAGATCTGATCAGTTTTTTGAGTTATCCTTAACAGTGCGTATTTAATTGACTTCGAATACATTGATAATGTTTTAATTTTATTTATATTAAAGTCGGTTGTAGAACTTTTTTAATGTTACCACTTTTAAATATCTATAAGTCAATGCTTGGCTACTAACCCACCTGATGGTGTGGTGGTCGAAGATGGTAAAGAGCAGTGACTTAGCTTAACAAAAGACTATTCACTCTTATTTGGAAGATGAAATGTGGGTGACATTGTAATCAGATGGAAAAACAGATGCTGGAAAATTATTCCACTCTTTGCTGTAAGCATTTCGAACGACAAAGCAAAACATTATATTTGAATTCGTGGTAAATCGACAATGAAGAATACAGATTTACCGGGCATCTGGTTATCCAATAGTGGAAGGTAGAGGGAGGAATTATGTTGTGTAATTCCTTCACATACTCTCCGTACTGTATCCACGAACACAAAAAGGCTGGCTACTTTATACCTATGTGATGTAGTTTGAGGTCAATAGCAAGACTCTAAAAATGCCTTTCCAGGCTACAGGTCTGTACAAGGCAGCAAACCTCCATGCACAAGATGTATCGGCGAGAAGTACCACCGCACCTTTACAATGACACGTTAGGTCCTGGTCTTATTGAACCGCTTAAAGTTCAGGTTAGGTAAAATCTCAATCCCAATAACTGAAGGCGCTCAGAGTAGTCCAGTGATATATTTTATAAAACAAAGCAATGGTGAGCTGGTTCCTACTTGCGGTGAAGAGAAACGCTTATGTTTTGTAGGCGTTTTTTTTAATTCAACTGCCGAGAGATTCACATTCTTAACCGTAACGCTGCTTTTTCAGACTAGATTTTAATAATTTGTAAATATAGTCATTTCTTTAAGAATTATTTTCGCAGATGGTATAATGTATAACATAATTTTATTTCACGATGTTTACCTGTTCACCAGGGGCAGCGCCTGGCAGTAAAAGAAGGGGCAGGTTAAGCCAAGCTCCTCCCAAATCGCTCAAATCTGAAGCATCAGAGGCTCTAGAAGATTTTCTACTGGAAGCATGTGACCCTCTTCGAACATGCAGCAAGGCGCCTAATCGACCGCCCCAGCCACCACCAGGTGACCACTTAGTGCTCTCCTCCTCGACTGACGGACTTCGATTCTTACGCCTAAAATATTGAAAATTTGCAACGTTTGATAAATTGTTGTTCTCATAATATTAAATAAAAGTAATCATATTTTAAAACATACAACTTTACTTAAAATTCTTATGAAAGCAGAATAGAATAGAATTTATATTTATTTTCTCATCTCTAACAGGTACACAATAATTGACGGCAAAGATATGAAAGACTATAAACGTATTGAACCCTAGTTTATGAGAGACTGGTACCTAAATAAACAATAACTGTTCTATAGGTCACCAGATGCGACCTCCCGGGTACCTTTAAATTATATGTTTGTAAAAAAGAGAGAAAATCGGTATTAAGCAAAAAAGGACGAATGTGACAAAGCCAATTTATGTAGTGATTTAGATACATATTTTAGATTAAAGTGTATACATTAATCTCAAATATGTATAAGTATATAAACTTGTTGATATTATAATCTGAAATAATAAGTTTTTAAAGATCTTTTATTGTGTGTATGATATTATAGTTAAGGATGCAAGAAACTTTCAGTGGATTCATAAGTTACAGATTTGAGCTAGTTCATTGTGTTTTTTACATTTGTTTTAAGGTAGGGGAAAGATGGACATCAGTCTGTTTATTTTCTTGTTGATATGAATTCTAAGACATAGTATCTCTTGGATAAGCTGATTTAACTGTCGTAGAATGACAGAGTTTATCCTCTCTCCTTTAAATAATGCTGATATTGGGATCGTAACTCAATTAAGAATGCTTTCTTGTAATAATTTTTAGTATAAATATCTACCTAACATTGAGGACATTAGCTCCGCAGTAGCATATCTATTAGGGAGACTAGCTGCAGTCTTAATAATTGCTTGTTGAGCTTTCTCAGCTTCAAGCAGGTGAGTTTTAACTGCCCCACCCCACTCTGTGATGCAATAGCTGATGATATATTGACTTAGAGCATAAGAAATAGATAAATAGATTCGAACGATGAGCTATGTGTCAGAGGGATTTAAAATATAAATAAGTTTTCTTAGTATAGAGAAAATATTCATCAATTGGTTATATCAATTTAATTTCTTACATGTAAAATAAAATTATTTATTAATAAATTTTTTAAACGTGGTAGAGCCATGCTGCAATTATATTAGTAGTATAGTTGTAGCACGAATGGGTCGGCTCGACCGGGGAAGGACCACGCTCTCACATAATACCAGCGTGAAATAGTAGCTTAACGCTGCTGTGTTTCGTATGGTGAGTGTAGAGAACCGGAGACCCTTTTTACTGGAAATGAGGCATTCCATCTCAGTCCTCACGGGTGACAACGCATCTGCATTTTGATTTGTAATGGAAGATAGATGTAGATGTCTATGGGCCGCAGCAACCACTTACCATCAGGTGGACTGTGTGCTCGTTTGTCACCCTATCCTATAAAAAAAATAAGTATAAACGACAAATGATGCAAGAGAAATATCTTACTTCACATATTCTCTCCAGGTCCGTTGTATTGTTCTCGCTGCTTTGTCCTCTCTTTTCCATATCCTAGTGGAAGACACTATCTCTAATTCTTTTCGTGTTGGAAATTGTTTCTTAAACTTTATATCCATTTGTTCTTGCAATTGTCTAAACGTTTCCGTTTCTTCTACATGCCCTAATACATGTTTAACTAACGCATGAAGGATATCCAGACAATGAATCTTGTTACCCCTCGCAATAGGAAGATTAAAACTAACTAATGCCACCGTATTTGGCTTGGATATACCTAAAGGAGGATCTAGAGATGCTATAAAATCTGACAGTTGAGCAAAACTTATAAATTGCGTTGCGTGTGGATCATATCTAAAAGGAAAAAATTAAACAAGTTAACAAGAAACAAAACAAGAAACTGAATAATTTTCATGTAACAACATTAACTTACTTAGACCATCTAATGTAAAACATTTCAAGATCGTCTTCTACAATACCGATTTCTTCTTCTTGATGTGCTTGATTGAAATTCTCAAGGATGATGGCGATATACATATTTATGACAATCATGTAACTTATGATAATGAATGATGTGAAATAGGTTATAGCTAAAAGTGGGCTTCCACAGTTTCCATTGCTATGGCCTATATCTCCTAATTCACAGTCAGGAGGTTGGATCATAAGCGACTCAAGTACATCATTCCAACCAGCTGAAGTCATAAGGCTAAAAATAGAAAAATATTTCATCACAATTTTTCGTAATATGACATTTAGATGTAATATAAAACGGTTTCTTACCGAAAAAGTAACTGCATACTTCTACCGAAGGTTTGAAAGTTGACGATATCGTCCAAAGCACCTTGTTCTTTGACGTGACCGAAGACTGACATACCGATAATGGCGTATATGAAAGTTATTAACGCGAGCAAGGCACCTATATTAAAAAGAGCTGGGAGAGATACTACTAATGCAAATAGAAGTTTCCTAATACCCTTAGCGGCCTGAAATTATTAAAAAAATAGAGATATTAGACTCTAGTAATATAAGAATTGTTTTAATCATCTAATTAAAATATTTTTATTTACAAAAGTATTTAAATTATAAATTAGGCATATCATTTTTCAGAGGTTAAAATACTCAAACAAATTTTAAATCAAAACTTACTTTAATCAGTCTTAAAATTCTCCCAATACGAAAAACACGAACAACCCTTAGTAATGTGGGAGATATAGGGAGGTCGATCATAATGTCTTCCATAAGAATGCCTAAAATAGAAGCTAAAACAAGAAGAAAATCGAAAACGTTCCAAGGTACTGTGAAATAATGGTATCGTAGACCGACGATTTTAACTATTGCCTCTGAAATAAAACAAAAATGTAATAGATTTTAATCTAAAGGAATGGTTTTGCATAAACAAGCAATAGTCAAAAGTATTTTTTATTATTCTGTTAAAAATTTCAGAAACAAAATAAAGTAAATTAAAAAATTAAATACGCAAGTAAAATTTTATTTTTAGCCAAAAAATCTGTCTATTCCAAATTTAAATACAACACTGAAACTATGCTTTTAGATAATTACTATTACCAGTTTTTATAAAGATATTTTCATAAACTACTGTGAGTTAAATAAAATTAATTTTATGGATTTTAACGTATTTAATTTTAACTTTTTAACTCTCGACGTTTCGGGTGCTCTAACCTATGTTCACGAGAAGGGGGGGGGGGGGGACTTAGGTGTTTGTCGTCACGATATCATAGTTAGCCCGGCTATCTTCAATATTTGAATATTTTTTCTGATCTACGCGAAACGAACGTACAGTATCTTGAAGTCTTGTCTTGCAGTGGTATTGGGTTTGTATTTAATTTTGTTAATTATAGGATCCCAAGCAGATGGCAGCACCCATTCATCTTCTCTATTACCCGTGGTAAAGCCACGCTGCTGCTATATTATGGTTGTAGCACGAATGGGTCGTCTCGACCGGGGTAGGACCAAGCTCTCATAGAATACAAGCGTAAACAGAGTTGTTCGAGATCGTCCCCGCCTTTACATCAGATTTGATAGACCACAAATTCTTGCAAAAGAACCAAGGATGATTTGCCAGACCATTGAAATTAAAAAAAAACATCCTAATATAGAAATAGATGGGTGCTACCACGCTTTCACCTTCTAACTACCTTCGTGCTAAGGATCCTATAATTAATAAAATTGAATCCAAACTCAAGAGTACCAGTGCAAAACTTTAAGATACTTCAAGCACGTTCTATGACAATCGGACCAAAATTGATAAATTTAATCTGAAGGTAGCCGTGGTTAACTATGACATCGATACGTCAAACACCTCAGTTCACTCCCCACCCCTCCCCCCGGTGACCATGGGTGATGTTAAGCACCCGAAACGTCGGGAATTAAAAAGTAAAAATTAAACGACATTCAATCCGTAAAATTAGTTGTATTTAATCTGTAGTATTCGCGTAAATATAAGAAATAACTGTTATTAGTTTTATTTTGACTTAATTTCTTATTGGTGTACATTGTAATTATGTCTAGCTGAAAATTGTGGCTAGCTGAGAGTAGATATAATATTAAAATAATCAAAACCGTAGTAGCAATAAATATTTTTTGTTTGTTGTGTCTATATAAAATATGTTAATTGTTTTTATACTTACTACTACTATATCTACTACTATATGTAAATGAATGATTTGCTGAAAATATAAATAATAGCTGAAAAGCATATTCTTATCACTAAAGATGTTTTATAACTTACCTAACCCAAAAACTGTAGTAAAAAATGCGTTACTAACTTCTAAAACAAAGAAAACAGAATGTGGTTGGTCATAATGTTCTATCCCCATTGTAAGCATATTAAGAAATATGAGCACAAATATTGCTATTTCAAAACGACGAGAATTTGATAGGTCGTAGAACATAGCAAGGAACTGGTTTCTCGGCCTTTTTATTACTTTTTGTGGTTTTTTTCTGCCTAACTTTTTCATAGCAGTATAATAATGTTTTTGGCTTTCCGTAAGGAACATCTCCAAAACACCCCCTTCGTACTGAAATCAAATAAACGTAAATAAATAATTTTCTTCTTTATTACAAATGTTATGTATGGCTATTAAACACTATTAGGTAATTACCTTTTTCTTGAGCATATTAAAATTGTCAATAATGACTCCTATGAATAAGTTTAAAGTAAAGAATGAGCCACATACAATGAAAATAACAAAATATATATAGGCATAAAGATTGGCTTCCCTAGCTGGTTGTAAATCAACTCCCCTTGCGTCCACAGCATCTGCCATTACTTCCATCCAACCTTCGAATGTTGCTACTTGAAAGAGAGCTAAGTACGCTATCCCTACATGATCGAAAGATATCTTGGAATTGACCCATGAAAAGTTATTATAATAACATTCCCATTTATCGTTCACAACCTGTAAATTAGTTAAAAATGTAGAATAATAAAACCTATAAAAAAAAACTTTTCAATTTATTTTTTTACCTCCAATGGTAATAATTCTCCTTCGTCATCGACACACTTGAAAAACTTTCCACCAAAAAACTGAACACCCATTATCGAGAAAATTAACCAAAATACTAAACACACAAGTAAGACATTAAAAATGCTTGGAATTGCGTACATCAATGCGTTTACAACTATTCGCATTCCTTGCCATCGAGATATAGCCCGAAGTGGTCTTAGTGCTCGTAAAGTTCTTAAAGATCTGAGAACTTTTAGGTTTTCGTTTTCTTCTATCAACAAACTGAAAACTGAAACCTAAAAAGAAGAAAATATAATATAAATATAATTTATTTATTACCCATTACATAACAAGAATTTATTACGTGAACACTTACAAAAACTATAGTAAAGTCTAAAAGCGTCCAGAAACTTGTAAAATATCTGAAGAAGCCCAAAGCTATCCATTTCAGAAACATTTCAATCACGAAGATCATGCAGAATCCTAAGTTGGTCCAATAGAGTATTTTCTTTAGTGGTATATTCTTTTCAAGGTGGATATCTTCGAAGCACAGGGTTATACTGGACGCAAAAATCAAAACTAAGACGAACCATTCAAATGCTGGGGTGTCAACGTAACGTAAAATAAAAGTACGAATAAACATCCATCGTTGACCAAGCTTAGTTTGAATGCAAGCATCCCAACATGAACATCTGGAAGAAATAAAACATTACAATTTTAAATAACTTTATTTTAATATATAGCATAAAAATATAACCTTAATATGAATCAAAATGGAAATACACTAACACAAAACTCTTTCTATACATACGCGGTGTAACACTGACGAGGAAAACAATCTTGTGGAACTTTTGGTTCTTTTCGTTTACCAAAGCCAGGAAAATTACCCATAGCATCTATATATTGACCCTTGGAGTTTTTTCTCCCACCTATTGTTAGCTCATCTACATATGATACCAAAGTTTGCCATGGACGTTTCATGTCTTCTTCGTCGGTCCTTTTTATTGTATCCCTATTTAAAATACTTGGCATTTCCTTTTCTTGTCTCCTAGACTTATCTGGTGTAGTCCGACAAGATATTTCAGCCATTTCATATTGTTCATTTTCATCTACAATGAGATTTATAAATGTTTATAAATAGTCAGAAATAAAATAAATAATAGACCTAATTATTATTATAAGTCAATTATACAAAGCAATATTTACCTTTTGAATCTGAAGGTTGCGTATGATAACCCGATGATGATTGATTTAGTAGTCGTTGTGCAATAACTTTTTCCGTTACAGACGAGGTTTCATCTAAATTTTCTTTAGAATCCTCTCTTATGCTTGTTATTTTATATTCTGTTGCTAAATCACGTACGTCTTTCAAAGTTTCTTGACTGCCGTGATTTAAATTATTCCCACCTTGATAAAATTGTGGATACGCGAAGTCGGAGGCCACCGATATTGGCCTAAAATGATTATTTTGTAAGTAATTTTACGGTTATAAAGCATCAGGAATTAGATAAGGTCGGGGAAAAGTTTCTTCATATTTTATATGCAATGCATTATAAAATATGTGGGTCATTTTTTTCGATAACTTATTGCCATTTTTCAGGTATTGTCATAATCCCGATGCTGTAGAAGTCTTGGGATTTTTGATCAAAAAATGTGATAAGTAGTTTTGATAGTCTATACTAAACATTACCCAAAGAACCTTCTGAAGCAACCTAAACAAGTGAATATCTGAGGGTGCAAGATCAGAACAGGTCAGGAGTAGCCTAAGATGTGCGTGGTCTGGCGTTATCATGATGAAAGACCACTCCTTTTTTGTTGATCAATTCCGGCCGTTTTTGATAGTAGAGCTTGACTACCCTTTTTTTCTTGTCGTGGGTGATCCATTTTTCATCACTAGTGGTCAATATTTTCAAAAATGGTTGGGTTTTATTGCGTCTATTTAGACGTAATAAATTTTTGAAAATCGCAAATAAGCACACGATTAATTAGGTTTCTTTCAGTGAGCTCGTGTGGTACCTAAGTATTGAGCTGTTTTGTATAGGCAGACTTTTTCAAATGGGTCAAAACTGTTTTGTGCTCAATTCCTCGGCTATGTTGTAACTTCTAATATTGCTCCGCTATTTCAAAAATGGCAACAAATTTATCCGTAAAAGGGCGACCAGAGCGAACAGCATCTTTGAAATCAAATTCCCGGAATGAAAACGGTTGACTTACAACTTTGTGCTACTCTTACTTTTTCTGATACTCTTTTACTGACACTGCATTAATTCCATAAATATCACAATTTTTTTCGCGGCTTTAGTCGCAGTTTACCTTTTTTTGTAATAAACTTCAGAATATATCGAATTTCTTCGTTATATTCACTCATGTTGGCGGACAGAAAAACAATTGAAAAATGGCGGGAAAGTGTTTTTTTCTTTTCTTTGTCTTATGTCCTATATATAAATGTAAATTCAGCCAGATATAAACAGCACAACCAAAAAGATTTTCTTCAATTTTATACAAACAAAATACGAAGAAACTTTTTCCCCGACGTTTCTCTTTTTCAATCCCATTGTTCGATGCATACCCATTTGCAACGATCACTATGAGATTAATCTAAAAGTTAACATGTGATAAAAGTATTTTTCATGACACGTTTACTTATTACTACGGCTAAGTTTCTAGTGCTGTTTTGGATTATAGTTTAAATCAACATCATTATACTTTAAATTTAAAACTGCATATAACTACTGTCTGTTTGTGTACCCCGTTCAATTAAAAATATAATAACAAATACCTATTTAATGCTTCCTGATAACTGTGACTGTATATATTGTCATGAGGAAAAAGTATATTCTCTTGCACTGATGAAGAGAACTTTTGCTCGCTGGGTATAGACGCTTCTTTTTCCTTCATAGCGCGCTGTTGTAACATAATTTCATTAACCAGCTCTTCTAACTTAGATTTTTTTTCAGTCTCTTTACTCCTAGATATAAGGAAACCTTTTTTTCTAACTATGGAACGTATTCTATCAAAACTTTTAGCTAATTTTGAGTCCTCACCAACTTCCTGTAAATATATTTTTTATTTAAAAAAGTTCTCTCCCTCCAAATTTGGATTATCTTCTGTATTGTTACTTAATATACATAAATTGCACATGAACAAACATCTTGACATGCAGACAGCTGTCAAGCTAATTAACATATAAAATAGAATTAGCGTATATGAAGTCGATGAGTATATTCTATTATGTTACAGTACCATACTAAAATTAAATAGGTTTATTTGGTTTAAGTTGCTTAATTAGAACATAATGTTATTACCTCTTTTTTATTTTTGAGTTCTTCACTGTTAAAGCTGTTAAGCAGCAAGGCAAGGAAGAGGTTGAGCACCATGAAATTTCCCATTACAAGTGCGGGTAAGAAAATAAAGAAACAGCTTTCTGCGCCACTTGCTTCTTCGGCACGCATGCAGTCCCATAGTGGTTCGATCCACTCGCCACACAGGATTCGGAATATCATCATGAATGAGTGAAAAAAATCATTGAAGTTCCACCTTAAGAAAAAATATTGTTTTTTTATTAAAATATTTGTATTTAAAATAATTCTTAAAATAATTACGGTTTCAGGTGGATATAATATCCGAACATTAAAAAAAACGAGTGTGCTTATGATCACAGGACTTAAGTAAAACTTCTTTACCTCCAACTGTATGTTTATATATGCATACATGTATATACATATGTTGATTTTCCACAAATATTTCAATTTATTATCGACTTCCTTCCATAATTTGGTATTATTTACCCGAAAATTCATAAAACATGAACTTTAAAATGAAATCACAATTTTATTCACTTTAAACGTAGAATATTTAATGTATTGAACAAAATATTAATTCATAAATTTGTTCAAAACGAAATAAAATACGAAAAATAACTGGCTATGAGAGAAAGAGAGAAAAAAAATGTGTGCACTGCTCTGTCTTGCTTATATCCCCCAATCACACTTTTCATAATGCTTTCATCACCGTTCCCTAGCGTACTCCCCAAGGCACGCGTGCGTAAAGAAGTTTTACTTCGAAAACCTTAAAATAAGCGGTAGGTTTAGGTTTTAAAGTGATGCACATATAATTGTCAGTGTAAGGGTAAAACTTCAATGGTAAGCGCCCAGAGGGGCGTGCGTGCGAAACGCACCGTCACGACGCACACTGGATCGAATTCGAAAACCGCGTTTCGAAGACATAGACCTTTAAAATTTTAAAGTGTCGTTTTTTAGGCTTAAAATGGCTTCTGTTTATTATTACTATGGTCAAAATATAGGGTTATATTGATTTTTCTTATTTGATCCAAACATTTATTTCATTTTTTTTCGTAAAAATGGTCCCCAGTTTTTAAACCAAATTACTTCGTGTGCCATTTTTGACCACAGTAATAACAAACAAAAGCCATTTCAAACAAGATGTCTATGTCTGATAAATGTGTAGTTGTTCATTTTTAAAAAACACGACACTTAAATTTTTAAAGTCTTTGAAACGCGTTTTTCGATCCAGTTTGACGTACCCCCCACTTAACGCTTTATAATGAAGCCTAAAACTACATTAAAGAAGAGTGCGCGTTTTTTATTATAAAATAAAACGAATAGTATGGATTGTAGTTATGCTGCCGGTTACCTTCGCAGAGAGTTGAATAAGGGAAATACCCCCTTGAACCATCTTCGCGCGAAGATGTATAGTTTTTAAGTTATGTTTTTTTGAATAATTCAGGACTTTACATTTTGTGCCTGAATTTTGCAGTCTAACACCGCCGTTGAGAGTAGAGAGCGGAATGGTGGGGACAGTGAGAACGACTTCCTTAAACTGCCATTATTACTTTCGTAGAAATTTATAAGGTACTCGTCGTCGGTACTACCAAGGTGTCCGACGGTAAAACACCTAAGCGTTGCGCAACATTTATTGAAGTAATATTTTTTTGTACATACCTGGGCACAGGGTCTGGATCAAACTTCTCAGGAGTGTATGACTTGGAAAATAGTTGCATGCCGATGACAGCAAATATATAAATAACTATCACTAAAACGAAAGTTAAATTACCAAGAGCACCTATGGTCGATATAATTATACTTAACAATACTTTCATTGTAGTCCACGACTGAGCTAATTTTAACACTCGTAACTAAAACAAAACATGTTATTTAGATAAAATAAGGACAAAGTAAGAGAAAAATATAAACGAATTGACGAACATACCAAACGAAGTCCTCTTAAAACGGATAAACCATCAACAAGCTCAAATATAAGGTCGAGAAGACTTGCAGATACGATTATCAGATCAAAAATATTCCATCCACAAGAGAAGAAATCCTTACTCATAGCCATCACTTTCATAATACATTCTAAAGTAAATATTGAAGTAAAAACCTGAAATTAAAAGTTTCTTATAGAATGGATTACAACTATGGTTAAAGTTATATAAGAATCTTAATTATTAATACCTTATTTCCTATATCCAAAGCTTGCCTAACATTTTCACTCATACCGTGATGTTCCAGCGCGAGGAAAAGTGTATTTAATACTATACAAGTAGTTATAAACAATTCAAATAAAGGATCTTTCACGATCCCATATAAGCAGTTCTGGAACTGTAACCAACCCTCGTAGTCTATGCAGCAAGAAACGCAGCACTCGCAGTTTCTGTCCACAAGTTCATCTGTGAGTAAATTAAAATATTAACATACATATAGGCAGTGACTTATTAATAAAACACAAAGACAACAAAAATAAATTTAAAAAGTCTTAAATACATTTTAAACAATTGCATTAAGCGTAATGAAGCGTTTTTAAAATTTTGCAATAGCAAGCTGTATTTTGCTTAGTCATTCCAATGTGACATTATTTATAGTTAGGTAAACAACATTGTTCATGCATTTCATCGCAGACATAGGAGGCTAAAGGAAAGACGCAGGAGATGCTTTAAAAGGATATGAGCTAACAATTGTTTTTATGAATTCACTGATGTTAGGATTTTTAATGTAAATAATTATATTGCATAAAATTTTTCCTTAGAATAAAAACTTTATTGATTTACAGCGAAACGAATTTTAATGCAATTTTTTGTACGATGTTACCGATCATATTTATCGAACGAGCCTAATTTTACAAACCCTGCTGTCTTCCCATAAGGAACAGGGGTGGACTGGGGAGCGGAAGCGTTGGCATCTGTAGTGTTTTACTAACCTGTGAAGTAAGTGCAATTTTGCTCGTAATTGCCCATATGAGATTTGTGCGTGGCTGCCAATAAACTGAGCTCATTAATTTTCGTCGTCTCCGCTTGGGGGAGATCGGGCGCGTGCTTGTATGGCCAGTCCGCCCCTGACGATATTAATGAGGGTAGAAGCGAAATTGCAATAGTGTTATTTAAAAGTGGTCTATGGATAATTGTTTCATAGAATTGTGAAACTAAATGTGAATCATATCAGCCACTATTTTAAAATACTAATAAAGTGTTTGAATTGGAAAATAGAGGTGAACTTTCACCTTTAAATCAGTAACAATATATACGAGAGTTGATTTGATTAGCAGAATACTTTATAAACAGCACGCATGGAAACTTTGTTTGTTAATTACTTCTTCATTACTTAGTTTTGCTTTTGAATAAAATTAAAGCACTGTTAATTGTTGAAATAAATAAAATATTCTGCCTTTATAATTTGATATTACGTATACCTTGCTTGGTTTGGAACAAATTAAAAATCAGAATGGTCTTTTTACAAAATTAAAAATTAATTTCCCTATAAAAGTTTTCTTAGGGTTAAGGTGATTTGCATGATGATTTCATTACAGAATATTTGCGACGATAAAAATAAGGTTATTTTTATAAAGTTTATAAATATAACGTGTTTAATGTTTAAAGTACTAAAATTATGATCAATAATAGCAAATGCAAATAGGAATAGATTAAAATACGTGAAAATTCGATTTATTACATACAGCTACACGGCAGATATGTAAGGGTAAAATAAAAAAATTAAATAAGTAATAATAGTGTGACTTACGATATTTGCCAATAAGCAAAATATACAAGCACTGGAAGTCAATAATGGAACAAACTTAAAAGATTTTTTCAGTTTCATTTGAACTTAAAAAGTACAGAGTTTAATATCATGCAAGTTTAAAGTTGCATATTAAATACAAATTTTACAATTGTATCAGATTCTAATACTACAGAACCAGAGTAAATATCGAGTATAAGTTTTTCACAATGTATCAAAGAGTTGGAAGTGCTTTTTTATTTTAAAGAGCTCTTAAATTGGCAAAGCATTCATTCGGAAAGTTGTGATACTTCTTTCGTGCTTTCCTATATCAAAGCGTGCTTCAACATTTGTCAGTAATGCAATCAATTGCTTATTTTATAATAAAAATGTTAAACGAAGTTTGATGGCATTACTTAAACATGTAATTGAAAAAGCTATTCAGTAAATGAGCAAACTTTATTTTACCTAGCACCACAATTTGATTGAGGTAATCAGGATTTAGGGGGTATTTTTCTTGGATGCTTCCCTTTTCCTTTTCCTGTTTCTTCTTTATTTTCTCAGTGCGCTTATTACTTTTGGAACCATTACTTTGAGTTGTTTCCTGCAATTTGCTGTCCTGCAAAGTTTTTGATACTTGTATGATACAGAGAAGCAACTAACAACTATTCATATTTACGTATGTATTCCAATAGGTAGGTAGGGGAAAGTCCCGTAACGCCGGACTTCACCTATTGCCGGACACTCGTATTATCTCGACAAGTTACATATAAACGAAGTAAACACGGTTAAAAGGGAAGCAGGGGTACGTAGTGGTATAGGGTCATCAGATGTAGTTTGTCAATGACGCTCAAGGCAACTTCAGGAGCCATCTATTTCTGTTCCCGGCCGGAAAACACTGCGTCACTTAAGATCCAGGTGAGTGTTACAGATAAATTTCTGTGTTTAAGACTTCATGGTACTTGTTAATTAATGTAGGGTTCCATTTTTTCGTAGTCTATGAAAATTTTAGCAATTTTTAAAATGGATTCGGTATAGATCACGTAATATTCGCATTAACCTGTCCCCTAGTACCCGACACTAAGTAGTCCTTTAACGCCGGACAGTGAATAAAATGTTTTTTCTTGTAAATAACTGTATTTACTGCAGTAATTTTTTTTGTATTTACTGTAGTTATTTCAGAGAAAGGCTGAAAAAGTTTTCAATCTGTGATATCAAAATGTTGTTCAAGGAACTGGGTTTGAGAGTATCTTCGTTGCATCAAAATCCCAAAAAGTATTCTACATGATAAGATATCGACATTGAACCGTGGAGAAGTGACGTTGCAACCAAAGATCCTTAGAGAGACACCTTCGAACACGAACATAGAACGCTAAGCAGAAGCTTTTCTTGGTGAAAACTAAATTTAAAATAGCAAAAGAAGAACACAAAACCAAGAATGTGAAGGTCAAAGTGAAGAAAAGGTCGAACAAGACAAAGGAGTAAAAGTAAAGAGAAAACGTGGAGATAAAGCTATGAAAAAGCAGTCACTGACTGAGATATCTCATGTTGGAAAAACTACTTGCGTAGTGTGCTCAAAGGACCACGACGGGCTTATAAAGCATGTGCAGACATTCCTGAATGTTGAGACGACTACATTTATGTAAATGATGCTGGATGTTTTAACAATGTCGGTTGATAGGGGTTCGAAGTGAAGTCCGTCGGGTAAAATAAAATTTTTCGAAGTGGGTTTTATTTTATTACCTGAAAACCTTAGGTGTCCGCTACTAGGGGACTTTCCACTACGCTTAATGCTTTTACTACAGTTTTAAAAATATATTTATTTATTTACATCTTTATCAACAGGATTACAAAGGGCGGACTTAATGCCTTTTGCCATTCTCTTCCAGTCAACCCGGGACGCGTGGAAAATAATGTGATAAGTGCCAAAAATAAAATAAACATTATAGTAAATCAGAAAAAAGAAATACTGATAATAAACCTATTGATATTAAAGACACACACACATACACAAACATACCTTCAGCATTTCTAACAAAAATGAATAGTGAGGGTAAGAAAAATAAATCGTCGGTAAAAATAATAAGTCTATGATTT
Organism: Parnassius apollo; assembly: GCA_907164705.1. NCBI lineage: Eukaryota > Metazoa > Arthropoda > Insecta > Lepidoptera > Papilionidae > Parnassius > Parnassius apollo. The sequence continues at coordinate 3,927,154 of CAJQZP010001207.1, read as the reverse complement.
GTAAAACTCACTTGTTGTATTTGAGGAATTTGAGACACTGGAGTTGGTGGATGCGGAGGCAGAGGTGGAGGAGGCAGCAGATGCGTGCGTCGTGGATGCGGATGCGGAGCTTGATCATCAGACGTATGTTCACCATCATCGTGGTCATCCACTACACCTGAGTCGTCAAGTGATGATTCCCGGTTATTGCTATGGTCACTTAACTGACGACCCGCTACACTTAAAGCCCCGCGACCTGTAAAGTAGTCTTTTAAATCAAAGTAGTCTCGAAAATATTTCTGAGCTTAATTTAATCAGTTTTTAAACATAATAACATAAAACATAACATAAACACTCACGCCTGTCACCCAAAGGGGTAGGCAGAGACTACAGACTTCCATTTGGCACGATCCTGACCTCTCTCGCCTCCTCCACATTCATATACCTACGCATACATGCTCATCGTTTCGATATATCGCCAATTTGGTCGATAAACTTTCGCCTAGGACGTTCCTTTCCGACTCTTCCATTCACTTCTGCAACATAAATTTGCTTTATCACTCTTTCCTCATTCATTATTTCTACATGACCAAACCACCGAAGCAGTCCTTTCTTAAGCCTGGTCAGCATCATCTTACAAACCACACTCTTCTTTTATCACACAATTCCTCTACCTGTCACTCAGATTTAGGCCTAACATACTCCTTAGCGATCGCATTTCTACTGCATTTGTTCTACTCTCGTGCTTCTTCTGAAACACCCAACTTTCACTACCATACGTTAACGTAGGGACTATCACAGCATTGTGAATTACCATACGTGCCTTTTTGACACATTCTGACTTTTCACAATAGAGTGTAGAACCCCATTTACTTTATTTATTGTTTAACCATTCAATATCCAAAAAATCCCATGCAGTCGCATGCATCCGTCAAATCCCGAGCGGTCGCATGCGACCGCACCCACCCACAGCATTTTAGACCATTATAACTTATATTTAGAGACTACTTTTCTATGAAGAAGCTGGGCATTATAAAACCTATACAAAATTCTCTATCCTGCGGTCTAAACAAAGGTCAGGTTTCACCTCATTACAAAAAGGCTTTATTGTATTTTGATAACAAAACAGATGCATACCAAGCGGATGTCGGCAGCGTGAAAATCATTATTATTTCTATATATTACTCGAAATTATTTACGTAAAAAGATAAATTATATTCACACAAAAACTTCCATTACAATTTTAAAATAAAACACTACACTAAAACACAAATAAAACACTAGAAAATCCAAAAATCAACATCCAAATGAAAATGGCGTACGTAATGAACGTAGATTATAAATAAATATCCATAAACTAACTGACTTTTTATTGCACTAGAGGATAGAAAATTTCATATTGATTCTATAATGTCAAACTCCTTCATAGAACAGTAGTCTCTAAACATAAGTATTTATGGGTTAAAGTGCCGTCGGTGGGTGTGGTCGGATCCAACCACTTGGGATTTGACGGAATATCGCTGTGGTCGGATCCGACTATTTGGAGTTTGAGAGCTTAAATAAAATACAATAGTTACGTCAGAAGTTCAGGAACTGGGAGCGAGGGTGTTAAATTTCATGTGCGCTAGTTACCCGAGGCCGATTCTCGCTGATATCACTGAAATTGTTCATTGCAGGTTTAAGTACTTATTTACAACGTGAAAAAAAAACATCATGACGAAACCGTATATACAAAAAATACTAATTTACGATAGTTACATAAAGTCTTCTTAATCTTAAGTGGGCTGCGCGTTCACTTTCTTGAACTCCTTAAAAGTGAGAAAAGGCGCAGTAGTTGAAAAGAATAATTTAAATGCAATTTTTGTCAAAATTTTACTTGATGATTTCATGTATAATATTAATTTATATGTCATAATCTATTTAAATTATTTTGTATACGTTACCTAAAGCATTGTCAGGATGCAATGTATGCGGTGGCGGCGGCGGAGGAGGCACTAGTTGAGGAGGTGGTGAGCCACTTGGAGTCACTGATCTTGACCTGGACCTTGAACTGGGCAATTAAAGAAATATTTCAGTGTAAGTTATAGAAGACTGGTTGACAATTCTCTCTGGGAAATTAAATTGAAAGTGTAGTTATGCATAACTTTAAAACGATATACAAGTCTACATGGTTTGTGATTTCTATAGTTTACGAGACAAAAAATATTTCCCGTCCAACGTACGAGTATATTGTTTAAGATGTAATTCCTCAAAACATGTCATTATTCAGTCACTCCCTACCACTTGAATCGGAATATAGCAGAAATATGAGCGTGCTACCCATGCAGGCGAATTCCTATGCAGAAACAATTTTGACAGGCGGTTTTATATTCATTTCAGTTTTTATTTACATCATTAAAATTTAATATATTATATCGAAATAAATTCAAAGGCATAAAATTTAAAACTGCTGATTTCTTGATTCTATTATCTGTTACCGTTACCGTTACAGTTACCGTTACAGTCTACTAAAGTCCACTGCTGAACATAGGCCTCCCCCATAGATTGCCTCATATACTATTATATTGTATATTTGCCATAGTTGCCAGTGTAAGATTCGGAATATTTAAAGTTTATATGCTTATAATCATCTAGTTGCGGTGTAAGAACCCCTTATCGTCTCCTGGGTGACGTAAAAGACGACAGAAGGAAACTTAAATAGAAGATGGGTTGCAACATCTTTCTGGTAACAACTCAAAATAATACATATGCGGTTGCCAACCCGCATGCCAAGGGTGGCAACTATGGCAAAATCCTCCCCATGAGGCAATTTATGGGAGAGACCTATCTTTAGCAGTGGATTTTATGGGCTCTAATGAATGAATGGAAAATTTCAGACTGCAGGAAACTAAAATTTATTTATAATATGAGCTACACATCAATAAAATGAAACATTAATTGTCTACATTAGCAATAAATAAAGTTAACATACAGTCAAGCACAATAGTCTGTTATTAAACAGTCGCACAGAGAAGACAAATAATAGAAGACGTTGTCGCTAAAGACTTTTAAATGTTGCCAACAAATAATTACTCAGATATTAACTGAATCTGTGAATTTTGTGTGATTTTAAATGTTCCTTTTTCAATAGTGGATGTAAAGGCAAAAAATTTAAAAATAAAAATTATTTTCAATATGCTGTATATTAGACATCTATTTTTATCAGTTAAAAGTGAAATACAGCTTACATAAAAATCTAAAAAATTTATAAATTACAGTATAATTTCGCGTGACCACTAGCCACTAACACTATTTATATATATAAGGAGTTAGCTGATGGTATCCATGGGTTATTTATCGTCAAGTGCAAGTAAATAAGACCCTATTATAATTATTCTATTATAAAAAAGTGTGAATATAATTCCATGTTTAACACAAAAGAGTTTTGTAAAATCTGTTACAATATTCATTAATTTTAACACGAAGATTTTCTTTGAAGCTTGAAGAGTGTTATATAAGAGACTTTTATCAGCATTTACACCAAAGAGAGTCCTTTAAAATATTCTTGAAGATAGACGAAGTCAAGGACAGAAAATATTTATTCCTTGATAAATTTTAACGAATCAATTGCGTAACATTGGAATTACACAAGGACTTAGAACATTGGAAGGTACTTTGAAAATTGTTGTGGGTGTCTTAGCCACATTCTACTATTACTATTATAAAAACACTTAAGTATTATTTAAATTATATTTTAAAATTTCTTTTGCTTTTCTACTCTAAAAAAATTGTTCTTTGCCCTATATAATGTGCCTATAATTTTCATAACAAGCGTTTGCAAAATCTAGATCTACTATTATGACCTGTTTAGAAAACAGCAATTCACACAGTGGCTTTACAAAGAAGAGAATTTACCCTCAATACACCATAGTTCTTCGCGACCAACATGTAAATAAAAAAAATTATCAAGTAGTGGTCCTGAAGCGATAATTTCATTGGAACACCTTCATTATTTTTGCCTGCTCTTAGCAGTGCAATTTTGGTGGAACTATCAACCGAACCCAAGGTGCAGTGTTAGTGGCATTTTGTTTTCAACAAATTATATCTTCAAAAAAAGAGCCTACTCTTTTTTAAGGCCGGTAACTATAATTCTGGTGTTGTAGGTTCTTATGGGCGGCGGTCGTCACTTACCATAAGGTGAGCCGTTCACTCTCCTGCTCTTTCCCTCTTCTATAAAAAGGTAACAATGAACAAGGGTAAAAACAAAAAAAAAAGACAACAATATATTATATTATAATAAAATATATCTATTATGTATAATATATAAACATATTTTTTTATTTAATTGCTACGCGGACATAAAGTTACCTATATACATCCCACAGGCTTCCCCTCGTTTCTGAGAGGGAAGGAAGTGTTCGCCGCGCTGCCTATATAATTGCCCATATCTTTAAAATTATTTTTTTGTCTTATTTTTTAGACAAGCAGGTTTACTCACGATGTTTTCTTTTACCGCCGTGCACGTGGTAAATTGACATTTAAAATTGCAATTAACAATTTTATTGGTGCCGGCGGGAATCGAACCCGGTTGGCTCACGTACTGTGAAATTTACAGCGACCGCTATCCGTCTGAGCTATCACGCCTCTTTAGGAAGGACCATCATTTGAACCATTGTTGAGTGACAAGTAAATTGATGTTGGCAGGCAATAATTAAAGGGTTTCAAAACTATATTTTGTAAGCCTTAAGTTATTTTTATTCATTTGTTATTATAAAATTAATGTACGCTGTATGGTACATGTACATTTGTCTTTTGTGTTCAAGGGCTATAAATATATGAAAGCGTCTTTAATTTTATAATAGCAATAAAACCTATAAAAGTTAAAAACCATATTATTAACAAACTACTCGTACTAGGCTATTGATATGAAATGGAGAACTAGTGTACTAGTGTAGTAGTGTACTAGTGTCCACGTAAATTTTATTCCAACAGTTTTTTTAAAGTAGCAATATAAATATTTTTTTGGAAAATCCAAGATGGATCAATTAGTGTTTTCTTAATAAACGGCTACTCATATTATCGTATAAGTGCAATATGATTATGATAGAGGCATTTTAAGAACACAAAATTGCTTGACCTTTGACGTGTCGAGAGTGAAGCACTAACTAATAACGCTTCGCATTATGAGGCGTGCAAAAAATATTTAAGGTTAAGGCTTTTTACAGTACACAAATTACTTTCAGTGTCGCTTTAACACTCTTGCATAGGTATACTCTAACCTAATTTATACTAATTCTATACACTCCTGAAAGACTTATACTTGAAGGTTAGGTTTTATCTTATAGGGGCATAGTCACAAAGTCGTTTTCTTAAGACTACTTGTACGCACAGCATCAGTTTAGAATTTTTGAACGACCAAAAAGTTACCAGAAGTTTTGTGTAAAAATATGTTATACATATACCTTTCTGAAACAGCTGTGACTGCTGCTATATGATGTAAAGGATTTTTGCCCCTCTTGCGTCTTCTTGTTCTCTTTCTTGAGTAAGAAGCTAATAAGAGTCCCTTTCGAGCGTCAATTCGCTTTTTAGAGTCCTTAGCTAGAGCCCGCACTGCCAACGAGGTGGGATCGAAACTGAATGTGGAATCGTCCCGATGTTCATTCAGATCCTTTTTGCGTTCCTAATTTATAAAATCAAAATTGAAATTGTTTTATTCATCAATTTTGTACATGTTAGTGTGAACATGAACATTATCTCCTCATACATACATACTACATACATTTTCTTTATTAATTGTGTACTTTATGATAACGATAGTTACTTTATGGTGGCGAAGTTTCTTTCGCCGTGTACCCTCCATTCTGAGGAACCTTTTTTTATGGAATATGTATAACATACGAAAGCACAGTCTACTTAATGATAAGTGGATGTTGTGATCCGTAGGCAAATACATCTATCGTTCGACTAAGAATCGAAATGCAGAACCGTTGGCACCCCTGAAGTCTAAGATGGAATGCCGCGTTTCCACTATAAAAGGGTCTCCGGACCTATATACTCACGATACGTTTTATACAGAAGTAGAGCCACGCGGCAGCTTTTGCTGTTGCACGCATAGGCCAGCTTAAACCGGGGTGATACCACGACCTCACGAAATTCCGCTCGAGACTAAATCTACTCGGGGCAAACGGAGCAATAAGACAAAGGCGCCCTCTGCCACGCTATCCGTGATTTTTTGCAAAATCAAGGGATTTCATTCAAAACTTAACGCCATCCACTAGCATCTGGAGGAGGCGAAGCCGACCTTGTTCTTTCTAACCGAGACACAAGTGTCCTCTTCGTCTGATACTTCGTATCTCTCCACCCGGGTACAAATTAGAACACTCCTTTGTGTACCGGGCTGGAGTTTGCGCGTACGTCAGAGAGGACATCTGTTTTCGATGTCTCGGCAGCCTTGATGGACCTGTTCATTTTATGGATGCACGTAGACAGCGATGAACATCCATCCCCGCGTCTACAGGTGCCTCTATAAATCCTATAGCGGTAATGCCGACACAGATCGACTCATCGATCACGTCCAAATGGCTGCAGACTCCATGCTACAGCAGGTCCCATCCGCTGAGATCGTGATGCTTGGTGAATTTAATGCCCATCACGCTGAATGACTTGGTTCCCGATGAAACGATCATACGGGATTATATGTTTATGACTTTGCTTTGGCATATAGTCTGACACAACTGGTTACCTCGCCTACGCAGATCCCAGATGTGGAATATCATGTACCTTCCCTGTTGGACCTTCTGCTGACCTCTCATCCGGACGGATGTCAGGTCTCCGTTGATGCCCGTCTTGGCACCTCAGATCATTGTCTGATCCGAAGTACGGTGCCATTGCGGTTGCATTCTGCAGGCTGGCGACAAACTTGTGTCTGAAGTCGAGACTTTGTTGAACAAAGTCTCGGACTGGGGGTGACCAGATCTAGTCCAGTTCAATCTCCAGAAGACACAAGTTTGCACGTTTATAGCTAAAAAGAACGTTTGATGTGTGAACGGAACGAAGTTTGTCGTATCTCCTCAGTTTCAAGGCACTCCCCATGTTACCTCAGCCAGTATCGGAATCCTCGGCGTCGACATATCGAGTGACGTGCGGTTTCGTGGTCACTTGGAAGAGAAGATCAAATTGCCCTCTAAAAAGCTTGGCGTGCTCAGCAGAGCGGGACAGTATTTCATGGCGGCACACTGCCTGCAATTTTAGAGGGAGCAGGTTCGGGCGCATATATTGTTTACAGTAACCATCTCTCAGCTGGAGCTCCCCAGTGCCAGCTCCTTCCATTTGATCGAATCCAGCTCAGAGCCGTTCGAATCGTCGTCGACCGAGTACTTTCTGATCGGCTTGACTCACTCACACGCGAAGAGATGTTGCATCTCTTTGCATATTTTATCGCATTAACCACGAGGAGTGCTCTGAGAAATTGCTCGAACTAATTCCAGCCGCACAATTTCACCATCGCACATCGGGACAATACTCGCGATTTAGATGACTGACGGTGCGATTTGAAAGAAGTTTTCTTCCTCGCACAACTACCTTGTGGAATCGACTACCACCAGAGATATTTCCGGACCGATACAACACAAGGACCTTCAAGAAAAGAGCCTTCTCCTTTTTAAAAGGCCGGCAATGCGTTTGCAACTTCTCTGGTGTTGCAGTTGTTCATGCGCGGCGATAATCACTTACTATCCAGGTAACGCGTATGCTCGTATGCTCGTTTACCCCCTCTCCCATAAAAAGTAACAAAACACAGTAGCAATTAACTGCAATTTCACACTGGAGTGAGAGTGTAGTCATTTCCAGCTCGAGCCGACCCATTCGTGCTATAACCATATAATAGCTGCAACGTGGCTCTACCAAGTACACGAAAACCTAATTTCGAACCGATATTAGATTTAGAAGCTTTAAACGAATTGCATTGGGCAAACGAAATTTATTTTATTTTGATTTATTTTATAACAGGTTACCTCTTGTGTAATCTGTGATTCCTCCTCATAGCTGAGCGCTACTACAGCGAGCATCAGGTTGATAAGGTAGAAGGAACCGAAGAAGACGACCACCGTAAAAAACGACACGGACATCGGACCACACGAAGACAGCACCTTAACAGAGGAAAATTGTATTAGTCCAGTTACCAGTACTTACACAAGTAACAAGTGAAATATTGTTACCGTTACAGCCTGTCAAAAAGCCAATGCTGTACATAGGCCACACCATAGATTGCCCCATGGGGGATATATTTGCCAGTTTCTACGCTTGGCAGGCGAAATGGCAACTTAAGTTTTTATTTTTGAATATTATTAGGAATACGCTACTGCCCATCTCCTGATTTTTTTTTACCTCTGACGCTATTTGCGTCACCCTCACTCACTCTCTTCGGAACGATATGAGGTAGTGGATTATTGAAATATATTAATTACATTAAAATAATGCTATAGAAATATAATAACGAGAAGCAACTTCTTCACCAGGTTCCACGAGCGGTTCATATGTTAAGCGGTAGTGCAGTTAATTGATAAGCGTTATTAGTATCCTTATTTAAATCTACTATGGATTGATAGAAGTAGCTTTGTATAAAAAAAAAGAACAAGGAACCCGACTCTAGAACGAATCCGTATTATAAAATGTGAAAGTTTATAAATGCGAAACGGAAACGTTTGGATGTTTCTTTGTATTTTACTCCATTAAATTATAAATACTCCTTTAAAGTACTTCTACGACAACATTATCTAAGACAATTCCTACATAACTGACGTTTTATTTTATTTTTATTTCAAATATTTATTTACATATATATACAGGTTGTCCCAGAAGTCAACGTCAAGCCGAAACTTTCTGATAGGCGAGGCCATACTAGTTACCAGAAAAATATAAAAAAAATCTAAGTCATGTGTTTCAGAAGTTATAGTAATTTTTATTTTTTTTCGATAAAATGTACACCATGAGACTGTTTTTTCATTCCTGTTGCTACAAATATTTACTTTTTGCCAATTTTTTTCTCTTACGTCATCTTGAATAGTGCTTCTGTAACCTGTAATCATAAACCCTGTGTCGATCACTCCAGCTTGAAAGAAAATGTAATTTTATACCGAACCAAGTTTTCAGAATTAGAATTAGTTTTTCGCACTACTTCAACTGGCCGTCCTGGAAAAAAATTGTACAACGCCAGTTTGACAAGTAGCTTTAAAAGTTAGCGCATTTAATAAGGATTCTAACGTGGTATAACACTTACTCCGTTATTTCTTAGATCGGCCATAAAAATTTTTTGTTAAACAAAGTCAGTTTTTAACAATTTTTTGGAACTTACATTAAAACGATAATAGTGCAACCAAAGCGTTCCTAATGACCACAGCGTGGTTTAAATGAGATAGAGAGAAACATTCCATAAAGTGTGAGCGAGACAGATAGTGACGCTAATGAGACACAGACGCAAATGAGTGAACAAGACAGAGAGCCATGCTAAGTGTGAGCAAGACAGGTAGTGACGCCTCTTATTGGTATTGGTACACGCACTACAAATCAGTCAAGTACTCTGTGAAATGAGTACGCGACGCTACTTCGTTTACTACGCATATTTTCGTATTCGCTGGTGATATCTTGTGTTCGTACTACTTTGGCTTCGTTTACTGGACTTGTTTGCGTGTCTACACGAATGGCACGTCGAAAATCCACGATTGATGAGACAAGATAGATCACAGTACCGTTTCAAAATAAACATCTGGACTGGAATTTTAAACGGAAAAGTCATAGGGCCTTTCTAGTTGCCAGAAGTTTTAAATGCTGAAATTTATTTAGATTTTTTTAAAAAATCATTTACCCAATTTGCTGGAGGAGGTGCCGCTTATTATTTTCAGAGATATGTGGTTTCAACAAGATAGTTGTCCAGCGCATTATAGCCGCTTAGTTCAAGAACACCTTAACGAGGAATATCCGGACAGATGGATAGGGCGGGCTGGTCCGATCTCGTGGGCCCGCCCGCTCATCCGATTTAAATCCTCTAGATTTATTTTACTGGGGAGAGGTGAAGAAAAAAGCATATTCCAAGCCGATTGAAAATGTAGAAGAGCTTAGATAGAGAATAGCGGAAGCATTTGAATTTTGTAATAATGGAATATTCGCCCCCCTGATTTCACGATATTTTTTAAAAAGATGTCGGGCTTGTATTGCAGCTCAAGGACGGCAATTTGAATATCTTTTGTAAAATAAGTAATAAATTTTATCATAAAAACAAAACTGACTGTCTTAATTTTATAACCATTATTTTATTACTTTAGTTCGCTCGCACTTTATGGAATGTCTCTCTCTATCTCATATATCATAAACCACGCTGTGGTCATTAGGAACGCTTTGGTTGCACTAGAGTCGTTTTAATGTAAGTTCTAAAAAATTGTTAGAAACTGATTTTGTTTAACAAAAAAATGTTTATGGCCGATCTAAGAAATAATGGAGTAAGTGTTATACCATGTTAGAATCCTTATTAAATGCGCTAACTTTTAAAGCTACTTGCCAAACTGGCGTTGTACAATTTTTTTCCAGGACGGTCAGTTGAAGTACAGGATTTAATTGTGAAGGTTCGGTGATCAGCACATTTTTTCAAGGTCAAGTGATCAGCACAGGATTTAGGATTACAGGTTACAGAAGCACTATTCAGGATGACGTAAGAGAAAAAGAGAAAAAATTGACAAAAAGTAAATATTTGTAGCAACAGGAATGAAAAACTGTTCATGGTATACATTTTATCGAAAAAAATAAAAATTACTATAATTTCTGAAATACATGACTTAGATTTTTTTATATTTTTCTGGTAATTAGTATGGCCTCGCCTATCAGAAATTTTCGGCTTGACGTCGACTTCTGGAACATCCGATATATTCACACGGATATTTATTTATTAACTTTATAAGCATGTATACACATCACGTCTGAGTAAATAAAACCCGCACTGGAACAGAACGGTGGACATCTCATTGCACTAAAATCCTGTCAGAAATGAGAGAAGGCTTGCGCCCAGCAGTGGGACGTATACAGGCTGTAACTTTTTGTTATGACTACTTTTTATACTTTATTACATATTTATGGCGCATGTTATTGACAATTCATGTCCACCACATTATTTATTTTACGCTGACGTCATATACTCTATGGTACTCTAAATGTTACCTACACCCACGCTATTGTGACAAATCGATTGAGACAATACATTTTTGTGGAAATTAGAAAACTAGTTAAGAAGTTAAAGGTCGACATAGAAACAGTTCAAACATATACATCAACCAATCATATCCCTGGGAAAAAGACATAAGGTATTCTACGATACGCATTGTCTAAGCGTTACTAATAAATAAAGCCCGCAGTTTAGTAAAATGGGGGTAAATTATTCGCTAACCAACAGTTAACGAGGTTAGTTTCGTGGGACTTAGTGCTCTGCGTACACGTCCCCAGTTTACCTTCATTAGGTAATCCATTACCGTTTAGGATAACACGTCTTTAACCTCTGACAGTGTGCTAAAATAATATTTTGTATAATAAAATATGAATTATTTTAAAAATTTTTGTACTATTTATATTGTATAACCTTATTTTTAATAGTAATTTTGTTTTTAATTTATAATTTATATTACACCATTGTCCATAGAATTTACACACTATTGACACTCTTATGACCAACGGACCATTAGGCGCGTTCTTCTAGAGCAAATGACACCAATACATACTCGTATAGTATAATATGCAATAATCTGCAATTCCCCTGATGTTGCAGTGTTCATGGGCGACGGTAATCACTTACCATCAGGTGAACCGTACGCTCGTTTGCCCCCTCTCCTATAAAAAATCTCAGAGACTCATATATGCACCATTTACTCCCGGCCCTAGTCCTGGTTCTCTAGAGACGATGGATCCACCAAAGGACTTTATGTTACTACTCTCAAAAATGTGTGTTTCTCTGTTAGTGAATGCATTTATGCTCTTTTGGGAAATAAGCTTTAAAGCTTTAAACTACAAAAATTGTACAAGATACTAATAATACTAAGGGAATATTTATAAAATCAATAGTTCTACTAAGGGAATATTTATAGAAGTTCTTCAGATGGCGTATTTTAAATAACAGTTTAAGTAACAAGATAAACTGTCAGCATTTTTCTTTCATAAGAAATAGTAAGATTCATAATAACAAACTTTTGGAATCTTTTTTTATTATGGCGTTACGATATTAATTGTGAATTTATTACGAGACAATTAATTGTTTATTAAAACATCGGACGAAAAAACTAATATTTAATAAATTAATTAAGATAGTATAAATACGTAATTTATACTATTTAAAAATACTGTTTATCCACGTACATATAGAAAAGGCGCTGAACGTGAAGTTGACGATCGTACTACAATCTCATGACGAATTTTGGTAAATGAGCTACGATTGCAATAATGTTTATCGTATATTGTAAAATCTGCAATATTGACATTTTCTAGTAACTAATCATTAGCAAATATAAAAAATATCCATTATAAATTACTGATATAGTATAATATTGCGGAAAAGTAACGAACTGCACGTGCACGTCAAAATACTCGTATTGTGAAAGTTTTAGATGGAAATTTGGCCCGTGTAAAAGGTTTTAATACGTGTGTAAAGCAAACAAACCGTAAGTTTTGGGCACCCACTGAGCATATTCATTATTCGTTGACCATTTTGTCGGGCGTCGCTTAATTAATTTTCTAGGGAAAATTATTTTAAGAGGGAACTTACACATAAGCATGCATTTCAAGTCTGATAGAGCATATTTTGGAGTTATCGATAAATTTGTGTCCTTAGATTAATTACATCAGTGTGTTCAACTTATAAAATATGGATGATTTGTAGCAAAATTTTTTTTTGTAAATAAGGTATTCGTATGCTCTTATCATCGACTTGAACCCAGATAAACATATTTATATAATAAACTAGGCCTTGCAGCTTACATACAATACAATACAATACAATACCCTTTATTGAACACTAAGAAAACAACATAACAAGGAACAAACAAAGAGAAAAACAAAAGGCAGTCTTATTACTATGCAGCAATTTCTTCCAGACAACCAAAAAAAAAAAAAGGGGGTGGTCTTAAAATAATAAAAGTAAATTAATAAACCTGCCGGAATTTACTTAATGACAGACTAGTGATCATAAAACGACAGGAATAGATAAGAGGAGGAGGGATGATTTAGAAGGAAAGATAATGTTTTTTAACTTGGTTTTTAAAGGAGTCTATTGTTTGAACAGGTTTTATAGTTGATGGTAAGGAATTCCAAAGCTTCACTCCAAGAACTGAAAAAGATTTACTGTTAAATGTAGAAGAGTGCACGGGACATAGAAGGGAAAGGTTTTCTAAGGATCGAAGGGAAAGTTTATGAGATGAGCTGAGAAATTGGAAACGTTCTTTAAGGTAAGGAGGAATTGATATATTAAATAAAACGCAGTAGAGAGCAGAAAGGATATGAGTATTCCGACGAAGACGGATTGGAAGCCACTTGAGCTTAGTGCGGTATTCTGATACTCGTACATGGTCATATTTACGAAGTCCAAATATGAACTTATTATGATCGCTCAAGTTTGTTAAGTTGCTCTTCGGTAATGTCTAGATAGCTTATGTCAGCATAATCGAGGATGGGGAGCAGTAAAGATTGGGCAAGCATAATTTTGGTGGAGATGGGTAAGAAGTATTTCATTCTTCGGAGTGAATCTCCATAAACCGTAAACATTTTACGAGACACTGCGTTGATAAGATACTGCAATGATAAGAAATATTTCATATCTAAATCTGTGCGTTATTATTTTAAGATCTGCATATAGTGTCACATATTTTGCGACGAGACATAATTGACTGTAATTATAAAAAAGCTTCCTCATGTCACTAAACGACGGGTGAACGTTTCATATACATTATCTAACAGGGACTCTGGCCCGACTTTCCCACATTTCAGAGTATGAATATGTAATGAATAATTAACAATGCGAGTCAAAAATACATTCTACAAGTTTACTCGTAAAATGCGGACGATGTTGGCAACAAGTAAAAAAATAATTAATTATTGGTCAAGTTTGTCGCTTAAAATCATATTTCAGAACAACATTCTTATGAAGACTGGCCAGTTTAAACCAATTTTGTGAACTAAACATCGTACCTTGAAGTTGTGAGAAGAAGTGAACCTTATCGATAAGACTTGTGGAAGTAGTTCAAGATAATTATAAAAAAGAGTAGAATAAGTTTCATTCACATTAAAATTCAGACTTCCAACATGTATCATTTTATATATTAATATGTATTAATATATATTTGTTGAAAGTCATTTTTATTTTTACCTCTCATTCAGAAAATATTCTCTCTCCTGCGAGAAACCAGTAGGTTATTACAAAGTAACATTTTACAGTAAAATAAATTATACAATTATTTTTAAGAATGATTTAAGAAACAACTTGGCAGCGGTAATCTCCTTCCCACGGGTTGTTAACAAGCATATATTCATTATTAATAATTACAATATTATACATATTTTTATAGTCTTTGTTTATTATAGAAAATAAACTTAATGACGACTCTCTCCATCAGACCACATAGAGTTCTGCCTGACAGATCTTGTAAATTTTAAAAGCTAATTTACATTGCGAAATAAACGTACGACTAAGGTCACTTAAACTGAACTTTAATATTAATAAAATTAAGAATCTATTTGTTTTCCTATAGACTAACCATGTTGTACACATTTTCCCAGTAGTCCAAGGTTATGAGTTGAAAGGTAGTGAGCATAGACCATAAAAAATTATCGAAGTTCGTGTAGCCGTGATTTGGATTCGGCCCCACGCATAAACAGGTGTATTCTGGAGGACAGTGCCGCGCACCTGTCAGGTTACCACAGATTATAGGCACTTCTTCTTCATTTACCATCCAATTAGATGGCTCTCTAATCCACCTGTAAGAAAAAAATTACTTTATACTGTAGAGACGAGTTGATAGTAAGAAATTTGCGTTTAAGGTAATTACTTAAAGATGGCGACTGTTTTAAAAATGTTGGAGTGAAAACATCTTCTGTTAAATTTGCATCGGTAAAATTGTACCATACTTCGAAAAATTAGTTATATACATTTCAAAAACAAAAATTGTACATCTACGTATTTATTATTTAGTTACATAAAATAGCAATTTTGTAGTTAATTTTGTGTTAGAGCCACGCAGCAGCTATATTATAGTGGCATGAATGGATCGGCTCGACCGGGGAAGAACCACGCTCTCACAAATACCAGAGTAAAATAGCAGCTTAATGCTGATGTGTTTCGTTTGGTAAGTGTAGAGAACTGGAGATTCTTTTTACTGAAAACGAGGCATTCCATCTTAGTCCTCAGGGTTGGCAACACATCCGCATTTTGATTCTTAATTGAGGATAAATGTAAATGCCTATGGGCCACAGCATCCACTTACATCAGGTGGACTGTGTGCTAGTTAGTCACCATTATTCTATATAAATCCTCGCTGGCCCTAATTTACCACATTCTCGGCGGTAAAGAAAAACATCTTGACGGAACCTGCATGTCGGAGAAATAAAATGTTTCAACGATGTGCAAAGTCCGTCAACATGCAACACGAGTGGCGGATTAATTGATACATCACCTGCTAGCAGCAGGATGTTATTAAGGCAGAATCTATACGTCACAGTGGTCAAGCCCGAATGGGTTGGCTCGAATTCGATAGGATCATGCTCTAAAAGAATACCACCGTGAAATATCTGCTTAATACTGCTATATTTCGTAGGGTGAGTGTGTAGCACCGAAGACCCTTTTTACTGGAAACGAGGCATTCCATCTTGGTCCTCAGGGCAGCGCACCTCCAAATTTGATTCTAAATTGAGGATAAATGTCTATGGGCCACAACATCTTTTCAATATAACCAATCTTCGTCATAAAAATTGACTGACAAAATATTTATATTAATAAGCTCTAGTCACATTTTGTCGATAAAATTATTTCCAGACTTAGCTAAAAAATAGATCGTCATTATTCTGTTATTATTTCAATGGAGAAATATTTCCACAGTCTAAAGACACTACTCTCTATATTCACATACTCTTTAATACGCATACATTTTCAGACTGTGGTATTTTATATCCACTCTAGCAAACACTTAACCGTTACATGATATAAATCTTTTTATACTTACCTTTTTCGTGAAGAAAATTATTAAAGTATGTGTTATCAACTTACTGTAACCATAGTTCGTCAGAAAAGTTTTCACCAGGCTTAACAACGAGATTCTTCACACATTTGTTTCTCAACTCTCCCATGTAGACCTGCAGAGCGAACAGCGCGAACACCATCAGGCAGAAGATAGTCAAAGTCATGACCTCCGCTAGTTGTTTGAATGAGTGCAAAAGGGCGTTGATGATAGTCTTTAAACCTACGAAGAAAGAGTAAGGTGTTGTTAACACACACACACACACATTTTCCCAATACAATTGTTTACATTTATATCAAATTACTCAGTGTACCAAATATTCGTTTCATTGCATGGTAAGGCAATCTATTATACAATATCAAAATATCAAAGACAACAAAATTATATAGGGTATATAATATGTATGTAGTGTTTATAGTAAATAAATAATTTGATCGCGGGAACCCAATTTTGAAATCTCAGGATTCAGGCTATTTTTTATTTTTATTTCCTGGGATTTTTGGAATGAAATATTAAAAAAAACGGGAAACTTCTCATGAAACAGTCACTCATTTAATAAGTCACTTTGTCACATTGAGCTATTATGTACTACGTACGTAAGCACATATTACTTCAATGCTTTGTCAGCCATTTTGTTTTAACAGCTGACGTTGTTACAGTCTGCACCGCAAAACCTCTGTTTTTGAGATTTCTTTGTAGAAATTGCATTAAATAATTTATATCTATTAAATTGAGAAGTCATTCTATAAATGTTTAGAAATAACAGATTGTTAAGAATGTTAATATTTAATTTCTGCCCCTGTAGTATAAAATGTACAGCAGGGTAGGTTTGTACACAGAGGAGACGTCAAATTCATATAATTTTGACCGAAGGACACTTACGGGTATGTTATATTATAGGCGAACCTAATAAAATATATTTCTTGACTCCTCTGTGTGTGTGTGTGTACACTGTTTAGATGTTGAAAGATTTGATTGCTTTATTTTAGTTATTTACTGACTATGTTAATAATTGTTAAACAATTTAGAACTAAACGATATACATTATTTACTAATTTCTCATAACTGCATAAATTATTTTGTATTTTTTATACTATTTAAAATGTATGTTTATTTTGTAGCAGCATTTTTTTTTCTTTTAAAGATATTCATTAATGACTGTTCTAAAGAAACTTGTAGCTTATCTAAAGAAAGTTTTAATAAGCAATCCAAATCCAGGGACCATCCAATGTTCCCGAGATCTGTGTAAAATAACATAAATCCGGGATTAGAAGTAAGGGCCAAGATTGAATTCCTGATGTTACTTCTTATCCGATTCAGTAGTAGTTTGTTTAAAAACTGGCGAAAAAAATGAAAATATAACACACATACACACACACACACACGCCACACAACACACACACACACATATATATATATATATATATATATATATATATATATATATATATATATATAATATCTTCTCTATATATAAAAGTGTCGCTAAAACTCGAAACTGGCTCAACTGATTCTGGTGAGTGTGTCTGGTGGTAGGTGGTGCTGTTGTCGAGATCCATAGTGCGAAGCCAGAGTGGATCACCAGCAACATAAATAATGAAGGCGCATACGAAAAAGGCCTTGTTGAGATTATTAGATAAGGTCGGCAAAATCGTATTAAATACTGTACATAAATTATAGGATATATAACAGTATAAAGGATACTTAACAGCAAATTAATGGTTGTCATTTGCGAACATATTAGCTATGACTGAGATTCGAATCCAATAATCATAACTGTGCTGTTTGATGTGCGCACTATTAATGCAGGTTAAAAACGCGTAATTTTTCATTATAAGGCATTTTACAAAACTATGTTCAAAACAAAATAATAGTTTAAAACTTTTTAATTTTTATTTGTTATAGGTTGCCGAAAGAAAAATTTTGTAATAAAAAATTATTTTTATAAGCATCTCAACCAAAAATTGTGTCGTAAACGCATCGTTATGGAGAAAAAAACGTTACTATAATTGTTAGATGTGTAGTTGCGGCGTTATAGTATGATTTCGTCACGTGTTCTCCATAGGAGACGCTTACAGGGAAGGCCAGAATAACCTCATCTGGCCTCTAATAATTAAGGATACACAATCTCGTAATGACAATAGTGAAAGAAGCAACTGGCAACAGATAGTAGCGTTGAATGTGGGAGATATCTTGTATATGTAACGTAAATATTTAAATTTAATATCACAAGATCTTCAACGCAAAAAAATTAAAACGCATAGAAAATATATTATTGCTATGCCTTCACTAAAACAACAAGGCTTCCTAAAAACACTAGTGCTAGTACTAGGGAAATTTTGTTGCCTGTTTTAGCTTCCCTCGGGACGATTTGGGGTAGTGGATTCTTCCACGGTGACACTACACAGCACTTAGTGATAATAATATGATTCTACATATGTATTTTTATAAACATATTTTTTAATAAAACCAGTTTTTAAAAGACAATACTTTACCAGGCATAATAGAAACAGTCTTCAGTGCTCTCAGTACCCTAAAGGTCCTCAATCCGGCAAGGTTGCCAACCTCCATGCCGATCGTGGCGTAACCCGATGTGATGACGACGAAGTCCAGCCAGTTCCAGGGGTTCCGCAAGTATGTGTACTTATTGAGTATGAAACCTTTCGCTATGCATTTGATTATCATCTCCGCCGTATATATGGCCAAAAATATGTACCTGTTGAAAGCAAACACTCATTAATGTTTCAATACAATTTGTGATACCCTTTATAAATTAAATAAAGAACAATTAATGGTGACAATCAGTTACACAGTCCATCTAATCGGTAAGTGGATGTTGCAATCTATGGATACCTATAAAAAATTCTATTTAGAACAAGCTCAATGGTTAAAACGGTATTGACAAGTAGCTAAATTAAAAATTTTGTGCAACCGACATCAATATAAATAAACTAAGAACATCATCAATGTAGTTGAAGTCACTTAACGCATTATTAAGGATAGCTCGCAGCAGCTTTAGCTAAAAAAAATCATCAAAATCCGTTCACCTGGAAAAAAGTTCTGAGGTAACACACATAAAAAATGCAATCGAATTGAGAACCTCCTCAGTTTTTTTGAAGTCGGTTTAAAAAGCCGGACTGCGTAAAAACATGACTGAAAAGAAAAATATATAAACCGAATATCACTTCTACAATCATGATAAATCTAACGACGCGTCCTAAGTTAAAATCCATCAAGCCACTTAGGCTACAGAGCAAGTTTAAAAAAACATGATACACTGGATAACATTACCCTCTTCTTGGTGCAGTCAGGTAACAATGCAGATGCGTTATAGCCTCCAAGGATTAAGATGGAACGTCTTATTATGAGTTTAGTTTTTCTTACTTTTCACAATTTATTTGTGTAGTAGCTATTATAGGCTTCTTCATGTCACCAAATGTATTTTTTGATAATTTTAAATTCTCAACACTTCGAATTTTGAGACGTCTACCTATCTGTACCTATAACTATACTTTCTGCCGTCAAGAAGCAGTGCTTGATATGTTCCGGTCTGAAGGTCTGAAGTTACAGCCTATAATATGCTGTCCCATTGCTGGGCTCAGGGCACCCATTATCTCTGAGAGGGGTTTTAGGACAATGGTTAGAGGGTTTGTGTCCGCCGCGTTGCATGTCTTCGCAATATATTTGTCAGTGCGTATTGGCGAACTTCACATGTCTTCGCAAAATTTTTTTCTTATTTCTCAGACATGCAGGTTTCCTCAAGATGTTTTCCTTTACCGCCAAGCACGTGGTAAATCAGCATTTAAAATTGCAATTAACAATTTCATTGGTGCCGGCGGGGATCGAACCCGGTAGAAATAATATAATCACAGGCTGTAAAACATTCCATCTTCTTTACTAACTAATAGCTGTGTTTGAATACCATCCCATCTGATCGTAAGTGTGATGCAGTCGAAGATGTTAAAGCACACTAACATCTTCGCTTCACTTCGGCCTCAGAGGTGACAACGCACGCTTCTTTGTTTAAAGTTGGTGGTCTGAGGTACCCGCTTACCATCAGGTTGACTGTAAGTCCGTTTGTCGTTTAAATATTTATTTAAAAAATAGCTTGTGCTGACTGCCATGAATATGATAATTAATATTAATATTGATAATTTTACCAAAAATCCTAAATGGTTAATGATTTCTTATATTGACGCGAACACTACACATTGATTAAAACTACTTTTGCGGATTTTATGGCCTTTAATTTTAATTATTTTAATTTTTAAATCCCGACGTTTCGGGTGCTTTCCAGCACCCATTGTCACGGGGGACTGAGGTGACTGACGTCCCGATGTCATTGTTAAACCCGGAGTACCTTCAGCTTTTTAAATTATTGTTTATGGTCCGATCTATGCAAAATGATCTATGCAAAATCCTAAATGATTTCTAATTTTTATTTGACGCGATGGCCAATGGCCATACAAAAACGTAAGGAGTGGACACACAAAAAAGAAACTGGCATAAAATATATGATAGTTTTTCTCAATTATTTCAATGAACAGCCACGTAAAGCCTACAATTTTATTAAGTATACCCCACGTAAAGCTTACAATTTTATTAAGTATACCTAATGGTATGATATACCACACATAAATTATAAATGACATTTGATACACGAATACTCCAAGAACATTTTCCCTATATAGGCAACGTAATATTCAGGACCATTAAAGGGCTTAATGTTCCTAAAATATCGTTCGGTTCGTACCTATTCTAAAATATTTGAAGTCTTCAAATATTTAGCACTTCTTCATTTTAAGTTTCTTAGAATATTTGAAGACAAGTTTGCGTCAGTTACTTCATTAAGTGATCAATATTATCTGGAAGTTAGAATGTAGTATACATTATATTAGTATGAGTGGTAGCGAGTGATATCGAGGTGGCGTAAGAGAATTCATTAGTTCACAACATTCTGCGACTGTCGTAAGAAACGACAAGGCAAAACTGAACCAGGACATGAGCCGCAGCATCTCCCTGATAACAGCTGAATAAAAATAAACTCTAAAAATGCGGTTACTCACCTCGCGTGGCAACTTTTGCAGCATAATGATTTCTTAAATTTACGCGAACACTACACATTGAATAAAACTATTATTTACGGATTTTATCGCGTTTAATTCAACTTTATTTTTTTATTATCCCGACGTTTCGGGTGCTTTACAGCACCCGTGGTGTGGCACGGGGGGGGGACCACGGGTGCTTAAAGACCCGAAACGTCGGGATAATAAAAAAAATAAAGTTGAATTAAACGCGATAAAATCCGTAAATAATAGTTTTATTCAAATTTTGCATCTTTGGCAAATAGCTATGAAGAAACTGAGTTTTACGGATTTTATCGCGTATATGAGATGAGGTCAATAGAAATGATGACTGGGTGCTACTATCTGTTTAGGATTCTATAATTAATAAAATTAAATCCCAACCCAAGCATACAATTTTAAAACATCAAGATACCATAAGCTCATTCTGCGTAGATCGGATCAAAAATTAATAGTTTTAAACTGAAAGGTAGCCATAATTAACTATGACATTGGAACGTCAAACACCTCAGTCACTCCGTGACCACGGTTGGTTTAATATTTAATTTAAGTACACAAAACGTCGGGAATTTAAAATAAATTAATATGCGCGATAAAATCTATAAAAATTAGTTGAATTTAATGTATAATATTCGCGTAACAAAAGAAATTATTATATATGAGGGATTCAGCAGCGAACTTTTGATAGGTTGTATCATGAATGAATGAGTTTTATATTGTGAATAAGCATTTAGCACGTTTAGAATATTGACTTATATATTACTAGCGTAAGGACCGGGCTGACCGAATAACGAAAACGGACCAGTGCGCTGGCCCTAAAATTACAGTTTAGGGCCAACGCGACTTGGTCGACAGTATTGCGCGACCAGAAAGGGAGCTAATTCTGTTAATATTAAAAATCAAAAGGAACCAATAATAATACAACTTGACCTTTAGGTAAAATTATTGTATATTCACTTACTAATACTATGTAGTATCGTAATAATTTACGATACTTATAATACATACTACAAACTATGAAACAATGGTACAATTAGGATAATAATTATACTTCGAAATTCGACCCTGGTTACGTCGTGTTATGATAAGACGTTTGTATTATGACAGATGCGTTACTTTTTCTTGTATGAAAAAGTTATGAGTAAAATATTCGGCCTATTCTTTCTTTTGAAATCATTGGTTTAGAAAGACTAATGAAACAAAGCTTAAAGGTGGAAGAACACCCTGCTTGTTTTTTTTTTTTTGCAAATCTAATAATAAAATGTCTTAAATCAACTTCGCCGTTTCTCACAGTCACGTAAAATTTTGTCAACTCTCAGTTATTTGATTAAGCCGCCTTTTGATTGGTCGAAACGACAACGATCGAATCATTTGATTTTCGATTTACGATTCGATGCGATGTATCGACGATAGCCTTCTCAATGTTCTCAATTTATTTAAGCCTCACGACATCACATCATTTATGTCGCGTCGTAATTTACTGTGTGACATCTGTCAGATTTTTTATTTTATTGAATAAGGTACACAAACAGACAGTATTGTTTTATACACAGATCTAAAATTAAAAGTACTCGTATAATGTCGTTTAACCAAACTACAATCCTAAAAAGTGTACACAGCATATTACTATAACTGCTGTAGAAACTTGGTCTTAGCAAAAATAAACTACATAAAAATACACTCAATATTGAGAGAAATACGTAAATTTTTCCCCTCTCAAAATGAGGGGGGGGCCGGTGTTCAGCAGTGGGGCGTATATAGGCTGTAACTTTACTTTACTTTACTTCGTACATTTCCCTTTTTACTGGAGACGAGGCATTCCATTTTAATCCTCAGGAATGACAACGCATCTGCATTTTGATTGAGGATAAATGTAGATATCTATGGGCCACAGCATTTACTTATCATCAGGTGGACTGTGTGCTTGTTTGTCACCCTATACTATAAAAAAACATTTTGACAACAGGCTTGAAAAAGGAAGTGTTATACCTGTGTACCTCTAACCTAAAAATTCTTTGAACATGTTGTCGTATATTGAAGTTTATATTCTCTTACAGTACTATATATATAATTGAAATAAGTGATTTCTTATTTCAATTATATATATATATATATATATATATATATATATATATATATATATATATATATATATATTTGTGTGTGAGTGGACAGGAATGTGTTATGGCAAACACTGAACTCATATGGGTTGAGCGCTGGTTTGATACAGGCATTAAGGTCTCTTTATAGGGACTCTAGTGCTTGTGTCAGGATCAATGGGGTCTACCTGGACTGGTTTTGGCATCCAAAAAGGTGTCAGACAGGGCTGTGTAGCTTCCCCTTGGCTGTTCAACCTATTTATGGACAGGTGTTTGCAAACTTTGAAAGATGAAGAATGTGGGTTAAGAATGGGCGAGTTAACCGTCAAATGCCTTTTGTATGCCGATTATCAAGCCATATTTGCGTCATCGGCAGCTGAGTTGCAAATGATGGTTACATTGTGAACTGGGAATAAAAGAGGAATGAAAGTGAACGCAAGTAAGACGAAAGTGATGGTTTTTGAAAGAGAAGAAAGAAAAACGGTATGTGAAATAAGAATAGAAGGAGAGTTAATTGGCTGATGAGTTTGTGTATTTGGGATGTGTATTTAGCAGGGATGGTAGAGTATCCCTTATACATGATTATTTCAGGGATATAGAACGACGAGTAAATGCAGGGAATAGAGTGAATGGGGCACTACACTCTATTGTGAAGAACCAGAATGTGTCAAAAAAGGCACGTATGGTAATTCATAATGCTGTGTCGTCCCTACTTTAATGTATGGTAGTGAAGGCTGGGTGTGGCAGAAGAAGCACGAAAGTAGAATAAATGCTGTAGAAATGCGGTCTTTAAGGAGTATACTAGGGTTGAATCTGAATGACAGGGTGAGAAATTGCGTGATAAGAGATAAATGTGGTATGCAAGATGATGTTGTGACCAGGATTAAGAAAGGAATGCTTCGGTGGTTTGGTCATGTGGAAAGAATGAATGAGGAAAGAGTGACAAAGCAAATTTATATGGCAGATGTGAACGGCCGAGTCGGGAAGGGACGCCCTAGAAAAAAGTTTATCGACCAAATTGGCGATATTTTGAAAAGGGGCCACGTTAGAAGTACCCTTAACCGACAGATTGGTGTGGGGCGAAAGAGGTATGTAGGATTGCCAAATGGAAGTCCATAGTCTCTGCCTACCCCTCTGGGTGACAGGCGTGAGTGTTTATGTATGTTATATGTTATCATTTCTTTCTATATAGAAATGCTTACGATATTTATTATATCAGGATCTTAAATATAGATAACATATTACATTCGTCTTTATTTTTGTTACACATAAAAGTATGTCACGTTGCATCGCTTTCGTACCGATCAGTGTAAGAGATTCCATGACCTCGTTTCGCCTGTGGGTTTCTTCAGCGACAACTATGGATTTGATGAATGATGAATTGCCAGACAAACCTCATGTTCTTCTATAGACGGTGGTATTCCTTTTATATAATAGTAAAAGAGTGAGGTTACAGCGTATATCAAAGGCCAAAGGGCTCGAATTATTTCAGAGAGGGTTTTAGGGCAAGGAAATGTTCACGGCGCTGCCCAATGTCTGCCAAATGCCTATCAAAGTCTGTTGACGGACTCCGTATGTCATCGAAATATTTTGTTTTAATTCCTTATCTTCTTTTACTTCGTTCCTCTTCGTTTTCTTTCGCCCCCAAGTACGTGGTAAGTCAGCACTTAAAATTGCAATTAATAATTTTATCGACGCCGGCGGGGATCGAACCCGTTATGCTCGCGTTTTGTGGACAACGCTATAAGCAAGCACGTAGCCACTGAGTTAACACGGCTCTTATGAACTAATATTAAGATATTGTAAGCTAGAGGTGAAATGCCAAGTCCGGCGACGGTAAGCTGCGTCAAAGATGCGTTATCTTCTATTGCGATCGACAGTCAGTCTGCAAAGCGTGTTGATTATGGCAAATTCTTCCCGCAACCGAAGAAATCCAAGTCTGCCAGAGTAATGTACTCGTAATATATGTAAAGGTTTAAGATGAAGGGAGGAAGAGGGCAAAGACAATTTTATGCATCGTTTTGAGTTCCGCTAGTCGATGATGACGGGGTGTTCCTTTTTATTGAACCCGTGTTCGGTCATATCACGAAGGTCTTGCGTGTTTGTCATCCTTCTTCCTCTCAAGCCTTTTGGAGTTAACTGTCAGACATTGCTCACTCCAAAGATGTGCCAATAGTCATGTATTTTTAAAGTGTTGCTTATATTTATCATTGGACTGCTTCGTTGGCTAGTGTTCTATAACGTAATTGCTCATCATAAGGTCCCGGGATCAAGCCCCGGGTCGGACCAGAATAGAATAGAATAGAACAGAACAGAATGTTTTGTATTCCATATAGGTTATTATATAATACTTATTGAAATGAATGGATGATAATAAATGGATGAATAAATTAATGGATGATAATAACCCCGGGAAAGGTGAATGCTGCCAAGCTATTTCTAATTTGTTTTGTGTTGTTAATTGTAACGTACATAATTCTAAGCTATTATTTAAAAAAACATTCCCGCTGGGTTTCTTGCTGGTTCTTCCCTGGACAGAGGTTTTTTTTCAGCCAGTGGTAAATGAAAAAAGTGACTTTCAATAGGTATTGTTTATAATCTATATTGAATAAAAAAGTTCCTTTTTCTGTTTCTGAAAGACATTTTTTTATTTACTACGGGTTCAGAAAATACCCCCCGTACGTACGTACGTAACTTTGCACAATTTTTCTATGAATTCTAATATAACTAGTGTACCGTCTTACGAGTACTGTATTTAATTAATTAATTAATTTATTGTTAAGTCATTAAGGCCTATAATTAAGGTTGTAGTAAATGAAGACACGTGTCGTGTAAACGTGGATATATTTGCGACTAATTTTTAAACGTGGGGGACGCAGCCGCCACACCTATAGCTATTATACATATTACACATAAATATAGCTGTTATACTTAAACAAGTATGGATATGATGTAGGACACCGGACGCGCGATCTAAAGAGCCCAGTATATTATATATACTTATATTGTGTCCCTACAACTAGCATAATAATGATCACATCATTTCGAGGGGTTATTTTCATTCATGAATTTTTTGGTATTATAATAACCCTTTTTGTACAATTTTTCTTTCATAAAACTTAGTTATTGACAAGCTTTTAATATTTTCTGAGATTTTGTTAATTTGCGGTGCCAAAGTTAGTATGTTTATTTCTTTAAATTGTTCTCTGAGGGACTCTTTACAATTTAAGTTATAAATCGTACGATCCTCTTTTACAAAACAAATATGGTTTCAATGTCAGTCGCATTACTCCACAGGAAAGTTCTATAAGACACTGTGAAAGAAACTTAAATAAAATAATGTAGATGTCGCAACGTTGGTGACGCTTCTAATCTTTCTTACAGCATACTCGTATACCGCAGAACTAAGTCTGCTGCTTATTTAGATACCTATAAAATAAAATAAAACAGTTGTGATGTTTTACAATGTGTTGTGGCAATATTTTTTCAAATCTAAATTCTTTTAAACAGGTATTAACATTCTGTTTAAGTAATGACTCGGCGACAGTTGGAGAAAAATACTTTGTTGGCAACAAAGGAATATTAGTGAAATATTTCTCAAACACCGCTGTGACTTCTTGATCTGATTTACGTTCATTTTTATTCATTGTTAATTTTCAATTAATAGTGTGGTACGAAGTTTATCTTTACCGGTTTCGCTGTTAATTATACTTTACGTCATTTTAATTTTATTCTAAACCGTCTTCATTTTGTTGATAATATGTAAAGATTTGGCTGTGGAGGAGAACATGTCTTTGAATATTTTAGAATAATTTATCCGAAATCAGTTCATAGGTTTTTCTGTGAAGAATTAAGCAGTAGCAGCCCGCAGTCAGTAAGTTGGCGGTGTTACCCCCATGCCTTGGAAAGCTGGTAAAATCGTTGGTACTGCGCCAGTTCTCACTCCGGTCAAGTCGGATTGCCATCCCATCAGACTATGAGAGTGAGGAAATAGTCAGTGGTCTTGTGTTCGTGTAGATGTTTGGTGATATTTAGTTTCGACATTTTTGAATCATTCACTGCTATCAGTCAATCTTTAAAGCATAGTCCGTCTGCCAGCAGGGAGAGGACTGAGTATGCGACGTTGACATTTTGAGCATAAGTTCTTATATTCTATATCTTATCTCTTTGAAAATTTAATTTATTTATTTCTTTGATAATTGGAGAATTAATATAAGCCAAGTGCGTTAACTGGCTTATAAATTTTTAATTAGCTTTTATAAAATCTCTTTTAAGTAGGTCACATAATTTGATTGTGTTATTGCTGCCGGAATACCAGCATAATAACGTCATTTGTTCCAATCACTGCTTGTTGAGTATTCCTCAATATTTTATCATACAGAAATTATGAATTTCAAAATTACAATATTAATTTTAATATTTGTTATACAATTTTGTTTTTAATGAAGTGTTTTATGCTTCTTCTTTACACACACACACACACACACACACACACACACACATATATATATATATATATATATATATATATATATATATATAATGTATCATTTTCGTATAAAACAACACAATAAATAAAATTTTTATAACTATATCAATAAAAAGTTATGAAGTTTTCACTTCTGACGTTTAGTCCTACCTACCATTGACAGTTTTTTTACACTATCATTTTATATCGTGTCGTGGAGCCTCCACGGTCATTTACGTACATAAATTACACATCGATAGCTGTTAAGTGAGGGAATAAAACCCGCGGCCTGCAGCCACAGATTAGTAAATCTGTAGCGCCGTCGTTTAAGGCCAGGTTGGGAAAAATATCGTATTTCACGATTATCGTATTTCAAGATTAAAGAGAGGAAACCCTCGGAATAATCGGCGTAAACAAAAAAAAAACAATATACTTACAACACAATTGAAAGTTTAAAATAAAGATATTATTAGCTAATGTTTGTTATATGTATCAAACAGTTCTGTTTTAAATTTTAGTTCTAATTGGTAGTTGGAGAACAGTTCGTGACGCAGTGGTGCCAAGAGTGGACGATAGACTGCAAATGAAATTTGAACGTTTAGCGTTAAGCAAATGAGAACTGACTATGTAAAGGGGTTAGAGCAGTATCAAAACATCATACACAAATAGCAGTCGATGTAATTGATGACATTCATATTAGGAGTGTACGGCGAAGAGAGTAACAGAGTTCACATCGGAGCTTTAAACGCTTCACGGCGGAAGGGTTTCCTATAGGAGTGTATTAATGTTTGGAACCTACATTGCACCAATAATTGTTATAGATGTATGACAGATTATATCGACTGTGAAATATAACCACATCATCACCTTCAGCACTTCTTAAGGTGTGCCCACTTAGCTTATTCTTCGACTTAACGCAAACTAAAACTTAACAACACTGCATAAGTCGTTGCTATATCCGGTCCAGAACATCCCACACCACATGGAAGTGAGCCTATAATTTTACAACCACAATAGGTAACTCGATCATAAATCACCATACGCCAAAAATATCCAACATCAAAATAAAACGAAATAATGATTACAAAAATGTGTTTTGGGGTGTACCGAAACATTATCTGCTTTGAGAATGTAGAGATACGACTATTTGATGAATAGATACGATTACAAGAGATGCACGCGGAACTCGATTTATTCGCACACGACATTTCACTGACAAGATAAATTGAAGTGGATTTAACAATTGTGATACATGATAAATCACTTCGGAAGAATTGTATTTGTGTCTACATATCACGAAAATTACATAAGGCTTAAAGTATCCAATTATTTCAACCAAATAAAATACTCTCATTTTTATACTGCTCATTGTTATCTAGGTCTTGCATATTAAAATAAATATTTAACATTGATGAAACTGAAGGTCATGACTTTGTTTTTATACTACGATTTAATAAAGTTACGTAGTTTGAATAGTATAGTTTTGTATTTATTTATTCATTTTACAAAGTTCGTTTCGGGAGAAGATGAAAGCTTTTGGCAGTTTGTTCAAGAAATATGATGACAGTATGCTTGATCGAGAAATGGAGGTTATCTTGTTTATATAATACACATCGGTCTTCACTAGGTGTATCAATAAAGATTATACACTTTTACAAATTACAAATCACTAACGCTTGTCCCAGTGGATCGAAGACTAGAAAACGCTGGACTTATAAGCATTGAAATAACATGAACCACATACTAGAACCATAGAGTAACACGAGCCACTGGCCGACCGGAAAAGTAGCCAAAGTTTATTTTTTTGCGGGGAAAATCTGCACACACAAAAACCATCGTCTGTCACAACTAGGGTTGCCACCCGTACTTTATAATAAAGTATTGTACGTTATTTCATGTAATTGTACTCTATACTTTATGAGAACAATAAAGTACACGAAAATACTTTATTTCGTATGAAGAGAAAGTGCTTTTTCGGTAAACGAAATTTTTCGATTGGTGTTAAATGGATTTCGCCACTCGACAGCGCCACATCACTTAACCACTCGTTTTTAACAATTTCTGAACGCAACCTAACCTCAAATGTCAACAATGTCAGTATCATTGTCATAATGTTTTTTTTTTGTGCATCGTTTTGTGCGAAGCGGTTTAGTGCATTAAGAATACGATTTAAAGTTTTACAGATTCATGTTATAGTAGTACATCATGAATACTCCACATACACCTATAAAACGTAATTTTAATAGTGAAACGGATCAAATAGATAGTGAATATGTTACACCAAAAATGTTTAAAAACAAAAGATACGACAAAACAGAAAAATAAACGAATGCAGAAGTATAAAAGACAGTGGGAAATCGAACATGGTGATTGGTTAATTAATGATCCACAAAACGAATATAATGGAAAATGCAAATTGTGTGGAATTACATTTACAATTGCTTCAGCAGGTATAGGACAAGTAAGAAAAAAAACTTATTTTTCAGTGTGTGTGTGTGTGTGTTGGTATGGTTGCATTAAATATGCAAACTATAGGTACTATGCTATAAAATGATTAGATTTTATTTAAGATAAATGTGCACTTTTTCCCAAGAACTTTGAAAGTATAATTATTTTATGGTGACTGGAGGTGATGGGTAAGGTGACGGGATTAATCTTATTATTTTCAGGTTAAACAGCACCTGCAAACAAAACAACACAAATCAAAATATGAAACTAGGAGAACATCTGGACTACTTGAGAAATTCCTTGACTCTTCTTCTGCTTCCACATCGTCTAGATGCAGTGATAAAGAAAATGTTGTTGCATCTGAGTTAGCCCTGACATATCACACAGTAAAACATAATTTGTCTTACAATAGCATGGATTGTACTATAAAATTGAATAAAATTATTTATGCCAATTCACCTACAGCTAATGCAATTCATCTAGCTAGAACAAAAATAGAAGCACTAGTTACAGAAGTGTTGGGCCCATATTCTTTACAAAATGTAATAGATGCTGTTAATACAGATAATTTGTTTTAATGTTTACAAACAGATGCTTCTAACAAGAAAAATATAAAACTCTTTCCATTAGTGATACAATATTTTACAGCCAAAAATGGCATTGAAAACAAATTAATAGATTTTTATGAAAATAGTAATGAATCTGCTGATGGTATGTTTGAAGCAATTCAAAAGTCATTAGAGCAATACAAATTATCTTTTCATAATGTATCTGGGTTAAGTGCAGATAATACAAATGCAAATTTTGGTGTTAATCATTATTTATTCACCAATATGAATAATTTGGTACCAGGTTTGATTAAAGGAAATTGTCACGCACATATAGTGCATAATTGCGTCAGACATGCCATGAGCTTTTTATCACACGACATAGAAAATGTTATTTTAAAAATTTATGCTCATTTTTCACATTCTGCTGTAAGAAGAGAGGAGCTAAAAAAATTTGTAGCATCAGTAGATGGAGACTTTCACGAAATCAAACGCCATGTGGGAACAAGATGGCTCTCTCTTTTGCCATGTATTAATACTTTATTATTAAATTGGTCACCTATAAGAAGCTACTTTTTAAGTTTAGACTACTGTCCAATGGTTTTACAAAATTTGATGTTCAATGAAACTGAGAATGATGTGATTGAAATTTATTTGCATTTTTGTAGTCACTTATTAAATTTATTTAATAAAGCTGTTAAATGTCTAGAAGGCAACAGCATAACAATTTTAGACATTTATGGGATTATGGATAATCTTAGAAACGGATTAACACAAAGAAAACAAGATCTTTTCTTTGGCTATGAAACAGGCAAAAAAATTAAACTGACTTCACCGGAACTGACTAGAAAAATTCACACGAATTTTTTATTATTTGTTGAAAAAGCCTTAGAGTATCTGAATAAATGGTTTGATTTCAATAACACAAACTGGTTATTTACACTTGGATATATAAATTTAAAGAGCAAAATTGAATTTAATAATATTGTTAACATAATTGAAAATTTAAATCTTCAAAAACTTAATGTAGATATGGATGATCTATATGGAGAAATTGCTTTACTAAACCAAGTTTATAATCAGATAAGTACTTCTAAGAGTTTTGCAGAACTATCTACTGCACAAAAATGGCAGCAAGTATTTAAGAGTGATGATAATTTTTTAAACTTGTATAAAGTAATTTCATTTTTATTGTCTATTCCCGCCACGTCAGCATTCACAGAAAGAGTTTTTCCTGTGATGAACAGCAAATGGCGAGACGAAAGAAACAAAGCGTCTCTAAATTTGATAAAAAATGAATTACTTATTTACTTTAATTTAAATTTAGATTGTAAAAATGCTGTGCAATTTTTTAGTGAAGATAGTAATTTGATACAAACTGCAAAAAGCAATAAAAAATATGTTTTTAAATATAATAATAAAGAAAAATAAATTGTACTTTATTTTGAATCTATGTACTTTTTTTCTTACCTTTAATAACCAATGTACTTTAATTGCAAAAAAAAAGGTGGCAACCCTAGTCACAACGAAACTCAGACTTAATAATTAAAACATTATACTAACAAATTTGCACACACTGATACATTAGCTCGATGACAGCGACAACTAAGAAACGGAATTGGATCAGCTGCTCGACCGAAAGCGAGCGGCCTGTGTTGGCAAACAAATCCGGAACAAAAAGACCGTTTTTATTGTAATTTTTAAGTTTAAAAGGAAGTAAATAACAATAATGTGATTAAAAAACACTTATAATTGGAAAGTAATTCCATATTTTTTAAATTTAACGTGGCAGAACTGTTTTTGCAGCAAAAACTGAACAATTCGGCATTTTCTATGATTTAGATTCAGCCGCGAAACTAGATTTAGTTTAGTGAGGAGTGCGGCTGCAACTACTTTTATTGTAAGCCGAGGACCGCGTTAACTTGTACTTTGACAGAGGAACGCTTGCATATGGCTTCTCCCCTACGGTCCGCCGGTGGCCCGTATTGCTCTATGACTAGAAGAGACACCGTGAACAAAATCTGTGGTCAGAGTCACAGAGTACCTTAAAATAATGATTTCTTAAATTTAGGCGAACACTATACATTAAATAAAACTATATTTACGGATTTTATCGCGCTTAATAGATACGAATCGCTGTTCCTTTGCGAGGATTTGTGGTTTATCAAATCTGATGTAATGGTGGGGACGACCTTACACATGTTCACAGGAAAATCTGCAGTCTGTGAACATGTTCAAACATGGTGAAATTAAAAACATCCTAATTTCAATAGGATACTGTAAGCTCGTTCTGCGTAGATCAGACCAAAAAATTATATTCAAAAACTGAAGGTAGCTGGAATAACTATAACATTGGGACGTCAAACATCTCAGTCTGTGACCATGGGTGCTGTAAAGCATCCGAAACGTCGGAAATTAAAAAGAAGTTAAAATATTTAACTAAACGCGAAAAAATCCGTAAATATAATTTTATTTTACTTTAAAATAATTTCTGTTTTCCTTAATGTCTCAAAGGCCTTTGACAGAGTGTGGTGCACTTGCTTTTAGATGAGGTGAGAGGCTTTTTTAAGATAAGATTCTCCAAGTTAATATCGAAGACTGAAATCCGGAGCCCGTAACAACTAAAGCTGGAGTTCTTTTGAGCTCCATTCTCGCCACAATTCTGCTCTTGCTGTAAATCAATAACCTGTTTATGCTTGGTTTCTATTCTATGGATACGCAAATGACAGCACAGTTGTGAAGAGTTACCAGCCGAGAACTCGTGACAGTTGAGATTAAATTCAGTCCAAAACAGAAACTGTAGTTATGGTGTGAATTTCAAACTGCAATCAGTCCCCAAATAGTGGCACAATACCAATTGGCACCTTTCCACCGCAAAAAGGTGCCCGCTCACTTGGCGGGGCAGCTGTGTTTCCTATGGTGAGTGTAGATAACCGGAAACCCTCTTTACTGGAAAAGAGGCATTTCATGTTAGTCCTCACGGGTGACAACGCATTTGAATTTTGATTCGTGATCAAGAATTGATGTGGATGTCTATGGTCCAGAGTAACCACTTACCATCAGGTGGACTGTATGCTCCTTTGTCACCCTTATTCTATACAAAATAATTGTTTTACACTTAATTATAAAAATCACGAGCAGGCGGATTCACAATTAGCGGATATAAGATAGCTGTTTCTAAAAGATTTTTATATCCGTTTACTCTCATCCTCTCATAGAGCCGTGGTAGCTCAGATGGTTAACGCTCGCTGTAAATATAACAGAATGATTGTTAAATGCAATTTTAAGTGCTGATTTACCACAAGCTCGGCGGTGGAGGAAAACATCGCGAGGAAACCTGCATATCTGAGGAATAAGAAAAAAATATTTCGAAGACATGTGAAGTTCGCCAACACGCATTGGGGCAGCGCGGCGGACACTTCCTTGCCCTAAAACCCTCTCAGAAATGAGGGGAGGCCTGTGCCCAGCAGTGGGACGTATATAGGCTGTAACTTTACTTTACTTTACTTTTTACTCCCATGCCGCTTGCTAATGGTAGGAATTAAGGCATATCCTTCTTATAAAGACCGATTTACACTTCGACAAGTACAGTAGCGAGTTTAGTTACAGGGCAGTTGACAGTAGACGGTTAAGTGGGCAGTAGCGTTCAAACAATGTCTTCGTGGCGAGTTTAGTTAGGGACATTAGTTCATAGAGTTCGTCGGAGTATGACGTTTCAAGACTACAGAATTTTTCTGGTTTTCGTTCAAGAATTAAATGATCCAGTCAGAGAAGCATTAATGGTTGTTTTTAAAGAAGTTTTTAAGAATTTTCATGAGTGCAGCATCTCGAGCAGATTTAAATTTACAATTTGAACTTCTACTATTACATAAACATTCGTTATATTAATACTCCTGTACAAATTTATACGTGATTTCTTCCGTCTATTTCATTATTAAAACTCAATATATAAAATGTATAAATATTCAATAAACAGTATCGGACAAACTTTGCAGCGAGTTTAATTATAAAAGTACAATTGTACGTTTTGGCGCGCAAACGTTGCGTCCTGTCAACTTATGCACTGAACTAGAGGTGGGCGTTGAATCAATAAACTGTTTCTTTTAACAGCTTTTCATTCGTCAATGTGTTAACTGTTAATCATTAATGAAAAAATAGGTTGATAGTATTAGCCGTCAATTTACGTCAACGCTCTCAACGCATTTGGAAATATTAGTAGTTACGCCGGAGTAGACATGGCGTTAATGGTTAAATTTATTTATTTGTTAAAAGTTAACTGTTAATTTTTTAAGATATTAAAATAACAGTTAAATATATTACTTACTGTTGTAGTAAATTTATACTTTTAACCGGTTGTGTTAATTTTTTGCTTCTTCTCTTTAATAGCTACAGGACTCTTTAGTATTAAAATATTATTAAGCTAGGCTTTAAAGGTTTATTAATTCAATATTTACATTATATTATGTTATAATTTACAATAAATTGTTTATTACTTACAGTGATTATTATGTATTTAGTATTTACATTTAATATAAATGTTTTATATTTTTTTCCTTTAATATTTTTTTATTTTATTCCTTTATTATGTAGACATGTACGTAATAATTCTATGTAGACATGATTATTAGTTATATTTTATTAATGTTCAGAAATATTATTTGTGCTACTTTAGCTGTGGTTAGTCTTGTCATTCCATCATTTATTATGTACTTAGCTTTCGATAAAACACGTTCACAGGAAACTAAAGTGACCGTAATATGATATCAATTTTTAAAAATTTGATACAAAACTGGGTATATACTATATTTATGCGTCCGCCACCACGTCAATAGTCAAAACTTTCGTGAATTTAGAGTATTTAATAAACACAGACTTTATAGAAAAATCCAACTTCTTTAAGCATAACTGTGTATAAGTGTATAAGTGGCTGCCATGAAAGTAAAAAGTACTTTGCATAACTTAGATAAGCGGCTGCAGTTATGACGTCACTGAAGTCAAGTGGTCTCCACTATATCAATCTAAAAAGAGACCCTATAATATTATTAGCTTACAAAAACAGATGTTTCATGTAATTATTGGTATATTTTTCAGGTATTATGTGCACTGTCGTTCCTTGCTAGTAGTAGTTACCAAAGAATATGCGGCAAAAATATCAACACTTATGTGTCGCAGCCTTCACTGTCCCGCTGTGTTCATGAGGTTGAGCTTGTGGAAGCCCGTCCTTCCCCGGCCGAGCCGGCCCCCATTCGCGCATATTTTTAAAGGTTCTGCTGAACATAGGCCCGCAACACAATTCCATGCTTTTTTTTTAAATGGGAATGACAAGATACTCCCTCTAAAATGGAAGAGGCTCTTAATGTGTTCCTTAATATTATCCTCGTGAACCTATATACTCGTGGCCAATGAAATATCCAAAAATGGTGCTGCAACACTAGCCCAAACTTCTAATCAAAATGAGTCGACAAGAACTAGGAACAAATGCAATCCGCGGGATATTTTTGATCAAATAATAGGGGCACCTTCTATCACAGGCACTCCATTATCAAAAGCCATAAAAGAAGTGGACACCTATTTGGCTGATGACTTATTACCAAGGACAAATACTTCTGGTGACTGGAACAATTCTTTGGAATGGTGGAGAACTCACAATTTTATTTATCCAAACTTGGCCAAAATTTACATAGAAAAATGTAACATAGTCGCAACATCAGTGCCGTGCGAAAGAATGTTCTCCAAATCGGGGCTGATTGTCAATCAAAGGAGAACTAGACTAACAACTAGCAAAATAGAGAAACTGCCATTTTTAAATGTTAACTTAGATGAAGACCGTTTTGCAGGCTATGAAATTTAATATGTAGGTAATTGTAAATAGAACAAAGGAAAAAAAAACAAAAAATATTATGATTAATGTAAATACAATCAGATCAGATGATCTTTTAAGTACGCCTGGGTACTATTTTTACACAGCTAGTCCTAAGCCTGGAAAAAGTAAGAAGGAAAGGTCATTCCAGTTGAATAAAAATAAAAGTAATCTAAATTCTTATTAAATCAATAATCATCTACTTAAACTTAATTTGTCACAAAATTGTTATTGATCGAAAGCGTTGAAATATTAAATAAATAGAATTGCTAACAAATGAAGTTTTACAACCTGTTAATTATTTAACAGCTTTTTAAACCTGTTAACCACTAATGATTAACAGTTAAATCACATTATCTATAAATCCGTCAATGACCATACCTACACTGAACTAAACTCGCTCGTTTACACGAACGGCGAGTTTAGTTACGGGTGGCGGCAGACACGCGGGAGGGCAGCACTTCGCACTTAACTCGCCGAAAAATAGCTCGGCCGGCTATCCCGTTCAACTTAATCGTTAACTTGCTACTTAACTCGCTTATTGCCGTTCGAACGAGGTTCAAACTTAATTCGCCAGGTTCGCAAGTTAACTCGCTACTGTACTTGTCGAAGCGTAAATCGGTCTTTACGGAAGAGGCTTATGTAGAGCAGGGGTCTTTTACGGGATAATAATAAAGAAGAACATTCATTTGGCCGTTAAAATTATAACTATCCTTTTTCTTGACTTTGTCTATGGGATAATAAATTAAAAAAGTAACCAGAAATATCTAAAAGCATTTTAGAGAATATTCTGAATAATACCATCGGATTATTTTTCTTTATTGAGTTGTAGCATAAGTTTGATACTTTTATAGAATTTCTTTTTGTCTGTTGTTTTTATAAACTGCTCAAAATTCCAAGTAATTACAAAAAACTCTTTATAATTTTTCGATCATGTAATAGCAACCGTGTCATTAGGTAATGCCACGGTTATGCCTTTTACTTAGTTAATTCTACGCTCTAGAAAAATAGGTAACAATTTCACTTTTTACCCGACTGTCCCAGAACGAAGGTAATGTTTTCCGAGAGTACGTATGAATGTATGTATGTCTATTTCTTTGGTGCGCTCTGTAACTAAATCGCTTGATAGATTTTTAACTTGTGTCTTAATTGTGGGAGTGACATATGCTATATAATGTTTGTACATTGCATCTGCAAATACAAGAAAAGGGAAGGGAGTTTTTTTCAGTGAGCTTTTTTAACGCGTACGGGTTTTTTTTAAATACTGTTTTAACCATTAAGCTTTTTGTTTGTATTAAAACATGATTGACAATATTGAAAAATAAACACAATACTTAATGAGGGAACTTAGAAGAAGAAATCTGGAATAAATTCTTAATAATAATTGAACATAGCCCCCAGCAAAGAATGATTAGAGAATCTATGCGTAATTAATTTTGTGTTAACTTTTATAAAATATACCTCTCATTTAATAAAAAGGTAAAGGAGAATGACACTAAGCGAGATAATATATTTAATGTGACCTAAGGAGCTTTTCCTGTAAATATTTTAACTTCAATTTCTTTACCTAGCTTTGATTGTTTAAGTTTAATTTATTAACTTTATTGGTTTCAATTTAAATAACAATTAAATGCTAAGTAGCCACCTATTAAATGTAGGTCTAACCCATTTTTGCTTGAATGTATAATTACATCATAGTGAAAGAAATATCCTTAAAGCTATATATATATATATATATATATATATATATATATATATATATATATAGTTCTGCCTAAAATATGTTTTGACAAATGATGCACACTGATTTCACTTAATATTTCAGTGATTTTTCGATCCTCTACAGCGGGTAAAGTACGTACTGTACCGTGGAGTAAGACCATAAACAATTACGGTAGGTGCGTAATTGTTTATGGTCAGTAGGTAAAATTACGATTTTAAGGAAAAACATTCAAACAATGATAAAATATTATAAACTCATGTCACGTTATGTACCATGTGCACATTATTGCACGTTAAACTTTACTTTACTTTATTAAAAACCCATTACACGTTATGTGTGTTCACACAGATAAAAACGGAGAAGTCAATTAAGATTAATAAATAAATCTTTCTTCGATTCCTTGTTTCGATCTCACGTTTAAGCCGAGGTTAATGTATAATCGCACAACTCTGGGCCAAAATAAAGAGGTAAAAATTGGAGTTTCATTTAAAGCGCACGGTATGAAAAATAGATGAGTACCAAGTCAAATCAAGCGTTAGCAAAAATTGGAATACCTTATGGTCTTCCTCTGCCCAATATAATTGCGCATCTCATATCGCGAAAAGAATAATATAGTATAAGATATATATTTATATGTAATATATTTTATGTAATATATTGCTCAAGAAAAATAATATATTTACTTCCTTTGCCTATTGTATATATTTAAAGACAATCCTTTTTCAGGAGTAAACTTCAGTCACGCGTCGGAGTTGACACGCACAATATTTTTTTTTAATTTTAAAATGTCTATTTGTGCCATAAAATTTTAGAGGTTGGAAATCAAAAAAAATATTAATCAATTTCCAGCACATTGTACGTCGTTCGCATAAATCAATACATGGGTATGAAAGGTGTACTTTAGGTTATGGTATGGTAATTAATTTAATATTTATGCTATTTAAAAAACAATAATGAAATTACACGTGGTAGAGCCATGCTGAAGCTATATTACTGATATAGTTGTAGCTCGAATGAGTCCGCTCAACTGGAGAAGGACCACGCTCTCATAGAATACCAGCGTCAAATAGCAGCGTAATGCTCCTGTGTTTCGTATGGTGTGAGTCGTGGAGTGTAGAGATCCGGAGACCCTTTTTACTGGAAACAAGACATTCCATCTTAGTCCTTACGGGAGAAAACCCATCTGCATTTTGATTGGTTATAGAGGATGGATGTAAATATGTATAGGCCACAGCAACTACTTACCATCAGGTGGACCTTGTGCTCGTTTGCCACCCTTATACTATAAAAACAGGAAATACGAGAAAATAGTAAACTTTAATATACTTACTCAGCCTCTTCGATCGTTTCCGACATGGCAAGGAAGACACAGTTGAGCAGAATAGTCGCCATGACGAAATAATCAAAGTACTGATTAGTAGAGAGGTAGACACACGCCCGCCGCACCGGTGACCATGGCGACCACCAGAACAGAGACCTCGTTGCCGTGAAGCGGTGAATGTAGTTCTTGCGGAACCGCTTCGACACCACACAAAATGTCTGTAACAAAAGGAGGTTTAATTTAAGAACAGTGTTTTGTTTAGTCATTAAGTTAAATTAAAATTTTAATTAATAAAAGGGACGGATCGTCCGCACAGCCTGCGTTGTAAAGTGAAATTACTAAATCAAAAACAATTTATTACTGTCACTATAAGCCTTATGTACTATATATATATATATATATATATATATATATATATATATATATATATATATATATATATATATATATATATTATATATATATATATATATATATATATATATATATTGTACATTGACCGAGCTTCGCTCGGTATTTTTTAATTCGTGTGTTTTGGAAATTATATTTAGATACAAATTACATACTGCTGAAATACAAACAATATTTTTTGATCGTAGCGACATAATAGAAAAACTAACTGAACTGGTTATTTGAATAAAAAATCATGAATGCAATTAGTTTAATTTAAATTTTTGTGTTTTTAAAAAATACTAAAAAAAAAGAAAAAAAATAATTTTCTCAAAAAGGGGGGGACCTGGAAAAAAAAATTAAAAAAAGGGGTCAGTCAGTCGGTCTGGGCTCAAACCATGGTATTACGATTTTGTGACTGCCCAATATACCAATTACGCTATTTGTAATCTTTAATAAACTTCGGAAAATTTACCTTCTTATTCTAACGATATTGTGGGGGGGCAGTTTTTCATTGCCGGGGGGGAAAGACGCGGACAAAAAGAGGGCATTTTCTAAAAAATAAATCCTAGCTAAAGGATGCGATTTATTGCCCCCGAAACTCCCTGGACACTAAATTTTATGAAAATCGTGGGAGCTGCCTCGAGATCCCAATTAGTCTATATTTTTTTTGAAAAACGAGCACTGTATATATATATATATATATATATATATATATATATATATATATATATATATATATACCTTTAAACGAGCAATTCTTGTTTATAGTATAGATAATCGGGATCAGGAAACGGCTCCAACGATTTTCATAAAATTTTGTGTCCAGGGAGTTTCGGGGGCAATAAATCGATCTAGCTAGGATTTATTTTTAGAAAATGTCTTTTTGTCCGTGTTTTTAGGCAATGAAAAAACTGCTACAATATCGAAAGAAGGTAAATTTTGACAGTTTATCGCTAACGATCGTACATAGCTCAGAATGGGATGTTGTTCGGGCGTATATCGGAATTCTGTGGTTCGGTCCAGGATACTGATTTTTTCCTTTTTTTTAAGTTCCCTTCTTTTGTGAGAAAATCTATTCTTTCGAGCCCTTTTTTTAAGTATTTTTTAAAACTACGAAAATTTTAATTAAAGCTAATTGCACTCATGATTTTTTATTCAAATAACCAGTTCAGTTTTTTCTATTATGTCAAAGTAAAATCAAAAATATTTATGTAATTTGTATTAAATTAACAAAACACGAATTAAAAATACAAAAACATTTAATAATGTACTATATATATATATATATATATATATATATATATATATATATATATATATATATATATATATATATATATATATTGTACCCGGTTGACCGAGCTTTGCTCGGTATTTTTTAATTCGTGTGTTTTGGAAATTATATTTAGATACAAATTACATACTGCTGAAATACAAATAATATTTTTTGATTGTAGCGACATAATAGAAAAAACTGAACTGGTTATTTGAATAAAAAATCATGAATGCAATTAGTTTAATTTAAATTTTCGTGTTTTTAAAAAATACTAAAAAAAAGGGCACGAAAAAATAGATTTTCTTAAAAAAGACAGGAACTTGAAAAAAAAATTAAAAAAAGTCAGTCAGGCGGTCTGGGCTCGAACCATAGTATTACGATTTTGTGACTGCCCAATATACCAATTACGCTATTTGTAATCTTCAATAAACTGTCAAAATTTACCTTCTTATTCTAACGATATTGTAGCAGTTTTTCATTGCCTAAAAACACGGACAAAAAGACATTTTCTAAAAATAAATCCTAGCTAGATCGATTTATTGCCCCCCGAAACTCCCTGGACACTAAATTTTATGAAAATCGTGGGAGCCGTTTCTGAGATCCCAATTATCCTATACCTTTAAACGATTCTTGTATATATATATATATTTTTTTTTTTTTTTTTTTTTTTTTAATCGGAATCACGGAAACGGCTCCAACTTTTCATAAAATTTTGTGTGCAGGGAGTTTCGGGGGCAATAAATCGATCTATCTAGGATTTATTTTTAGAAAATGTCTTTTTGTCCGTGTTTTTAGGCAATGAAAAACTGCTACAATATCGTTAGAATAAGAAGGTAAATTTTGACAGTTTATTAATGATTACAAATACTTCTACTTAATCGGGATCTCAGAAACGGCTCCAACGATTTTCATAAAATTTAGTGTCCAGGGAGTTTCGGGGGCAATAAATCGATCTAGCTAGGATTTATTTTTAGAAAATGTTCTTTTGTCCGTGTTTTTAGGCAATAAAAAAACTGCTACAATATAAGAAGGTAAATTTTGACAGATCGCTAACGATCGTAATAGCTCAGATGGGATGTTGTTTGGGCGTGATATCGGAGTTTTGTGGTTCGCGTCCTGTCTTGGGTCCGATTTTTTTCCCTTTTTTTTTTCAAGTTCCCTTCTTTTGTGAGAAAATCTATTCTTTCGAGCCCTTTTTTTAGTATTTTTTAAAAATACGAAAATTTTAATTAAACTTATTGCACTCATGATTTTTTATTCAAATAACCAGTTCAGTTTTTTCTATTATGTCAATAAGATCAAAAACTATTATTTATGTAATTTGTATATAAATCTAACTTAAAAAAACCGAGCAAAGCTCGGTCATCCGGGTACTATATATAAATTACGTGTCACATTGTTTGTCCGCGATGGACTCCTAAACTACTTAAACAATTTTAATCAAATTTGCACACCGTGTGCAGTTTGGTCCAATTTGGGAGATAGGATTTGTGCCCATGAGTGATCCACAATTTTTTTTACAGAATTTTTAATAGGACATGACAAAGGGTCGTCGAAAGGGGTAGAACAGCGTCTGCCTGGTACGCTAGTAATACTATATAATATACTAATTATACGATGAATTTGAATTCATAAGAAATTTGCTGCC
This sequence comes from Parnassius apollo, assembly GCA_907164705.1. Lineage (NCBI taxonomy): Eukaryota > Metazoa > Arthropoda > Insecta > Lepidoptera > Papilionidae > Parnassius > Parnassius apollo. The sequence continues at coordinate 3,884,072 of CAJQZP010001207.1, read as the reverse complement.
ACATTGCAGCCATATCATGGTTGCAACACGAATGGGTCAGCTCGACCGGGAAAGGGCTATTCATTCATTCAATTATTCATTACAGTCGTTCATAATTCCACTGCTAAAGATAGGCCTCGCCAAAGGAATGTCATAAAACACGGTTCTGCTTCCTTTCTTTAAGATTCTCTTTTTACTGATCTCCCGCGATAAATGTGTGATCGCCCGAACGCTGCCTCTCCGAGTTAGATTTGTCGATTGACCTCCTGTTCGAAGTTAGACTTAACTATTTGGATAATTTGTACTAAGTAAACATTCTCTAAAATAACTTCTGAGTGAAGTGCTTCTAAGAACTACCCGCATAGGTGTTGATTATGCCCATATTGTCTACAAATCCTGAATCCAAATGATTTCCTTACTACTGAATTTGTATCCCTTCTAGTCTAGCACCGCTATCTTACCGGCGGAAAGATTCTCTATTTCTTAGAAGTCGATGATGATTTATAACAAGTCATAGAGTCATAGACTATAATTTTGTTTGACTGCGAATTTCTACGAAATTTTACTTCGACTTCGAATGGTGAAGCTACGTTTTGTCCATTGTTATATATTTTTGGAACTAATCAGTTTCGTTTGATACTGCGCATCTGTAATAATTCTGGGTATTTCTGGATACTTTTTCGTTCCTAGTTGTGATGAAAAATTTTATGCACACTACTCGCCGAAATTTTTATGTCTTCAGAAATAAAGTGTGATCATTACATGACGATCTGCTTAAAAAGCTTTATCTGCTTAAACATTTTTTAGGCGTAGGGCGTCCCAAGCCAGGGTCATGCTTTGTAAATGTTTTTCCGTGCTTAAATTCGGCGCTCCCAATGTGAAACGTTTGAATACGACGAAGCAATTACCGCTAATGTACCCCGTAAATTATGATTGACTTGTTCCGTACCGAAATTATTTAACCACTGATACTTCATAACGACGCGTAGTTCAATTTTTCCAATTTTGTTAACACGCTACAATAAACCGCAAATTGTAATAGAACTTCTATTTTTGAAAACAATACCCAAAAGTTTTATTCCATTTTAGGTATTGTATAGATTCTTCAGTGCCATTGTTATAGTTATTTTATTTCACGATGAAGGTTTTGCCTTGATTGTGGTAGTGACGTATACCGACAGACGCGTTTGTGTGTGTAATTGCGATTCGTTCGACACGCGATCACGAATGAGTTGGACGTTGGACACAATGTGTATGTGCACGGCTAACAACAATCAAAGTCAAACCTTCATCGTGAAATAGAATAACTATAACCATCTACATGGACCTCAAGGATATAAGAAACCTTAAACAATAATTGATTTCTTTTCTCTATTAACTTAACTTGGCAAAAAATATAATTTTCTGAACAATAATGGTCTGAAAGATGTTACTACTGGGTGTTTAATAATGTATAAAACTCTTCCAGTGTAGCTCTAACGTAATGTTTCATAACCGCAGTCAATTTTAAATTCGTACCGCCAGCGTTTTATTACGCTCAACTTTTGTCTAGTGAAAACCACATTTTTGACTTATGAACGTACACAATGCTAATTTTAAATAGACGCTGATAAATAGTCTTTGAAATTTAGTAATATCAAACATTCTAACAATGAAGGAAGTGAATATACATACATACATAAACACTCACGCCTGTCACCCAGAGGGGTAGGCAGAGACTACGGACTTCCATTTGGTACGATCCTGACATACCTCTTTCGCCTCCTTTACATCCATATATCTACGCATACATGCTCGTCGGTTAAGGGTACTTCTAACGTGGCCCATTTTCAAAATATCGCCAATTTGGTCGATAAACTTTTTCCTAGGGCGTCCCTTCCCGACTCGGCCATTCACATCTGCCATATAAATTTGCTTTGTCACTCTTTCCTCATTCATTCTTTCTACGTGACCAAACCACCGAAGCATTCCTTTCTTAATCCTGGTCACAACATCATCTTGCATACCACATTTATCTCTTATCACGCAATTTCTCACCCTGTCATTCAGACTACACCCTAGCATATTCCTTAAAGACCGCATTTCTACAGCATTTATTCTACTTTCGTGCTTCTTCTGCCACACCCAGCTTTCACTACCATACATTAAAGTAGGGACTAACACAGCATTATGAATTACCATACGTGCCTGTTTTGATAAATTCTGGTTCTTCATAATAGAGTGTAGTGCCCCATTCAGTGAAATATCAGAAGTGAATATACTTTTTGTATATTATATATAACATCACATAGGTACTCGTAGTTCCTTATTTTTGTACCTATTGATATTAGTAAGATTTTTCACAATATTTGAGAGAAAAACGATATAACAATCCACCGATGATCCGCAGCTATTTATTAGTCAGCCCATGATGACTTCATAGCGAAAGAATAAGGATGAAATGCCCACACTACAGAAATCGTAATAATACCATTCCACTATTCGTTACGTTTAATATTTATACAACACAACTTACTAGCTGTTTGTTTTATTATAAGGTATTCATTTAGCATTTAACCTGAACATTTAGTGATAATGAGCTGTCCGTATATCTTGATAATATTCAAATTTGAAATGTTTTAATTTTAGTTAACATTTTCAGAAAAAAAAGCCCTTTATCTTATACTTTGTCCGTCTTTTTTGGTACAACGGGCTAATACTCGTTTTACGTTTATACTTATATTTACAATAAAACTCTACATGATTTAATTTCGAATCACTATTATATATCCATGTGGGTAGATTTTTCAGTGTAGAGCCAAATTGTAGCTGCACTATGTGCAGATAAAAAAATATTAGCGTAAAATAAAGTAGGAGTTTATGTGGTTGAGCCATGTTGCGGCTATATTAGTAGTATAGTTGTAGCACGAATGGGTCGGCTCGACCGGGGAAGGACCACGCTCTTACAGACTACCAGCGTAAAATAGCAGCTTAACGCAGCTGTATTTCGTATGGTGAGTGTAGAAAACTGGAAAATCTTCTTACTTAAAAGAAGGCATTCCATCTTAGTCCTCACGGGTGACAACTCATTTGCATTTTGATTTGTAATCGGCGATAGATTTAGATATCTATAGGCTACAGCAACCACTTACCATCAGGTGAACTATGTGCTCGTTTGTCACACTAGTTCTATAAAAAATACTGTTGTGTTTCTAACAATCAGAGCCCTTCCCATTGTTATCCGCGCAGCTTTATTATGGTTGCAGTGGGAATGAGTCAGCTAGTCTGCGGTCGTGAATTAGCAGCTTAATGCTGCTGGTACTTAGTAGTTGTAGGATTATTTATTTCGATTATAATTAAAAAAAAGTTAATTGAAGATAATTTTATTTGGTCGTCTGTTGGTCGGTATGTATTTTAACAAAATATCTTTCGAAAAACTGAATTCATCACTTTGTTTTTTATTAGCCTAAGATTTTAATCCTTAGAAAGCCTTTTGAATTTCTCTATTGTAAACCGTCCCGTGTCCCGGAAATGGTGCTGCCACACTCGGTCTTCAGCTTCGACAGTTGGCTCTCTCTGACTAACAGATCCCTGGCAAAGACTTTGGAGTCTTGGTTCCGCTCGATCGCTTCTACAATACGAGCTGTACTAAAGTTGCGGCAGTCTCGGCATTATTTCGATGATATCCCGGACGTCAGTCTGAGCGAAATTAGAATGGCTCTCCAGCACCTTAAAAACGACAATCCCTCGGGCGAAAATTGAATTACAGCGGAGCTTCTGAAAGTGGGTGGAAAACCGGTACTTGAAGTCCTTCAGAGGCTCTTTAATTCCGACCTACATTGTGGTACTACTCCCGAGGCGTGGAAGAGAAGTGCGGTGGTCTTGTTCTTCAAGAAAGGTGACAACGCTCTCTTGAAGAACTACAGACCGATATCCCTTCTGAGCTGCGGCTACGTGCTGTTCTCGAGAGTCATTATGAATCGTCTATGATCAGGCTCGACGACTTCCAGCCTCCCGAAAAAGCCGGTTTCCTTTGGCAAATTGTACAGAAGTCTTAAGAGTACAATCTGCCATTTTTCCTGGCATATGTGGACTATGAGAAAGCCTTTGATTCCGTCGAAATTTGGGTGGTTCTACAGTGTCAGCGGTGCCAAGTGGACTGTCGGTATATCGAAGCGCTAAAGTGTTTGTACGGTGGGGCTACGATGGTTATCCGAGTACAGAACCAGAGTACGTAACCTATTCAACTGCAGAGATGTGTAACACAGGGTGACGTTATATCCCCGAAACTCTTCACCGCTGCATTGGAAACGTTTTCAAGCTACTGGACTGGAAAGGATACGGTAATAACATCAATGGCGAGTACATCACTCCCCTTCGATTTGCCGACGATATAGTTCCTTTGGCAGAATCGCTGCAGAACCTTATCACCACGCTCAATGACCTCAATAGTGTCTCCCAACGGATAGATCTTAAGATGAACATGGACAAAACAAAGATCATGTTTAGTGTCCATGTCACACCTATGCTGGTAGTTGTTGAGAGCACTATGCTCGAAGTTGTTGACGAGTACGTTTACCTGAGACAAGCAGTCCGATTAGGTAAGTCCAACTTCGACCGAGAGGTCAATCGACGGATTCAACTCGGCTGGGCAGCGTACGGGAAATCATGACACATCTTCTCGTCAGCTATACCTCAAAACCTGAAAACGAGACTATACAACCAGTGCGTGTTGCCAGTGATGACCTATGGAACTGTGACGTGGTCCTTTAATGTTGGCCGTATGTGGATGCCCAAAGTCGCTCAGCGAGCTATGGAGAGGGCTATGCTCAGGGTTTATCTGCGTGATAAACTTAGAAATGAGAATAACCACAGTAAAACCAGAGTGATCGACATAGCCCAACGGATTAGTAAGCTGAAGGCCGGCCATATAGCTTGAAGAACCGACAACCGTTGGGGAAAAAAGGTTCTCGAGTGGCAGTCTCGTACTGGTAGGCGTTTTGTAGGGCAACCCCCTACTAGATGGAGTGACGACCTGGTAAGACAGCAGGAAGTCGATGGGTGCAGTTGGCTCAGGACCCTGCTTTGTGGCATACTTTGGGGGAGGCCTACGTTTAGCAGTGGACTTGTGAAGGGCTGTAATGATGATGATGATGATGAAACTATCCCGTTGAGTAATATTTTTGACAATTTTTTATCGGTAACAAAATACGAATCACCGTTTTTCAGCAATCAAAACTGGTACTGGTTACTTAAGATAAGAGTTGAGGACCGGAACCCATTTTACTGGTACCGAGGCATTCCATCTTAGTCCTGAGGAGTATTTTTATTCTGTGATGTTAGTGCTGTTAGCCTATTTGGTTTTCAGATTCATCCAATATAAAGTTGTTTAAAAAAGGGAAAAACAATGATGATGATGATCATCATGGTTCGTGATTTGGTATTGTTACCAGAATGTCCCCTTTATGGGGGCTTTTGAGATATCTAGTCGCTGTCCGAGGGGGAGTATGGACAACGCACCCACATTTTAATTCTTAATCGAGGATAGTTGTAGAAGCCTATAAACCAAACCATCCACTTACCATCAAGTGAGCTGTATGCTCGCGTTATACCTTTGTTCTTAAGATATTAAAAGCAATTGCGTGCACTAATCCCGTCAACACTAATTCCAACACCACTACTCAAGGAAACACACCCCAACAACTATAATACGAAACGTGTTTCGCCTCTACACGAGGCATCTTCAGGTGATGTAGACACTGCGGTGGCTGACCGCTAAGACACATCATTTTATTTTATTGAGCGGATGGTTACAAAGTAACTTTTAATATCTTTAGTATAATGGATTTTCGCAAAGTTACACCTGATTCTATTTATTACCTTTATTCTATAAAAAATATTTGTAGCAAGACAAGACATCCTAGAAGGCCCTAATCCCCTGATCCCTGTGTAATAATATAAATAATACTAAGCGCATTCTATATTTTATTCCTAATAGAGAACAAATGTAGGTGTCTGCAGGGCACAGCGGCTACCTACATTTACGTCATATTGTCTCCTTGTCACCAATGAAGAAAATAAATTTCAGAGCGTCGAACACTTTTGCAAAATATACCTTTATTAGTTACTAGCGACCTGTCCCGTCTTTGCATGGATAGGATCTGGAAACATTGAATTATTTAGATTAACGGTGAATAAAAACCAATTACTTTATCAATTTTTTTTATTTTCGTTTTTAAAAAGCTTTTTTTGGATAAAACATGGCTTAGATGGCTTTACTCCCTATCTGTTCGTTAGGAATCGGACAGACTGATAGACAGACAAAAATAAATTATTAAATTTTTTATTAATAAATAGTAATTTAAATTAATAAATAGTAGTTTATGTCTTAATTGCATAATAATAACACCCTCAGCTTAATTGGAGATAGTTATTTCAATGTTAAAGACAGATATTTCAGTTTTATTTATATGTTTTTTCCAGTCCACTTGTGCACACACACACAGTCCACCTGATGGTAAGTGGATGCTGTGGAATATAGACATCTAAATCTATCCTCGATTATGAATCAAAATACAGATGCGTTGTCACCCGTGAGGACTAAGATGGAATGCCTCGTTTCCAGTAAAAGGGGTTTCTGGTTCTCTACACTTACCATACCAAACGCAGAAGTATAAAGCTATTATTTTACGCTGATATTCTGTGACAGCGTGCGACCCATTCGTGCTTCAACTATACTACTAATATAACTGCAGCATGGCTCTACCACGTATGTATAATATTTTATAAAATTGGTTAATCTATACACAACATATATATAAAATAGAAGTGTCTGTATATAATATCGAAAAAACTAGTTTATTTTAACATCAGTGGATTTACTATCTGTCTATCTATCTACCCGTCCGGGCTAAATTTCGGAAGACTGAACCGATTATAATAAAACACCATGAAAAGATAAAAAGCAATGCCAGGAGTTATCTAGGATATATTTTATCCGAAAAAATGTAATTATTTTTTTGTAAAATCGAAAAAGTAATAAAATGAATAGTTTTTATTATTATCTCATTTATATTAATAAAATTGAGCGCCTCTTTTTAATATCAAAACAACTGCCATCTTGTAGGCTCTGGAGGGTATTTGCATGTTATTAAGAAATAAATAATATTTTTTAGTCAAAACTTACCGTTGGAATGCTCACAATAGGCTTTTAAGAAAATTGCTGTGTTCGCGGTATTAAGTATATTAAAGTGACGACCTCAAATATGACTCGGCCTGATTCTTTTTGGTTTTAACATTATCATCAACATAGTTGAAGCTTTGATCAAAAGTTTTTTTTGAACTTTATTCTTCAGCGAAAGCTGCCACAAAACACGGTCAAAAGATTTCCTGTAATTTTTTGGTCAGTAAAGTTCCTTTGAATAAAAGTTTTAGAATTCTGAGCACTTACATAATTTTCTAATGATAAATCTAGGACATAGTTTGTACGAAATAAGCTTACATTTAGAAGTCAATTTGTATTATTTAAATAATTTTGTAAAGATCTGCCGAAAATTATAAATTCAATATAATAATTCCATTAAATCATGTAAGTACACTTATAATTTTATTATTAAATATAGGCGTATAAACCTTATCATTACGCAAAAAAAAAACTTTAAAATGTACAACGAAATTAAGCAAAACCTTCTTGCTACATTTTGTTAACAAAACGAACCCTGAACAAATGTTTTCTACTGTGCGGTGTGCATGTGCTTAAAGAAAAAAAAAAATTAAAAGAAACAAAAAAAATATAACTAGATTTATGTTGATTTATTAAACATTTATTAATACTCGTTCACAAAGAAGAGTTTCATTGCTGCACCGACCTGCGGTTGTCGCATGAGGCGAACATGTATGAGAAATGCCGAATCCATCATGGCCTGCCTGGGATGACGGTGTATGTCTTGTATATGTTGTACGTAGAATACTCAGGCATAAGAGAATGCACTATCCCATTTTTTATAGGATAGGATGACAAACGAGCACACAGTCCACCTGATGGTAAGTGGTTGCTGTGGCCCATAGACATCTACATCTATCCTCGATTACGAATCAAAATGCAGATGCGTTGTCATCCGTGAGGACTCAGGTGGAATGCCACGTTTCCAGTAAAAAGGGTCTCCGGTTCTCTGCACTCACCATACGAAACACAGTAGCATTAAGCTACTATTTGACGCTGGTATTCTGTGAGAGCGTGGTCCTTCCCGGTCGAGCCGACCCGTTCGTGCTACAACTATACTACTAATATAACTGCAGCATGGCCCTACCACGTAAAGATATCATGGAAGTCTCGAAAGAGGGAGATAAAACTGAAGTTGGGCAACAGCATTTTCCTGATACCAACTCAAAATAAGGAAAAACTGTGGTTGGCAATTCGAAAGCCAGTCGTGGCAACTATGATAAATGAGGCAATCTATTATTAGGCTGACGTGTGTTTGGTAGTGGACTTATCGGCGTTAATTTGAGAGATATGGGTGAGTGCGATAACCAATCTGCTTGCTCAGCATGGCGGTAAAGACAAACACTTCGTACTATATTAGTAGGAGAGGCATGTACTCAGTCGTAAAGTATTACAGACTTAATATAAAAGCAGAAGAAGAAGGTTAAAAATTTCTTGTATTGCAAAACGGAGATAATGTTTGTTATTTCGCTGTACTTGTTTTTAAAAATTATTTTATTATTATAAATACACTTTTTCTAAATTGGGACGACAGGGGAACTAGAGGCTAAGTTTATTTGCAAACTTTTCTTTGATTATAAATATTATCACATATAATTAGATTATGTAATTACTACATATATAATTATAATAATTTGTCCACATTAAGGGTCTAGAAAACACATTTCTATAATATGCTTACAACTAGATTACGGTTTTTTCATCCAACATTCAAGTATTTGTTTAACCTAAGGTATATACGAGTACTACAGGATAGCAGCGTAGAATGTTAAATAATTAAACCGCATAAAATTGTGGTTTCATTTTCAGGCCTTTTACATTACAGCTACGAAATATTTTACGGATATACGTTTTATTTATAAATAGCTGGTACCTGGACCGTTGCTACCGCAGAAAAAACAATTATGGCAATATGGTTTAAAATTTGGAAGAGTTATATTGTTTAATTAAGAATGATAATACATTATTTGAATTTGAATGGTATATAACGGTACTATACGCGCACCACCTACTATAAGTTAATCGTACTATGACTATGAATTTCAAGAAAGGATCTCTAAGCTAGAAGGACAAATTAAGGAGGACAGGAACTATATAGCTGTTTTGGAAGACAAAATAGAGGACATGCAAAAAGATAGACGTAAAACAAATTTAGAACTCAAGAACGTCCCAAGAAAGAACGACGAGAGTAAAACAAACCTTATTGAAATGGTTTTAAGTCTATCCAACACTATCGGTTACCAAATGGTAAGTTCAGATATTAAGGATGTGTACAGAGTCCGTGGAAAAAGAGAAGATATTAAGAACACTCCTATAATTGTGGAAACATCATCTACAATACAAAAAAATGGTTTTTTTGAAAAAATGTAAGGAGTTCAACAAAAAAAAAATAACAAATCAAAACTCAGTGCTCATCATTTAGGACTTAAGTCTTCAGGTGTAGAAAATAATCCTATCTTTGTATCAGAGCAGTTAACAGCTAAAGCTGCCTGATTCTATTTTCTTTCACGCGACCTTAGCAAGACACATTCGTATAAATTTTGTTGAACATCTTACGGGAATGTTTATTTGAGGAAAGACCTAATATAATATAAACTCCAAAATAATACTAATTAAAAATGAATCGCAAATCCAGCAGCTGAAGATAGACACCTGACTAAAAGCCGTTCTACAATATACATGCAATCTCTTCGTTTATATTAGAGTAAGCTCTATCGTGTTTTCGTATATTTATTTTTTGTTTTTAATTTTTCACCACACAAATGTAAAAAAGCAATCACTCAGACACACTTTCACACATTCATCTTCCAGTAATATAACACAGTCATATCTTAACAAACAGTTCGAGATTACTCAGAATACTGTAACTATTTCTACTTCTCTTAGGTTCTTCTGTCACCCTACCCACCTGCACATTACGTTGCTATTATACATATATAACAACTTTTATTTTAATCTTTTTATATATACACGATATATCGAGCTAATCACTTCGCAAAATTACCCTCTACTAAATTGTTTACAATATTCAATAAACTCTTTAACGAAATTGCTAATGCATCTTATTATTTTAAAAAAGTAGAATGAACAGTACATTTTCTACTATACAAGACATGGACGATTCAAAAATAGAGAACTCTATTCAATGTGATATACAGGATTTAACTAAATATATAAATGTTTTCAAAAATGACCTTACCTTAATATGCCAAAATATAGACGTATCTACACAATCGCATCTTAATTTTGAAGTTGATGTTCTTATGCTAACCGAGTGTAGACTTAGCTTAGACAGACCGCTACCCCATTTATCTAACTATACATCACTTGCAACAAAATTTAATCTAAATCAAAATGATGGTGTAGTGGTTTATATCAAAAATAATCTTAAGGCAACTATGAAAGAGGTGAAATTGGATCATGCTTCCTGTATACATATAAATATTTTTGACCATACAGTTTTATGTATTTATCGTTCTTCGTCGAATACAAATGCGACAAACTTTATCGACTCTATTAGTTCTTACTTGGACACAATAAAGTCATGTCGTAACATAATAAATAGGGTGATATTAATATAAACCGAATTCCTAAGCAAAACGAAGGATCGAATGAAACTAATAGTAGGGATAATTATTAGAATGTGTTGTCAATTCATGGAATGCTACCTGGTCACTCTCTACCGACTAGAGGCGCAAGCTGTTTAGACCATTTTATGTTAAAATTAGACAAAAGAAAATTTTCTTCGCACATAGCAATCTTAAATACAAGTACTACTGATCATTCAACAATTTTTTTTGAAATTAAATAAAATAAAACAAAAGCAAAATGTATCGAAAACAGTAGAATTTGTAGACTACGAAAGAGCGCTCTCAATATTAATGCAGAAGAATATCTCTACATTATTATTTTGAGACGACCCAAATGTAGTTGCCGAAAAACTTATAAAAAGCTTATCTGAATCCTTAACAGAGAGTAAAATTACAAAAAGAAAGCCAAAATCACAACGCACCATAAAACCTTGGATTACACCTGGTGTTTTAAGGTGCATTAGAAACAGAAATAAAATGCAAATGCAACTGCGTTCGGATAATCACAATGTAATTTTAGTAATTACCTATAAAAGATACAGAAATTTCTGTAACAACCTACTAAAATAACCTAAAAGAAAATTTGAGAAAGAACAATTAAATGAAGCAAATAAAAATTCAAAAATACTTTGGAAAACAATTAAAGAAATAACAAATCTAAAACCTAATAAGACCATAAATTCTGATTTACTAAATATTAAATCTAACCCCTATGATTCAGTTAACTATGTTAACGACTATTTTTCAAACATCGGTAGAAAGCTTGCTGAGGATATCCAAAAATATGACACCTCTCCCGAACCTGACAGCCTACATAGCCTTAAATCACATTCATCATCATTTGCGTTATTAGAAACTGATCCACTAGAAATTGAAAATCTCTTGTCAGATCTTAAGTCAAATAGTGCACCTGGCTGGGATAATATCTCTACTCAGTTTCTCAAGTATTCCTAATCCCTCTCAGTTCTCGTGATAAGTCATTAGACTAATCTCGGCTTCCAAAAGGGTATTTTTCCGTCTTATCCCAAAAAATCTTTAGTGATTCCATTGCACAAGGGTGGAGGAATAGATGATGTCAATAACTACAGGCCCATTTCAGTTTTGCCTTCCGTTTCTAAAATAATAGAAAAGTTAATAAATAAACGACTTATCAATTACCTCGAAAGCTTTAATCTTCTTTCAGATAACCAATTTGGGTTTGGACGCGGTAAGTCGACAGAAGATGCAGTTGTAGCACTAAAATCTCATATAACTGACCAACTAGATCAAGGACGTAAATGTTTGGCTATACTTTTGGACCTTAAGAAAGCCTTTGACACTGTTTCTTTTTCGATTCTTGTGCGGAAATTGGAAGCAGCGGTGTAAGGGGCATCCCGTTGAATTTATTCAAGGATTACCTGAGGGAACGTAAGCAACAAGTAAAAATAGGTGACTACATTAGTGAAGAATCACCGCTTACCTTTGGTGTTTCACACGGAAGTGTACTAGGTCCTACATTGTTCCTTATTTATATCAATACATTAACTAAACTAAATTTATTCGACGGTCGAGTATTTTCTTATGCCGATGACACCGCAATAGTTTTTACGGGAAAGGATTGGAACTCGGTATTTAGAAATGCTGAATCTGGTCTATTAATAGTTTCAAAATGGTTCCAGAATAACCTTCTTTCCTTAAATATTGCAAAAACTAAATATGTATGCTTTACGATTAATAATAGAACGCAACCAAATAATAACAATAGTTTAAATACATTACTGTGGTATTTCTAATAGTTCTAACTGTAAATGTACAGTTATCGATAAGGTTGCATCTATAAAGTATTTGGGGGTTGTTCTGGACCAACACTTGAACTGGCACTCTCAAGTTGAATATACGAGTAATAGGATACGGAAATTAATTTGGATATTTAGGAAACTAAGACATGTCACCTCTAAAAAATTACTAAATCAAATATATATTGCATTGGCACAATCCATAATAGGGTACTGTATTTCAGTCTGGGGAGGTGCAGCTAAAACAAAATTATTAGAAATCGAAAGAAGTCAGCGTTGTCTACTCAAACTTATGTATTTTAAACCATTTCGTTTTCCAACTGAAGAACTTTACAAGTTGAGTGAGCTTCTTTCAATAAGACAGATATATATTCTATCAATAGTTTTACGGATACACAAATCTTTGCCTTTTAACTCAGAAATAATGACGAGAAGAAGAAAAGATAGGGTAGCAGTAACTAGATACGTAAAAACCAAATTTGCTCAGCGTCAGTTCTTATCGCAATCTGCACATCTCTACAATAGGCTGAACAAAAATTTGGACACTTACAAATGTAAACAAATAGTTACAAAGTATTTATATACTAAAACATATAACGACACAGAATGTTGCGCGTGCACGCGTCGAAAACGCTCTCATGCTTTTTTTTAAATTAAAATTCAGAATTAATCTATTTCAGGTAATATGTAAATTGAAAATATTGATTGTTGTTTTGCCTTGTTTTTCACTCTAAACTAATATTAACATTAATTATTTTTATAAGTCTTTTTCCAAATTGTCTTCACAAACACATTTAAAGATATTTAGTAAAGTAAGGAAGAGCGGGGCCACCTGGCACAAGTATTATTATTACTTAATAGGATGGTCCCAACCTCTGTTCACAGTTACAAACCACTGTGTTGTGAAATAAAGATTTTGATTTTGATATTTGATTTTGACTATAACCTTCGCGCAAGTGCAAGCGATAAATTGACAAATTTTTAGCGCAATCTGATGAACAGTCTGTCAGTGCATAAAATACGAACAAACAAATACAAAATACAAATATATATATATATATATATATATATATATATATATATATATATATATAATTTATTTCTTAATATGAGGTTTTATTTTTTTATTAAACTGTGTGATAAACAAACTTACAGTCTACTTGATGGTAAGTGCCACCTTCAAATAAAGAAGGTTAACAGATGGGTTGTCACCTCTGAGGACTAAGTTGGCATGCCTCATAGTTTGTTATACTGGCTCTCTTAAACACTTCAGACTGGAATACAGCGGTGCAAGTACTGCTATTTGGCAACATTATCAGTTACGGTGAGTAGTGAACTTGTGAAGATTTGTAATTATGACAATGGTATAGTTATTCAATTCCACGATAAAGGTTTGACTTTGGTTGTTGTTAGCCGTGCACATACACATTGTGTTAGTTTGCGTAGGCCTCGGAAGCGCTCAGTCACGATCGCGAGTCGAACGAATCGCAGTTACACACACAAATGCGCCTGTCGGTACACGTCACTACTACAATCAAGGCGAAACTTTCATCGTGAAATAGAATTACTATATAGTAATATGAGTAAGTATATTATTATTATTATTTAATACGCTTCTATGTTACAATCAACTAATAATCGTTCATCCCCTTCTTCCGCAAATTACTAGAGCAAATAGATATATTTACATTTCGTTAAGCACAAGCAATTTTATTTAAATTTATTTTTATCGCAATAAATTCAAAATGCATTTCTGACATCTTAAAATAATGTAATGGGTTCAAGCTTAAGCCTAACAAGCCTCCTAAACTTAAAACATTATTAAAATCAAGTACCGGAAGTCTATAGCCGACTCCTCTTTTTCGTTTAGGAGTCTATGTGGGTTGTTCCACTCTTTTTACCAATTTCTGTCACCAAATAGCAGTGTGTGCTCTCCTGTGTTACGACGTAAAGGGTATTCCGCCTCTAGGTCCTTCAAAAGAATCATTGCCAAGGCAAAGTCAGAGCACATAGGCAGAATTGGCGAGAAACTAGTTCGCCTTCCTACTGGAACCCGTGCATTCTGGTCTCTCGCCAAGGCTGTCCAGGGGAATTTCTGTCAGCCATCTCTTCCATCTCTGTACAGGGAGGACGACTCACTGGCCCATACTGCAAAGGAGAAAGCCGATCTTCTAGGCTCTTTCTTTGCGTCTAACTCGACTCTCGATGACGGGGGGAGTACTCCGCCGACCATCCCGCGGTGTGAGTGCTCCATGCCGGAAGTGCACTTCACACAGCGCTCGGTTCGCAAAGCACTCCTCTCCCTGGACATCCACAAGTCGAGTGGGCCTGACGGAATCCCCCCAATTGTGCTGAGGACGTGTGCTCCAGAGTTGGCACCGGTTTTAACGCGTCTTTTCCGGTACTCCTACACCCTAGGCGTAGTCCCAAAATCATGGAAGACGGCTTACGTCCACCCGATCCCTAAAAAAGGCGACCGCTCTGACCCGTCCAACTACCGGCCAATCGCCATCACCTCCTTGTTTTCCAAAACAATGGAGTCCATTGTAAACTGCCAGCTCATGAGGTACCTTGAAGATCACCAGCTGATTAGTGACCGCCAATACGGTTTTCGCCGTGGTCGGTCAGCTGGTGATCTTCTGGTCTACCTAACTCACAGATGGGCGGAGGCAGTAGAGTTCAAGGGGGAGGCATTGGCCGTTAGTTTAGACATTGCGAAGGCCTTCGATCGGGTTTGGCACAAAGCGCTTCTTTCGAAGCTCCCTTCCTATGGGCTTCCCGAGAAATTGTGCGATTGGATCACCAGCTTTCTTGCAGATCGGAGCATCAAGGTCGTTGTAGACGGTGCAAGCTCCGATTGCAAGCCTATTAATGCTGGTGTTCCACAAGGCTGTGTGCTATCGCCAACGCTGTTTCTTCTGCATATCAATGACATGTTGCGTACCCGTAACATTCATTGCTATGCAGATGACAGCACTGGAGATGCTCTTTACACCGGCCGAGCCAATATTTCTCGGGAAAACGTCTCCGAGTGCCGAGACAAACTTGTGTCTGAAGTAGAGTCTCTGCTGGACAGAGTCTCGGATTGGGGGCGACTAAATCTAGTCCAGTTTAACCCCCAGAAGACACAAGTTTGCGCGTTAACCGCTAGAAAGAACCCCTTTGTCGTATCCCCTCAGTTTCAAGGCACTCCCCTTGTTGCCTCAGCCAGTATCGGAATCCTCGGCGTCGACATATCGAGTGACGTGCAGTTTCGTGGTCACTTGGAAGTGAAGGCCAAATTGGCCTCTAAAAAAGCTTGGCGTGCTCAGCAGAGCGGGACAGTATTTCATGCCGGCACACCGCCTGCAACTTTACAAGGCGCAGGTTCGGCCGCACATGGAATACTGTTCCCATCTCTGGGCTTGGGCTCCCCAGTACCAGCTTCTTCCACTTGACCGCATCCAGCGCAGAGCGGCTCGAATCGTCGACGACCGAGTGCTTTCCGATCGGCTCGATTCACTGGCGCTGCGAAGAGATGTTGCATCTCTTTGCGTATTTTATCGCATCTATCACGGGGAGTGCTCTGAGGAATTGTTCGGAATCCCAGCCGCCAAATTTCATAAACGCACTACGCGGCAAACTCCCCGACACCATCCACACCATCTGGATGCTTGGCGGTCCACTACTGTACGTTTCATAAGGAGTTTTTTTCCACGTACAACCTCTCTGTGGAATAGTTTACCACCGGCGATTTTTCCGGACCGATACGACCTGGACACCTTCAAGAAAAGAGCTTACTCCTTTCTAAAGGGCCGGCAACGCACCCGCGATTCTCCTGGTGTTGCGGTTGATCATGGGCGGCGGTAGTCACTTAACATCAGGTGAGCCACATGCTCGTTTGCCCCTTCTTCTATAAAAAAATTAATAAATAAAGAGCCAGAATGATTACAGGCTCAGAGATGGCAACGCATTTGTTGCTCGTCGTAGTCACTTACCATCGGGTGAACTGTAAGTTCGTTAGTTACTTCAGTTTTACGAAAAAAAAAAAACAATTCTTTGACCCCGCAGGCCATCCCTGGAACTTCCCGCTAATTTCAAATGCAATGCTAATTTCAAATAAAAAACGCTCCAAATTTAACCAAACTATGACGTTGAATATGAAATGTCGAAGTAATTTATCTGTTGCGATCGACGTGTTTTTACAAGGTTAAAAGCTGATTAGTTTTTGGAATCGATCAGTTAAGCCGCTGAAAAGTTATTCCAAAGAAACAGTTCTTAGAAATTTTTATTTTAGAGTTTTCTCAAAATCTACAGACACACAGATACCATCGAAAAATTGTTAGGGTGGCTTCCTGTGACCTCAAAACATCAATATGAAAACTCAGTTTTCGGAAAACGAGGTAAAAACAATAACTTCTCGATTTTAGAAAATTTTTAATTTTCTTATCGAGAAGTTAATAATGACGCACGTCCGTCATAATTTTTTTACATTAGTTATTTTAACCATTTATACATAAAAATAGAACTTTATTTTTATGATAAATGATGTAATGCCTAAAGTTATTTTTTCCAGTAAGCCATTATGGCTAAGCAGACATAGATATTTAGGATTTACCTATAATTACGATTAATTATAGTAGACTTTTGTAATTGAATTAATGAAATTAAAATAGGGCACTGTTAATAAGTTTGCAGATGATCGACCTCAAATTATCATCCACCATAATGCAATACTCGTAGAGTCTACAAGCACTACCCGTCAAACTTTTTTATTATCCATCTACAAAAAGTTTTCCATTAGTACATGTCTCTTCAAGTATAGCCAATGGTTCCTGAAACACACTTTTACAGTAGTTCGGGAGCCTATAGATTCATTGAAATACATGTATAATATATAACATATATTATACATCATCATCATCCTGTGTCACGATTATTCACAGAATGTAATAAGTTCACCATGTGATTTTACGCTCATGGCCTAAGACTATTTTATATTTTTGTACCCATAAATAGTTTGTCAATTAGAAACATAACATTTAATGCACCTAATTTAAGTTGGAATATGTAACTTGGTAATGTAATGTAATATAAAGTGTTAATTAGGATAATGTGTCGACAGCAATGGTGTACGGAAAAACTCTAATGAGTTTATGTTTACACTAAAACTATTCATCTTTTTAATCATAAATTTCTTAAATAAATAAATAATAATAAAAATAACATATAATTTTTTTGTCAAAATAAACTAAACTGTTTAATAATTATATAATATATTTAAACATTTATATAATACATTTAATATTTATTTAAGTGTACACTGTGAAGTAACATTACAGAACTGTACACTGGTTACTCGCCTGCTATTTTAAAGTTTTTGAATGCAGCGTAATCTTTACATCTGTTTATTAATTTTTTTATTATGCGGTGTAAGAATATCCACTATTATTTACCCGCCCTTGGCGACAGATTAAATCTGATTCAACAGATAGGAACCAGCATTTACGAGATAACAACGCAAAATAATTAAAAAAAATATAGTTCCCAACCTACCTGCCAATCATGGAACCTATGACAAATACAGGGAGTATTTCTTCTATGAGTCTAGATTTAATCGTAGAAGAAATATAGAGGATTGATAGAATCAGGCGTTACTTTTCGGAAATTCATTATAATAAAGACATTATTATTTAATTCGCAACTATCCGCTTAACTAATTACAATGATGTGTCTTACCTGGATTGAAGAGCACCTCCCGCCCTCCCTCAATTGCGTGCACTAATCCCAGCAGCACTACTCCCAACACCACTACTCCCGGTACCACTACTCCCAACACCACTATTCCAGGAAAGACACACTATCAACGATAATACGACACAACGTGTTTCGCGTCTACACGAGGCATCTTCAGGTGATGTAGACTCTACGGCGGCTGACCGCTAAGACTCTACGGCGGCTGACTTAGCGGTCATATTCCCAGTATTTTTTGAGGTTGAGGAAGACCTATGTTCACCATTAGACTTTGGCTTTAATAGCTTTGACTTTGATAGGTTTTAATGATTTATTTCTTATATGTGTAATAAAAAACATCACTAAGACAGAGTTGAGTATAATAATATAATTATAGCATGTGTTCATCGCTCGCCGTGCTAACCGTCCTATGTGGCATGACGTCACGCTTAACGTCGCATTGCCGCGTCGTCGCCCAACTGTGTATAGAAGCGGCAAATGGAAAAATTGAGTACAACTAACAACACTATTTATAGGCCGCATTTATAAATATGACTGACCTACAATTGGAATGATCACGAATTATTTAAGAAAGAAAATGTTCAAAAAAAAAAAAGAACGTACATGAGTACTTGCCGCCTAATATTTGTTAGCAATTAGCATTGTAAAATAATGTAGTTTTGTACTGCGATAGCCGACTCGTTTACCAAATTCTCACATAATACCAGCGTAATATAGCAGCTTAAGGCTGCTGTGTTTCTATGGTGCGTGTAAAGACCCGGAGACCATTTTTACTGGAAACGAGGCATTCCATTTTAGACCTCACTGGTGACAACGCATCTGTATTTTGATTCTTAATCGATAATAAATGTAGATGTAAAAAAAGACTATTACCAGTGTCCTATAAAAAAGACACTATGGCAAATCCTTGCGGGATTCCATATATAAAAACTGATGGTGAATGTCTCGATAAATGTACTGTGTAAGTTTTGTAAAATTAATGGAGCTTCTTTGGTTTGTGTGCCGCGCCCTTTTTAATTATAGCAATGTAGATGTAGGTTGGGGGGTTGTTTTTTTTTTTTCATTTATAATATGTAATAATCCGTCCAGTGCACTTCACTATTAGCCCACAAAAGTCCACTAGAGGATATAGGATTAGCGTGTTTTAGGGAAAATTTATTTTAATCAGTATGCGATTGCGGCGTATTGAAGATTGAAGTGTCAGACGTCTCTTTTGACTCTGCTGTTTAGTTAATATGCAGCAGAAAGAAAGTTCCGCAGAGAAGGGACCCTTGAGAAACTCCGACGTTAGTCACCAAAGGATCGGATGAGCAGCCATCGACGACGACTCGAAGAGGCCGTTCACTCAGAAAGTCCTTTACCTAATCAATCAGGCCAGAAGATGAGTACTGGCTGTCACTGAGGAGTTAATTCTGTTCTAGGTATGCCATTAAGCAGGAGTTCAATATACGCTTGTTAACTTTGCAGAGTATTATGGAGGTGATTGAGATTGACCGATAATTAGCAGAATCGGCACGGCTAATTTTTTTTGGAACAGGCTGCACGTTGGTCAGCTTCCAGGATTTTCGCGCTGTTCCAGTTCCAACTAGAAATAGTTGTAAGAAGAGATTATCTATTATAAATTTAGAAGTAGGTACATTATAGTAGGTATATTATGGGCATAATGAGTTAACTACGTAGTGCCAACTTAAATTATCACCCTTTTTCTTTTGTAGGTGTAATATAAATTTAACATGGTATATTGAAAATGGTATAAAACTCTCTAGACATAAAAAATACTTAGAGGCTCCTTTTCTTTCGAATAGTTCGTTCAGACTTTTTCTTACAAATTAGAGTGTCAACAAGAACATAACAGTCCACCCGACAAGTTGTTACTTAAGATGGATGGAGACTTTTCACAATTAAAAAATTATCTTTATTATTATTCCAATGTCCATGTGTATATCACCAAACTCCTCCTAAACAGCTGGAGCTGATGTCGAGATCCAGAAATCACCCGCGCGAAGCCAGTCGCTAGTATTTTAATAAAAAAAAACCACCTTAAAGAACAGAAAAAAATATATTTGCCGGATGAAAGTGGACCACCGCTAATCCGGCCCCTGCATAATCCGACATGCCTATAACATGTAGGTACAGTCGAGTCACGTTATGAATTCGTCACGGGGAAGGTGTTTTTCCCGAATACGTGGACAAACAGGTTGTATCTAGTTTGAGTTTAAAAGTAACTATGGTAGCGACCTGGCGGGCGTTCGTTATTTACTATAATTAGGTATTCATTGTGCATCACATGATATTTTTATTTTGTTTTGTCTTATTGGTGCGCCCTCTTTCTTCCAAGGAGGGTTCGTTAGGCTTAGAGATCTTAGTCAGATCGTTCAATTCCAAAAGGCGGTGTTTAGTGGGTAAAAGTCACCACATAACCACGCAGGGCTGCGTGGTATGCTAGAACATTCACCGCCTCCCTCCCCCGCTTTCCGGAGGGTTGCCCATATTTGCTTCGGGCGCAAAAAAAAATTACCACGGATCAACTGTATAGTGTTTAGAAGAATCAAAGACCTGACTTCAGACTTTGGAAACATGCTAACCGCGGTAACTATGCAAATATCGCCCTTAAGAGGCAGTCTATGGGGAAGGCCATTGTTCAGCAGTGAACTTTAGATAAGCTCTAACGGTAACATTAACGGAAGAATTATATTTAAAACTGAAGGAGCTGTCGGAAACAAATATGAGCCATTTGACTCCCCTGTTATTCACACAATTCACGAGCGCAAGTGCAACCTCGCCCGTTTTAAATTTAAAAACGCCCCAGGCCAAAGGAGACATCTTGACACACATGACGTGTGACCTCCGCGACCGACTGTTGCTCTTTACCCCCAAATTATATCTTTTATAGAGAGTGCAATAGTACTTTTATGTAAATGCATATACGTTACAAGGACATGACAACTAGATGTATTAATTTAACCATTACTAAACATAAAAGACATCATAAATTCACAGCTAATCTTCATTACGATCTCTTAGCCTGTTAAGTGGATAAAATAACTGTAGCTTCTATCTGTTAATTTTAATCCTGTCTTTTTATAGAATAAGAGCACACGAGCACACAGCCCACCTGATATTAAATGGATGCTGTGACTCATAGACATGTACGTCTATCCCGGATTAAGAATCAAAATGCAGATGCGTAGACACCAGAATCAGAGGTCTAAGATAGAATGCCACGTTTCCAGTAAAAAGGGTCTCCGGTTCTCTACACTCACCATACGAAACCAGCAGCGTTAATCTGCTATTTTACGTTGGTATTCTGTGAGAGCGTGTGCCTTCCCTGGTCGAGCCGACCCATTTGTGCTACAACCATACTACTGATATAGCTACAGTATGGCTCTACCACGTATAAATATACTTTTTGCCCCTTTTTTGTACTTTTCTAATATTATATTATACTCTAAGAAAGCGTGTAGATATCGTAACAGTGCCCTCTAAGTACGTTCTGTGAAGCAGTTACAGTTAATAATTACTGTAAAACCAATAAAAAGTCTAAGGATAATTTGGCGAAAATATGCCGTTTGAATTTGAGTAGATTTATTATTGACCTATTCACGATATATTTTGAATTGTACAACGATAGTATGAAATTCTGCATTATTCGACTATATTTTTGTTGTAAGATGTCAGATCAAGCTTCTATAAACTTTCATTGATATATGTATTACAAGCCGGATTAGTAAAAAAAATTTAATTTTTCTAAGTCATAGACTAAATGAATTTATCGACGTCTTCTTTTCGCCAATGGCACTTCAATAGAGGTGTCTGTGGAATGGAAAAAAGGCAACAACCTTGTAAAAGAAAGCAGGTGAAAATAATGTAGTTATCGTATTTTGTACCATGTTAAACATCATATTATGTATAAAGAGTTCAACAATACGAATTTTGTGTTTTTTAGGACCCTCTCTATGTTAGTAATTACTCTGAGGTAAATTAATACAACAGCAATAACTAATCAATATTATTTTCAATTATGTTTATATAGAGTAGTTACTAGCATGTATGGAATCCTAAAGCAACGCATTAGTATAGGGACAAAGTCTAGGGAGAAAGAATAGTCTTCTTTAGTGTTGTGACATTCTGTGTTATTATGACTTGTATTAATTTTAATGTAATTTATATTTATTTAATTGATTTTAGTATGTAAGTACTTTGATTGCATGACAATGTATGTAACAACAAAATATTTGCTTATCGATAGATTAAACATGAATGCTCATTAACAAATGTAAGGACATTATCTGTACTACCATGTTGTATGGAAGTAAAAGTTTATCATTATAATTATTATTGGGGTATTTATATAGGTTTCTCATCTGGTTGGGCTGTGTAATAATATAAATGAAAATGATAAATATATATAAATATTAAAATAATACAAATAAAAAGTAGATAAATAAATAAAAACCCAAGCAGATAGAAGCCCTCGGCAGGGGAGACATATACGGCCAAGGGGAAGGGAGAAAAGGAGAGACACCGACGGACGATGCGGGCAGTATCCACGAGCACCGCCTTCTGCATTTGAGCCCGGAGTGGTCCGTCACGGAGTCCCAGTCACCTCAGATGACCCGAGTGGCTGACTCGGATTAGCCCGTTCGCAGAAACGGCTACAGGTATAATTTCGGTCGGCAGAACACCCTACATTTCGGTCACCTGGAGAACCAGGTCCAACCAGGAAGATATTTAGTTCCCCTATCTGTTTTGACTTTACGAGTTTCTCGTCATACGGAATAGTAATGTCGACCAAAAATATCCTCGACTGTGCTCAGCCCATCAGCATAATATCAGGCTTATTCGTAAGAATAGTCCCGTTTGCGATAATGGCTCGGTCACAGTAGAGCCTGACTCAGTCATTTTCGAGCACGGCTTCCGGCAAGTACTTATAATAAGGCAGTTTCTGTGCAGAACACAGAGTTACAAAGCGCCGAACAACCGGATATGACAGGCCTAAGCGTCATCCTTTAGGATGTATTTCCGATAGTTGTTGATCTTAATAACCTAAACCCTGTATCGCACAAAAAAAAACCTCGGTTTCCCCAAAGAAGTTACCGAAACGTAGCTAGTTGAGGGAGGCGACTGTTTCTACGAAAGGCTCATGAAGAACCTTGTATAACCTCCCGTGAAGCTCCATTTCCTTCCATACGATCTCCCAGTCGGCAATGCTGTGTACTTCCGGATCTTGCCATTGCTCGTTGGCTAAGGATAGAGGGGCAAGCCCTTTATCACAAGAAATGACGTCCATATAGAATAGATAATCCGATCTCGTCAGGAAGTAATTACGAAGGCTGCATTCTACGCGATTATGCACGGTAAGCGCACCTAAAAAGCCGTGCCCACCTTGTTTCCACGGCAAGTACAGCCTCATTACTGACGATCTTGGGTGATGCATCCTATATATGCATAGTAGTGCGGACTTTTCTATCCAGGGCGTTAAGTTCAGTTTGAGTCCACCTAAGTATGCCAAAGGTATACATGCCTGTGCCTTATTTACACCGGACAAGAGGCTGTTAAGGAATTTCATTATAATTATTATTATCAGAGTAGGATGTATGATATATGATCTTTGCCTGCCTTAATTGGCGAATCGTAGCAACTACAACAACTACAATAAATAAATAAATTAATATTATCAATATAAAAATAACAAATAAATTGTAGTCAATGTTTTAAATTATGTGGTTTTTTCCAGACTTCGATAGGTCATAACTTCGATTATATAAAACATAGTAAATTATTTTACTGATATCGGTAATTTTGACATAAGTAGACGCTTAATTTGAAGTGCTGAAGTGTTTGTACAGTAGGGCTACGATGGCTATCCGAGTACAGAACCAGAGCTCGAAACCTATCCAACTGCAGAGAGGTGTAAGACAGGGTGACGTTATATCCCCGAAACTCTTCACCGCTGCTTTGGAAGACGTTTTCAAGCTACTGGACTGGAAAAGGATACGGTATTAACATCAATGGCGAGTACATCACTCACCTTCGATTTGCCGACGATATAGTCCTTATGGCAGAATCGCTGGAGGACTTAAGCACTATGCTCAATGACCTCAATAGTGCCTCCCAACGGATAGGTCTTAAGATGAACATGGACAAAACAAAGATTATGTTTAATGTCCATGTCACACCTATGCCGGTAGTTGTTGGGAGCACTATGCTCGAAGTTGTTGACGAGTACGTTTACCTGGGACAAATAGTCCGACTAGGTAAGTCCAACTTCGACCGAGAGGTCAATCGACGGATTCAACTCGGCTGGGCAGCGTTCGGGAAATTACGACATATCTTCTCGTCAGGTATACCTCAATCTCTGAAAACTAAAGTGTACAACCAGTGCGTGTTGCCAGTGATGACTTACGGATCAGAGACGTGGTCCTTCACTGCTGGCCGTATGAGGACGCTCAAGGTCGCTCAGCGAGCTATGGAGAGGGCTATGCTCGGAGTTTCTCTGCGTGATAGACTCAGAAATGAGGATATCCGCAGTAAAACCAGATTGACCGACATAGCCCAACGGATTAGTAAGCTGAAGTGGCAATGGGCCGGCCATATAGCTCGAAGAACCGATAACCGATGGGGAAGAAAGGTTCTCGAGTGGCAGCCTCGTACCGGTAGGCGTAGTGTAGGGCGACCCCCACTAGATGGAGTGACGACCTGGTAAGATATGCAGGAAGTCGATGGATGCAGGTGGCTCAGGACCGTGCTTTGTGGCATTACTTGGGGGAGGCCTATGTTCAGCAGTGGACTTGTGAAGGGCTGTGATGATGATGATGATGATGATGATGAGACGCTTAATAATTCCATCAACAATTTGCCCCACAACAAATAATTGAGTTATAAATTACAACTCGGTCACATTATCTCTGCACCTCGCTCGACGACGTCACATTTACGGTACGGTGTGCTAAATAAGCATCTCTCGAAATATGATATTTTTTACCCGACTGCCGGGTGTAAATGTATGATGGCGTGGTGAAGGGTACGCGAGTGGGGCATCGCATTCCAGCGAGGTGCAGAGATATTGTGACCGTGTTGTACGTATGATCATCAATATGTTGCAACGCACTAAATTTCGCATCCCGAACACTCAATGTGTTCAACTATACTGGACTGCAATCCGTACACCTTACTTTAGTGTCATTTAGTGTGGCTTCGATATTCATGCAGTGCGGAGCGATGCTAATACGAAAATTCAAATCAAAGTTTGAACTTGGACGTTAATAACAATTCAGTAGTGAAGTAACTAAAATTATTTGTTGTTCAAGTGAAAAAATAGGTAATAATATCGTAATACCACAATAGAAAATTATTTTTTCATTCAATAATCATACACTAAAACATGCAAATGTTCCATTGCAAAACAACCGAATGTAGGTAAAATATTTTACTGAACAGTGGTGTTTTAACTTTTTAGAAAGATTTTAAATTTTTTAAATTACTTATAACCAGTTTATGTTTTTGAATGTTTATTTTATGTTCCTTCTTTTTGGTATAAAATATTTATTATAAATAAATATATTTGTAAATAAAATGTAACAGTAGTGTAATAAATAAATGTAATAATAAAAGTACATTTTTAAATATTCAAATAATATATCAAAATGTAATCGTAACATAATATGTACCATGTAAAGTAAATTAGCACATATGGAAAATAAATGAATATATATATATATATATGTTCGCGACGGCCTAACAACGTTAAGAAACGAAGTGATAAAGAATATTGTTTTATGTATTAAAAATGAAATTACCGATAAAACTGACTAAAAATGTGTATTAATATAGTTGTTTAGCATATTTATAACTCTCAATATGTTTGTATAGAATGTCGTTTTGATAACAAGTAATATAAACAACTTTTATTATATACCAAAAAATCGACCAATCACAGCGCGTCTTATCGTGGAACTCTCTAGAAGTTTTTAATTAACTGCGTAATAGATCATACTAAAAATAATGAAAATAATTTTATGTCCTAAAAGAGTTATAAATATGACATTTAATTAGCATATGGCTTATAGATGAAAGAAGTATAGGAATATTTTTGTATAATTAAACGCATTTCGTATTTATAGAAAAATTAAAGAATTAAAATGCCCAAATATTATGAAAATTTGGGACATTTCGTTTAATAACTTTTTTACAATGTTAATGTTTTTATTAACCTTTATGATATACTAACAAAGTACCAGACTACCGATTTAATGATGTATAGCATGTTAGTGTAGCAATTAGTATTGTATAGAAAATATTGCAATTTATGCCATTTGTATAGTGATAAGTTTATGCAATAAAGAGGCAAAACGGAAAATGGCAAGCGGCTCACTGCAAAGTATTGCTCAAGTCTACCTTAGGGGCTCGGGACCCAGTATCCGTAGTAGTGTGAAGAACTACCAGTGACTAGTGAAGTGAAGTGAGTGGTATCCGGTGGTAGCTGAAGTGACTAGTAGCAGTATATAGTGAATAGTGAAAGTGTTAGCTAACCTAAAAAGGTCGTAACTGATATTCGCAGTTACATATAGTGAAAGTGGTAACTGATATCCGCAGTTACACAAGTGATAAAATCAACTAGTTTAGTTGATAATAGCTGCTAGTCAGTAGTGTTAGAAAACCAGCTACTACCAATAGATACTTGATACCACCGTACAATTTAAAGAAATCTTTTGAAATATACAGTGAACAACCGTAGTTTAACAACCGTGATAAATAGTTATAAAATTTCGCGATTAATCAATCAGTCGAACCGCTGGCCACTACCTTGCTATTTGTATTTGTTAATCGTGCATTTTGATTTTAACTACAGTCCACAATATTTCAGCGGCAACAACAAAGACGGCGGTGAGAGTACCCACCGGAACCTATAGGTGTAGGACGTGAGCGACTCGCGAAGTATCTTCGACAACATTTACTCCGGAGAGTTTCGCCCGTCCGGCACATTCGTTGGTCCTTCGAGCCGGATATATCCGTTTGTATTTCGGAACCGGGTAAATAGTCACCACCTTATTAAAACCGCAGAATTTTCAGATTCAAGATGCCGATCACCCGTTCGCAAGGAAGGGCAGCCAAGGCGTGGACCGTCGGTCTGGAAGGAGGTTCGTCGGCCAGTAACGCCGCCGTCCACCACCAGATGCCACCACGCTCACCGTCAACAATAGAGGGCGCTGAGGCGCCATGCTGCCCCCCCCGAGGGGGGGGATACCCCTGCCCGCGCCGTCAACTACGGCCCGCACAACGAAGCAGAGGGAACATATAGAAGGCAACGATGACTTTAGACGTGCATCATCGCCACCAGCCCGGGAAGACACCCACTCCGAAGAGCCACCGAGGGGCCACACCGTTTGCAGTACGAAGTCTAAGAAGACTGTTCGGCCCAATAGAAGAATTTTGAAGGCTCGTGAAGAAGTATTGAAGATCAAACTAGAACTTGCGCAGATCTCCTTGCAGATGGCTGTGGAAGAGGACGAATCGGACGACTATGATGAAGATGGTCACTCCAAAAGTGAGTACGTTCGATCTTGGCTCGAAAACTCTGTAGCCAAACAAAAGTCAAATCAAGGCGCAATCACCGGAGGGAAGGCACCATTTAATAAAACCGTCACAAAGCCGACCCCGGACGTTGTCGACCTCAGTGAGCCCCAAAAGGAGCTCACGAACCAGGATTCCTATCCTGAAGATGCACAAAGGGATCCCATGCCACAGAAGCTCAGCCAGGAACCCACCGTTGATGAAGACAGGGGGCTCCTACCGATTGTATCAGAGCTCACAAACCAGGATTCCTATCCAGAAGATGTACAAAAGGATCCCAATCCAAAGAAACCTAGCCAGGAACCTGTCATAAGTGAAGACAGGGGGCTCCGTCCGTTTATATCGGAGCTCACATCCGCTATAGCCGCGCTCGTTGACAAACCAAAGTTAGAGAGTGCGCCACTATCGTCGCATACTTTCGCAGCGTCGAAAGCTATAATGACACTGCCAAGCTTTAGCGGAGCACATACCGAGTGGCTTTCATTCCGTGCCATTTACGAAACAACCCGAGGCTACTTCAATGATATTGAAAACACTGCTAGACTAAGACGAAGTCTACAAGGAAGAGCCTTGGAAACAGTCAGTTCAGAACTCATCGGGCATGCTAAGCCAGATGAGATTATGCGAGAACTGGAGCTACAATTTGGGCGTCCAGATTCAATCGCGCAAGCAGAAACCGAGAAGTTACGAGGATTAGCACGCTGTACAGAAGCGCCCAGAGACATCTGTACATTCGCGAGCAAAGTGAGGGGAAGCGTCGTCACTCTTAGAGCCCTAAAGCGAGATCATTACCTCGTCAACGCAGAGCTGCTACGACACCTCACCGACAAACTGCCAAACTCTATACGTGCCCAGTGGTATAGAATTTACACCGAAAAATACGACTCTAGACCAGACCTCGGCTGCTTCAGCGAATTTATTACCGAGCAAGCTCACTTCTGCAGTGCATTTGCGCCTCCAGAAATTATAAACGAAGCACAAAGCAATCGTTCAGTACATAGAGCACACGCGGCTACTACTAAGCCGTCTCCGAAATGCAGAGTGTGCGAAAAGGAGGGTCACTACGGATCCGAATGTAAAAAATTTAAGGAGGCAGATACCAACAAAAGATGGGAACTCGCAAAGCAAAATAATTTATGTTTCCGCTGTTTACGTTACCGAAATCAGACA
Source organism: Parnassius apollo (assembly GCA_907164705.1). NCBI lineage: Eukaryota > Metazoa > Arthropoda > Insecta > Lepidoptera > Papilionidae > Parnassius > Parnassius apollo. Next base: position 3,855,051 of record CAJQZP010001207.1, on the reverse strand, counting down.
CACAAATGTAAAACCAATAAGTGTGGAATAAAAGGATGCACCGCGACACACAATCGACTTCTCCATAACAATACAAAGGAGAAGACTGAGGTCAAACAAAAAGAACCTCAAGAAACTGTTGCTAACTCATTCGCTGTGTCAAAGCATCAAGCCTATTTAAAAATAATTCCAGTGCGAGTAATTGGACCGGCGGGAGCTGTAAACACACACGCCCTGCTGGATGATGGGTCAACAGTTTCATTAATGGATGAAGAGATCGCCAAACAAATTGGAGCTACAGGGCGGTTGGACCCGTTTAAGATCACCGCTATCGGGAACACTACCCTCGATTCACCGGAATCCCGAAGAATCAAAGTATCGCTTAAGAGTCTCCACAGCAAAAGGGTGCCATTCAGAGCACGCACGGTTGAAAGCCTAAACTTGGGGCCACAGACTGTGCGTGCAGCAGACATAGCCAAGTGCAAGCACTTGAAAGACATAAAGGAGCAGCTAACATATGACTCCGGCAACCCAAGGATCCTAATAGGACAGGACAATTGGAGACTTCTGATAGCCACTCAAGTCCGAAGAGGTCCGCCGCACCAGCCAATTACCTCGCTCACAGAATTAGGATGGGTGCTACACGGGGCACACACTAAAGCCCCGTATCAGCGCGTCCACGCGGCCAATGAGCTGCACAAGAGCGAGGTTAATATAGATGACCAACTCCGCGAATATTTCGCGCTGGAATCTCTCATTATCAATCCGAGAAGACCAGACTCCGACCCAGAGAAGAAAGCTGAAGATATACTAAATAGCAGCACCCGTCAGTTACAAGACGGGCACATAGAAACAGCGCTTCTCTGGAAGAAAAAGGATATCGAGATGCCTGGTAATTACGAAACAGCAATAAAACGGCTCGTTTCCATTGAAAGAAAATTAGATCGAGACGAAGATCTAAAAAGAAAGTATGATGAACAAATGAATTCCTTAGTACAAAAAGGATACGCCGAGATAGCACCGAAAACTAGCACACCGGGAAGAACATGGTACTTACCCCATTTCGACGTCCATAACCCAATGAAGCCAGAGAAGTTTCGAATAGTACACGATGCCGCAGCCAAAACAAAGGGGGTGTCATTAAACGACTTCCTGCTCACGGGTCCAGACCTACTGCAATCACTACCAGGGGTCATGATGCGTTTTCGCCGCCATAAAATTGCTGTCTCCGCGGACATAGCCGAAATGTTCATGCAGGTTAAAGTCAGACCTGAAGACAGAGATGCCTTAAGATATCTGTGGAGAGGGGATCGACGTAATGAAGCTCCACAAGAATATAGAATGACGTCGATCATTTTCGGTGCAGCCAGTTCACCCTGCACAGCCATATTCGCAAAGAACTGGAACGCTAAAAAACACAAAGACAAGTATCCAGAAGCTGTAGAAGCTATCATTCAAAACCACTATATGGATGACTATCTCGACAGTTTCCAGTCTCTGGAAGAGGCAATGCGAATATCGAAGGAAGTACGCGACATACACAAAAACGCGCACTTCACCTTAAGAAAATGGGTTTCCAACGCACCAGAAATTGTAAAAGAATTAGAACCTGACCATGAAGCATCTGAGTCAGTCGATCTGGGAAACAAAGGAACCGAGGAAAAGATACTCGGATTAATTTGGAAACCGGGTACCGATCAGCTGAGCTTCAACCTAAAGCTCGCTCGACTTCCAATCAATTTGCTGCACAAAACATCAACCAAGAGAAAACGTCTCATACGGTGCGTGAAGACGGCACTCTACACCGTCCTTCATGAGAGACATCCGCATGAGGAAGTATTAGACACGCTGCTCTGCGAGGTGGAGTACACAGTAAATAGCAGACCATTGACTCACATCTCTGTAGACAGCAACGACGACGAATCCATCACTCCAAATCACTTCCTTTTAGGAGGATCTGCGAGACTGCCGACACCTGGAGTATTTGATGAAAAAGATATGAATAGCAAAAGACACTGGCGACGCTCCCAGATACTCGCTGACATGTTCTGGCAGCGTTGGGTCCGAGAGTATTTACCGGAACTTCAAAACCGGCGGGAGGCCCATGGGCGAGGTCCCAATCTCCAGGTGGGCGATCCAGTCCTCATAGCTGACGGCCAGTTACCTCGTAACACCTGGCCACGAGGGAGGGTGGAAGCTGTTTACCCCGGTGCGGACGGACAGATCCGCACTGTGGAGGTACGCACAGCAAACGGCCTAATCAAGAGGCCAACCAGGAAACTCGTGCCGCTGCCGAAGTAGAAGCAACGTCGCTCACCGAAATGGATGCAGCGCCGCTGTGAGAAAATCGTCGCGACGCTGCACGGCGGGAGAAATGTTCGCGACGGCCTAACAACGTTAAGAAACGAAGTGATAAAGAATATTGTTTTATGTATTAAAAATGAAATTACCGATAAAACTGACTAAAAATGTGTATTAATATAGTTGTTTAGCATATTTATAACTCTCAATATGTTTGTATAGAATGTCGTTTTGATAACAAGTAATATAAACAACTTTTATTATATACCAAAAAATCGACCAATCACAGCGCGTCTTATCGTGGAACTCTCTAGAAGTTTTTAATTAACTGCGTAATAGATCATACTAAAAATAATGAAAATAATTTTATGTCCTAAAAGAGTTATAAATATGACATTTAATTAGCATATGGCTTATAGATGAAAGAAGTATAGGAATATTTTTGTATAATTAAACGCATTTCGTATTTATAGAAAAATTAAAGAATTAAAATGCCCAAATATTATGAAAATTTGGGACATTTCGTTTAATAACTTTTTACAATGTTAATGTTTTTATTAACCTTTATGATATACTAACAAAGTACCAGACTACCGATTTAATGATGTATAGCATGTTAGTGTAGCAATTAGTATTGTATAGAAAATATTGCAATTTATGCCATTTGTATAGTGATAAGTTTATGCAATAAAGAGGCAAAACGGAAAATGGCAAGCGGCTCACTGCAAAGTATTGCTCAAGTCTACCTTAGGGGCTCGGGACCCAGTATCCGTAGTAGTGTGAAGAACTACCAGTGACTAGTGAAGTGAAGTGAGTGGTATCCGGTGGTAGCTGAAGTGACTAGTAGCAGTATATAGTGAATAGTGAAAGTGTTAGCTAACCTAAAAAAGGTCGTAACTGATATTCGCAGTTACATATAGTGAAAGTGGTAACTGATATCCGCAGTTACACAAGTGATAAAATCAACTAGTTTAGTTGATAATAGCTGCTAGTCAGTAGTGTTAGAAAACCAGCTACTACCAATAGATACTTGATACCACCGTACAATTTATAGAAATCTTTTGAAATATACAGTGAATACAACCGTAGTTTAACAACCGTGATAAAATAGTTATAAAATTTCGCGATTAATCAATCAGTCGAACCGCTGGCCACTACCTTGCTATTTGTATTTGTTAATCGTGCATTTTGATTTTAACTACAGTCCACAATATTTCAGCGGCAACAACAAAGACGGCGGTGAGAGTACCCACCGGAACCTATAGGTGTAGGACGTGAGCGACTCGCGAAGTATCTTCGACAACATTTACTCCGGAGAGTTTCGCCCGTCCGGCACAATATATATATAAACACTCACGCCTGTCACCCAGAGGGGTAGGCAGAGATTACGGACTTCCATTTGGCACGATCTTGACATACCTCTTTCGCCTCCTTTACATCCATATATCTACGCATACATGCTCGTCGGTTAAGGGTACTTCTAACGTGGCCCATTTTCAAAATATCGCCAATTTGGTCGACAAACTTTTTTCTAGGGCGTCCCTTCCCGACTCGGCCGTTCACATCTGCCATATAAATTTGCTTTGTCACTCTTTCATCATTCATTCTTTCTACGTGACCAAACCACCGAAGCATTCCTTTCTTAATCCTGGTCACAACATCATCTTGCATACCACATTTATCTCTTATCACGCAATTTCTCACCCTGTCATTCAGATTAAACCCTAGCATATTTCTTAAAGACCGCATTTCTACAGCATTTATTCTACTTTCGTGTTTCTTCTACCACACCCAGCTTTCACTACCATACATTAACGTAGGGACTAACACAGCATTATGAATTACCATACGTGCCTGTTTTGACACATTCTGGTTCTTCATAATAGAGTGTAGTGCCCCATTCACTCTATTCCCTGCATTTACTCGTCGTTCTATATCCCTATCATATCTACCATCCCTGCTAAATACACATCCCAAATACACAAACTCATCCACTTGCTCAATTAACTCTATAAATAAATGAAAATTAGAAAAAATCGTACTCGATATAATTAACATTATAATCTAAATAACCAGTTTTTACATGCTTATCATTCTATCTATGTATAATCTATGACGACAAAAATTGCCCGCGCTGGCGCAACGCACGCTATTTAAACTGCGCATGCGCGATTGCGAATCTACAATCTGCCGCGCATGCGCGAAGACAGAGTAGCGTACATTTTTTTGTTTGGAATAGCTTCTCTAGTACGAAGTACATATAACTCAATGGCTATGATAATTTTTTTCAGGCTTCGTTAGGCTATAAGCTTGATTAGATAAAAACTAGTAAGTTATTTTTTTATATATATAGATATATATCTGCAGTGGTGACATATGTAGACGCTTGATGATTCTATCAACAATTTTTTCGCCATAGTCCTTTGCTCCACTCTCAACTTTATAATACGACGATTAAAAGGTATATACTTGAATAGATCTTTACGCCTGAAAACTATATACCCTTCCTAATGCAAATAATACAGGAGGCCCTTTGTGGCATCGGCTTACTGATGCATAAGGTTGCCTCGGTAAATCCTGTTCTGACTACTATGTAAATTTTTGTTTCAAAGAATAGGTATATATGGCCTATGAGCCATAGCATCCACTGAAGGTGTAATATGTGCTTGTTTGTAACCCTTGTTCTATAAAAAAATACTGTTTTGACCGTGTAGCGACGGCAGTGTAAGAGAATGTACTACCTCGCATCTATTTCTAATATGATACGATCTAATATGATATGTATCACGCACGCATCATACATCTGTTATATATAGTGTTAGAACAAAAAAAATTTAATATCTAATATCATCTAATTATTAATAATGGGAGCGTTTCCTTGATCACAACTAACATTTTTAATTGCATGTAAATAATACATGAAATCCCGAATAAATTGTTTCGCAACATCAGCACAAACCACTCGGAAATGAAACCACAATTCAATGCGGATTAATTAAATGTTTGTCGCTCCAGTGCGTTAATCTAGCTCTTGTTCGGACGTCACATAAAGTGGTGCCGACACCAACGCTCGTTGTTCTTGATTATGCACGACACTGAACACTTTATCATGAGGGACATAGATTTTATTGTCCGGTAAAAGTAGTAAAACTTCATTTAACTTCGAATGATTATAACTTTACCGTGTAGTGACTGTGTAGGAGTAAACACTACACCATAAAGTTCACAGAAGCGGCGCATAGGGCCCGTGAATTTTTTTTATAATTGTTTTACTAAATTATAATAATATACATTTTAATGTCAATAATAATATCTATTAGTTTTTGTATAGAATTGTCTTGGTCTCAATCATGATGCTGTTAATGTTTTTGTAATGAATAAATAAATAATTATCATAAGTATGTTATTTGCATTCCACGCGAAATAAAAATCAGACTGAAACTTCTTGAAAACATGACACTTTTTTGATGATTTCCTTAATTATTTCGACTAAGTACTTTTATATTACTACAAGCGGGACCGGCAGACGTTGTCCTTCCCTGAAAACAAAGCCTAGAGCCCGATTGCAGCGCCATCTACCGGGTCCAGTTGCGAATCTAAACCATCCAATCAAACACAAAAAAAATCATCAAAATTGTTTCAGCCGTACGTACGAAAGAATTATAGGTATATTTAAGGATTATGCTTGCGCGTTCAGTTTCTTCAGAATATTTAACAAAGTTTTTAACTTGCCCATTACAAGTCCACTGTTGAACGTCCACTGAAGAAATTCCTTAAAGTATAGTAAGTAATAACTTTGTAAAAATTATTGATTGTATTCAAAAAAATAATTTGGCAGTAGCAAAAATAACATCTGTTGCATAAGTAAAGCAATTATTAGTGCCCTTATGTACTAATTTAGCAACTTTTAAGCTAAATGATTGTTTTATTGACTCGTGTTAACTTCTATTTACGACATATGCTATCAATTTCAGTGTTAGAGTTAACGTTGAGTTATGTCAGTTAAAGCTTGTAGAAAGTCAACTTAACTAACCGCGCGGGTCAGCTTGGTCAAGCTACAACGGAATCCTTAGATTCTATTAACTATCGGTTCTAGAGGCTATGCAACTGGCTCTTTACCATTTAAGCATACTGATTCTTTGGGCCAAAGTCCTATACTATGATGACATTTTCATCTTTTACTTTAAAATAAGTTGAAACCGTCAAGGCTACAGAAAGTCACAAACAAACAAATTAACGTAATAACGAAGTATGTATATGTACATACCAATCGCGTAGCAAGGAGGGAAAGGGATGCCATTGCCACGAGCGGTAGATTTTAGTGGGCGGTGTTTCGGAAAAAGTTGTTCCTCGCCTTAACTTTTTTAACAATGCCATTTAAAATTTCCTACTGCGTTTTTTTGATTGAAATATAACGAAGTAGCATTGACACTTATAATATATATATAGGTTAAATTATCAACGGCACTACTGCAGTCTGCCTTTTCTTAACTAGATTAACTAGATCATAACTACCAATACGAACGTTTTACCCGTTTTCCTATTTGCTCCCTCAAGATATTATCCATCATTCATTAATTAATTAATTGTCTAACAAAAATCCACTGCTGAAGGTAGGGAGAATATTTGTCATAGTTTCCTCTCTTAGCAAGTGCTTTGGTAAATGCATTTTTTTAGTTTTTATCAGGAAGATTATTTTGTCTATCTTATGTTTCATTTCGCTCTACCGTCTTTTACGATACTCACCGTATGGTATGGGCTCTTACAGGCTTCTAAGTAATAATCTGTATTATTTGATAGGAGGTAGTGGTTTATTTTACATCGCTGCTACACGGCATTATCAAGATCCTTGACTTCATGATTTCGAAATATTTTCATCCATGTAAATAAAGCTTTGTTGAATATAGTCGCTGGGTTTCTACTAAGCAAGTGGTAAATCTATATAAATAAAAATCAATTGCCACATGTATGAAAGATCACCATTTGAGAACGGCTGGATCGATTTTAATAAACACTCACACTCACAATGAGTGCTAATAATCTTCGGTAAAACCAGATGTCTAGTTAACACTGAGGTGAAGTATTTTGTTACGCAACGTCATTTAATTGAGGAGTAAGTTTTAAATAAAAGTTTATCAGTTTCTAGAATATTATACTATCATAAAATAACAATGCTTGCTGGTTAATTTTTTGCACATTTCTAACTCTTTTTTTACTTTTTCTACTTTTATGAATATCTGTGGTTTGGTTTATTTATATTTCATCTAATTAATTTAAAATATTACTAATAGTACAAGAATGTTAACAACAGAAAAACATTAATTTTTATATTTTACGACCAAATTAACTTCACCACTACGAAATCTGTCGAATCGGTGGCAGAAAAAGCGCCGCCCTGGTGGCGGAAAAAGGTTGTGGATGCCCTCATTGGACCCGGTAAGTGGAGCTGTTGTCGAGATCTAGAAAACAATCGTACGAAGCCGGGGCGAATTGTTAATCAGCATATAAAATTGAGATTACTAATGGTATCTAACTTGCCTGTGTGCCGTGTGTCTGTCAAGTACTTAGCATTCATACCAATTCTGAAGCTAATATGCAGAAATTATTTTAGTCTCGTTAGTTTGACTTTGAATCTTGTTTAGTTCTCGGTTTTTAATTTTTTATTCTTTGGTAATGGACTCGTATGGTTGTACTTTTACCAGTGTCACGTAAATTAAGAAGTTATCTTTTATAACAGTTTGTGTACTTTCTTCACAATATGTTGATGACTTTAAAAACCAATTTATATTTCTCTCAATAATATTTTATTTCTTGCCGTATGTATACTGCATAGGAAAACAAATATCCCATGTCGTCACGTTGGTAAATATTAGAAAGATTTTGTGGCTTCCGGTGGATGGCGGACAAACCATGTCGTATAATATACTTCATTACCTGATTTGAAATACGCATACGGCCTCAGCGAGGAACTTAAAGACATCTGGTACTGGGCAATTGGCTTCTAAAGGGTGCCTATTAACGTAAATACTCCCATGTGTGAGTGACGCCTAAGTCCATCAGTCAACTATTACGGGCTAAGAAGAGGAAATTTACATAAACACTCACGCCTGTCATCCAGAGGGGTAGGCAGAGATTACAGACTTCAATTTGGCACGATCCTGAAACACCTCTCTCGCCTCCTTCACATCCATACACCTCCGCATACAGGCTCGTCGGTTAAGGGTACTCCTAATTTGGCCCGTTTTCAATAAATCGCCAATTTGGTCGATAAATTTTCGCCTAGGCCGTCCCTTTCTGACTCTGCCATTCACTTCTACAACATAAATTTTCTTTGTCACTCTTTCCTCGTTCATTCTTTCCACATGACCAAACCACCGAAGCATTCCTTTCTTAATCCTGGTCACAACAACAAAAGAGGAAATTTAATTTTGACAAAATTTAATTTCATCGGTCTTCATACTATATTTGGTATAGCGTTATGAAAAATTCATATGTTTTCAAACGTAATACATAAACTCTTATACCACGAGGTGTAGGCAAAGCCTTTGGATATCCATTTGGTACGATCCTGGCACATCTCTTTCCCTTGTGTTACCTTATATACGCATATATGCTCGTTGGTTAAGGGTACTATTACTTTAGCCCATCTTCAACGGTCATCAATTTGGTCGGTAAGCTTGTCTAGTAAGGTGTCCCTTGCCGACTCTGACACTCACTTTGACGCTCTTTCTTCATAATTCCTTTTACGTGTCTAAATCACCGAAGTGTTCCTTTCTAAACCTTACTCACAACATCTTGCAAACCACACTTTTCTCTTATCATGCAAATTTCTATTACTTTATAATTTAGAGTCAGCCCTAACATAATTCTAAATGACTTCATTTTTACAGCATTAATTTTACTTGAAACCTTCGTCTTCATATGGGTTCAGTATATACCGTTTAGATTTTACAGTTTGGGCATATCTACGTACTAGTAATAAAATTTGTTTTGAGAAGGGTGTTACAAGTTTTAATTTACAATTTAAGGTGTATTAAAACAAAAAGAATGAATTGTTTAACAAGACAACGATAACACAGTCAACAAAGAAATAACTTTTGTAGAAACTTTGAGCGTCGGCTTACTGGGTTAAGGCTCGAGGCAATTTAAAGCGCGAAGTGTGATGTCGCTACCGCACTTGAGTGCTTTCAGTAACCACAATCTTTATTAAATTACATGAGAATATAAGAAAGAATTTTTTAACAAGAAAACATTGAGTTTCTTCAAGAAAATAATGTGAAACAAGGATAAATTTATAACACGTACATAACATGGCGTTAAAAGACCCCAAAGTTACTTGCCGGTTCTTTTATAGACGATCTTGTTTTATCATGTAGATTTTGACGTTCGTAAGATGTAATGATAATCGTAACGGTTAAACCGTTACCGTTACGGCCTATCAAAGTATACTGGTTTTAATACCTAGCAACTCTTAGTTAGGTAATTATAGGTAGGTATTTATTAGTGCCAGGTAATAAAGATGTCTTATTTTATCCTACTTCCATCTGCAAAAGATATTCGAGAGAAAGAGATTTTAGAGAGATCGATTTTAAAACTATGCTGCCCTAAAACGCCGTGTCGCATATTATATAGTGTCGTAACAGGCAACAGAAGAAAATGGATCACGAGATGATCAGCAGCATTTTCCTCATAACAACTCGAAATAACAAAATTTCCATTACGGTCATCAAACAGCCGCGCCGCCCGGTAGAATGACAAATATCCCCTCTACGAGGCATTTTATAGGGAGGCCTGTGTTTAACAGTGGACTTTTGAAAGGCTACAACGAATGAAAGAATTAAAGAAAACAACCGGATAATAGTAAAATAGTAACGACTTAGGTTCGAGGGTTCTGGTACGGCAATCTACATTCTGTCGAACCACTAATTATCTTTACTCGGGGTAGTTCGCATTCGTGTAACAAGGAGCTGATATTGTTATGAAATATTAAGCTTAGAAACAAATAAATATTTACGCTAATGACTTATAGTAAATGTTATAATATCCAATCTCCAATAAATTAATCAGATTTGATTCGTGCTTCATCAAGTAGATTATAACATGTCTAAGTAATATTATTTTATTTATATTATAATAATCTGTTTTTATTTTATTAATCAGATAAACAAATTATTTAAAATTCTTCTTATAAAAATAGTGAAGTGAGAAGTGAAAACCCTTAGAAAAGGTTACCGATATATTAGGAAAACTGTATACACAGAGCCGTCTTTGACCCATTGGGGACCCAGGCACTTTAGAATAAATAACCCTGGGGGTATGACAGAGTAAGTAAGTAAAGCACCTAGGCAAGCAAAATTTATGGCATTGCTCTTATTTATGTAACATAAAAATATACAATATTATCATAATAAAAAAACTCAACCACTATGCATAAATTCGTGGCGGGCTACGCACAATGTAGAATTAGGGTTCCGTAGTTGCTCGTCACAATACGTAGGCTTTCTTGATAACGAGCATTATAAGTGAGTCACGGCTATAACGACTAAAAATTGGCCCAAATAGGAAGATGGTAACTGTAGGACTTACTTTTAAATCAGACTTGTAAGGAGTGGTATTCAATAAAGATTAAAAAAAGCTTTTTACATCAAATCATTCACATGCCAAATCCGTACAGAGATGGTCATAGTTGACTATCTATCTATATATTCTAGACAGTGCAACCCTAAGATATATATGCCCGTAAGAGACCTTCCTGTAAACTGCCACTGCCCTAAATTATCCTAAAGATCGCCCGCATAAACCAAGAGTATGACGAATGAAACTGTATGATTACTTATACTATACTTACTTATACTATATATATATATATATATATATATATATATATATATATATATATATATATATTGATTGTATACTTTTAATGAGGCCTACAATAACTACCATCTAAAAATAAGCGAAAGTAGTAAGTAAGTAAGAATGATCTTCCCTGCCTATCCCGCAAACGAAAAAGTAAAGCTATAGTAGTAATGAATTTAAGTCGTTTTCTTAATAAAATGTTTATTTCTTACAGTTCACAATAACATTATAATGTTATAATGCAACTAGTTTAAGTCCTTTTCTATGGAATTGTAACGCAAGTTTTACTAATCCAAGTGCATTTTATAAGTTGTTCGACCATTACTCGTTAACTTATTAATTCTACTTAGCTGTGATAGTTTTCGGTTTGCCGGTAACAGCATAAAATAGCAGCTTAATGCTGCGGTGTTTTGTTTGGTGGGTGGAGAGAACTGGAGACCATTTTACTGAAAACGAGGCATTCCATCTTAGTCCTCAGGGGTGACTATGCATCTGCAATTTAATCCTTAATCAAGGATGAGAGAATGTGTACTCGTTTTTAACCCTTATTCTATAAAAACGTACCAGACACCTGTAGAGGGTTGCACATTGGAAGATTGGAATTCCGTCACTTTTTGATAATTTTATATAATCGACACTAAAGACACCCAAAATTCGAAATGGGTTTATGAATTATTTTATTATTTATTACTACGGCAATATAATTGTATTATTAGCATGTGATGACAGCGTTATAGAACCCATTTAATAGGAATCGCGGCCAACATACGCAATACAAAACGACAGATTTTACTCTTCGGTCTTCAGTAAAAATAAATGAATGTGAGTGTGGTCCGTGGCTATTTTTAGAGAAGAAGGGGCAAACTATCTAGCAAATGACTTAAATATAAGTTACTACTCGCTCATAAACAACTTCATCATCATCATCATCATCATTACAGCCTTTCACAGGTCCACTGCTGCACATAGGCCTCCCCCAAGTAATGCCACAAAGCACGGTCCTGAGCCGCCTGCATCCATCGACTTCCTGCATGTCTTACCAGGTCGTCACTCCATCTAGTGAGGGTCGCCCTTAACTACGCCTACCGGTACGAGGCTGCCACTCAAAAACTTTTCTTCCCCTCTTTCCTATCGGTTATCAGTTCTTCGAGCTATATGGCCGGCCCATTACCACTTCACTAATACGTTGCGCTATGTTGGTTACTCTGGTTCGACTACGGATATATGTCTCATTTCTGAGTTTATCACGCAGAGAAACCCCGAGCATAGTCCTCTCCATAGCTCGCTGAGTGACTTTGAGCGTCCTCATACGGCCAGCATATACCCCCCATGAACATAAACAACTGCACCAAGGTAATCGCAAGTGCGTTGCTGGCCTTTTATAAAGGATAAGTCGTATCGATCCGAAAATATTGCTAGTGGTAGCCGATCTCACAAAGAAGTCGTGTGAGGAAGAAACGGGCTGGTTCTGTCTCATATATACCAATCATGAAGACTCGGACCAATGCGATGACGTCGTTATTCATTAAAATGATATTTCATTCATATAAAAGCAGTAAAATACTCATACGAGTAAATCATCGTCGGGGAGTGGAGTCGAAGATGTAAGTAGACTGTTGGGTGATAGGGAAAATACTTTCCCTCTTTAATTGAAAGCTACGTTGCGCAGCGGCTAAGTGGCTAAGTGTTAGTTTGCGGCGCTAGAGGTCATGGATTCAAATCCCGCAAGAAACAATTATTTGTATGGCCTACGACCACCTGTTCTCAGTCTGAATGTTTGATGTATGAAGTTCATGTGTAATTTATATATGTAAAACGTCTTCATAATACAGGGTAAATTCTTAGTGATATTTGATTAATTTTATCATAATTTTAAAGAAAGAATATCCTATTTCCAGTTATATATAATAAGTGGCTTTTACAAACAGTCTTCATATTATTTTAATAAAATATACTAAAGTTAGTATTTTCGAAATGGCTTTCACAATTGCTTAGTTCTAATATACTGTAACAATTTAAATTATAGTATCGCTGTGAGAACAGTCTTAAGAAGCTATTAATTAACGAAGCCATTACAGAAGTTATGCGCTGGACAGATACCCTGCAATTTCCTCAAGTGAAAATTATTACATTAATGTAATGTAACCGGAAAAGTTCTAAATGATTATTAAAAAGGAACTTCGACAAAATTACAAATAGTCTAAACATTTTAAAGTAATATTACTGTGCGTTGAAGAACAATTACGAAAAATAAGAAAAATAATTAGCCGTACTGTTTAATGTTTATGCCTTTATATGTTGTGTATTGCCTGTTTGATTTAAATCAAGATATACAAATAAATAAACATTGTTTAGAGCTGCTGAGACATGTGAGTGCTTATTTTTATAGATTTCTGGTATTCGACAACAGTATTATTTTTTTGCTAAGTATTGTGCCACCTTATAAGTTGGTGAATCAATCCAAAAATACTATTACCACTGAGAAGACATACCAGAGCACACACAAAGGATTCATACCATTTTATATGTGAGGTAAAAGACCTACATTTCACTGTCAATGAAACTATGGTCAGTTTTGATGTTCAGTCACTATTTACATGCCTACCTGTTAAAGACTGCATCTCAATTGTAACTAGGAAGCTAGAAGAAAATAACATGCCTCAATAATAGTTGCAATATTACTTGAACACTGCCTCACATCTGGCTATCTATTGTGGAAGGAGAACTCCTCCTTCCACAATAGATAGCAGCAGTGCACAAGCAGGTGTGGCGATGGGCTCACCTGTATCTCCCATAGTCGCCGACATATTCATGGAAGACTTTGAGGAGAAAGCCCTTATTACTGCTCCTGTAAATCCAAGGTTCTACAAGCGGTACGTGGACGACACTTTCATAATTTTACCATCTGACAAAGTAACTGCATTTTTAGACCACCTTAACTCCATAAACTCTAAAGTACAATTCCCAATGGAGTTAGAGGTAAGTAATTCTTTAGCCTTCCTAGATGTTTTAGTCATCCGAAATCCTGATAACACTATTAGTCACTCTGTGTATAGGAAAAAGACCCATACCAACCGATATCTAAATGGTAAATCTCACCATCATCCTTCACAGTTAGCTACCGTGGGTAAATCTTTGTTTCAGAGAGCACGATGGATCTGTGACAGAAAACATCTGGCCGCCGAGCTTCAGCACGTCAAGCAAGTGTTGCAAAACGACAAGCTTCGGATCCCGCGGACTACGTCACAGTGAACGAGTGAAGCCGGCCACAGTCGAGCGCGCGCCTGCTGTACTACCGTATGTCAGAGGAGTCACAGACAAGATTGGCTACATCTTGAAGCGAGCGTCCATTAAAACATACTACAAGCCGCCAAAGAAGATTAGTTAATTTTTACCATCCAACAAATGTAATATTCCTCTACAAGATGCAGGTGTGTACAAGCTAGATTGTGAATGTGGTCTCTCTTACATAGGTCAAACAAAAAGATCTATAAAAACCCGCGCGAAGGAACATATAGCTGACGTGAAGCACCGACGCTCCGGGAAGTCTACAGTCTGCGAACATGTTCAAGATCGTCCCCACCATTACATTAGATTTGATAAACCACAAATCCTTGCAAAAGAACAGCGATTCCTACCAAGGATGATACGCGAGGCTATTGAAATTAAAAACATCCTAATTTCAATAGAGAAGATGGATGGGTGCTACCATCTGCTTGGGATCCTATAATTAACAAAGATAAACTAAAACCCAAGTATACCACTGCAAGACTTCATGATACTATAAGCTCGTTTTGCGTAAATCGGACCAAAAATTAATATTCAAAAAGTGAAGGTAGCCCAACTATAACATTGGGACGTCAAACATCTCAGTCCCCCCTCCGTAACCATGGGTGCTGTAAAGCACCCGAAACGTCGGGATAATAAAAATAAATTAATGTTTGAAAATTTGAAATTAGAATCCTTGGCCAAATCAAAATTATTTTTATTTGAAATGGCCAGTAGTGCAGAACAGCTATTTCATAGGTTAATACTTATTACATAGATATTTAAATTACAAACATTAAAAATCCACTTACTCATAATGGTGTCTACTGCAACTCAATGACATTTGCAACTAAGTTTAAACAAAGACATTGTCATCTCAAGGAGGGCATGGATGACTGTAACATTTAAAAAATATTTAGTATTTTAAACACGCCGTCCGTAAACATCAGTAACGCCTAGCATTATATAAATACATTTCTATTTTTACATCAAAAATAATAATTTTAACATAATATCTCGTATTAAAAGTACAAATGACCAAGCTCACAACGGTATGCGTAAACAAATACCGACCTGGATCAGAGTTTTTGTTCCAACTACCTGATTTTACATAATGTAGCCGAGTATTTCAAACAGCTCTTGCCTGAATACACACCCCAATATTATACCGTTGTATATTTTTATTTTCATTTGCTTTACTGGAGAAAACTAAGATACTACTTTAAAATCATATTAACGCAGTTTTAAACAAATGTTTTATACAAAGGTGTAAAAGAAGGAATTTTGAAACCGTTCTCATTCGTTTAATTGTCAAAAATAATAATATTTTTACAATTCTAATGGTGGCCACACACGGTCAGTTCAACTGATCATTCCACCTGATCAGTTCAAACTAAAACAGTTGATATTTTTTAAAATATCGGATATTCGATATATCTATAAATAAACTTGCAGGTAAAACTCCAATATTAATATATTTATAATGATTGATAAGTATATCGAAAATCAAATATCAAGTTTTAATTTGAACTGATCAGTTGGAATGATTAGTTGAAATGACCGTGTGTGGCGTCCATAAGAAAGTAGCCTACAGCTGAATTTAAGAACCAACTGTAACTTTTAAAGACTTTTGGAGGGAATGGATCTACAAAGTTAGCTAATTTACTACTTAGTACAGGTAACCTTTCGCGTTTAAATATCAAATTGGCTCCTCAATTCATACGGACGCAATCTGGGCCATCAAGGATTTTCTACCGCTTTCTGCTTATTTTCCCACTATTTCCACTTTTCAGTAGTACTCAGTAGTACGGGCACATATTCCAAATGATGGTAATTGGATGCTGTGACCTCCGCTCTATCCTTGATCAATAATAAAAACGTGTGCGTTGTTGCCTTTGATGTGCCTAAGATATGTAAAATGGCCCGTTACCAGTAAAATGGGTCTCCGGTTCTCTACACTCACCATACAAACACAGCAGCATTAATCTGTTATACATATGTTACAATACGAGTATAGCTGCCGCGTGGCTCTGCAAAAAAGTATATATGTTTTGAAATGTTGAATTTCAATAACATAATAATTTATTTATCATTTTTGTTTTCTGTTTGGTTGAGTTTTTCTACTTTTGATTTCAGTAGCATTTCTAACTTTAGATTATTTAATTTAATTTAAAATATGCATGTACTATATTTTAGTCATCAGTGCCAACTCTTGTAAAGCGTTTCTAAACAATATCTAGCTATATATATATATATATATATATATATATATATATATATATATATATATATATATATAGTGCATCTATACTTTACGCATTGTGTATATTTACATATATATATAAACATACACATATAATATACATTTACAACGATTATACGTTCATTGTGTATAATTTTTATTAGTGTAGGTAATACAACATCCCATTTACTTATGGTTTAACAGCGATATCCTTCCTAATATTTAGCGTTACATTGCAACAATATATAACCTATTTTATATACCGTTTATGGACTTTTATGTCCATTTATTAATTTCATTGTTCTAATATTAACCAAGGCTATTCGAGTGTAGGTTTAAATCTGCCACGTGCGTGTTTCGGTCGAATGCGTGGGTCACGCGATGCAGACACCTCCGGTCAGTACATTATTGACTTTTTGTCGTACCTTAGTTCATAATTTCTGCTTATGAGGTATATATAGAAATTCTACTCTTTCGTTTAATATGGCTTTTCAAGAAAGCATTTTTTTGGTGTACATCTCAAAATTATTTGCCAATGCCTTTATGAATCTAATGTCATAAAAAATTGCTATAGTGTGGCGGTGTGATAATAAAGAGTCAAAAGGGCGCTGCTTTATCCAAGCCATTTTGACAGTTGACATTATAGTAACATTTTAGATGATTTTAGTATTGTGTAGTGTTGTTAATTTTTTTTAAGTTAATTTTTCGAAGTGTTCCTAATTATTGCCAAGGCTTGTTTGTTATTTTTTTCTTAATATATTAGTTATAGTATACGACTTTGTGTTTTTGTCTCTGTCCTCCTCCTAGTTTATGATTCATATGGCGGCAAAGCTTAGGGTGACCATATTGCCCTCACGTACCTTAGTTGGTGGTCTTTACCTTTTTTTTACGTTTTAACTTTACATCCACTATTGAACGGCCATCCTCATAAATTGCCTCATTGGGGATATTTGCCAAAGTTGCCACGCTTGACAGGCGGATTGGCATCCGTTTTTTTTATTATTTTTTTAGTTTATTTTTATATCCCTCTGTCACCTCTTACGACACCCACGGGACGATATGGGGTAGTTGATATTCTTACACCGCCTTTACACGGTCAGTGAATGTTTGTACTTCTAAGAAGTAGAGTGAGATGGCAAGATTTTTTTTTATAGAATAAGGGTGACAAACGAGCACACAGTCCACCTGATGGTAAGTGGATGCTGTGGCCCATAAAGATCTACATACATTTATCGTCGATTAAAACTCAAAACGCAGATGCGTTTCACTCCCGAGGACTGAGATGGAATGCCTCGTCTCCAGTAAAAAAGGGTCTCCGGTTCTCTACACTCACCATACAAAACACAGCAGTATTAAGCTGCTATTTTATGCTGGTATTCTGTGAGAGCGTGGTCCTTCCTCGATCGAGCCAACCCATTCGTGCTACAACCATAGCGTAGCTCTACCACAATATTTTTCTTTACAAGCCTGTAAATATCCACTGCTGGTCTCTTCCTCTTGGCCTTTCTCGTTTTAAGGAGTAGTTGTCTTAACCGTTACATTATGCGGATCGTCTGTCCCAATGCCAGAAATCTTGCATCTTAGACATTGTTGAATGTCCCAGGTTTTAGTGTTTTTGACGTAAACGACACCGTGTGCATTCGGACGTCATAAGAATTTTCTGACAATTTGTACATAGTGATAATATCATCACAACAATTCATGTTTCACAAAATTATTCCGTTAACGTAACATTTCGTGTTTAATTTTTGAAATTGTCACATCTCCTTCCTCATAAAATCCGGTCAACGAGGCGACAAAGCGAGTTTGTAACGTGTTTGCAGTCGTTACAATTCCGGTTACTCCACTGTCCGTGACTTGACCCGCAATGCGAGTTAGAAGAACATTGGTTGGTAATTGGACGAATAAATAAGGAGCATGTGCTTTAAACACTTTATAGTGTTAATAAAATTTTGTTTTGGCTTTGTAAATTTATTTTTAAAGTAATAAATATCTTGTTTAGTTAAAATATTACAGAAATAACGTTATGTTCTCCTGGAGGCTTTTAATCATAATGACAGCTTGCGAATACTATCGACAGGCATCAACTGCGCGCAATGTTGCCATATTTTCCCGAAACCCCGTCGGGACATTTTGGTGAGGAAAATTTTTGTAGGTGAAATAAACAAAAACTAATAGACAATTTGGGAAATATTTATTTTCGACTGACAACCCATCAGCTTCGCCTGGGTAGGATCAATTACATGTGGAATTACTTAGTTTAATTTTTTATAATAGTTATTTATTATTATTATTGTTATTTTGAAATTGTTATTAGAGATCAGTGTAAGTAAGTCTTAGCGGTCAGCCGCCGCCGTAGAGTACATCACCTGAAGATGCCTCATGTAGAGGCGAAACACGTGTCGTATTGTCGTTGATGGTGTGTCTTTCCTGGAATAGTGGTGTTGAGATTAGTGGTGCCGGGAGTAGTTGTGTTGGGAGTAGTAGTGCTGGGACTAGTGGGGATCATGCAATTGAGGGAGGGCGGAAGGTGCTCTTCAATCCAGGTAAGACACATAGGGAGTAGTGTAGTAGTAGTGTATTTTGAAACATAGGGAGAAATCTGATGGTATTGGCACGAAAACCAATACGTGGTCCAACTATGTGGTAGCACTTTCCTGCCCAGAAGTCTATCTACTTGCACTGCATTTTTCAGGTTTCAAGGGTATATTTTGGGAGTCAGTATAATAACAGGCTGTGAGCCGTTCCATGTTTGTCCTCAAAGGTGACAACTCTTCTGTAGCCTACCTCTACTTCTACTCTTTAAGTGTGCTGGAATAGTCATGGACTGAAGCAGCCACTTAGCATCAGTTGGGCTTTAGGATCGTTTGATACTTTAAATTTATAAAAAAATGTTTTTGCATAAATTTTAGGTTTGGGTGGCTGTGGTTACCAAAACCCTTAGTTATTTCAGAAACTGTTACAGCTTTTAACATTTATCAATTAATACTTATAACCCGCTTTTATAACTATTAGCGCATATATTCATCAATCCTAAAAATTCTCAACATTAAAATTAAATTAACGAAATTAAAGATGTATGGCAATAATACTTCGATAATCTTTGTCTTAGCACTTACGTCATTACACAAGCTATTATGTGGATTTATTATATGTAAGTCGATGATGTAGTCCATAGAGATCTACATATATCCTCGATTAAGAATCAAAACGCAGATGCGTTGTCACACCTGAGGACTAAGATGGAATGCCTCGCTTCCAGAAAGAAGGATCTCCGGTTCCTCAATACTTCACCACACGGAACACAGCTTTGGTATTCTGTGAGGGCGTGCTCCTTCCCCGATAGAGTCAAGCTATTCGTGCTACAACTTAAAATATTTTCATGTTATTTTATTTCAAAAATCGACTTTAAATATTTAATTTATTAAAAAGTAATTTTTAATTAATTCTTAATAAATTATTAATTTATTTAATATAATTTTCATATAAGGGCAATTTTAAATGTATTTAGAGACATTTTGGTTTTTATAAAAAAAATTGTACCAGTGATTTATATAAAAGCCCAATATGGCAGGCAGGAGTTAATTTCGCAACTTAGCAAAACCTAACTAAGGTGAATCTAAAATTTCCAGTTCTAAAATGAAAATATTAGGGACGTCTCAAAGAATCCGCCTACGCAGCGTGGCAATTACGTCAAATCATTCCAATTTAAATGAAAGAGGCTTACGTACATCAGGTTAATGTAAATGACGATAATTTAACAGACTTTTACTATACTAACCTTAATTTATCATTCGGAGTCAGAGTTAGTAATCAAATAAGTTCAGTTAAAGCCTCTCCTTCAAAAATATTAAGTTATTTCATTGTGCCCAAGTTCAGCAGTGGACAGTTATAGGCTGTAATTATGATGATGATTGCAGATGCAATTTGACCCATATACTTCTCCCGAGGGTTAAGTTAGAATACCTCGTTACCAGTAAAAGGCTCTTATCTTTCACTTCATAAATAGCCGGAACATCCTGCTATTTTACGCTAATATTTTTTGACGGCCTGGTCCTTCCTTCCTGGTACTACAGTCGTAATACAGCTTCAATGTGGCTTTCACGTAGCCTACTTCCGACCTTAAAATATCGTTGTAAAAACATTTGTTTATTTCTGTTTATTTATTATACCTGATACATTTATTTTACCATCTTATTATATTTATTATACCTCTTTCGAACTGAAATGTTCATCTCGTTATTTAGGGTTTTCCCTTGAGTGAAGCGAGTATAGGATTAAGGAGCTCCAGAAGGTTTATGAACCCGCAGTAAAACGGTTGAAACGAAAATAATATTATTAACGAAGCAACAAGTAAACCTTTATTCTTTGACTCTCCTTAGCCCTTTCTTTTTTGATCGTGAATGTAATCGCATCTTAAATAATTTTAACAGATCTTGTTCGTTACAAGTCCCATTATTTGCGGAAATAAATAATTTTTTAAAGTTAATTCTAGCTAATAAATAGCTGTTCCATAACCCCCTCAGAAATACAGAAAGGGCTGGGCGCAGAAACAGGACGCAAACGTAGTAAATTGATGTTTTTTATCTTAAATATTATTAATATTTGTAGTACATTGACCTTGATTTATTGCACCACTAACTGATACACGCGCTATATATATATATTTTTCTAGGTTGTTACAAAAGTACCCGTAAAGCTGAAAGGAGGTTAAATGGGACCTTATAACGAGTCCATTTACAATATTTAAGAATCGTAGTAATGCTGTAGAACATACCCCAAAAAATATTATTATTATTTTCACTGATGTGCAAACCCTATTTCAGTATTAAATACGATGTACTCATTTATAATTCGCGGAACGACCAAAATTTTAAAATACCTAAGATAACTAAACAACCTAAATGAACACTTACTTTTTCATAATAAACATCAAATTTACAGAAACAGCTCAAAGTGAGCTCCGCCTTTCTCAATAGACAACATTGCTCGTCGGGATACGGCTGGTGTGGCATTTCTCACCATCGTCGGTGTTATTGATGCGAAAACCGATCTAACACGTTGTTCCATCTCGGCAAACGTTGGACAATCGGAGAAATACATTCTGTTCTTCACACTACCCCGCAAAAAGAAGTTCAAGGGTGTGAGATCCGTAGAACGAGCGGGCTATAGCACCGGTCCTCCGCGCCCGAACCAACCTCGCGAAAAACGAACGTTAAGATGTTCTCGTACGTTGCGAGCAAAATGTGCCGGAGCTCCATCATGCTGAAAAACCATGTTTCTTTGGTTCTCAAAGTAATGCCAGTTAGCCACAAAAAAGTCGTTAATCGCCTCTTCGAATTCCGTTTGTAAAAACGTTAGATAGTTGCTACCGTTCAGACGCGATGGCATAATGACGGGACTGATGACATGCCCGTCATAAAGGCCGGCCCACACATTCAGCCGCTACTGGTGTTGGAATCTGCCCTGCCGTGAAGCATGTGGATTCATGCGAGCCCAAACGTGATCGTTATGCATATTTGATAGTCCTGACCTCGTGAATGTTGCCTCGTCCGTCCAAAGAATATAGTTTACGTAATTAGGGTTTTCCTCTAACTGCCTGAGGTACCACTCGCAGAAGTTCCTCCTGGGTGCAAAATTGGAGAGTATCAGCTCCTGTGTACGGCGATAATGATAAGGGTGACGACTGTCGTCACGAAGAATTTGCCAAACTGCAACATGGTTTATACCGAATCTTGTTTCGGCTCACCTCGTACTTGTGGTCGGCTCTTCTTCAAAATGCTCTAACACTAATTCAGCCTGCCTGGCGTCGACTGTGCTTGGACATTACTGTAGACCGAAAAAAAGAGCCGGTGGAATGTAGTCATCTTGATATGTTCAGAAAAAACTGGTACGAAGGCAGCCATCGCTGTTCAGGTGGGGGGGGGGGGGGGCACCTACCATCGATAAACTCGAAACAGTTGTAGGATATCGATTAGAAGATTTGAAATTGACAACTTTTTTTTACAATTTGACATTTTTTGAAGCCAGTATTTGAGTATAATTAGATCCTTGTGTTGAGGTAGCAAACATTTATGAATGACATACATAAATACATAAACACTCACGCCTGTCACCCAGAGGGGTAGAGGCAGAGACTACGGACTTCCATTTGGCACGATCCTGACATACCTCTTTCGCCTCCTTTACATCCATATATCTACGCATACATGCTCGTCGGTTAAGAGTACTTCTAACGTGGCCCATTTTCAAAATATCGCCAATTTGGTCGATAAACTTTTTTCTAGGGCGTCGCTTCCCGACTCTGCCGTTCACATCTGCCATATAAATTTACTTTGTCACTCTTTCCTCATTCATTCTTTCTACATGACCAAACCACCGAAGCATTACTTTCTTAATCCTGGTCACAACATCATCTTACATACCACATTTATCTCTTATCACGCAATTTCTCACCCTGTCATTCAGATTCAACCCTAGCATACTCCTTAAAGACCGCATTTCTACAGCATTTATTCTACTTTCGTGCTTCTTCTGCCACACCCAGCTTTCACTACCATACATTAAAGTAGGGACTAACACAGAATTATGAATTAACATACGTGCCTTTTTTGACACATTCTGATTCTTCATAATAGAGTGTAGTGCCCCATTCACTCTATTCCCTGCATTTACTCGTCGTTCTATAACCTTATCATATCTACCATCCCTGCTAAATACACATCCCAAACACACAAACTCATCCACTTGCTCAATTAACTCTCCTTCTATTCTTATTTCACATACCGTTTTGCTTTCTTCTCTTTCAAAAACCATCACTTTCGTCTTACTTGCGTTCAATTTCATTCCCCTTTCTTTTAATGCCCAGTTCATTAATGTAACCATCATTTGCAACTCAGCCACCGATGACGCAAATATGACTTGATCATCGGCATACAAAAGACATTTGACGGTTAACTCTCTCATTCTTAACCCACATTCTTCATCTTTCAAAGTTTGCAAACACCTGTCCATAAATAGGTTGAAAAGCCAAGGGGAAGCTACACAGCCCTGTCTGACACCTTTTTGGATGCCAAACCAGTCCGAGTAGACCCCATTGATCCTGACACAAGCACTAGAGTCCCTATAAAGAGACCTTAATGCCTGTATCAAACCAGCGCTCAACCCATATGAGTTCAGTGTTTGCCATAACACATTCCTGTCCACTCTGTCATAAGCCTTTTCCAAGTCCATGAATGCAAAAAAACTTTCTGGTTTTTTGGCCAAAAACTTCTCCGCAATCGTGCGAATGGAAAAGACTTGATCTGTACACCCCATTCCCTTTCTAAAACTTGCTTGCACATTCAAAATTTTTCCATCAGTTTCTTTCATAACTCTTTTAATTAACACCTTATAGCATACAGTTTACCCACAATACTAAGCAAGCTGATACCACGGTAGTTTGTGCAGTCCTGCTGTGACCCTTTTCCTTTATATATTGGTACTATAACTGCTTCACACCAGTCATCCGGTACCCGTTTTAATTCCCAACATAAATTAAACAAGGTGTACAGCAGGCCTGCCACCACTCCCTCTCCAGCCCTTAGCATCTCGAGTGATACTCTATCATATCTAGCTGCCTTACCTGCTTTCATGCTTTCCATTGCTTTCATTATTTCATCTACACTTATCTCCATACCCCTTTCCACTTCTTTTGGAATTTCTAGATCATTTAATTCTTTATATTTCATTGTTTAAATTCGAAACTTCATCATTCAGAATACATTCATTGTCGTCTCTTATAGTATTAATTATAGGCTGTTTTGTATTTCCCCTGGCAGTTCTTACGAGTTTCCAGAACATTTTTATATTAGCCTGGAAATTATCAGATATCCTTCTCCTTCTCTCTCTTATTTAGACGTCTAAATTCTGCCTTTTTTCTTTCAATCTCATCATTCATACCACCAGAATTACCAGCTTTGGTTGCTAGTAAATCTAACCATGCTTTCTTCTTTGATTCAACTTCCACCCGTACCTCATCATCCCACCACGACGTATTACTTTTCCTTTCATTTGTTCCTTTACTTACAACACATACTTCGGTGGCTGCATCCACATGGGGGATGAGTCGCTCGCGTCCGTAGGCTTCGACCACCTAACCTTAGGCCCACGCTACACGTGTCCCCCGGGTGGTGCTAAACGAGCGACAAAGCCGAGAAAATAGACTCGGCTCCTCGTCGTATGATAGCGGCGTAAAATCTACCACCACCCATTGTTCGCACCATGAGTCAGGAAATGAAAGAGTCAGAAAATTTATGAATGAAAAATAGAAAACCTATTAAAGTAGACAATTATTAGGTAAAATAGGTACGTAGGCCTCTCTGTTAAATAATCTGTTTTCCTGACATGTCAGCTTACTAGGGTTGACAAAATTTTTGGCTTTGATAATTAATTATATTTTTACGGGGTATTTTGTAACACGTTGTATATATATATATATATATATATATATATATATATATATATATATATATATATATATGATTGTTCTAGTAGATCTTGTCTTAGACGGACAAAATGTAATAGTAAGTATAGGTATTACTGGTAAGAATATTAATACTAAGAAGTCAAATACGATTGAACTCAATTATGTAGGGTTTGGTGACTACGGTATTCCTCAAAACCTGTAACAGTAATCAGTGCTTACAGCCAATGATAAATAACGGAACCGTGACGTAGTCCTTCATTGTTGAAGGAGTACGGAGTTCCTCAGGAAGCGATGGTGATGTCCATGTTTGGATTTTCTTTGAATATAAAATTCGCACAGGCAATATAATTACAGATTTATCGAATTCTTTATAATGTAAACACTTTTATATAACATCAATAAAATAAGACAACGCTTAAGTAAATACTAAAGAAAAAGGAACAGTTACGAAATGTAAAAGCAAATATAACTTGGATTTATCCATTTTAGACGGTACCAATACATTTCAGCTCGATATTTATCAGACGGTTAATTGAACGGTATTAGTTAAAAGCCGACATTCAATTAAATGTCCAGCGAAATCGCTTAACGTGGCGTTAACTAAAATGTTTGGTCAATGCTAATTTATTTGGTTAAACGAAAGTAAAACTGTTTTCAAAAGTAATCATGAAGTTGGATGATATTTTAGCTAAAACATATTTTTAAATTTTATTTTTATTTAAACATCTATCTATCTATTACAACCTATAAAAGTCCACTGACGCACATAGGCCATGGGGGACATGGGGGACATAGACAGCCACGTAGCCCACATTCTTCATCTTTCACTTTACCGTAGTTCCCACATTTGGCGGGCGGATTGGCAACCGCAGTTTTTTGTTTTAATTCAACTGTTATCAGGAAGATGCTGCTGCCCATCTCCTGTTTTAGTTTCCATCAGTCGCTTTTTTATAGGATAAGGGCGATAAACGAGCCCGCAGTCCACCTGATGGTAAGTGGGTGCTGTTGCCCATAGACATCTACATTCAACCTCGATTAAGAATCAAAATGCAGATGCGTTGTCACCCCTGAGGACTAAGATGGAATGCCTCGATTCCAGTAAAACGGTCTCCGTTTCTCTACACTCACCATACGAAACACAGCAGTATTAATCTGCAATTTTACGCTGGTATTCCGTGAATGCGTTGTGCTTCCCCGGTAGAGCCGACCCACTCATGCTACAACCATAATATAGCTGCAGCGTGGCTCTACCACGCATAAATAATAAAACACTATCGAGTCTGTTTTCTTTTGTTTCAAGTGACAAATCACAACTATTATCTGTATGATTACTAAGAGATAATTATGCTAGCTATTAACGACACCTTGTGGCTAGTCAAATTCCAATGTCTTGATGCTCTTGAAAATAAATTCAAAATAAAATGAAACTTAATTTTTTTAACATAAGAAATTTGTCAATATGTATTCTATCTAAATGAGATATGCTCCTTCTTGTTATTTTTAAAACCAATATCTTATTTAAAACTAAAAAAAAATGGAACTATAGGCACTCAAAATATGAAAAATCAGGGCTAATACGCCGAGCAATCCAATCCCTACAAACACTTGTTCAGAAGTATGATAATATTGATTTATCTGTATCAAATGGCTTTTGTTCAGCCCAGACATAAAAGTTTATTCGCACGATAGTAATGTAAAACTTATTGTATTTTAGAACACTAGGCAAAGAACGCAAGCATATAATACTTCTTGTGAATGTTTATAAATTAAATAACATCAAATCGTTTCTAAACTGTATTTTCTTAAAATTTCTTCTGGCTGATTCCTTTGTTATACAGACATAAGTCTTCCACTGTGAAATTTACCCTTATCTAATCCATATTAACATAACATACACTCTCACGCCTGACATTTATAGGGGTAAGCATAGGTTACGGACTCTTTTCACGATCCTCACACACGTCTGTCGCTTCTTTCACATCCATATAATATGTCAGTCTGTTAAAAGTATGTACTTTTAATCCCTATTCATCTTTAATATATTGTCGATTTTGTATAGACTTCCTCCTAGAGCGGCCCTTACCCACTCTGCTACTCACTTCTGCAGGATTTTGATTTGTCACTCCTCATTCATTCTTTCTACATGTGGAAACCACTGAAGCATTCCTATCTTAATACTGGTCATTACATCATTTCATTATTATACGACACATCGAAAATGAACGTTTAAAATGGTTCCGGGCTATCGCCGAGTGAATACATAATTTCTATAAAAACTTAAAAGACGCCGTCATAAGGACTAAAATTGCGTAACGCCCGCGATGATTAAGACCGCTTAATTTACTACTACCTACTTACTTTCTTAATCTTAAAATATTTAAACAAAATATTGATTTAAGTAATCAAAATAATGAGAAGGTAAATTACGAATATTGATGTTATGAATATATTTGAGTGATTCCCGAGCGTATAGATTAAGCAATTTCGTTGTAATTTCAACTATAGTGATTTTTAGAGGTGTTTTCGCTAATAATTACAATCGCTAAATATCATTCAATTTCGCTAATAATCGTGTTTTTGAACAAGCAAATTCAAGATAAAGACTTGAATTTACCTAAATCGAAATTCCCGTTTCGTTAGTGGTGTCATAGTCCTATACTATTCGATGAAAGTAGGTGCATTTTTTCGCGGTGGTATTATTTGTTACACAAGGTTAAGCCGTGCAATATGTTATTAGGTGGTATAACTCCTTTTCGGTCCCCTTGAAACCAGACGACTCTTGTTCGTCTGGGTTGGTACAGCATTCTTATATATTTCTGCTACCAAATAGAAGTGTTTGCACTGCTGTGTTCTATTCTGAAGAACATAGAGAGCAAATAGAGGGTATAGAGTGGCAACGAACCTGTGGCCCACTTGGTTTGAAGCTGGCTACATGGATCTATTGACTGCAGTAACCATTTACTATCAGGGGGATTATAAGTTCGTTGGCCACTTCAGTTTTAGGAAAAAACAAATGTTGAGGATAACTCTGACTCACGAAAATGCCATTTAAAATATAAATTAACTTAATAACAATTATAATATGAATTATTGCACGTAATTCATCAAAAGATGAAACTAAACGACTCTGTTATCATGCGGTATCACAATAAGACAAACTTACAATACATTAATCTGAGCTTATCGCAACCACAAGTCCCTGAATTTCAACTATTGTACGTTCAATTTAATTTTAAATTAATTTGATTTAAGTTTAATCTTAGTGGTTATTTACTTGATAAGTCTTTGATTTAATTAAAGTTGATAAGAATTACCTCGCTCAAATCCACTGAATGAAATAAAATTATATGTGTCTTACCTGGTTTAAAGAGCACCTCCCGCCCTCCCTCGATTACGTGCACTAATCCCGTCACCACTAATCAGAACACCACTACTCCTAACACTATACCAGGAAAGACACATCGACAACAATACGACACGTATTTCGCCTGTATGATAAAAAATAAGGTACAAAAACTAAGTAAGACACATCATTTTATTTTATTAGGGGGATATGAGCGAGGTAATTATAACAAACTTATTTTTTTTAAATATATTATAACATAAGAATGATACATGCATTAAATCTACTTAACTTTCAATAAGGGTTCTGTTCAACTCAAAAACAATATTTTCGAATGCTAAGCTAAAATCGTTAAGACTGGCGATAGGGAGTTACATTACTGGTGTAAAAGTATAGGCCATATCCGCATTCTATCGGTGGGTAACTGGAGAACTAATTGCATGCAGTCTCATGCCTTATTAATTCATTGTTTAGAAAATACTCAGATCCTTGCTTGTTTGCTTCTCACTGGACGATCCCAACGTTGTTGCGGATTCTGTCGCTGATGTGGTATTTCAGGGTATGGAACTTTTTATTCCTTCCTCTGTCATTGGGGGCAAATCTCAGCCATGGTTTGGTCGCTCCTGTAAAATAGCATCGTGCTATAAGCAGGAGTGCTACCGAGCCTGGGCTGACGCATCAGCGTCCCGGGATGTAAACACCAGCGCTATAAAAAAGAAGTATAATTCCGCCTCTAGGTCCTTCAAAAAAGTCATTGCTAAGGCAAAGTCAGAGCACATAGGCAGAATTGGCGAGAAACTAGTTCGCCTTCCTTCTGGAACTCGTGCATTCTGGTCTCTAGCCAAGGCTGTCCAGGGGAATTTTTGTCAGCCATCTCTTCCATATCTGCACAGGGAGGATGACTCACTGGCCCATACCGCAAAGCAGAAAGCCGATCTTCTGGGCTCTTTCTTTGCGTCCAACTCGACTCTCGATGACGGGGGGAGTACGCCGCCGACCATCCCGCGGTGTGAGTGCTCCATGCCGGAAGTGCAGTTCACACAGCGCTCAGTTCGCAAAGCACTCCTCTCCCTGGACATCCACAAGTCGAGTGGGCCTGACGAAATCCCCCCAATTGTGCTGAGGACGTGTGCTCCAGAGTTGGCACCGGTTTTAACGCGTCTTTTCCGGTGCTCCTACTCCCTAGGCGTAGTCCTAAAATCATGGAAGACGGCTTTCGTCCACCCGATCCCTAAAAAAGGCGACCGCTCAGACCCGTCCAACTACCGGCCAATCGCCATCACCTCCTTGTTCTCCAAAACAATGGAGTCCATTGTAAACTGCCAGCTCATGAGGTACCTTGAGGATCACCAGCTGATTAGTGACCGCCAATACGGTTTTCGCCGTGTTCGGTCAGCTGGTGATCTTCTGGTCTACCTAACTCACAGATGGGCGGAGGCAGTAGAGTCCAAGGGGGAGGCATTGGCCGTTAGTTTGGACATTGCGAAGGCCTTCGATCGGGTTTGGCACAAAGCGCTTCTTTCGAAGCTCCCTTCCTATGGGCTTCCCGAGAAATTGTGCGATTGGATCACCAGCTTTCTTGCAGATCGGAGCATCAAGATCGTTGTAGACGGTGCAAGCACCGATTGCAAGCTTATTAATGCTGGTGTTCCACAAGGCTGCGTGCTATCGCCAACGCTGTTTCTTCTGCATATCAATGATATGTTGCAAACCCGTAACATTTATTGTTAAGCAGATGACAGCACTGGTGATGCTCTTTACACCGGCCGAGCCAATATTTCTCGGGAAAACGTCTCCGAGTGCCGGAAAAAACGTGCGTCTGAAGTCGAGTCCTTGCTGAACAGAGTCTCGGATTGGGGGCGACTAAATCTAGTCCAATTTAACCCCCAGAAGACAGAAGTTTGCGCGTTAACCGCTAAAAAGAACCCCTTTGTCGTATCTCCTCAGTTTCAAGGCACTCCCCTTGTTGCCTCAGCCAGTACCGAAATCCTCGGCGTTGACATATCGAGTGACGTGCAGTTTTGTGGTCACTTGGAAGAGAAGGCCAAATTGGCCTCTAAAAAGCTTGACGTGCTCAGCAGAGCGGGACTGTATTTCATGCCGGCACACCGCCTGCAACTTTACAAGGTGCAGGTTCGGCCGCACATGGAATACTGTTCCCATCTCTGGGCTGGGGCTCCCCAGTACCAGCTCCTTCCACTTGACCGCATCCAGCGCAGAGCGGCTCTAATCGTCGACGACCGAGTGCTTTCCGATCAGCTCGATTCACTGGCACTGCGAAGAGAGGTTGCATCTCTTTGCATTTTATTTCGCATATACCATGGAGAGTGCTCTGAGGAATTGTTCGGATTAATCCCCGCCGCCAAATTTCGTGAACGCAATACGCGGCAAACGTCCCGATACCATCCACACCATCTGGATGCTTGGCGGTCCACCACATTACGTTTCAAAAGGAGTTTTCTTCCGCGTACAACATCTCTGTGGAATAGTTTACCACCGGCGATTTTTCCGGACCGATACGACCTGGAGACCTTCAAGAAAAGAGGTTACTCCTTTCTAAAGGGCCGGCAACGCACCTGCAATTCCCCTGGTGTTGCGGTTGATCATGGGCAGCGGTAGTCACTTAACATCAGGTGAGCCGCATGCTCGTTTACCCCCCTCTTCTATAAAAAAAAATCCGCATGTTACTACTGGCAACACCTTTTCATGTTTTGAGATGTTAGTGACTAGAAGAAATTCGCCTTCAGTATTGAAAAATAAATTCAATACTGAAGACGAGTTTGCCCACTCCACAAAGAATGCCAGTAGGTAGGTCATCATTCAATCTTCAATAATTATCATCATCATAAGTATTTTATTTCTAGTTCAAAATGTTACATTATATCTAACAAATTGTAGCTAGCCTTACTTCAAATATTTACAAAAGTTACCTTTTAAATGAATACTACTTGAAAATGGCCGTCCATTTTGTTCAACAAGCGCTTTTTACGGAAAGAGATTTTGAATGCTGTACAGAAAGGTTTCAACTGCCTACAAAACCGCATAGTTGCTTTAATTCAGAAAACTTAAAATAAAAAAGGTAGAGACGAGTTATGAGAGTATTTTAAACTGAATATCTTACGAAAGAAGTATTTTATGAACGTTATGAATATACCTATAAAAAGTATTCAGTATTCCGTCGTTTTTGTGACAGTTGTCGATTCATTTCAAACAGATGAGTTGTTTAAAACTGAATATTTTAATACTTTTTAAACGGTTACATCAAATATTGAAGCTACCCTTAATTTATATATTATTCAATATTGCAATACATAAAGGACCGTATTAACTCAAGGGCTTAGCGCTCGCTGTAAATTCACAGTACGCGGGGAACCTGGGTTCGATCCCCGCCGGCACCAGTGAAATTGTTCATTGCAATTGCTGATTTAATACGTGCTCGTCGATGAAGGAAAATATCATAAAGCAATCTGCATCTTTAAGAAATAAAAAAATTCTTAAACCCACTCAGAAGTGTTTTCATACGTGGTAGACCTGCAGCTATATTATGGTTGTAGCACGAACGGGTCGGCTTGGCCGGGAAAGGACCATGGATTTTCAGAATACCAGCGTAAAATAGCAGCATAATACTGCTGTGTTTTGTATAGATAGTGTCAAGATCCGGAGATCTTTTTTACTGGAAACGAGGCATTTCATCTTAATCCCCATGGGTGACAAGGCATCTGCGCTGTGATTCTTAAACGAGGATAAATGTAGATGTCTTTTTTTTATAGAATAAGGTGACAAACGAGTACACAGTCATCATATCTATCCTCGATTATAAATCAAAATACAGATGCGTTGTCACCCGTGAGGACTAAGATGGAATGCCCCGTTTGCAGTAAAAAGGGTCTCCGGTTCACTACACTCACCATACGAAACACAGCAGCATTAAGCTACTATTTTACGCTGGCATTCTGTGAGAGCGTGATACTTCCGCGGTTGAGCCGACCCATTCGTGCTACAACTATACTGCTAATATAACTGTAGCATGGCTCTACCACGTTTCAAAATCTTTTACGTCTATGGGCCACAGTATCCACTTACCATCAGGTGGACTTTTCGACAGAAGTAACATAGCTAAAATTTTGAAACCTTGTGTGGATAAAGTATAGCAACACACATTAATCCCTTTATAAAAATTACATCCTACATACAGGGTGAGAAACGAGCACACAACTTGTTTCTCATCCATATTCTATTTTATAAAAAAGTAAGAGAAGGCCTGTGCTCAGTGGGATGTATGTAGGCTGTAATTTTTATAAAGAGATTATTGTGTGAACGATATATACAGTAACAGTTGCTATACTTTATCCACAAAAGGTTTCGAAATTATATATATATCTATGCTAGCTATGTAATTTTGTCGAAAATTTCAGTAATTTAAAAGAAAACTAAAGTGATAAACGATAGTGCGCCTGATGTTACTGCTAAGTTGTACTTGAACTGCAGCCAACTTCAAATAAGGCTACAGATACGTTGTCACCTCTGTGGACGAAGATGGAACGCCTCACAACCTCTAATGTGGACGAAGATGGAATGCCTCACAACCTCTAATGTGGACGAAGATGGAATGCCTCACAACCTCTAATGTGGACTAAGATAGAATGCCTCACAACCTCTAATGTCCAACCTGTTGACGAAGATGGAATGCCTCACAACCTCTAATTTTAATGTATTTATATAACCTTCGGGTCTAAACATAGCAGTCCAAGCACGCCATTGGTTTGACGGCAGAAGTATGTGTGAATAAGTGAATGCCAGTAATTGTTTAAGAATATCTGGATCCTTAGATTGAACTAGTTGAAAATAAAACAAGGAATACCCATACTTTTTTTATAGAAGAGGAGGCAAACGAGCATGCGGCTCACCTGATGGTAAGTGACTGCCGCCGTCCATGAACAACCGCAACACCAGGGGAATTGCAGGTGCGTGGCCAGCCTTTTAAAAAAGAGTAAGCTGTTTTCTTGAAGGTTCCGAAGTCGTATTGGTCCGGAAATCGCCGATGGTAAACAATTCCACAGACGAGTTGTACGAGGAAAAAAACTCCTAGTTAAACGCACAGTGGTAGACCGCCAAGCATCCAGATGGTGAGGATGGTATCTCGAATTTTGACGCGATGTGCGTTCATGAAATTTAGCGGCTGGGATTAATCCGAACAATTCCTCAGAGCACTCCCCGTGGTAGATGCGATAGTAAATGCAAAGAGATGCAACATCCCTTTGCATTTTTAAGTGCAAAAGTAACATACGGTCAAAATGGCAAAAAAGAGCAGATGTCTTTCGTCACGATCACTTTGAAGCAAGCGTTTCGTATAAAATAAGATGAGAAAGGATAAAATCGACCACATTTACACCCTTATTAATGAGGCGTTGGTATCTGGGTCGTGCAGTCAAGATGAATAGAAGTATCTGTTTAATATTCTGCAATGTGTGCTCGGCGCAACGGAATGAATTAAAACTAGGGAACAAGCTCCAGCAACCTTCCGGCTTCGCTTCAGCGCCCTTTTGTGCTTTGAAATTGCTTATTTAGTCGGTGTATCTGCACTTTAATGTTAAAGCTATGTAAAAAATATTCAAAGTAACACACAGTTAACATTATATAAAGAAATAATTTGCATACTTGTCTATAAATCCGCATCAGCAGTCATTAAAAAATTTAATGCAGCCTCAGGGAAACCTACTTTTTTATACATGTAATTATATGTTATACTAAAAATAAATAATAAAGGAGATCACTTTAGCTATATTTATCACACGTATAAAAAAAGATAAATACATATAATTTAAGTAATAATCATATACATCATTATTCAAATAGTCTTTTTACAATTAGATACAACTTTTATGATTTATGCATGAATGATCCTAACAATTATGTGTGGATCAGGTGATCAGGTAATGTCGATATTTTAAACAATTTTATTTTTTAAAACATCCACGTTTTGCCGAAACAGTAATTTCCCGTCGTACCTAGTCGGATCATAAAAAGTCAACTTACAGTGCCCGGCAAACTTAAAATATTTGAAATTCTCAATAATAACCTTAAATCTAGATTTTTTTTGATTTGGGAATAAGAACTAAACTGAAAAAAGTAAAAACTTTATATGCCGCAGATTATCTAATTAAAGCTTTATATTTTACTACAATTCAGAGATACAAATAATAGAAATATACAGATTTTTGCAGTATATTTGTGTAAAGCCAAAGAACAAAGTTTAAATTAAAAGAAAACTTTAAGCAGGCAGCGCCTGAAGACAGCTCATGAATAATACCGCACTTCAGAAGAAATAGAGAAATTTACGTACGAGCAAGAAGCAGAGCACAGTGAACGAATTTTGTATAAATAAAATAAATACATGTGCAAATAATTATATGTATATGATTATATTTAATATAATTGTGGCATTATGTAATTGTATTATAATTTGAAATATAATATAATTTAAAAGGCGTGGTAGCTCAGAGGCTGTAAATTTCACAGTATTTGATTTGGGGTTGATGTCCGCCGGCACCATGGAAATTGCTAGTAGCAATTCTAAGTGCTGTTTTACAACGTGCTCGGTGGTGAAGGTAAACATCATGAGTAAAAGAACATATCAGGGAATTCAGAAAAAAATATTCCAAAGACGAATATATTGTGCCAACACGCACTGGGGCAACGCTGCAGACATAATCTAATCATGAAACCCTCCCAGAAATAAGTGGGGGCC
The DNA here is from genome assembly GCA_907164705.1 of Parnassius apollo. Lineage (NCBI taxonomy): Eukaryota > Metazoa > Arthropoda > Insecta > Lepidoptera > Papilionidae > Parnassius > Parnassius apollo. Next base: position 3,819,845 of record CAJQZP010001207.1, on the reverse strand, counting down.
TGTCCCCAGCAACGAGACATATATAGGCTGTAACTTTATTTTGCTTTGCTTTTATTATAATGTTCAATATAAGTGAAAGGGGGATAATGAATTTGTTTTGTGAACACCATTTAATCATTTAAGGAGGCACGTATCCGCCAAACAAAGTAGTTATTTCAATCAATAATTTTTTTCTTCTTATCTTTTAAAATTAAGTAAACACAAAGACATTTTTATACTAACATGCGGTTATGCACGTAAATAATCGTTGAAGTAGGGATGTAAAAATATTGACCGTCATAGTATAATATCGTAAGAGGTGACAGAAGTAAAAGATAGGTAAGTGGGCAGCAGCATCTACCCAATAAAAACAAGAAAAAAAAACTGCAGCTGCCAATCCGCCTGCCAAGTGTGGCATCTTTGGCAGAAAACCCCCTTCTGACACAATCTAAGATAAGGCCTGTGTTTAGCGGTGGATTTTGAAAGGCTGTTATGATGAATTAATAAACATCAATATGATATGATAAAACATAACATTGTTATGTAACATGACATAACATTGTTATGTTATGTTAATACATAAAATTGTGACAGTTAAAAAACTTCATTATGTGCAATGTAAATCATTATATCCTTGAATTTTCGCTTTACGTATAATAATCCGTCTTTTATCCGAGGTAACTGTATCTTCTTTCTATTCCCTTAAGTAAGTCGACTTTTACGACATTCGGAAGATTGTGCTGGGTGAACATAAATTGATAAAATCTAATATCCATAAATTTTCCCAACATGTTTAGCTACTATAGTTGTTGATATATAAACCAATGGACATATTACGAAAAAACGTAAAAAAAAGTTTAAAATATTTAAAATGTTCTCATTTCGTACTGGTTATTTGGAACAACAAGGATTTTAACTTATTTTTATTACAGTGTTCTTTATTTTTCAGTTATTCGTTAATTTAATTATTGCGTATTATATAAAAGTTTTCTCATAATGCTATTTTTACAAATTCCAGATTAGTTTTTAATCTTAACAAAAAGTTATTACTATCGTATTAATGAACGATCACTCAATCAATTTAAATTATAATGCCCAATCTCGACACCACCCAAGTCTCGAGGCATTTAAGTTTAATTGAAAATTTCAAAAAGTTCCACTTCAAGCAAATGGCTCAAACTGCGAGTTATTCTAAGATTCCGAATTACTAAGTCTGTAATTTTTCGCAATGTTAAACGATACCAAAATGTAGGGCGACCCTAATAGATGAAGTGACAATCAAGTAAGAAATGCATAAAGTCACTGGATGCAGGTGGCTCAGGATCTTGTAGTATTTCTTGGGAAAGGTATATATTCAGCCATTAGAATTATGATGGGTCGTCATGATGAATGATGATGATGAAACGATACTAGTAGACTGAAACATATATGATATGTAAAGAAATTTACCGCTCAAAATGATAATAACGCGGGACATCTGATTTATTGTAAGCAATGTGCAAAAATAGTACTATTACTTTTTCTAAGATAATGTTGCGCGCCTAAGTTGATGTCTGGTACCTGGCACTAGCGCCATCTAGTGTCGGGGAACAGAGCGAGGAGAGCTTTCCAGAAAATGCCATGACTAAACTTTCAACCAACGGCGTAGAAGAACTAAGCTTTCTGGAAAACTCCACACTCGAACTTTCTGCACCTGGTCGATCGGGGGCTGGTATTTTCTGTAATATTCTGGATGTATCGGTGAAAAAGGTGTATGTAAAGGCGTTGAAGCCCGCCACCGGGGGCAGTATTGAATTTGGCGATACAAGCGAAGCTTCGGAGCGAAATGAAGTGAATCAGTGTGATTAGTTATCAGTGTCTTTTAAGTTTTAATTGGTGTTCGGTAATTAAAGTATTAATTTTGGTAATTCAATCGGCAGTTTTTACTGTCACGAACCCTAAGCTCGTAACCGTAAGAACTTTAATATATTATATAACAAGAATTTCGACAAGTTACCATTAGAGACATAGAAAGGAGAAGTTAGGCTGCAAACAAAGCAGCATTCTTGACTGCAATGGTAACCTTTCCTTATCACAGGTCTTCGTGTGGCTTCGGTCCCATTTTTATCATTCACACCGAAACTAGGACGATGGTGCGAGGAGAAGAGTATTCTTTAATGAAGGCCCCATTAATCTTAAGCCTAAAGAATTTAGAAGAACCAAAGCACATAAGTAATGGCAGTAATAACAAGGAATAATAAGCTCAGCGTAATATTGTTAGAAGAGAGATTTATTTTGGAGGATCAGTAATGGTTTAGAGAGTAATATGTAGGAGGCACGTACGAAGCTACACATCGTGGAAAACAGGCCCTAGACTGGGCCACGTTACATAAAGGACATTTTTAAACAGATTGTGATACCTTTTGTTCTATAAATCGGGGATGGTTTCTTTTAATACCTTTTTCCCTTCATTAGAGATGACTTTGTTCTAATACATCATCTCAACATGGTAATGCTTGCTTGCACACTTCAGTGATAGTTTTGGAATATCATAGAGAGGTTGAAATTTAAGTTTTGTAGTGGTTATTCTGCTCGCCAGACCTAAGACTAATAGAACATATTTAAGATAACAAAGAAATCCAGTACCAGCTAATAAAAGTTTGGGATAAACTGGGAAGATAAGTTAAACAAAGAAATCCAATACCAGCTAGTAACAGCTTGGGATAAACTGGGAACATAAGTTAAACAAATAAATCCGGTACTAGTTAATAAAAGTATGGGATAAACTGGAAGGATAAGTTAAACAAAGAAATCCAGTACCAGCTAATAAAAGTTTGGGAGAAACTGGGAAGATAAGTTAAACAAAGAAATCTAATACTAGATAATAGACGTATGGGATAAACTGGGGAGATAAATTAAACAAAGAAATCCAGTACTAGCAATAAAGAAGAATAGAATGGGTTTTTGAGGGTGCTGATTATATATATATATATATAATTTTTTTATATTATATTTTTATATATATATATATATATATTTATTATATATATATATATATATATTTTATATATATATGTCGGTCTTACCCGGTCGAGCCGACCCATAGCGTAAAATAGTAGCTTAATGCTGCTGTGTTTCGTATGGTGAGTATAGAGGAACGACTGGAAGCGAGTCATTCCATCTTAGTCCTCACGGGTAACAACGCACCTGCATTTTGATTTGTAATCGAGGATAGATGTATATGTCTATGGGCCGCAGCAACCAATTAAATAAAAAGAGTCTCCGGTTCTCTACACTCACCATACGAAACACAGCAGCATTAAGCTACTATTTGACGCTGGTATCCTGTGAGAGCGTGGTCCTTCCCCGGTCGAGCCGACCCATTCGTGCTACAACTATACTACTAATATAACTGCAGCATGGCTCTACCACGTATAAAATTGCCACGTAAAGAATTGGTCCGTAGATGGTTTGTATTCACATTTAGAACCGTTAGGTGGCGCTGTTGTCGAGATTCAGAAATCACCCGCGCGAAGCTGAGGCAGATCGCTATTAGTATCAGATATATTGGTGGTATAGTCGTCTTCTATACCTGATTTAAGCTACACAGAGCGAGGTAGAGTAGTACCAATGGTGTGAGGTATCTGCAAAATATTCCACTGGCCAAACGTGGCAATTATGGTAAATCATCCCTGTTATAAAAATAATCAATTGAATAATCACCAATTCTTTTTTACAGCTGCAATACCAAAATACATTCAAACTTTCCTAATGGAAGACTTAACCTATGCTATTTTAAGTGTACGAGTTAAAACAAAAGGCACTTTAGCTTGTACTGATCAAAAATTGTGTAAAGTCTATGCTATTTTACGATCGTTGAATTATTCACATTCTTAAGTTAAAATTAATGAAAAAGGAAATTTAGAGATTATTAAAGGAATATAGTTATTCGGTATAACACAATATTAAAAACATACTCCTACAAACAATTAAAAAAATAAATAAAAACAAACTTGGAAAAAAAAGCAAAAGTCGATTTAAAATACTAAAAATAATTAAATAATCAAAGTGCAAAGACCTGTAAAGAAAAATTAAAATCCTGACTTCAAAAGCTAATTATGCGGAAATTATTTAGTACTAAAATTATTACGAGGGTGGATTGAAAAGTACTCGGCCTAACCAAGAAAATAAACACATACTAAATCAGTTATATTTTTATTTTTCTACATAATCACCATCAAGTTCAATACACTTTTGCCACCTCCCCTTCCAAGCATTTAGACCGTTGAAAAAAAATGATTCTTCCTTAGAGTCAAAATATGCGTCTACAGCTGCTTTGACCTCGTCGTTTGTCGAAAATCTTTGACCTCCCAAGTGCTTTTTTAGGTTAGGGAACAGAAAGAAGTCTGATGGTGCCAGATCAGGTGAATACGGTGGATGCGGTAACAGTTCAAAGCCACAGTTGTGAATTTCAGCCATTGACTGTACTGACGTGTGAACACAGGCGTTATCTTGATGAAACAGGACTTTTCTTCTGAGCATTCCTCGACGTTTTTCTTTTATTTCCTCTCGTAAACGACGTAGTAAGGTGCAGTAGTAATCAGAGTTTATAGTCTGACCCCTTTCAAGATAATCAATCATAATCACACCTTTCGAGTCCCAGAATACTGAAGCCATCACCTTATTTACCGACAAAATCGACTTAGCCTTTTTAGGGGGTGGTGTTTAACCAGTCTTCTCCACTGTTTTGATTGTTGTTTTGTTTCCGGTGTACAGTAATGAACCCATGTTTCGTCCATAGTAACAAAACGATTCAAAAAATCATCTGCATCGGCTTCAAATAACTCCAAACAGTCGCGTGAAATAGTCAATCGCGTCCTTTTTTTGTTCAACTGAAAGCAGTCGCGGAACCCACCTCGCAGACACCTTGTGGAAACCCAACTCGTTGACAATGATGTTTTAAGTTCGTTCATAAGAGATGCCTATAATCTCGGCTATCTCTCTAATTTTTAATCTGCGGTCTCCCATTATTAAATCAAGTACTTTTTTTACAAGTTCATCTTTCACACTCTCTCTACCACGCTTAAATTCTGCTATCCATTTTTTGACGGATGAATATGACAGAGCACAATCGCCTAATGTATTGACCATGTCATCATGGATGGCTTTTGATGATAGCCCCTTCTTATGGAGGTACTTAATGACGGCACGCTGCTCGATTTGCTCCATTCGCGGAAATTATGTCCGATTACTTTGTTAATAAATTTATAAAATCACAACTAATTATCGCACACGTTTCGAACTTCACACAATGAACTAGTCTGAACTGAACTAAATAATGTGGGTAGATTTGATTTTTAGAATTGAATGGATCTGTGTTAGGCCGAGTACTTTTTAATACACCCTCGTAAGTATTTAGTAGTAAAAGCCGTGGTAGCTCAGTGGTTAACGCTCGCTGTAAATATAACAGAACGCGAGTAACCCGGGTTCGATCCCCGCCGGCACCAACGAAATTGTTAATTGCAATTTTAAGTGCTGATTTACCACGTGCTCGGCGGTGAAGGAAAACATCGTGAGGAAACCTGCATGTCTGAGGAATAAGAAAAAAAATATTTCGAAGACATGTGAAGTTCGTCAACACGCATTTGGGCAGCGCGGCGGACACTTCCTTGCCCTAAACCCTCTCAGAAATGAGGAGAGGCCTGAGCCCAGCAGTGGGACGTATATAGGCTGTAACTTTACTTTACTTTACTTTATTTAGTACTTGTGTTGACTTACCTCTGAAACGTAACCTATTTAATAATAAAACCGTTAAAATGTGTTCACAATTAGCGAACATATCGCGTAACATACAAAAAAAAAAAACATTTATTGGAAATGGGAGCCACCTCTTTTTTAACAAGCTTTTCAGCATCAGCTTCGCGTGTATCTGTTCTATCTATCTATGTAACGCAATTTTTAATGCAATTTTCACCAACTTGTAGACGACCAATTGACTTGAAAATTTGAACTCGTTTTAAGGACCGATGATAATTATAGCCGTCTACTGTGTATAAAAGGATAATGAGTTGAATACAAGTACATATAACAAAAAGTAAACTATATTTGAAATTTTCCTTACTCTTAAAATTTTCTCTGTTCCACGCTATCTTGAGAAATTTAGCAAAGAACAATGGTCAAGACAAAGCTAAGTTGTTTTATTTCGCACGTGTAAGAACTAGAAGGAGGAGGCAATAGCACGTTCGCATTTTTATTTTGCCGTGCCCCACTTACGGCATTGTTATACATATTACAATCCGTTATTTTCGTACTATATTTACTTTTCGTTTGTCAAATTATAAAACGAATGAGTTTCTATGTTTCATAATATACATACATGATTTTGCCTTTCCGGGAGTACCAATTGGTTTGAAAACATAACCACGTATATAAAAATATATATTGTGATCAATAATTGTGTCTCTGGTTCGGCTTAAGAGATTTTAACAAATTATTTCATCCCATGGAAGTCGTAAGAAGCGACTCTGAAAAGGTCAAAAGGGCTTTTGACAGATGGTAGGACAGACATTTGTTTAACGATAATCGTTAATACCCAGACGGAGGGTAGTTAGCGTGAAAAGCGCTACAAACATCTGATACTGTGATTTCCCAATTCTAAGCGTAGCAATTAAAGCAAATTAAACTATTTATTGGAGAGCCCTATATCTAAAGCCTAGTTCAGACTACTTTAGTAATTTAGTAGAGTAGCGTGTAATTTAGTGGGTAAACTACTCGCTACAGCACAGAAATCGTTTGCATTACGGTCCCGGTACAAAAGGGAGTGGTGTTTTCAAGATGAACGGGCTGCAACGCAATAGAGTGAATAAATTGATTAAACTAATCGTAATGGCTATTTTAGAAGAGGTGATTGAGGAAAAGTGAATGCCTATACTTCCTAGACACTTCGGCCATGGGTGTCCACATATAAAAGCATATGAATATGATAATATGCAATTAAAAGATTAAAATAGTTAAGGGATTGGTTTAAAAAAAAAGTAAAAAACAGATGGAGCGACGATCTGCGCAAGACAGCTGGTAGCATACGTATGCGTGAGGCCGAAGATCTGGCTAAGTGGCGCCCCTCGGGAAAGGCCTATGTCAAGCAGTGGACTGCCACAAGCTGATGATGATAATGAAGCTTAGCAATGCATTTTTACGGGCTGTAAAAAAGGAGATTCATCGTAAGAAGTGTCATTGTATCACTGCATTGTTTTAATATTATACTCACCCATTTCTAGATTCGTAACATTTTTTTTATAGGATAGGGTGGCAAACGAGCACATATTCCACCTGATGGTTAGTGGTTGCTGTGGCCCATAGACATTTACATCTATTCTTGATTACGAATCAAAATGCAGATGCGTTGTCACCCGTGAGGACTAAGATGGAATGCCTCGTGTCCAGTAAAAAGGGTCTCCGGTTCTCTACACTCACTATACGAAACAGCAGCATTAATCTACTATTTTACGCTGGTATTCTGTGAGAGAGTGATCCTTCCCTGGTCGAGCCGACCCATTCGTGCTACAACTATACTACAAAGATACATATATCCTCTTCATAATTATCACAAATGTTAGGAATTAATGTTAAATGCATATTACTTTTTACTAGTAGATCTCATTTGCATACTGCGAACATTAAAGTGTCATGAATCAAAACTTTGTAATTTACTATCTAGACTTCGTGCTCCCTCGGCCCTTGCTCGGTCGGATCTCTTCCTGCAATTAGCGTTCCACAATATAACTGTCTATGTACGAGTATGCCGTGTACCTAACTCCGTACTGAATTGAAGAGTCTGGGAATTTTGCCTTTGTTGATATCCAAACTTCTTGTATTTCATGACAGTTTAACAAAAAATAAAAAGTCGATGGTTGCTAGCGGTTGTAAGCGTGAGTACTGATTGGTTTTTTCGGTCAAGAAATTCTCAGAAGCAGCCCGGAGTCAGAAAATTGATGATGTTTGATCCCCGCGCCTCGGAAAACACGAAAAGTCATTGGTCCTGAGCTTAATCTCTCTCCGGTTGTGTCGGGTTGCTATTCCATCGGACTATGTGAGTGACGCAATAGACAGTGCACCAATGCTTGTGCACACAATCGTATACTGTCATATTTTACTTCGTCTGAAAGGTCATATAGCGCCAAACTCATGCCTGTTGCAAAATAATTCAAGTGAATTGACAATTCCGTTACCCGTTACAGCCTATTCTTCAAACCCGGGTTCAATCCCCGCCGGCACCAATGAAATTATTAATTGCAAAAGTGCTGATTTACTACGTGGTCGGCGTGAAGGAAAACATCGTGAGGAAATCTTCATGTCTGAGAAATAAGAAAAAAAGAAATAGTTCAAAGACATGTGAAATTCGCCAACATGTATTGGGTGCAGCGCAGCGACCACTTGTTTGTTCTCAGAAATGAGACGAGGCCTGTGCCCAGCAGTGGGACGTGTTAGGCTGTTAACTATTTACAGCCTATTAAAGTCCAATGCTGACCATAGGCTTCACCTATAAACTGTCTCGTAGGAGGAGATATATAGCTTTTAGCCAATTAGCTGACTGTACATAATATTCCACCGCTTTTACGCAGACTTCTAATATAGAAGAAGAATTCATCATTATCATCATTACAGCCCTTCACAAGTCCACTGCTGAACATAGGCCTCCCCCAAGTAATGCCACAAAGCACGGTCCTGAGCCACCTGCATCCATCGATTTCCTGCATATCTTACCAGGTCGTCACTCCATCTAGTGGGGGGTCGCCCTACACTACGCCTACCGGTACGAGGCTGCCACTCGAGAACCTTTCTTCCCCATCGGTTATCGGTTCTTCGAGCTATATGGCCGGCCCATTGCCACTTCAGCTTACTAATCCGTTGGGCTATGTCGGTCACTCTGGTTTTACTGCGGATATCCTCATTTCTGAGTCTATCACGCAGAGAAACTCCGAGCATAGCCCCCTCCATAGCTCGCTGAGCGACCTTGAGCGTCCTCAGACGGCCGGCAGTGAAGGACCATGTCACAGATCCGTAAGTCATCACTGGCAACACGCACTGGTTGTACAATTTAGTTTTTAGAGATTGAGGTATACCTGACGAGAAGATATGTCGTAATTTCCCGAACGCTGCCCAGCCGAGTTGAATCCGTCGATTGACCTCTCGGTCGAAGTTGGACTTACCTAGTCGGACTATTTGTCCCAGGTAAACATACTCGTCAACAACTTCGAGCATAGTGCTCCCAACAACTACCGGCATAGGTGTGACATGGACATTAAACATGATCTTTGTTTTGTCCATGTTCATCTTAAGACCTATCCGTTGGGAGGCACTGTTGAGGTCATTGAGCATAGTGCTTAAGTCCTCCAGCGATTCTGCCATAAGGACTATATCGTCGGCAAATCGAAGGTGAGTGATGTACTCGCCATTGATGTTAATACCGTATCCTTTCCAGTCCAGTAGCTTGAAAACGTCTTCCAAAGCAGCGGTGAAGAGTTTCGGGGATATAACGTCACCCTGTCTTACACCTCTCTGCAGTTGGATAGGTTTCGAGCTCTGGTTATGTACTCGGATAGCCATCGTAGCCCTACTGTACAAACACTTCAGCACTTCGATATACCGACAGTCAACTTGGCACCGCTGAAGGGACTGCAGCACCGCCCAAATTTCGACGGAATCAAAGGCTTTCTCATAGTCCACATACGCCAGGCAAAGTGGCAAATTGTACTCTTCAGTCTTCTGTACAATCTGCCGCAGGGTATGTATGTGGTCTATGGTACTGAAGCCTTTTCGGAAACTGGCTTGTTCGGGAGGCTGGAAGTCGTCGAGTCTGCGTGCGAGACGATTCGTAATGACTCTCGAAAACAGCACGTAGACGCGGCTCAGATGGGAAATCGGTCTGTAGTTCTTCAAGAGAGCGTTGTCGCCTTTCTTAAAGAACAAGACCACCGCACTTCTGCTCCACCGCCTCTGGAGTAGTGCCACCATGGAGGACGGAATTGAAGAGCTTCTGAAGGACTTCCAGTACCGGTGTTCCACCCGCTTTCAGAAGCTCCGCTGTAATTCCATCCTCGCCCGGGGCCCTGCCGTTTTTAAGGTGCTGGAGAGCCATTCTAATCTCGCTTAGACTGACGTCCGGGATATCATCGGAATAGTGTCGGATAAGACTTGCTCTTGGATCGTTACTCACACTTGCGTGTGGCTCCAATGATGATGTGTACAGCTGCCCATAGAACTTCTCAATCTCACTCAACATCTCAGGTGTCCCGGAAACGATGCTGCCACATTCAGTCTTCAGCTTTAACAGTTGGCTCTTTCTGGCAGACAGATCTCTGGCAAAGACTTTGGAGCCCTGGTTCCGAAGTCTGGTGGTTGGAAGAAGAATTACCTCCTTGAAAAACTTGGCAGGTAAAACTACAAACGTCTCGAACTTTTTATGCGGTCTAGATATTTTAAATCTGGTATTATTTACTTCTTTTTCCATAGGACAGGTCTGGCTCACTATTTTTAACCGAATTAAAAAAGGGGAAGGTTCTCAATTCTAGTGTATGTTTTTTTGTATGTATGTTACTCGATACCTTCGCAGATTGTAAATCAATTTTGTTGATATTTAATTTATTCAATAGGTTATAACTTCGATGGTGGTCTCATATAAATTTGGAACGACAATTCCACCGCTAAGGGTTACAAACAAAATAACTTCTTTTTTAGAAAGTTTAAGTCAGTTTTTTCTTATCGTTAAAAGTTATAATTATTGCCACTCACAACAGAGAAATCACTCACTTTCGATTTGCCGACGATATAGCCCTTATGGCAGAATCGCTGGAGGACCTAAGCACTATGCTCAATGACCTCAATAGGTAGTGTCTCTCAACAGATAGGTCTTAAGATGAACATGGACAAAACAAAGATCATGTTTAATGTCCATGTCACACTTATGCCGGTTGTTCTTGGAAGCAACTTTAAGTCCAACTTCGACCGAGTGGTCAATCGACGGATCGACACATATTCTCGTCAGGTATACCTCAAAACCTGAAAACTAGATTGTACAACCAGTGCGTATTGCCAGTGATGACTTACAGATGAGACATGGCCTTCACTGCTGGCCATATGAGGACGCTCAAGATTGCTCAGCGAGCTATGCAGAGGGCTACGCTCGGGGTTTCTCTACGTGATAAACTTAAAATTAGGATATCCGCAGTAGAGTTACCGACATAGCCCAACAGATTAGTAAGCCGAAGTGGCAATGGGCCCGTCATATAGCTCGAAGAACCGACAACCGATGGGGAAAAAGGGTTCTCGAGTGGCAGCCTCGTACCGGTAGGCGTAGTGTATGGCGACCCCCACTAGATGGAATGACGACCTGGTAAGACATGCGGGAAGGCGATGGATGCAGGTGGCTCAGGACTTCTTTGTGGGAGGCCTATGTTTAGCAGTGGGCTTGTGAAGGGCTGTTATCATGATGATGACAACATAGAGATCTGTCTACTCACGTAACGTATTACTTTATTTTTATCATGTGTGTACTGTTAATAATATCAAATCTTTAATCTTGTTTAAAAAATGACACACCACATACTGTGAATTTAAAAAAAAGGGGCAGATGCAATCACAATACAGGACGATACCGTTGTAAGCAAATTCAATCAATTTATATTATAATAATAGATTTCTTGCACGGTACCGGCATGGTTGATAAGGGACGTATTTTTCCGCATTCTCGAATATACATAATAAGCCGTGTCGTATTCCGTCGTAAACATCACCGACATGAAACACACCTCTGTTGGATAAACAAGTAATTTCGTGTTGCGCTCTCTGGGAACCGAAACTTTAAAAATTGCTTTTATTGCTATTCTAAAAAGCTATTACGAATTTTTGTTTTTTTGTTTTATAAAATTTTACAATAAGATGTCTACAAAACTTCAAAAACCTTTAAGAAAATTTGATTAAAAAAGCTACCTTGGCTACTGATATTAGTTTATTAAAATTGATATTTGAAGAACATAGATTATAAATGAAATTGTTTTTAAAAAGCCTTGGTGTGGATTATAAGAGGTCTGTAAGAGCTTCAAACAACGTTAAATTGAATAAAAAGTGACTTACTCCACGTACATTAAATCTGAATGACAGGATGAGGAATTGTGTGATAAGAGAAAACTGTGGTTTGCAAGATGATGTTGTGACCAAGATTAAAAAAAGAATGCTTCGGTGATTTGGTCATGTAGAAAGAGTGAACGAAGAAAGAGTGAAGAAGCAAATCTGTATTGCAGATGTGAACGGCAGGGTCGGGGAGGGACGCCCTAGAAGAAAGACCAAATTGGCGATGTATTGAAAATGAGAAAGATTATACAGATGTAAAGGCGGCGAGATAGGTGTGTCAGGATCGTACCAAATAGAAATCAGTAGTCTCTGCCTACCCTCCTGGGTTGCAAGCGTGAGTGTTTATGTATTATGTATATGCATAAACACTTACTATAGCAATGCAAGACCTCGGTACTATTACTCTGTTATTTTGGATGTGTACTGACGTACTACTGATGTACTACGCTTCTTTAAGCTCACAGTTGAAGCAAACATTTGTGCAAAATTATTGTTTTTCGGGTTTCCTTGTAACTAAATTGGATTTAGAATCTTCAGTCCAGATACTATAGAATTTGAATTGAATTTGTATTAGAAACAATGAATCGCAGTCTATTTTTAACCGAATTCAAAAAAGAAGGTACTCAATTCGGCTGTATTTTTATATGTGTGTTATCTCAAAACTTTTTTCCAGGTGAACTGATTTTGATGATTCTTTTTTTATTTGAAAACTGGTGCTTCCATGTAGTTTCATACAAATTTGATCAGGATCTGACCAGTAGTTTTTGAGTAATCCTTAATAATGCGTTTTTAATTGACTTCGACTATATTACTGATGTTCTCATGTTATTTGTATTAAAGACGGTTGTACAAAATTTTTAATTTTACCACTAGTTGTAAAATAATGCATAATACAAGGATGTATATTTGCAAAAATATTTGTTACACATGTACAAAAATATTTGTGACACGTACATATATCCTGTGCAATTTATCTTCTTGCGTAATAGGTGAAATTTTCAGCGAGCTTTGGACTAGCAAAAGCCTCTCAAAAATGTAGAAGGTAGTCTCTAACTTCACTTTTTTAACTTTATACTTAGAATTAATTATTTTTAATTAAACCTTTTTTATAACTGACTTAATCTGTTTAATACAATTTATTTGAAAATCATTCATATTATTTAAAATCCCGAAAAATTGCAAATATTTTCATTCGAGCACGTTAAAATGTTTCGGGGCCGCCAACCAACCTATCATAAAAATTTTCTATTACGTGGGAGTGATGGGAGTAATTAAGAATAATTGTAACATAAATAGCTTTTGCAATTGCATTGCACGTTTTAAAATGTTATTAAAAAAGATATTAAAATTTTTAACAAATAGTTACTGATTTAAACAAGTCTATCTATTTAATTATATAATATAAAAGAGGATGTTTGCATATATGAAATAGTTTAACACAAAATCTATTTGATCGATGAAAATTGGTATATATAAGTATTTTTCAGTGGAGAAGGTTTACATTTATAAATTTGAAACTTTTTTTTAGAAACAAACAAAATTAAAAAATTTTGATTTTATTTGCTTTTTTTCACTCAAGCGCGGCAAATAATAAATTAAATTGCATGCGCTAAAATAAAAAGAAACCTTGCTGAACACAAGCTATGATATTATCTGGCAGGACAACGTCTGCCTCAGGTTCAGCTAGTTATATAAAATTATGCGCATAAAGTTTAGAAAGTTTGAATAATAAACACACACAGTCATCGATGATTTTAGCCAACATCTTTACAGACTGTTTACTAGGAAATGTCTTAAGCCACTTGCATCAATTGACTTCCACATTTATATTTGGCACGACATTAAAACATACTCTGTATTAGAAAATAAATATATAAATAATATTTTTAAGTTAATAAGTTTTTTCGTATATAAAAATAAATAAACATAACTCAACTCAATTTTCTTCCCATTCGTAAGCGCCGTGGTATTCCTGCACTCACTATTCTTTATTTTATCCTGATGTATAGGTACTCATCCTTTATCTTGATTCAGACGAATCAAGACTCCTAAACTATTGAACTGAAACGTGAAAATAAATAAAAAGAATGGTAATTAATGGGTTTCCGACTAAGCGTGGAAGTTTTCCAAACATACAGCCCACACAAAATTCCTATTAATACACAAAATATATTAATAAAGTATCAATAGTTCTCTGTTGTTGTTTTTTAATTTTTTTAAAGTTATTATTAAAAATTATTAAGAAAATTAAAAAATAACAATTGATTTTTCGTGTAATTTTACAATTAAAATGGTTTTTCTAAAATATAAATTCAAACGCCAGTGACGTCATTATATCGCTTTAGTTTAGTTTAGTTTAGATAAAGTCACGAGATAAAACACTCATTTTTACGTTGTCAAAATAAAAAATTGTCATTGCATAATACAAAAAATATACTATGTTTTGTTATGACACATGTTGATCCAAAAATAGAAATTATATAATTATATACAGCATGATTGCGATTGGCTCACAGGCTCAACGGATATAATGACGTCACAACCAATCGCAAACCTTTTTCTTCATTCAAAAAATTTTATTTTTTTTACTAATTAATTCTAAAAAGGGAATGGTAAATAAAAATGTATTTAAATATACTTTTAATGAATTATTATTACATTTATATATAAATTTGGGGCAAAAAAGTTTATGCAATTTCTATATTGCTAATTATTTATTAATTGAATATCAAACATATTTTTAATAACCGTATAATTAAAAAAAACTTACACTCACATAAACGACAGGACAGGCAAGGAACAGAAAGACGGGAAACGCAACTTTTAAGTTTCAAAATATCGCACCTGACCGATTTACACACTCATAATTTGTTTCATTTTCCAACAAGCCGACTCTAATACGCTAGACCGCCTCGCTAAACTACTTTACGAAAGACTTAACACAAACAATAATTAGTAGCGGTAAAGCCCTGCGACAGTTTACCTACCCACTTTGTCATGTATTTTATATTTTGTAGTAAATTTACTGAACTTATTTTATTATACTGCTATGAAATTATGGCGGCTTAGTTTTCTTTTTCATGCCTTAAACGCAAAGCGCATAACATATGTTCTACTAGCGCCTAGAACCCAACGTTTTGTCGCATGAAATCGTATCTAACAATCATATGGAGCATATAAATGATATAAAAAGCACTTTTATATCACATATGACGTTTGACATAAATATCGGAAAATTAGAAGTAATAGTAATAAGGTTATTTGTGAAAACTTGTGTGTATTCAAAACACTTTACAAAATTTACGTATAACATGAGCGCTAAAGGCATGCACATTTGGATTTACCAGTTATTTTATAATATTAGAGTGACAGACGTGCAATCGGAAGTCCGTCGATAGTAAGTAACCTTAATATCTGTAGTCAACTCGTCGCACAAAAAAGTCTTCAGATACGTTGTTTCGTATAAAAAATGCAATGCAGTGTTTCACAACCTAAAATTTAGCCTTTTTCAATAGGGAATAGCTGGCGGCTGAGGGGTTAAACAGGTTCTTTTATTTAATTTCAAAGTTCGAATGCTCTTAATGAAAACTGTATAATTACAGGCTGTTCGGCAGGCATGGAGAGGCAGTAGGCTCTACACCCTTCAGACAGGAACACAGAATTGCAAGCGCTGCCATTTGGCGACAGAACCAGCTTGGAGGGTAGCAGGGAGTCCTGCTACCTAGTCAAGCAGAAGTCTTAACAACAAGCTAGTTCCGAAATTAAGAACGATAGTGAATATCATCGTATTTCTCCCTCTTTAATGAAAATTATTTTTTTCATCCCATAAAAAATCAAAAACACATCCCATGTAAAAACAAAACCTGTTTTTGAGGCATTTTAAAGTTGCCTCTTTTGTTGGTTTTGGTATTTTTGGGAAATGCCTAATTTATTATTTATTATACTTTGTTTAACAATAATAGCAACAGTATAACACTGTCTAAATGTGCAACTCTAACTGCTCTAACTAATTGATAGAAGATTATTGCATATATAAATAATATAATAGTAATATTTGATATGTTAATACCTTTCATGTGCCAACGACTGTTGATCATGAGGTCCCGGGTCCAGCGAAAATCAGTTATTAGGTATTTCTGAGTTAACTTGGACATCACGTAAAGCCTTTGAAATCAGACGCAGGACACTTCTAATTTCTCTCCGGGCATGTCGGATTACCGTCCCATTAGAGTATGAGAGTAAGGGAATAGATAGTGCATGTGTGTTCACACATACACTCGATCACTATAAACCTGTCCTGCTCAGATGGCTGGTCTCCGTTGAGACTGGCCGCTTGACAACAATTCGGTCTGGAGGACATTATTATTGTTTCCTTTCATGTGTATGAAAGTCCCATGTCTAGTAGTCGACTTTTACAGGCCGATGATGACGAATAAGAAGAATAAAAATGAAAAAAAAAAAATTTCATAGGATTAAAAAGATACACAGCGCTGATTTTTAGCTGTTTGCGTAAACGAGCAAACGCAAATCATCATCATCATCATTACAGCCCTTCACAAGTCCACTGCTGAACATAGGCCTCCCCCAAGGATTGCCACAAAGCACGGTCCTGAGCCACCTGCATCCATCGACTTCCTGCATGTCTTACCAGGTCGTCACTCCATCTAGTGGGGGGTCGCCCTACACTACGCCTACCGGTACGAGGCTGCCACTCGAGAACCTTTCTTCCCCATCGGTTATCGGTTCTTCGAGCTATATTACCGAAGCCCATTACCAAAAAAAATATTTACGGATTAATAAACGCAAATACTTTTATAATTATTATTAATTTTTGTTTGTGTGTGCGGTAAATGTACCTGAAATTCCTGTGGTGTTGCAAATCTGGTTGCAGATGTTCATGGGGAATAGTGACCATGGTGATAGTATCATCAGGTGAACCGTATGCTCGTTTACGGTTTTGAAAAAATACTATAACTAAAATAAATAAAAGTCACTAATAATCCTAGATTATTATATAGTAATCATAAATCATGTAAGTTAGTTTTGATTGCGTGAAATTTGTCAAAAAAATCAATCCTAAATTAAAAAAAATATGACAAAGAAAGCAAAATGTTGCGTTTTTTAAAGTACTTTCTACATAATACGAGTAGCTTCTGGCGCTTTAATTTTTCGATACACTTTGTCGGAGCGCCGAATAGCTATTAAAAATACTCTGTGTGAGTTGAAACAATTATAATGTTTCTTGGCATTCAAATAACTGTTGTAGTAGTGTATTTATATATTAAAAACTATAAAGCTATACAGACATTTTCCCCAATACAAAACTGTCTGTAATTTTTGTAGAGGGAAATCTGCGCACACTAAAATAAAAATATGTCACTACGAAAATCACACAGATCAATTAAAAATTTGACACACACATATGCCCAAATACACAAACGCTTAAATGCGTTAAATCTCGTTCTGTCTCTGACATTTTAAGTCAAAATGACTGTTACAGTACGGAGACTTTACGGCGTCTTAAAATTGAGTAGCGTTTAAGTATTTGGGTAATAGATAAATTATAACATGATCGCTCTGTGAAGCGACAACTCGGATACATACTCGGATCTGTCGCTCGAACGATCTGCAAATTGTATGAGCAGCGTGTGTCGGTAAAAAAATCTCAAACAGCACGAGTTTAAAAATGTGATTTAAATTACTTATATATGAAAGGTAATGCCATCTTTTTGTAAATTTGACGTGGCAAATCTCTTTTTACAGACAAAGAAGTGAACATTTCAAGAATTTTTTGTATGAAATCGACTCAGCAACGCAACTAGATTTAATCTAGTGGGGAGCGTGGCTGCAATGCTAGTTTTATTGTAGGCGTAGGACCGAGTGGACTTACACTTTGTCAGAGGGGAACGCCTGCGTATGGCTACTCCCCTCCGATCTGCCGGTGGCCCGTGTTGCTCTATGATTAAAATATACATATATTTGGATCGCGATTTATAAAATAAATTAATTTGGCAATATTATAAAGTTTTGCAGATCAATCTGATCCCAGCGATATACGTCCATCCATATTAATTCTACAGCAAACAGAAAATAATTAACAAATAATAGTTTTAGAAAATAATAATACTAATTTGTAATGTAGTGGCGGCAAAATAATATCCACTAGCCCATACTAAACCACGGGAGTTATAAGGACAGACAGAGCAAAATAGGAATAGGAAATGGACAACTTAACAACTCAATAATGTTACAAAAACAGCAGGTGATAACCCTCCTGTCAAGCGTCGCAACTGCCCAGCGTGGCAACACAATCTATGACGAAGGCTTACGTTCAGCTAGGACCTTTAATAGACTGTAGGTAATCAAAGGATGAATAAATAATATTTCACAAAAACCATTTCGCTGGAACTGAAATAACACTACATCTTACTACTTTACGATTATTTTGATATAATATGCTAAAACAGTTAATGTGTATATTATATAATAATAACATAATGTGTATAGTATACTAATAAATAACACAATTTATGATTGCATTATTAATAACAAGAGTGTTCTGATTTTTCAGCAATCTCTTAATTGTTCAGTGGCAAGAGAAATAGCGAGGGAAATTTTAAGTACCGTAAGCTTACTAATGGCCAATTAAGATTTTAAGTAGGTTTCATCAACTGGAATGAGCTAAATTTAACTGAAAAAGCTACAAACGTCATCATTGGATTCATTCCAAAACAGATAAACGGCCTTGTCATATTATTATTTATTATTTTTATGTTGGGGCCTCATACATCGCGAAGAAATTCGTGCGCGGAAACTTCGCCCTGTTCATGGCGATATAACTTTGGAGTTGCGTTGAAATCAAAAGAAAATATCAAAGTCCACGGCTAAACATAGGTACATTGCCATACCTCCCCATAGATTTCCTACCAGGGGTAATATTTTTCGTAATTGCCATGTTTAGCAGACGAGTTGGCAACCGCAATTTTTACTGTAAGGTTGACGATGTTATCAGGAAAATACTTCTGCCCATCTGTTTCGGTTTCCTTTTGTTACCTCTAACTCCACCCGTAGGTTGATCTGTGGTAACGGATTCTCATAAAAATTTTTTACGTGGTAGAGCCATGCTGCAGTTATATTATTAGTATAGTTGTAGTACGAATAGGTCGGCTTGGCTGGGGAAGGACCACGCTCTCACAGAATACCAGCGTCAAATAGTAGCTTAATGCTGCTGTGTTTCGTTTTCGTATGGTGAACCACAGACCCTTTTTACTGGAAATGAGACATTCCACCTAAGTTCTCACGGATGACAACGCATCTGCATTTTGATTCGTAATCGAGGATAGATGTCTATGGGCCGCAGCAACTACTTACCATCAGGTTGACTGTGTGCCCGTTTATCCTCCTATCCTATAAAAAGCCGCCACTACACAGTGAAAGGAAAAGTTTAACTTCTTTTTTTCTTTCCTTTTAATTAGCCCGTAAATGTCCACTTAGGGACATGGTCCTCTTTTGGTAGGGGGGATTGGATATCTCAGTATAAGACATCTTGTATTTAGCCCTAAGATGTTTTTAAACTCCTTTTTTATACTTGTATTAGTCTCAGTATTTTACTTCTGGCATTAACGAGACGATTAATACCACCATCAGAAGCTATTAAATCTTTCTAGCATTTGTGTGACTGGGAGTGGGGATGACAGATTCACTTACACCACCACCACACCGCTAAGTTAGTTAAAAATACCCTTTGACAAACTTAGCGGAGATTGATTACCCGACCCTTAATAATGGTTATCTTTTAGTCTGATATTCTTGGCACGATTCCGATATCGACTTCGGTAAACTTTTAAGATACAATACGTATCAAAATACGAATCTCTATTATGAATACTACAAGTTCAACGGAGTAGATGAATCCGATTAGCTTTATTTTCATATCATTACTTCGAGCGTACTCGTTAATTTCCACCAATATAAGTATTTTATTAGTTAATAGAAAATTTATTTTGTTAACAGCCTTCAAAAATGGAAGGATTTACTCAATTCGACTGTATGTTTTTTATGTGTGTTACCTCAGAACTTCTTTCTAGGCGAACCGATTTAGATGATTCTTTTTTTCTCTTTTTATTTGAAAGCTGGCGTTTCTCATGTGGTCTCATATAAATTTGATCAAGGTTTGAACAGTAGTTTTTGAGTTAGCGTAAATGAAATTAAATCCAAACCCAAGCTTACCACTGCAAAATTATAAGCTTGATGAAGCGTTCTGCGTAGATCGGATCAAAAATTAATATTCGAAAAGTGAAGGTAGCTGCGCTACTTATGACATCGGGGAATCAAACATCTCAGTCCTTCCCGTGACAATGGGCGCCGTAAAACACCTGAAACGTCGGGTATAATAACTAAGTGAAATAAACGTGATAAAATACATAAAAATAGTTTTATCCAATGTGTAGTATTCGCTTAAATATAAGAAATCATTATATGAGTTTTTTTGTTGTTATTTAGAAGAATCAATACGACGGACATAAATATTAGATAAGCACACCGAGTGTCCGAGTCGTTTGGGCAGCGAAACGTGTTACCAAATGTACCAAATTTACAACTTTACGAAATACTTATTTATAGCATGGCAAACGTATACAATACTTGAGCTGTCGACAAAGTTATTTATTAAAATAACGATTGAAAATAGCATGATGAACCATCGCATAAAATATCTGAATGCTATATTACGTTTTTTCTTACACGACTCCAGATGAATTGACCTTTGATTATTTATAATCCAAGGAATTGACGCTGATTCATTGATATTGCTGATAAACTGATTTATTGAATTATATGGACTTTTAAACAACATAGGAATTAAATACTTAACAAACTATAGGGAGTGAGCAATGATTATAGTCTTATTGTGGCTATATTCTGCAAACCAATGCAGATAATCTGCAAGTAATCTAACTCAAAATACCGACAACGAATTGCCCGAAGAAAGGTACACGAGTAGCGGCTTCGTGCTGTCACGTGCAGTGTACGGCGAGTATTAGTACAGAAAAATAGAATTTTACTTTGCACTAAATTTCCGATACAATTTTTTGTTTTTATACGGTTTAGAATCACTAACTGAGCTGACTAAAATCACAAAATGCTGACAGATCCAGGTGGCGCTTCAAGTGCCATTTTGAAAAAACGTTTTCAGCCAATATCTCGGAAACTATGCACTTAAGGCAAAAAGTTATAAAACCATTATTGTAGAGAATAAAATTACGCAGCTTTTGTTTTCAGTAAACTTTTTTGTAAAACTCACCGTTTACGATTTAATGAACCGGTTTTTCTATCGCGGCAAATAACTCGATTAATCTAAAATATTAGATTAATCAATAAAATGCATAAATCCATTTTTAAAGATCAGTTTATTTTCTACAACTTTTGTTTCAAACTTTTTTTCTTATGTCCATACTTTTTGAGATAAAGGACGTTTAATGTTGGACTACCGGGCGTAAAGTTGAAAATTTCAAGATACACATAACTGCCGCGTCAACCGTTGGGCGACGCGGTAGGTAACTTTACTCCCGATAGTCTAACATAGTCCTATAACACAAAAAGTATGAACATTAGAAAAAAAAGTTTGAAACAAAAGTTGTAGAGCTTAAACATATCTTTAAAAATTGATTGATGCATTTTATTAATTAATCTAATATTTCAAGAGTTTTTGGCCGCAATAGTAAAACCGGTTCATTAAATGGGCCCATAAATCGTAAACGGTGCGTTTTACAAAATAGGAAATCAGGATACGTATTGAACCATATTGTCATACGAGTAGATATCATTATCATCGTTGCAGTCAAGTCAGAAATTGAAACAGTTACTGATTTATTTTTATCAACTGCATTGGAAATCTGCAGCCAACTTCGAAGGCTACAGGTATCTCTATACCTTTCAGGTTGGACGCAGCAGTGCAAGCACAGCTATTCGGCAGCAGAAATAGGTAAGAAATAAAATTATGGAAAACTACAGATATTTGGTTTTTCTGATAATAGAACCAAAACCAAAATAAAAATAAAAACTAGGCGAGGACCGTAAAACAGCTTTATTTTACCAAACAACTGTAGAAAAAAATTTTGTACAACCGACTTCGGTATAAAAAAATGAGAAAATCATCAATATAGTCGAAATCAATTAAATACGCATTTTAATTATAGGATCCCAAGCAGATTGCAGCACCCACCATATCATTTATTGAAATTAGGAATTTTTTTTATTTCAATAACCTCGCGTATCATCCTTTGTAAAAATCGGTGTCCTTTTGCGGGGATTTGTGGTCTATCTTATCTGATGTAAAAGCGTGGATGATCTTGAACATGTTCACAGACTGCAGACTTCCCGGAGCGTCGGTGCTTCACGTCAGATGTATGTTTGCATGTTGCCTTATCTGTGACTTCTCTGACATATGGTAGTACAACAGGCACACGCTCGACCGGCTTCACTAGATCACTGTGATGTTAGGAGCGTGACCTGAAGCTTGTCTTGATATACTTGTTTGATGTGCTGAAGCTCAGCGGCCAGGCGATAAAATCCGTAAAATAATTTTATTAAATAAGAACTCATATTTCAAGGTCAGGTTATCAACAATGGAACTTGTTGATAATAGTATATATTAGCTGGTACTCGACGGTTGCAGCCGCAGAAGGTATAATGGTGTAAATATCGTATTAAATTTGGAAGAGCTATGTTTTATATATATCCTATACATTTTATATATATATATTTTTATATATATATATATATATATATATATATATATATATATATATATATATAATATATAATTGGATGTAATGTATATATATATATATATATATATATATATATATATATATATATATATATATATATATATATATATAATCGGAATCTCGGAAACGGCTCCAACGATTTTCATAAAATCCAGGGAGTTTCGGGGGGCAATAAATTGATCTAGCTAGGATTTATTTTTAGAAAATGTCTTTTTGTCCGTGTTTTCAGGCAATGAAAAACTGCTATAATATAAGAAGGTAAATTTTGACACTGTGTTAATGATCGCAATAGCTCAAGTGGATATCGAGCGGTCGCGAAATCGTAATGCCTTGGTTTGCATCTTGTCTTCGGTCCGATTTATTTTCCTTTTTTTTTCAAGTTCCCTTCTTTTGTGAGAAAATCTATTATTTTGAGCCCTTTTTTAGTATTTTTTTAAACACGAAAATTTAAATTAAACTAATTGCACTCATGATTTTTCATTCAAATAACCAGTTCAGTTTTTTCTATTATGTTAGTAAGATCAAAAATATTCTTCATATTTCATCAGTATGTAATTTGCATCCAAATATAATTTACAAAACACACAAGCAAAAGTTCGGTCATCCAGGTACTATATATATATATATATATATATATATATATATATATATATATATATATATATATATATATATATATATATATATGATATTGGATAATTAAGAACGATAATACATTAATTGAAGTTGAATGCTATATAACTTTCAAATAACTTTGTCAGTACTATACTGCCCTATAACCCCTTCGCGCAAGTGCAAGCAATAAGTTGACAAAGTTTATTACTATGTTTGTTATGTACTTAACTATAATTATAACTTTTAACGAAAAGTAAAAACAGACTTTTAAAATCTAAGGGAGAAGTTATTTATTTGCAATCCTAAGGGGTGGATTTTTTTCCGAACTTATATAGAACCACCCTTGAAATAACCTATTAAAGAAAAAAGAATCATAAAAATCGGTTCTTTATGTGCGAAATTATCATATGGAATTCCTTAAACAATAGTTCAATTTGAAAGTTTTACCCTATTTTCCATCCTTAGACGCGGAATTTTTCTTCAAGATTTAATGGGATCACCCTCGAGGGAAAGTCTATTTAATAAAAAAAGAATTATTAAAATCTCATAAACTGTTCAAATCGCGTAATATACATACAAAAAAACATACATGCACTCAAATTGGGAACCTCCTTCGTAGTGAAGTCGGTTCAAAAGGTTAATAATATAAGGGAATGTTAAGTAACTTAAACTAAAATTAATATTTATATAGTTGGTACACTAGGGTTATATAAAACAAGGATCTAAAAATATGCCACTACAAAAATTGCTTGAAGAGCAGCGCAACGTTTGGAAAGAAGTTACGAAAAGATTTCCTTTTGTGCAGGTCACACATTTCAATGCTGTTATTATTGTTTAGGCTTTTATTTTTTATTTATAATGTAATGAATCACGCGGTAGAGCACACTACTTTCTACAAATAATGATTGATAGGCTGTGTATTGTTTCTTGCGGATCCATATAACCTGACGGACATCATATTAATACGACATCATATTTCCAAGTTGCAACGCATATGTAATGGTTTGATCGACAATCTGTCGTTATATTAATGGCTGCTATAAGTGTTCTGTGTGTCATGTAAATATTCCGTACACCACGTGTGACGTCCGCTCTTAATATTATTTAATGTGTTCATTATTTATTATAAGAACATACTACGCCCTGAATGGCCCTGAGAAATAGTCAGAGAATATATTGTATTGTGTGTAACAAAATAAAAGTAAAGATGAACTCGTGTATCATAAAGTTGACAAGTAAACATTTAACGATTAGGATGATGCAGTAAAATGAAATAGTTAATACTACAACCCAGCTCTTGCTTCGGGAAAATGAAGCATTCACTAGCAAGGTAATCGCGGATACATTACTTGACTTGAATGTGAAAGCTGCAATAATTTGTATAATATTCTTGTTTTTAAATCTACTCACCTAGATTATACTTTATAGTGTAGGTAAATCTAAACTAACGTCTTGTATGGCGATTTCCAGTTTTGAAAACAAAACAAAATACATTTATTTATATATTCATTTTTTAAACCTTTATTTGCGCGAGTGTACTGCTTTTACGCGACTATGCGCAAGAGGTGCGCGTCTCTGGCGCGCAGGGAACAACAATAGTATCCTGAAAGTGATTGCTAGCATACTGGACTGTCTATACATATGCCATTGTAGTGCCATATCGGGTGGATTGGTGAGAAAATGGCACATATAAATATAAAAGTATTTTTGTACTTCACAAATAATATTATGCCTACTAACCTAGTTATAAGTTTAGTTATAAGTGATACTAACAAAATATGAGCCTTGGTTGCTTAAATAAATGAAATTCTTCTTCTTCTTTATTATGTTTATTGTGTTAATAATGTAACAAAAAGCAGGCTTAATGTCAGTTGGTACGAAAATAAAGTTGTGCAAAGTAAATATATACAGTGTGAGTCTTTATAAAGTGCACATATCAAAACCAGGGAAGCTACATATAATTTCATCGAAGGAAAAATTATTAAAAAAAATTATAATTTTTTTTATTTTTTTATGAATATTTTAAAATTTGAAATTGCAGCTGCTAACCCTATTTAAATAAATTGTTATAACTTTTAAACTGAACGTCTATCAAAATGGAATAAATTTTTAAATGATTTTTAATAATAAGCCGTGCCAATAAGGTAAAAATTTCCATGAAAATGAACGTCATAAAATTATAATAAAGGGGTTTTTGATGAAAATCTGGTATTTTTTTCATCATTTTTACAATAACTTTAAAATTTCTCGAAAAGTCGTCCCCTTAATCCTACTTTTTTTTAATCTTATGTTATTCTACATCGTATTAGCTTTCTAATTGTAAGAAATGCAGGTTTATTACTCAAATGCAACCATTTCCATGAGTGTTTGAAAAAGCCCTTGCGTTTGCGCATCGTTTAGCTCGGCACCCGCCATTTTTTATCAGGCAGGTAGAGACCCTTTTTTTGGGTGAGTCATTGTTTTAATAAATAATAAATGATTTATGTAGATAAAATCTAGTTTTATTCCTAAAAATGTAGTTCTCTCTACCTGCTACGTTACTTAACTGAGTTATGTGCTTTTTTTAATGCTAATTAATAAAGTTGTATCTGATTAATAAATGTGCATATAAAAATTATATATAAGTAATATGCTTATAATTATTAATATATTTTTTCATCGCATCTTCGCTTGTGTGGCATTTACTTTTTATTTTTTTATGTGTTGTTTGACTAAGAGTATCTTATTTCTTACTTATTTCATGAGTAATATCAATTAAAATTAAAGCGATAGCTTAAAGCAATTTCGTTTATTAAGCACTTATTTCCTGCGCTAACACGGCTCTATATGCACATGAGTCATGGACAAAATATGTCTGTCTGGTGTACATAAACACTTCTTTATATTCATTCATTCATTCAGTCTATACAGCCTTTCACAAATCTACAGCTAAGCATAGGCATTCCCTCACGTTCCTTACATATTGCCTCATATTTGCCAGGCTTGGCTCGCGGGTTGGCAACCGCTATCTTTTTATTACTTAGAATTGTTATAATTTCCTCCGTGTTTAATTCCCCTTCGTAGCCTTTTGGGACAACCCCGAAGTGATATTGGTTAGTTCTCTTACATCGCCACTACACCTTTACATATCTGAGAGGCATATTTTTCTACTATTTCTTACATACGTACAAACATACATGGATATCTTGACTAACAGTCGTCAGTTATTTTTCAACTTTTCGTACACACATTTATTTTATTTATTTATTTATTTTTATTGCATTCCTTATAACAAAAGAATACAAAAGGCGGACTTGATGCCTTGAGGCATTCTCTACCAGTAAACCCATGGAGTGGTGAGAATTTGACGTAGGTTTAGCGATATAAAATAAAAAACGAAATAAAAATGATAATTTACCTCGTAATATATACATTTTACAAATAAATAGACTATACAAATATAACGTATACATTCTGTTTATAGGATAAGGGTGACAAGCGAGCACACAGTCCACCTGATAGTAAGTGGTTGCTGTGGCAAATAGACATCTACATCTATCCTCGTTTGCGAATCAAAATGAAGATGCGTTGTCAGGCATGTCAGTGCAGTGAGGACTAAGATGAAATACCTCCTTTCCTGTAAAAGGGGTCTTCGATTCTCTACACTCACCATACAGAACACAGCAGCATTACGCTGCTATTTTTCGCTGGTATTCTATAAGAGTGTGGTCCTTGCCCGCTCGAGCCGATCAATTCATGCTACACACAATTAATATAGCTACAGCATGGCTCCATAAAAATAACAATATATACGTATTTTCACATTCAATATCCTTGACTTTCTAGTAGAGTCACGTATGCTAGAACTCTTCTGTGCAATAAAGGACACAGAAATACGACGAATTCTCTCGTAAAATATAATTTTTCACCTTGATTTCGACCATTTCTCCGATTTTCTATGTGCGTTCGTGGAAATAGTGATAATTTTTTATCACCTGTATTCAATCAACCGGAGAAACGGAAGGGCTTACGCGGGATTGTTTGCCATTTCGTTCCTTTTTATATAAAACGTAACAAATGATTATGTGTGTAACTTTTGGCTCCTTTGATGTTACGACATAATATTTGAAATGCGTGTCCTTTATCTTTACTGGAAAATATTTTTTTAAATCTTTGACTTTTTTAAAGAACAAATATTTTAGATTGTTGAATAATTATGGTAAACTGTACAATTACATAGGAATAATTTTAACCATCAAGTACATAATGAAAAAAAAGAATAAAGATTTTCTATAAGTCAAAAAATGTAAAATTGCATTTTAATGTTTTAAAAATTCAATGTACTAGCATTCCATTTCTATTGAATTTTTAATCAAACAGTCATGTAAATGCCGTGATCGTTTGAAACTTTAAACAACTGTAACAAAAACCCCGTGGTTCCCATTAAGTGCGTTATAAGAACCAGTATTCAAGCGGGTAGAATTTTTTTTTTCAAAAAACACATTAAAAATTAATTTTAATGAAAAAAAATTAATTTACAAATTCTATGTGGTTTTGTTATCTCTGCATTGGCCTAGGAGTAAGAGGATTGTCAAAGATCCCGCATTACCGATACTCGTGTGAGTTAGAAGAACTAAAACCACATACAATTTGCAAATGATTTTTTTTAATTAAATTTAAAAAAATTATGGTCGAGTTTTTTGAAACACAAAAAATATTTCTATACGCTTGAATAATGATTCTGATAACGCAGTTAACGGGAATCAAGCTTTTTTACACGTTGTGTATTGCACTGTACAGCTGTGAATAAAATAAAAAAGATAAATCCGATTTATTAGAAGAATATTCAATGTGATTATTTTCTTGTTAATATTTGAAACTGAGATTTTGACTGCGACACGAAAAAAATAATAATATACACATAAACAAGCCCATTATGATCTAAATCATATATCATTAAAAGAGTAATAAATAAACCCGGCTGCTTAAAAACTAAGTCACTACCACAATTAAAGCGAATATAACGACACCTTATAATATGTTAAAATTTATAGACCCGTTTTAGAGCCTGTCAAAAATATACATACATACATAGATACATAGATACACACATGCATACTTACATACATACTAACACACATACATACTAACATACATACATACTTACATGTATACTCTTCAAAAGATTGCCCTCCTTCTGGGGCAGTTGACTAAAAAAGGAGGAAGACCTCAATCCAACTGTATTCTTTGTAAACATGAAACGCGATATCCTCACCGATTGTTAACTGATTTTAATTATTCTTTATAAGATAGACAATACTTTGAGGGTAGTCCCACTTAAACTTTGAGTAACAATTTACCAATTATAGGTGGACAAGTAGGGGAAGAAATTTGTTTATTAACTATATCGACATTATTCTAGCTGGAGCTTGTGCTACGGTTTAGTCTACCTAATTTAACCTTTAATTAGTCGCGTAGGGTCCATTGGACCCCAAGCGAGATTGTTTTTGTCATATTTCGGCAAATATTACACTTACGCGGTTGCACGTTTTAGTAGCTTCCTAGCTCCCCCCGCCTCTCCCGTCTCAGTGTTCCGCAAGCCGGGGCGTCAATCACACGTACCGTACGGAGGTGCTTGGGGTCCAACGGACCCCGCGGGACTAATAATGTTGTACAAATTCGGTAAGTATAATGATGAACATTTCGTTATTTCGTCTCACAATATTATGCAAACTTGTGTTTCATAATTATTTGTTAAATTTTACAGGTTAAAGAACACAATGGCAAGCCGCCACTTGAATTTAGAGCAAATATCAAATCTGCTAAATGAAGATGAAGAGGAGCCATTTGATGAAAGCGACGATGAATTAGGCATCGGAGAACACTTACCTGAACTACAAAATGATAATTCTGACTCTAAGCAGAGAGAAACCGACTCAGAAGATGAAGCAGGGTCATCTTTATCACAATATTATATAGGCAGGGACAAGCAAACCAAATGGTCCAAAAACTCTTCCAGCCAAAGAATAAGACAAAGAGCTCACAACATTGTTTTGCATTTACCTGGACCAAAGGGAGAAGCTAGGAATGTTATGAGTAAGACAGATTGTTTCAATTTATTTTTTGATAAGAATATAGTATATTTAATTTTAAAATATACAAATGAATATATTGATAAAATACGTACACGTTTTCAAAGAGAACGTGACGCAAAAAATTTGACTAGCGATGAATTACAAGCATTTTTTTGTATTGCTAATGATATCTGGTGTTCTCAGATCTTCACATCTGAATTTTCTTGATCTTTGGGCAAATGATGATACTGGCATAGAATTTTTTTTCTGATGTGATGTCTTCTCGACGTTTTCTGTTTATACTTCGTTGTCTACGATTTGATAATGCGACATCGAGAGAATCCAGATTACGGCTTGATAAATTGGCACCAATCAGAGAATTTTGTGATCTGATGGGTGATAACTTCAAAAAACACTAACGGTTTCCGAGTACGTTACAATAGATGAGCAATTGCCAGCATTTAGAGGAAGATTCTCTAGTTTAGTCTATATGCCAAGCAAACCCATCAAATATGGGATCAAACACCATGCTATAGTTGACGTCAAACATATCTTCTAACATTTGAGATTTATGTAAATACACAGCCAGACGGTCCGTATAAATAACCAAATGATACAGTTAGCATCGTGAATAGACTTGTCGAACCAATCAAAGGTACGGGGCGTAATATCAACCTTGATAACTGGTACACTAGTATTCCTCTAGCAAAAGACTTGTTACAACATAAGCTTACTTTGGTTGGTACACTACGAAAAAAACAAGAAGGAAATTCCATCACAATTTTTACCTCAAAAGACAACTGAAGTGCATTCGTCAAAATTTGGTTTTTGTAAGGAACTAACTCACGTTTCATATGTTCCGAAAAAATCTAAGGCTGTGATTTTACTGTCCACTATGCATCATGATGACTAGAAAAAGCCGGAAATAATAGAATTTTATAATAAGACGAAGGACGGTGTTGACACCAACGATAATTTGTGTGCAACTTATAACGTTCCAAAAGATGGCCTATGGTAATATTTTTTCATCTTTTTAATGTAGCAGCAATAAACGCTTATGTTATTTATAACATAAATAATAACAGTAAAATAACAAGAAGGGAATTTCTGAAAAAAAAAACAACTTCAATAGAACTTGTAAAATTATAAAACAAAGAGAGCTGAATTTACTACTCTGCCACGGCCCTTGAAAAGACGACTTCAATGTGATACTGAACTTTCTACTTCTGGAAGCAGTTCAAGTGGTTCCACAGGCCGTTGTCACCTATATCCTAGGTCTAATAGGAAAAGAAATAGAAATAGAAATAGAAACTTTTTTATTCAATGTAGATTATAAAAATACTTATTGAAGGTCACTTTTTTAATACCACTGGTTCGAAAAAAAACCTTGTCGGGAAGAACCAGCAAGAAACCCAGAAAAACCAAATGTGGTAAATGTAACAAATTCATGTGTAATGAACATCTTACAAAAGTTTGTGATTCATGTGCCTAATAATTTAAGATAATTTTGATTACTGCTTTAGATGTTTATATTTTTGTTATTTCCTAGAAATCTTTCTTTATTTTGTTAATTTAGATGTTGTTCTTTAAGTTTTTGTATAGAATAAATGTTTTCACTTATTTTATATATTTCATTTTCAAAAGTAAATCCTGGGGTCCGTACGGACCCCAGGATTTACTTTTGAAAATGAAATTGAAAAATTGAAAATGAAATTGAAGATAGGTGACAACGGCCTTTGGAACCACTTGAACTGCTTCCAGAAGTAGAAAGTTCAGTATCACATTGAAGTCGTCTTTTCAAGGGCCGTGGCAGAGTAGTAAATTCAGCTCTCTTTGTTTTATAATTTTACAAGTTCTATTGAAGTTGTTTTTTTTTTCAGAAATTCCCTTCTTGTTATTTTACTGTTATTATTTATGTTATAAATAACATAAGCGTTTATTGCTGCTACATTAAAAAGACGAAAAGATTATTACCATAGGCCATCTTTTGGAACGTTATAAGTTGCACACAAATTATCGTTGGTGTCAACACCGTCCTTCTTCTTATTATAAAATTCTATTATTTCCGGCTTTTCCTGGTCATCTTCACAAATAGTTTTATCGTGATGCATAGTGGACAGTAAAATCACAGCCTTAGATTTTTTCGGAACATATGAAACGTGAGTTAGTTCCTTACAAAAACCAAATTTTGACGAATGCACTTCAGTTGTCTTTTGAGGTAAAAATTGTGATGGAATTTCCTTCTTGTTTTTTCGTAGTGTACCAACCAAAGTAAGCTTATGTTGTAACAAGTCTTTTGCTAGAGGAATACTAGTGTACCAGTTATCAAGGTTGATATTACGCCCCGTACCTTTGATTGGTTCGACAAGTCTATTCACGATGCTAACTGTATCATTTGGTTATTTATACGGACCGTCTGGCTGTGTATTTACATAAATCTCAAATGTTAGAAGATATGTTTGACGTCAACTATAGCATGGTGTTTGATCCCATATTTGATGGGTTTGCTTGGCATATAGACTAAACTAGAGAATCTTCCTCTAAATGCTGGCAATTGCTCATCTATTGTAACGTACTCGGAAACCGTTAGTGTTTTTTGAAGTTATCACCCATCAGATCACAAAATTCTCTGATTGGTGCCAATTTATCAAGCCGTAATCTGGATTCTCTCGATGTTGCTTTATCAAATCGTAGACAACGAAGTATAAACAGAAAACGTCGAGAAGACATCACATCAGAAAAAAAATTCTATGCCAGTATCATCATTTGCCCAAAGATCAAGAAAATTCAGATGTGAAGATCTGAGAACACCAGATATCATTAGCAATACAAAAAATGCTTGTAATTCATCGCTAGTCAAATTTTTGCGTCACGTTCTCTTTGAAAACGTGTACGTATTTTATCAATATATTCATTTGTATATTTTAAAATTAAATATACTATATTCTTATCAAAAAATAAATTGAAACAATCTGTCTTACTCATAACATTCCTAGCTTCTCCCTTTGGTCCAGGTAAATGCAAAACAATGTTGTGAGCTCTTTGTCTTATTCTTTGGCTGGAAGAGTTTTTGGACCATTTGGTTTGCTTGTCTCTGCCTATATAATATTGTGATAAAGATGACCCTGCTTCATCTTCTGAGTCGGTTTCTCTCTGCTTAGAGTCAGAATTATCATTTTGTAGTTCAGGTAAGTGTTCTCCGATGCCTAATTCATCGTCGCTTTCATCAAATGGCTCCTCTTCATCTTCATTTAGCAGATTTGATATTTGCTCTAAATTCAAGTGGCGGCTTGCCATTGTGTTCTTTAACCTGTAAAATTTAACAAATAATTATGAAACACAAGTTTGCATAATATTGTGAAACGAAATAACCAAATGTTCATCATTATACTTACCGAATTTGTACAACACTATTAGTCGCGCGGGGGTCCGTTGGACCCCAAGCACCTCCGTACGGCACGTGTGATTGACGCCCTGGCTTGCGGAACACTGAGTCGGGAGAGGCGGGTGAGCTAGGAAGCTACTAAAACGTGCAACCGCGTAAGTGTAATATTTGCCGAAATATGACAAAAACAATCTCGCTTGGGGTCCAATGGACCCTACGCGACTAATTAAAGGTTAAATTAGGTAGACTAAACCGTAGCACAAGCTCCAGCTAGAATAATGTCGATATAGTTAATAAACAAATTTCTTCCCCTACTTGTCCACCTATAATTGGTAAATTGTTACTCAAAGTTTAAGTGGGACTACCCTCAAAGTATTGTCTATTTTATAGAATAATTTAAATCAGTTTTTCTTTAAGTTTTTGTATAGAATAAATATTTTCACTTATTTTATATATTTCATTTTCAAAAGTAAATCCTGGGGTCCGTACGGACCCCACGCGACTAATAGTGTAAGTATTTAGGCGCGACTACCTAAAGGTTAAAATAATTAATCTTGTAAAAAGTGAAACCTATTACAAAAACATTAAAAAGAATAATATGATTTCCACTTACATTTGATAACTTCTGAAGTCGGCTTTAATTCTTCGATCGACTTCAGAAGCTATCATGTAAAAATAATTATTCTTTTTACAAACAAACATTATTCTTTTTGCAAATTTCAAATTACCTAAACGGTAAATGACGTATCAACTTCTTTACTCCAAATTGATACAGAATCTAGAATTATAGAATTGCACCTTTTTCATGAAAGTGGGGAAATAAACGAACTTACATTCCACCTGCTGGTAAATGGCTACTTTCACAGCGTCTGTTGAATTTCTTTTAATGATAAATATCACCAAACCAAATGGACCTTTGGCTATTTATAAGCCCTAACAAATGTAAATTGCCGAGCTACAGTCAGAGATCAAATTTATGTGGCCGTTTATTGTCCATTGAGTGATTATAGGCCTGATTTAGGGGCCATCGAAATGTAAAAAGTTATGACCGGAATAGGAATTGCTAGTAAACGAGTAATTGATGATATCGTAAAGCTACCATTGTAATATATAAATTACATAACAATATCATAGTATTCAGTTACTTTTGAATCGGTATCGATAGAGCCTTATGACGGCTTAACCGTGGACCACCCAAGATTGTACAGAATTTTTTTTATAGAAGAGGGGGCAAACGGGCATGCGGCTCACCTGATTAATTAAGTGACTACCGCCGCCCATGATCAACCGCAACACCAGGGGAATTGCAGGTGCGTTGCCGGCCTTTTAGAAAAGAATAAGCTCTTTTCTTGAAGGTCCCCAGGTCGTATCGGTCCGGAAATATCGCCGGTGGTAAACTATGCCACAGAGAGGTCGTACGCGGAATAAAACTCCTTTTGAAACGTACAGTGGTGGACCGCCAAGCATCCAGATGATGTGGATGGCATCGGGACGTTTGCGTCGTAGTGCGTTCACGAAATTTGGCTTCTGGGATTAATATGAACAATTCCTCAGAGCACTCCCCCATGGTATATACGAAATCTTCCAAGTGACCAAGAAACTGCACGTCACTCGATATGTCGACGCCGAGGATACCGATACTGGCTGAGGAAACAAGGGGAGTGCCTTGAAACTGGGGAGATACGACAAAGGGGTTCTTTTTAGTGGTTAACGAACTAGATTTAGTCGCCCCCAATCCGAGACTCTGTTCAGCAAAGAATCGACTTCAGACACAAGTTTGTCCCGGTACTCGGAGACGTTTTCCCGAGAAATATTGACACAACTGGTGTACAGAGCATTACCAATGCTATCATCTGCATAGCAATGAATGTTACGGGTTTGCAACATATCATTGATATGCAGAAGAAACAGCGTTGGTGACAGCACGCAGCCTTGTGGAACACCAGCATTAATAGGCCTGTAATCGGAGCTTGCACCGTCTACAACGACCTTGATGCTCCGATCTACGAGTGTTGTAGTATTAATGAGTCGACTCGACCGGGGTAAAACCACCCTTTTACAAAATACAAGCGTAAAATAGCTACGTAATGCTGCTGTGTTTCGTATTGTGAGTGTAGAGAACCGGATACTCTTTTTATTGGAAACGAGGCATTCTATCTCAGTCCTCAAGGGTGACAACTGACAGCGCATCTACATTTTGATTCTTAATTGAGGAAAGATGTAGATGTCTATGGGCCACAGCATCTACTTACCATAAGGTGGCTGTGTGCTCGTTTGATGCAGTATGTTTTTATTTGTATTCGGTATGTATATATGATTCGCTCTTTCAGTTTTTAAATATCTTACAAATTCGTTGTTCTTTCAGATGTTTCCCTACAGCATTCAGCACGATGAATTAATATTTGCAGCGATGCCAGTACCGTAAATCTAGTTGAGATTGCTTACGCATTTCGGAGTTCAAGGCGAGCGCGATCTCTATAAGATATTACGGCTTCTAATTGGTTGTACATCATTTATGAACCTCTGATAGGTAAATTATATTTGGTATGTTTTTTTATATAGAATAAGTGTGACAAACGAGCATACAGTCCACCTGATGGTACGTGGATACTGCGGCCTATAGACATCTACATTTATCCTCGATCAAGAATCAAAACGCAGACGCGTTGTCAACACTCACCATACGAAACACAGCAGTATTAAGGTGCTATTTTATGCTGCTATTCTGTGAGGACTTGTTCCTTCCCCGGTCGAGCCGACCCATTCGTGCTACAACCATAATATAGTTGCAGCGTGCCTCTATTACGTATAAAAATTTTGTATTAAATAACAAACCTTGAAAAATCTTTATGCATATAATTTAATAATTGTTGCGTTGCTGATAGTGGTATGCTACTTCTGAACGATATTTTTTTGTCAAAACGAACGTTCATAGAATCCGATACTATGTATATCTAATATATATGTTGGCTTATTTACAATAAATAAAATCAAAAAATCTGGACCAAACATTTCTTATTTACACTTTAAAAATCCCGGAATGAATCTAATTGCACCACCTACCGCAAAGGGAAGAACAACATCCGCTGGGCCAGATAATGTATTATAAAAATTATTTTATGTGTCATATCATGTTAGCTCATGGTCTATGTGTTAACTAATACAAACTACCTCAAAATCGTATTCTAAACGTAAAGTAAACTCCATACGCTTTAAGCTTAATTTCAATTTCATTTCAGTGTACATAACATCAATAAATAGCACATCATTATTAATTTCAAATAAAAGTAAAGAGTTTATTTAGACTATGTAAGAGTTTAAACCGGTCGCCCATGAAAAGTGGCACGTTAAACTTTTACGATTATTCCGTGCTAACATTTGTAGTGCCCTAAAAGCATTTCATATTTAATATTTTATGGGTGTAGTAGCGTATAAGTGTTACATACAATATAGTTTTCATTTCCATTTACATAATTTTCAAATAAAGTTACAACATTATCATAGCCTTGTCAATTTTATAGACAAAAGTGTACAATAGTCGACACAAAATGCACGTTTTTCACTGCTGAACATAGAAACATAAAAAATTAAAACTTACCTCATCGTAAATAAAATTGTCAATCTCTTCCAGGGGTCGTCCATATAGTTTCGGCGGAAAGGGCTCGTACTTCCGCGGTAGACGTGCACCATCTTCGACACTAAGCCGGCGTCGCGGCATGAAGCCGAACTCTCGCACGAGCTGTGCTCCCCGCGAGCCAGCGCGCTTCGCCGATTCGCGGGTGAACGGCGTGACAACGGCCCGCGGCTCATCACGCCCGCCCACTGTTTCGTTTGCGAACGTGACGTCGAGCGGGATCCGCAACTGGTCCCGTCGCGGCTTCTCGCATTCTGTGGCCAGCGCATCGCGCGACTGCGAGGCGGCCAGAGGTGCAGCTGCCTCCGGGTTCGTTGCCTCGAGCGTGCGCACGATCTCGCCAAGCAACCGCGAGCCGTCGATCTCTTCCCCGGGCGAGTTCAGCGGCGCCGGCGGCGGGAAAGACAACCGCCGTTCGTCTTCCTCCATGCCGATGCCGGCGACGGCTACGTGTGCCCCCGGCCCATCGTCGCGCCCCACACGCACTCGCACGCACTATTTGCAGACCAATGACGCCATTTTCAATTAATACTGCCACCTGAAACAAATGAATAACCCTCAGTAACCATGAATATGTTCACACTTCACA
The DNA here is from genome assembly GCA_907164705.1 of Parnassius apollo. NCBI lineage: Eukaryota > Metazoa > Arthropoda > Insecta > Lepidoptera > Papilionidae > Parnassius > Parnassius apollo. The sequence goes on along the minus strand of CAJQZP010001207.1, from coordinate 3,782,692 downwards.
CTATTATTTAACACAAAGCGCACTGAAGTCTAAAAAAGTTTCTATTTATGTACGAAATCTGTCGATTTCGTATAAATATTCACAAAGAAAGCATCCGCAAAAACGTATGTTTCCTTTAAACATTAAATGGGGATTTATCAACGTTACATTAAGTAATACAAAAAGCATGGGCTATGTTACAATTGTAATATTTTAAGATAGCATCTTCAATCTCTTTTTTGATAACCGAAATTAAAAACACACTTTATGATAATAAAAATCAACCGGGTATATATTCTTTGTTAAAAATGAAATCATGTAGGTATGAAGTATTTCATGAAAATAATTCCATTTATAAAAAAGAGAAATAAATACACAGCAAATGAATGATAAGTCAGTAAAAGCATCGCTGGCAATAACAAATCTTTTTAATCTATCCTGTAGGTACGTAAACAGCGAATTCGACGAAGAATTGTTTACATTAAATTCTACGCAGTTACACAAGCATCAGAAAATTTGTAATGAGACACGTGTACACAAGAGCTCAACTGTAGCGAGTGATGCTTGTGTAATTGTAAGATACGAATCGATATTGAGTGTGCTGCGCTGCTCGTATCCATTGTATCCATTGTCTCCAACACACGAGAGAAAACTACTCATGTACATTCAGAAATAATTCTACGGCGGATAAAGTTCCGACGAAACTGACGTTTTAATACTGAAGTTCTTTGTTGCATATGTGATTTCCAGCTATCTACATACATTTTTATCAGAAATAAAGAAAGCAAGATTTATGAATTAAAAAATTGTGTATGTATAATTAATATTGTGTCGTAATAAGCGATTATTAGAATAAAGTTGTCATAGTTTCTAAATTATAACGGTATAACTACGAGTATCTCTTTTAAGTTAGTAAAGTTAGTTACTGCTTATATACGTCCCACTGCTGTGCACAGGTCTCCCCTCATTTCTGAGAGTGGTAGCTCAGATAGTTAACGCTCGCTGTAAATATCTCTTTTAAACCAGACATAAAAACATACACCGGCGTCGAACCAAATACGAAAAAGAAGTTATCTACTTATGTTGCATATTTGATATTAATAACCGAAACCCAAAAGTTTGGTTTTATGGCCGTAGATAATTATGCATACTCGTTTGTCACTCCATTGTAATAAAAAATTTGATCTTTTAATAAGGTACGTATGACCATGTTACAATCTAAGACTTTCATCACATCTTATGCTACTAAATAAGTAGCATAAGAAGTGATTAGAGATAGAAATCCAACAAAGTACCTAATTTAATAAAACAGAAAATCTGTGCCCATTACCGCATAAGAAGCTATACGAGTATTATTAATAATGCTCAAAGTCAATGTCACTGACTTTAAAAACATAGTCCACCTGATGGTAAGTGGTGCTATAGTCCATAGATATCCACATGTATATCTATCATCGATTAAGAATTAAAATGCAGATTTAGCTATGTAAAAATTGAATTAGCAATGAAAATTGAATCAATGATTGGCAATGTGGACTTGTACGTGCTCTTAATGCTGCTGTGTTTCGTATGGTGAGTGTAAAGAACTGGATACCCTTTTTAATGTAAATAAGGCATTTCATTTTAGTTCTCAGAAGTGACAACGCATCTGCTTCGTTTTGAATCCTAATCAATTATAAATGTAGATGTCTATGGGTCTCAGCATTCACTTACTATTAGGTGCACTGTGTGCACGTTTGTCAATCTAATTATAGAATTTAAAAAAAATCTTCCCAGAAATAAGAGGAGGCTTGTGTGCAGCAGTGGGACTTTTCAATTCCTTTTTTCATTAGCCTGCAAAAGTTTACTCTGAACATGGGCCTCTTTTATTGTATTTCCATTAAACGCTCGGTAAGCAGATTGACGCACCTTCCCGTCGCCGGTCAGCGTATTTATTTTTGGCGTCTTGGTGATGGTTATATTACCATCTGTCGGAAACCATAAGATATTTTTGGCATGTGCCATAGCTACAAACGTCCTCAGTACTGTTCAGTTATGTACAGCCAACAAATTGGGCGATAGATACTATTAAGCCAGTACCACACAAATTATAGGCTATACTTTAAATAATTTTAAAATAGTCGTTAATTAATATAAGAACAATATCACTCCTCAAGCCCTCTTGATGATAGGTAACGATGTACAAACTATGTTTAACCACTTTGAAAAATAGATTAATTAAGCAGCAAATGAACACATTCCTGTAACTAAAGTCTGTAGTGACCCAGAAAAACATTTTAAACCAAAAATGTATTGGAATACATCGTTATCAAAAATAGACAGTTGCGCAACGCAGGCTAGCCTTAAATTTTTTTTAGAAATAATCCAACAACTTTAAACTTCACTAAATTACAAGAAAAAGTGACAGTAAGAATTGAAACAATTCTGCAATAGTTTTAATGAAATTGCAAATACATTTGCAAATTCACTGTTTTATGCAATAAAATGCGTTGGGTAAATAGACTTAGGTTCAACAAATTTTATCCTACTGAAGAAAACCTACAAGATCTATTAAATAATCTTGCTCCGGCTTCAGTACTGCTTAGAATGCTAAAATTTGTGTCAATAAATGAACAATTGGAAGTTAACTTCACTATTCAGCATTTTGATAATAGCTTAAAAAGAAATACACGTCCCCTGGATTCGATGAAATCTCTTATTCTATAATTTACAATCTACCTGATGTTGCCAAACAGTATTTATTATATTTATTTAACGTAACTTTTTCAACGGGATACATACCCATGCAATAGCGTAATGTTAAAATTATTCATATACTTACCTAAACTAGGCAATAAGGACAAATTAAGTCCTATATCCCTAATGTCTTGTATTTGTAAGATGTTTCATACTCTTATAACTAAAAGATTAGAATAGTACATAGAACACAACAAAATATTATCTCCTTACACCAGTGGGTTTCACCGATCTCAATCGTGCTCGGATTGTTTAGTATGTTTAGTAACACATATTCGGCTAGGCTTCTCAAAAAGTATACCTACTCTGCTTTATTGCCTGCTTTATTTACAAGAGAACGCTTATAATAATGTCCAAATTGATAGTTATTGATAGGGTTGGTTCAAAAATTTGTAGATATATTTGGTCATTTTTAAGTGAAAGACATCTTGTTATAGAAAGGGAATAGCATAAAGGGGGATTGAAAAGACGGGCCAATAATCTTTTAGCGCAGGCTGACCCTTTGTCTCCTTTGTTATTTAACATTATTACACATGATATATGTAGTCAAATATAACGTGTCTATCGCTCAATATGCAGATGGTTTTGTAATCAATTCCACTTCAAAAAATCTTAAGGACTGTGAGTACAACATTCAGAATGATTATAGTCACTTCACTTAATAAAATTGACTTCGATATTTTTATCAACAAGACTAAGCTTATGATTTTTAGGAGAGGGTTTAGACGACAGGAAATTAAATTAGAACTATGTGAAATGATAATAGTCCGGACAGATAACATACAATATTTGGGTATATGGTTAGACAGATCATCATCAGAGCCATGTTATATTAGTAGTATAGTTGTAGCACGAATGGGTCGGTTCGGCCGGGGAAGGACCACGCTCTCACAGAATACCAGCGTAAAAGTGTTTCGAATGGTGAGTGTAGAGAACCGGAGACCCTTTTTACTGGAAACGAGGCATTCCATCTTAGTACTCACGGGTGACAACGCATCTGCATTTGGATTTGTAATCGAGGATAGATGTAGATGTCTATGGGCCGCAGCAATCACTTACTATCAGGTGGACTTTGCGCTCATTTGTCACCCTATCCTATAAATTTTTTTATAAATATATTAAAAGCGTTAATAGGGCATGGTTGAGATTTCCATCCACAGCATTTGCGTAGGTTATACTTATCGCATATAAGAAGCAGAATTGATTGCGGCTAATTTCTATATTACCATATAATATATGCTGTATTATATGCTGGTTTTGCTTCAAAATGGGACTGACGAAGTTATTCCTTGTGGCTGTTTATGCGCCGGTAGCTTCGTCGTCCAGAGCTGAGCTGGAGGAGTTTTGGGAGAATGTAAGAGAAGTTCTAGATTTGGTTAAGGGAAACGAAAGAACTGTTGTATGTGGTGATTTGAATGGATGGGTAGTTATCGCTCGACCAGGATACGAGTCGGTGCTTGGAAAGTTTGGCGATAAAAGGGTTAATGATGCTGGCAAGCTTATACTGGCTGTATGCAAGGAAAAGGGTCTTCTTGTGACAAACACTATGTTTAATCACAGGAAAATCCATATGTACAATAGAGAAAGAAAGAATGAGAGAAGTATGATTGATTTGTTCCTGGTGGATGACCGACTGCGAAAACAGGTGATGGATACACGAGTGTTCAGGGGTGCTGACCTGGGAACGGATCATTATCTAGTAATTACTAGATTTAGGGGTTTGTTCGCGGGTTGGCGCTACCGGACGGCAGTAACAGAACCACAGTCGGTCTGTCGCATCCGAAGCTGGAAGCTTCAGGAAGCGGATACTAGGGACAAATATCACACGAGGGTAGCCGAAAAGCTTGACACCATCGATGGCAGGAAAGAATGTGTGGAGAGAATATGGCAGAACCTTAGGGATGGAATGGTAAGTGCAGCGGAAGAAGTATGTGGTACGACAAAAAGAGGTAGTAGTAAAAGAAGAGATGCATTGTGGAATGATGAAGTGAGAGAAGCTGTAAAAAAGAAGAAAAAAGCATGGTTAGACTACTTGGCCTCTAGTAACGATGAGCATATGAGAGAGAAGATGAAAGAAAGATATAAGCTGCAGAAAGTTCATGCGAAAACATTGATTGAGGAAGTACGTGAAAGGTGTAGAATAGAAGCGGACGAGAGGTTGTCGCACAACTTTAGAGAAAACTCCAAACTCTTCTGGAAAGAGGTTGGAAGGTCCCGGAGTGGTGCGACAGCCTTAAGAATGAACAAAGTGCTTTCGAGAACCAATGACGTCCTCTCAGAAAAATCGGACGTCATGCAGCGATGGACTGAATTTTATAGAGAAATGTATGCGCGTCATGATCTTAGTGAAGGATCCGGGGGTGACGCCGTGACTGGCACGCCAGACACGGACCTCGATGACACTGAGGTCATCAGCATGAAAGAGATTGAACGTGCGATTCGAAGTTTGAAATGTGGTAAGGCTGCGGGACTAGACAGAGTTACTGCTGAAATGGTCAAGTACGGTGGGCCTCGCGTCTGGGACAGCTTCCATCTGCTGTGCAATTTATGCTGGCGGACGGGAGATGTCCCGGATGATTGGCAATCCGCGGTCATTGTGCCTTTATATAAAGGTAAAAGTTCACATTTTGACTGCGGGTGCTATCGGGCGATCAGCTTGACCAGTTTAGCAAGTAAAGTTTACTCGAAGGTTTTGATACGTAGGATGCAAGAGAAATCGGAAAGATTCTTATGGGAGGCACAATGCGGATTTAGACCTGGAAGAGGATGCACGGATCAAATGTTTTCTTCCCGCATGATCACGGAGAAGCTTCTGAGTGTTAACCAGAGGATTTTCTGTGCTTTTGTGGATCTGGAGAAAGCATTTGATAAGGTTATAAGGAAGAAAATGTGGGAACTGTTGCCGGGATATGGTGTGGATGGTCGATTGTTAAGGGCTGTGCAGTCACTTTACTATGACTGTAAAGCCTGTGTGCGTGTAGGGCATGACCTGTCACCCATGTTTAGCGTCCAAGCGGGCGTAAAACAGGGTTGTGTCATGTCTTCCTGGCTGTTCATACTGTATCTCGACAGTTGTTTACAGAAGCTGAAAAATAGCTGTTTGGGTGTGAAATTGGGTGACATAAAAGTTAATTGTCTGCTGTATGCTGATGATGCAGTGCTTATTGCACCATCAGAAGCAGAACTGCAGGCATTAGTCACGTGTATGAAAGAGGAATGTGAAGTTAAAGGTCTCCGTTTGAATGCTAATAAAACTAAGGTTCTGGTATTTGAAAAGGACGAAGAGAGAACGAAATGTGAAATATGGGTAAATCAGGAATGTCTAGAACAGGTAAATGAAATTGTATACTTGGGGAGTGCTTTCAGCCGGGATGGAAGATGTGATTTAGATTTGGATAGGCGTGTTGCTGCCGGAAACAAAGTTAATGGTGCCCTGAATGCATTAGTAAAAAGGCAAGGCGTGTAAGAGTGCACGCCTTGCAATACATAATGCAGTGTTGGTACCGACTTTGTTATATGGCAGCGAAACCTGGGTATGCCAGAAGAAGCATAAAAGCAAGTTGAATGTAGTGGAGATGCGATCTCTTCGTAAAATGTGTGGCGTTACCTTAGCCGACCGAAAGCGAAACGAAGAGATTCGCAATATGGCAGGATTGAAAGATGACCTTATCACAAAAATTGATAGGGGCGTACTCCAATGGTTTGGGCACGTTGAACGAATGAGTGAAGACCGAATGGTAAAGAAAATATATAGAGCGAAAGTAAATATTAAAAGGTGTCGAGGTAGACCGAGACTAACTTTCGAAGACCATGTGAGCAAATTGCTCGAAGAGGGGAGGGTCAAGAGTACTCGGATACCTAGACGTGCATGTATGAAGAAGTTAATGAACCTGAAAGAAGCGAAAGAGGTATGTAAGGATCGTGACACTTAGCGATCTATTCTCTCTGGCTACCCCGTTAGGGATTGTGCGTGAAGATAAGCGTGTATTATATGCTGGTACAACAGATTTTTTAAAAACAGTCATACTAACTGATATCACAAGTGCTCTTGAAAATATTGCTTGATGCACCTCTGGTCACCGAGCATACTCGATATTAAGTGAAATATTTAATCTTCAACGTAAAAACAGTAATTTAATATTGCAGTGGGTACCATCACACATCGGTTTACAAGGCAATGAGGAGGCTAATAAGCTGACAAAATTGGTAATCACACAAGGGATAGAATGTATTATTGCTCCAGATTATACAGAAATTTTAATGATTTCTTAAATTTACGCGAACACTACACATTAAATAAAACTAAATTTACGGATTCTATCGCGTTTATTTAACTGATTTTACTTATTTTTAATTCCCGACGTTTCGGGTGCTTTACAGCAACCATGGTCACGGGGGGGGGGGGGGGCTGAGATGTTTGACGTCCCTTGTTAGCCCGGCTACCTTCAGTTTTTGAATATTAATTTTTTTGGTCCGGTTTACGCAAGACGAACTTACAGTATCTTGAAGTCTTGCAGTGGTATGCTTGGGTTTGGGTTTAATTTTGTTTATTATAGGATCCCAAGCAGATGGCAGCACCCAACCATCTTCTCTATTGAAATCAGGATGTTTTTTAATTTCCTCGCGTATCATCCTTGGTAGGAATCGGTGTTCTTTTGCGAGGATTTGTGGTTTATCAAATCTGATGTAATGGTGGGGACGATCTTGAACATGTTCACAGACTGCAGACTTCCCGGAGCGTCGGTGCTTCACGTCAGCTATATGTTCTTTCACGCGGGTTTTTATGGATCTTTTTGTTTGACCTATGTAAGAGAGACTACATTCACAATCTAACTTGTACACTCCTGCATCTTGTAGAGGGATATTTCACTTGACGGATGGTAAAAATTGACTAATCTTCTTCGGCGGTTTTTTAATGGAAGCTCGCTTCAAGATGTAGCCAACCTTGTCTGTGACTCCTCTGACATATGGTAGTACAGCAGGCACACGCTCGACTGTGGCCGGCTTCACTCGGTCACTGTGACGTAGGCGCGGGATACGAAGCTTGTTGGCTTGCAACACTTGCTTGACATGCTGCAGCTCGGCGGCCAGATGTTTTCTGTCACAGATCCCTCGTGCTCTCTGAAACAAAGATTTACCCACGGTAGCTAACTGTGAAGGATGATGGTGAGATTCACCATTTAAATATCGGTTGGTATGGGTCTTTTTTTCTATACACAGTGTGACCAATAGTGTTATCAGGATTTCGAATGACTAAAACATCTAAAAAAGCTAAAGAATTATTTGCCTCTAACTCCATTGTGAATTGTATTTTAGAGTTTATAGAGTTAAGGTGGTTTAAAAATTCAATTACTTTGTCAGATGGTAAAATTGTGAAGGTGTCGTCTACGTACCGCTTGTAGAATCTTGGATTTACAGGAACAGTAAGAAGGTCTTTCTCCTCTAAGTCCTCATAAATATGTCGGCGACTATGGGAGATACAGGTGAACCCATCGCCACACCATCTACTTGCTTGTAGAACTCTTTCTTCCACACTAAATAGCCAGATGTGAGGTAATGTTTGAGTAATACTGCATATTCAGCAGGCATGTTGTTATCTTCTAGCTTCCTAGTTACAATTGAGATGCAGTCTTCAATAGGTAGGCATGTGAATAGTGGCTGAACATCAAAACTGACCATAGTTTCATTGTCAGCGAAATGTAGGTCTTTTATCTCACTAACAAAATGGTATGAATCCTTTGTGTGTGCTCTGGTATATCCTCTCAGTGGTGACGGTATTTTTGCCAAGTGTTGTGCCAGCTTATAAGTTGGTGAATCAATCTGGCTCACTATAGGACGTAGTGGAGCGTTTGGTTTGTGTATCTTCGGTAACCCATACAACCTTGGTGGTTTGGTACATGATGGTATTAGCGAGTTCACGTCGAGATTTAATTTTTCGGAGTATTTCTTTATTAAATCGCTAGTTGCTTTAAGCGTGTTAGTTGTGGGGTCTGTTTTGACCTTTTTATATGTACTTTCGTCCGATAAAAGCTGTAGTATTTTAAAACTATAAATTTTAATTAAATTTTAAGAGAAATGTTATACACTTTGGAAATAATATTTTGATTAAATGTCACAAGAAAAAGTTATATGGTAAAAAACTAAGCAGAGTCAGCCTCCGAAAGTGCCTTGGTTTAATCAATGTCTAATTCAATAGAATAGAAAATCTGTTGTATAAGCAATGAGACTTCGTTCCGGACACTTTCCGTGTAACAAGTTTGCTTTCATGATGAAAAAGGTCAATCTTCAAATTGCGAAACATGCAAGACAGTAGAAGATATACAACACTTGCTTGCGGAATGTTCCAAAAACCATCTCGAAAGGAAACTACTAGTTGCCAAAACTGACATTAAAATATGTAACATAGGTGAATATCAAAACATTCTCTCTGGACCACTATGCTGCTCAAATGACACCATTTATTTAGTATTTTGTATAAGTAATTTAATAAATTGTATTGCGTTATTTAGTTAAAAGGTACAATGGGACTAACATATTAAAAATAACGAATTAAAAAAGGATAAAAAAGCCATCTTGACATTAAAAAGTCGTTTCAAGTTTTAACTAACGCAGCTTTTATTTTATTTTATATTTGTTTAATATCGATTTTGATTATACCGCCTCTTTATGTCTATCTCTGTTTACCTGATTGTTGACTGGGAGAAAATGCCCTGTGGCATATGTACTATTTTAGTATAATAAATAAATAAATAACACAATACAAAGCGTTTATTTTATATTATACCCATAAAATGTGTGTTCCCCTGTTTCCTGCAAGTAAAGATAAATTATGTTTGATTGCTGCAATGCCGCATGCATTCGTTAACACTTAAATTCAATTCATGCCTCGGCAACCCCCAGAACCAATTTTCAGAGCATTTCCGGTACGATGAATGAGAAACATTTGTACCATTCCAAATATAAAACCGGATTTTCTGTGGATTTAAATGCTTTTATAGGGTTCTGAATCGTAAATATATATTGCATGCCTTAAGCGCAAAGCGTATAGGTATGTTCCACTACTACCTAAAACTCAAGAATCCGATGTTTTGTCGCATCAAATCTTATCTAACTATCATATTGAACATATTAAATTATATAAAAAGCAGATTTTCAGAAAGATAAATGATTGTTGAATTTTTTTTATTCAATTAATTGCTATTTTTACATTAAAAGGTGGTTTTAGTGCCTTATGTTGTAGATTTATCAAGTCCGCACGTAAACACGATAACTTTTGAAAATATCAACTGTTCAACTTAATCTATATTTTAATCTCTGCATCTATCCATGGCTTCCCATGGAATGTAAATGGCAGTCTAGTTTTGTTCCATTTAGTTATATTTAATTTTTTTCGGCTGAGAAATTCCGACATTTTCGGTGTCTTGAGCAGCTTTCTTATAATGTATTTTACTAAATACACTTTGACTTATTCCGGGCTTGGCCGCCGTCGTAAGTGGATTACTGTTTCGTTTATTTACTGCGGCTAGTAATGAAAATATCGATCGCTGTAGAAATACAAAATATTCGAAAAACCAAATTTGATACATACTTGACCAAGGTAAGATATTATTATTTTTATAATCAAATTCTTTTATTACTATTTATATTGTTTCGCTAAAAGTACGTAGAATTTATATATAAATATACTTATACGTCTTGGACTTTATTGAGTGACCTGAAGGTGTACTTCGGTATCTGCTAGTGGAAATCCTTGAATAGTAGAACTAGGTGTGCCGAGATTGTGCTCGTTATATTAGTTATGATGAGACCTTACCCTCAGACTTGATGGAATGACCTGAAGGTATAAGGTATAAGGTTTTGTTCATTCACCGAATGCAACTGGAACTTCTCCAAGATCGGTAATAATAATAGGTGTGCTGAGCTGGGGCTGAGTTTATGATGAGATCTTACCTCCGGACAGTAGCGGATTATCCTTAAGGCAAAATAGGCACTTACCGAGAGGTGCAAGGTTAAAAAATGGCGCTCGCGGGAGTTTTTAAACGAAAAAAAATCGAATCGAATTACGAAGATATAAGGTTATTAGTGAAACTTGTGTGTATTTTAAATACTTTAATTACACACGATTTTGTCGCTTTTCTGCAAATTAATGTTCATGCAGTATTACTCAGCTATAGGATTCACATATTTTACGATTTTATAGGTTCTAATATAATGATTTTAGCAGATAACTTGTATCAATATCGAAAATAACAGTGGAGTAAACACATATTAAAATGGATGGTTACCTAACGTGTCATTCATTCACGTATAAACAAGTTTGAAATACGTTGAGAAAATTGCGTAAACGTAGGAAAGCGAAACATCGCGATTATTAAAAAATTACTAGAATAATTTTTATGAGTAATAATCGAGTTTATCTTTTTACATTTATGGGAGTGTAACAGTAAGTAAGTAACAATTAAACCAAAGCGTTGATCTGACCGGTTACGACTTTTGTGGTTAACAACTCAATATTAAAGTATTTGAAATTATCTTAAAAAGCCGGCCATTTCCTGTTAATATCTTATTTTAGAATAAAAAACCACAATGACAGCGAAAAACAATCATTCTGCTACTGGTGAGGTTATTAATAAACAAAATTAATAAACTCAAACGCAGAAGATGGTGCTCCTCCATACCGCCCGCATCTTCCGCCGGTTTCTTTTAATTTACCCTTAACCGTCGGCCGTTTGGTCTCCCCTGCCGAGAGCTCCCATCTGGTTTTGCTTTTGTTTATTTATGAATTATGTATTTATTTATGTTAGTATATTAAATATATATTTATGTATATTTATCATTTACTTTTACATATTTATTCAGCCCAACTAGATCAGAATACTCTATGAATATCCGAAACTCGTGGTAGCTCAAATGGTTAGCGCTCGCTGTAAACGTCACCAACCCTTCAGCAACCCGGGTTCGATCCCGCACCAATGAAATTGTTAACTGCAATTTTAAGTGCTGATTTACCACATGCTCGGCGGTGAAGAGAAACATTGTGAGGAAACCTGCATGTATGCGAAATAAGAAACAAAATATTTCGATGACAGATATTAGATATTAAATAAAACAATAAAAATCCTGCTAAGTTTCTTTCGTTGTTTCATATTTAATTTAAAAAAAAAACACAATTTGAAACGTTCGATAATTTAAATTTAGTATTATATTGGTGACTAGCTGACGACATTGCCCGCGTGTAATTCATTAGGTAGTAAGTAATTGATAGAATCAGGCGTTACTTTGCGGAAAACCATCATAACAATTATAATAAAGATATTAATTTGCAACCATCCGCTTAATTAAACACAATGATGTGTCTTACCTGGATTGAAGAGCACCTCCCACCCTCCCTCAATTGCGTGCACTCCCGGCACCACTACTCCCAACACCACTATTCCAGGAAAGACACACCATCGACGATAATACGACACGTGTTTCGCCTCTACACGAGGCATCCTCAGATGACGTAGACTCTACGGCTGCTGACCGCTAAGTGAAGTTTCCGTCATTGTATTTAATTAAGCGGATGGTTGCAAATTAACATCTTTATTATAATTGTTATAATAAAAGTAGTTTAAGTTACTAATTATAACATCAGCTATCTGCTAGTGAAACTCTCGTCAAAATCGGTCCAGCCAATTCGCAGATAAGTCGAAACAAACAGAAAGACAGTCAAACATTTAAAAAAATGTTAGTCATAAAACTTTTTTATGCATTTCATCATCATCATCATCATCATTACAGCCCTTGACAAGTCCACTGCTGAACATAGGCCTCCCCCAAGTAACGCCACAAAGCACGGTCCTGAGCCACCTGCATCCATCGACTTCCTGCATGTCTTACCAGGTCGTCAATCCATTTAGTGGGGAGTCGCCATACACTACGCCTACCGGTACGAGGCTGCCACTCGAGAACCTTTCTTCCCCATCGGTTATCGGTTCTTCGAGCTATATGGCCGGCCCATAGCTACTTTAGCTTACTAATCCGTTGGGCTATGTCGGTCACTCTGGTTTTACTGCGGATATCCTCATTTCTGAGCCTATCGCGCAGAGAAACTCCGAGCATAGCCCTCTCCATAGCTCGCTGAGCGACCTTGAGCGTCCTCATACGGCCAGCAGTGAAGGACCACGTCTCAGATCCGTAAGTCATCACTGGCAACACGCTCTGGTTATACACTTTAGTTTTCAGAGATTGAGGTATACCTGACGAGAAGATGTCTCGTAATTTCCCGAATGCTGCATTTAGTAAAAAATTATTTTGACATTACAAACAGTCACTTCAATTTTATTTATTTGTGTAGCTTATAATTTATTTTATTTTATTTCATTTCACATCTTTACCATTACAAATAAAACAGAGAGGTGGGTGCACTGCTTCCTTTTAGCTGAAATAGGTAAGAGGTTCATTCACACCAACAAACATTTAGACAGTTACAAGGGTCCGGCTAGACAACTTAGTAAGAGTAAAATAGTTATGTAATGTTATGTTATGTAGACCGGGGAATCACAGAATACCAGCGTAAATTAGATGCGTAATGCTGCTGTGTTTCGTATTGTGAGTGTAGAGAACCGGAGACCCCTTTTACTGTAAACGATTATGCCATCTTAGTCCTCATGGGTGACAACGCATCTGTATATGTCTATGGCCCACAGAATCCGCTTACCATCAGGTGGAATGTGTGCCCGTTTGTCACCCGTATTCCATAAAAAATATGTAAACTTACTTTAATAATAATAATGACTTTGAAACCTATTTTATTTCTGGAAATAGTAAATTTATGCTGAACTAAGTCAAGTTAGTGAATACCAGCCGAATAGTGTCAGTATCAGAGAACCCACCACCCCTTATCAAAGCGACAGCGGGAAATGAAACGGGAAATATACAGTAACATCTTACTGACAACAAAACAATATCATAAAAAACTACGGTTGCCAACAATCTTTGAGCAGTGAAATGATTTCAAAGTTCAAATGCCTGTTATCGAAAATATTTGTGATAGATTTTAATTTTATCTAAACAAATAAAATTGAAGTGTCTGTGTCAAAATAACAACTTTTTACTAAGTTCGTATGAAAGTTTATACGGTACTTATAACAAAAAAAAATACGTGTGGCACTTGGTGACTGCCCCGGTAAAGCTATTGCATAGCATTTTTTATCAACTTATGCAATTATAATTATTATTTTTTATTTTATTTATACAGTTAAGTCTTTGATATTAAATCAAGTTACACTTTTTGAGCGTGGTGACTGATAAGAAAATAATTTTTTTTCTCTTATTGAATAAATGAGAAGTTAATATTGTTTAAAATATTTTTAATATCTTACAATACATGTAGGTTATTCAGGAATTATTATCATTGAGTTAGCAGCTAGTGTACACGCACACAAACACCGTGCCGAAGTTTGCCGAGTGCCGAAGTCTGCCGAACTAAAACGACGTTAGACGATGCACGGCTTTCAACGCCACACTCTCATGCCCGTCGGAGTGGGGAGCGTGAGGTTTTATTTCGTTACGGAATTTCTGGATTCGGTCCCCGCGCTCAAGGCCCGCGATAGAAGCTATGCAATAGCTTAAAAACAATTTTTCAAACTTTTATCTGTCCGTTTGTGTGTCTGTTTGTTCCGAATTGTCTCCGAAATGGCTTGACCGATTTTGACGGGACCTTCACTGGATAGATAGCTGATATCATAAGAAGTAACTCCGGCTACCTTTATTATAGAAAATGAGTTCGAATTCTGCACAAAAAAAATGAAATTCAATCGTAATTAATTTCACGTGGGCGATGTCGCGGGGAACAGATAGTATGTAGTTTAATCATTTAAATTGATCACCTTATATTCTCGAAAATCTTTAAATGAAATTGGTAGTTAATTTATGAAAATAAACGTATCTTGTTGCAATTGAGTTACAGTTCCGACGAAGCGAACTGAATCGTACGCTAAACGTATTCGATTGACCACTTTGCGAAATTCGAGTCGAACCTCAAGGCAATAAACGTAATTTTAGTAGACGAATAAAAATGTCAATGCGCAATGATAATTTAAAACGCTTTTTATATCAGATGACAAACAAGTACACAGTCCACCCGATGAGTGGTTGCTTTAGTACATCTATCCTGCCCTGCAGATGCGTAAACAACCTTGAAGACTGAGATGGAATGCTGAGTTACTTATCAGTAAAACGTGGTCATTCTTGGTCGAGTGAAATTGTACTACAGCCATAGCAGAGCTGTAGTGTTACTCTAACAACAATGATATTAGCATTTTATTTTTAAGCTATTTTATTACATCATTTTTTTTTTTTTTAGCATTTTTTTTTGGCCACTGCGTTAAAATTAAAGTAAGAAAAATTTTAAGAAATCTTTATTACGCCAATATTTTGCACATGTATGTGAACGGTGCAGTCGTGTTTGTAATTGAATAAGAAATGCTCAAGAATATTGTTTTTATTTCGCCGTGTAGAGGCGGCATAAGATTATCTACTACTCCATATAATCCTTGGGTTTCGTAAGAGACGTCAGATTGAATAAAACTCAAGGTTGGCAACAGCACAAATTAATATAAATTGTGTTTGCCAACCCGCCGGTCAAGCCTGTCAACTAAAGTGAGGGTAATATGGTCATCTTAAACTTTGCTGCCCTATAAAACCAAACCTAGAGGAGGACAGAGGCAATAAAAACAAAGCCATACCATAACTAATATATTAAGAAAACAATAGCAAACAAGCTTTGGCACTAATTAATACTTCAAAAATTTTTTTAAAAAAAATTAACTACATTACACAATACTAAAATCCCCAAAGATATATACTATAATTTCAACTGTCAAAGTGGCGGTTGATAAAGCAGCAGCGACCTTTTGACTCTTTATTATTTAATTGGCTGATGAAGAGCTACCGTATCACAGAACCATCTATGCAAACAAGACTATAAGGTTTTGAGTTACTCGAAGAGAGGAAGGTCAAGAGTACTCGGATACCTAGACGTGCATTTATGAAGAAGTTAATGAACCTGAAAGAAGCGAAAGAGGTATGTAAGGATCGTGACACTTGGCGATCTGTTCTCTCTGGCTACCCCGTTAGGGATTGTGCGTCAAGGTAAGTAAGTAAGTAAGTAAGAGTTATAAGACACTTTCTTATAACTCTTACTTACTTCCATAATAACCGGATGATCATATTATCCTCACGTACTATATGGAATATTTAAACCCCATGAGACAATCTATCGGGAGTTCTATGTTCAGCAGAGGACTTTTTATAGGCTGTAATGAAATATTCTTCTTACTTTTCTTACTACGGTACTTATATTATTTACTAATTTCGATAATATACAAGATATGATTATTATGAATTTTTCACCATATTGTAGCTATACATAAACAGATTTTTATCTTGATTTCCGGATTAAGTGAGGAAAGACAGTTCGGTGGATGAGGATCAATTGCTAGATGTTTTTCCGTACGTAGTGATAATATGTAATCTGTGACTGTACTGTGCCTGTATTTTAAACTAAATATTTATTTTTCGTTTGAGAGCAGCGTATGAAAATTCATGAATACATCTCATTCCGTGGGTGCCGAGGACGTACCATGTACACAACAGAAACAGATCCCTGGTCCCCGATAACTAGCGTCAATAATATAAGTTACCGAAACCCTAATTAGTTGGTATGTTTTATACGTGGTAGAGCCATGCTGCAGCTTTATTATAGTTGTAGCACGAATGGGCCGGCTCGACCGGGGAAGGACCACGCTCTCACAGAATACCATCGTAAAATAGCGGCTTAATACTGCTGTGTTTCGTATGGTGAGTGTAGATATCCGGAAATCCTTTTCAGTCAGGGGTGACAACGCATCTGCGTTTTGATTCTTAATCGAGGATAAATGTAGATGTCTATGGGCCACAGTATCCACTTACCATTAGGTGGACTGTGTGCTCATTTGTCACTACTATACCATACTATGTACTCGTATATGTGTATATGTGTATGTCATACTATAAAAAAATGTTATTCATTTTATATAAGAAACAGAACATATTTGTTAATGTATCTATTAGCTTAAACATGTGAGATACACGTTTATCCTAGTTCAGGTACCTGTTCTTGTAGATTATTTTAAATTAAGGAACTATTTGAATTACTTATACTGTTTATTAAAATAAAAATAAATTTTATAAATTATTATAATATTATAACCCGAACCGGCGACGGAAGTAGTTTCAAATGCGCAAGACGTCTCGTAAAGTGATCGCCGTACTCGTAATGGATTAAACTGCCAAACGTGTCAATTATGGCAATTACTCTTTAAGGTGAGCGGTCATATGGTCGATATTGGAGCGTACGCAGTGTAAGATTTATTACTTTTTATTTGATTTATTGCTATAGAACTGCGTTCACTTGTTAGATGAGCTGTAGTATTTTGAACAAATCTGATGATTACGTCATGCGCAAGGAACGCGCCCACGTACAGGAACACGCCACCCAATGTTGGTTACGTTTAGAGATCCCCAAAATTTAATGATAATAATTACACACTGCAGTGCGGTTAATTACGGATAAAAAATATCAGTTTTTTTTGCACATCGTTGAACGTGCACACAATACTGATTTCGATTGGGATTTAACCCCAGCTGTGCTATTTTATAACCCTGCTGAGAATCGTTTGCCGGTGGAAAACACTCCGCAACTGTATTATGATGTTTCAATGAAATATATTTTCCAGCTCAAAACCAGTTTTGACATAAAAAATAAGTTTTACACGTGGTAGAGCCACTCTTCAGTTATATTATGGTTGTAGCATTAATGGGTCGGCTCGACTGGGGTAGGACCACGCTCTCACAGAATACCAGCGTAAAATAGTAGCTTAATGCTGCTGTGTTGTGTCTGGTGAGTGTAGACTGGAGAGCCATTTTACTGGAATCAAGGCATTCCATCTTAGTCCTCAAGGGTGACAACGCATCTGCATTTTGATTCTTAATCCACGTTAAATGTAGATGTCTATGGGTCACAGCATCCACTTACCATCAGGTGGACTGTGTGCTCGATAGTCACCCTTATCCTTAAAAAAAAACGATATACGTGGCAGAGCCATGCTGTGACTATATTAA
This sequence comes from Parnassius apollo, assembly GCA_907164705.1. Taxonomy (NCBI): domain Eukaryota; kingdom Metazoa; phylum Arthropoda; class Insecta; order Lepidoptera; family Papilionidae; genus Parnassius; species Parnassius apollo. The sequence continues at coordinate 3,764,830 of CAJQZP010001207.1, read as the reverse complement.
GGTTGTAGAACGAATGTGTCGGCTGGACCGCGTAAAATTGCTGCTGTATTTTGTATGCCGAGAGTAGATAACCGGAGACAATTATTACTGGATACATTGCATTCTATCTTAGACCTCAGGGGTAACAACAAATCTGCATTTTGATTTTTAAACAAGAATAGTTGTAGATGTCTATGGACTAAAGTTACCATTAGGTGGGTTGTGTGCGTGTGCTAAAATCGGCTTATATTAATGCTGATACGTTAACAATGTAGCCTATCGTCAAACGTCAAAACTAAGCCAGCCACAATTTCCACCAGAGTTACACAATCCTACTGCTGGGCCAGCAGCCAGTGAGTGCTCAGATTGCACAGTTTTCTTTTAGTATTTAAGATTCATTTTATAAAATATTATCTGGTTTGCTAACAGGACTGAGAAGTAAGAACATTATAAAATACGGAAAATAATAAATTTAAAATATAGAGACGGCTTTGTAATCATATCGTTCGTTATACATGGGTGAGTCTAGCGCTTAAGTTTGGTTTGTATATCTCTGCGACTTCCAGAACCTATTTGACTTTTCCGGACCAGTGAGCCAGAAATAACCGTTTATTTATTGTAAATTGACTATTCATTTCACTACATACCTTCGTGAATTTAGCTTAAGTCTTATTAAATAAATGATAAAAGTCGGATGACATTATTTTTTTTAGTATTTTGAAAAGTAACAAATCATCATAATCATCACTACAGCCCTTCACAAGTCCACTTCTGACCATAGGTCTCCCCCAAGTAATGCCACAAAGCACGGTCCTGAGCCACCTGCATCCACCAACTTCCTGCATGTCTTACCAGGTCGTCACTCCATCCAGTGGGGGCGTCGCCCTACACTACGCCTACCGGTACGAGGCTGCTACTTGAGAACCTTTCTTCCCCATCGGTTATCGGTTCTTCGAGCTATATGGGCGGCCCATTGCCACTTCAGCTTACTAATCCGTTGGGCTATGTCAGTCACTCTGGTTTTACTTCGAGCATAGTGCTCCCAATAACTACCGGCATAGGTGTGACATGGACATTGAACATGATCTTTGTTTTGTCCATGTTCATCTTAAGACCCATCCGTTGGGAGACACCATTGAGGTCATTGAGCATAGTGCTAAGGTCCCCCAGCGATTCTGCCATAAGAACTATATCGTCGGCAAACCGAAGGTGAGTGATGTAATCGCCATTTATGTTAATACCGTATCCTTTCCAGTCCAGTAGCTTGAAAACGTCTTCCAACGCAGCGGTGAAGAGTGTCGGGGATATAACATCATCCTGTCTTACACCTCTCTGCAGATGGATAGGTTTCGAACTCTGGTTCTGTACTTAGATAGCCATCGTAGCCCTACTGTACAAACACTTCAGCACTTCAATATACTGACAGTCAACTTGGCACTGCTGAAGGGACTGTAGCACTGCCCAAATTTCGACGGAATCAAAGGCTTTCTCATAGTCCACATACGCCAGGCAAAGTGGCAGATTGAACTCTTCGGTCTTCTGTAAAATCTGCCGCAGGGTATGTATGTGGTCTATGGTACTGAAGCCTTTTCGGAAACCGGCTTGTTCGGGAAGCTGGAAGTCGTCGAGTCTGCTTGCGAGACGATTCGTAATGACTCTCGAAAACAGCATGTAGACGCGGCTCAGAAGGGAAATCGGTCTGTAGTTCTTCAAGAGAGCGTTGTCGCCTTTCTTAAAGCACAAGATCATCGCACTTGTTCTCCACGCCTCCGGAGTAGTGCCACCATGGTGGACGGAATTGAAGAGCTTTTGAAGGACTTCAAGTACCGGTTTTTCACCTGCTTTCAGAAGCTACGCTGTAATTCCAGCCTCGCCCGGGGCTCTGCCGTTGCTGGAGAGCCATTCTAATCTCGCTCAGACTGACGTCCGGGATATCATCGGAATAGTGTCGGATAAGACTTGCTCTTGGATCGTTACTCACACTTGCGTGTGCCTCCAACGATGATGTGTACAGCTTCTCATAGAACCTCTCAATCTCATTCAAAATCTCATGTGTCTCGGAAAGGATGCTGCCACATTCAGTGTTCAGCTTTGACAGTTGGCTCTTTCTGGCAGACAGATCTCTGGCAAAGACTTTGGAGCCCCAGTTCCGCTCGATCGCTTCTTTAATACGAGCAGTATTAAAGATGCGTAAGTCTCGCCGCGCGCATTTGGAGATCTGTCTGTTCAGTTGCCTGTATGCTGTCAAATCTGTTGACGATTGCAGCCTCATCTCCCGTCTAACAGCCATGAGATTAAGAGTGTGATCGGAGAGTTTTTGTGTTCTTCTGCGGCGGGTATTACAGAACTTAGCTCCGACCGCATGGACAGTTTCCACGAGCTTGTCATTCATATCGTCCACTGCATTGCAATCTTCTAGGCACTGAAAGCGGTTACGTAACTCGAGCTGAAATGTTTCGGGAATCTGGATTAGAGCACGAGGGGGACGGGGCGTTGACTTCATTAGATGAGACCTCTCCAACTTAACGTTTAGGTTCAGTGTGCCTCTAACCATTCGGTGATCGCTGCCAGTTTTCACCCTTGCGATCACTGAGACATCACTGAACAGTTGGCGTCTGGTTATCATTATGAAGTCAATCTCATTTTTTGTCGAACCGTCGAGGCTCGACCAGGTCCACTTCCTGTGGGGCTGCTTCTGGAAGAAAGATATCATCATAAAGAGTCCCCATTTCTTCATAAAGTCAGCCAGCTGCTGGCCCCTTCGGTTCCGTTGCTCTACTCCAAATTTCCCTAACTTCAGCTCACCGTTTTCTCTTGTGCCTAGTTTTGCGTTGAAGTCTCCCATCAACACCGTGTAGTGGGTTTTGGAGGAATGCATGGCTCTGGAAATTTCCTCCACCTCCTCATCGGGATGTGCCGAGGTTGGTGCGTAAACCTGTATGACCTTCAGCGAATACCGTTTGGTGATTCTGAGTATCAGGTACGCGACCCTCGTCGACGCACTCCCAATCTTTACAACGTTATTGACGAGAGACTTGTGGACGATAAATCCGATACCTCCTTGGGACAGATGGTCGCCCTCCCGGTGATAGAACAAGTTGCCGGACTCGAGGATTACCGTGTCCTCCCCCTCTCTTCGGACCTCGGATAATCCAATAATATGCCAGCACAACTTGTCTACCTCTTCTTCCAGCTCCAGTATCTTCTCATCAGTCCTCAGGGTGCGTGCGTTATATGTTGCCAGGTCGAGTCGTCGTAGGTGGCAACCGAACCTCCACCGGAAAATCTTAGCACCCCCTACCCCGCCGTTACCAATTACCATGGTCGCCACCGTAGCGGGAGCAAGGGTAAGCTAGGAATAGCGGGGCCGCCGGGAACTGGGGGCCGTTTGTTTGCGTCGTTATTCATGGGTGGATATTTGCCATAGTTGCCACGCTTGGCGAGCGGGTTTGCTACCGCAGTTTTTTTTATTATATCACTGTTGTTATCAGGAAGATGCTGCTGCCCATCTCCTGCCTGTCTCCCTCTGTCGCCTCTTACGACACCCACGGGAAGATATGGGGTAGTGGATATTCTCAACCGCCTCTACACGGCAACAAATAAAATCTATTTAAATATTATTTACATGTATTTTATTTTTGTAACATTATTAACTTAAATTTACGATAATATGACACAAGTAGGCAGATCACCTGAAGCTACTGCGTGCGTCACGTCCAATTCCGGCAGATTACAAATTCCTTAGGATCAGTTCACTCATTTTTATTTATTCTTTATTGTACACACTATAAGATCACCTCATTTTTAAATATATTAAAAAGTTGTACAATGGCGAGTTTAACTCTAAGAGTTCTATTCCAACAAACCCTTTGGAAAAAAGAAATAGTTTTATATGTAATGCAAGTAGATAGCAGCGTGCGTACTTAATAAATAACAAAATCACTACTCAATAGAAATTAGATATAATAAAATATTTTCAACAATACAATAATACTTTTTATAGAATATTTATAATAATTTATAATAATAATATTTATAAATTATATTTTTTATAGAATAAGGGTTACAAACGAGCACACAAGTCCATCTGATGGTAAGACATACCCGTGGCCCATAGACATCTATCCTCGATCAAAAATCAATTTTTTTAAACCTTTTGTCAAAATATGCCGTGATTACGATGAGATTAAACGTAGTAACGTACATCTAGATATATTCGATAGTAGCCTTGTTAGATTTAAAAGAAATTTACGTGTTTCTCTCAATATTTAATGTACTTTTCATCTAGTTTGTTGTTTATTAGTTTATCTGTTTCCCTTGGTGTCTCGATGGCCTTCGACAGAGTTTGGCACGCTAGCCTTTTGGGTAAGCTTACAGCGTACGGCTTATCCCTTGATCTGATTGAATGGGTAAAGGGCTTTCTGAGTGAACGATCTCTCCGCTCGTCGTGGATGGCTGCTCATAAGATCCTGTGGCGACAGACTCCGGTGTTCCTCAAGAGTCCGTTCTCAACACAACTCTCTTCTTGCTGCATATTAATGATCTGCTTATGCCCGGTATCTATGAGTATGCAGATGATAGCACAGTTGTGGTGAGATACCAACCAAGTGCCCGAGCCGAGCGGATCAGATCCAGTCCGAAAGAGAATCTATGGTTGAGCGCGTGAATATAACACTACAGGCAGTCTCCGAATGGAGCGATGCCAATCTTGTGAAATTCAACGCCTCCAAAATACAGGCGTGTCTTTTCACCGCTAAAACGAGCCCGCTAACCCTGGCTCCTACTTTCCGGAATGTGTCCTTGGATTTGATCTTGGGTACACTGACCGCCTTCAGTTGTTAGGGGTTGAATTTTCTCCCATCCTCAATTATTGGCGGTTCATTGAGTCCAGAGCCAGAGCAGCCACAAGAAAACTTGGTGTTCTTGCAAGGGTGCGGCGGTGCTTCACGTCGGGGCAGCGTATTACCTTATATAAAGCGCAAGTCCGGCCGTGCAAGGAGTACTGCTGTCACATATGGGCTGTGCTGCAAAATGCCACCTGGCAGCATAGAACTCAGTAGAGAGACTTGCTAAGAGGCTCACTGGTGACCTTGATTTGGTTGCTAGCAACCTTGTCAGCCTCGAACACAGGTGCACAGTAGCCAGCCTCTCGATATTCTACGCTACGCTCCAATTCCTCTTTCTTCTTTCCACCATCGGACGACTAGGCGGTCGGCGGGTTTTCACTCCTTTGTTGTAGATATTCCACCAACCAGAGAACCAAAAGGTTTGCTTCGACTTTTTTAATACGTACATCAAAGGAGTGGAATAATTTGCCGACGTCTATCTTTCCGTCCGAATACAATCTAGGCGTATTCAAGGCAAGAGTAAATAGGCTTTTGTTTCGCTAAGTCAGTGCGATTTACAATCTAAGGCTTCATCACCACTTACCACCAGGTGGGATTGTGGTCAAGCACTGGCTTATAATAAGTAAAAAAGAGAGCAAAATCCTTCCCCGTCCGAGCCAAAGCATTCGTGATACAATTATAATATAGCTGCAGTGTAGCACAACCACTAATAAAACTTACTCGCCTACTTACCTCTGGAAGAAAAGACATATACTCGTATTTAATAATATAGGCTTTTGGATACTGCTATTTATTTTTTCATTTGAAATTCGTTGCACAAAAAATGTACAAGGGCGTTTTCTATCCGTAAAAGTAAGTAACTACTTTAGAGGTGCAATAATTTTAGTAAATGAAAAAAATCTGAAACGGTCGACGCCATCCTCGGAAATTCCCGATTATTTTCGAGCGCAACGCTCGAAAATCTATTAAATTTTTGAGCTCCAAATGATTAATTGAGATGTTTAAAGGGTTATAACTTTTGAATGCATTTTTCGATTTCGACTCGCTTGACGGCATTTGTTGCAGTTTTTTAAGTACGAAAGTTGTTTATAAAGTTTTGAGCCAACGGATCGAAAAATTTAAAAGTTATCTAAAAAAAAACTATTGTTTAAAAACTTTTAAATGGCAATAATTTTTGCCTTGTGGCATTCGACGCAGTTTTTTTAGTGCAAAAAAGTGCTTCTGATGTCTGGAATTGATTAATCAAATATATTGAAAGCTTTTTAGAAAAAACTTGAAATTTTCTTGGTTTTTATTTTTTGAAAGCCGTTGAAACGGCTCGACGGACTTGAACGACTCTGACGTGATAATCTAATCAGTTCGCAGTCTCAATGAACGCCGTGTCGCCGTTGATTCGTTCTAAAATTTTAACAAACAAAATTTTATTTATATACATACATACATGTGTGTATGTATATATGCACGCACACACACGGCCGGACGCCCAGTCGTAGCATATGTCTAAAAGTTGATCAAGATACAGTAAAAAATTCCTCAAATTTATCTTAATCAATTTAAAATAGAAGGTTTATTACTTATTTTGTACAACGAACTCGTTTGCAAACAATGTCTTTCGTGTGCTTTTGTCAACTTGGCGAATCATAATAGTACACCATGTTTTCTAATAACAGTAGCTAAACCTAAAAGCCCTCTGACGTTAAACAACTTCCCGTATTCGTATAAGAGCTCTGTAAGATATAAGAGGTTTTTAAAAGTACACACATTTAGAACAGCTCGTTGAGAGTTCATATAGCTGCAATAAGGCATTAAACACGTATGTTTTCGTTTAATCACGTTATATTTTCACGTTATATATCATAATGTATTATACCATAATATAACGTTATACTGCATGACCTTTTTTACCGGTTGGAAATAAAATAGGGTGTTACATGTGAACGGAGAATATACCAAAATTTTGAAAAAAAAAAATTAATCTTGCGAAGTAACAAGGTTAAAGATGCTTACTAAACTTGTTTTATTGCCGTTCGTAGAGTAGGGTGGATATAAGTTGAATTTCGATAGATTATAATTAATTAATTTATTTAATTCAAAACCTTTATTTTTATATTCTGAAAAATATCAGTGCCATAGGCTTCTACTTCGTTCACATGTTACACCCCACTTTTTTCCAGACGGTAAAAAGGTCACCCATTACATCATAATATAACGTTATTATTTATAACATGACAACGTTAGCTAATCATTTATAACGTTATCACGTTATATTTTCAGATTCTTTTTATAAAACAAATGCAGTCCATGCACAACTGCAGCCAATTTCTTACAGATGCTATAGGTGCGTTGTCACCCTTGAAGACTAAGATGAAAAGCCTCGCGTCCTGTAATTATACTGGCCCTCTTTACCCTTTATGCTGTAACATAGCGTAGACTTTATGCCGTAATATAGCATAGCCTTTATGCCGTATGCCCTTCCCGGGTCGAGACGACCTACTCGTGCTACAACTATACTACGTATATAGCTGTAGCGTGTCTCTACCGCTTATAACATATGGTGGATTCCTATAAAGACCCATAAATTATATGGTGTCATAAGAGTCAACTAGGGTTTGAAAGATTTTGTGGTTTTGGATAGTACGATCGGTATTTTGCCTGCCAATTGACGCGTTGGAGCAAATTCTTAATGCTCTGGAACAAATACTTGTTAAGCAGCGGATTAATCATCTAATAATCAGAAGAAATCTTTTCTACCTATATATTCCACTAACTCCCCGGCTGCTTCAAATTCAAAGGATATAAATTTTTACCAAAAAATATATTATGTTGAAACCAATCACGAAAATACCTACTATTTTATATCAGATGCTTTATTACAAGATAACTTTTTGTGAGTTAGATTTTCCACTACATTAGGAATCATTGGCGAAAAAATTCCGATTTTATGTCTCATTGAGTTTTTGTACATTGTACTGAAAAAGAAGTTATTTATTGTTACTGAAAATAAAGTACTTTTAAATATGACAGCTCGCAAGCGCTGTGGGTGGACGTTTGAGTTCGAATTCCGCACCGCAGTATTTGTATAAATAATTGTTCCCGGTCTGGATGTTGGTCCTTGTATAATTTATATATGAAAAACGCCTCCACGATACAGAAGAAAATTTTAATAGGGTTTTTACTTTTAAAAGAAAAAATAGAACATTAATCATTTAGTGTGGTGTTTTTTATTGAATGAGGGTGACAAACGAGCACACATCCTGATGGTAAGTGGATGCTGTGGCCCATAAACATTTACATTTATCCTCGATTAAGAATCAAAACCCAGATGCGTTGTCTCCCCTGAGGACTAAGATGGAATGCCTCGTTTCCAGTAAAAAAAGGGTTTCCGTATCTCTACACTCACCATACGAAACACAGCAGCACTAAGTTGCTATTTTACGCTGGTATTCTATGAGAACGTGGTCTTTCCTTGATCGAGCTGACCCATTCGTGCTACAACCATAATATAGCTGCCTGTTAATATTTATTCGTACGTGCTAGTGGATATGTATGACACATGATCATATAAGTATGTACTTTCTTATCGCCGTCAACTTAAGAGACTACCTATTCATCAGCGCTGTATTCTAAGTACACTCACTACTATTTTTGATTATCTTGACGTTTTTTTATCTTCCTTCTTATTAATAACCGTTCTATTCTCACCTTTTTCTATTCTATTTCAGTGCCGCTTTTGTACTACTGACAATGAACTAAATCCTTCTTTGTCCAATATAGTCTTCTTTGGAACACCCTTCCGAAATCTGGACGTCCAAAAACCGAATAGAATATCAAATTGTTGGCTTAAAAAAAAGACAAATAAGTAACCGCAGGATCGCCACGGAGTTTCTTTTCACCGTTTCGCAAACGAAATGTTAATTTCTTACGTTGAAAAATTAAGAATTTTTATTTCATTTCACTCTGTTATCAGCCATATGAAAAAAGGCAAGCGTAAGCCAGTTCTGCAGCTTTTACGACGAAAGATGTGTTGAAGGAACCATCATCCACCATCAAAATCGTGGCGCCTTATTAAAGAAAACACCTACACGAGGGCAAACACGTAGACAAGCAGTGCGTAGACAGTACAGAAATTAGAAGTTTAGCATGAAAAGCTTAACTTCCGACCACAAGTGTCTGTAAAATATAATTACTGAGACGACATTCTAACCTGTCTAAATGTGCTCATACTTTTATCGTCAAGATCGGTTATGATAGCTTCTTGCGTGATCATGACCAGTTGAAGTAGTAGGACTTTAGGTGCCAAAAATGTTGCTGTAGCCGAAATTGATAACCGTATACCTGCAGTGTAAGAATATCCACTACTCCATATCGTTCCGTGGATATCGTAAGAGGCGACAATGGGTTACAAGCAAGGAGATGGGCAGCAGCAAATTCCTAGTTGCAACTCAAATTAAAAAAAAATCTGTGGCTGCCAATCCGCCTTACAAACGTGGCAACTCTGCAAAAATCCCCTCTATGAGGCTATCTATGTGGGAGGCCTATGATCAGCAGTTGACTTTTATAGGCTTTGTGGAGTGGAGGAGCCGAAAGCGGCTAGGAAAGTCGTAGTAGCAGTAGTAATATCAGGTGGGCTGTGTGCCTCTGTGTTCGTTGATCACCATCAATGCTTTAAAACTGCTACAGGATAAACAATTTCTTCTTTTATTAATTCTGAACGAGTGTATAATATAAGAAATTATTTAATTCAGTATTTATTGTTATAAAATTTATACGTGGTAGAGCCATGCTGCAGTTATATTGGTAGTATGGTTGTATTACGAATGGGTCGCCTCGACCGGGGAAGGACCACGCTCTCACAGAATACCAGCGTAAATTAGTAGTTTAATGCTGCTGTGTTTCGTATGGTGAGTGTAGAGAACCGGAGACCCTTTTTGCTGGAACCGAGACATTCCATCTTAGTCCTCACGGCTGACAACGCATCTGCATTTTGATTCCTAATCGAGGATAGATGTAGATGTTTATGGGCCACAGCAACCACCATCAGGTTCAGGACTATTTGCTAGTTTGTGTGTAGTTGTGTGTATAGAAAAATGACAAATATTTACCGTGGTACAAGGAAGTAGGACCCCTATTCTAGGCCCTATTCTAAAAAAAAACTACATAAACATAGGGTGATGATGAATAAAAAATACTATAAAATTGAAAATATTTCTGCTTCAAAACCTTTTAAACACTTCAAGTTGACGCAAGGCAGATTTGAATCTCGAACGTGCCGCCAGGGGCGATCTCTTATAACGAAATTTTCAGAGCTACGCCTTTTTGTAAATTTCCGGTTATTTTCCGTCACGTTTTCTATATTTTAATAGATATATATCTTCTTCTTAATCATCAGCCCGTAAAATATTCTACAGAATATTTGCTTTAATCATAACGCTCAGCAGGTGAAAAAGGGTAAAAAAAACTAGTGCCTTATTATTATCAAACAAATAAAAAAATTAGAGTAAAGAAAAGGAAAACGTCGATTGTAATATTATGTGCATGCAATGTGCTACGATGAAGTGGTGGAAGGGACCATCTCAGCATAAGCCGCGAGCTTGCAGCGCTGATTTTCAGACGGCCCCGAACAAGTTCGGACGGTCAAACTTTATGCGAGCGAGTATTTTTTTTTCTTTCTTAAATCTGTATTCAATATTTCAATACCTCATGTGAGATGTGCCGTAGACGGTAGTATGCAGTGTCTCAACGTTTTACTAAAAAGTTTATGATAAATATATATATATTATTTTTTATTTATATATATATATATATATATATATATATATATATATATATATATATATATATGAGTATATGTAAATACTCAGTAATAATGATTACTGATGTATGATTAGAAATACTAAATAGTTCATTCTTAAATAAAGCACGATCAATTATTTATAACCCCTTCTGTTCGTATAGTAAAAATTTCTTTAAGTGTATTTTGAAATTCCCTAATGTCTTGAGTACGTAGTGGTGGAGGTATCCATATTATTCCAGCAGTGGGTGGCTGTATATTTGTAACTTCCTCTGAAGGCCGAGGTACTATGTCAAGGGACACTTAATATGCAAGAGGAAACAAACGCGTGAGATACTTATTGTGTAAATAATAATAATTTCATCCGGACCGAAATTCATTCACAGTGGCCAGCTTTAACAAAGAATAGCCATCTGGGCAGGTCTGGATTCAAGTACTCAAGTGTATGCGGAAACACAGGTGCACTCCCTATTCCCTAAATCTCAAAGTCTGATAGGACCGACATGACTGGAGACAAATCAGGTGCACGATGGAGCTGCTACTGAGAATTTATTGACAGAAAAACCCAATAAATGATTTTGGCCCGACCAGGAATTCGAACCCTGGATCTCAGGTTCAGCAATCGCGTTTACCACCACTATATCAACGAGGCAGCCACTGTTGACTGGTTATTTACGCTTGCAGTTCACGTGATGGTTATGCCGCGATCTACTGGAAGTTATAAAATTTTGCAGGCATTTTCAATAGTCGCCTCATACGATACCCACGGGTAGAAATGGATAATAGGTTATTTTTCACTTAGCCTATCTTTCTCATTTAGTCAAACGCAGATTATTTCGAGATCTTATCAGGAGCGGCTGTCGTCTGTCTGTCGCATCTCTTACGACAACCATGGGAAGAAGTAGTGGATATCCTTACACTGAATATATTATCGAAATTTTAATTGAGGTATGGTATACTATTGATACATATTATGCGTAAACTACAATATTTGGAAACGTCGTCCGTCTGTCTGTCCGAATGCGCACCACACACCACACCACTCAGAACCACAAAATCGGGGAACTGAATTGGACAGTAATATCACTATGGTGTCACGCAGAAGTTTCGAACCATTAGAGTTAATATTTATATTCACGCTATCTATCGTAGGATGTGGGCAGCAGGCCTAATTGTCTAATTATATTAAGTATAATAATAACGTAGAAACTTCTGTATAAATATTAAAGTGGAGACTTCAACACAATGTATGCAAAGAGTCAGGTAGTACATTTCTTTTATTTATATATAATATATCTTGATGATTTCTTAATTTACGTGAACACTACACATTGAATAAAACTATTTATTCAGATTTTATCGTGTTTAATTAACTTATTTTTTATTCTCGACGTTTCTTGTGCCCGTGACCCCTAGTCACGGGGGGGGGGGGGCCTGTAATGTTTGACGTCCCAATATCATAGTTAGGCCGGCTACCTTCCGTTGTTCAATATACTCAAATATATACGACCTGTCTACCATCAGCTTATGAATATATTCAAATAAATAGTTTTATTCAATATAATGTATCTTTTTATATGCCTGATGACTAGAATCACTGTAGATTAAAACAGTGAATAAAAATTCTATGCGATAAAGTCGCACACAACTAGTATCCATTTCCCATTACACCTTATCAAAAACCCACTGCTGTACATAGGCCCCTCCCCCATAGATTGCCTTATAGTTCCTAAAATTCGCCATAGTCGCTACGCTTTCAAGCGGATTGCGTGATTTGAACTATGGAAACGTGGCGGCGCCACCACCACACGGCCAGCTACAAGCACTACACAGCTAGTTGTATACTATTGTAAAATATAACACTCTTATTTTATTTTAGTATGATGTACTGGTGAAGTTAGGTAAAAAGGTAAAGAAGTACATTTCATTTATTTTTCAAGACAAGTAGGCAGTGTTTATTCAATTAAGAGTTTCTAGAATTTCATTATTTACTTTTTATTTGCGGTTTGCATCGCCGGTCGTTATGATATTGCAAAGGAGTGTAATAATTTTCCAGCATCTGTCTGTCCCTCCAATTACAATGTGGGTGTCTTCACTTCAAGGCAAGAGTAAGTACCATCTCTCATAGAATACGAGCGTAAAATCGCAGCGTAATACTGTTGTGTTTCGTATGATGAGTGTAGAGAACCGGAGACCCTTTCTACTAGAATCGATGCATTACTTCTTAGTCCTCAGGGGTGACAACGCATTTGCATTTTGATTCTTAATTGAGGATAAATGTGGATGTCTATGGTTCCCGGCATCCACATATTTTTATTAGCAACCACAGTCTTTTTTATTAGACAATGGGAGACGCTACGTCCGTCTCCTGGTGCGCTGGATAGTGGATATTCATAGTGTGTATATGCTGACTGCGTGTTCCCGACATATTATTATAATCTCAGACACGCTTATTTTCCTCACGATGTTTTCATTTACTTCTGAGCACGTTGTAAGTCGCTTCTTGTTGTAGGGAAGTTTTGCCTAAACGTCATACTTGGCAGGAGAATTGACGATCGCTGTACTAGACGTCTCGCAACTTCCCTGTCGCCAGCCTTGATATTTTAGGCCTATATCGAAAACCATCAGATCTTTTAGGCATTTTCCATAGTTGCCTCTTGCAACACCCACGGTATGAGTCGGTCTACACTTCGTCTACCGGTACGAGGCTGCCACTCGAGAACCTTTTTTACCCATCGGTTATCGGTTCTTCAAGCTATACGGCCGGCCCATTGCCACTTCAGCTTACTAATCCTATGGACTATGTCGGTCACTCTGGTTCTACTATAGATATCCTCATTTACTGCTGGCCATATGAGGACGCTCAAGGTCGCATAGCGAGCTATGGAGAGAGCTACGCTCGGGGTTTCTCTGCGTAATAAACTTAGAAATGTAGACAAATATTTGTATAATAATGTCCTCCAGACCGAATTTCAGCCACGGCGGCATGCCTCAACGGAGGCTAGCCATCGGCGCAGGACAGGATTATAGTGCCCAAGTGTATGCACAAGCACAGGTGCATTATCTATTCCCTCACTCTCATAATCCGATGGGACGATAAACGAGACGACCGGAGAGAGATCAGGCGCAGGACCAACGGCTTTACGTGCTTTCCGAGGCACGGGGGTGAGACACCGCCAACTTCCTGACTCCAGGCAACTACTGAGAATTTCTTGACGGAAAAACTCAATAATTAATTAAATCTTCAAATCAATAAAAAATTTAAAAAAAAATTTTGGCCTGACCCAGGATTCGAACCCAGGACCTCATGATCAGCAGTCGCACTACTGCAACCACTAGACCAACGATTCGTTGAATGAAATTCTCAGTAGTTGCCTGGAGTCAGGAAGTTGGCGATGTCTCACCCTCGTGCCTCGGAAAGCACGTAAAGCCGTTGGTCCTGCGCCTGATCTCTCTCCGGTCGTCTCGTTTATCGTTCCATCGGATTATGAGAGTGAGGGAATAGAGTCAAATATTTGTATATAAATACAATATACAGTGTACAATATGCAATATTAAATATACAATGAGTCTGTAATTTAAGTTTTACATAACTATATTAAGACGACACATCGAAAGGGCTATCGCCTTACTGGTCCGAGTGAATACATAATTTCTATAAAAACTTGAAGAAACGCCGTCATAAGGTCTAAAATTGCGTAGCGCCCGCGACGATTAAAAGCGCTTAGAAATTGTCAGAATCCTAAATTTTTTTTTTAAATTATTGATTTAAGTAATCAAAATAATAAACAAGTAAATTATGAATATTGATGTTATGAATACATTTGAGTGATTCCCAAGCATATAGATTAAGTAATTTCGTTGTAATTTCAACTATAGTGATTTTTAGAGGTGTTTTCGCAAATAATTATGATCGAGTCAAAATTATATAATTGTGTTATTGAACAATCAAATTCAGATAAAGACATGAATTTACCTATATCAAAATTCCACTTTCCTTAGTGGTGTCATAGTCTTATACTATTCGATGAAAGCAGGTGCATTTTTTCACGGTGTCGCCTTAAGACATCTGAGTCTGAACTAGACAAATACTATTTGTCTGTATTTTAGAACTAAGCGCTCTGCCTATACACAAGTAACAAAAAAAAGACGTGTGGCACTCGGGGACTGCCGCGGTAAAGCTGTTGCATAGCATTTTTTATCAACTTATGCAATTATAATTAATTATTTATTTTATTTATGCAGTTAAGTCTTTGATATTAAATCAAGTTACACTTTTTGAGCGTGGTGACCGATAAGAAAACAATTTTTTCTCTTATTGTATAATGAGAAGTTAATATTGTTTAAAATATTTTTAATATCTTACAATACATGTAGGTTATTCAGGAATTTTTATCATTCAGTTAGCAGCTAGTGTACACGCATACGACTAGTCGCACGCACACAAACACCGTGCCGAAGTCTGCTGAGTGCCGAAGTCTGCCGAACTGAAACGACGTTAGACGATGCACGGCTTTCAACGCCACACCTCTGTGCCCCTCGGAGTGGGGAGCGTGAGGTTTTTTTCGTTACGGAATTTCTGGATTCGGTTCCCGCGCTCAAGGCCCGCGATAGAAGATATGCAATAGCTTAATATGAATAACTATTTATAATTACATAATATTTAAACATTATTATATTACATATAATTTTCTGAGTCATGATGCATGGGTGGTGGTAGATTTTACGCCGCTACCATACGGCGAGGAGCCGAGTCTATTTTTTTCAGCTTTGTCGCTCGTTTAGCACCACGTGAGAGTGAGTGAGAGTGACAAAGCAAATTTATATGGCAGATGTGAACGGCCGAGTCGGGAAGGGACGCCCTAGAAAAAAGTTTATCGACCAAATTGGCAATATTTTGAAAAGGGGCCACGTTAGAAGTACCCTTAACCGACGAGCATATATGCGTAGATATATGGATGTAAAGGAGGCGAAAGAGGTATGTCAGAATCGTGCCAAATGGAAGTCCGTAGTCTCTGCCTACCCCTCTGGGTGATAGGCGTGAGTGTTTTTATGTTTTTTTTACATATAATTTGATTGTTTATAATCATCAGTCGTGTAGTCAGGGAATACTAGACCCAATATATTACATCCAGCGGCGATAAGTTGAGATGTCACGTATTGTGATCCCAACCCTCCAGCCGAGTTAAGCGTTTGACAAGTCCTCCAAACAGAAGCGGTCAACCTAAACTAATTATAACTATCTTATCCATTAACAAGCCAGTTGATTGCTTTGGGTGTCACATCACATAATAGTGCCCACATTTATGTTTTAACATACAAAACATTTAAACTTTTTTAAAGTAGATACTTTGTTACATATAAGTCTATGAATCACATTAAATTAAAAAGTCACGAAGGAGAATGTGTTTATTTTTATTTTCGCATATAAAGCAGTGCTCCTAGGTAGAAATAAAGTTCTAAATCTAGTTATTTTCGGTGCAAAATTAGTTATGCGGATAAAAAATCCTTTAACGCAGAAAATCTGTTTTCGAGATTATAACCAGAATATATATACATTGTTTCAGAAAACAATAAATTATTTTTATTTAAAGATGATTATGTAATATTTGCCACCTTTTGTCCCGTGCGTGTTGTAAAAAGGGAATATAGGAAATAACAGAAAAAAATTATTTTATGGCTTCCGGCAAATCAGTTTAACTACCCGCTTGTGTCAGTCGCCATCTGACAGTGGCATCAGTGAACCCATCACTTTAATTCGTCCCGTGGGTGTCGTTATGTTTGCATCGTATGGGGAATGCCACGAACAGAAACAGAAACAGAAACTTTTTTATTCAATATAGATTATAAGTTCTACTTATTGAAAGTATTAAAAAAAAACTTCTATCCTAGGAAGAACTAATAAAAATCCCAGCGTAAATTATTTTTTGAAAAAAAAAAACAGCTTACAGTCATAAATCTTAACAACAGAAAATAAATTAGAAATTGCTTGATAGCGATCACCTCATTCCCAGGGGTTATTATCATCAAGGAATTCATTGATTAAAACTATTTTTATGGATTTTATCGCGTTTATTTTACTATTATTTTTAATTCCCGACGTTTCGGGCGCTTTCCAGCACCCATGGTCACGGGGGACTGAGATGACTGACGTCCCGATGTCATTGTTAAACCCGGAGTACCTTCAGCTTTTTTAATTATTGTTTATGGTCCGATCTATGCAAAATGAACTGACTATGTCCTGAGGTCTCGCAGTGGTATGCTTGGGTTTAGTTTTAATTTTATTGATTATAGGATCCCAAGCAGGTGGTATACCCAGCCTCCTTCTCTGTTGAAATTAGGATGTTTTTTTAATTTCAATATCCTCACGTATCATCCTTGGTAGGAATCGGTGTTCTTTCGCGAGGATTTGTAACCAAATTAAGTGTGTGTAATAAAATTAAAACTGAACCTAAGCATACCACTGCAAGACCTCAGGACATAGTCAGTTCATTTTGCATAGATCGGACCATAAACAATAATTAAAAAAGCTGAAGGTACTCCGGGTTTAACAATGACATCGGGACGTCAGTCATCTCAGTCCCCCGTGACCATGGGTGCTGGAAAGCGCCGGAAACGTCGGGAATTAAAAATAATAGTAAAATAAACGCGATAAAATCCGTAAAAATAGTTTTAATCAATGTGTAGTGTTCGCGTAAATATAAGAAATCATTATCAAGGAATTCCTTAATATTATACTAATCCTTTTTATAAAAAACTTTGTTTAATCAAGTTTTTGTACTTTATATTATACGCGGTGGAGCCATGCTGCAACTATATTATGGTTGTAGCACGAATGTATCTGCTCAACCGAGGAAGGACCACGCTGTCACAAAATACCAGCGTAAAACAGTAGCTTAATGCTACTGTGTGTCGTATGGTGAATCGGAGAACCTTTTAACTGAAAACGAGGCAGTCCATCTTAGTTTTCAAAGGCGACAATGCATCTACATTTTGATTCTTAATTGAGGATAAATGTAGACGTCTATGGACTATAACACCCACTTACCATTAGGTGGACTGTATGTTTGTTTATCACCCTTATTCAATATTAAATAAAAACTTTGCGGAGATGAAATTTTGTATAGTAAAGTAAAGTAAAGTTACAGCCTATATACGTCCCACTTCTGGGCACAGGCCTCTCCTCATTTCTGAGAGGGTTTTAGAGCAAGGAAGTGTCCGCTGCGCTGCCCCAATACGTGTTGGCGAACTTCACATGTCTTCAAATTTTTTTTCTTATTTCTCGGACATGCAGGTTTCCTCACGATGTTTTCCTTCACCGCCGAGCACGTGGTAAATCAGCACTTAAAATTGCAATTAACAATTTCATTGGTGCCGGCGGGGATCGAACCCGGTTTGCTCGCGTACTGTGAAATTTACAGCGAGCGCTAACCATCTGAGCTACCACGGCTCTTTACGGAAATTTTGTATATTTTTCATAATATAAGTAAACCGTTAAGTAAAGCCATAAATTAGTCATAGTTTTCAAAAGATGTTAGTTTTCATCTCGTGTACCGTTACAGCCTATTACAGCCGACTGCTAAACATAGGCCTTGGCAAGCGGGTAACCGCAGATTTTTTAAGGAAGAAGAGTTTTTTTAAGGAAGATAAGGAAGACGCTGCTGGCCATCTCCAGGTTTGTTTCTTTCTGTCGCCTCTTACGACACCCACGGGGTCATATGGGGTGGTGAATATTCATACACCACTTTTATACGGTACATCTCACACACACTCTCCCACAGTCGAGCGTGTGCCTGCTGTACTACCATATGTCAGAGGTGTCACAGACAAGATTGGCTATATCTTGAAGCGAGCTTCTATTAGAACATTCTACAAGCCGCCGAAGAAGATTAGTCAGTTCCTACCATCCGTCAAGTGTCATATTCCTCTACAAGATGCAGGAGTGTACAAGCTTGATTGTGAATGTGGTCTCTCTTATATAGGACAAACAAAAAGATCAATTAGAACCCGCGTAAAAGAACATATAGCTGATGTGAATCATCAACGTTGCGGGAAGTCTGCAGTTTGTGATCATATCCTGGACGGCCCCAACCATTACATCAGATTTGATAAACCACAAATCCTCGCGAAAGAACACCGATTCCTACCAAGGATGATACGTGAGGCTATTGAAATTAAAAAACATCCTAATTTCAATAGAGAAGGAGGCTGGGTACTACCACCTGCTTGGGATCCTATAATCAATAAAATTAAAACTAAACCCAAGCATACCACTGCAAGACCTCAAGACATAGTCAGTTCATTTTGCATAGATCGGACCATAAACAATAATTAAAAAAGCTGAAGGTACTCCGGGTTTAACAATGACATCGGGACGTCAGTCATCTCAGTCCCCCGTGACCATGGGTGCTGGAAAGCGCCCGAAACGTCGGGAATTAAAAATAAAAGTAATTAAAAGCAAAAATAAACGCGATAAAATCCGTAAAAGTAGTTTTAATCACGGTACATCTCGTTAAAATAAACAGACCGACGACGTGGAGCTGCTTGAAAGATACGAGAGAGAGATTTGATAGCTAATCCGTTTGCCAAGCGAGACGATTTTGACAAATCCTCTTTAAAAACGGAAGACATCTATAAAACGCGGGGATTTACCGATACCTCTTTGATTGCAGGCGGACTTACGATCTCACATCTCAGTGATATTAGACATACATTCGAAGCACTGATATAGAGCTTTAAAGTGTGTTTAATTTTTTTTTTATTTCGTTCATCGATAAGATGCAACTCGAAGGCACCAGAAAATAATAGTGGTGCGGCGTGGAAAAGCAGGTGGGAGACGGAATTTCCTCCAGCCAAACCTAAACTAACGAAACACAAAACGTATGCGTTGGCGCAACCAGATACAAAACTGTTTTTATTTTCATCTTTCACAACCCATTCGTCGACGGTAAGGCTTGACGCCATTGCCGTCACATATAATGAGCAGTTAATAGAGAGTAAAACTCATTTACATCCAAATGTTATATTTTATAATATTGATCAGAACACATCAAATGCAAGCATTCATCATTGGGCAAAAATATGTAAGATTGTGGAACTTGCCCAGACAGACTCCTAGGCATGTTGAGGTCATGCCTCCTCTAGGAACTTTAGGCAGGAGACCGCCACATTGCTCAAAGGCGTGTTGACAGACTTCACGTGTCCTCGAAATAGTTGTAATTCCTCAAACATAGGTACGAGACGACGTTATATATTATATATACGTTGTTGTTTACGTTATATATACGTTGATATACTAAGGGTATGTTCCAAAATAGAACCCAGTGTACTGTCCAATACAAATGACGTCATGAAACGACGCTATACTGGTGATTCGTTCCAAAACATAGGATAGTGTACGACGTCATACATTTGCGCCATTTTGGAAAAGTGTTGGCGATTATTTTATCATTTTGTGCTCCAAAAATCATTATATCATCCTAATGGAGATACCAGCAATTATTCTATAATTTTTTGTATTTGAATAAATAAGAACAAATTCTGGCATGCTTCATTCGGCGCACACACAATTAAAAATTGTTTTATTATGGCCGGATATCCAACACAATATGACGGCGGCACGCCAGTACAATATAGTGTCAATTGATGACGTCATTTGTATTCGGCATTTGTATTCGGTATTTGTACTGAAAACGTTTCGGAACATACCCTAATACTCAGCACTGCAATTAACGATTTTATTGATGACGGTAGGGATGGAACTCAGTTTGCTCGCATTCTATGGCATTTGAACGAGACCGGTTCTGATTAGTTATAGTACATATTTGGCCATGTACTTTCGGCAATTAGCAATTCATCTCGAAATCTTGTCCCTTGGTGTCGTAAAAAGTGAATATGGGGAACTCAGAAAGAACTCGTAGATCGTCGAAAGATATATACCATCTCTTTTACACCGTTCGTAAAATACTACACATGCATCGGGAGCATCATTAAAGTTGCGACATATGTGGTACTTCCAATCCCCCAGGTAAGGCAAAGCAAATTCTTCTGAACGGTTGAGTCCTACGTCTAGCAATGGATTTTTAGACGCTGTTAAAGAAAGAAAGGGAAAGATTTTTTTATATGATGGGGTAACAAATGAGCACACAGTCAACCTGATGGTAAGTGGTTGCTGTGGCCCATAGACATCTATATCTATTCTCGATTACAAATCAAAATGCAGATGCGATGTCACCGGTGGGGACTAAGGTAACTACTAAACCTACCTAGTTTCCAGTAAAAAGGGTCTCCTGTTTTCTACACTCACCATAAGAAAAACAGCAGCATTAAGCTACTATTTTAGGCTGGTATTCTTTGAGAGAGAGAGGTCCTTCCCCGGTCGAGCCGACTGACGCCGACCAACGACCGACTGTTGCTCGTTTGTCAGCCTTATTATTTAAAAAAAGTTGTCACACTTGGCAACCGCGGATTTTGTAAAATTTTGATTTTTATCACAAAGATGTTGACACCCACGGAACGTTAAGGGGTAGTGGACATTCTTACGTTGCTACTTCACGTTATTAAAAACACATTTTTCTGAATTATTTACTGTTCATCATTATTATAAGCACGTAAAAGTCTTTAGATGGGCGTGGATCTTTCCAGCTGTAAAGAGGGTTTGTGGCAGGCGACTTCCCGACTAGGTAATTTACGCTCGATGTTAAACGAGATACTATAAAGCCATCTGTTGCAAGTCATAAGATTTTTCTCATAATTTTTAAGAACGAACGAAAAAGAAAATTTATTAAGAATTTCATATTCTAATAAGATATTTATTCAGTTTAAGGTTAAAAATGTTTAAGTTACCTAACAAGGGTGGTTGCTAAGATTTATTACGGGATTCTTTCTCCAGTAACTTTCAATGGAATTTTGATAGAAATTTCTAGTTCTATTAAAATATTGATCGGTATCTAGACCATACTTTAAATTGAGGAAAAAATCTTGCAAAATGTAAGTCTATATGCTTATGTATCTCTATACGGATAGATAAGCTTAATTTTAACAGACTTCGTGAACAATAAATCTGAAGAATTTATATTGAGCATTGAGTATTATTTAATTCGGTCAAAAAGTCTTACGTACTATGTGGTGACATAAGGACGGGACGAACATATTTTTTTAGAATTCTTTCTCTTTGATAGTAGATCCCAAAAACCGGCAATATTTTTATCGGATATCCTCTCGGAATAAATGCAAGAATTCACACAGTAATTGTGTTACAATTATCTAAATTCTTTATTAAGTATAAATTCAACCAAATATTTTTACCTTAACAAAATACCTTTGTAATTATTCTTATAAGAGTAAAGCAACTCTTCACAAACCCTTAACGTAACAATAAAAGAGCCCTTCGTCCTGACGGAGATAAGAATTAGACTTCAGTCTGTTCTTGACCTAATGTTGAAATGTCAGAAGTTGCACAGCAAATTAGGCTTTAACACTCAAGTGTACGAATGCTTAAGGAGGGTTTTCAATAATATATATATATATATATATATATATATATATATATATATATATATATATATATATATATATATATATGAGTGAAAAAACAATCATCAAAGACCATTTATTTTATCAACTTTTAGATTTCAAAAAATAAAATCTCCAAGTTTATCGGATGAAATATCGTCCCTCTTAGCATTAGTCCTATCCGTTTGTCAAATTTCATTACGATCGGTTCAGCCTTAAACATTGTATTAGACTGACAAGCAGTTTTTTTCACACATAATTCTATTCTTTTTGGTAAATGTCTAATCTAACCCAAACGTTTTTCACAAATAACTCAAACTAGTTATTCGTTTTTTTTTAAATTAGGTAGGTAGTGATAAATTATTCAAACTAGTTATTAGTTTTTTTTAATAATGTAGTGATAAATTATTGAAACTATTTATTAGTTTTTTTTTAAATTACATGCACTTTTCGCAGAAAACGAGAATGAATCCAAATACATAGACAACAAAGTTTGACAACGATTTAACTGTGGTAATGCTATAGTTACAGATAATATACTTTAAAACGGAAAATTCCAAGTTACTGTGCCAAGAATAATATTTCGAATACTGTATATATGTTCAACCTTGAAACAAAAGCCGTGGGTTCAAATTTTGGCAAACATTTGTAATTTTATATCCAAATAATCTTCCATAAACTTAATAAGTTATATTATTTAGAATATTTCCTTATAAAAATGAAATCACACAGTCGTTTTAGTTCGTATTTTTTATAAAACTAAAACATTCGCAATTATCGATTATTCCCAACTGCAATGTCCAAACAATCAATAAATACAGCAATTACTTTATTAATTCATTTTAATTTTTTATAATTTCGTAATAACTTTTTTATTTATATAGAATATTGATGATAAACGCACACATTCTACCTGATGATAAGTGAATGCTGTGGTTCATAGACATCTATACCTATCGTAGATTGAAACAGAAACTTTTGTTCAATATAAATTATAAATAATACTTATTCAAAATCACTTTTTTAATTTACCACTGGATTGGAAAAAAACCTCTATCCTGGGAAGAACCAACAAAAATCCAGCAGGATTAAGAATCATTATGCAGATGCGTTGTCATCCTCAAGGACTAAGATGGAAATCCATGTATCTAGTAGAAACGGTCTTCGGAAACTCACCATAGGAGACACAGCAGCATTGAGCAGATATTTTACCGTGATACGAGTATTCTATGGGAGCGTGATCTTTCCATGGGTAAGCCGACCCATTCGTGCTACAACCATAATATAGCTGTAGCATGGCTCTACCACATTGAGAAACATAATTTGACTATAGAAACTACGTCCATTTGCCGATTAGACGAAGCATGTCCCTTACATGGCTGGCGTCTTGTTATATTTTTTAATCTTTAACATCAATTGTTTTACCCATGGCCTGCTGCAATATATAAAAAACTGTAAACTAAAAATAAGAGTGTGCTAAAAGTATATAGTACCTTGTTGGTCGAAATAAAGATATTAATTATTTCGACCAACGAGGATCATATAATATAATTAGTATAATTATGTGATAGCATAGCCTAGGTTTAGTAGTTAACCATAACAATGAAGAAAGTTAAATAAAAATAAATAAATAAAAGAATAAATAAAATATTTCAAGCCTAAATCGACAAATGTTAGGATTATTTATTTGCCAATACCATATAACAATCGTTCAGATACTGACACTCTATTGGAGAACATTACTAGGGTGCGGTTGGAGCTGGCCCGAATCCTACATACCAGGAATGTACACCGTTTACGTATGATCACGTAGAAGCAATCCACTCGCGCTTCAGCGAACATCCGCGATGCGCTACAGAACCGAGGTAGCCCTATTAGCACCAGAAATGCATTATTGTATTGCACTGTTGCTGCACACACACTGTTGCTGAGAATAATTCACCCAGAGCCCAGAGCCTGCTCGTGTAGACGGAAGTACATTAAGCTTTAAACAGCGTAATCTTTTTATTTTATTTATTATTTATTTATTTTTCCTCAGGTCAGAGGTTACCAAATGTCCAATATACTTAAAATGTTCTATTCTCTTCAGAGGGATTCCGTTCAGTTTAATAAGACAGACGCTAAGTGGACTTTTGTGTCTGACCTGAAAAATCATATTCACCTTTGCTTTCATTGTATTTTAGTCCGTGACTATATATAATATAAATATAGTATATTCACAGTATTAATATTATTACTAATATATCTATTTGCGTTATTAACATAGTAAAATATCTATTAATTTATATTTTAATATACTCTATTTATGTCTATACATCTATCTATTATTGCAACGTGGAATTCTAAAGTAATCCATAAAAATTGTGTCTGTGCGTACACATAATTGCTAAATAGGCTACTCTGTCAAAACAGATAGATAAAGTTTCAACCCAACTAGAAAATTTAATTTTATGTAAAATATTATATTATGTATAAACACACAATTACAGTGTTCCCTCTGTAAGTATGTTTAAATCCTGATATAATATTATATTAAATACATATTGAAATATAATCAATTTTAGTTCTTTTTACTAAGTGAATAACGTTTCAAAAATACGACGACGCTCATTCATTAGTACAAATGGAAAATAAATTATTACGTTTTGTTTTACCCTGCTCATTTATTTTAAAAGATTGTTTCGCAAATCTGTTAGGCTTAAAATTAAGCTCTGTTTACAATTATAACGATGACTCAGACTTACTGCAGAGTTATTTAGCATATGCAAATTTTAAAAAACATTACTAAGATAACTTTGATAATAAAATAAATTAAAATTAAATTAAATAAATAAAATAAAAAAGTGAATTATAGGAAATTAAACTTATCATATTATTTAGTTATTGCTAATGGCCATATTAAAAAAATTAACCATTCAAAACTAACAAAAAATTAAAAATATATACTAAACTAATTCAAAATATAAATTATAAAGTGGGAATAACTTTTTGTTGTATGCTTTTTAGATTTTACCACTATTAATACCAGTAACCCTCTCAGAAATGAGAGGGGGCCTGCCTGTACACAGCAGTGGGACGTAAATAGACTGTAACTTTAACCTTAATAATTAGTAAATCCGCCATTAGTCCCCTGTTATAAATGATCGTATTGCGTGGCATGATATCTCTACTTTTATGTCGTAAACTGAACTACCAATCCTAAAATGCTTAACATTAAATGAAACATCAACATTGTATTGCTTGACACGACCCGTCAGTTTTTGGACATGTCGATTCAGTGTGCATCATAAAATGTGGCACAAATACGTCAAAAAAAAGCTTTTTAGAAAAATTTGTAATTGTCACACAGACCAAAGTCACAGCTCACAGCCTAAGAACATGCAGTCAGTCATCGCGTTTGATGTTGTCAGAAAAGTCGACATAAACAATAAATTGCTAGGGTTGTCAGAATGATGAGTAATAAAAAATAACAATCTGATTTTATTTTATTTCACGTTTGAACACATTCCTGTATATGTTGACACTGATGAAACTTTAATTCCTTTTCTTTAAATGAGGACGACCCACAGTTTCTTATCGCACATGTAGTTTGGACCATTTTAATTTATTTGCGTGACGGTACAACCCTAGCGGACAGCTCCCAACTGGCCGTTGGTCTCGCACCGCACCGCACCCCATGATTACCCCGTCTAGAAGCCATAAAAGATAGACTGTTAGTAGTAGTTCTAAATGACCTACTGTCACAGACAGTTGGCGGTGTCTCACCCCTGTGCCTCGGAAAACAAGTAAATCCGTCCTGTCCTGATCTCTCTGACGTCCTGCGCCTGATCTCTCTCCGGTCGTGTCGGTTTACCGTCCCAACAGATTATGATTGACTGAATAGAAAGTGCCAGGTGCACTCTCTGGTTGCTTGCTTGCGCATACACTTGGGCACTATAATCCTGTCCTGCGCCGATGGCTAGCCTCCGTTGAGGCAAGGCCGCCGTGGCCGAAATTCGGTTTGGAGGACATTATTACTCGTATTACTGTCACAGAGCGATCAATTCTGAGACCTTGTGAGGCGGTACAAGGATTTATGACATGAAATCTTCACAACTAACCGTGAAATTCATAGCGGATAACGGGTGTTAGATTTTTTTGTACACATCATCGTTATAATAAAAACGTTGATTTTTCGTCCACGTTAATATCACATGCTCTATCTAAGTCGACTGTTCAACTTTTTTAAAAGATTACCGTTACACTACCATGTGTATCAGTGTAAGAATACCCACTACCCCATATCATCCTGTGGGTGCCGTAGGAGGCGACATAGGGAAACAAACCAAAAGATGAGCAGCAGCGTCAGATAACGACTAAAAATAAAAAAAACTGCGGTTGCCAACCGGCCTGCCAAGTGTGGCAACTATGGCAAATATCCTCCCTATGAATGAGGCGATCTATGGCGGATGCCTATGTTCAGCAGTGAACTTTAAATAGTTAAAGCTAGGCTGTAACGGTATCGTAGAGTACGCTCGCTGCTTTGCATGTTACCCGAAAGCTTCAAAATCGTAACACAGAATGTCACTGTTTGGATAAGTTCAAATTTCATCGTCATCGTTGTTTTAAATCCTGTAATAACCGAAATGAAACAAAGGCAGGTTTTTTATAGAAAAAGGGTGACAAACGAGCACACAGTCCACTTGATGGTAAGTGGATACTGTGGCCCATTTATCCTCGATCAAGAATCAAAATGCAGATGCGCTGTTACCCTTAGACTATGACGGAATGCCTCATTTCCAGTAAAAAAGGTCTCTTGAATCTCTACACTCACCATACGAAACACAGTAGTATTAAGCTGCTATTTTACGTTCGTATTCTGTGAGATCGTGGTTTTTCCCCGGTCGAGCCGACCCATTTCTGCTACAACCATAATATAGCTGCAATGTGGCTCTACCACGTATAAGAGCAGCAGGTATATGTTATGTTGGATATTGTTATGCAATGTTGAACAATTTCAACCGAAGTTTCATCCCCAGTTATTGATGAGTTCAGAAGCTGTCTTGCGGTAATATATAACAACTATCAATATTGTGTTCATGCTTCCCCTTTGCAACGAATATTACCATTACGGGCTAATGTAAATAGCGGCGTCGTTACGGGAAACTACTGGTAGTGAATAATGTGCAATACTTAAAGTTCAAGAATTATATTATGTTATTATTTATTAATGTTCGATGAATATAAAGTCTGCTGTGTCTTCATATTTTATATACTATAAAAGAAACAATTATTAGAATCTTTATTAAACCAACTTGAGTGACTATTGAGATTTAAAAAAAACATCCGCATTTTAGCAGAGTAGTCGACTCTTTCTTTGCACCATATTTTTCAGATCGTCTGTAAAACTGTAATGCATTCCGCGTGGATTAGATTAAAATTAATTATAAAAGCCCGTAATCCCGGGCTACCTTCAAGCTCGGGTTGACTATGACATCAGGACAGTTAAACACCTTACGTGGTAGAGCCATGCTGCAGCTATATTAGTAGTGTAGTTGTAGCGTGAATGGATAGACTCGAACGGGGAAAAACCACACTCTCACAGAATACCAGCGTAAAATAGCAGCTGTGTATCGTATGGTGAGTGTAGAGAACCGGATAAACTTTTTACTGGAAAGGAGGCATTCCATCTTAGTCCTCACGACAACGCATTTGTGTTTTGATTCGTAGTCGAGGATAGATGTAGATGTCTACGGGCCACAGCACAGCAACTACTTATCATCAGGTGGATTATGTGTTCGTTTGTCGCCCTTCTCCTATAAAAAAGCCTTAGTCCCATCATGACCGTGGATTTTGCAAAACTTTCAAAACATTGAAAGTTAAAAGAATTAAATAAGTTAAAATAATTTAACTCAGTATTTAAATGATTGTGCAATGAACCAGTTTAATATTAACACCTCCTTATCTTTATTTAACTGTAAACATTATTTCGCACTAACCGGGAGAATATGGCGTAATCGTACACCCTGGCAACTACTATAATTACAGTATTACACGTTTCGCACCTTTGAAACTACCCTCCGTCCATTACATAAGGATTTAATGCCTGATGTAAATACATACACGTTATAATATGTAAATTTCTAACAAATGAGTATGGATCTTTTTTTTTTATATTGTGTTGTATTCAAGTATCGTCTTTCATACTGTTACGAGCTTGAGGTTCGTGACAATAAAAGTTGCCGATAAAATTACCTAAATTAACACTTTAATTTTCTTTACACCAAGTAAAATTTAAAACACTAGAAATTTATCACACTGATTCACTTTATTCCGCTCCGAAGCTTCGCTTGTCTCGCCAACTTCAATACTTCCTCGATCGCACCTTGCAACGCCTATAAATACACATTAGTACCGAATCATCCAGAACATTCAAGTAAATACGCGCACCGATCGACAAAGCGCCGAAAGTTCGAGAGTCAGCTTCCAGAAGCTTAGTTCTTCTGTTCGATACTAGATGGCGCTAGTGCCGTCGACTTCGGCGCGTAACAATACATTACATCTTGTCAAACGTCTTATACTGAAAATAGGTTTTCTCAATTGATTGCATCATCGGAGAGATTTTTGCCATAGTTATCTCGCTTGGGAGGCGTATTTTCAGTTTTTTTATTATTTTGAATTTCTATCAGGATTATACTGATCATCTTTCATTTCACTCTGTTGCCTCTTAGGACACTCACGGGATAATATGGGATATACAGTATCACTAAGATGATACTGAATCAGATGCACTAACAGCCAACTTTGAAATCAATTAGAATTTTTTTAACATCAATTAATTCGACTATAACATACCCAAATTAAACTACCGAGTTTTCCTCTTGCAAGATATAAAGCATTCTATTTACAAGGAATGACCACACGTTTATGAATTTGTTGGTTTTAAGGTGATAGACAAAGGATGTGTATAAACTGCACATCGTTCTCATATCGTGTATTGCAGATACGTTTCTAAGTCTATGGTAACAGCAAATCCGTCAAGTGCATGCAGCTATACACAAATAAAATTCTGTATCACAAGTAATGTTGCCAGATGGTTGGGATTCATCTGAATTCTCCCAAAATTTTAAAAGGTCTCCAGACATATATAACATAACATAAACACTCACGCCTATCACTCATAGGGGTAGGCAGAGACTACGGACTTCCATTTGGCACGATCCTGACA
This sequence comes from Parnassius apollo, assembly GCA_907164705.1. Taxonomy (NCBI): domain Eukaryota; kingdom Metazoa; phylum Arthropoda; class Insecta; order Lepidoptera; family Papilionidae; genus Parnassius; species Parnassius apollo. Next base: position 3,735,492 of record CAJQZP010001207.1, on the reverse strand, counting down.
TACCTCTTCCACCTCCTTTACATCCATATATCTACGCATATATGCTCGTCGGTTAAGGGTACTTCTAACGTGGCCCCTTTTCAAAATATCGCCAATTTGATCGATAAACTTTTTTCTAGGGCGTCCCTTCCCGACTCGGCCGTTCACATCTGCCATATAAATTTGCTTTGTCACTCTCATTCACTCTCACGTGGTGCTAAACGAGCGACAAAGCCGAAAAAAATAGACTCGGCTCCTCGCCGTATGGTAGAGGCGTAAAATCTACCACCACCCATGCATCATGACTCAGAAAATTATATGTAATATAATAATGTTTAAATATTATGTAATTATAAATAGTTATTCATATTAAGCTATTGCATAGCTTCTATCGCGGGCCTTGAGCGCGGGGACCGAATCCAGAAATTCCGTAACGAAAAAAACCTCACGCTCCCCACTCCGACGGGCACAGAGGTGTGGCGTTGAAAGCCGTGCATCGTCTAACGTCGTTTCAGTTCTACGCATACATGCTCGTCGGTTAAGGGTTCTTCTAACGTGGCCCATTTTCAATATATCGCCAATTTGGTCGATAAACTTTCTTCTTTCTTCCCTTTCCGACTCTGCCGTTCTCATCTGCCATATAAATTTGCTGTGTCACTCTTTCCTCATTCATTCTTTCTACATGACCAGGTCTCCAGATTCCCAACAAAATTAAAAATCTCGAGACAAACAACTACCCTTCACATCACAGCCGCTTTTGATTTAATAAAAGTTGAGTTAGTAATTAGACTGAACTTTGAAGTAAATTGTTTAAATTTTAAATCTACTGAATACTAATAAAGAATCCAAATTGGTGGACGCTAGTAAAGTCCAATATGCCAAATACATGTCGCAACCTAAAAATTAAGTGTACTTAAATTAGTTATGTGTCAACAATGTTGTCTTTTAGCCTATTTATTTAAAAATAAACTTTTTATTTTAAATTTATAATATTTGTTTCTTCCGACCTTTCAAATCCCGACATTTTCAAATCTTGTCCGGATACTTTGGTCTTCTGATCCGGCATTCCTAGTCACAAGCCCTACGCTCTATACCATAACTAAATTATGTATAGGTATAGGTTTGTTCATAACAAATTTAAAAAAAAAATAAGTTAATACGATAAAGTCCGTAAAAATAGTTTAATTTAAATCATTTTGTTTATACCATTTAGGAATAGCGAATTCGTAAGTATTTTTAATGAATAAGTTTCCTTATTAAAGTTTTCCTTATTAAAATAGTGTATAAAACATCGTGTAATAAATCAAAAAATATTCGAGGATGTGCGATGTTTTCCAATCGGGGCTGCGCGATAAACTTGCCTTACATCATTACTGATCGGCACCAGATTTTTAAATTTTATATGTCATAGTTTTTACCAAAATTGACCTTTTTGCCAAACTTCATATTGTCTTAAATTTTCTGGGAAAGTAATTTTGTTAATTACAAAAAATATAAAAATAAAGGTACAGCCTATATACGTCCCACTGCTGGGCATAGGCCTCCCCTCATTTCTGAGAGGGTTTTTAGGGCAACGAAGTGTCCGCCGCGCTGCCCCAATGCGTGTTGGCGAACTTCACATGTCTTCGAAATATTTTTTTTCTCTTATTCCTCAGACATGCAGATTTCCACACGATATTTTCCTTCACCAGCGAGCACGTGGTAAATCAGCATTTAAAATTGCAATTAACAATTTTATTGGTGCCGGCGAGGATCGAACCTAGGTTACTCGCGTTCTGTAATATTTACAGCGAGCTTTAACCATCTGAGCTACCACGACTCATAAAAAAAATATATACAGAAACTAAACTCAATTCTTTTATTAATTTCTAAAATGGTATAAGTACTACTACATCTGCAATTAAGAAAATGATTTATTTATTTCTCAAATTGTACGCTTTAAAATGTGCATTTAAGTAACCGCAATTTCAATCATCTACGGTGTAGAACCTGTGGAAAAACTACTACAAAACAGAAAAAAGCTCTGTGACAAAAACACAGATGATTCCATAAATGATTCAATTTGCTGAATTTAGCACGGAAAACAATAAATTTACTCCGTAATGCATTCCGTTTTCCATGTTATCTATAAGCAAAAAGACCACAGTCGGATATATAGTTAGATATGAGGATATTCAGAATAATAATGCATTCCAAGCCATGTATCATATTCTATTGTACAAAATTCATATGCGACTGGGATTGAACTAAAAAATTACAGAAGTTAATAACACAATATGATACGAGTTATAAGAGGTAATTAAGATAGAAAGTTATAAACGGTTGTAGGTTTCTGACATACCACGTCCTGTATATTTTATTTCTTAAATTATTATAATCCTGTACTTGATTCGATCTCACCTAATAGTAAGTAATGATAAACACCGTCAAAGCGCACTATCTTAGCTGTCAAATCGCGTTGTCTTATTGTATCCAAAAGAATACGACAGTGCAATTTGACAGCTAAGACAGAAAAATTAAATCTGGACGTAAAGTCGAGATATGTGCTAAATCACCGAGTTTGTATAGGTTACCAAAAATACACAAGCTCAATGCAAAAGAGCACACACAAAGGATTCCTACCATTTTGTCACCGAGATTAAAGACCTACATCTGGCAGACAATGAAACTATGGTCAGTTTTGATGTTCAGTCATTGTTCACATGCTTATCTGTTGAAGACTACATCTAAATTGTAACTAGAAGGCTGGAAGAAAACAACATGCCCGTAGTATTATGCAGTATTACTTAGACACTGCTTTACATCTGACTACCTATTGTGGAAGGACGAGTTCTACAAGCACGTATATGGTGTGGTGATGGGCTCACCAGTATCTCCCATTGTCGCCAACATATTAATGGAAGATTTTGAGGAGAAAGCCCTGCTTACTTCTCCCGTAAATCTAAGATTCTACAAGCGGTACGTAGACGACACTTTCACAACTACCTTTAGATAAAGTAACTGCATTTTTAGACAATCTTAACTTCATAAATTCTAAAATTCAGTTCACAATGGAGTTAGAGGCAAACAATCCTTTAGCGTTTCTAGATGTGTTACAGTGTTAGTAATTCGGAATCCTGATAATACCTTGAGCCACACTGTGTATAGAAAAAAGATCCATACAGATAGATATTTAAAATGGTGATTAGCTACCGTGGGTAAATCTTTGTTTCAGAGAGCACGAGAAATCTGTGATAATAAACACCTGGACGCCGAGCTCCAACACGTAAAGCAAATTTTGCATGACAAGCTTCGGGTCCCGCGCCTACGTTACAGTGAACGAATGAAGACTGCCACATTCGAGCGTGTGCCTGCTGTACTGCTATATGTTTTAGGCGTCACTGACAAGATGTAGTCAACATCTTGAAGCGTGCTTCCATTAAAACATACTTCAAGCAGCCGAAGAATATTGGTCAGTTTTTACCATCAGTCAAGTGCAATGTCCCTCTGCAAGATACAAGAGTGTACAAGCTTGATTGTGAATGTAATCTCTCTTACATAAGACGAACAAAAAGATCAATAAAAACCGCGTTAAAGAACACATAGCTGATGTGAAGAATCGCCGCTCCGGGAAGTCTGTAGTCTGTGAACACGTACAAGATCGCCCCCGTCACTACATCAGATTTGATAGACAAATCCTCGCTAAAGAACACCGATTTTTCCCAAGGATGATTCGCTAGGATATTGATATCAAAAACGCCTTAATTTCACTAGAAAAGATAGCTGGGTGCTACCATTTGGTTTTGGGCACAGGTTTTCTCTCATTAAATAAATTTATAATTTAATTTTTGTTAATTAAATATTAATGGCCCTCGCTCATAAATACTGGCGACCACAAATATACAGGGTTATTTTTCAAACAGTAGCCAAATTTTAAAGTTAAGTTAAAATTTATATAAATAATGATATACCTTCATCATCATATTATCAGTTGCAGTTTTTGAAAACACGAGTAAATAAGGCTTCACTTTTATTTGAAATTATCACAAATTGAATGTGATTTATGGACAACAACGGTTTTGCCAACCGATCGACCTTTACATGTGTGTGCATGCGCAGTAAAATCAGTTAATAGAGTAAATGGTTGGCAATGGCTGCGTTTGGCAGAAAAAAGCGGTAAGAAGCGCTTGTAAGCAAAATGGCGAAACTATACAGTTTTCGGCTAGGACACGTTTGCTAACTTCAGTAGCGCTGACACAATCCGCCATTTTGCTTATTTACTTTATTTGTTTTGAAGTAGTTTAGTTTTTTGTGCAATATTAGTTTCAAGTAATATAATGACATGAATAAACATATTATACATGTTATTAAAAATTCCAAGCGCTTGTAAGCAAAATGGCGATCGTAAGCGGTAAGCGCTTTCAAATCGTAAGTAGCTATTTTCCTCTAAGACACGAAGTTAGCTTTAACCGGAGATCCTAACCTAATTTAAATATGTGTTTGTAAATTATTCATATTAAAAACTTACCAATCATGAGTTTTAATAACACGTATAATATGTTTATTCATGTCATTATATTACTTGAAACTAATATTGCACAAAATAACTTATAAACTCTACTTTAAAACAAACAAAGTAAATAAGCAAAATGGCAGATTGTGTCAGCGCTGAAGTTAGCAAACGTGTCCTGACCGAAAACTGTTTTGTTTCGCCATTTTGCTTTCAAGCGCTTCCTAGCGCTTTTTTCTGCCAAACGCAGCCATTACCACGCATTTCGAATGTAATATTGATACTTCAATAGTGTGTGAGTGACTGCGTGAGCGCACTAGTACGAACCATTTTGATACTATTATTTTTGTGGTTTAATTTTGTGTATTATAATTTATATGATATCGCGTACAAAAAACGTTCAGTGGAATCGGGACAGTCCTCTATTTTATTGGTTAAAAACCGCTCTTCCTGCTACGATATAAAGGAACTGTCAATGTGAAATTACCATGCATGTTCTGCCCCAATGTGTGTTGGTGGACCTAACATGTCTTAGTTTTTTTTTAAGCTATTGCATAGCTTCTATCGCGGGCCTTGAGCGCGGGAACCGAATCCATAAATTCCGTAACGAAAAAAAACCTCACGCTCCCCACTCCGACGGGCACGGAGGTGTGGCGTTGAAAACCGTGCATCGTCTAACGTCGTTTCAGTTCAGCAGACTTCGGCACTCGGCAGACTTCGGCACGGTGTTTGTGTGCGTGCGACTAGACGTATGCGTGTACACTAGCTGCTAACTCAATGATAAAAATTCCTGCATAACCTACATGTATTGTAAGGTATTAAAAATATTTTAAACAGTATTAACTTCTCATTTATTCAATAAGAGAAAAAAAATTGTTTTCTTATCGGTCACCACGCTCAAAAAGTGTAACTTGATTTAATATCAAAGACATAACTGCATAAATAAAATAAATAAATAATTATAATTGCATAAGTTGATAAAAAATGCTATGCAATAGCTTTACCGCGGCAGTCACCGAGTGCCACACGTATTTTTTTTTATTTTAATATCTCTGACTTTTATATTCAGACATGCAAGTTTTTTCACAATGTATTTATTCCTTCACCGCCGAGCACGTAGGAAATTAGCACGTATAATTGTAACTAACAATTTATTTGGTGCCGGCCCGTTTTATCTAACCCGCGCGGCGGCGGGAAAAAGTGAAACGAAAGTGGTCGGACGCCGTTTGTTCGCGCTGATTTGTTGTTTTAAAATAATCTTATAAAATTATTAACGAAATAAAAATTAACAAAAACCAGGATAATTAGCATTACCTGTATTTTTATAAAATAAATGTAATGGTATTATTTTTATTCAAATACACATGGCAAAAAGAGACGTTGAAGGGGGCAATTTTAGTGATTTTATAGTATTGTTGAAGTAAAACTTCTTTACGCACGCTTGACTCAGCTTGGGGAGTAAGCTGGCGAACGCGTGACGAAAGCGTTACGAAAAGTGTGATCAAGCGAGGCGAACTGGAGTTTAGAGGGGGAGTATATTACTCATATATGCATATATAAACATATATATACACACAGATTGAGCTAAATACTACGAGACTGTATAAGTAGTATTATAATAACGCCTAAATTAAAGAACTTAAGCCCACGTTTTAATGATTGTATTCAACCTGAAAGATAACCCTGACGGATATTTTAGTAAAATCTTATAAAGGATTTGACTTCGCTTTAAGCAACCGTCATTAAAATATGATTTTGCTCTGTAGTATACAATTTTTTACGATATTCCCTTAAAAAAACCCTAAGACATGAAGTTTTCGAATCGGTTGCGTCTTAATGTCCTCTGCACAGTTTAAACGGCATAAATATTCGGAATTTGTCATACTTTAAATTTGACTGAAAGGATATTATCATCATACTGTGATAATCAATTATTTAGTATTTCATAGTTAATATATTTGTCTATTGTATATCGACCACGAGGTTCATTTTGGCATTTCCCATAATCGCTCCTTACGACACCCGCAGGTCGGAATAAGGTGACGGATTCTCTCCTCTATTTACTTTTCTACTACGTGGCATAGTAATGATGTTGACAACTGGCATTTTTGTAAAATATTGAAGACAGTATTAGAAAATAATATTATTATCTTAATATTTTACTAATTTTATTTGAACTGATATATCCCTGTCCCTAATATTTGTCGATTTTTGATTGTCGAGCTTAATAAAGGTATATCTGTCAAGCGGTATCTGACAAAACAAGATTTAGGCACATGAGTAAAGTAATTAGGGCCGATTTTTCAATCGTTAAATAAAATTTAGTATTAATAAAATAGTTCAATTGTTTGATTTTTTATATTCAGTCAGGTTATAATTTATTTGATGAATAACTTTTAAATGTCGATTGAAATATAGGTCCTTAGTAAAATATAAATAATTTATTGTTATATAACACAAATAAAAAATTCTACAATACCGTGATTATGAAAATAATTAAAAATGTAATAAACTTCTTAGTAAAAATTTTATTCCATAACCCTATCCTATAAAAAATACTAATTTTATAATATAATCTTGGAAAACACGCTAACAATCAACCTGATGATTAGCAGTTATGACTGCAGCCTCTACACGCGTGCACCCAGTTTCAAACAAAATTATTTATGTTATATACTATTAGTGTTAAAATTAAACGTACATTGGTGATATAAGGATATCCACTACATACCCTGGGTTTCGTAAAAGGAGGGAAACTGAATCAGGAGATGAGAAGTAGCATATACCCAATAGCAGCACTACAAAAAACTGCATAACAAAAAACTGCGTTCACCAACAGCCTGCCAAACGTACTCATCTATGTCAAATAGGGGGGTGTTATATATTGATGCAATGTATCGGAAAAGCCTATATTCTGCAGTATAAACGGATGACATAAATTTAATATTGTATTATTTTGACACTACTCCGGCGAATTCCAAAGGTGTAATGTATATGACCAGTACGCGATGAAACCAAATTTGATCCCCACCGGTACCAATAAAGTAATATGTAATAATATTATAATAGCAATTTTTATTGCTGATTTATAACGTGCTTGATGGTGTCGGAATAGGAGAGTTGAGAGTCTCCCGCATCGGTCTGTTTTCTGACCAACAACTTTCTTAGAAATGAAGTGAGCTTTCAGTTATGTAATTACAAGTGTAATGCCGGCTTTTTTTAACTTTGGAAAAGTTCGATAGATTTAAGCATTTTATTGTATCCTATCTTTTATTCTAAGGAAACTCAAAAATTTTACGTAAATACGAGTATGTATAAAAATAGCTTATTTTTATGGCAAGTCCAGCTTAGTCAAAGTCAAAACTATTTCACGGATTAATATATTTCGTAGTATTCTTTGTAGCACTTACGAATGCCAAAATCTACACCGGTTTGCAGAAACAAGACCTTCTCAGAGAAGAACCGGCAAGGGATTCTGAGGTCTATTTAGGGTTCCGTATTTACATAACAAGGTACCCTTATAGTTTCGCCATGTCCGTCCGTCCGTAGGTCCGCAGTTTTACTTAGAGACCCTAGGTGCTACAAATCTGGAGGAGGAGTGGTCCTCTCACGAGGAGGGCCTGCAGTGGGATGGCCAGCGCTGGTGGGACCGCGGATGGGTGCTGTGGCCCTGCCACTACGCGACGAAGGTGGAACACCATGGGGTTTTAGTCTGTGCGAGTCCGACATAGATCATCCTTGTCCCCGCGAGGCGGGTATGCGTAGACATTTCCCATGTACAAAAAAGGTGCTACAAATCTGTAATTCGGCATAGCATTGGCATTATTATTGTCTATAATTAACCATACTTATAAAACTGTGAACAAAAATCTTCAAAAACATTTTTGTTGTGGGTACCTCCCACTGTACTGGTATTCTGGTATACTGGTAAATGGAGTATGTTTTTTTACCCGTCAATTCCATTGTTGGATAGGTTTTGCAAAAACATTGAGGGTATAGAAGAACATCTTTTCAATTCAAGGGTTCGTTTGCGAAATATTAAGCTTTAAAGTCGTATTTTTCATTAGAGTCACAGATCAGGGGCCTCTACCAACCAAACCGCTCTTTTTGGAAATGTGAAAAGTATACTTAATAGTAACATATATAATGAAGTTAAAAGAAAAACTATCACAGCAAAGTAAAATTAACAAGTTAACGAGTAATTGTCGACCAACTCATAAAATGCACTTGAATTAGTAAAAATTTCGTTACAACTCCATACAAAATGACATAAAACTAGCTGCATTATAACTTTGTAATGTTATTGTGAACTGTAAGAAATAAACATTTTATGAAGAAAACGACTTATGTATATACATTACTACTATAGCTTTACTTTTTTGTTTGTGGGATAGGCAGGGAAGATCTTTCTTACTTAGTTACTACTTTCGCTTATTTTTCAATTGGTAGTTATTGTAGGCCTCATTCATACAATCATATAGTTTCATGGTTTCACTCGTCATACTCTTGGTTTACGCGGGCGTCCCTCAGGATAATTTAGGCTAGTGGTGGTTTACGGGAAGGTGCGTTACGGTTATATAGATCTTAGGCTTACCCTGCCGGGAGTATATAGACATGGTTTGATGTAAATTGTATTATTTTCAAATCGAAAAGCTTTTTTAATCTTTTTTGAATACCAGCCCCTATAAGTCTGATTTGAAAATAAGTCCTTCAGTTACCATCTTCCTATTTGGACCCATTTTTAGTCGTTATAGCTGTCAAACCGCGAACTCACTTACTATGCTCATTATTAAGAAAGCCCACGTATTGTAATTCAACTACAGCAACAACAACCTATTTCTACATTACGCGTGGCCCGACACGCACTTGGCTATTTTTTTTAAAGTTTGAGCTCTAATTTGTGCACTTGCACTTGCACATTTTATATTAAAAGTATAAATTTAAAATAATATAATGGCCAGTCTTTATTTTATTTAAAATAAAGAGAAATCTCCAAGTTATGTAGGTGAGGTCCTCTGAGGACTAGACATAGAGAAACTAGAACAACGAATGTCTCAATAACAGTAGTAAACCGTATCTGTGATATGGGTAAACAATTCTGGAGCTCATTATTTTTGAGGGATCAAGTATCCTTAATTTGTCTTATTATTTCTATTTATAAATTGTCTTATTATATATTCAGAATAAGTAATATAGGCCAACGGTGAAGAAAAATTAATTAAAAAAAATCTTAAACATTCTGTTCTTTTTATCTTCTAAATTCAAAATGCGTGCATTATTTTAAATGATTTTACTGCGCACGCACACATTCGTAAGGGTAGTTCAATCGGTAGGAGAAAACGTTATTAACTCGTTTTTTTTTAAACTGCAATAATGGTATATTATTATTTACATATCTGAACTTAAGTTTAAAACTTTGCTACTCTTTGCAAAATAACTCTGTATAGTTTGCATTTAAGTCCTACATTTGAAATATTTTTAAATACACTTCGCGGGTGAATTGACGATCGTAGTAAATCCCTGTCTACGATTCTACGACCCGAGCAATTTACGTCTGGCGTAAACAAAACGGTCAACACAACAGTCACCTCTTACGTCACCCAAAGAGCGAAATCGGATAATGGATGGGAGCGCTTGGTTTAAAATTTTATAGTATGAGAGATCTCCACTGGCACCGATGAAATTTTATCGGCGCTTATATAGTGCTTTTTATAACCGCCGGCAGTGATCGTTTTGAATTTACAAGCCCGAGGAAAAAAGTATTATTTCGAAGGCATATGAAGTATGTCAACACAGCGTAAAGTTTAAAAATTATTATCTTAATATGCAGGGTTTTTATCAATAACCTGACAAATTTGCAGAGAACGTTCGGAATAAGTAATATAAGCAAATAGTAAAGAAAAAATAATTAAAAGAAATCTTAAACATCTCATTATTTTCATCATTTTTCAAGCTTAAAGCGCTCTACAAAATCAGGACTTATCTTAAGGAGGATAAATATAAAAGGCTTACTTCATATGAGTGCTATAAGGGAGCTTCAGTGCGCCTGTACTGTGAATAGAAATAGGTAATATGGGGCAAAAAGTATAAGTACCTTTTTGAAAACCTCCTATGAGTCAAAGATATTTCATATCGAAGCCTTCATACGAACTCAGTAAACCTGTTAAATATGCCAAAACATAAAACAACGCGGTATAGAGGACTTTAAAGCCAAATATAAATCGGCGTCGCTGAAGCGGCAAATTAATGGTGAAAATTTGAAACATGCCTACTGGAAAAACATAAACTTGAGACTTTTTTTTAACTTTTAGTATAATAATCACTTCAAATGCATTACATGGTGATTGAGGTGAACTCGCGATTCTCACGACACCCATGGAGGACACTCAGGAAAGAAGGGGTATCGAAAACCACCGCTTCATTAGATCTTAGTACAATGTAAGCAAAAGCTGAGTCACTTACAATTTCCTAACTTTAATTAAGATAAGGTACTTGTTTATATGTATATTTTTACGAATATGCCAATAAGGTGATATTTATTTATTTATATTATGTGGTGATACTCCTTTTCCATCTAAGATTCCAGTTGCTACTTACCCTTTTTCTTATTTCTGCTGCCAAAAAGCAGTGCGTGTACTGAGGTGTTACGATCTGAATGGTGTAAAGAATCTGTATAATGTTCCTCAGAGGTGAGAGACAACGTTTACAGATGGACTTTCTTTATTGCAGTACATTTAAGTTGGTTACAAATGCCCATGGGCTACAGTAGTCAATACCATCAGTGATATTGTAACTACGTTTGTCGCCTTAATTTTATAAAAGAAGTACCAGAGACCAAATACAACTCAACCAAAGAAGAAAACCAATAATCATCCCTAAACGATAAAGTTTTAAGAGATGCAGCAGAAAACTACATTAAGGAATCGATTATCTTTGTTAATATCGATATTCCATATCTGACGACACGACACGACAGTAGCCTAATAGCAGGGCGCGGACCGCGAACTCAAAAAGGTCGTGGGTTCGAAACCGCCATTCGACTACTGGCGCGTACCACTCGAAACACAAGCAGTTTAAGCTTACCACGAATGGTTAAGGGGAATATTAGTAATGTTGATAACATTGTTAATATTCTTTAAAAAAATATAATGAAATAATTAATGCCATAAAAATAAAATTGCATGTTATGTCACATTTTCCCGTTTTTTAAAATTTTGAAAAGAAATAAAAATATCAAATAAATTCTTAAGCATTTTACTTTGTAAACAAACCAAAACTTAAAAGCATAAACTGCAAATAGTTGTAAAAAATCCCATTATACAAAACCTTAATTTTTACTACACCATTAAAACATCGCAAAGACGAACATTAATAGCGAAATGACACATTTTCTGTTGAAAGTCGCCTCTAAAAAGACTCGTGCATTGCAGTGGTATTTACAAATTCATATTTAGCCTTCCACAATAAACTACAGCTAAGTTCTGAAAGCGACTTTTTAAGTTACTTATAGCGTCTAAACATTACGATTACGTTGTTTTGCGCGGACATTTATGGCATCATTAAATGTTTTTAATTAATTCAATTCGTATAGTTACGAGAACAACGTACTGCGATTTAAAACGAAATTAAGTAATATTTTTACTTTAAATTTTACAGGTAATATAAAGTGTTAAAATGAATTAAGAATATTTTGTTGCGCAATAATTTGAAAGTAAAGTGAATAATATTGATCTCGTATACAGCAAGGCAGTCGTTACTTTGTAATGTATCTTTATTAATACCAAATTTTCTCGTTTGTATTGTTCTAAAGATATTTAAATTATATAAATAAATTAAGAAACAACGGCAGAACTCTTAATGAGTTTATGCAAATTAATTTCGCATACGTATGATACTTCTTTTACATTTCGAATAAAAAATCATGTGATTCGAAGTTTCATGAGATTGCCAGAACTTGTACTTTTAATGGCACTCGGACTAAATTTATCTTTTGAGTTACTTTGAAGAGGAGTTTCATTACTTAATATTACTTCTGATTTTCAGCTTTCTTTCGAGTATTCTTAGCAAGCCAGTTTTTCGAGTTATAACATCTTAAAACTTTCGTAATTTTAGCACACATAGCCGCCGCCTGATATCTGGGAAAGAAATCATTTTGACACTAACAATATACAGGTTGATTTACTTTGCTATTTGTAATTATTATTATTATTATTAGCTTTATTTAATCCCTTACATGTATGTATTTCTTATCTACTATTATGTATGCTTATTTATTTATTTGTTAGTAATGTTAGTTTTGTTTTTAAATAAGGTTAGTATTGTTAGGTGTAAGGGTAAAAAAATACCTATATCTATACAGTCTCAAACTATAGAATATGTCGCAGATTATACTTACCTCGGACATCTAATCTCAATAAAATCCTGTACAGAAAAAGAAATCGACCGAAGAGTAAAGAAAACGTGGAGTAAATACTGGGCTATGAAGGAAATTTTCTAAGGCCCCATACCCACAAAACTGAAAACGAAAGCGATGAACATCTGCCTAACGCCGGTTCTTACCTACGCATGCCAGACATGGTCCCTCAAAAAATCACTCTTAAATAAAATAAGAACCTGTCAAAGAGGACTAGAACGGAGTTACATGAACATCAAATTGAAAGATAGAGTCAAAAGTTCACTGATAAGTAAAAGAACAAAGGCGAAAGATGTAGTCAAACTGGTCCTGACATTAAAATGGAAATGGTCTGGTCATATTCAGAGAGATACGGATCAAAGATGGTCACAAATAATCACAAATTGGTACCCAATATATAAAAAACGAAGGAAGGGTAGACCATTTAAAAGATGGAGTGACGACATCGTAGAAATAGCCGGAAACTTATGGTCCAGGCGGGCAAATGATAGAGCCACCTGGAATGGTTTGGAGGAGGCTTTCACCGCAAAAGGCGGCCCTTAGACCTAACAATGCTATTTGTAATTAATGCAACCAAAATGCAAAAAAAATTTTACGTGATAGAGCTATGCTGCAGTTATATTTGTAGTATAGCTGTAGCACGAATGGGTCGGCTCGACCGGGGAGGGACCACGCGCTCACAGAATACCAGCGTCAAATAGTAGCTTAATGCTACTGTGTTTCGTATAGTGAGTGTAGAGATCCGGGGACCCTTTTTACTGGAAACGAGGCAATCCACCTATGTCCTCACAGACGACAACGCGTCTGCATTTTGATCCGTAATCGATGATAGATGTAGATGTCTGTGGGCCGCAGCAACCACTTACCATCAGGTGAACTGTGTGCTCGTTTGTCATCCTATCCTATAAAAAAAATTAAGTTGAATTTTGTTTCCTGAAAACAAATCGCCATTTGAGCACAAGTGCAGCTTATTAAACAATGTACCTTGAACGCTCTAAATTGCCGTTCTCCTTTGATTAATGAGCTTACTCCGGATAGTTACTGCAGTTAAATCTCCCAAACGTAAACAAGGAGATATTAACAAAGTTTGGGTCAGTTCTATCGTCTTTGTGGTTCCAACACTAGATTCAAATCTACAAAGGATTTCCTTTGCTTAGCTAAGACTTCATAATAGAAATATACCTATTTATAACTTTTCTTGAGAGTTGGACAATCCAATAATTTAGTTTGTTTGTTGCCAATGAAACGAACAAATGATGATAAAAATGTTTTGCAATGAACTATTGCCTTATAATGGTAAAAACAATTATTACGTTTTTGGTAATTATAAAATTATTTTATTTTGTTTCATAGAACAAGAATGAGAAAACGAGTACACAGTCCACCTGTTGGTAAGTGGATACTGTGGCCCATAGACTGCTACGTCTTTTCTTTAGTAAAAATCAAAATGTAAATAAATAAGTTGTCACTCCTGAGGCCTTGTTATCAGAAAAAAACTTATACGTTTCTCTAAGCTTATAATATGAAACAGCAATATTAAGATGCTATTTTAGGAAGGTATTTTGCGAGATTGTAGTCCTTCCTGGGTCGATTCATTCTTCAGCTGCTGCAGAGTGGCGCTATCACATTAATCATAACGTATGTACAAGCTGATAGGATTCATTTTATGCCTAAATACATGTATCGGTTTCACATCTCCATCTATTTTTGTATTATAGCATCTGTTATGTTCCGACTTGAAATGTAATAAAGACTGTATAATTAATGGTTGTGACGTCACCTTATCCCTCAGGGATGGCAACGCATCTGTGGCCTATTTATTAGAAGTTGGTTGCTGGCAACCAACATAATACGAACTGCAGTAGCTGCGTACAAGATGAACTGTGGCTTGTTTGTCACACTTAAATTACATTTAAAAAAAACTTTTACGCATTAAAATAAGAGCCAGCTGTAACGTATACGTTATGGCTATTTCTTTTGCACATTCAGTATGGCAAAGCTTTGAAACCCATATCGTTCGTTATAAAGCTGCATATATAATCGTATCTCATCGTATATAAGCTGCTTTGCAATGGTATACAAAACAATAAATGATTTGGTTTCCTAAATATTATATTGTGATTGTTTCTTTGTCCTTTACACAGACCTTGGGTTTACTAAAGACAACTCAACCCATCAAAACAACAAAAAACCGCTTGACCTTATGCAGACAGAAGTAGTGGTTAATTGCTAACAATAAAAGCACCTAAGCCTCTTCGAATCTGGAGAGATGATACTTATTCCGTACATTGAGTTGTTTAAATACCCTTGGCTGAGCTCTAAGTTTATAAGCCTTTAAAATGGACGCTTAGAGCCCTGTTAAATCAGAGGAGGTTTGTGTTTTATGCTGGGATATTTTTGATAAGTATTGTAAATCACAACTTTTATTTCTTAATCTTAATCTTTCTTCTTTTTTTATAGGATAGGGTGACAAACGAGCACATAGTCCACCTGATGGTAAGTGGTTGCTGTGGCCCATAGACATCTATATCTATTCTCGATTACAAATCATAATGCTAAAGATGCGTTGTCACCGGTGAGGACTAAGATAACTACTAAACCTACCTAGTTTCCAGTAAAAAGGGTCTCATGTTTTCTACACTCACCATACGAAACACAGCAGCATTAAGCTACTATTTTACGTTGGTATTCAGTGGGAGCGTGATCCTTCCCCGGTCGAGCCGACCCATTCGTGCTACAACTATACTACTAATGTACTAATATAACTACAGCATGGCTATACCACGTATAAAACGTTCTTATATATAAAAATCAATTGCTGTTCGTTAGTATAGTTAAAATTTGAAAACGGCTCGAACGCTTTTAATGAATTTAATTGTGTGATTGACCCAAATAGGGTGGGTTTCTGGATGGTTCAAAAATTCAATTGGACCCGGTAGGTCGCGCTCTTGTCGAGATCCAGAAATCACCCGTGCGAAGCCTGGTCGCTAGTGTGAAACAAAAATCAATTGATAATCATATGAGTAGGGTTACCAGGTCTTTAAACCGAAAAGTCGGACAGACCATCCAGCTTAGCCGGACATTTTGGTAAAAAGGCCGGACACCTTTAATTATTCAGTCTTAGTATAATACGATAATATATTTTTAAAGTAAAACAATGCTTATATCATTTACAATAAAATTTTAAATTAAAATTGAATGAATCACTGTTCTTTATTATTAATTATTCATCAATATTTATTACAATATTAATTTCAATAATTACAATAGTATGTATTAAAGTACATGAAAATGTAAAAAAATTGTCAAATATAAAAAGCCTGACAAAAGCTGGACAGGCCAGACACCGTCTAATTTTGCCGGACACGCAATCAAAAAGCCTGACTATGTCCGGCTTTATCCGGACGCCTGGCAACCCTACATATGAGGCTTTCCATTCTAGTCCTGGGAGATGATAACCATCTTTTTTGAAGTTATTTGCAGGTGTCTATAGACTGCAGTAACCGCTTACCCTAAAAGTTAGTAATGAGATATGAGATTAAAAATAACTTAAAACGGTGACAATCATAATATAAGTCTTTTCTTACCCAAGATGTGTTACTACATGGCGTACCTGTAAAAAAATAAAGAAATAATAGGTTTATTAAAGAACACATATTCAATAACTTGTTAGAATTACAACAGAACCTTGCAAAAATGGACAATTAAGGGCCCTGAATAATTTAATATAAGTTACATGAGAGTAATATGGTCACCTTAAGATTTGCCGTAAACCGTAAACAGGAGGAGGACAGAGACAAAAACACAAAGTCGTATACTATAACCGTAGACAGAGAAACCTATAGACTAATGATTAGTGTGGCCTCGAATGAGAAAGGACGATAACGTAGTTTTAGGTTATACAATAATCTTTATGACTTTTAAACATATTTAGATAAAAAATTTTAATTGTTCTAAGAACTGAACCGAACAAGATTCAAGAAAAGGGTGAGTCCGTGATCTTAAGCTCACAAAACACTTTTTTCTCACTTAAACCAACTTGTAAACTCCTTATATCGCTACGAACTGTCAAAGTTGTTTAGCAAAGTGAAGTTTGCTAAACAAAAAAAAAACCGGCACGGAGAAAGGGACAAACGATCACACGGCTCTGTCTCGTTTCTATGCAGGACCTATGCATAAATCTATCTTTTTCGTGTGTGAATGCGAAAGATAGCGTCAATTTGTCTATAGGTTTCTCTGTCTACGACTATAACTAATATATTAAGAAAAAAATAAGAAACAAGCCTTGTCAATAATTATGAACACTTCGAAAAATCGACTTAAAAAAAACTAACTACGCTACACCATACTAAAATCGACTAAAATATTTACTATAATATCAACTGTCAAAATGGCGTCGATAAAGCAGCGCCCTTTTGACCCTTTATTATTTGATTGACCGATGATGAGCTATCATATCACAAAGCCATCTATGTAAACAAGGCTGTAGATTTAGAGTTATAAGAATGTGACCATACTAACCGGGTGACCATATTGCCATCACTTACGTGTGGGTAATTTGGTCATAATATATATATATATATATATATATATATATATATATATATATATATATATATATATATATATATATATATATATATATATATATGTAACATAATTAACGCACTTTGAGAAAGTAGTTTGTTCAGAATCGTTTACTGAATCGATTCCTATCATTTTTAATATAGGTAATTTTTTATCCCAAAAATAATTAAAACTACGTAAATTACAGTCACACTAAATCTGTACAGTCAAAACAAACTGAAATGTACCGTAACTTAAGGCAATAAGACTTTAAGAGTGCAGTTTTATTTGTATTATTACTAATTCTGTCATTCAATAAAAATAAAGAAAAATGAACTTTATTTCAAGCACGTTAAAGTCTTTGCGTTCGTGGATATGTACTGTGACCACAACATTCTTCCGGAATTAGTATAACTAATTTGATAAATAATCAGTGCATAAAAACTAAAAATTCAGTGTATGTATTATGATTATAACATACTAATTAGGGTGTCTGAGGGTGTGCGTTAATTACGTTACATATTGTATAAATATATATTAAATCTATTATCTAATGCCTTGCTCGGCATTAGAAAATAGATTGGTCGCACAGGTACTTGATTGTTTGCACGACTAACGTTCGCGGTCGTTAAAGGCAAACAAATCAACATAAAAATAAGTACAGTCGGCAAGTTTATGATTCTTGCACAACACTAATTCTGAAGAATTTACCTAAACGTAGTTATTATAAACTGTTAGAATTTACCAACGAAATAATTTATTTGCCGCCATTTTGTTTTAAATGTTAGGTGACGTGAACCAGATGTACCGGCGCGGCGATGAAGTTATTCCCTTTATGCAAAGAGTAATGATGAAATCGCGACATCTCATAATATAACTGATATTATAGCGTTTGCATTACCGATAGTTGATGGATTAAAAATATTTATTCATTAGAAAAAAATAATATCGAAACAACCTTTCCATGCTGTTTTTTGTATGCGACTGTTTTGCATAGTTTAACGTTGAGGTTGTTTTTTCGACCTTCACTACAAAGTTTTGTTGCAATGCAGTATTGAGAAAGTTCCAACAAAATCCTGTGACTGTTTCAAACATGTAATACTGCAAAGAAACAGTTTACGCAAAAAACGCTAATCTATGTCAGTATGATATATGAGTTGGTTATTTAACTTATTCTGCATTATTTCTTGGCAACTGCTTTTATAATTCTTGCCTATGTAATAAGGATGCTTATATTTATATGTAGAAAAGTAGCAGTTTTACTACTGATATTCTTCATCAGCCCGTAAAGGTTTACACGTGGACATGCGCCTCTGACGTTGAATTTTCAACTCCTGACGCAAATAGAGGGGAGTTTTATGTTTAGCATGCGTCTGTCTATAGTATTGTAGCTTCCAAACGAGTGAGCTGATTTAGATTTAGTTTCTTTTGTTTGAACGGTGACTTGATAGAGAGTGTTCTTAGGTATAATTCAAGAAAATCTTTTCAGCCATTTGAAAGTCATCAGCTCTTTTTGTTTCGAGGGTTTTAAAATTTTCAATTTAATATTAAAAACGGAGGCATATTCTTGCCTTAATCGTTAGTCTAGGCAGCAATTTAACGATTGTAGTTCTTAACATACCTTTTACATCTTTAAAGCTACTGCTCGTCGTGTTGGTATTTTATTAAGGCCTGAAGCTTTCCGGCATTGAGAAAACTATGTTATTGGTGCAAATTATTGTAGGTTCAGACTCTTTTACTGGATAAAAGGCATTCCATCTTAGTCTTCAGGGGAGACAACGCATCTGAATTTTTATTCTTAATCGAGGATATATGTAGATATTTATGAACCATCCACTTACCATCCAGAGCTCGTTTTATTATTATCCTCAAATTAAAGGATTCATATATGTGTTTAACTACGTGTTCTTACAAATGAAGCATGGTTTCGAAGTGAGTTGAAACGTGTCTATGGTGTATTCTGTCTTTGTTTCTTTATTTGGTCTTTAGGCTGTTTTGGTATTCGGTGACGCAAAAATGAAGCAGAATCGCGGGAATCAAATTACATAGACTAGTGATACAGGTATCGCTTTATTAAAAAAATTAAATAAGAATTTAAAGATAAGGCAAGGGAGAAATTGGTTATAAATCATGTATTTTACATTAATTACATATATATATATTTCATGTATGCACAGAATTGTTAAATTATTAACTTAAATAGCATCTACAGATAATTTGACTATCCAAGTTCGTTCGTTAAATACTTTGTTTTTAAAAAAAGAGACTTGGTAATTTTAAAGAAAAATGTTAAATATTGTTTTTTTTAAATCTCGAAATGTGTCACATACTGGAAATATTAAAATATCTCTACGGGTTTTCTCAGTCTTCAAGCATGACCTGTTTGAGAGGCGAAGAGATATCTATTATAATTTTTCATGTTTTCTTCCATCGACAAATTATTTACTTCAACTTTATTTCTATTTCAAGCCTTACAGCCCTCTACAAATCTACCCCTAAACACTGGCCCCAACAGGGAATGCAATAAAAAACGTTACTGAGCTACATGGACCCTGGTTGCCTGCATATTTTACCAGGTCGGGCTCCATCTATTGGGGACGGCTCTTATTTTTTTTAAATCTATTTTGCAATATTTTTTCATAAAAATTAAATGACATACGAACGTTTACTACCGAAACACATCAGTGCAGTTTCTATTATCTAGCGTCAAAATAGGGTATTTTACACCATGTACAAAAAAATAAAAAAATATATATTTATGATAGATTTTGTAAAAATTAAACGAGAAATATTGATTTTTTTGATGAAATGAAAATTTTATATTTCAATTTTAAGAATATGTATTTTTGTCTGTCCCTCAAATCTGCAAAACGCTGTCCGCCATTTTAGATACTGTCCTGACGTCACTGATCCCGCCTAAGGGTATTATTGTTGTGTGTCACTGATTAAGAGAACTAGTTAATGTGCTGTGTTATTTCGAAAATTTTCATGTTAACATTACGATTATCGAGTTTTATTCCCAATTTTATTGAAAAGGCATCATGGAGACGAATTCGTAAAAGCAGTTAATACTAATCTACCGAGGATAAATAAGTTGATGGTGGCAAACATTTTTTCATGCAATCCCAATTTTTGTTCTGCTGAGTTGAGAAATGTTAAACCTTTAATTTAAGTACCTATTACCAACTTTTGTTTATGTCAAAACACAATACCAGGTCAGAGTGTATTTTGATAAAACATAGTTTAGTAGCTATCATAGTTTAGTTTATCTGTAATTACAATCATTATCAATCATTAGTTATGTTATATAATACCTAAGTTAACGTAATTTATTACAAAATTTGACTTGCGATACCCTTCACTTCATAATGTTTTGTTTTGTATAAAGATAGTTTATATGTCACACTTACATAAAAATGATCTTCACAGAAGAATAGTCTAGTTTTTGTATAAAATGTATTCGGGTACCTCCTTGCCAGTTTTAACCAGGTATTTCTTATATTTAAATCAGTTGGCACTTGACCATAACTTTCCCGGCGTTCTTATGCTCGTGTTTTTGCATTCAGGCACAAAACAACAAGATTTAGATGGTAACTCATTATTAAATATTAAAAAGTATCTTATTCCTTTGCAAAATCGGTAAAAATCGAAGACAGCGACGTCACGAGTTGAACAGCATGGCGGCTAGCGTTTTTACACGCGAAAATTTAAAACGATAGATAAAAAGTAATTTTTATGGCACTATTCGGTTTCAAAAAAATTATGGTGGTTCATTATCGCTCTACGATTTATTTAAATCTCTATTAGGTAAGAGGGTGGTTACCTACCAGACAGACTCCTAGGCCGAAAGGCATCCATCCATCTTGACAAGGCAATATTCTATTAATATAGCAATTTTAAACTTATTAAATAAAATTAATAATTTTGTTTTTTCTTGTTAGAAATATTGTCTTAAAAACAATGCATATTCTCTGAATATTTTGCTGTAGGTTGGTTGAAGTGTGTTGTCTCTTGAGTCGCAAGAAGATCTCTAGAGTTGAACCTGCGGTGTCAAGGGGCAGCGGCCTACGTGCCCCGACTCCTACTTCGTGAAAGTAAGATAGGGCTGCGAATTTTCGTTTTCGTGTCAGTTACTTTTGGTCGTCTCACTTAGTAACCTCATTTTCCGTTGAAATATTATATTAAAAGAAAATAAAAAAAATGGTAAAGCATTTGGCTGAGGCGCCGTGGGACTGTGGATTCGAATTCCGCTCGGAACATGTGTAGCCTACAATTAATTGTTCCGGTTCTGGAAGTTTGTTCACAATACAGCCTAAAATATTTAAGATATGTTGTGGGTAAAGTTTTATTTTTAAAAATAATTACTACGCTTATAAAATTTTGAAAAAATCACGACGAATGTAAAAGTTGTAACCGAAAACGGATTAAACAAAAATTATGAAAACCCACCAACTAAAAGGAAGTAGATCACGAAAGATATAAATAAAAAGCCCTTTTAAGAGGGTTGATTTGTCGCGACGTTTATCATAATTAACAACAAATTATGATTTTCCTTAGTCCTTGCTAACTTTGTGTACCTATTAGTTTGTCGTATCGGCAGCCAGCAATATCATCAAATATAGTTAATACACATATTAACCTATCTATTAGGTAATATAATTACAAATCGAAATAAATCCGTCAGGGTTACCATTATTAAAAATAACAACAGAAATATTATACGCTTAAATAAATTAAAAAATATAAATTCTATCCCAATAAATAAGTATCTATTGGAATCAATTTGAAGGCGGCGTTCGTGATAATCTATATATTACGAATCTCATAGGACGAGACGCCAAAAGATTATTTATTTATTTAATATAATTTATTGCACACCATACAAAAATTACAGATTATATATACAAAAGAAATATACAATGGGCGGCCTTATAAGATCTTATCCTATAAGACCGCCCATTTCATATTTATCTTATATTATCATCAATATAAGATTATCTTATATTGTCACCATGAGTTCCAAAATCGAAGAACGTTTTTTATAGGATAGGGTGACAAATGAGCACATAGTCCACCTGATGGTAAGTGGTTGCTGTGGCCCATAGACATTTACATCTATCCTCGATTACGAATCAAAATCCTGATGCGTTGTCACTCGTGAAGACTAAAATGGAATGCCTCGGATCCAGTAAAAAGGGTCTCCGGTTTTCTACACTCACCATACGAAACACTGCAGCATTAAGCTACTATTTTACGCTGGTATTCTGTGAGAGCGTTGTCCTTCCTCAGTCAAGCCGACCCATTCGTGCTACAACTATACTACTAATATATCTGCAACGTGGCTCTACGTATAATATTACAGTTTTCAAAGTTCTGTAATAGTCTATAGTGTTGATATGAATTTATAGTGCTCCTAAATTAGCTAAACTAAATACTTTGGAATCACCCTTGTGTGTGTCACACGCGTTAGTTTCAGAGACTTCTTCACGTATATCAAAATTTTGCATGGTAAAATCTATGGGGTTCATGTTTAGTAGCAGACTTTGATAGGAGCTAAAAAATGAAATAGTGAAAACGTTCGCGTCATCCGCGGAACTACATGGATTGATGAGTTGTCTGCAACCAAAAATACGTGGTTTATTACCACCAAAGTCAATAAGTTTTATAATGTTCCATTATTTCGAATATTTATGCATTCATATTATAATTGTATCATGATAAATATTATTCCATGGTAACACTTTCTTTCTTAAATTTCTGAAAGAACATATTAAGATCCTAAGGCTATTTTTCCGCCCGAGAATTTTTAATATTCTTTTCCATTGAAGCAGTTTCACAATACAACATATTTGGCCGATTGTATTTTTTCCAACGCTTTCTCATATTTAGTACTTATTGTCTTTTCTTATTTTGTAAACAATAATGTATTTTTTTCTTCCGAAATCATCATAGTAATTATGTATCCAGCTCCAACTGTTCGATTTCGATCATAGCAAAAGTTTTTAAGTTTTCATGGCCCTTGCATGAAAACTTCTTTGTAACTAAGAAAATAAAATGTCTATACTTCATTTTTATAACCATGACGGATACAGAATCTCTCAAGTTCACTTTTACAAACCTAAATAGACCTCCTCAAACGATTTCGACAAAGCACGGTGGCAAGCCACTAAAACACCTGCACTTATCGACTTCTTACATGCCTCATCAAGTCTTCAACCTATCTTTTGGAGTTTCCTCAAAAATTAGTTTGCCGGTACAAAGCTGCCGTTTGAACCTAGTCCCAAATCAAAGTCAAGAAGTAAAATCAATCAAGTTCAATCAAGCCCAATAACCATTAACTAACTTACAATATTAATACTGTTCGT
Source organism: Parnassius apollo (assembly GCA_907164705.1). Lineage (NCBI taxonomy): Eukaryota > Metazoa > Arthropoda > Insecta > Lepidoptera > Papilionidae > Parnassius > Parnassius apollo. The sequence goes on along the minus strand of CAJQZP010001207.1, from coordinate 3,711,680 downwards.
AACATTTTGTTGTACATGGCTCACATTTTTTTTCTGTTTTCCTAAGCAATTGTTTTGTCGGTGATAAAGAAAACAATATTACTTTTTTCCGAATAAATGATATTTTCTTTAAAACCAATTTAAAGAAGAAAACAATTCATTACCTTACCTTCTTAGACAGTGAACCTAAATTCAATATTACAATTACACCAATTTTAATTTATTTATTTATTTATCAACAGAGATAAACTTTGTAAGTTGAAATTCAAATAAATATTGTATAATATCAAGCCATTTTTATATCACATATTTCCTTCGTTTAGATTCAAAATACACATGCGTTATCATACCTGAGGACTAAAAATAGGATTTGCGGATTTTGTATATGCTGATCGCTAAACAGAAGTTTTATGCTGCTATTTTACGCTGGAATATTCTGCGACCGTGATTTATCCGCGATCGAGCCGACGCATTCGTGGAGCAGCCATATTGCGCTGTAGAGTGATTCTACCAATAGGGTAAAATTTTGTGTAGGTAATCACATACCGAAACCGCAGAGAGCCTTGTTACTTAATCATAAAAAGTAGGTACTAGTAATGGAGATGTTACAAACTACAACACAAGTTCAATACTAAGAGACCAGCTAAAAATCTGTAGCCTTCCCTACGAGATATATGATGTAGCAACTATTGCGTTCGCTACGATGGTTTCATGATATTGAGCTGACCAAAATGGCTACGCACGTAGCGCCTCAAACAAGGGTGGCCTCGAGCAATGACTCTTTTCCATTATGTTAACAAATTCAACATAGGTCATATAACGAGACAGGGTGATAAAATCAGCATGATTCTTTCATTCAAAACTTTTATCTATTCCATAAATATAATAATAATTTACTTTTGTAAAGTTTTGAGTGTATTTATTTTTATGTGCTTGTTACCAGATGTCTTCGTCAGTTGTCGATCGGTTTTAATAATGTTTTTTTTATTAAATAAATTATAATTCAGGGGTAGTCTCTAAGATAATTTTTATATAATTTTTGAGATAAAGGGGATAAAGTGTTTAGTGAAACTATATAGACACGACATTCGAGCATTTCATATTCTTAGCCCACTCAACAGTTTAGAAAAAGAATTTTATTTAAAAGTAAAAGCCGACTTCAAAGAGTTAGAAGAATGAAATAATTTTAGCATAACAGCTTCAAAAGTCGGTGTTTTAATACACTATGTTTTAGCATACCGATTTCTAAAACGCTATTAAGGGGAAATTATTTTATTACTTTTTGAGAACTTACAGCTTTTGAATGTATTTTCAATGAAATATAACATTATTCTCCTCATAAATGTTTGGTAAATACAGAGATTTGGGTTCATACATAAATTTGTTTTTCTGTGTCACAAAAACAAGTTACGCAACATGTGGATAAAGCCAACACGCATTCCCTTTAGGTAGAATTGTTTACAAGTTACATAATATAATTTAAGTGCTTGTCTATTAATGCAATACATTTTCCTAACATCCTAATAAATCTCATTACTTACAACTGATTTGAAAGTTCATTACTTTAATTTTTAAATCATTCTCGATGTCATTTGGCGTGCTTATTGATCCATTCGATAGTTATACAATAATAGCTAGTCTGCGTTGAGACTGACCGTCGTGACCGAAATTCAGTCTGCGAAGACATTATTAATTATATTACTAACTATACTTATTAATATAGTAATTATTTAAAAGTTACACTTATTATATTTTTAATTCTTTCGCTAACATCAAATAGTTATTTCTAATGCTATATCATCAACCCATAAAAAACACTATATAATTTATTAATATTTGTTGGACAAATATCTAACCTAACAGCTGGTTTTTTTTGAGCTCTCTAAGATATCATAAGGGAAAGTTTAAATAAATAAATATTGTATTGTACTGTGATCTTTAAGTATATTTACAAAAATTAGGAGGTATACATAAAATTATAAGGAAATAAGATTTTATTTAAATAGCGATGTACATTCTGAGGATACTAGGAACAAGCACAAGCTAGTAATACCAGTAACTCGTCTCCAACTTAATAAAAAGTTTAATACTGTATAATTATAGTAATAAAAAATACCTGATTAAAATAACGTCTGGGAAAAAAATTATAGCTGCCATTATGTTTCTAAATGTGTTTATATTTAATTATTCAACATACAATGTTAATTATTAATTAGAATAAACCTGCTGGGTTTCTTTCACGTACCAGTATCAGAAGCGTAAATCATTTAGTGTTAGCATTTCTCTTAATCTATATTGAATAAAAATTATTCCATGCTCTTTTATCACATTTCAGTAAGTACTTCACATAAACCACCGATTGACAATCTCAAATCAAGATCTCCCGCATCTTGACCAATATTCTTGGTGTAATGCTCTCTCGAAGATGAAGGGTCATATTAACTTATAGTGCCATAAATCCTTACGATAAACACTTTGAGTGTGTATGATATTTGAGATTTGATAATATTAATATCGTGTTATTACGAATGCACCATAAATAAGCGCGCCAAAATTATAGAATATATAAATAATTTCTTATTTAAAATGGCACGGTGTTATTGTTGTAATGCTAAAGCACAGAAATGAAAAGACTTTTTCAATTAATTATTTTTTTATTATTACTGTACCACTTTGAGCTTAACTTAATGCGTACACTAGACTAAAGAAAGGCTACACTCCAAAAAGTGAAACTAGTCTAGAATAGTACCTTATAACTGCAAATGACCTGATGATTATGAAATAATATAGAAGGCAGTTTCGGATGCAGTAAGAAAAAATTATAAAACAACCGTAACCAATAAAATCGCACAAGATAATAATGATATAACGTAATATCGAGCCTCCTACGAGCTTCTGTTAACATTTCCTAAAGTAGATTATATGCAACAGGACACCTTTTTTAACTAGGAATCAGTCAAGTCTAGTACCGCCCGCTTTCCTATTACCTTTTTTGTATGATTTTGCACTGCAACAGTGACAACTTACTATCATGTGAGCTGTCAACTCGATAGTGACTTTAATATTGTAAATAACTATTGTTGCGTGCCTAAGTTGATGTCTGGTACCTGGCACTAGCGCCATCTAGTGTCGGGGATCAGAGCGAGGAGGGCTTCCTAGAAAATGCCAATCTTGAACTTTCCACCAACAGCGCCATCTAGTATCGAACAGAAGAATCAAGATTTCTAGATGGGTTCACTCTCGAACTTTCTGCGCCTGGTCGATCGGCGCCCGTATTTACTGGAATATTCTGGATGTTTCGGTGGAAGAGCCCTATATAAATCCGTTGATAGCCGCGATCGGAGTAGTATTGAATTTGGCGATACAAGCGAAGCATCGGAGCGAAATAAAGTGAATCAGTGTGAATTAATTATTAGTGTCTTTTAAGTTTTAATTGGTTTAAAGTGAATTAAAGTGTTGATTTTAGTAATTTAATCGGCAGTTTTTACTGTCACGAACCCTAAGCTCGTAACACTATCATCATTGTCACATTACAGTCTATTCTGATGCAACTTATCGATAGCATAGAACCCACCCGAAAACTATCCTAGAACACAATTATGAGCCAACTGCATTCATCGTCTAAATGCAAAACTAGATGTAGGCCTATTCGGGAATGTGCCAAATGACGTGTTTCTTATTTGCTATATTAGCCGTCTACTTGTAAGACAACAGTAACGGTGAGCATTCCGTTACTCACCGTTGGTTAGGTTGGTGAGCGCACAGCAGATTGGGATTTGGGTTCGAACATTTTGAGGTGGATTTTTAACCAATTAATTAGTCACCAGAGCATCATTAAATTAGGTTAGCTTTTAATAAAGGTGATAAATACCCTTAAACAATAATTAAAAACATGAGTAATAGAAATTCTTTAAGCTCGTAGCGGTCAGCCACTGCAGGGTCTACTTCACCTGAGAGAGTGTAGAGTCGAAACACGTGTCGTATTATCGACGGTGGTATGTCTTTCCTAATGTAGTGGAGTTGGGAGTAGTGGTGCTGGGATTAGTTGTGACGGGGATAGTGCAAGCCATTGAAGGAGAGTGAGAAGTTCCAAACTAGGTAAGATATTTTATTTTATTTTCTTACGCTGATCTCATCTAATTAATCTTTAATTGTTTTGTACTTAGAAGAGCTGATGTAATATAATGCTATAGGAGCGGGCCAAAATTATTTATCAATAAAATACAAAATAACATCGTCAACTTACTTATATTACCCAACGTAGACACAAAGTAAAATGTCGCAGCTCTCTTTTTCTGTTATCTTAATCTCTATTTGACATGAACTTACACGCGATCGCACCTTTCTTATTGAAATCAGGTTCCGATCTGATGTCGGCTAAATCGTTTTCCAATATCGCTACAAAGTGAAAAATTCGGTCGAATACGTCGACTCACTTGAGTATATAGCGTTTATTTCATTTTTGCTATACTATTTTGTCTGTTATTTAATGAATATACTTCTATTTCGAATGATGGTATTTTTTTTAAAAAGAGCCTCATTTTGATTGGTTGTATGATTCATAGGTTGTGAAGGATTAATACTCATAATACGTTCTCTTATTGATTACCTTGTAGACAAATCTTATAGCTTCTAACAAACACTGACAAACAATGTAAATATATCTAACGGAAATTATCAAGACCCATTGGAAATTTATATCGTCAACAGAAGTGCCAATTATTATAAGTTTCCTTAACTTGAGAAAGTCTTATATCCGCGTCCATAAAACTGATTGCTTCCCTTATCTCTTAATACTTTTGTGAAAAGTTTGGATCATTGTTAAAACGTATAAAAGCTGATTTATTCGTCAACATTTTTCCATGTCTGTTATGATGTACCAAAATAATAACTACAATTCTAGACCTGAAACACTAAAACCCATGTCATTTTTGCACAAATGTTGACTTGGGTAGCGTTTCGAATCGATGAGGTTTAAAAAGAACGCAGATAATGCTCAGTCATTCCATGTCGTTGTTGTAAAGTGGGGTTGGTAGACATGTTCAACTGTGAGCGTGTAATGGGTTGCGGGGTTGATAGTATGATATATTACAGAGCTTTTCATCATAAAACTTTTTTTAATCATTTTCATTAAAATTTTATGCATATATTTTTCAACAGGCTGATAATTTTCTCGGAAACACGATAAATTTCGAGCGCTTACCTGTTGTATAATTTATGTTGTAAACTTGAAAGCATTACCAAAACTTCCGTTTTAAATGTAATGTTACATTTAAAAAGATAGTAGAGATAGTAAATAGATACAAATGTTACACATATTGCTGGAAATTTTATCTTGTAAAGCTCCAACGTTTTAATTAATCACCTCTAATTTATTTCCATATCATGTGTTTAATGTGCGTTAAATATAACAACTGAATTTTATGAATGTATCATTAATTTCATCATTTATCAGTTTTTATTAAAAAATGTTTTCTCGATACTAGGAATTATTTCTGTATCATGTGTCGCAGTTTACATACATAAACATAAGAACAAACATCCATAGGCAGGAGTAAAATAAGGACAAAATAAATACAGTTATCACTGTGAGACTAAACTAATCAATGCGTTAAATCTAACTTTACTGAAATAAAAAATATTTAAAAACTTTCACTAGAGCTTACTTGTTTTTATAGCAATTTATATTATTTTTTGCGTGTTAAAGCCAGATTGCAGATATATTATGGCAGCGGTATAACTGGGTCGCCTCCAACTTGAAAGGAAAACACCCGCACAATATACTTACGTAAAATATAGCAATATAATGCTGTTGTTTTACATATGCTGAGGGTTGAAAACCGGAAGTCCCTTTTACTAGCAACCTCAGAGATGACTACGCATCTGAATTTTGATTTCACTACCATCGGATTTTTTACGCTTTCTTGTATAAAATAAAACAGTAAGTTTTCAGGAATCTCCTTAATTTATAAGCATTTTATTGGAATGATTAAAGAATTCCACTAATAAAACTTAAAAAATATAGTTATAGTTTAAATATCATATTTAAATATTAATAAAACTTTCATAAATAAATAGAAAATGAGCAAAATGCGTTTGGCTTAAGCTTAAATTTACACTTACTCTCAGATTACTAAAACACTTTATCGGTAAAATAATAACATTATTGTGATTAATTTGGCTATACCTAATTTCAGAATTATATACCGCAAACATGATACCTTCCCTTGATATTTATAGCGGACTTTAAATACTTTTTGTTAAAGTCCAAATTTGCATTGAGGAAAAGATGTAATAAAACATTTTTAAACAATGGGTACAGTCACGCAGCCTTATAAATCAAATGATTATGAGGAAATGTTGAATTACTTGTTATTTCTATATGTACTAAATCCCTGAAAATTACACTGTACTCAATTGTACCTTTTTTCATACTTTAAATAGAACTTTGGAAATTCCATGGAGCTCCTTTTTCCTCATGGTCTCCCGGTCAGAAACACTGTAATACATCTTCGCACTGGTGATTTCTGGATCTCGACAACATCGCCACCGAATATAAATCTAAGCCATCTAAGGACCCATTCAAACACGTAGAAAAAAAATCGTCAAAATCAGTTGAGCCGTTTTTGAGTTTTAGTGAGACTAACAGGACAGCAGTTCATTTTTATTTATAGAGATTAATTATCCGCCCTGTTGATCGTAAACACGGTTATTGATCATGAGGTCCTAGGTTCGAATCCCGGGACATGTCAAAATATTTCTTGGGTTTTTCTGTCAAGAAATTCTCTATACCAGTCCGGAGTGAGGAAATAGCCAGTGTTTAATTTTCGTGTAAATCGAAAAGCACGTAAAGCCGTACATCCTGTCCCTGATCTATCTCTGCTCGTGTCAGAATACCGACCCATCGGACCATGAGAATTAGGGGAATAGAGAGTGCACCTGTGCTTGCGCATGGACTTGGGCACTATAATCCTATCCTGTGCAGATGTGCAGATCACCGGGTCCAAATGTAAACGTAAACCATTTAGGGGCCCATTCAGGGACTAGAGATACACGCAAAAAATTTCATCAAAATCGGTCGAGCCGTTTTATATTTTTTTAGAGACTGCAATTAATTTTATATATTGAGATAGTACTCTGAAATAAATTATAGTGCGAAAGAATAAAGCTCAAATGGATTTTCTTAAAAAACAAAACAAATCGCGCGTGAAGTAATTACACAAACGTCAGCGAACGCGAAAATAATTAGGCTTAAAGGGAATGAATTATGTAAAGCTGGCTGATTGGGTGATCAAAGATAAATATTGTTCTAAGCTCTACAAAATTTGCCCGATTTTCACTAATTACAATTTTAATTATTCAGGGCGAATATCCCTGAAATCCTATAGGGCTCCATTAATAAAACCGATTCATAATTTCATTTCATTGTTTATCGTAATTATATAATAGAGTACCTCATGTTTCAGAAATGTTAGGAAACATTAAAAGAGTTTATTGTCTTAAATGTATTGTCTTAAATGTATTTATATTGTTTATAAGATTGCCTGTATTTAACATTCGAGTATGTTAGTTAAATCGGCTGGAGAATGTTTTACATCACATTTCTTATACCTTTTTTTATATTACATAACAGTATTATAAGAACCTCAGAAATGAGAGGAGGTAGGTCTCCTCTCATTTCTGTGGTTCTTTATCTATTTCTCTACCTATTTCTATTTCTGAATCTGGAAGTTGTACGTACATGGAATGTAAGTTTACTTCGTTGTATAATATAAAGATGTACACGTACAAATTGTTTTGTAGTTTAAAGAAGATTTGTTCTGTGTCTTAAATCATTGCTGACTGTACTATTCTTACATGTATCCCATGCTTAATATAATATACAACATATAACAAAAATCCTGTGGTTCCCATCAATTACGTTATCGGAACCAGTATTCAACGTATAGAAATAACTTTTTTTTAGAAAATTCGACCATTAATTTTTTTATTTTAATTATAAAAAAATTAGTTTGCAAATAATATGTGCATTGTCCGGGGAGTAAGAGGATTGTCAAAGACCCCGCTTTACCGATGCTCGTGTCAGATAGAGGTAATACAAGTAGTAACATTTTAAATTTTAAACAACAAACTTCCCGAACGGGGTAGCCAGAGAGAACAGATCGCCAAGTGTCACGATCCTTACATACCTCTTTCGCTTCTTTCAGGTTCATTAACTTCTTCATACATGCACGTCTAGGTATCCGAGTACTCTTGACCCTCCCCTCTTCGAGCAATTTGCTCACATGGTCTTCGAAAGTTAGTCTTGGTCTACCCCGACACCTTTTAATATTTACTTTCGCTGTATATATTTTCTTCACCATTCGGTCTTCACTCATTCGTTCAACGTGCCCAAATCATTGGAGTACGCCCCTATCAATTTTTGTGATAAGGTCATTCTCTTCGTTTCGCTTTTGGTCGGCTATGGTAACGCCACACATTTTACGAAGAGATCGCATCTCCACTGCATTCCACTTGCTTTTATGCTTCTTCTGGCATACCCAGGTTTCGCTGCCATATAACAAAGCACTCTTCACCACGCCTTGCCTTTTTACTAATGCATTCAGGGCACCATTGACTTTGTTTCCGGCAGCGACACGCCTATCCACATCTAAATCACATCTTCCATCCCGGCTGAAAGCACTCCCCAAGTATGAATCGGTTTTGAAACAACAAACTTCAATATAACAAAAATGCGAACATCATTAATGTATTCGAAGTTAATTAAATACGCATTAATAAAGATAACTCAGAAATTACTTTTTTACTTACTACGCTCAGATCTTGATTAAATTTATATGGGACCACACGGGATGCGCCAGCTTTCAGTTAATACACCAAATATATATATATATATATATATATATATATATATATATATATATAAGTAGTTAATTATAATTTGTTTTGTATTCTTTTATTCCATATTGCCACACCTGTATCACCACTTGCAACAACAAAATTTAAACAAAGCAAGTGGAATGCAATGGATTATTATCCAATCGTCAACAGATTTGACAGCATACAGGCAACTGAACAGACAGATCTCCAAATGCATGCGGCGAGACTTACGCAACTTTAATACTGCTCGTATTAAAGAAGCGATCGAGCGGAACCAGGGCTCCAAAGTCTTTGCCACAGATCTGTCTGCCAGAAAGAGCCAACTGTCAAGGCTGAAGACTGAGTGTGGCAGCATCGTTTCCGGGACACCTGAGATTTTGAGTGAGATTGAGAGGTTCTATGGGCAGCTGTACACATCATCGTTGGAGCCACACGCAAGTGTGAGTAACGATCCAAGAGCAAGTCTTATCCGACACTATTCCGATGATATTCCGGACGTCAGTCTAAGCGAGATTAGAATGGCTCTCCAGCACCTTAAAAACGGCAGGGCCCCAGGCGAGGATGGAATTACAGCGGAGCTTCTGAAAGCGGGTGGAACACCGGTACTTGAAGTCCTTCAGAAGCTCTTCAATTCCGTCCTCCATGGTGGCACTACTCCAGAGGCGTGGAGCAGAAGTGCGGTGGTCTTGTTCTTTAAGAAAGGCGACAACGCTCTCTTGAAGAACTACAGACCGATTTCCCTTCTGAGCCGCGTCTACGTGCTGTTTTCGAGAGTCATTACGAATCGTCTCGCACGCAGACTCGACGACTTCCAGCCTCCCGAACAAGCCGGTTTCCGAAAAGGCTTCAGTACCATAGACCACATACATACCCTGCGGCAGATTGTACAGAAGACTGAAGAGTACAATTTGCCACTTTGCCTGGCGTATGTGGACTATGAGAAAGCCTTTGATTCCGTCGAAATTTGGGCGGTGCTGCAGTCCCTTCAGCGGTGCCAAGTTGACTGTCGGTATATCGAAGTGCTGAAGTGTTTGTACAGTAGGGCTACGATGGCTATCCGAGTACAGAACCAGAGCTCGAAACCTATCCAACTGCAGAGAGGTGTAAGACAGGGTGACGTTATATCCCCGAAACTCTTCACCGCTGCTTTGGAAGACGTTTTCAAGCTACTGGACTGGAAAGGATACGGTATTAACATCAATGGCGAGTACATCACTCACCTTCGATTTGCCGACGATATAGTCCTTATGGCAGAATCGCTGGAGGACTTAAGCACTATGCTCAATGACCTCAATAGTGCCTCCCAACGGATAGGTCTTAAGATGAACATGGACAAAACAAAGATTATGTTTAATGTCCATGTCACACCTATGCCGGTAGTTGTTGGGAGCACTATGCTCGAAGTTGTTGACGAGTACGTTTACCTGGGACAAATATTCCGACTAGGTAAGTCCAACTTCGACCGAGAGGTCAATCGGCGGATTCAACTCGGCTGGGCAGCGTTCGGGAAATTACGACATATCTTCTCGTCAGGTATACCTCAATCTCTGAAAGCTAAAGTGTACAACCAGTGCGTGTTGCCAGTGATGACTTACGGATCAGAGACGTGGTCCTTCACTGCTGGCCGTATGAGGACGCTCAAGGTCGCTCAGCGAGCTATGGAGAGGGCTATGCTCGGAGTTTCTCTGCGTGATAGACTCAGAAATGAGGATATCCGCAGTAAAACCAGATTGACAGACATAGCCCAACGGATTAGTAAGCTGAAGTGGCAATGGGCCGGCCATATAGCTCGAAGAACCGATAACCGATGGGGAAGAAAGGTTCTCGAGTGGCAGCCTCGTACCGGTAGGCGTAGTGTAGGGCGACCCCCCACTAGATGGAGTGACGACCTGGTAAGATATGCAGGAAGTCGATGGATGCAGGTGGCTCAGGACCGTGCTTTGTGGCATTACTTGGGGGGGCCTATGTTCAGCAGTGGACTTGTGAAGGGCTGTGATGATGATGATGATGATGATGCCACACCTACGTCAAATACTCACCACTCCATGGGTTGACTGGTAGAGAATGCCTCAAGGCATTAAGTCCGCCCTTTGTATTCTTTTGTTTGAAGGATGCAATAAAAATAAATAAACAAATAATACAACACATTCATAGTCTTAATTTTGATGTTAAAATCAAGTGCCCTTGGGATGCAGTACGTGCAATCTGATGAAATTTTAAATCGTTTGTCACTTTAGTATTGTTATAAAGACTGCCTCGTTGGTTTATAGGTTGTAAGCATTATTGCTGACCAGGTGGTACTAGGTTCGAGTCTCGAGTTGTGCCAAAATCAAGAAATTCTCGGTAGCGGCCTGTAGTTTGAAAGTTGGCGGTATTTTGCCTCCTTGTTTCTGAAAACACATAAAGCCGCGCCTGGTCCCTCTCCGGTTGTGACGGACTTTGTGAATGAGAGATCAGGGTTTCATCTGTGATTGCGCGGACATTCGTGAACTATAATCCTATCCTGCGCAAATGTCTAGTCTCCGTTGTGTTAAATGCCATGACTGAAATTTTGCCTGGAGTACGTTCTTATAAATTAATAAATGCATCCAATTACCATCAAGTGGAATGTGTGCTCGTTTGCCATCCTTATTATATAAAAAAACATGTTTCGATATAATATGTTGGTGCTTACAGGGGATACTTAATGATAAAATTTATGTTATTTGCGCTGGGTGTGTTAGTTCATTGAATTTCATAGAGAGCAATATTCAAAGATATACGCTCGAATACAGATATCATATCTTATCGGCGTAGTGTTTGTGACTCGCTTAACAATTCAGCCATGTACTACAGCGCGGTACAGCGAAACCACAGCGCGGTTTCTCATCTGCTTACAAATGATCTATTTTATTTCATTAAATGATATTACCTACCTACGAAGATTTCATAAATTATCTTCTTAATTCATTAAATTGCTATGGACTGTATGGCAACCCCATACGCTCATTTATTATGATATTTAAATCGCCATATCTATCACAATCCAACGTAGTAATCTACAGTGCGGAATCGGATCGGTATCGGACTCGATGAATAAACACAACACAAAGGACTGCACTGTGTAAACATAATAAAAAAATAATTTATTGGTATCGGAATCGATAAATAAACACAACACAAAGAACTGCACTGTGTTAACATAATAAAAAATATGGTCGACCCTACAGGCCATCTTTGCAACTTTCAGCTAATTTCAAATGCAAAGCGCTTCAAATTTCACCTGTTACTAAACACTGCAAGTTATTTTGAAACAACATTTTTTCGAGATTTTTTTCGTCAACGATATTTCTCAACCGATTTTCACGAAAATCGACGTCGGTTTTTGAGTAGCATAGCCGATTAGATCATAGAATTGATCAAAACAAGGTTGTCGAAGTAATTTCAAAAACAACAATTTCTCAAAATTAAAGAAAGTTGAAATTTTGTGATTTCCTTAGAATCTACCGTGACGATTCGGTCTAAAAACACAGAAAAACTAAGTCCAGCAAGGTCTTTTCAGATGCCGCAAAACAATTCTCGAACGGACACTCCGTTACAGTTATGAGATGTTGACATGTTTACATCAAAAACCAAGATGAAATCAATAACTGCCCGATTTTTTGAAAATATTTAATTTTCATAGCGGGAAGTAAAAAATCATTTATCGGTATTGGAGTCGATGAATTAACACAAACCAAAACAACTGCACCATATATCATAATAAAAACAATATATAGTAAAATTTTGTAGCATACAAAGAAACTAAACGTCAATTATCAACCATAATGCCCATCCCATCATGATAATTGTGTCGCGTCTTTCCGTTTATGTTCATTATTTCAAGTTCGAAATGGAGTGGAAATGTGAACAATATTCTCAACAGATGAATGAGACATATGAAAATGTTTTTACCGACTTAAGGAAATGTAGTGGTGGTTCAAGCAAGTCCACCACTCCATATCGTCCCGGGCATGGAGTATAGAGGTAAGGAGGACAATCTCCCATAGGAGAATAGTTGAAAATGTGTCCATCTGAAAGCAGTAAATAACAGTTCAAACACTCTCCACAATAGCGCTCGAGTAGCAACAGGGGTATGATAAATCTCTGTAAAATACGTTGAGCGTAGTTTTGAGAATAAAAGTTTTGAAATCAATAAAATAATTAAGGTGAAAGTCCGTGCAATAAAAAAATTATAAAAAGTACCCTTATTTAGCGCTTTCCTACGGACACTTTTTTATACACAGTCTGTACTCCTTACTTCTACACTCCATAGTCCCGGGGGTACCGTAAGAGGCCATGGAGGGAGGCAGATCAGGAGATGGGCCGCGGAGTTTTCCTAATAAAAAATGCAGTATGTGCAGTTCGTAAGTGAAACCGTCAGTGAACTAAACTTCGAGAGAATGAAATGAATCCAGATTATAAATAGTAGGATAGAAGTATTATGTAATTAAAATATAAATAAATTTCTAATGAACGCTGTATACTGTATTCTATCTCTTTCTCTCAGAGGCTAAATTCTGTAGATGTATATATTTGTCTCTTTTTCGACTTATCGAGTTTTATTGAGATTCTAAAGAAGTTTTCAGTTCAAAAACTGCGGTTGGTCTTTAAAATTAAAAGAATAGGGTATTTTCCAAATTTTTAAAACTGCTTATATTTAAAGACTCGGACAAGCGATTGAATATAAAAATAAAAATAAATTAATTAATGTATTTTTTCTCCATTAAACTAATTAAAGTTAAATTTATTTTTAGTGGTTTTGAATTTTCCGCTAAAACGCTTGTTTCGATGACGTCTACTGTGTGACGTCAACTTTGTGTAAACCGTAGACTAATGATTAGCGTGGCCTCGAGTGAGAAAGGACAATAACGTAGTTTTAGGTTATACAATAATCTTTATGACTTTTAAATATATTTGAACAAAAAAATTTATAGTTCTAAGAACTGAACTGAACAAGATTCACCAATCTTAAGCTCACAAAACACTTTTTTCTCACTTAAACCAACTTGTAAATTCTTTAGATCGCTACGAACTATCAAAGTTGTTTAGCAAACTACACTTTGAAAAAAAAAACCGGCACGGCGAAAGGGACAAACAATCACACTGCTCTGTCTCATTTCTATGCAAGACGTATGCATAAATCTATCTTTTTCGTGCGCGAATGCGAAAAAAGGCGTCGATTATATAGGTTTATATTTTATATTATATAGGTTTTATATATAGGTATGTAATTTTGAAAGAAGAAAGATGTATTCTATACGAAGAAAGTTTCTTTTTTGAAATTCAACTACAGGACAGTATTCTAAAATACTTCGTACTAAATTGTTGTAGAGCATTATTTTGATTTTATTACTACGGAAAAATTTTATGTTTCTGTACAACAGCATATTGTGAAGAGAAAAAAATATAAAAATGAAGATTCCGAAAGAAATGGTAGGCTCAGAAGGGCTAGAACTCAGAGTCGTAAAGCCAGCTAAATAAAAAATGTGGTTTACACAAAGCAAATATAAAAAAAACATGTTTCGATATAATATGTTGGTTTGTATGAGTTTTTAGGCGGTAAATTCAAAACCATTAAAATAAATCTAACTTGATCTGGTTGAATGGAGAAAAAAGACATTAATTAATTTATTTTTATTTTTCTATTAAATCGTTTGTCCGAATCTTTAAATATAAGCATTTTCAAAAATTTGGAAAATACTCTAAGTGGCCAGAAATAACACGTTTCCACAATGTATTTTATTAACGATGGTGACGATTATATTTTAAATTTTAAAAAATTCTTTTTTCCTAATTTAAATTTTCCCCTGCAATTAATTGTGCTTACGGAATTGATGCGAATCGAATAACATGAAAATGCTCATATATTATGAAATTTACGCAAACCCGAACCCTAGATTATCACAGGTCTAAATATTTGTAAACTAGCCTGTAAAGTTGATTACAGTAAATTTAGCTTTACTTTTATCACATGCTCTATTCATAGAAATCGTAATAAGTATTATTACTATTTCTGTGGCTCTATTACAAGTGTTAGAGCCACCATAGTTGTAGCACGAATGGGCCGGCTCGACTGGAGAAGGACCACGCCCTAACTGATATCAACGTGAAATAGCAGCTTAATGGTGCTGTGCTTCGTATGAAGAGTTTAGAGAACCTGAGATCGTTTTTACTGGAAACAAAGCATTACATCTTAGTTCTCGGGGGTGACAACGCATTCTGTATTTTGATAAACAATTGAGAACGAATGTGTATGTCCATGAGTTACAGCATCCACTTATCATCAGGTAGAATAAGTATTCGTTTTTCACCCTTTTTCTACAAAAATGTATTTTTATAAATAAACGATATATGGATGTTATTAAATATCATATTATATATGTAAATCGTCTTATGTCTGGTTTCTATTTTTAATAAGCCTCACGTTTTATTTACGAACTGCTCTTCAGTGCAAATATTGTCTGAATACAATCATTTATTAACACAAAATACTGATACCACTGGCAAAAGGCTCGTAATATTTTCATTAATTTAACGTCGACGATTTTTAATAAAAGCAGTTTCTTACATTCACTAATGTAATCAATACCTAAGGGAAAGCGAAATGTTTCATGAAGGAATCGGGCATTAGTCAGTAAGAGTCACAAATTTTATTATTAGCTCTTTCTTATTTTTGAGAGGAAAAGGGTCATTGCTCGGTGCAAATTAGCAGATTTTTTTTAATTTATTTATCTACATGTTACCGGAAGTGCTAATTGCTACTAATTGCATAAAATACCTAGTCGTTCCATTACGTTTGCTTAGACAACGTAAAAAATGTTTTTAGCATTTATCATTACATATCTTACCTAGGTATTGTTTGTAATACCTAGATGATGAATGTATCTAATATCATGAAGCGATTAGATAAAGTATCATATATGAACAAGAAAACACATTTTCTTCACTGAAAATCAACTTTACTAAAAATGGCGGAGGAATTAAGGGGAGTGCTCTCTCCCCCTATCGCTGCAGCCGAGGTGGAGTCGCGAGGTGTTGGACACGGGGACTCCCGCCCCGAGCAGGAAAAGTTGGAGGCCGTGGACTATGTGTTCTGGTACGCCTTACCTGATAAGGAGATGAGGGAGGAGTAATCCTCTCTGAAGGAGGGACCACCATGAGGCGGCCGACGATGTTGGGGCCGCGAATGTGTGCGAAAGCGTTCCTGTGGCCCTGTCAATATGCGGCGAAGGCGAAACACCATGGGGTTTTAGGCCCCGCGAGGCGGGTATGCATAGGTATTTCACCATGAAAAAAGTTTAGGTTACGTTAGGTTTTGTGAACGTGAACTGCATTCCTGCTATTCTGTTACTCTTATTCAATATATTGCCGGTTAAACATTCGGTGTTGTATAGACTGCCCAGTAAAAGTATGAAATAAATAATATTTTATACATTACCTGAATGTTTTAGGTATTCTATAATAATACCGAATTATATAGATTGGCGTTAACATACACACAATGAGAAACAGAAACAGTCATATAGTGAGTTCGTACAAAGGTTCTATTTATTCCACAATTTAATTTTTTAAATATATTTAAAAAAAATATTGCGTACTTTGCTTCCACTAATACTCATGAACAAATAATATAGATACCTAATATTAGATACATTATAATAAATAAAACGATTAATAATAATAATGATAAGACCAACAACTATCGGAGATACATCCTAAAGGATGGCACCGTCGACATCTGTCGAGTTGTCGCCTTCCCGGTGAGTCACTTAGGCATATCATCTCCGGTCGGCGCTTTCTAACTCTGAGTACTTGCACATGCACAACCTAGTGGCCAGAATTCTTCACCAGGAGCTCACACTGAAATACGGTCTCCTGGACCGGAAATTGCCGTATTAAAAGTACTTGCCGGAAGCAGTGCTCGAAAATAACCGCGCCAGGATCTACTGGGGCCGGGCCATCATCACAGACAGGATTATTCTTGCGAATAAGCCTGATATTTTGCTGATTTCTGGCCGGACCGGGCACAGTAAGTATTTTTGGTCGACATTACCACTCCCTATGACGAGAACCTCGTGAAAGCCGAAACAGATAAGCGAATAAAATATCTGGAGCTGGCTCACGAGGTAACCGACATGTGGGGTGGTCTGTCGACCGAAATTATACCTGGTTTTTTTTTTTTTTTTTTTTTTTTTTTTTTTTTTTTTTGTTTTTTTTTTTTTCTTATTTTTGGTTCTTATTTCTCTGACATGCAGGTTTCCTCACGATGTTTTCCTTCACCGCCGAGCACGTGGTAAATCAGCACTTAAAATTGCAATTAACAATCTCATTGGTACCAGCGGGGATTGAACCCGGTTTGCTCGCGTACTGTGAAATTTAGAGCGAGTGCTAACCATCTGAGCTACCACGGCTTTTATACGAAGGTATCTGACATACGTTAATTGTATATTATAATATGTTTATAAACCGTTTAAAAAACTAACAATATATATTAATTAACAAGATGCAAATAAATTATCTCTTATACATTCTTATATATCAATAAAGTTCCTAAATTTCTAATATTAGACGGTAGTGAGTTCCATAACATAACTGCATGTATAGAATAGGAATAGAAGTAAAAACCGAAATCATGGACGGGAAAAACAAGAACAGTTTAAACAAGGGATCTGCATCGTTCGTCCGACACATAACAATCGAGTGTATTTTTTTTATTTGGAGTACTTTGAGCTGCTTGCGAAACTGAGATATTCGGTCAAATTTTCTAAGCTGAAATATGAAACGGGACCTTAATAAACTCGAACGCTCGCAAGCGCTCGAGTTTATTAAGGCGCTCCTCTGTAGCATCCAAATAACAGCCGTCAGCATAATCAAGCACAGGTGGAATAAAAGTATGCGTGAGTGATAATTTAGCTTTTAAAGCTTAAGAAATTTTGAAGACATTTAATTGAATGCAAGAGTCCTTCATCATATTTTTAATTTCACTGTATCCCCAGGGATTCTTCTTTCATATACAGGTTGTATGATATTCATATATATGAATAAAGGTGACAAACAATACATTTATCACATGTTTACTTTTAGATAAATCTCATTATAATTGCGGCAAATTTAACAATGGGACTGAAAAAGGAAATGTTATTTAAAGATAAAAAATAATAATATTATTCCAGATACTTCATAAACGTAAAATTATAATCATTTTAGGCTAATATCGTTAGACTCTGACTTCGCACAATTTTATCAAGTTTGAAATAATTCGAATCACGGCAGTCAAGAAACTTTAAAAGACGTACGTGATTTAGCAACAGAATATAAAATTACATGCATAAAGGCAATAACAAGAACAAGATAAAGAAAATTTAGATGAAACCTCGTCTATAAGGGAAAAGTTATTGCATAACTATTACTAAATCAATCATCATTGGGTTATCATATACAGCCTTCAAATTAAAGAGGTAAATATCATATATCTCAATCATATTTTAGTTAGTTTGGCGTCAGCGGAAACCGGCGCTCAGATGAGTTCTATAATAAAGTAAGTATTGTTTCGTGACTAATTTTCAATTTTATAGTATTATATAAATTTATAGACCACATTAAAAAAACTTTACCCCTACACTAGGATTTTCTCCTGTATCGTGGGGGCAGTTTACAAACATAAATTGCACAAAGACACACATCCAGACCCGGAACAACTATTTGTAGGTAATACAAATACTTGTTCCGTGCGGGATTCGAACCCGCGACCCCCAACGCAGCCACTCATTGCTAAGCCACTGCGCCACGGAGTCGTCAAATTGACAAGAAAGATTATTGAAGATGGGCCAAATGTATCGACGAGCAATGACTTGCGAGTTATTGTTATGTCAAACCTTACAAAATGTGTAATGAAACCTTACAAGATAAATACAGCGCTTGAATAGATATAAAAAATACCAAAATAAATAACTGTTCAGATTGGTATAAAAGTAATGTAATAAAACGAAGCGCGTATGTTAGTGGGTAATTTTAAAATGCCATAGGTATGTGTAGGTTAGTGATCTGGTTCGATCAATAAAACCGTTCCATATGTTGTTATTTCCATGTGACCTTCTTTTGAAGCAATCGATAATATGGACGATTTACTTTTTTAATAGGTTTGAAGAGGTATAGTTAATATTAGAAACTTGCATATAGTACACATAAATAAAGTTTTCCTTTCCTTTCATTTACTCAATTTAGTCTGTCTGTATAGGTATTTATTGCTGTAAGGAGTAAAGTTCAACCAGATTTATTGATGTCCACTGCGGTGTCTGCTAAGAAACTATTTCGCTCTCCAACTATTCACTCTTTATTGCCTCTACAGAGCGTCGTTTATCTTTTTCTAATTTACGACGGTTTTAAAGGAAGGAAAGAATAGAATTGTTTTTTATCTTTATTTATATTTTAGATACATTCGATTCTGTTAAGAAATGCGGTTGCTAACCCGTTCGCTAAGCGTGACAACTTCGGAAAAATACCCCCTATGAGGCAATCAATGGCACTATGTTCTATCCATCCGTCCAAACACAATCCAGGTTGTCAAGGCAAGAATGCACAGGCTTTTGTTTGTTGAGTTATTGCGATTTACGATTCTAAGACTTCATCACCGCTTACCACTAGGTAGGATTGTAGTCCACTGGTTTATAAAAAGTAAAAAAAGAAACTAGTAATATCTTCATTGGTCCGCTGAAATCTGAGTCATGTTTAGGATATGCGCAGAATATACAAGCCATCGGCGCACCGAAAAAACAAAGAAATTTAACCGCCGTGAAAAGTGATTCCTGTAACTACAAAATAAAGAGAGTAATATCTCTGTAATATCACTTATTGAAATCATTATAAATAAATAATATTATTGCAGCTACAAACGAGTTAACATTCCGTCCGATTGCGAGTGATTACTGTAGCCCATGGAAACAGCATTCAACATAAACAAAGAAGGCCGCAGTTTTTGTCATATTAAAAAAAAAAACAATTTTCAAGTTTCTTCAATTCGTAGAAAATACTGAAAACAAAATTAAAAAACATATAGTACCCAATTTTTTTTATTTCGCAACTTTAGTATAAAATAAAAACGCGTTTCTTCAACTCATAAAAAAACTTAAAAAAAATTTCGAAAATATGTTTTATTTCCCAAATTTTGTATAAAAAAATACAATAAAACAACAATAATGGTTCAAATTCTACAAAAATTAGACAATTATTTTACACGAAAATACGCAACCTAATTCATTATTCAATTTCGGCAGAGGGTAAAGAGGGGCCGGATTGATTAATATTTTATTTGATAAGATCAGTTTACAATGGTTGGCTATTAATAATAATGATTTTTTGAAAATATTATGAATATACTTATTAATGTTTTATTAGTACCTATTACAATATAATAATATTTAATACATTATATTGTACCTGTGTACAATAGTAATTACGGTATATTACAATTTATAATTTCAGAGACACAATTAGACTGAGGAGCCAACAAGGTATTAACAAAAAAGCTTTTACCAGTTAATACAAAGTGGGCCAAATTTTGCACAGTTACACTAAAATTTGTATAATTTGCAGGAAGAAAGTGCAATTAGTTAAAGGTGGTGCCTCCATAGAAACTTATAGACTGAGGCACCATTAAACTTTCGGAAAGAGGCTTATTTACTCCAGTACTCCTACGAGTTGGTACAAGTTTCTGCGACATTGTACAAGTTACATTATCCTTTACAACCCATAAAAGAGAACATGTGTCTCCCTCAAAGATTGCCTCACAGTTGAACTTTGCCATAGTTACCACGCTTGGTAGGCGTATTCGGTTAAGTAGGAGGATTTGGAAAGTTACTAACGCAAATATAACATTATTTATGCATAATACTGTTACGAGCTTGAGGTTCGTGACAATAAAAATTGCCGATAAAATTACCTAAATTAACACTTTAATTTACTTTACACAAATTAAAGTTAAAAACACTAATAATTAAACACACTTATTCACTTTATTCCGCTCCGAAGCTTCGCTTGTTTCGCCAAATCAACACTACTCCCCTCGCATCTTGCAGCGCCTATATATTTAAATTAGCAAAGAAATATCCAGAATGTTCGAGTAAACACGCGCAAGGAACCGAGCGTTCGAGTTTCGACTAGGCGCTGTCGGTTGAGTGATTTGTGATGTCATTTTCTCAATGCTCCCCTCGCTCTCGTTCCTGACACTAGATGGCGCTAGTTGACTTATTCATGCAACACTGCCCCCTCCTAAGACATGCTCGTCCCGAGCATTATCGGTCCCATAATAACGCGCCAAGCGATCCACATGGACGATCTTAGGAGTCCCTCTTGCGCCTTTCTGTATCCGGTAGGTCACATCGTTGATCCTGGTTACAATCCGGTACGGGCCGTCCCATTTAGCTTGAAGCTTAGGAGATTTCCCTTTGCTGCGGACTGGATTGTGCAACCACACAAGTGAACCTTCGTCGAACCCTTTGTTGTTCATTTTGCGGTCATACCGGGTTTTCATCTTTTCAGACATTTGCTGGCCCGATTGTCTGACGTGCTCATAAACGTCATTCATTTTTTTCCGCAAGTCATTTGCATAATCGGTTATACTGCGTGGAGCATCAGGTGGTATCCCGGTGATCAGGTCTGCAGGCAGCCGTAATTCTCTTCCAAAGTTTGCGAAAGCTGGTGTCACTGTTGTACTTTCGTGAACAGAACTTCGATATGACAACAAAAACGGTTGTATGTGCTTGTCCCAATCTCGTTGCCGATTGTCTACAACTTTTGCTAGGTACCTCTCCAATGTCTGATTAAATCGTTCCACCATTCCATCCGATTGCGGGTGATAAGAAGTCGTTCTTGTTTTATGAGTACCCATAACTCGGCAAGTTTCCTGGAATATTTGAGACTCAAAATTCCTTCCTTGATCGCTGTGAATCTCTAAAGGTACTCCAAAACGACAGAAGACTTCATGAACTAGTTTATCTGCAACTGTTGAAGCTTCTTGATTTGGAATGACGAAGACTTCTGGCCACTTAGTGAAGTAATCCATCACAACCATGAAATACTTGTTACCGCCTTCACTCTCCGGAAACGGCCCCGCCACGTCAATGGCTATTCTCTCCCATGGTGCACCAACATTGTACAACTTCAATGCACCTCTACTACGAGTCTGAGGTCCCTTTACAGCCGCACAACTTGTACATTTGCGACACCAGTCCTCGACATCGTTTCGACAGTGGACCCAGTAAAACCGTTCTCAGATCTTCAGTAGAGTTCGTTTAACTCCCAGATGGCCTCCTGAATTATGGTACAGCTGTAGAACATCCGGTACTTTAGCTTTAGGGACAACCATTTGTAAATGACAGCTGTCTCCCCGAACATTTTCCCATTTACGGCACAGAACTCCATCCTGAAGCAGCAAGCTGTCCCACTGGGCCCAATAGCTTTTAGTGGTCGAACTCATCGCTGAGACGTCGCTCCACTTGGGCTTGGGAGCACTGGCCTTCATCCATTCCAGAATCGGCTTGATGTGCGGATCTTCCTGCTGTGCACGTTGTAAGCTGTCCTTCCACTCGTTGCTGATGTGGTCTGCCCTGAGCATCCTCACGGATACCACTTCCTTACTCTCTTGCCTAGTACAAAGTTTGAAATCTTCAGGACAAGGTCTTCTTGACAATGCATCTGTGTTGCCGTGAGATTTCCCGCTGCAGTGTCTGATAGTAAAGTCGTATTCCTGCTGCTGCTGGGCGGTGCTGTTAGCCGCACTTCCTTTCTGAGACCGTTCACCTTCCCTTCCTAGGGTGTGCTTCGGGCAGCTGGACCGAATATGGCCACTTTCCCCACAGCCATAGCACCTAGGGCTGTATCTTCTATTGTGTTCGCGAACCGTAACTGCTGCAACCTCCCTAGCGTGAGGTGAACGACGATCCTGTCGCCGCCAGGCAGTGCCGTTAGCTGCACTACCCTCCTGATATCGTTCACTTTCTCTTTTTAGGGTTCGCTTAGGGCAGCTGGATCGAAGATGGCCCTTTTCCCCCACAGCCATAGCACCTTGGGCTGTATCCTTTGTTGCGGTCGCGAACTGTAGCTGCTGCAACCTCCCTGATGCGATGGGAACGATGATCCTGCCGCACGGCTTCTACCTCCAGTGCATGGGCCAAGGCGTCCTTAAGCGTCTCGTGGTGCCCGAGCCTCACAGCAGCTCTGACTTCCAGGTCACGGATGCCGTCGATGAATGTCTGCACCAGGTTCCCTTCAATGAGCGCAGGTACAGACCGGTATGCTTTTCGCACCAGCTTCTCCACTTCTAGAGCCCACTGCTGCAAGTTTTCGTTGATGCGCTGCACACGATCTTTAAGCTGCGCACGAAAGACGTGTTCCAGGTGAGCGTCACCATATCTCGCCTCCAATGCCTCAAGGAGTTGCTCATAAGTCACTTCCTCACCGAGAGCTTCCAGGACTGTTAAGGCCTGGTCGCGTAGGCCTAGTGTGAGAGCAGTCATGGCCTGACTTTTATTCCAGCCGTTCGCCTTCATAACAGCCTCGAACTGGATTTTGTAGGCTGACCAGGAAGAAGTCCCGTCGAACGGTGGCACTTTGAACCCACGTAGCGAAGGTGTAGTAGCTACTACGGGAGCTGTAGTTCCATCACCCAGTTTGAGGTCGTCCAGCGTTTTCTTCACGTCAGCCACCACGTAATCAACCCGATTGTTCACTTGGTCGATTTGGGTTTTAGCTTCCTTGATTTGGGTTTCAGCTTCCGACAGGCGGTTGTCATGTTGAGCAACCTTATCCTTCACCTCCTTTATCTCTTTCCCAAAGATAGCATGAAGGTCCTTAATGAGGAGTATCTGCTCTTCCGACCGACGGGCCTGTTCCTCCTGTCGGCGGGCCTGCTCCTCTTGTCCGCCCCGCAGCTGCTCTTTCAACTGACGGACCTGTTCCTCCTGTCGGCGAGCCTGCTCCTCCTGTCGGCGAGCCTGTTCCTCCTGTCGGCGAGCCTGCTCCTGCAGCATCACCATCAGAGCACCTAAGTCAGGTGCTGCAGATGTAGGAGCTACCGACGGGCCTTCAGCCGGTGGCTGGCCCTCCGACGTCTGCGGCGTTGCACCACCAAATCTTCGTTGGTCCGTCTCCTGCTGGCGTTGACTTCGGGTACGGACACCCTCGGTTTCCTCCTTAGGTAAAATCGGCATGATTTTATCCCACTTCTGACACCAATTGTTACTAGCTTGAGGTTCGTGACAATAAAAATTGCCGATAAAATTACCTAAATTAACACTTTAATTTACTTTACACAAATTAAAGTTAAAAACACTAATAATTAAACACACTTATTCACTTTATTCCGCTCCGAAGCTTCGCTTGTTTCGCCAAATCAACACTACTCCCCTCGCATCTTGCAGGCCTATATATTTAAATTAGCAAAGAAATATCCAGAATGTTCAAGTAAACATGCGCAAGGTACCGAGCGTTCGAGTTTCGACTAGGCGCTGTCGGTTGAGTGATTTGTGATGTCATTTTCTCAATGCTCCCCTCGCTCTCGTTCCTGACACTAGATGGCGCTAGTTGACTTATTCATGCAACAATACTATTATGAGAAACGGGCATGGGCATATGCAATATAACTTTTTTAGTGTGAGGTGCTATGCAGGTCTAGCAAGGTCAGTTTAACAGTGACCAGTATGATCTATTGTCATTGCTGCTATTTGTATAGTTAACTAATAAGACCAATTTCTTCTACGAATAGAAGTCGTTGCTTAGCTGTGAGCATTTCACTTCTTCTGGGAAAAGTACGTAGTTTCCCAGATGAGTGCTTCGTTTGCGCATTAAGGATCCGCTGTGCAGTCAGTTAGAATTTGCATAGGTGTTTTTTCAAGTGATTTTAAGTCCTAACACCTGTCATGCATTCCCTATGCGTGACAGGTATTAGGACAAATATCTTTATTGGACAATTATTGTTTTCAATTTGGTTCAATGACATGACGAGATTGAGAAGTTGTTCCTGAACATAACAGAGGCCAAATATGATAGGAATTTTGTTTGTTTTTTTAAACAAACTTGAACATTTTCTTATTTTTTACTAGCGATCCGCCCAGGCTTCACGCAAGTGATTTCTGTATCTCGACAACAGCGCCACCTACCGAGTCCAATTACACCTAAACCATCATGGAACCCACTCATTTGAGTGCACAAAAAATTCATCAAAATTGTTTAATCCGTTTTCGAGTTTTAGCGAGACTAATGGACGACAATTGATTTTTATATATAGAGATAAGACAGTCCTGCCTTTTGGAAAAGATGTAGCCAAAGTTGATAATCACACTGATTTAGCCTAACAAAAGTCTATTCACAATTGCCTTGAAAACCTACATGTAATCGGGTGGAAAAAAGAATAGAATAGAATTTTTTTTATTCAATATAGATTACCAGTAATTCTTATTGAAAGTCAATATTTTACGTTACCATTGATTCGAAAAAAAAACTTCTGTCCTGGGAAGAACCAGCAAGAAACCCAGCAGGACTTTTTTTTTTAAATACATTTTAGAATGTCAAGGGTCACAAAATATTTACAAAATTTATTTTAGAAACAGCTTGGAAGCAACCACCTCATTCCCAGGGGTTATTATCAACCATGTATTCATTTATATCATAATAACCCTTTTTATACAGTTTTTGTTTAATTAAATATTTAAACTTGGTAATAGAGAGATCTTGTATATTTTCTGGGACTTTGTTGTAATAGCGTATAAATTGCCCCAAGAATGAATTACTGACTCTGTGGAGTCGAGAAACTGGTAGCAACAGCTTGTGTTTGTTCCTAGTGTTTACAGAGTGTATGTAACTTTTTTACTAAAACTACATTTTTTGTGGGCATACTAATTAAGACATAGTAATTACACACATTGTTTTTTACTTTTGGAGCGATTATTTCCGAAATTATTGACATTATCAAAAAATGATTTTAGTAAACCCCTATTCATTTTTTTATATACATTATACATTTAAATACCTTTCCGACAATATATTACACGTTAGGGTTGAAATTAAAAAAAAATCACTTCCCACTTTACATATAGAGGGGCTACCCTAATAAAACATTTTTTTTTCCAATTTTTATTTAACCACTTTGTCGTCGTGATTGATACACATATTGGTACCAAATTCTAGTGCTAACGGTCACAGAGATTAAGCGAGGACGGACAGACGGACAGACAGACATGGCGAAACTATAAGGGTTCCTAGTTGACTACGGAACCCTAAAAGGTACCTTTAACAAGTAATGTTGTGGCAATATGCAATAAATAAAATAAAAATATTTATTAATTTGTAGTATTTTCATGTCTGCAATATTCTGAAATCTATAAACTGATTTTTATATATCTTACAAACCACTTTCTTAACGATACATTTTTTTTCAAAATAAAGCCACACTAACGAGTTTTGTTTTGTTGTTTCACTGTTATGGCTCATACTTTAAACAAAGAAGTTTAACTTCAATCATCTTTCACGTTACGCACTTCATATACGTAGTAACAAAAAAGACAGTACAACCACGATGTTATAAATTAAACTTAGTTTTTATTTGTTAACAACATGCCAGATATAAGTTTGAATCTGGATGTAACCTGTGTCGTCGCCCGCAGCGTCTTATATTGCGAGTGAATTAGTGAAGTGACATTTATATAATGCTTTCCGAATCTAAACGGTGCGCCGAATCGGCTTGGTAACTCGAGTGTAATCGGACTCAAGTAAAATGTATTTTCACTCGAGTACCGGGTTAGACAAATTCACTCGAGTGAAATCAGGGTTTGAGTCTCATCACTACTGTAAGTATAAAATAAAATCCGTGGTTGTATAGTTTTTGGTAGCAAAATTAAAAAGTTGATACTTATTTGTTAACAAGACGATAATGATTATCGTCCCATCGATACACAAGTGTTTAACATAAATATGGATAATATAATGCAGGTTGGCCAAATATTAATATTCCACATTATCTATTCCTTAGCTGCACCAATAATATTCGAAAATGAAAACTAATATATATATATATATATATAATCATTAAAATCTCGGAAACGGCTCCAACGGTTTTCATAAAATTTGGTATCCAAGAGGTTACGGGGAAAATAAATCGATCTAGCTAGGATTCATTTCTAGAAAATGTCGTTTTATCCGTGTTTTCAGGCAATGAAAAAATGCTACATTATCGTAAGAAAAAGAAGATAAATTTTGACAATGTGTTAATGATTATAATAGCTCGATTGGATATCGAGCGGTCACGAAATCGTAGTAGGTAGGTTCGAGTCCAGTCTTAAGTCCAACTTTTTTTTGTTTTTTTTTTTAAGTACCCTTCTTTTTTTGAGAAAAGTTAGCCTTTTTTTAGTCTTTTTTAAAAATACGAAAATTTAAATTAAACTAATTGCACTCATGATTTTTTATTAAATAACCAGTAGTTTTAATGACGGTAAGATCAAAAAATATTATTCATATCTCATCAGTATGTAATTTGTATTTAAATATAATTTCCAAAACACACGATTTAAAAAAAATACCTGTCAACCAGGTACTATATATATAATGTTTACTGCTAATGTTACGTAGTTAGCTAGCCGTGAGCAATTTCACTTCTTCTGGGTGGGAGTACATAGTTTCCGCAATCTATTAGGATGTGCAGAGGCGTTTCTTCCGTTATGGAACAGAACAGAATCGACACATCCTTGAGTCGCTTAGTCACAGGATGGATAAAGAGCACATACTTTAATATAACAGTGTCCAGTGATGGCTCTTTCCAGAATTCGCAATTTATTTTTACTTAATCCCAGGGCTCCTGAGGTGAATTTACGATCAAAATCCCGGTTTTAGAATGTTTTAAGCCTGGTGTGTCAGACTAGACTTAAGTGATTTATTGTGATAAAGAGTTTCAAGGGTCAATCGGGCTAGGCTTCTTGAGATTCCACAAAATGGCTCACGACCAAATTGTGTGCACTTTGAGCCCTCCCGTGCAAGTTTGTCGGCACATTCGTTGCCTACAATACCCACGTGACCCAGGACCCATCTTAAGACGACCCTGTTGTTACATCCCAAGGCGTTTTAACGTTTCACGCAGTCTCCAACTAACTTCGAGTACACTAGGTTTGATCTCAGCGCTAGCAGTGCTACTTGACTATCAGAGTTTATATAAATTATATGGTTGACGTAGTGTTATTGCAGATTGATTTCCGCACACTGAAGTATGGCGAAAATTTGTGCCTGGAAGATACAGGTGAATCTACCCAAATTCATACTAAGTTTGAATTTGGGGAGTTTCCCGTATACTCCAAAGCCTACATCGAGGCCCATTTTAGACCCATCGGTATACCATATGAGGCTACCAACCTCACGGATGACCTGGCCATTCAACCAGTTTTCTCTGGAGGGTACTGGAAGTATACTTTTTATCAAAAGGTTATAGTGGACACATGGTATCTGAGATAATGCATAAGACCGGTGTTTCCCTAATTGAATCGTGCATGGATTTCAATCTGTAGGAGAACGAGCTCAGACCGCCCTAGGCGTTAATCCTATACAAAATAGCCTTCACCTTCTTTTATAGATAAAGATCAAGAGGCATTAAGCATAGAAGTGCATTAGAGCCGCCCCAGGCGATGATCGCATAGCTCCAGTTGCCATTAAGCCGGCAGTCCTTTGTAGACTATTTAGTCTATCTGCAGTCGTATTTTGGTTGGCCTTGTTGCACCAGATAATGGAGGCGTAGGTGAGAATCGGCCTCACTATGCTGCTGTATAGTCATAGGATCATACTGGGACGGAAGCCTCAGTTGTTCCCGACCAAACGACTGCACGTACCTAAAGCAATTTTCGTTTTATCGATTGTCGATTGTTACGCCCAAGTACTTAACTTCAGTGGAAAATGGTACTTCTTTACCACTGAGTTTTGGTGTGATTAATTTGTCCAACCACCTCTTTTTGGTAAAGGGTATTATAACAGTTTTATCAGTATTAATTGTTATACTGTTATCCCTACACCAGTTATTTATGGTGTTTAGGGCTCTTTGTATGATTGACGTTAAAGTACTTTGGCAAAAAGCCCCTCGCAAAGATCAGAAGGTCCAGCATCAGCATAACCCAGTGTGTCAATGCGTAGGTCTGCCATTTTGTACGATAGTTGGTCAACCGCAAGAGTCCAAGGAAGGGGTGACAAAACACCTCTTTGTGGGCAGCCTCTTGTAGTTTCTTTTAGCAACTTGCAGCGTTATTTTTGCCTTTCTGTTTGAGGGCATCGACTTGTTGAACATCGACCATCTGATGGTTGTGGGGTCAAATTTTTGTAGATGTCACGCCCGCCCCCAATCAGCAGTCATGTGAGGCTACTATCGAAGGCACTCTCAATATCTAGAAAGGCACAATGAGTTATTTTTTTATCCTCCAGTGCTTTTTCGACCCTGTGAATGACTCCGATTAGGGCTGTTTCCGTAGATTTGACTCTGCGGTAAGCATGCTGGTTGTAATATATGGGCCTTGTAGCTAGAGCTACATCCCTTATATATCTATCTATAACCTTTTCCAATGTCTTAAGAAGAAAGGAAGAGAAAGTATAAGGGACTTTGGTAAAGCGTAGTCCTTTTTATCATTTATCATAGATGCGTTAAAAATTCCAGTAATTATGGATAATATGACCGTACGTAGCAGTAACGCGACATAAGCGGCATGTAACTTCAAAGACGCGACGTTCAATGAGTGAATACAAAACAACGCACCACCTATTATTGGTCTGCTTGCTTCCGTTCTGGGAAATTCGACCCGAAAAACGAACCCCGTGTTGAAAGCTGATGATACTCACTCTACGGCTAAATTAGCAGCAGCTTTCGACGTTAGCATAAAAACAATATTGGTCCATTTGCGTCAATTTGGCAAGGTAGTACGAACGAGATTATCAAGGTAATGACGAACGCGTCGAGACGTGCCTTGCATTGCTCATTAGGCAGACAAACGAAGGAATTATGAACTGAATTGTTACCTGCGACAAAAAAAATGGATTCTGTTTGACAGTCGTAAGGCTCAACAAGTTGGGGGGGGGGGATCCTGATTCAGCACCTAAACAATGCCCCAAATGAAAACTTATCCCTACAAAAAGTGATTGTCACTGTTTAGTGGTCTAGCGTCGATTTGATTTATCGCAACAGTACTGCAGATGTGTACTGTGAAGAACACAGTGATGGAGAAGCTTGCACGCCTCCAACCAGCTTTGGTCAATCACTCGTCCCCGCTGCGGTCTCGAAGTTATAAGAGCTTGTGTTGGAAGCTCTCCATCATCCGCCACATTCACCAGACCTTGCGCCTACAGACTTCTTAGTTTTTTTCCGGAATTTGGATAACTTTTTGGCGATAAATAAATTCAATACACGAGAGGCAATACAAAGTGCTTTTAAAGAATTTGTTGCCTCCCGTTCAGCTGGTTTTTTCAAGAAGGTCATCAATAAACTGCCACCGCGTTGAGAAAGATGCATTGATTGTATCGGTAATTACTTTGATTAAAAGAAATAAAAAATATAGAAAAAAAACGAGATTAACTTATTTCATAAAAAACGACTATTTTATAGGTAAAGACCTAACATAAATAGTAATAAAATTATATAGGTAGTACTTACGAAACTTGACCTTTAAGAGTTGAAATTGCCACTTTACTACTACCGTTCCCCGAGCTATTATAAAACGTTTAAGTTGAAGAGATAGCTATGCTATTTACTGGTGTAAAGATTAAGAAAAGATTTTTTTTCATTCATTCTTTACAGCCTAATAAAATAGCATTGAAAAATGGGAAACGTAGGCCCCGAAAGATCGCCTCGTAGGGGATGTAATTTCCATAGTTATCACGCAGCAATATATTTTATTATTATTTTGAGATATCTTCAGAAAGATACTGCTAACAATTTTCTTCTTCTTTTCCTCTGTCGCCTTTTTCAGCATTCCGGGAACGATATGAGGTAAAGTCGCCACCACTACAGGGCAAATAAAATTACTATTTATGTATTTATATTTTATTATTTACGTATAATTTCCCATTAGATGAAGGCACAATGACCATAAGTAACCCTCCAATAATAAAAACAATGTTATATCTGCATATTTCTTTCAACTTGTTATAAAGTAAATAAAAACCCGCCAAAAACTGTTAATAATCAAATACATCGTATTAACTTTATCAAATTAATATTGTATCACGGAGCGAATTTATCCCTCGTAACGGTTTGGCAAATTTTGATATACCGATCATTTATGATGCAAAGTTAAAAGCACGACGAAGAATTTTAAGACACTCAGTTGTTAGAAACCTGAAACTTCCCCAAAG
Source organism: Parnassius apollo (assembly GCA_907164705.1). Classification (NCBI taxonomy): domain Eukaryota; kingdom Metazoa; phylum Arthropoda; class Insecta; order Lepidoptera; family Papilionidae; genus Parnassius; species Parnassius apollo. Next base: position 3,680,435 of record CAJQZP010001207.1, on the reverse strand, counting down.
TTTCGCGTAGTATGTTTTGTAATATTAACAAGAGATAAAAGGCAACGTTAATGGGTAATTTACCGCTTCGTTAATCTGTTAAAGTATAATATAAAATTAAAATCACAGATTGGCTGCTGGGTCTTGATTATGAAAAAGTCACAATTATTATACATCGCATCTTTTTGATCTTATGATTACTTACTTTCCACGTCCTTATCATAAAACACAATGTATAAAAATTTGAATATATAATTTTTCTTCTTTCTTTAATGCTTTATTAACTATTTTAATTATCTTTCATGTTTATTTGTATTTTGCTCGTTACGAAATGAAATGGTTAATAATGGACGCTTAAACTAAAATGTCTACTAAAGTGTTATTGCCGTGTAAAATAGGCAATCTTACTTATTCATTCGAAAACCAACGACATCGCTTATTCTACAGAAGCAGGAAATAACACCTGATTGTTATTGAAGATACTTCAGTGAGAGACAGGAACCGGAGATGCTTTTTAGTGGTAAATGGGGGATGGATGGAATATCTTAACCCTCAGGAATGTCAACGCTCCTAATTTATTTTTACATCAGTTAGATTCCGTTCCTTATTATTATTATACTAAAAATACAACAATTTTTCTAATACAAAAGTCAAATATTAAAAATATAAATATACAAATTTGTAACTTAAAAATAATATGTAAATTAAGGGTATGTTCCAAAATAGAGCCCAGGTACTGTCCAATGCAAATGATGTTATGAATCGACGCCATACTGGTGATTCGTTCCAAAACATAGGACAATATATGACGTCATATATTTGCGCCATATTGGAAAAGTGTCGGCGATTATTTTATCTCCAAAAATCGGAGAATCGGGTATTTTTGTGCTCCAAAAATCATTATATCCTCCTAATGGAGATACCAGCAATTATTCTATAATTTTTTGTATTTGAATAAATAAAAACAAATTCTGGCATGCTTCATTCAGCGTACACACAATTAAAATTGTTTTAATATGGCCGGATATCCGAGACAATATGGCGGCGGCACGCCAGTACAATATGGCGTCAAATGATGACGTCATTTGTATTCGGCAGTATACTGTAAACTTTCCGGAACATACCCTAATAATATTTTGACTTTATACGTCGGAAGGAATTCCAAATAAGGTCATCAGTCATCACTCAACATTACTTTCGGTGAAACCACGAGGCTCGCTTTCAATAATTATCAAAATCTTGAAGATTATCGTCCTGTGACTAATTGGGATTTTTTAACGTTTTTATATTTTAATAATTCTTATCACTTACTCGTGTATTCAATAAAAATTAAAAAAACAATGGGCATTGTTAAATCTCGCCTAAGAACCAACATAAATTTGACAATTACTAAAATGCTTATTCTTAATTATGCAATATATTGTCCGTTCATCGTAACTTGACGCGTAATCCGATTGGCAGCACTGTAATTTACAGTGTTGCATGTTTCAACGTGAATAGCGTTCCCAAAATGCAGGGAAAGGCATTATAGATATGGATACGATACTATCTTTATGGATATGGATATGGTACTGATGACTATACTTATGTGACTTTTTAAGTGTTATTGTGTACTCTCTGAAATAATTCATATATCAATAGGAACATTCGGGATAAATTTATTAAGAGAGGGTTAAAAAGCATCATTTTATATAATTATGATCAATAAGGTGTAAAGGGATAATAACTTCTTCAATGTTACTTGAACACTCACTGTCACTATCACTTTCGTCACTGTCCATGGAGGTTAGAATGCCAACCCACAATAAAAAGCGATTACTTACTTCATTTATTATTTTATTTTTCATATTCAATTTTTATACCATCTGAGCTCTTTTTTTTTCAAATCCCTTCGCTTATTGAGCTTAACGTTTCTTTTATAAGGGATTCCACTTGATCATCTCTCTGGCCCACTTTTTTCTCTTCGAACCATCTTTTCATAACACTCCATATTAGCTCAATTGAATTTAAATCTGCAAGATATGGGGGCAGTCGCAAAACATTATGACCATGTGATTTTACTAATTCGTCAGCTTTATATATGGGCCCTGGTTTATTTATTTATATTAATTCACATAAAATATTTTTTGGCAAAATTTGGTGAAAACAAAAGTGCCTTGTTATAAAGCCACTCTACCATATCTATTTTGAGGCTTGCCATATTAGGGCTTTTATTTATTTGTACTTTATCATATGGTGCACTGTCCATCACAATCACACAATTAGGTAGCAGCTATATCTGTTCGTTCCACTAACATTTTTCGTTTTGATTGACACTTTTTGTATTTATATCCGAGTCGTTTTAATATATTCCATAGTGTAGTACGCCCACCTTCAAAATTTGTTTCATCTAGCAATTCGACAAGTAATTTGTTTAACAAGCAATTTTTTTTCGTATAGCGTAAAAAGACATAATTTTTTGTTGCGTTGCACCAGCACCAGTATTATCGATTTTGATCTTTGTATCGCGATTTATGGTTCATAAATTATAGCTTGATCTCTGCGACAGCTGTCAGTAAAAATCACGCCTATGAAGTCCTGAATTTCTTAGTGGTACATACAGTACCTGTCAATGTTATACTTTTTGGGCATGCACTAATTAGGTCGGTATGCCCATAAAGTATGACATTGACAGGTACTGTCTGTACTAATAAGAAATTCAGGTCTTCATAGGCGTGATTTTACTGACAGCTGTCGCAGAGATCAAGCTATCTTTTATGAACTATAAACGTTTTTTTCCAGGTGTTACTTTTGATGGACCAGGCCCACCCATATTTGAAACAGAAATGATCTCTCTTTCTTGTCTCAAAATTCGGGTTACAGTAAATTCGGATACATCTGTAGTCATTAAACAAATGCAATTGTATTTTCTTATGTAGTTAATAACATTAAAATATTTTAGTAACGTTATTAAAATACATACGTGACGTTACTAAAATATATATACTTCTTTACATACAAATATTTTAATATCATTAAGCGAATTACAAAAACAACAGTTAATCTAAATCTTTGTAACTGGTCACCCTAAAAACAAACCGGTGATGGCGGCAACTCGGGCACGAATATGTTGCAATGGCAAAGTCAGCTTGTTTACACCCTTTTCTTTGTCACAAAAAAGCGTAAATTTGAAGAATAGTTTTCCTTTTAGCACTTTTAACTACTTTCGGAATTTTTAAAACTGAGATTAAATTATTAAAAAGAAAAATAGCACACAGATAGCAACCAATCAAAAAAATTAAGATGGCGACTGAGGAAACAGTGCTACCAATCACTCACGCGTCAAGTTAAGATGAACGGACTATATAACATTCATTAGATAGTAACGGACACTTCTGAATTATGGAGTGAAAATAAAAAGGACTTTTACGTATTTTTATTAATTTGCTGCGTCTGGACTCCTGTGATTTGGCCAATCGCACAATACCTTTTACATTTAACAGTATTTCAAAAGTTGTCATAAACTCAAATATATTATGAAAACGTTAATAATTTAAAATATACCTAAGATTAGTACATACCACAAGGAACTGGAATACAGTAAAATCATGTGTATTCATTAAAAATAACAATACTATTGTACTCTCATTGGCCAATCAACATTGTGCCACGCAAAAAAAATGTAATGTTGACAGATGACAAGACGTCCAAGACGTGCTATCGGTAATTATGTTGTTGAAGTTTGCATAGAGGTCGAATAGGAGTTGATTACTGATTAGTGAATTACATTTACTACATTCTGAAAATGTATGGCTCTTGAAAGGGAGAATACATAGCCGCCATATTAGTAGTAAAACTTATTTTGTATACATTTTGGATAATGAGTCGGATATTGGGAGGGAGGCAATAAAAAAATATCGTTGTAATTGTGCTGTTGGGCCCAGAACTATAGGTTGCTCCGCCCATGTTATGACCATAATATGGCATTTAAGTTGGGCCCGATACCAAGAAAATATCAAGCCCCTGCTCAATTCTTGAATAATATTTTGCTCGAAAGTAATGATGGTTCATAGTATCAATCATTACTTTGGTTGCCAAATGAGTGTATAAATTGTATTTAATTGGTATGAATAATACAAATACCTAATCACAACCTGAGTTTTATTTACCGTATAAGTGCTAGGCTAAGACTGAACTGCTTACATTAGCAATAACATAGTAATATTTCATAAAAATAAAAGATAACCTCAAAATCTCTACGATAACTGCTAATATCTGTATTTTCGGAAGTGTCCGTCAAGAGTTATTGTTCTTACATACAATTATATATAATTTTGGACTTAAAAAGGTATTTTTTGTTACTTTTGGTTCTTAGGCGAACATTGTATGGACGCAAACAATGTTCTTTGTACTGTGTTACAGAACAAACAAACTTAATTCTCATTTACATATGCAAATTTTAATAAAGCCATTAAATACAAAAAAGGTGTATGTACAGCTGGAGCGTGTAGTGCAGCTTAAATATCTAGACTACTTTGTAACAAAAAGATCTACGTGTATAAAACGTAGCTGATATAAAAAGAGAACGTGGGGCACTATCGGTGTGTGGAAATATGTTGGTGCATAGATTCCCTCATTTTTTTCCTTTTTTCATGGAAAAAAGATTTTTGACGTTATTTTAATGATATTAGCACTGACATTGCTTTATTTCAGCAAGAATAGACCGAAACGTACCGCTGTATGCCGCTGCATGTCACGGCATTCCAAGGGATGCCGCGGCACGTCACGACATTCCATGCGATGCCACGGCACACATAGGTTACTTTATGTTGTGAAAGGAATGTGAATGCTAAGTAATTGAAACAAGGTTGAATCTAGCCCGTTGCGGCGGCAATCTCAGCGATTCGCGCGAGCACCCAGTACACGAGCGAGTCTTGCTTGTTTGGCATGCCGCGGAATGACACAGGATCTTTCGGCATGTCGAAGATTGTCTTGCCATGCCGCGCCTTACGGTGCCGTCTTTGAACGCAGACCCTAAATCGTTTCACTTGCGTGTCATGAGCGAAGGTGGTTCTAGTTGTTGTTGTTAATAATAATTAAATTAATACTTTTTAAGTTTAAAAAATACTATGATATGTTTAAGTAAATTTTTACTAACATATTATGTGCACTACTTGGTGTTAAAAAAACAATTTTTATTTTATTTTAATTTATTATTAAAAATATCTATTTCTATCTTTTATGTAACTTTATTTCACAACAATGATAAAGTTTAAAATAAAACTATATAGCTTAAGATTTAATAAACTTATCTAACGCTTGGAATCTTTTGACAATACCTTAAAGAAGATGTAATTATGCTATTTATTCACTGTGCTCTCTGTTGGAATAAGAGTCAATCCATTTGCCAATATCGCTCATATAATAACTATAGAGTTACAGTTAAACTATTTAGCTCGTAAAGTAGATTAATTTCAAGATTCTTTTTTTATATATAGGGGAGGGGGCAAACGAACATACGGCTCACCTGATGGTAAGTGATCGCCCATGAACAGCTGCAACACCAGGGGGATTGCAGATGCGTTCCATGCCTTTTCAAAAGAAATAGGCTTTTTTCTTGAAAGTCCCTAAGTCGTATCGGTCCGGAAAAATCTCTGGTGGTAGTTGATTCCACAAGGAAGTTGTGCGAGGAAGAAAACTTCTTATAAATCGCTTAGTGGTGGACCGCCAGTCATCCAGATGGTATGGATGGTATCGCGAATTTTGTCGCGATGCTGATGGTGAAACTGTGACAAGATTCGTATAAGGGCCGAAAATAAACTTCTTTATTTAGTATTACCTCTTACCTATGTCTGTCGCCAAATAACAGAGCTTGCACTGTTGTTTTTCGGTCTGGAGGGTATAAGTAGAGAGCCAGAACAGTCACGTGCTGCGAGGTATTTCATTGCAGTCCTCAGATATTACAACGCATCTGTAGGTTTCGTCATCATCAAGGTCGTTGTAGACGGTGCAAGCTCTTTCTCTCTCTTCTTTCGCTCTTTTTTCTCGAAGTTTTTCTAATTCTGTTCTTACTTTGTTTATGTTGCTGTCTGAGGCACTAATCTGTTTGTTAACAATCTTGTGTTGCTTTCTTAAGTTCTTCCATTCTTTTCATCATGTTGTATTCCTACTTCGATTATAGACGTTTGGTTCTTGAACAGGGAAGCCAAATGATGTTCGTTCAGTCTGACAAGTGTGATATCTCGCTTATACTTTTCTGCGAAATGGTCGTTGAGTACTCGGAAGAGACTGTTCGCGAGATACCCGACACCATTGATAAGCCGTCGCTTCTGTCTGTCGTGCTCGGTTTGTTTACCTAGCAACATGTGGTAGTAGTACTCGAATTCACTGGTACTATGACGTAACTGCAATAGGACCGCATCACAGTGACTGTCGCCCTTCATTGTTTCACATATGTTTTCCATGTGTTTTTTGATATTTGTCAAGTGCTTCGGAGCCTTCCCAAAATGTTTGCATGTTGTAGTAAACTATGAGCTTCCAGTCGTCTCGAATAAGTTGGATGTTGGAAATGGCGTCGAAATACAAAGATTGATTAAGTTGCTGAATAGTATAAGCACCATGCGTAGGTACGATTATACTCAAGAAAAATAGCAATGCAGCACAAATTTATATCAGACTTGATTTAGCTGTTATCTTGTTTTTTTTCTGATTTCAGGTTCCTGGTTTCCTCGCAATGGCAGTATAAATAATTTGGTAACTGGCCGTTTTAAAATTCCGTGTTTTGTTTTCAAGGAGACAACTCGAACGAAACCATCTTTTTCCTGGGTGTAAATCTATGACTCGACCTGTCAACCATTTTCCAGCAGGTAAGTTATCGTCTTGAATTGTCACTAATTGACCGACTTGAATGTTAGATGTCGACTGCTTCCATTTGTTTCGAACGGTAAGTTGTGTGAGGTATTCCGATTTCCAGCGCTTCCATATATCAGCCATTAGTTTTTCTGTTAAGTTCCATCTTGTTCGCGCGTCATGTTCTGTTTCCAGGATGGTTACATCAGCTGTTCTAGTTAAGAAATGCGAAGGTGTCAAGAAGTCGAGGTCCTCCACATCCTCAGTCAAAGCACACAGTGGCCTAGTATTAAGACACGCTTCTAGCTAAGTATCGTTGAGTACTCTTCGAATGTTAATTTTTGTTCTCCGATAACACGTTTGATATGATATTTAAGGCTCTTGACCGCAGCCTCCCAGAGTCCTCCCGCTGACGGCCAAGACGGAGCGTTGAAGTGGAATTCGATCTCCATTTTGGTAAGTTCAGTAAATAATTCTGGATCAGAAATATTTTCTTTAATCAACTTTATGTTTTGTCCCCGAACACGGCTGGCACCTACAAGGTTAGTGCAGTTGTCGCAATATATGTGACGCGGCGCGCCTCGACGAGCTGCCATACCAGTGCGGCCAAAAATTCTGACGACGTGAGGTCAGTCACGAGTTCGAGGTGCACGGCCTTTGTAGCCATGCACACGAATACAGCCACATAGCCCTTGTTTGTTTTTATGCCTCGACCTTTGCTAGCCTTGACGTCCACGTAACCCGTGTAGTCAACTCCAGTATGATAAAAAGGACGAGAGGGGTTTGTCCTGGCTTCAGGCATATCACCCATGATCTGTGGTTGTATGCTGGGAGCGTGACGACGGCAGGTTACACAGGTTCTTAATAACCTTTTAATTGTTCGATTTCCGCCAACAATCCAGTACTTTTGTCGAATGAACGCTGACGTCAATCGCGCGCTGCCGTGAAATGTAATCTTATGCGCGCTCTCAATCAGTAATTGTGTAAAACGGCTTTTGTTCGGCAAAATTATTGGATGTTTCATGTTATATGTGATATTTGCGAATTCTAATCTGCCATCTACTCTTAAGATGACATTTCTATCCATGAATGGATTCAACTTTGATAATGTGCTCTTTTTCGGTACTTTTTTATTTTGCGTAATGCTATTCATATAGTCTTTGAATTCAGCTGATTGCACATGTTTTATTAATAAATTAGTCGCTGTTTGTATCCTGCTCGAAGGACCAAAAAGATGTTGTGGTATTCAACACCTTTTGATGTTAATGTTAAAATATAATTGTTCAAATGTTTAAAAAATATTTATTGTTAAAATGTTTACAATGTTAGGAGTACACGCACACGAGACTTTGTTGGCGTCCGTACATGTACTGGCTAAAAATACAAAGTTCAATGTTAATGCCGACGCGTACAAAACGTGTTCGGTGTGAACCGAACAACCAGCTCCTTCCACTTGACCGCATCCAGCGCAGAGCGGCTCGAATCGTCGACGACCGAGTGCTTTCCGATCGGCTCGATTTATTGGCACTGCGATGAGATGTTGCATCTCTTTGCATTTTATTTCGCATATACCATGGAGAGTGCTCTGAGGAATTGTTCGGATTAATCCCAGCCGCCAAATTTCGTGAACGCACTACGCGGCAAACGTCCCGATAACATCCACACCATCTGGATGCTTGGCGGTCCACCACAGTACGTTTCAAAAGGAGATTTCTTCCGCGTACAACACCTCTGTGGAATAGTTTACCACCGCCGATTTTTCCGAACCGATACGACCTGGGGACCTTCAAGAAAAGAGCTTACTCCTTTCTAAAGGGCCAGCAACGCACCTGTAATTCCCCTGATGTTGCGGTTGACCATGGGCGGCGGTAGTCACTTAACATCAGGTGAGCCGCACGCTCGTTTGTCCCCTCTTCTATAAAAAAAAAGTTTCTTTGCTTGAAGTTAACTGCAGGAGTGCATGAGCTGCAATAGCTATCATCAGGTTTAATTTAAGCTCGTTTATCATTTCATAATAAATAAATAAAAATACACACGAGGATGTGTGTCTTAAATTTTACCATATATTTTTCTTAAGCTGGCCGCGCAGTCTTTGTTCCACCCTTTCCGACGTCCCTTTATTTTTTTTAATTTTCAATTAAAAATATTTATAGTTACATATCGGAATAAAAATTATCTTATCTCTCGAGTTTAAACAATCTATACTCATTTACAAAACTTAATAAATATCGGTTGAGAGGTTTCGGAGTCCATCGCGGATAAAGAGTGTGACACGTAATTCGAATGCACAAAAAATAAACGAGCAAATATTTTTTTGTTAGAAATCTTTGTGGCCCTACAACAACTCTTGGTGAATTCACGGGACAAATAAAATAAAAATAACATTTTGTATGCATCATAGAACCTGATAAAAGTCCACTGCTGATGCCATTTGACCAAACTAAAAACGATTATCATTTTAGTGCAGTTTGGGCAACAGCGGCGGCAATTACCATCACTCATTTATGTAATAACGTCATAGAGTCGCCAGTATGTTCCAAGGCTTAAAATATATAGGGTCGATCGTTTCACATTAATTTTCTTGATAAATATCCTTCTGTTGCATTTGAAATGATGAAAATGTGAAACAGCACCAAGATGTGCTAAAAGCATTATAGAAACCACATAATATTATGAGTGACTCAAGTATTTTCCTTTTCTCTTGAAGGATATAATTATGACTCTTTCTTTGGTCTTTGAATTTTTACAATTATTGAGCTGTCTCAGGTTCTGACATAACCCAGCGCAAAATATTGTATTTATAGATACAATATTAAAAAAAAAACAATATTTTACACATTTCTCAAAAGATTAATTGTAAATGAGACCGACAATCGTCTTCACTAATTAGAAAGAACATTTGGTTTTGCACATTAGTCAGGTTAAGGCGCCGACGTAATTGAATTTAAATTTTCCCTTTGTTTATGATTTAGTTTCGCTTTGTTTTATTTTATTAGTAATTAGATTTGTGTAACATAAACACGAAAATAAGATTTTTCTACGAAAGAGAAAGTTAAATATTTCTGTTTCTTTCTTCCTTGCTGTTATTGCTACAAAAAAATACACACCTTAAACGCTTTAAGTACTTTACATTCATTTCGAATAGCAATCCGTATCCTAAGCCATTTAGATTTCTCTTGATTGTTTTTTATCGTCTTCATCATTGCAGTCCATCGCAAGTCCTCTGCTATACTTATGTATACCTCCTCTAAGAAATGCTAAAAGTACGGGTCCGAGCAACCTTCATCGACTTTCTACATCAATTTTCTATTTCTATTCAAGCTAATTAACAAGCAAATTGTCACTTTAGCTTACTGATCCTTTGGACTACGTCGACTACTCAGGTTCTATTGCGGATATTCTTATTACGAAATCTACCATGCTGAGAAGCTCCAAGCATAGCCATCTTATCTTTATCAAGCACATTCTCATCAAGCACGCTAAGCGATCTCGAGCTTCCTCATACGGCGATAAATGAAGGACCATGTCTCAGATCAGTGCAGCAGGAAGGGAAGGACCACGCTCGCACAGAATACCAGCGTAAAATTGCAGCACAACGCTGCTGTGTTTCCAATGGTGAGTATAGAGAACCGAAGAGCCTTTTTACAGGGAAATGAGGCATTCCATCTTAGTCTCCACGGGTGAGAACACATCTGCATTTTAATTCGTAATCGAGGATAGATATAGGTGTCTATTTGCCACAAAAATATTTTTTATTAAATAAGTGTAACCTCGTAACTTGTAACCTTCAGAAATGGTTCCATATAAAAAATCCATTTCTAGGGGTCGCAAAATATTAGTTAAAGTTTTATAAATAACTCCACTCCAAATAGGTATAAAATAAACATTTCATAAAAAGTAAAACCAAGCCGTGTTTAAGGGGTCAGGGGCTCAGGGGCTAAGCGCTCGCTGTAGATTTCACATTATGCGGGCAACCCGGGATCGATCCCCGCCAGCACCAATGGAATTGTTAAGGAAAAAGTGCTTATTTACCACGTACTTGGCGGTGAAGGAAAACATCGTGAGGAAACCTTACGTCTGAGTAAAAAGATAAAAATATTTCGAAGACTTCACGTCTTAGAAATATTTTCGCTAACACGCATTGGGGCAGCGCGGCGGACATTTCCGTGCCAAAAACCCTCTCAGAAATGAAAGGAGGCCTGTGCCCAGCAGTGGGACGTATTTAGACAGTAATTTTTATAAACCGACTTCAAAGAACAAAAAATGATAAGATAAAATCACATTCGGAAGTCAGTGCCAATATTTAGCGTATAGAATAAAGAATAAAATATAGAAAAAGCCCCGACTTCACTATTTTTAGTTATTTCAAGTTGGCGTTTACTTTTTAATAAAAGTTGATTTTAATGGTAATGGTTATATCACTTAAATTTCAATTAAAACTAAGTAAAATTCAATTAAAATTAAGTATTTTCTTACATACACTATAACTTGCTACCTGCCCTTGACGTGATTCACGAAATTTGACAAGCTATAAAACTCAGGGGCAGCGTCGAGCTATGAAAGTCCCATCTAGTAATAAAATGTTTAATTCTAACTATACAACACGTACGAATTAACTTGAGACTCCGCTGGAATGCGACCCCCTTCCCGACTCTCCGCACCGCGTCCCGCGCTGGCCGTGCGCGCTCAGTACCGATAGCATTTTTGTTACGGATACGCGTCTCGACTCTAGTTCGATATTTTTGATGAATAAGGTCGCCTGTTATGCTTTGTATTTTTATTGTGTACGAATCTGTAACACTTTTTATAGTGCAATAAAGTGTATAATAAATAAATTAATAATATTATAAATGAGAAAGTGTGTATGTTTATTTCTTTGTCCTTCCTAGACGCGTTAACTAAAAATAATATTATATATATATTTAAAAAATAAATATTTAAAATATATAAAAATGGCAACAGTATATCACTTATTACTTCACCCCTTGCCAGAACATTTTATTTTGTTTTTATTAATAATCTCATGCAAATCTCAAAAATTTCAAATAAAAAAATATTACGACGCATTATTTTGCACACCGTACATTGACAATTACGTCATCGGCCCAGGTCTCAAGTTAATTCGTACGAGTTATAAAGATAAATCTTTAACCATTTGCTTTTTAAACCAGTAAAGTCTTAAAACGAGAAGGTTTGACGATAAAAAGGACGATCGACGCGTTTATCACTTGTCTACTTAATAAAACTTTTACAAAAATCGTTAATTTTTATATCCGAGTCAACATGGTTTGTCTTTTTGACGCTTCTATAAATTTATACAATCATCAATATGTATAACAACTCAACGCTGCTGAGTTTCGTATGGTGAGTGTAGATAACCAGAGATCATTTTCACAGGAAACGAGGCATTCTATCTTACTCCTCAAGGGTAACAACGCATCTACATTTTGATTCTTAATCGAGCATAAATGTTGATGTCTATGACCCACAGCATCCACTTACCATTAGGTGGAATGTGTGCTCGTTTGTCGCTCTTATTATATAAAAATGCCATCATTTATATATTTGTTACGATCGTCATACTTTGCAGGCAAATAGTGCATACACCGGATATATTTTCGGAACCAGGGGTAAATAAAAAAATTACTTTCAATAAGTTATATTTTTTTTATAAGATAGGGTGACAAACGAGCACACAGTCCACCTGATGGTAAATGGTTGCTGCAGCCCATAGACATCTACATCTGTCCTCGATTACAAATCAAAATGCAGATGCGTTGTCACCCGTGAGGATTAACATGGAATGCCTCGTTTTCTTTTTATTTATATTAATGCTATATGTAAGTGCTAATGTGCCTAAGAAAACGCGCCGACGTTAATATCTGGTTTTGTGTAGTTACATATTGCATTTGTACAACGACCCGTATTTAGCCAATGTTTTTATTTATACTTTAATCAACAAATATAGTTTTCTTAGTAGGTACATTATCAATCGTATGACACTGTTTTCAAAAGATCAGATTAATAAACTTTAATAGGTATTATATATATTATTATATTTACTTTGAATACATTCATAGCTTGAACGTTTGATATAAAATATAATTAAATATTCTATGACTGACGTTCAATACAAATTAATTTTAGAAAGTGATAATGTATCCTATACCTTTAAACGAGCAATTCTTGTATATATATATATATATATATATATATATATATATATATATATATATATATATAATCGGAATCTCGGAAACGGCTCCAACGATTTTCATAAAATTTAGTGTCCAGGGAGTTTCGGGGGCAATAAATCGATCTAGCTAGGATTTATTTATAGAAAATGTCTTTTAGTCCTTGTTTTCAGGCAATAAAAGAACTGCTACAATATAAGAAGGTAAATTTTGACAGATCGCTAACGATCGTAATAGCTCAGATGGGATCTTGTTCGGGCGTGATATCGGTGTTCCGTGGTTCGCGTCCCGTCTTGAATCCGACGTTTTTTTCCATTTTTTTTTTCAAGTTCCCTTCTTTTGTGAGAAAATCTATTATTTCGAGCCCTTTTTTTTTAGTATTTTTTAAAAATACGAAAATTTTAATTAATCTAATTGCACTCATGATATTTAATTTAAATAACCAGTTCAGTTTTTTCTATTATGTCAATAAGATCAAAAACTATTATTCATGTAATTTGTATATAAATGTAACTTAAAAAACCGAGAAAAGCTCGGTCATCCGGGTACTTTAACTTTAATAGGTATTATGTATGTTATTATATTTACTTTGAGTACATTCATAGCTTGAACGTTTGACATAAAGTATAATTAAATATTCTATGACTGACGTTCAATACAAATTAATTTTAGAAAGTGATAATGTATGTTACTTTTATATCATACAGTATGTGTTTATAATGATTTGTACAGTATACTGTGGCCAGCTTTCTTTTTCATTTTCTTTTCTTTTTCTTTATTTTTTTTATACACACCAATTGTTAGCTTTAAGTATAAATTTCTTTCATCATGCCAGTGAGTAAGATGAGTCGCCCTTAATGTTACTTTTTTAATTTTTTAATTTTACATATTGTTTAAGTTAATTTTTTTCTTTGTTTACATTTTTTTAATATTTTATTAAGTATTTTAATTAAGTATTTTAAGTACAGATAACGATACAGATAATAATGATAGCTTTTGCTCATGTTCGTCTTCATCTAACAGCTTTTTGAGCCTGGACTCAGAGCCTTCCGTAGATCTTAACCTGCATGATCGCATTTCTACCCTCTTTTCTCAATATCCTGACAATCTTAACATAGCTCACATAAACGCTCAAAGTATTTCTTGCCATTATTCTGACCTTCTCGCATCCATTGACAGTGCTCATCTTGATGCTCTTCTAATTTCTGAGTCTTTTCTCAAGCCTTCCCTCCCTTCTATTCAATGTTCACTACCTGGTTACGTTCTTATTTGTAACGATAGGATAGGCAAAGGTGGTGGAGGCGTTTCTATCTATATACGTTCAGAAATTTCTTACAGGGTTATCAGCGTATCTCATCAACTTACTCGGAATCTGCGGAACATTTGTTCCTTTAAATATTCATCATTTATCATACAAAAATTTTCCTTGGAGTCTTGTATAGTCCTAACCTTAATATCAATTACTTTGATACATTAGACATACTTCTTAATACTTTCTGTCCTGTATATAACCATGTAATCTTGATGGGGGAATTTCAACACATGTTTATTGAAAAATGATTTACGTACTTATAAATTGCAAGCTCTTGTGTCTTCTTATAACCTAGAAATCTTGCCTCTATCTGCCACCCACCACTTTCCCAATTGTACTCCATCTCTTCTAGATCTGATTATCGTATCGTCTTTAAATAGTGTTGCTAACCACGGACAAATATGCGCTTCATTTTCATATCACGATCTCATTTACCTATCTTACCGTGTACGTCCCCCTAAGTGCAAGCCACATTTTCGATATCTTAGAAGTTATAAGGGCATTAACTTGGAGACGTTGAGGGGCGATGCTAGTTTAATCGACTAGACACCAGTAATTGATTGTTCTAATATTGAGGACAAGGTGATTGACTTCAATTCTCTAATTTTAGATCTGTATAATCACCATGCACTAGTAAAACGTGTGAAAATAAGACACAATCCTGCTCCCTGGATCACAGCTGATATAAAAGACCTGATGGCGCGTAGAGATAAAGCCAAAAGAAGACATAAGCGATATCCCATTGAACGCAATTTAATCAGCTTTAAAATACTACGAAATCGCTGCAATCGTTTGTGTAGAGATGCCAAAAGGCGCTATTTTCATGATACCCTCACAAATTGCGATACTGCAAAAGCCTAGAGTTTTCTGAGATCTGTCGGTGTCGGAAAATATTCTGCTAGTATGGGAAGTGAAATTAACTTGGATAATCTCAACGAAAACTTTGCCAACCCTCCTGTCATAGTCTCATCATTCACTAAAGCCAGAACCTACTCGAAATATCCAAATGCCCAATTCCTCATTATTCCTCGTTTAATTTCACTTCTATTACTGAAGATGATACCAAGCGATCCGTGCTTGCAATTTCATCGACTGCTATTGGAAATGATAACATCTGCTCTAAAATGATTACGTTGATTCTTCCCTTTGTCATCCCTATTCTTACTCATATCTTTAATTTCTCTTTATCTTCTTCTTGCTTTCCGTCGTCATGGAAGTTAGCCCATATTATTCCTATACCCAAAGTTTCGAATCCTTCATCTACAACTCATTATCGGCCTATTTCTATTCTACCATTTCTTTCAAAATTGTTTACACACAATTGGCTAAGTTTCTTAACCGTAACAATATCTTAAGTACTTTTCAATCTGGTTTTATGCTTGGCCACAGTACAACTACTGCTCTCCTCAAGGTAACAGATTAAAATTACTTAACGGTACTCGTGCTGCTAGATTTTAGTAGTGCCTTCAATTCTATTGATTTCGATATACTTCTTAGTATTCTTCATTCTATTAATGTGTCTCCTTCAACTATTCAATGGTTTGATTCCTACATCCGTGGTCGTTCTCAGTGTATTCGTTCAAATGAAACATTATCTAAGTGGTGCAACCTAGCTACGGGTGTTCCTCAAGTTGGCGTCCTTTTTCCTTTACTCTCCGTCTTTATTAACTGTATCACCAAGGTGATATCTTCAAACTTTCATCTCTACGCAGACGATTTGCAACTGTATCGTCATTTTCTAGTGACTGAAGCAAATTCAGCAATATTTGAAATAAATAAAGATCTAAATAAAATCTATGAGTGGTCTAGATCATATAGAATTGTTATACATCCAAAAAAATCATAAGCAATTATTATAGATACCAAGTTTACTCGTAGCTTACTTGATTTTACTTCACTCCCAGCACTGCAAATTAATGGCACTCCACTAAGCATTTCAGAAACTGTTAAGAATCTGGGCATCATAATGGATTGCAAATTGACATGTAATGCACATATCACAGAAGTTAGCCGGAAAATCAATTATACTTTATTTATTTATTTATTTAAGCCTTTATTTCCCAAAAAAGAATTACATAAAATTAAATATATTACAAAATTTCATTTACATTTACAAAACCAATCATGCTTCAAAGAAAATTTTAACAAACATTTAGATTTTTTTTTAATTTTTAAAAGCAAATAACAATTAACCACATTTTTTTAAATTATCAAATATGAAATAATAAAAGAAAATACATAATCAAACAATTGAAATCAAATACTAATAATAAGATATGTAGTGGTTAATTATAACATGTTATGAAGATCAATTTACAGCAGATTGGTCATGATAACATTGTATTCAATTTTTTTTTACTTTTTCTTAGGATTTAATATTATATATTATTTATTTGGGTACCCATTTGCGGGTGAAGGCCTCCTCCATCTTTTGCCATTTTTGTTTATCTTGTGCGAGTCTCATCCAGGTGTGTCCAGCTGTGGCCACAATGTCATCACACCACCTACGCCTGGGTCTACCGCGTGTCCGTGGCACTTCGCGAGGGTACCATTGGAGGACTCTCTCACTCCAACGTCCATCTGTAGCTCTTGCAACTTGGCCTGCCCATCTCATTTTAATTTACATGCTAACTCTGCAGCATCTATATCTTTTGTGGTTTTTCTTATTTCTTTATTTTTTTGTCTGTCTCGTAATTTAAGACCTACCATGTTCCTCTCTGTTGCACGCTGAAAGACCTGAAGTTTGTTTATTATTGTTTTTGTTAGTGCCCAGCTTTGGCAGCTATAAAGTAGTGTTAGTAGAATAATAGTATCTATTGCCTTCTTTTTTAGTTGCGTCGGTATAGGAGACTTAAATATTTCTTTTAGTGACCAGTATTTTCTCCAAGCACTTTTTATTCTGCGGTGGACTTCATTCTCTGTTTGGTTTGAAGAACAAATGTCCTGCCCAAGATAGACATAGCTATCTACATACTCTATCAATATATTTCGAACCTTCGTAGACACTCTAACGCTGTTAGTTAGGAGTCTCGTTTTTTCAGTATTCATATTGATCGCATTTCGACTCTCTATATCTAGAGATATCAGCATGTATTCTAGTTTATCATGACTTTCACTGATAAGGATAACGTCGTCAGCGAATCGTAGGTGGCTTAAATACTCGCCATTTATTTTTATGCCAATATTATGCCAATTGAGTTGTTGAAATACATGTTCTAAAATTGCGTTAAATAAATACGGTGAGATAGGATCCCCTTGTCTCACTCCTTTCTGAATATTAAATGGTGTTCCTTTTCTCTCTAATTTAACCACAGCCTTGCTCCGTTTTGTATATCTCTTTCAAGATTTTGATATATTTAATATGTACTCCTTGTTCTTGTAGCGTCAGCCATAGGTATGTATGGTATATAGAGTCGAATTCCTTTGAATAGTCTACAAAAGCGATGTGGAGTTTTTTGTTGTATTCATTATATCTTTCAATGATTTGGGTAACAGTGAATATGTGATCATTTGTATAGAAGCCCGCTTTAAAACCTGCTTGTTCTCTCGGCTGACTTTCTTCTAAAGTTTTTAAAATTCTTTTTAGTAACAAGCTGGTGAATAATTTATATATTGTGTGAAGTAAGCTTATTGGCCTATAATTGCCCATATCTGATGGATCCTTTTTCTGTATAGAAGAGTAATTATAGCCGTTTGCCAGTCAGAGGGTATCAATTCTTTTGCAAGGATTTGATTGAACAAAATTGTTAAGATAGGTGTAAGGGGCTCTTTGATTGCTTTTAATATGTCATTTGTAATTCGGTCTTCTCCGGGACTTTTTAGTGTTTTTAGTTGTTGTATGGCATAAGCTTATTTCGCATTCCAAAAAGTGCGGAACGTTTTCACCGTCTTGTAGGTCTAATTCTTGAGTTTCTTTTTTACAAGACATCCGGCATTCATACAACGATGTATAGTATTTAGTAGCTATTTCCAATATTTGATTTCAATTAGTTATTTGTGAACCATGTTTTGTCAAATGTGCAATCCAAGTTTTGTGAGAGTCTAATGTTTTATATGCTCTTTTAACTGTATTCTCGCTTTTCCAGTTCTCTTTCAATTATTTTATATCGAATCTCTTTTCGACTATTATTTATTTGTTTTTTAATGAGTTTGTATAGGGCCGAAAGATGTTTTTTTTTTCAAAGATTGTTTTATTTTTCTTTTCTTTTAATAGTGTTCTTTCTTTTATAAGTCTAGCAATGTTTTCCTGAATTGGTAGAGTACTTTTACATCTCTTGGGAAGATTATTGTTGCAGTCTTTAATTTTCGTTACTAAAATAGTATACGTTTGTTCAATGTTTGTGAATTATACTTGTTTAACATTATCTGTGAATAAAAACTTTACATATTCTTTTTCTGTGGCTGTTAAACCGGTAATAGTTGTCTTTCCAAAGTGTTTTCTAGATGGATTTCGTTTATGATTAAGTAGTATCGATGCTCTAACTAGTCTGTGATCTGTAGGGTATGTTGTCGATATCATTTCAATGTTGTGGATACATGTTATATTTCGTGCTAGGATGTAATCACTTTCATTTCGTGATACTCCATTTGGGTATATCAAAGTCCATCTACGATTTGGTTTCTTCTTAAAGTATGTTTGTTATATGTAATTTATTTTCAAAACAAAAATTAATTAATGTGTTGCCTCTTGGGCTTCTCTTACCGTATCCCCATGGGCCCATGATTGACGTGTCATCAGTTGTTGTCATGCCAATCTGAGCATTGAAGTCCCCAACAACCAGTGTGTCCTTATTAGTGTTATTTATTGCTTTTTGGAGATCCTTGTAGAATCTATCTAGGTCTTCTAATGAGGAATTGTTCCGTAGGCGCATACACCTGTATTATATTTAACGTTTTGCATTCAAAATTTAGCTCTAATCTAGCAACTCTGTCTGATATTGGTATAAAATCCTTAATATTCTTCTTTAACTCTTTTTTAATTAAAAATCCAACACCGTTTCTGTTTTGTTTTTGACCATAATACATAAAAATATAATCTTTATTTTCTTTGATTTGTTTTCCTTCTAGTTTCGTTTCAGAAAGTCCTACAATATGCCAATTTATTTCAGAAATAGCATGTTCCAGTTCGATAAATCTTGACGCATTTATAAGTGATCTCACGTTTAACGTAACTATATATAGGTAGTTGTCTTTTTATTAACAATTTCTTCATTTTTACATATGGAGGGTTGTGGTCTATTACTCCCACGGGGACCAGCCGTGTTGGGAGAGTAAATGTATGTTTTGTTAAAAGTACGAGTAATTGATTTAGGAGGAGGGACAGGTGGTTGCTACTGTTTATTTTGAATTTCGTGCTGGTAACTTGTAGAAGAAGCGAGAGGGGGGTCTAGTTCAGTTTCTTTCGATAACAAATATTTTCTCATATCGACTTTACTCTTCTTATAAATACGATGCGCGTGTGAGAGTGATTGTCTTTTTTGTTGTAATGCAATAGAGTTGGTGGCTTCAGGTGATTTAGATGGTTTTCTTTTTTGATAAATTAGACTCTCTTTATTTGTACCTAAGTAGACGATTATCCGAATTATACTTTACATTCTTTAAAATGTCTTCAAAGTTTTTTGCCTTTATCATCGAAGATTTCTCTTGTCCAAACACTTATTTTCCCGATTCTTGATTATGCTGATGTCTGTTATTTGGATGCGACTGAGGAGCAATTAAACAAGCTTGAGCGCTTGCAAAACTTTTGTATTCGTTACATTTTTGGGCTAAAAAAGTATGACCACTTCTCCCCCTATCCTAAACAGCTCAAGTGGCTCCCAATCCGACTTCGCAGGAATACCCGAATCCTATGCCTCCTTTTTAACATATTCTACAATCCAACATCACCACCAAATCTACGTGATCGATTCCGCTTTGCTCGTTCTTCCGATGCAGTTTGCAGATCACATTTAAAAACCCTCCTACAGAAACCTTTCCTTCAGAACTAAGTTTTTTTCTTTTTTCAGTTTCTTCTTTTACAGTGCATGTAGTTAGGTTATGGAATTCATTATCTTCCTGCTGCAATTCGTGAGGCTCAAACAGTTTCAGTGTTTAAAAGGCGAGTTAAAGAGCACTATCTTTCTTTGTCGTCTCAATGATCCAATGTATGACTTGTATATATATGTGTATCTACTTGTATTTTATTTTATATATGTATATAGTATAGTATTTAGGTATATGCACGTTTGTATGTATGGATGTATGTATATGTTTTTATTATCTTTATTTTATATTAAGTTTATTAATATTATAAAATTTATTAATAAGGGTGCATACTAAATCTGCTTCTCTTTGAATCTGTTCAGTATCAGGCCTTCTGGAAGAAATTTCACTATGAAATAAGCAGTGCCTTTGTACAAAATTTCTTTTTATTTTTCATTGTAAAATACTTCATGTGTACATAAATTGTTAAATAAATAATTTCATTTTTTTATAGAAGAGTGAGCAAACGAGCATGCGACTCACCTGATTGTAAGTGAATACCGGCGCCCATGAAAAACCGCAACACCAGATGAATCGCAGGTGCATTGTCAGCCTTTAAGAAAGGAATAAGCTCTTTTTTCTTAACGGTCTCTAAGTCGTATTGGTCCCGAAAAATCTCTGGTGGTAAACAATTTCACAGAGAAGTTCTATAAGGAAGAAAACTCCCAGTAAACGCACAGTGGTGCAGTGGTGGACCGCCAAGCATCCAGATGGTGATGATGATATCGTGAATTTTGACGCAGTGTACGATCGTGAATTTTGCCGCCTTGAATTAATCCGAACAATTCCTCAGAGCACTCTCCGTGGTAGAAGCGATAGAAAATGCGTAGGGATGCAATATCCCTACGCAGCGCTATTGAATCGATCAGAAAGAACTCGGGCGTCGACGATTCGAACTGCTCTGCTGGCACTGGGGTGCCCCGGCTCAAAGATGAGAACAGTACTCCATGTGAGACCGAACTTGCGCTTTGTAAAGTTGCAAGCGACGTGTCGGCATGAAATACTGTCTCGCTCTGCTCAGCATGCCAAGCTTTTTAGAGGCCGAAGATTCCGATGCTAGCTGAGGCAGCAAAGGGAGTGCCTTGAAACAGGAGATACGACAAAGGGGTTCTTTTTAGCGGTAAACGCGCAAACTTGTGACTAAATCTAGTCCAATTCAATCCCCAGAAGCTTATTATATATACTATAATACTCTTAAGATTATAATGAACTCGAACAAGAAGGTCATGGCGATAGGCCTGTAGATGGACGGGTCTGAACGGTCGCTTTTTTAGTGAATGAGTGGACCAAAACTGTCTTCCATGAATTCTGGACTACGGCTTGGGAGTAAGAATATCGGAAAAGACGCGTGAAAACCGGTGCCAACTCCGGAGCACACGTCTTCAGCACAGTGGAAGGGACTCCATCAGGCCCACTTTACTTGCTGACGTCCAGGGAGAGGAGTGCTTTGCAAACCGAGCGCTGTGTACACTGTACATTCGGCATGGAGCACTCACACCGCGGAATAGTCGGTGGTGTGTTCCCCTGGCCATCGGGAAACGAGTTGGACGCAAAGACATAGACTAACAGATCGACTTTCTCCTTTATGGCGTGGGCTAGTGAGTCGTCCTTTCTGGGCAGAGATGGAAGAGATGGCAGACAGAAGTTCCCTTGAACAGACTTGGCGAGAGACCAGAATGCACGGGTTCCCGAAGAAACCTTGCCTTGATTGCCAAGGACTGAATGACTCTTTTGAAAGACCAGGAGGCGGAATTATACTTCTTTTTGAGAGCGCTAGTGTTTACATCCCGTGATTCTATTTTACAGGAGCGACCAAATCATAGCTGAAATTTGCCTCCGGCATCACGACTGAAGTACCACATCAGCGACTGAATCAGCAACAACGCTGGAATCGTCTAGCGAGAAACAATCCCGCACCCAAGGGTAGGATGCAAAAAAGACCGCATCCTATCCCAATTGGTCGACCTATAGTGCCAAACACGATGGCAGCCTGCAGAACGCAATCGCAACGTTAGTATGAGTAGCACCACACTCCGGACAAGATAATAGTCTGACGAACCTAGAGGGGCATCGACGGAAAACTGACATCCGTCCGGATGAGAGGTCAGTAGAAGAATTTTATTCCATTGCTATTTGGCGTCAGATATATTTAAGAAGGCGGTACCCATCTACCCAGACGAAAAAAAAATTAGTCCCTCCACCTAGAAACAGTAAAAACAATTCCTATTGATATTGTATATTACATATATAAAATAATATAGTATAAATAGTGAAATGATTCGCACTCGCTTAATTTCTGATACATAAATAATAGAGTTATTAAATGGATCCAAAATCTTGAACGTTCTCTCAACACCATTGTTATCTTAAAACATTATTTATGCAAATCAAGAAACAATAACAGTCTGAGATATTACAATGAAACAACGACTAAATTGATTTCGGAATATAATCAACGTATTGTCAATACTAATTTAATATGAGCTGGGATTTTATAAGATCTGAAAGACAAACTTATTATAGGCTTAATCAAGATTCATGTCCAAGTTCACTACCTAATGTCATCACGTGGGTGTCATAAGAATCCCAGAGAGGAATGAAACAGATCTTTCTGATACAATTTAAAATAATAAATAACGACTGACGGATGTGGAAATTTAGGGCAAATTTAATTATGAGGGTCTTTATGAGGGAGGCCTATGTTCTTAATAGATGAATGACAAAAATCAGTGAAGTGCCGTAAGAATTAACCTAAGCACTTTAAATGTGTTCTAATTTTAATCGACTTCAAAAAAGGAAGATGTTCCCAATTCTTGTACTTGTACTTGTAGACGGCCTATTGACTTGAAAATTTGCAATTGAATCAGGGACCTATGACAATACAATAACTTAATAACTTTATACTAATTTCCTGATGAGGATCACCAGGACAAAATAAAATAATTATCACGGTCATCACAGCTCATGAAAAAGTAAAACCGACTTTAAAGAAGTACAAAAATGAAAATAATTTTGTACGTTATTTGTAGGAGAATCCAGAGTTCGGCTGTTTTCAATGAAAATCACTGAAATTAAACTATTTTAATGTCGTTACCACAATATGTATTTGTATGATTTTAAGGAGTGATCTTAATATAGTTATTCTATTTCACGACGAAGGTTTCGCCTTGATTGTAGTAGTGACGTTTTCCGACAGGCGCGTTTGTGTGTGTAACTGCGATTCGTTCGACTGGCGGTCGTGACTGCGCGGTCCCGAGGCCTACGCACACTAACACAATGTGTATGCTAACAACAACTAAAATCACAACTTCATCGTGAAATAGAATAAAGTATACACATCTACGCGTCACAAGTTTCAGCAAGCGAAAAGAGAGACATTACTAATTACAGTGAGACGGTAGGTAAAATAGCAAACAAATTGTTATATAAGTTATTTAATTTTTAACACCAACTTTTATAGCTGTTAAGTGGAGATTATTTTGTCCTTAAATTAAAACTCAACTTAAAGGAAAATTTTCACTAAAAAGTAGGTAAATTGTAATATTATGAAGTATAAACTTTTCAATAACAACACGTTTATAATATGTGAACATTTGTATAAAAGCCAATCATCTACATAAATAATTTCAAACTTAAGTTGTAGATCTGTAATGCAAAAGAAAGTAGTCACACTTCACACAGTCGTACAGTATTGACTCAGTTGATTGAATCAGGGATTGGAATTATCGTCCACGTGTGTACTCCATTGTGACAAGTGACTGATTGCGTTTTTAAAATTTGTACTAAGTGAAAATATAGCTCAAATCGCTATTACGTTGCACTAACTTTAAAAAAATGCCACAAAGCACGGTCCTGAGCCACCTGCATCCATCTACTTCCTGCATGTCTTACCTGGTCGTCACTTCATATAGTGGGGGGTCTCCCTACTCTACGCCTAACGGTACAAAGCTGCCACTCGAGAACCTTTTTTCTCTCTTCATTCCTTGAGGGAGGTCTATGTTCAGCAGTGGGCTTGTGAAGGACAGTAATGATGATAGCAATGGTTAACTTAAAAAATATCTAAACTGCTCGATATAGCGCTTAGCCTAAAGTGTAAATAAAAATAAAATCTTGTGTGAAATCAAACTGTAGCCGTGGAAGGATAAGGGAAGATCTCCCGCCGGGCAAGCTGTTTTGCCCAGGGCGCGGCCAACACTCCATTTGATAATTCGGAGTCATTCGATACACACTATTTTTGATTCGGAACTTTCATAGCGCAATTTATGCTTCGATGTGTTTCTCTTGTGGCGAGACGATAGCGCGACCACTTCACGCCCCTTGCTCAGACCGGAGGTCGATAGTGCAGCCTCGTTGTCGACCAATGTGCAAGTGCCAGGGGATTGCCTTGTAGTCTGCGGTGAGTCGAGAAGAAGGTAAGTAATCTGCGAGAGTGCCGTGAAGAAGTTTCGAGCAGTAAGGCTCAGAGCCGTGCCGAACACTATAGCGCAGAGAGTAGCTATAAGGAACAGGAAGCATTATTATTCCAATGCTGCGATGAACCTTGTAAAGCTAAATGGCTTGCAGGATGTCATGACTGCAGACAATATCTGCTCGGGAGCGAATGGGTGGGGTACTTTATGACGATGATAAAGCTTGAAGTTAAAATTTGCGTAGTTGGTTGCGTGTTCAGATCACATCGATTAGTCACCAATTTGGCGGTAGTAGGAAAAGGGGAGATCTCCCGTCGGGTAAGGTGCTCTACCCGGGGAGCGGCCAACGCTCTATTTGATAGTTCGGAGCTATTCTATATATACAATTTTTTATTTGGACCTTTGATAGCGCGATTTATGTTCCGATGTGTTTCGCTTGTGGTGCTTCGACAGCGCCGCCAAAAAACTACCTTAGAGTCCGTCATGTTTGGTACCATCTAAGATGGTGCCTATTTTGACCGCCAAGTGAGAATCAGAATAATTACAGGTTGAACTAAAAACGTAAATAAGATATAATAAAATATATACTTCATAAAATATTACGTTTAGGGGGAAAGGGAAAATAAATTGGCGAAAATGCGGGCGGTATCGATGAGCACCGACTTCTGCATTTGAGCCCGGAGCGGTTCGTCACGTAGTATCCCAGTCACGTCGGATAATCCGAGAGACTGACCGGGATTAAGCCGTTTGCAAAAACGACAACAGGAATAATTTTGGTCGTGTCAATCATCTCGTTACCAATCGACCCAGATCTAGAGATTTTGTTTTCCTATCTGTTTCGGCTTTCACGGCATATGCTTGACTGTGCTCTACCCATGTGCTCGAAGTATGAGAAATAGTATCGATAAAAGCATATATAATTAATACCTACAACCCTGAACCTCTTTAATCGATTAAAAACTATTTGATTTTATGTAAGGATGTAAATTATATAATTATATACGATTACTTTAGAGCGCAAAGAACTCAACAGCAGCGGATAAACCGTTAAAATATTGTATAGCTGTTTTATTTACTTTTATGTGTATTTGTTTCTTTTCTCGGGTATTTATTTCTTTTTTATCCGGAGTTTACTGTATGTATATGTTATTTTTGTTGCAATCGAACAAATAAATAATTTTCCGACTTTTTACTTTCTAGGAGTACGTCTGGTTATGTACGCTAACCTACTCGTATTACTGCCGCGAAGACACAATGTTTGCACTGCTAAGTTCCGGTATAAATCTGGGTATAGTAAGCCAGTAAAATTGCGGACTATGAGGCATTACATCTTACCATCCCTTACTATCAGTTGGACTGTAAGATCGTTTCTTTAAATTTTATATAAGTTTAAATAAAAAGTTAAATCAATCAGAAATTATTTTATTTCAAGTAAATTATGTTATACAAAACTACCTTTGAGCACGTAGGATATAATAGCTGCGGATAAATCGTTCCAAGATATTGTAGCTCTTTTTATTACTATATTTTTATAGAATAAGTGTGACAAACGAGCACTCAGTCCACCCGAAGGCAAGTGTGTGCTGTAGCTCATAGACATCTACATTTATCCTCGATTAAGAATCAAAATGCAGATGCGCTGTGACCCCGGAGGACTAAGATGGAATGCCATGTTTCCAGTAAAAAGGGTCCTCGATTCTCTACACTCATAATACAAAACATAGCAGCATTAAGCTGCTATTTTACGCTGGTATTCTGTGAGAGCATGGTTCTACCCAGGTCGGAACGACCTATTCGTGCTAAGATTATAATATAGCTGGAGTATGACTTTATCATGTAAAAAACAGTTTTTGTAAAATTGTTTTTTTTTTGCTGTATTTAAAACAATAAATAAAGAAATAAAAATTATGAGATAAAGACGAGTAAGTCAATGTTTCTTGTGTCAAAATACGTCTAGCCGTTTGAGATATAGAAAGTTAAAAAAGAACACACAAATTTATATATACATATACAAGCATACAACCCCAGAGCATTTTGGGGTGGTCGGTTTTTGTGTTGATTATAATTTAAGCACGTGATTACGAAATCTGTGATATTCTTCTATAATTAGTACCGCGTAACAACACTCTACGCGAGGGATATAACGTCATTCACGTCGCTTGAGTACCGGGGCTTGCAATCCATTCACAATCGATCTGATTGTGAATGGATTGCAAGCGAAGCTTTTCTATGAGAGATGACACATGGTGACCTCGACTTCGTATTACTAAGTCCGATACCTATCTAGGATTATCCGTTTGTCATCTTTTTTTGTTGTCCAACACACACAGCAGCAGTATTTAGCTGTGTTATATAAACGATATTTATATATATATATATTATAATTACGTGTCACGTTGTTTGTCCGCGACGGACTCCTAAACTACTTAACCGATTTTAATCAAATTTACACACCGTGTGCAATTTGGTCCAAATTAAGAGATAGGATAGTTTTTTTCCCATGAGTGACACACAATTTTTTTTTGCGAATTTAAGGATTTTTAGTAGGACATGACGACGTGGGTTGGACATGGGTTGACGAAAAGGGCAGAACAGCGTCTGCTTGACAAGCTAGTTTTTATATATATCGTGGATGAACTTCTAGATACATAAATTGCACAATCACATACACACAAAAAGGCTTTTTTGTACAATGAGTCACCATTTCTCGTCCCAGCGATGGGCGTATCTAGGCCAGACGAACACTTTTTCGACTCAAAACTCTTCAAGTTTTTAGACATTTTTACGCAACTGGTTTTGTATTAAAACGATAAAATTTTAAAGCATTTTGTTAGGAAATTACGTTGACAAAAACGTCGCGATGCGTTTTGGCAGTTTGCCAATTAAATATTGTGTAGAACACCTGTGTGTTTTGTAAAACACAATCCCTGGAATTCTCTTTATATGAGTGTCCATAGCGGAGATTATTAAATAAATCACCATTTATACGATATATTATTTTATATAGATCGGGGTTATAAACGAGCATAGATTCTATTTGATGGTAAGTTTATGCTATAGACATAGACATCTACATCTAACCTCAATTAAGAATTAAAAGTGCAGATGCAATCTCGGCTATCTTTATTTCTGTTGCGTCTTCGTAGGTATATTAACTTTCCTAATAGTGGAAAGCAATTTAGAAGACAAATACGTAATTAAGCGCCGTTTGCGAAACCTCACCAGAATGGCCAAAACTTTCGTATCTCAAGTGAACAAGCGATAATAATATTTTCTCGAATTCGAACCGGATGCTGCGCACAATAAAACTCCGATTTCTGTCCTAGTTTTTTTAGATATTTCTTTACTCGGATTTGAATTGATTCGATTCGAAAGCAATGCAAACGCTCTCAATGTTGCCAAAGCGTGTGAGCTTTGAGTAACGTCTTGAAGGAAAGCTGCTACTGCAACTCTTGGATATATGCATTAATGCTCAAGTAAAAATGGTTACAGCTGCGTAGTCACCCCTGAGCCCTGAGAAAATGCCTCTTAAATTCATTACTACTTCTGGTACTTTTTATATAATTATAGTAACTGTACTTCGTAAATAAATTTTTGACAATGCGAAATGCTATTATATTGTATAAATTTCGTAAATTCGTACCTTTATACAATAAAATATGACGATGGCTCTCTTGAGCGGTTAGCGGCAAGTTCTTATCAAAAAAGGGTTATTAAGGAATATATGGATGATAATAACCCTTGGGAGGGGTGATCGCTACCAAGTTATTTCCAATTTGTTATGTGTTGTTATTGCTAACATACATGATTGTAAGCTGTTATAAAAAGTCCCGCTGGGTTTCTTGCTGGTTCTTACCAGGACAGAGGTTTTTTTCCGAATCAGTAGTAAATTAAAAAATTGGTTGACCCTACAGGCCATTCCTGGAATTTCCCGCTAATTTTATATGCAAAGCGCTCCAAATTTCACCAAATTATGACGTTGAATATGAAATATCGGAGTAATTTAAAAAATTCTATTTTTTCAAAAATTTTCGTTAACGATATCTCACGAATGAATCAACCGATTTTGATCGGACCGGCGGCGATCGACTTGGTTTTTCAAGTTAAAAAAACAGTTTTTAAAAATTTTTATTTTTGAGATTTCTCAAAATCAACCGGTCCGAATTAGTTAAAATTCGTAGGAAATCTAAGTTTGATGAAACACTTTGGCAATCCGCTTATTTCATTTCAATCAGTCAAGCCGTACAAAAGTTATAAGAGGTTTACAAACATACACCATCGAAGAATTGTCAGGGTAGCTTCCTGAAATGTAAAAAATTATGTTTCTGTTTCAATTTACCAGAAGGTAGAGTAGGTTAGTTGTTGGTACTGGACCTACTCGTGTCGTGTAAGACCGCTTTTTTATAGGATAGGGTGACAAACGAGTACACAGTCCACCTGATGGTAAGTGGTTACTGTGGCTCATAGACATCTACAACTATCCTCGATTACGAATCAAAATGCAGATGCCTTGTTAGCCGTTAGGACTAAGATGGAATGCCTCGTTTCCAGTAAAAAAAGGTCTCCGGTTCTCTACACTCACCATACGAAACACAGCAGCATTATGCTACTATTTTACGCTGGTATTCTGTGAGAGCGTGGTCCTTCCCCGGTAGAGCCGACCCATTCGTGCTACAACTACACTACTAATATAACTGCAGCGTGGCTCTACCACGTATAAAACGCTTATACAGGCTGTAACCTAAGACTGGCCAGGATACAGTAACAGGACATTATTTACAGAAATATTATTTCATACATATACGGACTACATCTGAATACAGTGCTGATAATGAACGAAACTCTGTCAGCCGACAGATGGATTTATCCCATCTGAAAATACCTAACACTAAAAATTGTGTTGCGGGTGTTGACTCCACGGCTATCAACCGATCCATTTAACCGTAAAGTGGCGGAGTAAGAATATATACTCTCATATCGTCCCGTGGGGGTCGTGGGTGCCGTAAAAGGCAACAAAGACAAACCAGAAGATGGGCGGTAGCGTCTCCTAATAACAACCAGAAAATAAAATACGGCGGGTGCCAACCCGCCTGCCTAATGAGGCAACTATGGCATTTTTTAAGAGGATAGGATGACAAACGAGTACACAGTCCACCTGTTGGTAATGGTTGCTATGGCCCATAGACATCTACATCTGTCCTTGATTACGAATCAAAATGCAGATGCGTTGTCACCCGTGAGGACTAAGATGGAATGCCTCGTTTCCAGTAAAAAGAGTCTCTGTAATATACCCTCTATGAGGCAAAATATGGGGAAGGTCTTTGTACAGCACTAAACTATTGATAGTCTGTAACGGAATGATAAATAAAATTCAACGCGGACAACAAAGGCTAATCTTTTAAATATGCCAGTGAAAGTCCTGGATGGAGTAGTGAATGAAAGATTACTATTAATTAATGAAGGAATGAAAATAAAGTTCACCAAAAACATTTTAAATAAATTTACTTTACATTATTTGTAAAGATGTAATTTGAAACTGGTCTTTTAGATCACATTTAAGTAAAATGTTTTCTCATTAATCCTATAGACACAACTTTTCTTTCTATTGCCCGACATAAACGGTAAATACGAAACAATTTAATAAAAGGGACAAAATTCGTTTCGAATTTGGGACGCAGTGGAGGCAATTATCATCACTCATCTCGGAGGCAGTAACGTCACAGAATCGCCTATATATTTAGAGGATAGAAATTTTCATAACTTGGGATTTGCTGCTTCAGAGCATTACGCTTACCTTTTTTATTTGGTAAGGAACTATATAAGTTATAATTTTATTATAACTTATATTAAGACTTTTTAAATTATTGTTAAAATTTACAAAAGAGAAATTTCTGCTTAATTATAAGCGACAGAACGACGATAAGTTTTTGTCTGAAACCGAATTTAACCGAAAACGAAGCATATAAAAAAGAAGAAACTAAAAAAAACTACGACAGTAAATAAATTATATGTACCACGTTTTATTTATGTATATAACGTTTACGAAATAATTACATTTTGTTACAATCCAAGTCTTCGTTGAAATGACGTAAGCATGCCGAACTAACTGCAAAATGTAGTGTTTGTCGAATACTATCGAGTATCGACTTATTTATTTGGCAGATGAGTGCTACGCTAAATAGAATTTCAAAAACATATTTTTATATATACATATTATTTTTATATAAGAAGATAGCATAGAAGCACGGGCCACCGGTGGACCGGGGGTGCCGGAGAAGAGTAGCAATGGCCGTTTTTACCGAATACAGAACTGTATAACATTTTTTACCGGGGAAAATCTGCGCACACAAAAACAATCGCCTGTCACTATGAAACTAACACATCAAATTTAAAACAATAAACTATCAATTTCACACACCCATAGATACATTATAACATTATCGCTCGGTGACAGCTACAACTCGGATACAGACCCGGATCAGTTACTCGATCGATCCGCTTATTGTATGAGGGCTAGCGGCTCCCATACAATATGCATGTACTTTTTAAGTTTAAAAAGAAGTAAAAAGCAATAACGAGGTTAACAATTACTTATATATGAAAGGTAACGTCATCTTTTTTTAATTTAACGTGTTAGATCTCATTTTGCAGCAAAAAACTGAATAAATCGGCTCTTTGGTAGGATGGCGATTCAGTTGCATAACTAGATTTAGTCATATGAGCAGAGCGGCTGCAATCAGTTTTATTGTACGCATTGTACCGCGTGGACTTATTCTTTGATAGAGGGGAATGTCTGCATATGGCTACTCGACTCCAGTCCGCCGGTGGCTCGTGTTGCTCTGTTTTTATATGTTTAAAAATCTTTTTTTTTTAACACTACAAAAATGTTGTACTTCAGATAATTGACAGTCATTGCCACTGTCACAAAAATCTGCCATTATTACACAGATTATAAAACCACCAAATAAACAGCAATCATGTAAAAAAAGGAATAATATCAAGAAACTAATCTAAACCACACGCGAAGACTGTTGGGGACTTACTGTGAAGAAGAATAAAAGCGATAAGAGTTTATGTATTCTAAATCAATCCTTTAAAAATAATGTAACCTTAAATATTGTAAAAAATAAGATTATTAAAAAATCGAATACATTTCCATTAATTTATAATTCAAAAATAAAAAGCAAAATCCTCGCTATTTGGAAACTCGAAGAGGGAAAAGTTTAATTGAGGTGTCGTCAAGCACTCGAGAACTTTTGCTTCGTGTAGTCAATAGCTTGGCTCAGTTAGGTGTTTTTATTTATGTTACGTTTAATAACATACTGCATTAGAGTGATACAATAGTATTAGCACAGTTTACAGACCTTAGAGTTGGGAAACGATTGTACTTGTGCAGGGCAACGGTGGTGATATTGCGGGGCAGGGAACGAGTTGACCTTGTGCTAACACTTCATTGAGTCTGATAGACCATATATGCGGTTGGCGCTAGCTTATTTTGTAGCACTTATTTAACTAATTTTAAGTGTCGTTTTTGAAAAATATAATATCTAGAATTGTGAATTACTGTCATATTTATATGAGTAACGAAGCAAAATTGAATTCAAATGACGGCCATGCTTATGTTTCCCAAATTTTTTTTGTTGATAAAATTGTTTATCCGAATGCAAATACATTAGATAACTAAATTTAGCAATCGAAAACTGAAAATATCTATAAAAAAGAAAGGGGTTACGAAAATATTTGGCAGTGCAACACTTTTAAATGCGTTTTTTATTGTAGTCATAAAAATGATCTGGTTCAATAAACGTTTTTATCTTATAAATATATACATAATGTTAATTAATGACAATGAGTATTGTAATATACAAAATCATTATTTTTCCATTTTCGTTACAATCCCTAGCATACACGCTGCTGGCGGCGGCACCACCGAACATCAAAGGCGTTTCACAACTGTAAGGTCTTAAAACTGTGGTATTAGTAATAACACATTGATGATAGTGCTGGGCAGCATTCCAGAGATTACGACAATCTTTTCGTCGGGTATACCTCTAAACGTATGATGATTATATGATGATGATCGTATCGTGGGATCGAATCCGACATTCGACTACTGTGGAAAACACTTTTAACACAAGCATTTTAAGCTTACTTAGAGTGGCTAAGGGAGTATTAGTAATGGAGTAATGATAATAACGTTGATAATACTCTTTAAAAAATAACAATACCATTAAGAATCTTTTCCATCGTGTTTTAGTCGTGCGTCATGCTAGCGCGACGCGTCTTGCGTCTGCGATGAGCGGAAAAGCAACAATACGAAGACCTTTGTGGACACACTGTTGGAGAATCTGGCGTGCGCGTCAGGCAACCGCTACCAGCGGAGCACATAGTACGTGTTCACGCGTCTTGCGTATTAATCAAATCTTTTCCCGCGATGCAAAACATTAATACGGAGACGTTTATAAGCGAAATAATGTCTCGGTCTGCAATATGGTCTAGTAAGCATGAAAATTATAAACATAATGCTATATTTATTAAAACTTTTGTGGGTATTGATTGACGTATTTCATCAATCTAAGTCTACGATATTCACCAAACTGATGACCTTTTTAGTTTAAATTGCATTGTATCGTGTGTAAAAATCTACTTCCTTCTAGACATAAAAGTGCCAATTTAGAGAACCTCATTTCTAGTCCGCGCAAAAATATCAGGAAGAAATTACATGAGTGAATTTTAATAACCATTAGTTATAATGTATGTTGAATATAAAAAGTTTCTGTTTCTATTAATTAACTATATATTTGCCTCTTTCTATTGTCATTATTAAGTCTAAAGAGAGATAGCAGCTTTAGGCATTACTAAAACATACGTCAATATATTGTCAAGGCCGTAAATTCTTAATCACTAACTCTAATACCCTGGTATTTATCTAAATGGAAAACGATTTGCTTAGTTTAAGCAATACTTGTAAACTAAAATTAACTATATGAACCAATATAATATACTATATGTATTCAAGCATGCCAAGCTGCCAACTCCTCCCCCCCTATAAAACTAGCTATCCCCCCTATAAGACAACTATGGGTGGCCTATGTTCGGCAGTGTAGGCTAGTATAAGCTGTAATGGATGAAAGGATTAATGTTGAATTAATTATACCGGCCTAGTTGCCCCCTGTCTTTCTGCCATTTGATGGTTTGGATAATATGAAGTCTGTTGACATGCCTTCGTTAACGAAAACCAAAATAACTAGGTCACAATTAATATTTTATTTTCATTTAAAAAGGCGGTGCCCAATGGTAGTTTATCTTCCTATATCGTGAAGACGTTTTACATACATTAATTTCACAAGGGTACACATCCAGCCCTGGAACAATCATTTGTATGCCATACAAATTCTTGTTCCGCATGGAATTCGAACCCTACAGCGCTATAACTAAATGTTCAATCACTAAGCTGTCGAAAATTTAAAACAATAAAAGATATTATAAAAACTTCAGAACTTGTTGTTATGTTACTTCTTTCTTAAGAAATATAACCATCTCTTTCTCTTCTACAATTAGTACGCCTGTACTTCGTAGAATGCTAGCAGTTTTCTAGACTTCTAAAGACTATTTAAGAATACAGAATTTATAATTTTTCCAGCAGGTGCAAGTAATATAATAAATGATTTAGATATAGGTAGGCACTGCGGTAATGTCCACCGTAACATGTGGTAAGGATGAGCGTTTACGTCACTTGAAGGGTTGAAGGCCAAAATGTATCGATGGCTCGACTGTTTCGACCTCGTGCTTCCAATCTTTTCACCACAATGTACTGCGGCGACCCATAGAATGCAAGGCTATCATAAAGTTTCCGCATGAACAAATTCCACATACATTAATAATCACACAACAGTCATCTGTGACCGTTTTTATGGTAAAGAGGAATTTTATCTCCTCCGAGGTGAAAACAATGAGTGGTAATTAATATTTTAGTATTGAACTATATCTCTATACCGGTTATTAACTATTTGGAAGATGTGTTAATATTGAATAAAACTAAATTTATGGATTTTATCGCGTTTATTTTACTACTTTACTTATTTTTAATTCCCGACGTTTCGGGTGCTTTACAGCAACCATAGTCACGGGGGGGACTGAGATGTTTGACGTCCCAATGTCATAGTTAGTCCGGCTACCTTCAGTTTTTGAATATTAATTTTTGGTCCGATTTACGCAAAACGAGCTTATAGTATCATGAAGTCTTGCAGTGGTATGCTTAGGTTTGGGTTTAATTTTGTTAATTATAGGATCCCAAGCAGGTGGCAGCACCCATCCATCTTCTCTATTGAAATTTGGATGTTTTTTAATTTCAATAGCCTCGCGTATCATCCTTGGTAGGAATCGGTGTTCTTTTGCGAGAATTTGTGGTTTATCAAAACGAATGTAATGGTGGGGACGATCTTGAACATGCAGTCTGCGAACAAGTTCTTATGAGCTTACAAGCTGTAATGGATGAAAGGATTAATGTTGAATTAATTATACCGGCCTAGTTTCCCCCTGTCTTTCAGCCATTTGATGGTTTGGGTAATATGAAGTCTGTTGATAACATGCCTTCGTTAACGAAAACCAAAATAACTAGGTCACAATTAATATTTTATTTTCATTTAAAACACGGTGCCCAATGGTAGTTTATCTTCCTATATCGTGAAGATGTTTTACATACATTAATTTCACAAGGGTACACATCCAGCCCTGGAACAATCATTTGTATGCCATACAAACTCTTGTTCCGCACGGAATTCGAACCCTACAGCGCTATAACCAAATGTTCAATCACTAAGCTGTCGAAATTTTAAAACATTAAAAGATATTATAAAAACTTCACAACTTATTCACATGTTACTTCTTTCTTAAGAAATATATCCATCTCTTTCTGTTCTACAATTAGTACGCCTGTACTTCGTAGAATGCTAGCAGTTTTCTAGACTTCTAAAGACTATTTAAGAATACAGAATTTATAATTTTTCCAGCAGGTGCGAGTAATATAATAAATGATTTAGATATAGGTAGGCACTGCGGTAATGTCCACCGTAACATGTGGTAAGGATGAGCGTCTACGTCACTTGAAGGGTTCAAGGCCAAAATGTATCGATGGCTCGACTGTTTCGACCTCGTGCTTCCAATCTTTTCACCACAATGTACTGCGGCGACCCATAGAATGCAAGGCTATTGTGACGGCCCAATATTATTATTAATAATTAAATTCAATATAAAGGGGCGTCAAAAATAGTCTTAAAAGATATATATTAAGCAATTAAGTTAAATTAATAAACATAAAGTTAATATATTTCAGACATTATCCCAATAACATAGTAAATTAAAGGCAAAATTATTGTTTTTCGTAATAAATAAATTTATTTAAAAACTTGAAAAAATATTTAAAATAAGATAAATAATAGAAATACAAGTCAAAAAATATTATAAAATTAAGTTAAATAACGTTTATAAGATAATTAGAAAATTTGTTAAAAATTGTTTAAGTCATGGGAGGTGTTCGTGTATAAAAGAAAATTTTTCTAAGTTGTGGAAGGAGTTCACGTATAGATGAAATTTCCTAAGTTGTTGAAGGAGTTCATGTATTAAAGAAAATTTTCCTAAGTTATGGAAGGTGTTCACGTATAGATGTCTTCTATGGAGGAAACTGTCGGAGGTACATACCTGCAGTTGTACATATATATGGGGTGGTCGGGAGCCCGACTGCCTGAAGTACTGTAGCACAATGACTAGTCCTATATTAGGGACTTATGATATTAAACTCAATGATACAAAAGCAATACTATAGAAGGTCTCCATGATGAATTTGCATTACAATAGTAGGGTCGTGGGTTCGAACCCTATATATTAATGACTTATGAAAGTAAGGTCTATGATCCAAAAGCAATACTATAGAAGGTCTCTATGAATAATATGCATTACAATAGTAGAGTCGTGGGTTCGAATCCTATATATGAATGACTTATGAAAGTAAGGTCTATGATACAAAAGCAATACTATAGAAGGTCTCTATGATTAATATGCATTACAATAGTAGGGTCGTGGGTTCGAATCCTATATATACATGACTTATGAAAGTAAGGTCTATGATACAAAAGCAATATTATAGGAGGTCTCCTTGATGCATAAGCATTGTATAGGGTGGTCGGGTGACTGACTGCTCCTAGTACTGTAGCAAAATGACTAGTCCTTATTAGGGACTTGAAAAGGAATATTATGGTGGCGTGTGTGCTGCTTCACGAGCAATTGGTCCGAGGTAAACTTGGACTCGCTAACCGATGTGTCCTAGACATATCATCTTAGTGCCGGTGGTAAGCGGGTTTGTTGTAGCAATACGGCTTTCCCGTGGACATCGCACACCCATACCGGTTGTGGGCGGCGTCGTAGCGCATAGCGATGCGTCGTCTATCTTTCGGATTGGGAAGATGAGTGTGTTTGGTAGCACTTTTAAGTGTAACAGGCATACTCAACTTCATGTCTTAGTGCATTAGCGCTATGATACATGGAGTTTTGTCCACTGGCGTCTTAGTAGTATGCTACTATGATACGTTGGTGATATTTTTTATATAACAACAATAAAAACTTTGTTACCGAAATCGATAGGAGTCATGTGGGTGTGTTGTGAGGGGGGCGCCGCCCGTATGATAGTTGCGTTGATGCTTACTGCTACTTGCGGTATTGCGTCTTGTGATGGATCTGCGGGTGTGCTGCGCCTGATTCGACGCATTCTTGTGGTTCTGGTCGATGGAGGTATACAATTAACATCTTAGTGCTGGTGGTAAGCGGGTTTGTTGTAGCAATACGGCTTTCCCGTGGACATCGCACACCCATACCGTTTGTGGGCGACGTCGTTGCGCATAGCGATGTGTCGTCTATCTTTCGGATTGGGATGATGAGTGTGTTTGGTAGTACTTTTAAGTGTAACAGGCATACTCAACTACATGTCTTAGTGCATTAGCGCTATGATACGTGGAGTTTTGTTCATTGGCGTCTTAGTAGCGTGCTACTATGATACGTTGGTGA
Source organism: Parnassius apollo (assembly GCA_907164705.1). Lineage (NCBI taxonomy): Eukaryota > Metazoa > Arthropoda > Insecta > Lepidoptera > Papilionidae > Parnassius > Parnassius apollo. The sequence continues at coordinate 3,642,633 of CAJQZP010001207.1, read as the reverse complement.
TATTTTTTATATAACAACAATACCAACTTTGTTACCAAAGTCGATAAGAGTCATGTGGGTGTGTTGTGAGGGGGTGCCACCCGTATGATAGTTGCTTTGATGCTTACTGCTACTTGCGGTATTGCGTCTTGTGATGGATCTGCGGGTTTGATGCGCCTGATTCGACGCTCTCTTGTGGTTCTGGTCGATGGAGGTATGCGGGTGGTGATGTCTGCTGGGATGTATGGGGGACCTTGGGATGGTGTAAGCCCGACGATAGTCGTAATGATGCTTGTTGCGTTCTGCAGCATTGCGTCTCTGCGATGGTTGTTTGGTGGGACGCTATTCTCAATGGCGCTCTCTGCGTCTTGGTTTGACTCACACCTAAGTAGCTTTGCCCAAGTCGGGTCCCTTCATTACGGGGCTGCAGACTGTCTGCCCTCCACGATGTTTTATATAACAACATAATATTATATCTCTGTAACTTTCCCACCTTTGAATGATTGAAGGCAACTTGTCGGTGGGTGAGACAAATATGATCGAAAATGCATTTACTCAACGTCAGTGACACAAACCCTTTCTGATGGCGAATTATTACTCTTATCTTATAACTGCCTTTTGGCTATATCTGCCGTTGTATTGGTTGGTGGAGCATATGTGTCGACCTCATGCGGGTGGTAGCTGGCGGGAGGATCTGAGGAGACTCTCAAGGCTGCGGCCGAAAGCCGCACAACGTGGGACCCCATTCCCTTGAGGTGAGCGGTAGACTCATGACACGCTCTGCGGCTAGTAGCCGTGCTGATCATGCAACTGGTGGTGATGCCATACACTTACATCACGTCTGCAGGAGCGGCGGTCTGGCAGGTGGTGGCGCTCACGGAGGGTTTACGGCCAGTGTGCCTATTTGCCTAAACCGTGTGACGTACATTCACTCTGGCTGGATTCGTTCGTATTCTGTTTGGCGTTTACACGCATTGACATGCGCGACTTCGGTCGATGTTTGTGCTTACGCACTAGCAAGGGGCCAAGCCTCTTTTACTGGTTCGCCAGTTATTTTGCTGTGGACTACGGTCCAGTTCCCGAATTAGCTTTCCCTTCGGGGGGAGTGCATCAAAATGGTTGGCACTCACCGTGCACGGCGTGTGTGGGGCCGTGTACCTCCCCCTACATTTTTTTAAAATAAATGTAGGAGAGCGAAGCCCTTGTATCGGGTATTATGTATAAATATATTGTGAGCCTTTTCCAAGCGGGAAGGGATAAATAATAATAAATTAATAATGTCAACCTGATACAAGTGGAATAAAGACGTTTTACGTTCTTAACCTTTCTCGAGCCCTGACTTCGTGAACGGGGTTCACTTAACTTATAAGGCACTACCAACAGCTTTCAATTGCTCTAGCGAATATTCATTCTTCTAAAAGACACCTAAAAGAACTAAGTTACAAAACAAACACAACGTAAATAAGGGTCCTAACTAAGACGATCACGCTAAAAATATTACAAACGGCCTATTATTAAACCTTTAGAAAGATCATTTAGAAAGACCAAAACATATTTTATTTATCCTGGTCACATATATATAACTATTATCGAAAAGGGGTAAATTAATTATATCTAATATATTTATTATATGAGAGAGAGAGGGGGGGGAAGCGTTACACTATCATAAAGTTTCCGCATGAACAAATTCCACATACATTAATAATCACACAACAGTCATCTGTGACCGTTTTTATGGTAAAGAGGAATTTTATCTCCTCCGAGGTGAAAACAATGAGTGGTAATTAATATTTTAGTATTGAACTATATCTCTATACCGGTTATTAACAATTTGGAAGATGTATTAATATTGAATAAAACTAAATTTATGGATTTTATCGCGTTTATTTTACTACTTTACTTATTTTTAATTCCAGACGTTTCGGGTGCTTTACAGCAACCATGGTCACGGGGGGGGACTGAGATGTTTGACGTCCCAATGTCATAGTTAGTCCGGCTACCTTCAGTTTTTGAATATTAATTTTTGGTCCGATTTACGCAAAACGAGCTTATAGTATCATGAAGTCTTGCAGTGGTATGCTTAGGTTTGGGTTTAATTTTGTTAATTATAGGATCCCAAGCAGGTGGCAGCACCCATCCATCTTCTCTATTGAAATTTGGATGTTTTTTAATTTCAATAGCCTCGCGTATCATCCTTGGTAGGAATCGGTGTTCTTTTGCGAGAATTTGTGGTTTATCAAAACGAATGTAATGGTGGGGACGATCTTGAACATGCAGTCTGCGAACAAGTTCAAAATCTCAGTTATGCTTTTAAGTAGAAAAATATGTTCGACTGCTTTTAATTCATTTTTTAAAAAAATAAGAGTTACAAATGAGATCACTTATTTATATACTGTCACACAGTCCACCTGATGGTAAGTGGTGGCTGTGGCACATAAACATCTACATCTATTTAAATAATACTGGTTTTTACGGATTTTATCGCGTATATTTAACTTTTTAAATACCCGACGTTTCGAATACTTTACAGCACCCATGGTAAAGTCATCTCAGTCTCTACCGTGAACATGGGTGCTGTAAAGTATTCAAAACGTCGGATATTTAAAAACTTAAAAAAATTTAAAGATAAATTCCGTTAAAACTAGTATTATTTAAATGTGTAGTGTTCGCGTAAATATAAGAAATCATCATCTACATCTATCTGCAGCGTGTGCGGAATCAAAATGCGGATGCGTTGTTACCCGTAAAGGGACTAAGATGGAATGCCTCGTTTTCGGTAAAAAGGGTCTCCGGTTCTCTACACTCACCGTTCGAAACACATCAGCGTTGACCTGCAGTTTTACGCTGGTATTCTGCGAGAACGTGGTCCTTCCCCGGTCGAGACGACCCATTCGTGCTTCTACTATACCTGCAATATAGCTCTCAGTAATATAGTTGCAGTATGGCTCTACCACGTATAGCGAATATTAAAACGTTGTTTGAAATATGAATATTTTTTATATTTCAAACAAAGCTATCTTTTTTTCTTTCTTTTCTATTCATAAACCCTCTTTAATCTTCCTTTATTCCATTCGGAAGTAGCGGGTAAGCGACCTAAAGTTCTCAAATAAAGGGATTTTAGGGTACTAAGGTAGTTTAGGCTTGTTTAGGTTTTAGTCCGCCGCAAAAATATCACATTATATATTTCTGTAATGTTTGTTAGTAGATCTATGTAGGTAATTGTAGCAGAGTAATAAATATGTTTTGAGTATATCTCAAAAACGACTTTCAGAAACTTTGTATAACACAGAAATTATTTAGGGATACTTAAACAATTTCTGTGTTAAAATTAAAGTCACACATGTAAAAAGGTAAAACTGTAGCCTATATACGTCCCACTGCTAGACTCTATACATTTCCGAACGGGCTTAGTAATTAGAGCACCGCGCCGCATTAAGGGACCAAACGGTGCGTTCTATCTCAAAAATCTATAACTTTTTGCTTCTTGATATTTTGGATTGAAATTTTTTGTACATATTACTGCATACTTTTAAAACCACGACATCTTAAAAAAATATTTTATTTAGTAAAAAAAAGACAAAAATTTAATTTTATAGATTTTCGTACTAAAATTAAAAAAAAATATTAAAATAGTTCTCACAGGAATGCTGTAACCAATACGACCTGTATTGGTAATAATTACCACAACAGATAAGAAGTATGCAACATCGTTTTTATTATACTCGTGGTTAAAATAATCACAGCAAAAATATCTCATATGAAAACATTTTTTCAAATATTATATACCTAGTCATGCATGCTATTTTGGGCTCACTTTTTAAAAGAAATATTTTGAAGAGAGAGAAAGAAGTATTTTTTTCACAAATGTCATAAGTACAAATAACGAGAAACGTCAATCAATTTTTTTCCTTCGGTCGAATTTCGTTGGTTCCGGTGAGAATTGCACCCTGGTTGCTCGCATACTTACGTCACGTACGACCTTACGCCAGTTTTCTCACGTCCACATGAATAGTTATTGAATGTACCTAATATATCATTACAGCCCTCCACAAATCACTGTCATCATGACGTGAAACCAACAAACGATGGGAAAAAAGCTTCTTGAGTGGCAGCCTCGAACTGGTAGGCGAAGTGTAAGTGGCCCCCACTAGATGGAGTACCACTAAATAGAGATATATATATATATATATATATATATATATATATATATATAATAATATATATAATTCAGACTGGGTACCACATATAAGCAATAAATGAAACCACATACTTGTTATCGTCTTTGTTGACGATATACAAAAAATGAACCAAATCGGTCCGGTAATTAGCTCAAAAGTAGCGTTTTTCTAAACAGTGTTTACTGTTACTGAATGTATTTCGACATTTATTTTATTTGGAAAGTTCAATTTTTCAATTTACGGTTTTTAAATTAATATTTCATTTTACTACACTTCTATGGACTGGTATTACTTGTGGTTTCAATTATTGCCAATTTTTACCACATCCTTACTGTATATAATATGTATATATATATATATATAAAAATATATATATATATATATATATATATATATACATATATATATATATATATATATACATATATATATATATATATATACATATATATATATAACAGTTACATAAAATGTAAACAAAACTTCGCGACACATTTATTATTTTCGTAGATAAAGGAAATTGAAAGGAAACAACATATCATACCGTACAGTCGAAAGATATTGACTCAATCAATTGGCCACCCCGAAGTTAGTAGACGGATTTAACCAGATAATAAAATTCTAAATCCTTATTAGCTCTTTATTGACTTCAGAAAAAAATTATTTTGACATAAACTTGCTACAGCTATTTCAACGCGTTACAGAGTATAGAAGTACTCGATTGGTGATTTATGAGAATCGATTGTCTTTAATGAACATATAATTATGAATCTTCTTTCCCATTAGGTGACCGAACTTTGCCCGGCTCTTTCAATAGTGTACGTAGTTGTACGAGTGTGTCGTTGCATAAAAGCGGTTATTTTACATTTTGTATATTAGATACCTATGTGTGATTTATATATTAATGTGCAATGAAAAGTGAAAAATAACTTTTTAAATATATAAAAATATTTTTTTTATAAATTACGGTCGACCACTAGGCTACCACAAGAATAAGCTCTCATGACCACCACCTGAGAAATTTGAAACAATTCGATGACATGTCAAGTAAACGGTAAGTTCACACGCATCGGGACTACGCTGTGGATGTGAAATGTAGAGAACATTTCAAAATAATCTCAGGAATCAGAAGATGGATCTGTAGTCTAAGTCTAATCAAAGTAATCAAAAAATAATTTATAAATTAATAAAAGTCTAGCTCAGACAAAATTAAAAGTTATTTTGTCTTGCCTTGCCTCGTAATTATAGTGATCCTAAACTCGACTGCTGATCATAAGATCCCGGGTTCGACCCTGAGTCGGGCCAAAGAAAAAAATCTGTTATGTGTATTTAAGTCACGAAATTCTTAGTAGTAGCCTGGAGTCAGGAAGTTGGCGGTCCTGCGCCTGATCTCTCTTCGGTCGTGTCGGTTTACCGTCTCATCGGGCTATGAGAGTGAAGGAATAAAAACCGAGGATCACCTACGCTGCTCCAACCTGGTACGCACTCTTGAAAGTACGGCAGGGACAGTGGCTGCAGGCTGAGTGGTCGTCGGTGCAGGTCGCTACGTCCGGAGTGACATCATAACGGCCAACTTCAGGTTGGAGACCATCAAGGAGTTTGTAAACCAGCTAGCATGCAGTATGTTCGACCGCTGACAACGGTCCACACCCCCCCCACCTTAACAATCTGGCACCTTTAAATGTCCGTCCCTGGGAAGGGCGATATTTACCAAAAGAACTCCTCTCTACATTTAGATAGTCGAGTAATAATGCTCAACGATTAGAGAGACGTAGATTAGAGAGTCGAGTAATAATGCTCAACGTTACTGAAAGACCAACATTGCCAAATTAGATAACCTATCATTTTAACAACCAACTGCAGCAAGTGCCACAAACTTACAATGCCGATTACGACTCCCACGACCGGTCCACATTAATGAACTGCCAGGAGAACCCGGGTAATGGGCTACACCCCGAGGCCCGAAACCTGCTGGGCAAAAGAAACACACGCAGACGACACTTTCGAAGGAATAGAGAGTACATCTGTGCTTACATACACTTAGGTGCTATAATCCTGTTCTGTGAAGATGGCTAGTCTCCATTGAGGGTCTGTCTGGTGAAAAAAAAGGTGAAATTCGGTCTGGAGGACGTTGTTATACTACAGGACTAGTTGTTACTTTTAAATTAAAATATCGTATTAGAATTAGAATAATTGATGTTTTATATTACAATTTTTTATAAGCCTATATACGTCACACTGCTGGGCACAGGCCTCCCCTCATTTCTGAGAGGGTTTTAGGGCAAGGAAATGTCCGCCGCGCTGCCCCAATGCGTGTTGGCGAATTTCACATGTCTTCGAAATATTTTTTTCCTATTGTTAATAATATTTTTTCCTAAGGAAAACATCGTGAGGAAACCTGATTATCTGAGGCATCGTGAGGTTTCCTCACGATGTTTTTCTTCACCGCCGAGTACGCGGTATATCAGCACTTAAAATTGCAATTAACAATTTCATTGGTGCCAGCGGGGATCGAACCCGGGTTACTCGTGTTCTGTTATATTTACAGGGAGCACTAACCATCTGAGCTACCACGGCTCTATATTACAGTTATTACATAGAAATTAATAAAATTTTACGATTTTATTTCAGTGTTACGTGAAAAAACCGTTGCTTATAGTAAAAAGCGCTAACATTTTTAGTTTTTCAAACAACTACAGTCGTTTTAACTGTAAATAAAAAACCGTTTTGATTTTTTCACTATGCCGAACAGATATACGTTTAATGGCTGGCATAGCTATTAGCCGTGGTAACGATGTTCGTGTATCCACAAATCCCTTGTCTGTCCTACATCACATTGCTTTTCGAAACGCGATATGTTTGGCGCATCGCCAAACTGCAACACCATTCATCACTTTTATTAGGACGGAAAATCAAAACGGTTCGTAAACAATGAGTTTTCAGTATAACAAGCTTAATATTATGTTTAACGAATTACCCACTTTTTTCAAATAATATAAAATGGAAAATTAATTATTATATGTTAACAATTTATTTATAATATTTGGGTAACTAAAGCAATTGCTGTTCCCTGAGGAACAAGATAAGCTAATGTTGACCTTATCCCCAAAAGTATCCGAGAAAACGTTGGCTTACGGGAATTACTGTTCTGAACGGGAGGGTTGGGGGGATTCACACAGATGTTGAGATATGTGGCCGAACCATACCATTCCTTCTGCAGCCATAATTCGCTGAAATCTGCCAGTGATTCACGCATTCGGGAATTTTTCCACCAACATGACAAATGATAGATCCAATTTATAGCATGAACTTTCTTTTACTATAATAGTGACGTCATTGTTATGTATGTCTAGGCCCTACCCTTATAAAAGAAAGGATAGGATAATGTCCTTTTATACTCTCAGGCAACAAAACGCTCCCGATGAAAGCTTTAATAACAAAAACGATCTTTTGTTCAACGCTTCCAACTGAGCGCAACGGACCTTTTTATAGCGCACATATTAATGAGGTTTTTTGCGCAACTGATATAAAGAAACCAAATCTGTTTCAAATTGGTTTTGTTCGTTGAAACGTAGGCGGAAACTTCATGGACATTTTGGCACGAAGCCAAACCCGATGTGAGTGATATCTCATCAAATGTACATACATACAAGACAGGAAGGTTAAGGGCCAGGGGCTGCCTTAATTATGTTTCTGCGAAAATTTGATATACCTTTTAGAAAATCTTTTCGTTGGTATATACGTAATTAATATTTGTTGTTTTTCTCTGTACGTTCAATTTAAATTTCAACAGTAATGCAATAAATGCTTGTTGTTTGTAATAGAGTTATTTTATAGAATCATTAATGTATTAGGACTAAGCGTCACTAATGTTTTTATCGTTTATTTAATGTAGTAAATTAAAAAATATAACACCCGTTACCATTATAGCCTCTTAAAGTTTACTGTTGAACATAGACCTCCTTCACAGATTGCCCCATAGGGGTAATATTTGACATAGTTGCCACGCTTGGCAATCGGGTTGGCATCTGTAGTTTATTTTCATTTTGAGTCCTTATTAGAAAGACGTTGCTGCCCATTTCCTCATTTGTGCTAACTAAACGTCAAAGGTTAAAACAAAGCCAACTACGTTTTACTTTATTTATTTTATTACGTTACAGAACTGCACTGCAAATGAGCAAATGATTAATACGCCTTGTCTTGGGTTTAAATCCCAGCCGAAGCTAAAGTTTGTGCATTAATGTGGAGAGTTGCTTGTGGTTGTGATTGTCCCCGTTTATCTAATGGATGGTAGAATTGATATTACTCAAGTTCAAACACAACAAAGAAATCTAAGTATAATTTTTTATCATTCTAAGTACTGTAATTTTTCAAATACTTAATAGGATATTAATAATTTCTCGATAGAAAAATAATATATATCCTCGATTAAGAATCAAAATGCTGATGCGTTGGCACCCCTGAGAACTAAGATGGAATGCCTCGATTCCAGTAAAAAAGAATCTCAGGATCTCTACACTCACCATACGAAATACAGCAGTATTAATCTGCTTTTTCACGCTTGTGTTCTGTAAGACCGTGGTCCTTCCCGGTCGTGCCGACCCTTTCGTGCTACAGCAATAGTATAGCTGTAGCGTGGCTTTACCACGTATAAAATATTTTAATCCTCAAAATTGGTAACTAGTACTATTCAAATTCATTACAGCTAACGCTATAACGTTAGAAATAGGCTTGGATTGCCACGGCTTACTAAGTAACAGGAACGCTTCATTGCCTAGGAGTGCGTCTGGATAGTTTTACCTACCAGACTTTTACCTATTTCTGTGACCAAATAACAGTGCCTTTTCTACGCCCCCCTTTCCCCGAGGGGGGTCGCCTCCGATACGGCTAAAAGTCCTTCCCAGGCCAAAGCCAGTCCCAGGTGGTGTTTAGTGGGTAGGCACTCTAGGTCCTACAGTGAGTTCCACATAAGCACGCAGCCGGCTGCGTAGTATGCTTAGAGTATTCACTACCTCCTTCCCCCGCTTCCCGGAGGGTAGCCCTTTAATAATAATAATAGTAATACCTCGGCCGTTTGGTCTCTCCTGCCGTGGGCCTCCATCTGGTTGGGCTTTTATTTATTTATGTATTTTTATATTTATTTTATTTTATTGATATATATGTATATTTATCTTTTCATTTCCATTTATAATTATATATTTATAGAACCCAACCAGATGAGAAAACTATATTGATACGCCCCAATAATAATAATCTTTATTGACATAAAATTTGTTACAATATTATTTATGCCTCTAACTCCCGAGCTAGGTTAGAAAACCTGTGTTACGAGAGTCATAATCAAAAAGAAGGTCACAACTTTGCTTCCAGGCGCAAAAAAAGGACCTGCACTGCTGTGTTTCGGTCTAACTAGTATAATTGCCTTTAATTATACTGGCTGCTCTGTACCCTATCCTACTCTAGAAGCATTCTATTCTTAGTTCTCAAAGGTGGATCGAATCTATAGACTTCATTGTTAGAGGTAGGCTACAGGTGTCCATTGATTACAGTAGCCATTTACCATCAGGTGGGTTCATACTCACGACAAGTGAATTAACTGGTACTGTTATCAATTACTACGCACCACGATAGCAACATAATGATGTTTCGTAAAGTAAGTTTAGAGAAACGGAGGCATTTTTTACTAGTTAATACATAGATAATGGTATTTTTATTCATAACCGAGAGTAGATGTAGACATGAGCACGCATGTGGGCACTCAATGCCATAAAAATTGGAAAATTCGAAGATTTGAAATGATTAGATATTAATGAGGTATAATATCTGTAATATTATTCAAAAAGTATAGATGACAATACGTGAACCACATGCAATGACATAAACTCGAAGGCCGCGTCAAATCGATAATATTGCCTACGGTATTGCAGCCAGTGTAATTCCTACATTACAGTTCAATTTTAATTCATTATTGTTCAAACACGCAGGCGCCTAATTACATATACTATGTAAAGTATTATTCCTGCTCCACTTTGACAGCCCTTTTTGCATAGACTATATGATATATCAACACTTGTCGAAGGTTATGACATCTTTCGGCATTTATCATGTTTTCCCAGAGGTGTACTCTTACCAAATCAGTTGCAACTTAACGACGTCAATTTATGAAATGCTCAAAGTTCCCCCCCTCCCCCTCTCTCGCTCACTCTCTCTCTCTCTCTCTCTGTCTCTCTCTCTCTCTCTCTCTCTCTATCCGCTAATATATTTTGCGTATATGGAGCATGCACATATTTAAACTAAATTTGATCATGACATTTACTGCTCATATTTCACTCTCTGTTCTACCCAAGGTTAGATAGTAGAGAATGCCATTATAGCGTTAAGCTCGCCTTTTGCACAAAATCTTTGGTGCGATAAAGAATAAAATAAACAAATAACCGTCTGATTTTCGACCTTAAGCATTCGAATGTTTTTTTTACAATGTTAATGACAAAAGAGCACACACACATTACACTCGATGGTAAGTAGATGCTGTGGCCCTTAGACATCTGCATGAAGTATCGACGATCGGTTCTCACTACGAGAATAGTCATCACACACCTCGGCGATTACTCTGGCGGCTATATTATTGTCTCTGTACCGTTCGTTTAAAAATTCCTGAACCTATATAAACTTGATAACAGACTTTCTTAACTCGAACAAAAGAACTTTATTTCAAAACTTCCATGACTTAGCTAGAAATGCCTAGTTCAGTACCTATCTAAATTGTCATTTCTCTGTTTTAAACTTTATAAAAATTAAGTTTAACTAATGGTTAAAAGGGTGAACTTAATGTCTTATGGTATATTCTATCAGTCACCCTTAAAATACAAAACTAATATAATAAAAAATATTTTTATATAATAATTTAAAAAAAAATTTAGAATGGATAAGATGTAATGTGACTTTTGTCTTACCCCAATTTAAATTATTATCTATTGAATTTGGAAACATATACTCTGATTTTACTGCCTCCTTTATACTAGATTTTTTTATCATCTGGAAAAAATAGGGGTAACATGTGAACGGAATAGTGGCCTATGGCACAGATATTTTACATTTTTTTTGCTTTAATATTAACATATTATGTTATTGAACTATCAATAAAAACCACTAATTTTAAATAAACTTTCGATAATAAAAAATTAAAAACAAAAATTTTGAGCTAAATCAATAAATCAATTAAAAACTATCGAAATTAAAATAATACGCACCGAATTAGTATTATTTACATTTTGACTATTAACAGCTACTTATTATCATTAAAAAAGACATGAATAAGGCGCTACGCCCTCGATATTTTGTTTATCTTAAGTGAGGATTTAGGTTATTGGAAAATCAGAATCAATCTCTCCGTTTGCTAATGTAGACATATCAAATGAAAGGACCTCTAATATCCTTTATGTTCTCAGTCAACAATAATGCGAAAACTTAATAACAAAAACGATCTTTAGTGCACGATTTCAACAAACGCTTTCAAAATGGGTGCCTTTTCAATACGTGTGTATTACCTAGTATTGATATTTTTGTAAAAACTCATATGGTGAAAGCCGTAGTTTTAAAATGTTTCGTTTGTCCGATTGTAAATTTCGTGATGCGCTTTGGAATCAAGCCATATTCCCTCGTATGTAGAACACCTGTGTATATTACAAAACAAAAAAGTTATGAGCCAGTTCCGGTTATGCAACATATCCGTGTATTAACAATGGACGCTTTTTATATAAGAGCTTAAATTTAAAATGTTTTTACAAATTAGGCAAAACAATATTACTTTTGATGGCTATGTTTCTTAGTTTTTTATTCAGTGATTCTTTACAGCCTTTTATACGTAACTTTTATACGTGGTAGAGCCATACTGCAGATGGTTGTAGCACATGGGTCGGCTCGACCGGGGAAGGACACAGAATACCAGCGTAAAATAGCAGCTTAATACTGCTATGTTTCGTATGGTGAGTGTAGAGATCAGGAGACAGGAGGAAACGAGGCATTCCATCTTAGTCCTCAGGGGTTGACAACGCATCTGCGTTTTCAAGTCTTAATCGAGGATAAAAATAGATGTCTACAGGCCACAGCATCCACTTACCGTCAGGTGGACTGTATGCTCGTTTGTGACCCTTATTCTATAAAGAACCTATCAAAAGCCCACTGCTGAACATGGAGCTTCCTCATAGATTGCCTCGTAGGAAGAATATTTGCCACAGTTACCTTACTCAATATTTGCCACAGTTACCTTACTTAATATTTGCCACAGTTACCTTACATTGCCACCTTAATATTTGCCACAGTTACCTTACTTAATAATTGCCACAGTTACCTTACTTAATATTTGCCACAGTTACCTTACTTAATATTTGCCACAGTTACCTTACTTAATATTTGCCACAGTTACCTTACTTATTATTTGCCACAGTTACCTTACTTAATATTTGCCACAGTTACCTTACTTAATATTTGCCACAGTTACCTTACTTAATATTTGCCACAGTTACCTTACTTAATATTTGCCACAGTTACCTTACTAATATTTGCCACAGTTACCTTACTTAATATTTGCCACAGTTACCTTACTTAATATTTGCCACAGTTACCTTACTTAATATTTGCCACAGTTACCGTACTTAACAGACGGATATGCAATCGCAGTTTTTAATTAATTTAAGTAGTTATCACAAAGATGCTGCTGCTCATCGTCTGTTTGATTTTCCTCTCTCGCATCTTATACTTTGAATTTATATTATATTCTACATTATAATTTTTCTCCTAATACATTTTATACTTCACTATACTGTCTAATCAAATAAGTGTTTTCACTTCCAAAAGGATAAGAGCGCGATGACGAAACATTCAGACTGTGATTGTATTGTTTAATATTTTTGCAATAAAACTAGCTCATCAAATAAACACCGTTTTACTACTATAAATAACAAGATTATTATCTTGTAATTTGTAGTAGCAAAACGTTACCGAATCGAAAATAATTAGAAAAGTTACACTTTGAACTTTTTTTAGGAATGTGATGGCATAAAAGTCTCCTTTATTTTATGTAAGTATAATACAAGAGAAAGCATACATATTATATAATTTTTCTCTGATTAGCAGAGCCACGCTGCAGTGATGAAACACGAATGTATCGGCTCAACCGAGGAAAGTTACCGCTCTCACAAAATACCAATAAATAGCAACTTAATGATGTGTGTTTCGTATCAATACTCGTAAGTGTAGAGAACCGAATACCCTATTTACTGAAAGTGATGCATTCAAACTTAGTCCTCGGGTGTGACAACACATTCTGCATTTTTATCCTTAATCGAGGATAGATGTAGATGTCTATGGGCTACAGCATCCAGTTACCATCAGATAAAATTTGTGCACGTTTGTCACTTCTATTCTTAAAAATATATTGTTTGTGTATTCTGTATAGTTGCTAACACTGTTTATAAAATTGTCTGATATCGCAATAGTTGGCCAGTTCAGAGTTGGAGTTTATATACACCCAAGTATTTATATATTGCTTAAATACATTGTAGTGCGATTAATTCATTCATATATTATATTTATTTTTTATTATTTATATATATTCTTTTTCTTGTTCTTCGTCAGCTCATAAGTATTGTATTGGTCATTTTACCCGCGAATATCAGTATTGGGCGCAGAGGGACGATTTCCCTAACCTCTTTTAGAAATCAGGTTATAATTATGCCCGATCTCAGTTGGGAAACGTATGTTTTTTATAGAATAAGGGTAACATATGAGCACACATTTTACCTGATGGTATGTGGATGCTGTGGTCCATAGACTTATATACATTTAACCTTGATTAAGAATGAAAATGCAGATGCGCTGTCACCCCTGAGGACTAAAATGGAATGCCTCGATTCCAGTTAAACGGGTCTCTGGTTCTCTACACTCACCATACGAAACACAGCAGAATTAAGCTGTTATTTTACTCTGGTATTCTGTGTATGTCTTCCCCGGTTGAGCCGACCCATTCATGCTACAACCATAATATAGTTGCAGCGTGGCTCTGCCTCGTATAAAAATGTACGACGTATGAGGTGCATAAATATAACCTAACTTTAGTTAGAACAATAACAATATGTCACAGAATAGTAGATTTATTACAAGGATAAATTACAACGATTAGATGCACGCGGCTAGGTCGTAATTACGGGTCTACGTCTCACTCACACTTATACTACGCTGATGGTAGAGGAGGAAGGTTACGTCCCTGCGTGTATGAATCATTTCTTGATAAAAGTATGGCCTAGATTATCTGCGCCTTGGAGTGTGAAATCACTGTTGAACCCTGGCTGCTGAGATGCTGTGGCGGCCGCCGACTGATGCCTCGCTACACCCTTGTTAGCAAGGGTGAAGAGTTGTGGGAGTTCTCGGGAAATAGGACTCCATTAGAAAAACCCCAGTCGTTGATAGCAGCTAATAGCTGTAACCCCTGAAGTGACGAGGAAAAAGGAATGACTGGGCAAGTTCTAGTTAGTTTGTAGTATCCAACATGCACATTTTAAGATTGTATGTGGTTACACAGACTGTAACTACTTAGGGTGGTACCAAACTAGAGATGAACCAAAACAAGTTTTACACGTGGTAAAATCAGGCTGCAGCTATTTTAGGGCTAAAGCACAAACGGGTCGGCTCTACCAGGGAAGACCTAGCTCTTACAGAATACCAGCGTAAAATAACAGCGTAATACTGCTGTAGAGCAGTATTAGGCCGTTATTTGTTATTAAGCTGTGATTCTCTTTACTTACTGTAAAGCAGTATTAGGCCGTTATTTGTTATTAAGCTGTGATTCTCTTTACATACTGTAAAGCAGTATTAGGCCGTTATTTGTCATTAAGCTGTGATTCTCTTTACTTACTGTCAAGCAGTCAGTAAAGAGAATCAGAGACCCTTTTTACTGAATACGAGGCATTCCATCTTAGTCCTTAATGTTGACAGAAGGTCAAGGGTGGGTAATATATAGGATATATAGGTGTACATAGGCCACAGCATCTACTTGCCATCAGGTGGACATATGCTTTATCAACCTTGTTGAAATATAAAGTTTGGAATATTTAAAGTACTTTATTACTATTAACCTCATTAGTTATGTAAGTTGTTACTAGGATAGCGTACAATGCTACAATACACAAATACGTACAAATACACAAATACATACATACAAACATACGACGCGCCCTGTATAACAAGCTAATTTCTCCAAAGTTATTCGTGAGTTTTTTTACCACGATAATTACGAGTATGCCTTTGGATATAGAAGAAAGGGAAAAAGGGATCAATTGTTATAATCGTACATTTGCTTGCATCTGGTATCTAGCGGATATCAATATCTCTATATAGTATTAAACAAAATCGCTTCCCGCCGCCCGTACTCTACGCAGCGGATTTTGATGCGGTTTACATCAATAGACAGAATGATTCAAGAGAAGGTTTATGTGTATAAATACTTAATATTTGATATTAACTTATGACCTATACCAGTTTCATTAAGAATACAAAAATGTTTTAACTGTAAGTATTCAGTTTTATTATTTTATTCATACGGCCAGTAGTGAAGGACCACGTCTCGGTTCCGTAGGTCATCACTGGCAACACGCACTGGTTGTACAACTTAGTTTTCAGGTTTTGAGGTATACCTGACGAGAAGATGTTGTCGTAATTTCCCGAAAGCTGCCCAGCCGAGTTGAATCCGACGATTGACTTCTCGGTCGAAGTTGAACTTACCTAGTCGGACTATTTGTCCCAGGTAAACGTACTCGTCAACAACTTCGAGCTTAGTGCTTCCAACAACACTGCTGGCCGTATGAGCTATGCTCGGAGTTTCTCTGCGTGATAAACTTAGAAATGAGGATATCTGCAGTAGAACCAGAGTGACCGACATAGCCCAACGGATTAGTAAGCTGAAGTAGCCATATAGCTCGAAGAACCGACGACCGTTGCGGAAAAAAGGTTCTCGAGTGGCAGCCCCGTACCGGTAGGCGAAAAGTAGGGCGACCACTCACTAGATGGAGTGACGACCTGGTAAGACATGCAGGAAGTCGATGGATGCAGGTGGGTCAGGACCGTGCTTTGTGGCATACATTAGGGGAGGCCTATGTTCAGCAATGGACTAGTGAAGGGCTGTGATGAATGATGACGATGGTGATGATTTTATTCATACGAAGCATTTTAAGTCGCTTTTATATTTTAACATATGTATTTAATTTTGTTCCACACAAGTACTATGATTCGTCTACACAAGAGGTAAGTGTCCCTTTGCAAATAGGCACTTAGTTGAAATGTCTCGGTGTAAGTGACTTTAATTATAATGACGTCACGGTTTTATGCTCTCTGTAACGACGCCGGTGGCTCGTGGCCTATCGATCGTGTGCCTACGCCGCGCGCCCAAGCGGACATTTTATTAGCTACTGCATATTTGGACTAAACGCTTATATGACTTGTTGCGATTTCTTGTTTTTCATGATTTCCTAGTATACGGACCGTATAAAGTATCTGAAAAACTAACATGAAGTCACTAATTAAAACTAAGTTTTTTGTTACATTAGACGGACAAAATGAGAAATTATCTAAATATGATAAAGTAACCCTTCAATCTGCCGTGTAGTGGCGGTTGAGAATATCCACTACCCCATATCTTCCCGTGGGTGTCGTAAGAGGCGACAGAGGGAGACAGGCAGGAGATGGGCAGCAGCATCTTCCTGATAACAACAGTGATATGATAAAAAACTGCGGTTGCCAACCCGCTCGCCAAGCGTGGCAACTATGGCAAATAGCCCCCATGAATAATGACGCAAAGAAACGGCTCTCAGTCCCCGGCGGCCCCGCTATTCCTGGCTACGGAGGCGACCATGGTAACGGCGGGCAGGGTGTGCTAAGAATCTCCGGTGGAGGTTCGGTTGCCACCTACGACGACTCGACCTGGCAACATATAACGCACGCACCCTGAGGACTGACGTGAAGATACTGGAGCTGGAAGAAGAGGTAGACAAGTTGCGCTGGCATATTATTGGATTATCCGAGGTCCGAAGAGAGGGGGAAGGCACGGTAATCCTCGAGTCCGGCAACTTGTTCAATCACCGGGAGGGCGACCATCTGTCCCAAGAAGGTGTTGGATTTATCGTCCACCAGTCTCTCGTCAACAACGTTGTAAAGATTGGGAGTGTGTCGACGAGGGTCGCGTACCTGATGCTCTGAATCACCAAACAGTATTCGCTAAAGGTCATACAGGTTTACGCACCAACCTCGGCACATCCCGATGAGGAGGTGGAGGAAATGTATGAGGTTATTTCCCTTTCTGGTGTTGGTCAAGGTGGGCGGAGGAACCGTAGAGCCCAGCAGCTGGCCGACTTTATGGAGAAAGAGGGACTCTTTATGATGAACTCTTTCTTCAAGAAGCGGCCCCACAGGAAGTGCACCTGATCGTGTCCCGACGGTCCGACAAAAAATGAGATTGACCTCATTATGACGATCAGACGCCAACTGTGCAGTTATGTCTCAGTGACCGCAAGGTTGAAAACTGGCAGCGATCACCGAATGGTTAGAGCCTAAATGTTAAGTTGGAGAGGTCTCGTCTAATGAAGTCAACGCTCCGTCCCCTTCGTGCTCTAATCCAGAATCCCGAAACCTTTCAACTCGAGTTACGTAACCGCTTTCAGTGCCTAGAAGATTGCAAATTGGAATGCAGTGGACGATATGAATGACAAGCTCGTGGAAACTGTCCATGCGGTCGGAGCTAAGTTCTGCAAGACCCGCCGCAGAAGAACACAAAAACTCTCTGATCACACTCTTAATCTCATGGCTGTTAGACGGGAGATGAGGCTGCAATCGTCAACAGATTTGACAGCATACAGGCAACTGAACATACAGATCTCCAAATGCATGCGGCGAGACTTACGCAACTTTAATACTGCTCGTATTAAAGAAGCGATCGAGCGGAACCAGGGCTCCAAAGTCTTTGCCAGAGATCTGTCTGCCAGAAAGAGCCAACTGTCGAAGCTGAAGACTGAGTGTGGCAACTTCGTTTCCGGGACACCTGAGATTCTGAGTGAGATTGAGAGGTTCTATGGGCAGCTGTACACATCACCGTTGGAGCCACACGCAATTGTGAGTAACGATCCAAGAGCAAGTCTTATCCGACGCTATTCCGATGATATCCCGGACGTCAGTCTGAGCGAGATTAGAATGGCTCTCCACCACCTTAAAAACGGCAAGGCCCCGGGCGAGGATGGAATTACAGCGGAGCTTCTGAAAGCGGGTGGAACTCCGGTACTTGAAGTCCTTCAGAAGCTCTTCAATTCCGTCCTCCATGGTGGCACTACTCTGGAGGCGTGGAGCAGAAGCGCGGTGGTCTTGTTCTTTAAGAAAGGCGACAACGCTCTCTTGAAGAACTACAGACCGATTTCCCTTCTGAGCCGCGTCTACATGCTATTTTCGAGAGTCATTACGAATCATCTCGCACGCAGACTCGACGACTTCCAGCCTCCCGAACAAGCCGGTTTCCGAAAAAGCTTCAGTACCATAGACCACATACATACCCTGCGGCAGATTGTACAGAATACTGAAGAGTACAATCTGCCACTTTGCCTGGCATATGTGGACTGTGAGAAGGCCTTTGATTCCGTCGAAATTTGGGCGGTGCTACAGTCCCTTCAGCGGTGCTAAGTTGACTGTCGGTATATCGAAGTGCTGAAGTGTTAGTACAGTAGGGCTACGATGGCTATCCGAGTATAGAACCAGAGTTCGAAACCTATCCAACTGCAGAGAGGTGTAAGACAGGGTGACGTTATATCCCCGAAACTCTTCACCGCTGCGTTGGAAGACGTTTTAAAGCTACTGGACTGGAAAGGATACGGTATTAACATCAATGGCGAATACATCACTCACCTTCGATTTGCCGACGATATAGTCCTTATGGCAGAATCGCTGGAGGACCTTAGCACTATGCTCAATGACCTCAATGGTGTCTCCCAACGGATAGGTCTTAAGATGAACATGGACAAAACAAAGATCATGTTTAATGTCCATGTCACACTTATGCCGGTAGTTGTTGGGAGCACTATGCTCGAAGTTGTTGACGAGTACGTTTACATGGGACAAATAGTCCGACTAGGTAAGTCCAACTTCGACCGAGAGGTCAATCGACGGATTCAACTCGACTGGGCAGCGTTCGGGAAATTACGACACATCTTCTCGTCGGGTATACCTCAATCTCTGAAAACTAAAGTGTATAACCAGTGCGTGTTGCCAGTGATGACTTACGGATCTGAGACGTGGTCCTTCACTGCTGGCCGTACGAGGACGCTCAAGGTCGCTCGGCGAGCTATGATCGGAGTTTCTCTGCGTGATAGACTCAGAAATGAGGATATCCGCAGAAAAACCAGAGTGACCGACATAGCCCAACGGATTAGTAAGCTGAAGTAGTAATGGGCCGGCCATATAGCTCGAAGAACCGATAACCGATGGGGAAGAAAGGTTCTCGAGTGGCAGCCTCTTATCGGTAGGCGTAGTGTAGGGCGACCCCCCGCTAGATGGAGTGACGACCTGATAAGACATGCAGGAAGTCGATGGATGCAGGTGGCTCAGGACCGTGCTTTGTGGCGTTACTTGGGGGAGGCCTATGTTCAACAGCGGACTTGTGAAGGGCTGTAATGATGATGATGAACCCTTCAATACTTAAATGTAAATAATATCTCAATAGTCACGCTTACTTGATATAAGACAGGATTTTGTACCTGCTTAGCAAGGTTTACTTACTTTATGTGACGCCTCTTTTAAAAACTAAATACGAATCATGTATAGTGGTATATATTATGTTTTCTAGTGTAGTAGCTCATGTGGAAGTAGTATTTGGTTTAGTGTTGTGTAGTGGTTTAGTGACAGTGCAGTGATAGTACAAGCAGTTGTGGGAGGGAGCGATATGCTCTTTTTTTAATTTTCACTTCTTTAATGTAAGTAATTAAGCTTTACCTAATTAATTAAGTGAAAATATATTTACTAAGTTCCCCCAATTCTACGAATCATAACTAAAAAAAAGTATTATTAAATACCTAAAAATTTCGTAAGTGTAGATACTTACGACATTTTTAACTTTAAAACTTTTTATTTATTAAATTCTTGCTAGGTACTACTAATTAATATAGCTGACAGGGTTTCCTTCCCGAACATCTCACCTGCTAACAGCAATACCGAATACTATACGGAACTAACTTGTGTTGAAACCCATCGAGCTTACCCATCGAAGTTGCTAAGCAAATTTGATAAACTAACATAATCATTAAAAGACTATACTCGTGTCATTTCGTCAAACATACTAATAGCCCTGATGATTATTAATAGGCGTTTTATTAAAATAATGTTATCTATATTTTTTATTCGTAATTAACACATCAAAAAATAAAAATCACAAAAATCAGATATACAGGCTTTTGTTTTTATTTATTAAGTTTTAAAATTAATATTGTTTCATTTCATTTTATATACACCACAGTACAAGTTTATATTATTACGAGTACTTATATATAAATTGCGTGTCACGTTGTTTGTCCGCGATGGACTCCTAAACTATTTAACCGATTTTAATCAAATTTGCACACCGTGTGCAGTTTGATCCAACTTGAGAGATAGAATAGTTTTTTTTTTTGCCCATGACTGACCCACAATATTTTTTGCGAATTTAAGGATTTTTAATTGGACATTAATTGATCGAAGTAGGACATGACAAAGGGTCGTCGAAAAGGGCAGAACAACGTCTGCCTGGCAAGCTAGTAATTACATAAAATTCACTACCATTTTGGTATAATATTCGTTGTCATCATATATTCAACAAATACCCTATTTGCACAAAAGACTACTAAAGCCGGTCCACTGTTTTATTTATTTTATTATTGCTGTCGCCGTTGACGACACACGCGGGAAAGAGATAGGGTAAAGAACTCCCAATGCAGTCACCACTACTGTCAATAAACTTATAAAAAAATATGGAGATATATTTTACTACTTTGCAACGTATTTACTTTAATAATACCGGCTGCGTAATAATATTTTCACCAGTGTAAGCTGAAAGAGCTTCTGTAAAGAGGGGTGCACAGTCTAATGTAATGATTACTCATATATGTGTTTACACAAACACTACACATTGAATATAAAATACTTTTACGAATTTTATATTCAATGTGTAGTAAATGTGTAGTAAACGAATTTTATAGCGTTTGCTTAAACTTATTTTAATTGACGTAAAATAAAACGGAAACAATAGAAACGGGATATAACCGTGATGTTGTGGTGTAAGAATATCCACTTTCTTATACCGTCCCGTGCGTGTCGTATGAGGCGACAGAGGGAAATAAATCTAGAGAGGGTCGGAAGCGTCTTCCTAATTAACACCTAGAAAATAAAAAACTGCGGTTTTTTATATAGGGGAGGGGGCAAACGAGCATACGGCTCACCTGGTGGTAAGTGATTAGCGCCTCGCATAAACAACCGCAACACCAGGGAATTGCAGATGCATTGCTGGCCTTTTATTTATTTAAAAACTTTATTGCACTTAAAATGTACAATTGGCGGACTTAATGCCTTTAGGCATTCTCTACCAGTCAACCATGAGCTAAGCAGAGAACTTAAGCAGGTGCCATAAAATATATGGATAATTTATACGTAAATGTAAATATAAAAATACACACACCATAAGTGTAAATACAAAAATAAATATACACAACTACAATTAACCTAAGTAATATATGATACATTTCATACATAATGTTTAAATAGTACATAATTCATATATTTTATACGAACATATTGTTGCGCGGCCAAGTTGACATCTGGCAATAGCGCCATCTAGTGTCGGGTAACAGAGCGAAGAGAGAGCTTTCCAGAAAATGACATCACTAATCTTTCAACCGACAGCGCCATCTAGTATCGAATTGAAGAACTAAGCTTTCTGGAAGCCCCAAACTCGAACTTTCTGCGCTTGGTCGGTTGGCCCGCGTATTTACTCGAATATTCTGGAATATTCTGAATGTTTTCGTGGAAAAGCCCTATATAAAGGCGCTGCAATACGCGATCGGGGAAGTATTGAATTTGGCGAGACAAGCGAAGCTTCGGAGCGAAATAAAGTGAATCAGTGTGATTGATTATTAGTGTTTTAAGTTTAAATTTGTGTAAAGAAAATTAAAGTGTTAATTTAGGTAATTTTATCGGCAATTTTTATTGTCACGAACCTCAAGCTCGTAACAATATTATATTAAAACAATTTAAATAATTTAAAATGTCAAGTCACATATAAGCAGAAACAATTAAATATGAAAGTTAGTTGCTGGAAGAAGAAAGGTAGTGATCAGTCACCATCCTCTTAAATGTAGCAACAGAAGTCGGTTTTCTGATATGAGGGGGTAATTTATTCCATAGCCTTATGGCCTCAGCGGCGAAAGACTGAGACATAAATTTGGTACGGCGAGGAAAAACACATAATGTAGTTCCCTCGGAGGATCGCAGGTAGTAGTAGGCTCTTTTCTTGAAGGTACCTAAGTCGTGTCGGTCGGACAAATCTCTGGTGGTAGTCGATTCCACAAGAAAGTTGTGCGAGGAAGAAAACTTGCTCTTCAGACACAATTATTGTAAGACAATAGCAATGAACTAAGTATATGTACACGGTACAGCGAATGGGTTAAAAGCTAAAGATACATTGGATTAACTGTGACATTAGGACATAAGACACCTCAGTTCCCACCGTGATCATGGATGCTGCAAAGTACTCGAAACGCCTGTAATTTAAATAAGTAAAGTTAAAGGCGATAATATGCGTGAAATTAATTTTATTCAACAGTCTCATTTATTTTAAACAAATCCATCGTATAAAATATTTTAACGAGGTCTTTTTAACATCATACATCATATTTATGACATTATAAGTGGTAGAGCCACGCAGCGGCGTATTTTGGCCGCAGCACTAATAGGTTAAGAACCACAATCGCACAGAATACCAAAAATCCGTTTTACTAGTAATGAGACATTCGATCTCAGTCCTCAGAGGTAGCGACACTAGGATAGATACAGGTATCACAGTAAAATGCACCTGATGAAGAAAAATTACGCTAACCTTGAAAACTTGCCCATGCTCACCACCTTTGACTTTTGCACTCGTAATGCTAATTACCCGACTACGTTGTTGGTCTAGTGGTCGTATATCTGGTTGCTGATCATGAGGTCCTGAGTTCTGATCCCGGGTCGGACCAAAATCAGTTATTGGGTATTTCTGTCAAAAAATTCTCAGGGGCAGCCCGGTGTCAGGAAGTAGGTAATTTTTCAACCCATGCCTTAAAAAGCACGTAAAGCTGTAGATACTGCGCATAATCTCTCTCTGATCGTGTTTTTACCGTTCCATTGGATTGTGAGAGTGAGAGAGTAGAGAGGTGCATCTGTGCTCGCATACATTCGGGCAATTTATTCCTGTCCTGCGCAGATGGCTTGTCCGAGTTGAGATTGGCCGCCATTATAATTACCATCAGCAGTTTGTCGAAATAGATTTCAGCGTTTTTTATCGGGTTTTTCCCATTAGTTTGTTGCATTCTCCATTAATCAGCACCGCGTCTAGATGAGGTTGATATTTGGAGAAAAGATAATATATTCGCCTTTGCAAATGGTTTTTCTTTTTAAAGAATCAGGTCAACAAACGAACTCACACGCCATAGGTAAGCAGAAAGGGTCGTAATTTGATTTATATAATTTGTTTATGAATAAAAAAATTATATAAAAAAGACAGTAGGAATGTAAACAATACAAATAATTTAACTTCTGCTGCATTAAAGTTAAAGCAGAATAATGTTATTTCACGATCTCGTTGAGTGTTTTCTTCAATTAACCGTTTTATTCTGATTTTACAGCTAAGAGTTCCTTATAGATTGGTCACGTAGAAGCCATATATACCTATTATCTTAAACGCTCTCAAAATACAAAATGTTTCCGCTATTATAAATATTCTTTTCATTGATTTTAAGTGTCGTAAAACTGATTCTTCTGTTTGAAATCAGGATTTAACAGAAATTAGTTATAAAATTGGGTGAATCCTGACAAAATGTAGTTCGAAATTTTAATATAATGTGCAAAGTAACGGACAATATTTTTATATTAATAAATATATTGTTAGCAACGAGGGTGAAAAAATAAAAGAAAATAGGAAGTAAATGAGGATAGAACTATAATCTCCCACCCGTTCTAGCAGATACAAAAAAAATTAAAGTATCCCGTAGGTGACTATAATTACTATTCCTGGGGAGGGGGGGGGGTAAAACATCATACTTTGGTGTTATCATGTAATTATGTCCTTCCAAAATTCGTTCTATACAGATGATTGGAAGTATTTTTTTTGTAAACGCGATTGTGCTCTTTTTGTACAGGGTTACGGATAGGGTTTTCGCTACCCGACTTTATTTTAATACCCGGGTATCGGCTATTATTATATCATATACCCGGGTATACCCTGGTACTATATTTTTAATATATGCAGAAAAAGAGACAATTTTCTTATAATAATCATGATTTCTTCCGTAATAGTTTTCCTTTTGTATATGACATCTATTACAGCTAAGTGCACTGCGTGATTTATACAGAGCATTATCTCTGTTGGACTTTTTCTCCTTCTTCTGCATATCCTCTGCATCATTCGTAGTACTAGCCACAGTGTGACGTTCATGTTTCAAGAGATGTTTGAGAAATACACATCTAACCTCAACTGTACCGTTTTTCCGGGTATAAAAACCAGCCCTAGGTTGAATACTGTTCTATCATCAGAATGCAATATTATGTTTAAGTAACGACGGTTTTTTAAGCTTGTCTATTAATTAAGAGTTAGACTGAATCTACCATCAGAGTTTACTACCGTATGCAACTTCAACCATACTTAATTCTTGTTGTTCGTAATACCCTTGAACTATTTCCATTGTCCTACCTTCGTGTTTTCGTAGAGTTAGCTGTTTATGATGAAAAGCTTCTCGGATGAATTTACTACGAGTGACGGCCCGAATGGAAACACCGTCTTATGCAACCAAGCGTGCAACAATTTCGCAAATTTTAGTACAAGTACGAAAAAAAATTATTCGGTATTTTTTATAAATAATTCCATACTCCTGAAACAGGTCTATCCATTTTGTTTATGAAAAGTAAACCATCGTTTAGTAAAATTTTATAGGTTATCCACTAGATACAATTATTTATTTTATATTAATAATATTTAATTAAATAACTTACCGTTCACCGAACAAAAATAGAATTGAAAACCTAATATTTTCTACATTTCTATTTAAATAATAGAATTAAAACATTTTAATCCAAACCCGACGAAATAAAACAGAATACGTCGACATAACCAAACCTAACCTCAAACTTACTGCATTTTTGTAAAAAATATCAATGCTTTGAAGTTGACGCGACGACGCCTTGTTTAGAGTTACTTTAATTATTCGTAGTGCAAATTTGCACATTTTTAATATTATTGTTACGCCGCGCTCAAATCGGCGCACTAGCGCCATCTAGTCTCGAACCGAAGAACTAAACTTCTTGAAGTTTAAAACTCGAACTCTCGGTACCTTGCGCGTGTTTACTTGAACATTCTGGATATTTTGCTAATTTATATAACTAGGCGCTGCAAGATGCGAGCGGGCAGAGTTGAACTCGGCGACACAAGCGAAGCTTCGGAGCGGAATTAAGTGAATTAGTGTGTTTAATTATTAGTGTTTTTAGTTTTAATTTGTGTAAAGTAAATTAAAGTGTTAATTTAGGTAATTTTATCGGCAATTTTTATTGTCACGAACCTCAAGCTCGTAACAATTGGTGTCAGAAGTGGAATAAAATAATGCCGATTTTACCTAAGGAGGAAACGGAGGGTGTCCGTACCCGAAGTCAACGCCAGCAGGAGACGGACCAACGAAGATTTGGTGGTGCAACGCCGCAGACGTCGGAGGGCCAGCCACCGGCTGCAGGCCCGTCGGTAGCTCCTACATCTGCAGCACCTGACTTAGGTGCTCTGATGGTGATGCTGCAGCAGCTGCAGAGCGGACAGGATGAACAGGCCCGCCGACAAGAGGAACAGGCCCGCCGACAGGAGGAACAGGCCCGCCGACAGGAGGAACAGGCCCGCCGACAGGAGGAACAGGCCCGTCGGTTGGAAGATCAGCAGGCGGAACAGGCTCGTCGGTCGGAAGAGCAGATGCTCCTTATGAAGGACCTTCATGCTACCTTTGGGAAAGAGATAAGGGAGGTGAAGGATAGGGTTGCTCAACATGACAACCGCCTGTCGGAAGCTGAAACCCAAATCAAGGAAGCTAAAACCCAAATCGACCAAGTGAACAATCGGGGTGGCTGACGTGAAGAAAACGCTGGACGACCTCAAACTTGGTGATGGAACTACAGCTCCCGTAGTAGCTACTACACCTTCGCTACGTGGGTTCAAGGTGCCACCATTCGACGGGACTTCTTCCTGGTCAGCCTACAAAATCCAGTTCGAGGCTGTTATGAAGGCGAACGGCTGGAATAAAAGTCAGGCCATGACTGCTCTCACACTAGGCCTGCGCGACCAGGCCTTAACAGTTCTGGAAGCTCTCGGTGAGGAAGTGACTTATGAGCAACTCCTTGAGGCATTGAAGGCGAGATATGGTGACGCTCACCTGGAACACGTCTTTCGTGTGCAGCTTAAGGATCGTGTGCAGCGCATCAACGAAAACCTGCAGCAGTGGGCTCTAGAAGTGGAGAAGCTGGTGCGAAAAGCATACCGGTCTGTACCTGCGCTCATTGAAGGGAACCTGGTGCAGACATTCATCGACGGCATCCGTGACCTGGAAGTCAGAGCTGCTGTGAGGCTCGGGCACCACGAGACGCTTAAGGACGCCTTGGCCCATGCACTGGAGGTAGAAGCCGTGCGGCAGGATCATCGTTCCCATCGCGTCAGGGAGGTTGCAGCAGCTACAGTTCGCGACCGCAACAAAGGATACAGCCCAAGGTGCTATGGCTGTGGAGAAAGGGGCCATTTTCGATCCAGCTGCCCTAAGCGAACCCTAAAAAGGGAAAGTGAACGATATCAGGAGGTACACACCAACATTCAACCGTTCGAATGCAATGTATGTGACAGGAGCTCAAATTTCCACGTACGTTCGCACATCGGTGAGAGGGGCGTTTTTAATGTCGAAAGATACGGGCAATCTGTAGCCCAAACGAGTCAAATTAAATAAAACTAAATTTACGGATTTTATCGCGTTTATTTAACTACTTTTACTTATTTTTAATTTCCGACGTTTCGGGTGCTTACAGCAACCATGGTCACGGGGGGGGACTGAGATGTTTGACGTCCCAATGTCATAGTTAGTCCGGCTACCTTCAGTTTTTGAATATTAATTTTTGGTCCGATTTACGCAAAACGAGCTTATAGTATCATGAAGTCTTGCAGTGGTATGCTTAGGTTTGGGTTTGGGTTTAATTTTGTTAATTATAGGATCCTATATATTATGAATAGTTTCACTTTGGTATGTATACGAAGATGTTGGTCTAATCCAGCTTTTTGCGTAAACGCTTTCGTACAAAAGGTGCAAGCAAACTGCCGTATTCCGGTGTGCATACGCATGTGCTGCTGTAGGCCGCCTTATTGAGTAAACCGCTTAGAGCATATCGAACACTGATGTGGTTTCATTTTAACGTGAACTACGCGATCATGGTCATCGCATTCCGCAATGTTAACAAAGTTTTGTCCGCACATACGACAAGAAAATGTTAAATTAATCAATGCTTTAAAAACTCGTAACATGATGAAAAAAGTTTGTGGTAGGTATTCGAAATCCGGGGTTATAAAGTGTAATTCCTGGACACAGGACAAGACACTTAATTCCGGGACAATCCCGGATTTACCGGCCATCTGGCAAGCCCAACTGGATGTATAGTGCAGTACGCTATACATCCAGTTACATTCCTGATAATGATTAATTGCGTAAGCAAGGGAGCAAGTCGAACATCCGCTCTTACACTTTTATTATTTTTATCATTTAACCTGCAGAATAGTTTCTGATAGTAAGAAGGTTTTGTTAGCAAGTAATATTCTTTTATTATCAATAACTTTGAAATTAATTTCTAACAATATTATGGTTATTATTTTATTTTGTTATTATATGCCATTTTAGTAATAAAAATTTCGAACAAAATTAAGTCTGCCAATACGCATTGGTACCACTTGGCGAAATGTTTTAAAAATTCTTTTCAAGAAACCCGTGAAATCGAAAGCAATTGTTGGCAATTTATAAAGCTTGGGTTTACCTCAGTGTCGCATCAAAAGAGAAATAACCGCCTTTTTAAACGTTTACAACTCTTCAGTAGACTAATTGACAATAAATCCTCGTTTTTATTATATTATTATATTCGTTAATAAAGTATTCGAGATACCTAACTGGGTTGGGTCAGGACATTGTATCCGATTGAAGGTAAATATTTTGATTTAAGTGCGTAATGCCTCTGAGGTCTGACATTTTGTAACATGATAATTGGGTGAATAATATTACGTTGTGTGTGTGGGGCTGTGGGGTCTCAAGATACCTTACAAAAGGTTATTTAATGATCATTATTATCATCATAATTACAGTCTATCAGAAGTTCACTGATTTAGGTACATAAGTCTCCTGATAGATTGCCTTATAAGATGGATATTCGTCATAGTTACCGACTTTGATAGACGGGATTAGAAACCGGAACTTTAAAAAAATTTTTACTAGGAAAACGTTGCTGCCCATCTCCTGGCTTGTTCCCTCTGTAGCCTCTACGGCATCTTCGGAATTATATGGGGTGTTGGATATTCTTACACCACTATTGCACCGTCAATCACGCTGCTGATCACAAGTCCGATGCTGAACCAGTCCCTAATACATTTCTGTTATGAACCACCTGTATACACACAACTCCCTGCGCATTTAATCAGGTCACGTCGCTACACTACTCTGGCTTGTCAAGGCTTATTACCATTTTAGAGAATTTCATTTCTCATCAATTGTCAGCTTCTCGGGCTATATATAATGGAGTGTAGAGGTAAGGAGTTCAGACTCTGTATAAAAAAGTGTCCGTAGGAAAGCGTTAAATAAGGATGGTGCTACTGTAGCTACATTCTAAATTTTACAGAACTTTTTATAATTTTTTTATTGCACAGACTTTCACCATAATTATTTTTACAATAAATATTTTATTGCTTTCAACATTTTTATTTTCAAAACCACTCAACTTATTTTACGGCGATTTAACATACCCCGTAGCTACTCAAGCGCTGTATTGGAAAGTTTTTGAACTGTTATTTACTGCTTATAGATGGACACTTTTTCAACTATTCTCGTATGGGAGTTGCTACTCCTTACTTCTACACTCCATACTATATATGACCGGTACCTTGCGACGTAAACAATCTAAATAATTGAGCTATATAACAGTTATTCGGTCACTCTGGTCATATTGCAGATATTTTATCTCGCTAAAAACCCTGCTCATAGTCATTTACTGCTTGGTGACTAACTTTGAAGCTTCCTCATGCAGCCAAAACTGAAGGATATCTCGGTTCGTTGTTAAATTTGGTAAAACATATTTTCACACATAGAGTTGAGGGCGAGTAGTTTTAGCGATTCTGGGATGGATGAATGTATCTTTATCCAATTAGTGTTAGAAAAGACTTACAATAGTATATAACTACAGCAAAGTCTCAGAAACTGTAACAACGTGCGTCCAATTATATGTACTTACACGACTTTATCATCTTAACAAAGCCTATCACAAGTCATAGCTAAACGTAGGCCTATTCTGATGAATACCACAGGACACTGCGACTTGATATAAAAAGTATAATAGATATAACATAATTATGAGTTAAAACATGTTATATCTTATAATTACTGTATAAGTTACATACATTTTAACAATAATAGTGTATATTATAAATACTACACTATCACTGCCTTTTACTATAAGGCCGTATGACTCAAATCCAAACATATACCGGCAATGCAATGATTTAAATATATAGGCGATATATAGACGCTCTACTCGATAAACTCAAGATATAAAATTGAAACTGAATTGCAAGCTTTCTACATATTGTTACGAGCTTGAGGTTCGTGACAATAAAAATTGCCGATAAAATTACCTAAATTAACACTTTAATTTACTTTACACAAATTAAAACTTAAATCACTAATAATTAAACACACTTATTCACTTTATTCCGCTCCGAAGCTTCGCTTGTCTCGCCAAATTCAATACTTCCTCGATCGCATCTTGCAGCGCCTATTTATATAAATTAGCAAAGAAATATCCAGAATGTTCAAGTAAACACGCGCAAGGTACCGAGAGTTCGAGTTTTAAACTTCAAGAAGTTTAGTTCTTCGGTTCGAGACTAGATGGCGCTAGCGCCGTCGACTTGAGCGCGTAACACTGCCCCCTCCTAAGACATGCTCGTCCCGAGCATTATCGGCCCCATAATAACGCGCCAAGCGATCCACATGGACGATCTTAGGAGTCCCTCTTGCGCCTTTCTGTAACGGCTCCGCAATGGCAAGGGCTGTCCTATCCCGTGGTGCACCAACATTGTACAATTTGGGTGCTCCTCTACTACGTGTCTGAGGTCCCCGCACGGCCGCACAACTTGTACATGTACGACACCAATCCTCGACATCGTCACGATAATGGACCCAGTAAAACTGTTCTCGGACCTTCAGTAGAGTTCGTTTAACTCCCAGATGGACTCTTGAACGATCATTGGCCAGCTGTGTCCGGCACTTTAGCTTTAGGGACAACCATTTGTAAACGACAGCTGTCTCCTCGACTATTGTCCCATTTACGGCACAGGACTCCATCCTGAAGCAGCAAGCTGTCCCATTGGGCCCAATAGCTTTTCGTGGTTGAACTCATCGCTGAGACGTCCCTCCACTTAGGCTTGGTAGCACGGGCCTTCATCCATCCCAGAATCGGCTTGATGTCCGGATCTTCCTGCTGTGCATGTCGTAGGCTGTCCTTCCACCCGTTGCTGGAGTGGTCTGTCCTGAGCATCCTCACGGATACCACTTCCTTACTCTCTTGCCTACTACAATGGTTGTAATCTTCAGGACAAGGTCTTCCTGACAATGCATCTGCGTTACCGTGAGATTTCCCGCTGCAGTGTCTGATAGTAAAGTCGTATTCCTGCTGCTGCTGGGCGGTGCTGTTAGCCGCACTTCCTTTCTGAGACCGTTCACTTTCCCTTTCTGGGGTTCGCTTAGGGCAGCTGGATCGAAAATGGCCCCTTTCTCCACAGCCATAGCACCTAGGGCTGTATCCTTTGTTGCGGTCGCGAACTGTAGCTGCTGCAACCTCCCTGATGCGATGGGAACGATGATCCTGCCGCACGGCTTCCATCTCCAGTGCATGGGCCAAGGCGTCCTTAAGCGTCTCGTGGTGCCCGAGCCTCACAGCAGCTCTGACTTCCAGGTCGCGGATGCCGTCGATGAATGTCTGCACCAGGTTCCCTTCAATGAGCGCAGGTACAGACCGGTATGCTTTTCGCACCAGCTTCTCCACCTCTAGAGCCCACTGCTGCAGGTTTTCGTTGATGCGCTGCACGCGATCTTTAAGCTGCGCACGAAAGACGTGTTCCAGGTGAGCGTCGCCATATCTCGCCTGCAATGCCTCGGTTGCTTATAAGTCACTTTCTCACCGAGAGCTTCCAGAACTGTTAAGGCCTGGTCGCGCAGGCCTAGTGTGAGAGCAGTCATGGTCTGACTTTTATTCCAGCCGTTCGCCTTCATAACAGCCTCGAACTGGATTTTGTAGGCTGACCAGGAAGAAGTCCCGTCGAACGGTGGCACCTTGAACCCACGTAGCGAAGGTGTTGTAGCTACTACGGGAGCTGTAGTTCAATCTCCAAGCTTGAGTACGTCCAGTGATTTCTTCATGTCAGCCATTACGTTGTCAACCCGATTGTTTACTTGGTCGATTCGGGTTTCAGCTTCCGACAGGCGGTTGTCATGTTGAGCAACCTTATCCTTCACCTCCCGTATCTCTTTTCCGAAGGTAGCGTGAAGGTCCTTCATGAGGAGCATCTGCTCTTCCAACCGACGGGCCTGTTCCTCTTGTCGGCGGGCTTGTTCATCCTGTCCGCCCCGCAGCTGCTCTTCCAACCGACGGACCTGTTCCTCCTGTCTGCGGATCTGATCCTCCTGTCGACTGGCCTGTTCATCCTGTCCACCCCGTAGCTGCTCTTCCAACCGTCGGACCTGTTCCTCCTGTCGGCGAGCCTGTTCCTGCAGCATCACCATCAGAGCACCTAAGTCGGGTGCTGCAGATGTAGGAGCTACTGACGGGCCTGCAGCCGGTGGCTGGCCCTCCGACGTCTGCGGCGTTGTACCACCATATTTTCTTTGGTCCGTCTCCTGCTGGCGTTGACTTCGGGTACGGCCACCCTCCGTTTCCTCCTTAGGTAAAATCGGCATGATTTTATCCCACTTCTGACACCAATTGTTACGAGCTTGAGGTTCGACAATAAAAATTGCCGATAAAATTACCTAAATTAACACTTTAATTTACTTTACACAAATTAAAACTTAAAATACTAATAATTAAACGCACTAATTCACTTTATTCCGCTCCGAAGCTTCGCTTGTCTCGCCAAATCCAATACTTCCTCGATCGCATCTTGCAGCGCCTATTTATATAAATTAGCAAAGAAATATCCAGAATGTTCAAGTAAACAAGGTACCGACAAGTAAACAAGCGCAAGGTACCGAGAGTTCGAGTTTTAAACTTCAAGAAGTTTAGTTCTTCGGTTCGAGACTAGATGGCGCTAGTGCCGTCGACTTGAGCGCGTAACAATATTTAAATTAAAATTCGATCATTTTACTTACACCTTATTTCATATCTATTATAAAATAACTCATAAATCGCTATCAAAATCTGTTTGTCGCAAAATGGTTATTTAAATGAAGAGAGATAAAATAATATTACGACACATTTATAACCCTAATAATTAATTTATATAAATATGGGAAACATTTCTAGAATAACCTAAAAATATGTTGAGAATTTTAGCCTTCAAGATTGACATGAAGAACATTGGCTTAAATTAGTGTGTGGTTTGTTTTATAATGGTTTTCTATAAGGGCTTCATAAGATTAGTTCACAAAGCCAAGACAAACCTCCCGCCCTGTGAAAAAATTATTAACTTAATTTTAAGCTAAATACGTATAGTTCAAAATCTCATAAGCAAGCAATAATAGCTTGATAAGATGGCGTTCAGTTTTTGCTAGTAATATGCCCCCTGACAGTTTTTACTATTCTAGTTGTATACACTAGATTCATGTGAACAGCGAAGTTAGTGAGCTGAGATGACGTCTTTTGTATTAACATAATCGATACGAGTTTCCATAACAATGCTTTAGTTCGTGATGTGTAAAGAGAATTGCAAAGTCTTATTGCCAGTAATGCATTGTTTCTTTCTTCATTGGTTAAAACGCATCTGCGGTTTTAATTTTTTATAAAGGATAGATTTCTTGCTTACATATCGATTATAATTTGGATTCTCTGCTCGTTAGTCGCCCTTAGTTTTTAAAACATTTAAAAAGGAAATCCAGGCCTCTCCTTCGCAGAATGTTCAACTTGATATGTTCTTAAATGACAACTTTTAAATAAATGTTCTCAAGATACAGTTTACAAGATATACATCGTAAGATAACCGGCAAAATAAAGCATGTTCTTTCTGTGCGTTGCCTTACGATGTATCTTCATTGCATGTTTTTTTTATAAAAATAAAGACACACGAACTAATAATCCATCAAACGTTATGTGTCTATTACAGTCCGTAGACACAAGTAAACAACTTAAAACAAATAGGCTTCAGGTGTATTGTTTTAAATAACATGGAAAATCTCATAGTCTGTAATTCTTACTCTACTCTATAACTGGCTCTTAATGCCTTTCGTACTGGAACAAACGGAGGATGCAATTATATTGAAAGTCGTTGTAGCTCAGGAGCCTGCCATTTTATTTTATTTGTTCAACATATAGGTGGCAGACGAACGCATAGGCCTACTAGCGGATAGTAAACTTGCTGGCTTATAGGAACCTGCATGTGTATTCGATTGTGATAAAAATTGCACAAATGTTGTCACCCCTGAGGACTAAGTTAAATGCCTCGTTACCAGCCAAAAGTTTAAGTATAAATACACACCTTACGAAACACAACAGCTATTTAACGCTGAAATTATGTGATAGCATGATTCTTTTTCAGTCAAGCCAACCTATTCATGCTGCATGCATAATATGCAGCGTGACTTTATCACATAAATGTCATAAAAACCAAAGAAACTTCACAGAAAATGTTAAACACAGTTTCAACATAAATATACCGAGTGCAAGGCTGTAAGATACATATCGTGAAACAACCTGTAAAATGATGCGTTTTGTCCAGAGAACACTTATTGAAAAGTTGTATTCTTGTGTTAGTCTGATGTTTGTGTACTTTAAAATCACTTTCAAAATGAAATCATTGCCGTGTAGAAACCAGAAATTCATAATTTATATTTATTGCCAAACCTTTGTTTATGGCTTTGACAAATAATCAGCAATTGCTAAGCGCTTGGTTACTGGTATCATACAGGCATTTGTATGGCCTACAAATATTTGTCCAAGTGTTAAATATGTTTTGATGTAAAACGCTCCAACGATATTGGGGAAATTCCTTGCGTTAAGTAATATTTTCGTCGAAAATAAAGTATTGACGTTTAATACGGCATTTCAAAAATTCCATTATTTAATATTAATACAAATGTTGATAAGGTGTAATAATAATAATGTCCTCCAGACCGAATTTCGGTCACAGCGGCCAGCCTCAACCGAGACTAGCCATCTGCGCTAAACAGGATTATAGTGCCTAAGTGTGTGCGCAAACACGAGAGCAATCTCTATTCCTTCACTGTCGTAGCCTGATGGGACAGTAATCCGAATTGATCGGAGAGAGATCAGGCGTAGGACCTACGGCTTTACACGTTTTCCGAGGAACGGAGATGAAACACCCCCAATTTATACCCATATATAGAAAAAACCCAATAACTGATTTTGGCCCGACCCTGGATTCGACCCAATGACGAACAGTCGCGTTACGACTACTAAACTGAAGCAGTCAGAGAACGGGGACATAGTTTACACATAATAACGAACATAAATCCAGCTGTTCATAAATCACGTTAATTTGTCGCCACCACAACGTGAAAGCTTATACATATGCCTAGCCTCTCTGCGACGCAGCTGCAAAAATTCCTTGTATTTTCTTGTCATGCAATTGCGGAAATACTTTGCCGAATATTTTAAATGAAAAGAATGCACAACATATAATAAAACATACAGTACACATATAATAATGATATATGGCTAAAGTTGAAAACTATAATTGCACTTCAATCAGTTAGAAAGTCATTAACAACTATAATAATAGTATTTTAATATCTAATATTTCATGTTATCTGTTTTAAACGTAATCTAGACACCTAAAAAAAAGTAATTTTAACTCCATAAAATCACACTTTAAATAAGCTAATTTCGAAAAGCAAAAAAGAGTAAAATTATTTTACATTCTAAAGTCGGTACTTAGACAAAGTGATAGAAAAATTAAATACGACTACAGAATGCGAAATTGTTTTTGAAGTGAAACTTTTTATCGACGTAGTGCAGAATTTTGTACGATATTAAAAAAAACGTCACGTTTTCTTGTAGCGTTTCACCACTGGTGCTGCATTAGTATGTTATTATTTAACCTACTTATGAATAAGTAGTGTGTACACTCACAATTTTTTTAAGTTCTTTGAATTCAGATTTTTATTGAATGATTTATATTTTGATCCATAGAGTAATTACACAGCCTAATAATTCTATGTTTTGACCCTTTAACTGTACTAAATAATATCAAAATAAGCTCATGGTAGCAACTAGAATGTTGTCTAAATAGTTACAAAAACTTAACCTCTATTTTGCCTCTCTTGGGCCAGATTTTTTTCTCGAAATTTATACGGTACTATACCTAAAGCATAAGCTAATTTAATTAAAGAAAATCATCAATACCGGTTCTCAATTGCGTGGATATCACGTAACATATATGTACAAATAAACATAAAGTCGAATTGAGCTCCTTTTTTGAAGTCATCTAAAAATTAAGATAAGATTTTATAAACAAAATACTTTGTAACAATAACTGCTTTATAATTTATCTTTTATTTCATAGTATAGTTTATTGCAACTGTTGTTACAACCATATAATACTATAATACATACATAATAGAACGGGGGAGTGGGCGGAGCCCGCGTAGCCACTAAAATGTCACTAACACGTCAATTCACACGTATAAATGTCAACACGAGATGTGTTTTGACGTTATCGTTTTCGTTTCCAAATTTCGCATGCAAATTATTTAGAAAATGCCAAATTGCACCCTATTTACAAATAAATATGTATTTAAATTTAAACGATTTTTTTAATGATGATCTTAAAAAAAAGTCTAAAATATGTAAATTTATTTAGTCTGTCAACACAGCGAATCGAGTTTGGCGACGCCTATCGTCGTACAAAATAAAGTTGACAGCCATTCCATTGTGTATTATAGTATTCTATGGTTGAATAATAAAAATTCTTAAAGTTAAATTTATTTTTTTAAGGTTATGTATCAAAAGTTTTTATTTTATCTTCGAATAATTATTAGCTTTAATGCGGCTAAAAATAAAGTTGACAGCCATTCCATTGTGTATTATAGTATTCTATGGTTGATTAATAAAAATTCTTAAAGTTAAATTTATTGTTTTAAGGTTATGTATCACAAAAGTTTTTAGTTTTACATCTTCAGCAATAACGGTAACATCATATTCTAATCATATTATCGTTGTGCGTATGACCATATTTGTTATGCGAACTTCCAAATGTGCATTTATAAATGTCGTAAACGACATTTAGTGCTAATTTTTCAATCATCGGATAAAAGTTATCCATCAAATAACTTATAACCCGACTACAAAATACTTTATGTTTATTTTTGATAGAAATACATTCAATTGTTAAGGAAATTCAAATTATTTATTACATGTTACAAAACAACACTAAAGGGCTAACTTTTTTTTAATTATCTGACTTTTATAAATTATAAATTTTATAAATTATAAAATATCAGACCGTAAACATTCAATATTATTTTATTTGCATTAGTTCAGTTAGAAATACAACGGA
Source organism: Parnassius apollo (assembly GCA_907164705.1). Taxonomy (NCBI): domain Eukaryota; kingdom Metazoa; phylum Arthropoda; class Insecta; order Lepidoptera; family Papilionidae; genus Parnassius; species Parnassius apollo. Next base: position 3,605,178 of record CAJQZP010001207.1, on the reverse strand, counting down.
GTCGAAGAAATCTTTCTTCAATTTTAAATCTAAATCTAAATTTATACCTAAATCTAAAAATTTGAAGAAAAATAAAAAAAATCTTTCTTTAATTTTTCTTTAAATTTAGCATCAAAAAATTCATTTCAAGTATAAATAAGGAAAGTTCTTAATTCCGTATCTATTAAATTGTGGGTATCTAATATTTTTATATAATTTGGTAAATGGTCATAATCTTTATTAACGTAACATGGAGGCTAGCCGAAACTAATTTTAATTTGGAAAAGGGTATCCTAAGCTTAAATATTTTTTATTATTTCTTTTAGTTCTTGTTATACGTAAGTAGATACGACTTTCTAGAAAATATTTTAATATGATTTAAAGGCTTTGATAGTTAGCATCAAACCAGTATCAGTCGCATCTATGACGTATAGCTTGACACTATCATTATGATATTTAGATTATTATCAGTCAATGAAAAAATCTGAAGGTTTTTGAGTTAAGCTTAAGATTAATTTGTAAGCTTATGTCAGTCGTATGCCAATTTATGTAACATTATATTCCTGGTTTATTAAAGGAGAGTGGGATTTTTGGGCCTAAAGTTAACTAATCAGTTTATGCTGTAAAAATTGTTTAGATTTTCCTAAAGTAAAATAAAAAAGCTAGATCTTTTTACAATCCATAAAAAACAATAGAATAAGATATTAGTTGGAAAATCGATTGTTTTGATACAACCGATTTTATATTTATCCGGATCAAAAAAAAGCTTACAAGATTTCATTAATATTCCATTATTTACTGTGAATTATATATTAATTTGTAAATAAAATATTATATTAATCGCATAAGGAAAAAGGAAATAAACATTTTATGGCAATAAATCGATTACCATAAAAATACACTAGTGAAATTCTCGTTTTTGAACGGTACCAACAACCTAGTACTTCTTATTAGTTTGTGCTACCTACCAAAGGACTTCTCATTTTGAAACTTGACTTGACTGTGTTAACTAGGGAGAGAGAGATAGAGAGAAGGACAAACAATCTTAATAAAATAAAATTGCCAACACATATCTACAAAATAAAAGCAAAAAATGCAAAATATCAACATTCCAACAAATAACAGTAACAACAACAATTCTTGTGTTGTTTCTCTTTAATTAGTTGTTGTTGTTTTAACTTTCGTATCTATTTTGTTGTTTTTACTTTTCGTATATATTCTATAGTGATTGTATACTGATCATGCTTTTACATCTTTAAGCAATTATAGTGAAAAACAGCCTATTATAGTGACATGTTACGAGCCGTGGGCATGTTAGAAAATGGTGTCATGGTGAAAACGGTGCGCGTCGTTGCTGAGACCCTACACACCAGCCAAAACGTGATATCAAGGTTGTGGTCACGTTATCGCAGTACTGGGAATGTGGCTAAACGGCACATGGGTAGATATCGCGTTACTACGCAGAGACAGGATCTTTCTCTTCGCTCTAGAATCTTCTCAGGAGATTTCTTCAAATGACCGCCCGCAGACAACCCAATTTCACAGGGATGCAATTACTACAAAGGCTCCAGGAGGACTACCAGCTGCTAGTAAGCGACCAAACCATGTGAAGGAGGTTGCATGAATTTGGTCTTCATGCTGGAAGACGGCAACATGTTCCAGCATTGCGACGTGGCAATCGCAATGGTCTTTGGTGCTGTTCACCGATGAGTCCCGGTTTAGTTTTCTTTTTCACGAAGAACACACGTTTGGAGAACTCCAGGGAGAGTTAGCCGTCTACGGCACCCTCAGGAGGTCCACTGGTTCCGCCAGGGCGGGATAATCATGGTGTGGGCAGGAATTCGCCTTGGCGGACGATCCCAGCTCGTTTGCATCCAAGGTAGTATGACTGCACAAAAATATCAGGAGGAGATAGTATAGCCTGTTATTGTTTCAAAGAGAATCAAAATGGGCTAGGAATTTCTACTCCTAAACGATAATGCTCCTTTCCATAAGGCGCGGGTGGTGTTGGTCGTTTTCCGAGACCACGATATTCATATTTTGGATTGGCCTGCACAGTCGTCCGACTTAAATCCTATCGAGTATGCCTGGGACATGTTACAACGAAAAGTTTTAAGAGATTTCCCGAAAAATTTGACGACGGAACAGCAACTTTACGAACACTTGCGAAGAACATGGACACCTCAAACCGCAGCAAGACATTGACAATTTAATTCTAAGTATGAACAATCGATGTCGATGTATAATTAATGTAAGAGGTGGCAGCACTATTATTAATAATTATATTTAATAGATTTTTTTCAATTTTCATTAAAACTAATAGTTTTATAAAAATAAATGAAGTTTTTTAAATTTTTACGGCGATAAAGAAAATTAACATTTTTATTTGCAACAATAAAATTACGAAATGTTTATTATTTTTATTAAAGACCTTAAAATAACTTATAATTCTTCCTTTTACTATATCAGAAAATATTTCATAGATTTTAAGATATTTGATGAAATATAAAATATCTCTAGATTCTGTTGATGTGTATAATGTATGTATGTATGAAAGGAAATAAAATTAAAGCTATTGAATTTATCGACATAAAACTCACACATATTGTATTTTATACCCATAGAACCTATTTTCGTCAATAACGTGTAATAAAAGTTACAGTTCGTTACACTTTGAGTAATGAACCTAACAACCAGAAATCTTGACTGATTTCTGGGAAAGGAAGTACTTTAATAACAACGGCTTTATTCGTGGTCTGGAAAGCGTGTAATTTTATTTGTATGTGAATTAAAGGAAAATGGGCACAATTTTATAACTATATTTGCTATTACCTTTTTTATATATAAAAATCAACGAACTTCAACCATAGAACTTACTCGTAAAATATACTTTTTATTTACTAACCTAAGACGACGTACTCGTCAAGATAAAGGATATTTATAATTTTATATTTAAAGATTTATAATATTTAAAGATTTTTGAAGCAACTGCGATAAATATTTTTAATCTATATTCAATCTAAGAATGTCGCTCTAACGAGTTTATTAAACAAAGTTTTGGCATATTCAAATTTATAAACAAATTTGGTGACAATACCGTCAAAGTAGTCAGTCTACGTTTAAAAATCCAGTAAACACAAATATATATAGTAATAAACATTTTGATCGATCGATTTACCTAGTGGAAGTTTTTAGATTAACATATGATAAGTCATGCTTTTACCCTACCCTTTCGAATCCAAAAGCTATTATTAAACATAGATCGTTCTATACAGATAATGTATTTCGAGAAAAGGGTACTATTGCATACATCGATCGGTTACGGGCTTATAACTAGAATATTAGCTTTAGGATCAACTATTTTATAAATATATATGTCCACTATGTTAGTTAGGTCGTTGCGAAATTTTTATATATTATAACATACTAACATAGTCAGTACGTATTATATACTACGTTATTAAAAACAATAGTAAAGGTTCTCTAAAAGAAGTGTGTGATGACCATTGATCTTTCAATCCATTAAAAGTATATATTCACTTTTATGTAAAAAAAACCCATGTAAAAGTAAGCGGCAAACGCGGTCAAAGGTAAAAAAATTTAAGAGCAATTTCACTTTGGAAATTGCTTCATACTCGTAAATTTTAACAGTTATTATTACATAATACTAAGCCTAATCATGCCTCTTCGAGAAGTGTTTCGCGGGGTATGTGGCGAGGCATCATCACAAACACCACTCTGTAGTTGAAATAATACTAGTTTTTACGGAATTTATTGCGTATATTTAACTTTTTAAATACCCGACGTTTCGAAAGCTTTAGAGCACTCATGGTCACGGGCGGGACTGAGATGTTCAACGTCCAGATGTCATAGTTAACCGCGGTTACCATAGATTAAAATTTAACTTTTGTTCCGATTTACACAGTATGAACTTATGGTATCTTGAAGTCTTGCAGTTGTATACTTGGGTTGGGATTTAATTTTAATTCCTTAGCTTTTCTAGATGTGTTAGTAATTCGGAATCCTGATAACACCTCGAGCCATACTGTGTATAGAAAAAAGACCCATACAGATAGATATTTAAACGGTGATTCTCACCACCATCCTTCACAGTTAGCTACCGTGGGTAAATCTTTGTTTCAGAGAGCACGAGGGATCTGTGACAGTAAACACCTGGCTGCCGAGCTCCACCATGTCAAGCAAGTTTTGCATGACAACAAGCTTCGGGTCCCGCGCCTACGTCACAGTGAACGAGTGAAGCCGGCCACAGTCGAGCGTGTACCTGCTGTACTGCCATATGTTAGAGGAGTCACTGACAAGATTGGCTACATCTTGAAGCGTGCTTCCATCAAAACATACTTCAAGCCGCTGCAGAAGATTGGTCAGTTTTTACCATCAGTCAAGTGTAATGTCCCCCTGCAAGATGCAGGAGTGTACAAGCTTGATTGTGAATGTGATCTCTCCTACATAGGACAAACTAAAATATCAATTAAAACCCGCGTTAAAGAACGTATAGCTGATGTGAAGAATCGACGCTCCGGGAAGTCTGCAGTCTGTGAACACGTACAGGATCACCCCCGTCACTACATCAGATTTGATAGACCACAAATCCTCGCTAAAGAACACCGATTCCTTCCAAGGATGATTAGCGTGGCTATTGAAATCAGAAAACATCCTAATTTCAATAGAGAAGATGGCTGGGTGCTACCATCTGCTTGGGATCCTATAATAAATAAAATTAAATGCCAACCCAAGCATACAACTGCAAAACTTCAAGATAACATAAGTTCATACTGTGTAGATCGGAACAAAAGTTCAATTTTAATCTATGCTAACCGCGGTTAACTATGACATCTGGACGTTGAACATCTCAGTCCCGCCCGTGACTATGAGTGCTGTAAAGCGTTCGAAACGTCGGGTATTTAAAAAGTTAAATATACGCGATAAATTCCGTAAAAAATAGTATTATTTCAATGTGTAGTGCTCGCGTAAATATAAGAAATCACCACTCTGTAGTATTAGGCCAACTACATAAAAAAATTCTGTCAGAAAAATTCTAACATGCGCCGGAAAGCACTTTCGGCATACATTTTGTACTAAGTCCCGTAAACTATTTGCCGAACCGACCGACCGCTCCGCTCACCGGACCAACCGCACGTCAGAAATTTGTCTTATGGGATCGTTGGAAATCGCGTTCTCCGTACATTTTGGACTAGACGCCGCACACCATCTGAAATTCCGAAAGCAAACGCCCGTGCGATGCATCCGTAAGTTGAGGGGTGAAACTGACGAAAATAACCGATTTTTTATTAGAGGATTTAATTTATTATGAAGATGGAAAATATACACGCTTATGGAATATATTGGTTATAAATAGGATTGCCGGAACGAAAGCTAATTGTGTGCGAGTTGTACGGATGGTCGTTAGATATTTTCTGATTCTGATCTGATCCAGCCGCACATTGAATTTCTTGCAATGTGCGGCTGGCCTTAGAGTGTCCTGAGTAGCACCCGCTTGGGTTGTGTAGTACTATTATTTATTCTGTGGTAATGTAGAAAATATGCAGCCACGCCAAATGCTCAGCCAAATGCTTTCCACAGAGGCCTTAAGCTACGGACTCTATGGAAAGCATTCTACGAGGCACAGCGTTCAGCTTGCGTGACTAACACGTGCTCCTCGGGATATAATACTACAATAATTTCACTATCCCGAGGAACAACCACTGAAAATGTATACCAAACGCGTCGCACTACGTCCCACAAATCACTTTAATAAGGCTTTATTTTAACGGGCAGGCCATAAGTTTTCGGTAAATATTACGGTTTTACCGGCTCGTAGTTCCTGATACACTTTCGATCTAAACAGTAATATTTAAAAAAAATTTGAAGCACCATGCCAAATTTCATACAACGTTAGGGAGCTGAGAGCTTGCCTCCTCGACTCACAAAGCCGCTGTTTTGCGATGATCTACCAACATGTTTTACCGGCGAGTGACTAAGAGCACCGTAAAGCTCGCCCGTCGATCAGGGCCTTAAAGCTTCGGCTTTGTCCCGCTATACACTCGTCACTCAGTTCCTACACTAGAAAACGATATAAATTTTATATAAATTATAAACATATCTTAATTTGTAAAATTTTTTTACATCATAAAACCATATCTATAAAAATATCCTCGTACTCGAATCACGTCGACAGAAAAAGAAACGTACACCTGGCTTTATCGAAAATCGAAACTTGGGTGGGGCATATTAAAGGTCAACAGACTCATTCAGCAGCGCTCTACAATTTCAATGTAACGATATTCTGTATGTATGAATAGTCAGGCTATGGCCAGAAATTTCTCCTTCGAGAATAACATCGCAAAAGAAATGTAATCTAGACGCCACTAGCGATTTAATAAAAATCGTTGGGATGCAACTAAAGTTCTTGAAACGATCACGCCGCGATTTCACATTGTTAAAGAATAACACTTATTTATTGGTACAAACAATAAACTTCTACAATAAATTTCATCCTATTACAAAGTATTTAAAGTACTTTTATTTCTTTCTCAATTGTTGCCCATAAAATAAATCTGTAACATTGGAATTTCATACAATTTTTAACTTTACGATTGTTTTAATGAGTATTCAATCGTTATAATTTTCAAAATAAAAACTTTTTTATTTTTTATAACAAGAGTGTGATAAAAGAAGTTACAATTCAGGTTTTTTTTTATAGGATAGGGTGACAAACGAGCACACAGTCTACTTGATGGTCCTCGATTATGAATCAAAATGCAGATGCGATGTCACCCGTGAGGACTAATATGAAATGCCTCGTTTCCAGTAAAAAATCTTTCTTGCTTCTATTTTACACTGGTATTCTGTGAGCATGATCCTTCCCCGGTCGAACCGACCCATTCGTGCTACATCTATACTAGTAACTACAGCATTGCTCTACCACGTATCAAGTTAGTGGTTACTCCTGCAGCCAACTTCGAACAAAAAAATACTGTAATTACATTGGTTTTCACTCTTCAAAACACATCAATGGCTGATCTGAATGATGACTACTGTTTGACAGCGGAAATAGGGAAGCGGGCATTACCACCCCAGATGTACTCCAAGCACAAAGACCCACTTTCTCTTTCTTTCGATTTAGACAATTAAGTAAAAAAATTGAGTTTTTGGTATTTATTTTTTAGTTCAGTTTTGTAACAACCGATATGAGAATGATATATTAGATTGTGTAATTCCTCGTTCGCTTTAAAAATTTAATATATTTTTGTATTAAATCAAAATGATGTGCACTTGTTTAAAATTTGTGCTATATTTTGATAAACATAGATTTCAACTCCTTTATAAAATACAAATAAGGCTAATAGAAAGTCTTAGTGTCTGTTTTTATTATACTGGAATTTCATACTGGTTTAATAATATACATAATACATATAAATTACATTACGTTTTTGTTGAACTTTGCTCTTCATCCTCCACTTTAAACATTATTGTCTAATTATTTATAACGAGTAAAAATTTGTGTAAATTTTTCGCATAAAATGGTTTTAAAATTAAAGAGCTCCGTAAACAAGTATATAAGTTTAATAGATAAATAGTAAATACAAAAGCAAAAAGATAAAATGTGTCACATGAATTCAATTCTTTATACCGAGTGCGGTAAATTGAATCACAGCTCAGCAGTTGGTCCAATTAATGAAGCGTCACTACATGAGCGACGTGCGTACGGACAAAATAAAACAGTTCGAAACCCAATGATTAAGTGTTAGAATAATTAAAATTATTTGGTACTATTCCTAATTAGTTTTCGGTATAATAAAATAGAAACTACTTAATATGTTTCGTTCTAATAATTTTTAACATCTAGAAGATTGGACGGTCAAAGTTGATCGCAGCTGGAACATCTGTCACAGTCATCAAGTTGAATCTGCTATTTAATTGAATGACTAGCGCGTTCATTGAATGACGACATTTAATTGAATGACTAAAGGACAACTCGTCAACTCGTTGAATGTAACGTTCAACGTCTTGACTGAATGGTACACACGAAGTATTCTCTCGTAATAACCTAGTCTATGCGATTGGATCAGTGGTATCCAATGCTGAGTAAAACTAACAGTTTGTGTTTTATTTTTTCTCCAAGAATGTAGTCTGCCTGGAATTCAAACATAAGCCCACAGCGTAGTAGCATGTAGTAAGAAACTAAACTATTTTAACCAACAAACCTGATTATTCATATGTAAATTAATACATAGACAAAATAGTAATAAATTATAATTTTCTAAAATAAATATAAAAGTACAACAATCTTTTTTAAATCGTTATTGAACCTAGTAGCTAGAGTGTTATATTTTATTTTAAAATAAACAATATTATATTTATAATGTAGCCAGATTCGTACCTGCTCGAAAAAACATCAAAAATTATTGCTGTCGCAAAGGGAATAATTATGGCAACATAGTTTTAAATTTATAAGAGTTATATTGTTTATTTAGGAATAATAATTGATAAAACATTCATTGAAATTGAATGATATATAACTTTTAAACAAATTTGTCGAAACGGTACGTGCGCCAGCTACGGTAAGTTAATTGTATTATACCTACAACCTTCGCGCAAGTGTAAGCAATAAGTTAACAAAGTTTTACCGCAATCTGATGAACGGTACGGCTGCGCATAAAATACGAACAAACAAGCATTATTTTTACAAACAAACAAACAAAACAAACAAACATATATTAGAGATAGGTGGAGTTGCAACTTTGTATGCACTGTCCCGTCTGCTTCCCGCAGTATATTAATATGAAATAGATCTTAAATTTCCTATATTTTTTATTAATGTAATTTAATAATAAACATAGGAGTTTTAAGATAAAGTGGTCTTAAAATTCCTGTTTTTTTATAAATATACGAAAATATCTTTTTAAACAAAGATGTAATAAAAAAACTATAGTCCATTGAGAACAGGTACAGTCATTTAAGTATGGAGGATAGCCAGTAAACATAAATATTTTATTTGGCTTAGAAAACGAGTCCTACATAGTTAAAAAATTATCATATATGTTTATTATTTTCTTTATTCGATCAGTAATATTCAACTTCGGACAAAAAGAACAAATAGAAATAAACAATTTAAATATGCTAAAATTAATAGGAGATAAAGATAATTGAGGTTTGCCTTTATTAAGTAAACAAAAGGGGTAATTAGTTTACAGTAAAATTCCAAAAAGGGTAGTACAAGATATTTAAAATATTATAACTTATTGAGAGTAATACCAAAACGTGATCATAAAACTCCTGCACCCATGATCGTCTCTTCTCGATAGAATTAATTGTCGCTTATACCACTCTTGAATGAACCAAAACTCCGTTCTTGAATAAGCCAAAAAACTGAGATAGAAGTGGGCGGAGCATGTAATGAGACTGTCAGACGAGCGGTGGACCATAAGGATAACACTGTGAAGAGATCCAAGTGGGAAACCGTACAAAGGAAGACAGCTTACGAGATGGGCGGATGATATAAGTAAAACGGTCGGCCCAAACTGGATGCAAAAAACCCAAGATAGAGAAAACGGGACTCTTTGAATAAAGGAGGCGTTTACTTGCGGAAGGGATCTTACAGATTAATTAATTATAATAATAGGATTAAGCTTGCAAGAAATAAAAGCCTTTTTTATTTTATTTATACGGCTATTTGATAACCTAACTTTTGTTGATGATATAGCAAAGATTGATACCTATTTTTAAAAATCTTTAATGGTTGCTGATATCGCTTTAATATTTGGTACGCATGTTGATATTTTAAAAAAAAGTAAACCTTATTGATGACTTTATACTGTCGCAATGAACATCATCTACTTCATCGAATTATTTACTGCTTAATTGCCTTGAACTACGGTAAAAGTAGATACGATAACGATGGCTTGTTGATTTAGCGAAAATTATCTCTTTTTATATAATTCTTTAAAGGTTGCTAGTATCGTCTTAAGATTCGGTACACACGTTACTGTAAGACAAAGAAACGTCATAAAATTAATCTTAATATAAGCTATAGAGATTGTACCCGTGCTTGCGGGCACTTGCACCTGGGGATCTGGCGCAGGACAGGATTATCCTGTCCTGCGCTAGATACTTAGCTCCCTTGGGACTGGCCGCCGTAACCGAAATTCTGTCCGGAGTACATTATTATAACTAAGGTTAATAATGAGCTGATTCTCTAGCCAGGGCCATCTTCTTTTGATGGAATTCTATAGAGATTATTGGTATCATCTACAAGTTTAAAAAGATATATCATGCTGTAGTAAGCATCATCTCTTCTTGAGAGAAAAATTTTGTTTGATGAAATCATTTGGAAGTATATACCAGCGTCAAATAGTAGCTTAATGCTGCTGTGTTTCGTATAGTGAGTGTAGTGAACCGGAGACCCTTTTTACTGGAAACGAGGCATTCCATCTTATTCCTCACGGGTGACAACGCATCTGCATTTTGATTCGTAATCGAGGATAGATGTAGATGTATATGGCCCATATCACCCACTTGCCATCAGGTTAACTGTGTGCTCGTTTGTCACTCTGTCATTTTGTTTGATAAAAAGATTTGGTACACACGTTACTGTAAGACAAAAAACGTCGTAAAATTAATCTTAATATAAGCTAAAGAGATTGTACCCATGCTTGCGGGCACTTGCACCTGGGGATCTGGCGCAGGACAGGATTATCCTGTCCTGCGCTAGATACTTAGCTCCCTTGGGACTGGCCGCCGTAACCGAAATTCTGTCCGGAGTACATTATTATAACTAAGGTTAATAATGAGCTGATTCTCTAGCCAGGGCCATCTTCTTTTGATGGAATTCTATAGAGATTATTGGTATCATCTACAAGTTTAAAAAGATATATCATGCTGTAGTAAGCATCATCTCTTCTTGAGAGAAAAATTTTGTTTGATAAAATCATTTGGAAGTAAATTAAAAATAAGCCACTTAACCCAAAGGTATAACGTCTAACGCATATTATGTACAGGCACAGATTTCTTTAATAATCTGGTTTGATGTGAGGAGACTAAGATTGTAAATGTCCTACCATAGTAACTCTAACTAATGCTTTCAGCATATTAAAGCCTTACAATGGTTTGTCGGAGTTTGGATTTACTTTTTTTATTAGAATATTCAATATTGTGTCCACTTGCATATTCCAAAATCGACTGCGAATATTTTAAATAAGAACTAAAGAACCATAACTTCATAACAGATAAATCAACATCACACAGTATGTTAATCATTTGAACACAATCGGTTATTTATTTTGGAATTGTCCATAGTCGAAGAAAGCAAATTAAAAGGCATGCGAATTATAAACAACAGCTATTCGACCATTTAATAAACCGCAAGTTGAAGCAAAAGCCGTAACAAAACAACATTTATTGTTTAATCATAATCGAATCAACGTTTATTATTGTTGGAAGTTTTCGTCCATTTCAAATCCCCAGTTCCTTCATAAGTATGCGTAAGTATTATTTACAGGCGTTTCGCTAAGGCGCTTGTTTACCAAATCGAACCCTACAAATCCTTGGCGGTAGGAAAACATATTATACATTTCGGGCACGGGACCTCAATAAAACCAGATTTGTTGGAGTTCGTTACTTGTTTTAAAAGGTTACTTGGAATCAAACTTAATGCTTACGTAATCTGTAGGCGTAATGGAAGTGTATTTGGTATATCGGAAAGGAAATCAAATTGTAACAGTGTGTACTCGCTAACTCAGAACAAGGATCAATACTTTTCATTTGAAAGCGAAAATGGTTTGTTTGGCTTCTCTATTGTTTTAGTAATGCCGTGAAAAGAGACTAATGGAATTGTCAGTTACTTACAATGTAAATTTTTCCTCTTTTGCATTTTATATTTTTTGAAAAAAAAAACAGGATTGCTAAATAATATAACATAACAGTAAGTCACAGATTATGAGGACTCTGGTAACTCAGGTCATAAGCGCTGGACGTATTTTCCTCGTTGCCTCTGCTACCATCGGAATTCTCAGCATCGACATATCAAACTAATGATGTTGAGTCCCGCGGTCACTTGAAAGGGAAGGCAAAATTGGCCTCTAAAAAAGCTTGGCGTGTTTTGTAGAGCAGGGCAATATTTCATGCCGGCACACCGCTTGTAACTTTATGAGGCGCAAGTTCGGCCTTACATGGAATACTGTTCTCATCTCTGGGCCGGTGCACCTCAGTTCCAGCTCCTTACACTTGATTGCATCCAGCGCAGAGCGGTTCGAATCATTGGAAACCCAGCTCATTCTGACCGGCTTTCCGACCGACTCAATGGTGCTGCGAAGAGATGTTGCATCTCTTTACGTATTTCATCGTATCTACCACGGAGAGTGCTCATAGGAATTATTCGGACTATTTCCAGTCGCTCAATTTCAACATCGCACTTCGCGACAAAACTCGCAATGCGATGCGACCACCCATACCATCTAGATGATTGGCGATCCATCACTGTGCGACTTACAAGAAGTTTTCTTCCTCGCACAACTTCTTTATGGAATCGACTACCACTAGTGATTTTCCGGACCTATATGACTTAGGAAGCTTCAAAAAAAGAGCCTACTCTTTTTTAGACGGCCGTCAACGCATTCGAAATTCCCCTGGTGCTATACTTACCACCAGGCGAGCCGCATTCTCGTTTTCCACCTCACATATAAAAAAAAATTGATGCTGTGCGAGTGGATCTCGCCGACACCGATAATATTAATAACAATAACATTAATTAATTGCAACTATAAGTTTTGATTTACCAAACACTCGGCGGAAACGTCTTAGAATTAATTAAAAGTAATTAAAAACTTAAAGTTTTATTACACGCTTTATATACGTGTTAGAGCCATGCTACAACAGTTTTATAGTTACTATATTGTGATTGTAACACGAATAGGACAGCTCTACCAGAAAATGACCATGTTCTTACAGAATACCGGCGTAAAATAACAGAATAATGCTGTGCTTCGTATGGTAAGTGTAACCGGAGACCCTTTTTACTGGAAACGAGGCATTCTATCATAATTCTCAAGGGTGACAACGCATCTTGATTCTTAATCGAGGATAGATGTAGATTGTAGATGTCTATGGGCCACAGCAACCACTTACCACAAGGTGAACTGTGTGCTCGGGTGCTACTCTGATTCTATTTAAAAAAAAAGACTTTGGAACAGAGCTACAGACTATTTCTTAAAATCGTCCTATAAATGATCAGAGGAAGTTTGATGCGTGTAAATTACGTCGTAGAGCTCAGCTGAAGCATTACGATTGGCTCGACCTGGAGAGCCCAACGCTTCCACACAATACCAGCATGAAAAAGCAGCATAATGCTACTGTGTTTGAAAACTGGAGATCTTTTTACCAGTCGACTCTCGTAATCCTCGGGGGTGGCAACGCATTTGCTTTTTATTTCTTAGTTGAGGTTAGGTGTAGATGCTGTTAATGACAACATTCACTTACCATCAGATGGTCTGTGTGATAATTTCTCACAACTATTCTGTAAAAAATAGCTTAAATGTACGTGAAATTATCCGGACCCTCGTTCTCTTCAAACTGAAAAATAGCAGTGGGTGCCCAAACTTCAATTTAGAAAAGGAACCCAACTCAAACCATGCGAGGTTTGAGAGCTAACAATTTCTTCAAATCCAAATCTGATTAAAATTCAAACATAAAGTTTTTTCAAATGACTTCAAAAAATAAATATAATGTGAATACAAAGTAATTTTAATAAATTATTTTATTTTCTGTATTTTTTAAAAAAATACCCAGAGAGGTCAAAATAAAAGGAAAACACGAACCCGCTCTAGACCGGATTATTTATCTGTGCCCCATGCTCGCTTTGCTCGTGTTTGTGCTCCAGTTAAGCCAATAACTTATCGGTGGCTTTATAAAGAGGAACATCCCTTTAAATATCACAGACAGCTGACGACACGGCACATAATTTACTACATTATACATGCTCATAAATTAATATACATACGTGAATATACTATCCGTTCGAAATATTGCACTTTGTGTAGGCAATGTTTTCCACTTTATGCATCCTATCATAAAACAGTTTTTGATAAAAAAAAATACTATTGTCATCGTCATACTAATCATTACTAGTCCACTACTGAATACAGGGGAGGCCTCATAGTACCCATTAAACACATTTCTTTTCTTTCTCTTCAGGGTAATCATGACAAATGTGTAGAAAAAATGTAAACGCCCATACAATTGTGCGTATCATCGATCTGGCAGTGTACTTTTTTATTTTTATTTTATTTAACACTATAAAAAATATTGATATAAACATGTAAATGGAATTGATAAATAACACTGAGGTTTGTCGACAGTTCCAAAAACAAATCTCCAATATTAAATGAACATTGTGCATATTATATTTATACTCACTACATTTCAATTATTTTTTTATGTGAAATATAGAATAAGTTCTTGTAAATGTTTACCATATCATTTGAATATTAATATAAGTGTGTGACACATTTATAGAATATCTGTCCTGCCTTACTCTGGTACCGTACAACTAAACATTACGCTATAATAGTATTGAGCCGTTTGTCGGATTAGAACATAGCACATAGCATTATTTTACTTCTTCCCACTTTAATTCGTTTTTTGATTGCGGTAAAATTGTTTTTATGGTTTTGTTTTTTATTTGGTATGTATTTAATGGGGAGGGATTGGCAGTTGTAACACAGGTCTGTGACCTAGCACGGTTGCTAAAGGTACCATATCGCCGTGGTCTGATCCGACTGTGTGATTGAAGGGTTAAGTGAGTTAGATTACGTCTTGTCAATGTAATTTTATAAGTTTTTGTTTTTATGTAAAGTATGTTTAGTGTTAGTTATTCAATAAATATTAAATATTATATTATATTATTAATATTTTAAGTTTAGATTTAATATTACCTGTAGTTTACTTATTCTTAGAGTATAAGGTAATTTATTAATTAATTGAGGAAACAGGTTTCGCGAGGCCCGTTCGTCTTACACGTTATTTGCTCGTGTACTTCTCGTGCACATGCACCCGCGAGAAATGGAACGTCTGTATATAGTGTGGTCTATTTTTTTGCACGAGATTCTGTTGAATTGAACAATTTGATACCCCTCACCCTTATTTATATAAGTAAAATAGGCAGGTGTCGCTTTGCTTTTCCCTTTCCTTTACAATGCCCGGTTTTGAGCATCATTTAATCCCTAAAAATTACGGGCCTTACGTTTGTAATTTTTTTTTTTTTTAAATTGCCGCTCTTCGAAAGATTTAATTTAAATATTGTAAGCGACTTTTCTGTTTATTATATTTTCGGATGCCATAGGGACTATTTAAAAAAAAATCTGAATGCTAAAACTTCTGCCCGAAATAAGATATTAATTCAATTGTACATAAAATACGCATATAACTGTTCTATATGAAATTGTTTGGATGACGTCAAAAATATGTAGTAGTAAGCAAGCTTAATAACGGTGCACTCAGATTACCACCGTGACTTGTGTTCGTACATTCGTAATGAACTGAAACTATCTAATTTAAGTGCTATATCTATACAGTTTAGTGTATTTGAGAAATACTAAACTGTATAGATATAGGCCGACGCAAGGGAGGGATTTTGTTATTTTCAGTTATTAAGCTCAACATTTATGGGGTCGAATGGGACATGCATTCCCTTTCAATTCAATAAATAAAAATAAAATAATGCATCTTAAAGGTTCGGTAGTGCAGTGGCTGCGGCGCTGCTGAGCCGCCGCGCAAATTCATTACGCGCACGACCACGAAAATGTCACATTTGTATTTATATTTGTATAGTTTTTAAATAATTAGTCCGTGGCTGGCTGTTTGTCAATGTGTAATTTGTGTATGTAAATTACCTCCACGATACAAAAGAAGATGCTGTGTGATGACAACGTTTTGTTAAGACTATTAAAAAAAAATATAACATTTTTTTTTCACAATCAACTAAGGTTCACTTCATTTTTCGGACAAATTATTCTGGGAAAAATTAAGCTGAAATCATGAGTAATTAGGACGTAGGAACATAAAGCAAAATATTTTATTTGTACTCCTTTTTCACATTTAAGGATAAAGGACTATTGATATTTATGCAGTACGTAATTGTTGCCAATTATATTACTATAATATGTTGTTGTGTCAGACGTTAACCTGATGGCCTGAGCACCAGGCTACGTATGTGTAAAAACTTAACTTATTGGTATGCAAATGAATTTGTGTTGTGATTCATGTTCCTGATGATTTGATGTGATACCCGTGTGTGACTCGGTAAGCGCGTTACATCGAATACGAGTAAGCTCGAGTAAGCGATTCTGTATAAGAGCGTAAACATGTGCAACTAACTCCTTCGCAGTCTATAATTCCATATTATTCAGAAGTTAACGCTGCGGAAATTGACTATGAGCTAACGTCACGTTTGCTCACAAGCTCACACATACGTGGACAAACACGTACCTGTACAACTTTTTAACAATAGCAGTTCCAATGTTTTTATTTATTATTATGAATGTTTTTTTATATATTCCCTTTAATCACCAAAGTAAACTTAAAACACTCGTTTTAAGCTTTGAAAGATAGACGACGGTAGTGAAATGGTGGATTAGGGCTGCTTTTTAAATTCGCGGTCCGTACTCTTATCATTGGGCTGTTCCTAAAAAAATGGAATTTTATAAAAATCGGTTTTTCCAATCATTATATTCGAATCCATTTCAGAACCAAGAATCGACAGCATCGTTGTCTTTTCGTTTGCCAATGCTTCCTATTCGTAAGTATACAAAAAATAAAACCAAAAGTTGATAAAAAGCTTGTCGAAAGATATATTCCTGATGATATACATTTTATCGCTAAAAGATATCATGTTTCGGCTAAACAAAGCTTAATTACAATTGGAAAGAACACTTTTCACCGTTGCCGGATGTGGTAGGCACCACGGCGGATGTCGTTTCCGTTTTTTTGTCGTATTCAAACACGCTCACTCAAAACAGATAAATATTTTTACATAAAAGCTATTTCGGCGCGTTTTGTTTTTCTTTCAATAGATTTAGTAAAAGTATTATAACATTCTAATTTTTGAAAACAGACAGTAGTATATTATTTAATTTGTTGTAAGGAACCTTAAATTAAGTATAATTTTATTTATTTACTACGGGCGGACTTAATACCTCAAGGCCCAAATTCTGCCAGTGATACAAATAACACGCATAGGCAGGTACAATTTAAGAGTATATAAATTTATATATATATATATATATATATATATATATATATATATATATACATATATATGCAATTAAATATATAAAATTGTAGTAATACATACGTTTTACTATGTCTTACTTGTAATTATATATATAATATATTTACATAAATATTTAACCTTCGTTTTATTTTAACATATAGTATATAAAAAATACGTTAAACAAACAAAACGAAATATTTCAAAATTTATTTGCTTTTAAGTGATAGTGAGAGTTTTTTTAAAAGAGATATTATAAATTAAACATGCTGAATAATTTATTTAAACAAAACACCTTTGTTTGTTTAATACATCCAATAGTTTTCCAATTATTTTTATACATGGTAAAGCCATGCTGTAGCTATATTGTACTTGTAGCATGAATGGCTCAGCTCGACCGCGGAAGGACCACGCTCTCACAGAATAGCAGCTCAACGCTGCTGTGTTTCGTATGGTAAGTATAGAGAACCAGATACCCTTTTTACTGGAAACGAAGCCTCTCATCTTCATCCTCATGAGTGACAACGCATTTGCATTTTAATTCGTAATCGAGGATAGATGTAGATGTCTATGGCCCACAGTAACCATTTACCATCAGGTGGATTGTGTGGACATTTGTTACCGTTATCCCATAAAAAAATAAACATATAATTTTAATAAACTAGTTCATCTAAAGGTAGAGTCGTTAGAAAATCTTGCCATGAAGCACATATGGCATAGAATATAAGTTTTAACAGGGTTGAAAATGCATTCTATAATCGAAACAACTTTTATACGAAACTTGCTGAAGTTCGACATAATCCTTTGGGACTTGATCTAGATTTTTCGTTCATACATCTGTTGTTTCAGATTTTGCATTTTCAATACTGGTGGAAATGTAAGTTTAAGCTTGGCACAGCCAAAACTAAAAGACGGAATAAATATCGGAAGATGTTACCAATTTTATATTCATACATTTTCTTAGCTGTTCTAGATGACACTTTAGGAGTAGCAAAACGACTCGAAATTCTCAAACTTCATTTTCTCAAACAATGTTTTATTAAAACCGAAAACGAAAAGTTTAAGTCGTCGCGACTGGCCTCTTGCGAAAGATAATCATCCATATAAATCGGTTGAATAAACTGAGGTTTACAAGCTTTATAATCCAATGACTCTTTAATAATCATAACAATAGCATATTAATAATATATAAATATAATATATATAATAATAATATATAAATATTAATTAAAAAATATTTAAGTATGGCTAAACAGCGGTTGTAAGTCCTCTCATTAAAAGTGCACCTCACTAATATTCGAGGATTGTACTCTAATCTCAGCGCAGTCCTTCCCCATCTTGAGACTGAAAAGCCGCACCTACTTTACTTGACGGAGACCCAAATTGGATGTCCATTGAATGCGGCGTACCTTGACTATGCTGGATTGTGTACGTCCGCAATGACATCTGCTTCCAGCGTCTCCGCCACCTTGAAGACCCCACTTTTCAGGTATTGGAAAAATCCTATATGCCTGTGTCTATCGATTGCACAGCGGTGACCAGGAGACAACACGATTATTTGATTACCTTAGTAAGGCTGCTGACGTGGCTCTTAGTGGATATCCTACTGCACAGCTGGTCTTTCTGGTGGACTTTAACGCCTATCACCAAGACTGGCTGTTCCCATACCAGAAGACCGACCATGCTGGAAGAGAATCGTGGAATTTTGCCTTGACGCTAGGTCTTTCTCAGCTGGTAAAGGAAGTGACTAGGGTTACCCGATGTAGATGGTCACACAGACAATTGCTTGAACCATCTACTGACTGTCGAACCAGACAGGTATGAAGTACAGGTAACCTCCCCTTTTGGTATATCTGACCCCTGTCTGGTGAAATCTGTTTTAACATATTCTCCACCTGATTACAAGTCCCAAGGTGTTCGACGAATATGGTGGTACAAGTCAGCTGATTGGGATGAGATGCGACACTTTTTTGCATCCTATCCTTGGCGAGAGGTCTGTTTCTTTTCTGTGGATCCGTCGAGCTACGCGGATTCGAGAAACGATGTATTGCGTCAAGCTATGGAGAATTTTATCCCCTTTTTTGACGCTCCCACCCGTAGTAAAGCTCGCCCATGGTTCAACGCTGAATGCGCTTAAGCTGAAAAACGCAAGCATTTAGCGTACCTGTCCTGGGTTGCCACTCGAAACCGCAAAGCTCAGGATATCAGCTTCAAGAAGAGACCTTTTAACTAGGCCACAAGTCCTACAAAAAAGCATTACGGAAAGCCAGTCTCGAGCGCATTAAACATATTGGCGCAAAACTCTCTAACAGATCATCCGGCACTAGAGCTTTTTGGTATTTTGCCAAAGGGGTCGAAACAAACTTCTATCGGCCTTCACTGCCTCCGCTGGTAAAACCAGATGGCACACTGGCGCGATAGTTGCAACAACATCCCACCAAAATTACATCACTGCAGGACCACTATGTCAGAGGTTCGTATCACAAATAATAAGGTTCTCAAAACCTTGCGGTGTCTAGACGTGAATAAAGCTAGTGGACCAGATGGTATACCAGCTATAGTTCTAAAGTTTTGTGCACCTGAGTTATCTCCTGTGTTGACACGCCTATTCCGACGTGCAGCCTGTTCCAAAATGGTAGCCGTGCCGACCCTGCCAATTATCGGCCAATCTCAATTACCTCCATACTCTGAAAGATTATGAAGCGTATATTGAACGCACGCTTAATGGCATACCTAGAACAGAATGATCTCCTTAGCAACCGGCAATACGGGTTTCGCCGAAATCGGTCAGCTGGGGACCTTCTAGCGTATGCCACACACATATGGAGCGAGGCACTCGAGAACAGTAGGGAAGCACTTGCTGTTTCCTTTGATGTCTCAAAGGCCTTTGACAGAGTTTGGCACGCTAGCCTTCTGGCTAAGCTTCCAGCGTACGGCTTATCCCCTGATCTGATTGACTGGGTAAAGGACTTTCAGAGTGAACGGTATCTCCGGGTCGTCGTCGATGGCTGCTCATTCGATCCAGTGACGACTAACACTGGTGTTCCTCAGGGGTCTGTTCTCTCCGCAACTCTCTTCCTGCTGCATATTATTGATTTGCTTATGCCCGAAATCTATGGGTTAAATAAACCTATGGCCAAGTTCTCGGGCCAGTCGAGATCAATCGAGTTCGAAAAAGAAGCTATGGTAGAGCGTGTGAATCTCACACCACAGGCAGTTTCCGAATGGGGCGATGCTATTCTTGTGAAATTTGCCGCCTCCAAAATACAAGCGTGTCTCTTCAGTGCAAAAAGGAGCCAGCTCACCTTGGCTTCTTCTTTCCGAAATATATTACTGGATTACACCGACTGCCTCCAGTTGCTGAGGGTTAAATTATCCTCAAATCTGAGCTTCATACGGTTCATTGAGTCCAAGGCCAAAGCAGCTGCACAAAAGCTAGGAGCCCTTGCAAAGGTGCGGCGATACTTCACGCCGGGACAGATGCTTACTTTATATAAAACGCAAGCCCGGTCGTGCATGGAGCATTGCTGCCATATATGGGCTGGTGCTGCAAAATGCCACCTAGCAGCTATGGACTCAATGAAAAGGCTTGCTAAGAGGCTTATTTGTGACTCGAATTTGGTTAAAACCAATCTTACCAGCCTCGAACACAGGCTCAAAGTAGCCAGCCTTTCGGTCTTCTACAGGATTCATTTCGGAGAGTGTGCGCAGGAATTGCAAAATTTATTTCCTCCCTCTCCCTTCCATCATCGGACAACCAGACGTTCGGTCAGTCTCTACTCCTTCGTTGTTGATTTACCACGCATTCGAACCAAACGGTTTGCTATGTCGTTCGTCATGCGTACAGCAAAGGAGTGGAATAAGTTGCCAGCATCTGTCTTTCCATCCGATTACAAAGTTGTATTGTTAAGTCAGTGCGCTTTACCATCTTAAGCTACATCACCACCTACCATCAGGTGGGATTGTAACTAAGTGCTGGCTTATAATAATTAAAAAAGAGAGAAAATTCTTTGGAATATTATTAATTGAACTCATCAACATAATTTAATTTGCTTTGAAAATTAATTGCATCTAATTTTTACACTAAAATCGAAACGGAAGGTCTTGCTTTTATTGTTTTTTTTTTTAATTTTTCCCCGTTTATGTAGAGCTTTCTTGAACCATGGTGTCAAACCGGGAACAATTATTTGTAGTCCACAAAATTACTTGTTCTGTATTCGAACCCACGCCTGTATTAACATAGTCAAACATGCTATCGAGCCGTCACTACATAGGCATATAACATTGTGTATTGATACTAGATACTCAAAATTAAAATATGTTTAACTTGTAAACAATTCAATTACTCTCTGCTCACCTCATCTATACTACGTATAGTTCCAATTGGTATTGATATTGTCTCGAAGGACTCCTTTATAAATAGTTGCTGGTCATAATGTCATTTCTTATTAATAATAGTCTACTGAAATTTTAATAATTTGTTTGTATGTTTTCGGCGCTCCATCCTTAGGCTTTGCAGAATTATTATCCATCATTATTTAATAATAATGTATACAGTGTATTTTTTGGAATTTGGTAAAAACAAAGAATTTTTTTGTAAAAGTAAATGCAATAAACTTACTAACAATTAAAATAACATTACCATTGCTGGCAACAAAAACTAAATTATCGATCCTACCACTATGATCTATTTTGATTGCTTCTATGGCTATAATTTTCTGCTAAAGCATATGTCTTCAATGAATATAAGTAGCAAAATCATTGCTCAGCTGTGAGCAATTTCACTTCTGAGCTAAGTACGTAATTTTCCAGATTAGTGCTATGTTTGCGCATTACGGGTGTTTAGCAGTTAGGATGTGATGTTCTTCCGTTAAAAAATAGAATCGGCACATCCTTGAGTAGCTTAATCCACGTCTTTATTGCTAATGGGATGATTATGTGATAATATTATGTACGTACTGTATTGTATAATAACGTTTATACTGAATTTTGGCAGTATAATAATTTAAAAGGATAAGAATTTTCTAATCTGTCTAAACTCCTAAGTCATGTAGTGGTGGCGTTAGAGAATCCACTACACCATATGATGAAGATTCTAAACAACTAATAAATTGAATTGCAATGGAAAAAAAGTTTTCTTTATTTTGTACTAAACAAAACAAGATACCATTTTTTTCATATGCCTACATTGTGATCCGAATCTAAGCTATGTTCAAAATTTTCGAGTCTCTAACTCATCGAGAAGTGCGAGTTCGAGTTGCAAGATTCCACCCGGCACGACACACAGAGAGACCGACAAGAAAGTAAAAACGTGGTAATAATTAGCGGTAGTTGTTGGGAGTACTGAGCTCGAAGTTGTTGACGAGCACGTTTACCTAGGAAAAATAGTCCGACCAGGCAAGCCCAACTTCGAGCGCGAGGTCAATCGACGGATTCAACTCTGCCGGGCAGCGTTCCGGAAATTACGACACTTCTTCTCGGCAGGTATACCTCAAAACATGAAAACTGGATTGTACAACCATTACGTGTTGCCTGTGATGACTTACGGATCTGAGACGTGGTCCTTCACTGCTGGCCGTGTGAGGGCGCTCAAGGTCGCTCAGCGAGCTATGGAGAGGGCTATGCTCGGGGTTTCTCTGTGTGACAAACTTAGAAATGATGATAAATGAGATATCCGCAGTAGAACCAGGTTAACTGACATAGCTCAACGGATAAATAAGCTGAAGTGGCAATGGGCCGTAATGGGTAGGAAAAAGGTACTTGAGAACCTTTTTCCTTCGGCAGCCTCGTACCGGTAGGCGTAGTGTAGGGTGACCCCCCACAAGATGGAGTGACGATCTGGTAAGACATGCAGGAAGTCAGGACCGTGGTTTGTAGCATTCCATGGGGGAGGCCTATGTTCAGCAGTGGACTTGTGAAGGGCCGTAACGATGAAATGATGAAATAGCATTAGTTAACCCACGCACATAAATAATCCGATTTAATACGATTCGCCTCAGTACATAACTGGATTATCTTAAGAAACATAAATCGACTGAAATTATCGGATCTATTTCAAATTTGTATAGGATCACTGTGAAAATATTATATTCTTTAAATAAAAAGTTGTTAAATTAATTAACTAATCTCGGACACATATTCTTTATTAAATTAAAATACATTATGTTATTATTTATAATTTTATTACTATTTATTACTTATCTTTATATTAAATTTATAGAAGAATTTATCCTCCTTCTTGCATAAGGTTGGTAAAAAAGCGTTACATTTAAGCTTTTTCAATTTGGATACCTAAGTAATATATTTTTTTTTTTTTTTTTTTTTTTTTTTTATATATATTTTTTTTTTTTTTTGAAAATTACGGGCAAATTGAAGGTTCAGAATAAGTACTATAGGCAAATGGTACAGAAAAGTTTATTTAAAAAAATCTTAAACATTGTGTCCTTGTTATCTTTTAAATTCATGACAATGCATTATTTTAACTGATTTTACTGCGCATGCACACACACGTAACGGTCGATCGGTGGGCATAAACGTTGTTGCCTATAAACCACATTAAATTTGGGATAGTTTGAAATTAAAGTAGAAGCTTTATTTACTCTTATTTTCAAAAACTGTAAAAACAGTATAATATCATTATTTATATATTTGAAATTAAGTTTAAAATTTGACTACTCTTTTTAAAAGTGACCCTGTATAAATAATACACAGTTTATTCTATTCTTATTTATGTATAAATATTACTCATTTTAGATTATAAAATAAAATTAATAGCAGCAGAAGAATAAAATTTCTACGTGGTAGAGTCACGCTGCAGTTATATTAGTAGTATAGTTGTAGCACGAATGGGTCTGCTCGACCGGGGAAGGACCACGCTCTCACAGAATGCCAGCGTCAAATAGTAGCTTAATGCTGCTGTGTTTCGTATGGTGAGTGTAGAGAACCAGAGACCCTTTTTAATGGAAACGAGGCATTCCATCTTAGTCCTTACGGGTGACAACGCATCTGCATTTTGATTAGTAATCGAGGATAGATGTAGATGTCTATGGGCCACAGCAGCCACTTATCATCAGGTGGACTGTATGCTCGTTTGTCACCCTATCCTATAAAAAAAATATTTCACGAAGGCCTATGTTCAGCCTTGGACTTGTGATGGGCTTAGTGATGATTTGATGTATAATAAATAAGTACACTCGTAGAAAATCTGCAATAGTAGTTGTTTTTAGTATATTTTGGACACAATTTTTTTCCGATTTTCTTGGTCATCCTGTTTTAAGCTATTGCATAGCTTCTATCGCGGGCCTTGAGCGCGGGGACCGAATCCAGAAATTCCGTAACGAAAAAAACCTCACGCTCCCCACTGTGCATCGTCTAACGTCGTTTCAGTTTAGCAGACTTCGGCACTCGGCAGAGTTCGGCAAGGTGTTTGTGTGCGTGCGACTAGACGTATGCGTGTACACTAGCTGCTAACTGAATGATAAAAATTCCTGAATAACCTACATGTATTGTAAGATATTAAAAATATTTTAAACAATATTAACTTCTCATTTATTAAATAAGAGAAAAAAAATTGTTTTCTTATCGGTCATCACTCTCAAAAATTGATAAAAAATGCTATGCAATAGCTTTACCGCGGCAGTCACCGAGTGCCACACGTATTTTTTTTAACGGGTTTGCGCAATATCTAGCTCTGTTAATTAAATATTTTTCTGTTAAATACTGTCAAATAAATAATTTATTTCTTCTTTTAATTTAATTATATTTTTTTAATAATAAATTTAATTTTAATACCAGCGTAAAATAGCAGCTTAATGCTGCTGTGTTTCGTATGGTGAGTGTAGAGTACCGAAGAACCACTTATTCAATTTAAAAAAGTTAATATCTTAGTTATATTTTTTTTGAAACAAACATTTTATTTTTCGAATTAAATCTAACTAAAAGGTTCTATATAATATTAAAACAACTGTAATAAAGGAAAGCTAGAACTAAAAACTTTAATTGTTATACAGTCCTACTCCCCGTGGTATCGTGCTTAGACCCATGGCTGCGTATCATCGCTGAATAGCTATACTTAACTTTTGAACGACAAAGAACCATCTTCTCCATCAACCTCTTATCACCAGTAGCGACGACCAGTCGAGGATGCAGTTCCTTAAGGAACTCCATCGCGTGTGGACCCCACAGACCGATAGTCTCTACAGCAAACGGCAAGAAAGGGAGTCACCTCTCAAATACTCATATTTGCGCCACTTACTTGATTCAGCTGCCTCTGATACCGCCCCGACTCTAAACGAAGTACCCTCGACATGTGAGGTCGCCAAAGAGTCTACGCAAGTAACTGGACCAAAATCATACCGTCGAGTCTCTTGTAATCGTCTCTAAATATTCCACAGGGCTCTACAACCGAGGAGACATTTATAGAGACAAGAGCTCTTCGGATGACATCGTTCAGAGAATTGTGACAGAAAAACCTACCTGCACTTTTCTTAAATTTCTGTGGATCTCAAAGTCATCGACGCTGCTACCAGAGTAGCACTGGCGTGGTTGACAAATTGCCGCGTCTATACGAATTCCTACGGCGATGCGTAAGCTTTCCCCATCAAGCAATATGCCGAGATTACTTAATGGTAAATCGTGCAACCATTGAAGTTGTAACGCTAGAAGGCGGACCTGTTTTTGGTCACAGGAAATTATGAAAGAAATATTTTACTAACGGAATATCCCACTGTTTTTGTTGGCTAATTTCCAGTGGAACGTTTTCGCCGGGACATAGCGTTATCCCTATCTGCTTTGCCCAAAGCAGCATTTCCCTATAAAAAATTTTTTGTTTAAAAAAGGATTTACATCATATAGCGAGCCCTCTTCAATTCTTTTAAATAGTACATGTATCCATTTGTGTAAGAAATATCTTCAAAATTATTTATCAAGGAGGATTATGTTAAAAGGGGCTAGATAAATTCTCGGAAATTCGCTCACGCATTTCTGCTGTAAGAACAAACATACTACGTTTTAAAAAACCTTTCTGCTAGCTTACAAATAACGCAACATTGTTGTTGATAATGCGATCCGTCACCGGTGACCTTTTATCCTTACTTATTCCTCGCTTCTCCCAAAGAAAGTCAAAACAACAAACAAAATAAATATTATTTCAGATGAAGATTACGAATTGTAGACCTTTGTTTAGTTATCTAACAATAAATCAGGAAAGTTATCGCGCTACGGTATCACTGCTTTCTGTTTATTTAATTCAGGATAATAAAATTATCTTTTAATTTACAAGTCTAGTAGGAGACGTTATAATTCCTTTAACATTTTAACAAAATGAGTAAAGATTTCCATAATTCTTAAATTGTATTTATGGAGTTTATTATGATGTCTCACCGTGCAGCAGTGTAATATTATCCACTACCCTAAATTGTGACGGAAACAAACTACGGATGGGTAGCGGTATTTTCCTAATAATAGCTAAAATAATCTGCAGTTTCCAACCCGCTTACCATATAAATATAGCTTATAGATACTACGGACAGCATTCATCAACATTTCAGCTTTATATTTTATTAGCAAAGCTAATAAAATAACAGTAATGTCCTCCAGACCGAATTTCGATCACGGCGGCCAGCCTCAACGGAGACTAGCCATCGGCGCAGGACAGGATTATAGTGCCCAAGTGTATGCGCAAGCACAGGTGCACTCTCTATTCCCTCACTCTCATAATCCGATGAGACGGTAAACTGACACGACCTGAGAGAGATCAGGCGCAGGACCAACGGCTTTACGTGCTTTCTGAGGCACGGGGGTGAGACACCGCCAACTTCTTGACTCCGGGCAGCCACTGAGAATTTCTTGACAGAAAAACTCAATAATTGATTTTTTGGCCCGACCCGGGATCCGAACCCAGGATCTCATGATCAGCGCACTAATACAAACACTCAACCAACAAAGCAGACAAAAAAGGAGTTCTTTTATGGAAAAAATAACAGTAACTGTAGTACAAATCACCTGAATTAAACCAAAAGACAAACTATATTATGAATTAGTACATATGCGAGAAAAGGAACGTGAAATCTTTTCTGTTTCTACGCAGTCGGGGCAAATGCCAGGATGTACTCCAGCTTCTACCTCAAGTCTTGCAGTTATACTACTTCGATTATTTTCTATTCGTCTTTTAAACAATCTTAAATTATTACTGAAATATTAGCTTTTTATGTATTTTAATCTTAGATTTCGACCGAATTGGTCTTAGAATCACCAACATAAATATACATAAACCAAATAAAGGAAAACCAAGAACAGTTTAGATCGACTAAAACCAATAAAAAACGAAAATGTCTGACCTTTCGGGCTCCGTCTACAGGGACGGCCGGAGCCATTTGTGCATATTTAAGCATCGTGAAAAATACCCTACACGAAACAGCGCCTAACGCGAAAAATCAAGATGTTTGGCGTATAAATAATATATGCACACCTACATCAAACACTGCGGAAGAAAAATGAAATACCTACTCGACAGACGAGAGCCGCAATTGTCCATCCAGTCAAAGGCGAAATCGTATTTCATATTATAATTGTTACATACATGCGTATAAATAAATTACTTTCTGTCTCCAAAATCGAAGTAACTACCTCCTTACGTTTTTTGTAAAGTCTAATTTTCCAGAGAATGAATTCCTGACTTTGTGAAGTCAAAGAACTGGTACTACTAGCTTGTGTATGTTTCTAGTATTTACGGAATGAATATAAGTGAATAAAACTGCTTGTTGGCTAACTTCACATGTCTTCGGAATACTTTCTTCTTATTTCGCAGACATGCAGGTTTCATACATACATACATATACATAAACACTCACGCCTGTCACCTAGAGGGGTAGGCAGAGACTACAGACTTCCATTTGGCACGATCCTGACACACCTCTCTCGCCTCCTCCAAAATTATAACGCAAACATGCTCGTCGGTTAAGGGTACTAATTTAGCTCATTTTCAATATATAGCCAATTCGGTCGATAAACTTTCGCCTAGGGCGTCCCTTTCCGACTTTCCATTCACTTCTGCAACATCCATTTGCTTTGTTACTCTTTCTTCATTCATTCTTTCTACATGACCAAACTACCAAAGCATTTCTTTCTTAATCCTGGTGACGAGAGTAGAATAAATGCAGTAGAAATGCGGTCGCTAAGGAGTATGTTAGGGCTGAATCTGAGTAACAGGGTGAGAAATCGTGTGATAAGAGAAAATTGTGGTTTGCAAGATGCAGGTTTCCTCACGACGTTTTCCTTAACCACCAAAGACGTGGTAAAACAGCATTTAAAATTGTAATTAACAATTTTTCATTGGTGGTGGCGGGGATCGAACCCGGGCCTCTCGCGTACTGTGTAAGTTTACAGCGAGCGCTTAGTCCCTGAGCTACCACGGCTCCACCATCATTATGTTAATTTCCTTAAATTTTTGTCTTAGGGACTCCTTATGTTTTAAATCGTAGATTGTTGTAATGGTCCTCTTTTAAAAAACGAAAATAACTTCAGTTTCAGTTGGTCTAATTGATGAAATTACTTACTTTCATAATCGAAACATATTCAAAATATTATTAACACTGAACTCGAAAACGAAATGAACACAAAAACCAGCATAGTTTTCATATTTGAACACTATTAATTAAAAAGAAAACCGTCATTGCTATCATTACTACGTGGTAAAACCATGCTGCAGCTATATTGGAAGAGTAGTCGTAGCATGAATTGGTCGGCTCGACCGGGGAACGACCACGTTCTCACAGAAAACCTAGCTTAAAATAGCAGCTTAACGCTACTGTGTTTCGTATGGTGAGTATAGAGAACCAGAGACGAGAGAGAGAGAGATAGATGTAGATGTTCATGGACCACAGTAACCACTTACCATCAGGTGGACTGTGTGCTCGTTTATCACCCTTATACCATAAAAAAACATACAAAATAATAATAAAATATTAACATACTGTAGTTAACAAAATATATTTAGTAATTTCGTAACCATCTAACAGACCGCCTGAATATAACACCCCAATTCAGTACCCTAATGAAAATAATACCAAGCATTCTACACCACGCTCCGCGAATACCATTCATGAATACGTACGTATGTGCTAGCGAACGTGACTACACCATACATTACGAAAGAATTAAAGAGGCAAATTAAAAAAAAACAGGCTGTTAAAGGTCCAAAACTAAACATATGGCCCCGTAAATAGCATCATAGAGG
The DNA here is from genome assembly GCA_907164705.1 of Parnassius apollo. Lineage (NCBI taxonomy): Eukaryota > Metazoa > Arthropoda > Insecta > Lepidoptera > Papilionidae > Parnassius > Parnassius apollo. The sequence continues at coordinate 3,575,683 of CAJQZP010001207.1, read as the reverse complement.
GAATATTTACCATAATTGTCACCTTGGTCCAAGAAAGAATATTGTTTTGAGATTTGCCATGTTTTGCGGATTAGCAACAAAAGGATATAGAACGACGAGTGAATGCGGGAAATAGAGTAAATGGGGCCTTGCACTCTATTGTGAAGAGTCAAAATGTGTCGAAAAAGGCACGTATGGCAATTCACAATGCTGTATTGGTCCCTACTTTAACGTATGGTAGTGAAAGTTGGGTGTGGCAGAAGAAGCACGAGAGTAGAATAAACGCAGTAGAAATGCGGTCGTTAAGGAGTATGTTAGGGCTGAATCTGAATGACAGGGTAAGAAATTGTGTAATAAGAGAAGAGTGTGGTTTGCAAGATGATGTTGTGACCAGGATTAAGAAAGGAATGCTTCGGTGGTTTGATCATGTGGAAAGAATGAATGAGGAAAGAGTGACAAAGAAAATTTATGGTGCAGAAGTGAATGGCAGATTCGGAAAGGGACGTTCTAGGCGAAAATTTATCGACCAAATTGGCGATTTATTGAAAACGGGCCAAATTAGGAGTACCCTTAACCGACGAGCATGTATGCGTAGGTGTATGGATGTGAAGGAGGTAAGAGAGGTGTGTCAGGATCGTGCCAAATGGAAGTCTGTAGTCTCTGCCTACCCCTCTGGGTGACAGGCGTGAGTGTTTATGTATGTATTTTTTGTCTGATAAAGATAAGATAAAGATATATTTATTGCATAACTGTGTACAATATGATCTTAATACAAAAACATATAGTTTTAGGCTCAACAGTCTACCCATGCCGGATATGCAACAAGAAAGAAAAATCTACTACATACTTAGTAACATTAATTATACCAAAAAAACTCATTGAGATTGTAAAATACATTTTTAATTAACAATTTCTTTAATTTTGTTTTGAACATATTTCCATTTAATTGTTTAATAGTGGTGGTAACTGGTTTTATACACGAATTGCAGAAATGTAGGTACTTTTATACTAAATCACATTTTTAATAATAGGTAAGCTTATATCATATATTGTGTGTGAATGTTTTTCTTTGAATAAGATTTCAAATTAAAATCTTGCATATTGTTTTTAACAATTAGACATAATTTCACGATAAAAGTTCCAATCAGTGTTAGGAAGCCCTTTGTACTGAAAATATCCCTTAACGATTCGGTACTATGCATGTTATATATGTTCTCAGACATTTTTTCTAGAGAGCGAATGTGGATTTTATTCCCCAGTATATGATACCGTAAGTTAGGAGTGGATAAACGCTTCCAAAATGGGCGTTTCTGGTTACACTTGGATATGTAGTCTCTGTAAAGATGGACAGTGCGTAACATGCACTTTTTTTACAAGATGTGCCTTCTTCTAGAAAATTTACGTTCTTTACTTCTTCGACCGCTATATCAGTTTTGGTTATATTTAGTCTGACATGTTCTTTAATGCTCTATAAATCCTTAGCTGAATCTGTTATACAATATGGCTTGTCAAGCTATGGTAGAACCTACAAATGATATCTAGATCGAATATACTCACTTCAGCTGCGCATTTTAAAGGAAATAGTCCCTAATAATCTTAATAATCTCAAAATTAATTTTAAAGGTGATTACCAAAAATTATTTGGATTTTGCAAAATTACACCTATTCACGATAAAGTTGAACTAACATTACTAACTGAAAATTACTTTACTGAAAATTTTAAAAAGGTAGATAAGTTATTATACTCCACACGCAGAACTGATAATCTAAAACTGCAATTACCTAGATATAATAACTTATACGGAAAAAGAACTTTAAACTATGTTATACCTAATCTAATCAATCAGTTACCTAAATCTTTGAAAGACGTCATTACACGTAAAAACATAAAATATAAACTAAATTTTTTTATATACAATTAACTCTTACTAAATACTCGTAACACTTTAAACAACTTCTCGTTCTATATTATTGGTTTACTTTACCAACATATTATCTTATTATAAATTTATAAAAATATATGTTATAATCATCCTATGTCACGATTATTCACAGAATGTAATAAGTTCACCATGTGATTTTACGCTCATCGCCTAAGACTATTTTATATTTTTGTACCCATAAATAGTTTGTCAATTAGAAACATAAAATTTAATGCACCTAATTTAAGTTGGTAATAATATTAATATAACTTTGGTAATGTAATGTATTATAAAGTGTTAATTAGAATAATGTGTCGAACAGCAATGGTGTACGGAAAAACTCTAATGAGTTTATGTTTACACTAAAACTATTCATCTTTGTAATCATAAATTTCTTAAATAAATAAATAAATAAAATAAATGTATACTTTTGTAAAATCTGATTGTCTGTTTGTTCGTCTGTCTGTTTGTTTATCCGGGCTAATCTTTGAATTGGCTTAACTGTTTGTGATGATTTTTTACGAACAGATAGAGAGAAATATTAGAGGAATCTAGGTTATACTTGTAGTTTATCCGAGAAACATTGAAAAAAAACGAAAAATTGTCAAAATAAATGTTCGTTGACTATTTTAAATCTAAATAACGCAAAGTTAATAGATCCTGTCCCTGCGGAGCTGGGGAGAGTTCAAGTAAAGGAATACTGCTATTGTCTGTAAAACTGTTTATTGATTTACAGTGCAACTCTTTCGTCTCTTTATTTATAAACCGATTTTGCATACGACATTTCCTACTTATTTATCTTTCTTTATCTTCGTATAATTGCAATAATTCTATACATATACTTTTTTATAGCAGTGGGTGACAAACGAGCACACAGTCCACCTGATGGTAAGTGGATGCTGTAGTCCATTGACATCCACATTTATCCTCAAGAATCAAAATGCACATGCGTTATCACCCCTAGAGAGTAAGATGGAATACCTTATTTCCAGTAAAAAGGGTCTCCGGTTCTCTACACTTACCATACGAAACGTGGTATTTTGTGAGGCGTGGTCCTTCCCCGATCGAGTCGACCCATTTGTGCTACCACTACATACTACTAATATAACTGCAGTATGGCTCTACCATGTATAAAAAGTTAAATTAGTGATAATTACTTGAAATAAATAAGTAATAAGTCCTTTATTTCCCAAATATTTTTGTTTTATATACGTAAACTTATTAAAAGCACATGTGCATAACACTGTGTTAAATTTAGTGATTGAAAATTAAAACTCTCGCCTATATAAGTGTTATTTTTTATTAAAATTAAAAAAAAAAGATAATTTTAATAAAAAATAACACTTATATTATTTAGGTGCCTAGTAAATAGTTACGTCCCATTCCCAGTTATGTGACCTAAAACCTTTGACCGGGAAACAGAGAGGCTGCCGGCATTCGCTAAGCACGTGATTGTAACTAGAGCGAGTGTCGCATTACAGGAACCCATTAACGTAGGTGGATTCTTACAGAACGTCGGTGATACTGAAAACTATGTCAAAACCGTATAGCACTTAGTCAAACATCCTTTGCTTATAATATACGTAAATATATTTTATAGGTGTATATTTTTATATTTTACTAATAAACCACATACTGGCAGTGTAAGAATATTCTCTACCCCAAATCGTCCCGTAATGACGATGTGATCAGATGAGCAGCAGCATCGTCCTGATAACAACTGAAAACAATAAAAAAACTGTTGCCAATCCACCTGCCAAGCGTGCTAGATATGGCAGCCTTTGAGTCAATCTACTGCGAACGCCCGTGTTCAACAGTAGACTTTTATAGGCTGTAGTAGATGGATGGATATTTCAAATCCACCCAATTTTATCTGTGAGAAATTCCTTTGTTTGAAAGTGGATTTTTGATAGGTTATAATGAATAAATAAATAAATAAATATCTGTATCTGTCTGGCTAAAACTCAAAACGGCTCGAACTATTTTTATGAAATTTTGTGTGTGCATTTCAGGGGGTCCCGGAATGGCTTAAAACACAATTGGATCAGGTAGGTAAATCACCTGCGCAAAGCCGAGACGGATCGCTTGTTTTAATAAATATTGTGTACGATATAACATAAAAAAATTTAATACATGCATACATATTACACATACAAAATCGTAAACATAGAAGAAATCCATCTCTCCATTTCATGACGTGGGTGTCGTAAGAGACTTTTTTTATAGAAGAAGGGACAAAGAGAGTGCTTTAGAAAGGAGTAAGTTTTTTTGAAGTTGGAAATTTGGGGGGGGAGACATAGGAAACCCCAGAAAGATCTTATAGCTTCCGATAGATAGCAGTATAACGAACTGTTCTGTACTGTTTCCGCTAGGCGTAAAATATACAAGCCGGCGAATGAGAATAGCGTTAAAGGTTCGTAACATCTGATGCTATGATCACTAGCCCGCCGTATATATCTTTATAATTTTGATCTTGTATTATGAATTTTGATCTTGTATTAAATCTCTTATTCAAATAACTCAAGCGGTTTATAAAAAAGAAATAAAAAACTATATTTGACAATAACGACATTAAAAAAAACACAGAATTTAATATATAAACGAATGTATCACTCGATTAAAATAAAATAAAAATTCGTTACCTTTTTTTACCTTTTTTTTAGCTAGGTACATATGTACGTACGTTACCCTTTTAGCAAATGAGTTGATGAATGTACGTCAATATTATCTATCTGTTATGTTGATAAATATTGAAAGGTGTTGCGGTGTTAATTAATTATATTCGTATTGGTTTGGTCAATTGAAATAAAACCATAATATTATAATAGTGCAGAATACTACCGATATTACATTAAGTATTTAGTCAAATAACAATTAATTAAATTAAAAGTACTTAGATTATCTACAACAATGACTAAGAAGAATTAAAAAATCATGTGTGGTGACGTCTCCTAAGTACATAAAGTCACTACAAATTCATTACCCCTTTTTATCTCATAGGTGTTATATGAGACAAATTTGGGAAATGCATAAAAAGGGCAGCTTCATAGGTGCAATACATCTGGTACTGTGGTTGCCAGTATCAACCCCCTCCATGATGGGTGGGACCTATGTTTGGTAGTAGACGGACCGATGAAGAATAATGAATAAAAAATTTCAATACTATGTTGTTGAAAATAAAAACATGCTTTAAAAACTTCAGTTTTTGATTTAATTATTGTCAAAAAAGTCCAATCAAAATTCATGAAATTCACAGACTTTTAGCAAAAATTTCGACTTAAATTCGTTTCTATTTAAGCTAAAAGATTAAATTTTCCTCTAATTAACGTCAGAGTGAAACCGAGCGCAACAAATAAACAATTACCACTAATTTCACAAGCGAAGTTATTTGATAAATTCTGTCCTTGAATATCAGTAAGCCGTTTTAAAATATTTGTGTATTTACGGATAATAATTAAATTTGATTTTCAGATTGAGCATTTTTAATTAGTTTATAGATAAAATGTAAAACAAAAATGTACAATTTCGAAGAGTTAGTTACAGAAATGTTAGAGGATTAAATTTACCATCAATATTTAGTAGAGTTTGAGAACAATTATACGTAATATTATGTATTTATATGAATACTGCCCCCATAATTAATAAATAATTATGTCAGGCCTAAGACGATTGAGTTTACTAAAACCTTTACCCAAACCGACTTAAAATAAAAGAAAGAAATTAGGTACAGGCAGAGAGATAGGTACAACGATCGCCAACGATTAGAAATATCTTAGCAGGGAACTACTGTTTATTACAATAATATTACAATATAAATAATAATAAAAAATTAAAAACTAAAAGATGATATTTGAAATTAAGACATTTTATCTTTTTATCGTTAAACCTTATCTAGTCCACTAATTAACAGAGATATTACCCAAAGAGTGTTACAAAACGGTCCTAAGTCATCGAATTCCTGCATGTGTTTTCAGACCGTGACTCCATTTCGTGGGGTTCTACTACTGGAATCGAGCGTTTTCCATAGTAGAAGGTTTTTTCAGTATTTATTAATATAATTAGGGGTATATATGTAGTTAAATTGATTCCACAATCTTCATCCTATAACACAATCAGTTTTCCTATTCAATTTTTCCATAGCAACTGAATGAAAATATTATAAACAAAATTCAAAAATTATTTTTCGATTTTTGTAAAATCACGTCAATTATTTCAGACACACGCTTCAAATGAAATTTAAAAATTTAATATAGTTTTATTACATTTGTTATCCATATTTTATTATATTTAAATGTGGATTTTAAATAAACGCAACGTGAAATAAACGTGAGTAATCATGTTTATATTATTTGTAATTTATATATCAGTATTATTAGATTGAATGAAAAATAAGGTAAAATTAAACGCAATATATATATATATATATATATATATGGATATATATATATATAAAATGGAATGGAATTCAGTATAAAATGGAAGACAAAAATTAATAAAATTAAGAATTTAAATTCTTTTCAGCAATATTTTAATATTCCTCACATTCGTATTTTTTTTTAAATTCAGAATCAATCACAGTATATTTTTTACTAAAACATGCCAGCGACTTCAAAAACAAAATGATCATAATAGCCGTGAGCGGTAGCCGAGGAAGCTCAGGTGAACCCTCCCACGCTACCACGTAGCGAGCCGTGACAGTTTAGTGGCTAAACTCTCGGAAAAAAAATTATACTAAGCGATATACCCAAGGTTGTATCTTGCTAGTACTAATGAAAATATTGTTAATTACAATTTTCTGTGCAGATTTACTGCACACTCCATAGCGAAAGACAATATTACAAAAGAACTTCCTGCAAACACACTTGCACCTGTATTGAAACAGAGCGTCGAACTATTTCTCTAAGACTCTACCAGAAATGAGAAAAACAATCGGTTCCAAAAAAATACACTTACTTCGTGTAACTATTTGGAACCTCTTGTGATATTTAAATGAAAAAAAGTGATCCCAGGTCTATTTTTTAAACTACATTAGTGTTGCTGCAGACATGATGAAATCAATGATTTAACTACTCAGAATTATGATTCAAGAAAAAAAATTTGCTATTTATTCATTGCATCAAACAAATATTATGTTTACTTAAAATTAAAACTATTTTAGAGAATGGAACGGACAATTTAGGCAAAACTAACAACAAAATATTTTTGATTTCAAATAAATGGCTGTGATGATATATAATTTCATATATGTAATATCATTGCATGAAATGAAGATTAAATAGTATGTCAAGTAGTGCAGATCGATGTCACATTAAAATAGGTCAAAATAAGCATCCTCATCATAATAACCCTCATTAGCAAACAACTTTTAAAAGTTTAATAAAGTTGGAACGAGTATGACGTGAGGCAAGTTTGTAAGTACATAAAACAATCAATGTGCTTGAAGCATGGTCACTAACCTGACTTCGCGCAACAGTGTGACTCGTGGCATCTTCAAATGCGAATACTTAAGCGGTGCGCGCTGAAATTTCGGCTGCACAATAAGCCACGCGGCAGCGCAACACGACACGATACGATCCGGTGCGGCGAAGCACGATCCAACTCGGCTTGAGCGGCTTGGCGCGTTGGGCGAGGCTCTCCTCGCTCGGCACACGGGCGGCCAGCGCGGGACGCGAGGCTGACTGGCCCGGGCGGGCTACCGCGCCGCCGCGTTTCATTGCCCTAAATTCGCGCTACACCAGCGGCACAATAATTGTCGTAGCGCTGCAGCCACGACGGCCGCACAGCCTATCGATTCACCAACGTACGTTTCGTGAAAGTAAAAAGTTAACTCGATCGAATACAATGCGGTCAAAGCTGCTCTGTGGAAAACGCGATCCTTCAGTTTTCTAGGTCACAAAATAGCTTTTAAAGTTAATATCGATTATTTTCCGCGACGCTATGAGCTTATAAATAAACTTACTTAATGATAGACGAAGACATTACAACATGTTATTTTCTAGGGAAACTCCTGCGTTATAAATAAGTTACACATATACATAGTAAGTTTTAGTTTCTGTTTTAACTTTTTTTTAAATCTTAATGCAAAGAGCAATTGATAGCCTATTATTACACCTTTTTTTATAAATTCGAAGTGACGTGAAAAACGAAGTGAAGGAGGAGACTATAACGTTGTTATATTCTCTATTCTCCACAAAAGCATGACTGAAATCTCATACAGTAACGTGTACAGAGATAAAATTTAAAGATATTATACATAATTATAATAATATACATAATGACGTTATGCTACAAAAGATTAAAAATGGGTTGAAAAAATTATCTTATTTATTTAATATTATACGGAATTTAACAAGCAGATAGAAGACATCAATTAAAAAGCACAAAGAAAAAATGCAGAATAGTTTAATGACGTCTACAGGTAACGTGTCGTAATATCTAATGTACGTCAGTAACGCCATGCTACGAGCTACGACGCGCGCTACGCGCGCATCCTCGTAAGCTTTACGTTTAGGATAAAGATTTTAAATGTCTGGCTTATTAAATGTGTATATGGTATATGTATAATGTGTTCGTCTGTGACTCATCTGTCATCCGGATGAAGAAAAAGAAAGAAATTGACAAAATTTTATCATTCATCTCTTCATATACAAAAATAGACAAGCCATGAAAACAGCACCAATGGTACGAAACATCTGGTACCACGGTAACTATTCACCTTCTAGGTCTGGCGATTACGTTAAATGCTTATGACTACTATGGATCCATTTCCAGGATTATAATGATAAGGATGAGGAAATAGTTGTCGTCGAGAAACAGTTAAAAGATAGAACATTACATAAATTCCAAGCGACGCCAAAACGCATGTTCTTAAACCATCTTCATCACTCTTTTGCTTGTGCGTGTGTGTGTGAATACTTAATTTCAAACGTAAATTAATGTAAAAAAATAAAAGATCAGTATGATTAAATGAAAAATCAATAAAAGAAATCAAATACATATAACATAATAATACGACATATATAAAAGGCACCCAAGGTGGCATCGAGGCGGCGTTAAAAGTTTTTTTTTTTAGGATAAGGGTGACAAGCGAGTGCACAGTTAACCTGATGGTAAGTGGTTGCTGTGGCCCATAGACAATCTACAGCCATCCTCGTTTGCGAATTCAAAATGCAGATACGTTGTCAGCCGCGAGGACTAAGATGGAATGCCTCTTTTCCAGTAAACAGGCTCTCCGATTCCCTACTCTCACCATACAAAACACAGCAGCATTAAGCTGCTATTTTACGCTGGTAATCTGTGAGAGCGTGGTTTTTCCCCGGTCGAGTCGACCCATTCGTGCTACAAACTATAAAATTAATATAGCTGCAGCATACCACGTATAAGTTACACCTTTAATGATAAAATTTGATTTTTTATCATTAAAAATTTGCAAATTGTATGTGGTTTTATTACCTCTGCATTATCAAAAGAGTAAGAAGATTATCAAAGACCCGTCTTTGCCGATGCTCGGGTCAGTTAGAGGTAAAAACCACAAAAACTTTGCAAATAAAATCTTATTTTAATGAAATAAAATTTTGTTGAAAGTGTCAAATTAATATTACATACATGTAACATACATATATACGTATACTCGGAAAACATTACCCACCTTATAGGGCGGTAAATTCCCGAATAATAAAAATATTAAAATATTTATGGGGTAGCCCGCTATAAGAAGTATTATATATTATATTATTATTATTATTTACTTATATATATATATTACTTATATATATATATATATTTATATATATATATATATATATATATATATATATATATATTAAGAGATTTCCACCTATGTACTGACTCATCACGATATCTCTGGAACCATAAACTTATTTTTGGAACTTATAAATTAACTATAGCTCCTACTGGTTTGACATTTATCGAAATTATTATTTTTGTCACCTTAAGTTCTACTGAGAACAAATTTTACGAAATTCCACTTACAAGTGGATTGCGGGGGAGCTATACTGAAAGTAAAAAAAAAAGATATTAATTGTAGTTCGGGCTATAATGAATAAAATAATTAAACTGTAGAATTATTTGTGTATATTTCATTTGGGTTCCAGGATAGTTTAAAAACTCAATTGTACCCGGTAGGTGGCACTGTTGTCAAGACCCAGAAATCATCTGTGCGAAGCCGGGGCGGATCACTAGTGTATTGTACAACAGTTTGTGCCAGTCATATTATGCCGATGTCGATTATCGAAATCAAATCACGTCTACAACAATGATCTTTATTATAATTTAACCAATAACTTTGCTGTTATAAGGTATAAAATATTTGCTAGATTATACTATATTTAACTTTTTCTTTTTTTTTCTTATGTTTGCGTCTTCCATGTTCCTCAAAAAACTTTTTATGTTGTTTTTAGTGCGAAAATAATTAAAATTATTTTAACGCATATCTTGAAGTCACGTTTTGAAGTTGGGATATAGTATGAATGAATGAATGAATATACTTTATTGCAAACAAACAAATTTACAAAGAACATATAGAGCAGTTAATTGTTTAGGTCTTGGAATTATGGCAAAGCTAGACAAAGCCCTCTCCCATTCCAGGGAAGACTTTCATTAATTGGAGATGTTTGGCAGACCGATTGGGGATCGCGATAACATACATTAGATTGACATTGCTCTTCGTCGCCAGTAATTGCGACTGATTTTGCGTGATCGCTTTCATGCTATTCTATGCAACCTATTTTTATTGTAATGTTAATTTGGGAAAAGTTCCGCAGGGTTCCTAGCTGTGTTTTTTTTTTTCGGAACAAAAGTAAAAATAATACTTTTATAAAATTATTTGAAATATTTGTCGAATAAAAATAATTCTTATATTGTTTATTCTCTTCTATTCTATTGTATTCTATTTTATTACACTATATTCCATTCTATTATTTTCTCTTCTCCCCTTATCCATTCTATTCTTTCTACTCTATTCTATTTCATTCTGTTCAAATCTATTCCATTCTATTCAATTCTGTTATATTCTTTTCCTTAATATTCTATTCTATTGTGCTCTATTCTAGTCTACTCTATTCTATTATTTCCTATACAATACAATTCTGTTCCCTTTGTTCCGTTCTATTCTATTCTACTAAATTCTAATTTATTGAATTCTGTTCTGTTCTATTCGTTTCTATTTCATTCTATTTTGTTTCATTCTATTCTGATTGAATGGAATCCGATGGAAACGCTACTGGGACTTGAAATTCAACTCACTGATAAATAGCAGTAAAAAGTTTCTAGCTTCAAGTTGATAATTACAAGCGTGAATTGAAAGCGAGTATATATTTTTATGTTAGGCCGAACAAAAACAGACTACTAGAGAAATCTCTATGACAATGGCAAATTTCGGAAAAGGGTATTACCCTTTTCCGAAATTTGCCATTGTCATAACTGTCTGGATTATAAAATATCCGACATCTCATTTTTCCGACGTAGGCGCGTTCTGAAGTTTAAAAGACCATCTATCGGTGGAAGTTACCAAGGGAAAATTGTTTATCCCTCACGAAAAATTCACTTATGTTGTTATCTCACACCGAATTTTATTTGTTAACATAAAACATATGAACTTCATTTTAATGTGATTATCAAAATTTCAATGACAATGGCAACCTAGGTGCAAAGCTGTAATCGAGCGAACGAGCACTGCGGTCTAATCGACCACTAGTGGCGTGTTAACGCGTCGCGTGACAGCCGCGCGTGCCGTTTGCTTTGTTTGTGATTCTTAAAAAACTTATTAAAACCGTCACAACTTATATACGTTTTGATCGGTATAAGGTAGTCTAGATTACCTGGCTAATACTCGTACTATTGGCGCGTGTGTATGAGTCTCAAACGGCTATACTTAATAAAGAAGATAAATACAAAAGGCCCAAAAATGTCAAAGAGTATATTTTTATAGAATAAGGGTGAAAAATGAGCACACAGTCAACCTGATGGTAAGTGGATGCTGTGGCCCATAGACATCGCATCATTTAGCCTTGATTAAGAATAAAAACTTAGATGCGTTGTCACCCCTGAGGACTTAGATGAAATGCCTTATTTTCAGTAAATAAGGGTCTCCGGATCTCTACACTCACCACACGAAACACAGCAGTATTAAGCTGCTATTTTACGCTGATATTCTGTGAGAGCATGGTCCTTCCCCGGTCGAGCCGACACATTCGTACTACAACCATAATATAGCTACAGCGTGGCTCTACCAAGTAGTAATTATATTATAGTATTAGTTATATTGGATTATTTTTAATTATCACCATAAACTTACTACGAGAAAGCGATGATGATGATAATTTGATATTTTTAAGTGACCCATCAATTATATTACATTAATTGATATATGTATATTTTGTATGTCACTGCTAAAAACCGAAGTGTGGTTACACCTAAATTTAGCCGGCCAAAATTAGATGCCTTCGATTGCGGTTGGATTAACTTAGGTGTATTCGATTTATTCAAGACTAATAAAGTAAGAGTCGCAGGTTGCTTTTCGGTAAAATTACGTATTGTAAAGTCCTAATAATAATTAAAATAACTACATATGACCAGTAGCGAATCTAGGGTTCCAAACTAGGGCAAGGCCAAGATATGGTTTTGTTGTTTTTTTGCAGTTTTATAAAAATATACCAATCTTGATCTGTCTTCAATCTTTAGTTTCATATTCAGTACTGCCGAGGACGTGTTTAACAAAGCACACAGAAGGAATACTACTGCATGCAAGATTGTATGACATATCAGCAATTCATATACATACCTTCGGTGACTTTGAAAATAGCCGTTTGGGTTTGCTTGAGCGAAAGAAAAAAATATTTACATACAATAAAATACACGAACAAAAGAAAAGCATGAACAAAGTACAAAAGAAACAACGTATAAAGTTAAAAAAAATATTTATATACTAAATCGAATCGTCTCTCTTAAGAAAAGATTTGATTACGTCCGCATGCAATGTCGGTGAACGTTTTAATTGTACCAATAACTATTTTGCAATTGCGATAATTGATAAGTCTGAAAGACGCTCTTGACCTTGTGTATTTCTCAAATAAGTATGGATGCGCTTCAGAGATAAGAACGCACGTTCCGCGGAGGAACTTGTGACTGGAATAGTACCGACAAGATTAGCTAACTTTGAAAGCTGGGGAAAGGCCTCTTCAAGATTATTTTCGTTTATAAAGTCAATGAGTTCGAAAACATTGCGGTCTTTTAATTCAGAGGAGGAATACAATGAAAACAATTGATTTTTCAATGTTTGTTTATCAAAATGGTTTGCGTAATTTTCAAATAATGAATCTAATGCCTCTAAAGGAAAATCTGAACAATAGTTTTCGAATAGTTAGTCGTTGAACAACCTGTGTAGAACACAGGAGCGCGTAGGAAATTTAAAATAGTTTGAAACAATTTACGAGTTATTTTATTAGTTGATTGAGCAGTTTGATAGGGCAATCCCGGCTTCTCGGCTTCTATGGAGGCTTCGCTACTGCATATGACTTCTTTCAACAAAAATACGTAAGCACCTATCAAGTTATATCTGCGACAATAGGTTTATGACTAATACTTTAACCATATGACATAATAATTATTTAAAAATTATTTGGACAAATTGAATACACCTAAGTTTAATTCCATTATCCATTATAGCCTATAAAACACTAAATCCTCAGCTGAACATGGGCCTCTCGTATACCCCATAAGGAGGATTTTGCCGTAGTTGCCACGCTTGGCAGCCGGATTGACGATCGCAGTTTTCCATTACACGTTGCACTCATTCAAGTTGTTATTAGAAAGATGCTGCTGCCCATCTTCTGTTTACCTTTGTCATCTTTTACGACACCCACGGGACGATTGGCTAAAAACTAAATAAAATACAAGTTCAAGAATATTGTTGATGAGGTGAGCTCGTAGAAAATGCCATACAGCATTAAGCTCGGATAAATTAAATAAATAATTTTCTAAAATTAAAATCTATTTTTCGATCCTAAAGAATATTGTTCTTTCTTTATTCTCCATTGTGCACCAATACAGAACAGGTCATAAAGAAACAAGAGTTGCCACAATAGGCAAATAATTTACACTTTTAGTATAATTATTGAATTAATAAAATATCAGAGTTCGAATCTCGGATCAAGCAAAATCAGTTATTGATTTTTCTGTCAAAAAATTCTAGTAGCAGTTTGTGTCTCAGGAAGTGGCGGTGTTTCAACCCCGTGTGTCGAAAACCCGTGTGTTGGTCCTGCGCCGCTACTCTCTCCGATCGTGGCGAATAACTATCCCATCGGACTATGAGAGGGAGGTAACATAAAGTCCACTTGTTCTTGCGCATACATTCGGGCACTATAATCCTATCACGCGCAGATGGCTAGTGTCCGTTGAGACCAGCCTCCGTAAACGAAATTCAGATTTAAGATAATTGATAGAATCAGGCGTTATTTTGCGGAAATCCATTATGCGTGCTGCTTACGTGCTGGGATTAGTGGTGACGGGATTAGTGCACGCAATAGAGGGAAGGCGGGAGGTGTTTTTTAAACTAGGGAAGACACAACATTTTATTTAATTTAGCGGATGGTTGCAAAGTAACTATTAATATCTTTATTCAGAGTTAAGGTTATTATTATTAATTATACAATAATAATCATTAAATTTTATATAATTTGGGTATTATTACTAAAACAAAAGGAAGACAAGAATTTTGTAGTTTTAATTACGAACTATTGTGATTACTCTGTCGGAAGTTAGGTGACTTGACAAACTTCATGCTAACGAGCTAAATACCTAACTCAAACTAAGCTAATTTATAGTATTTGAAACTATGCCAAATCTAATCCTATTAAGTCTGACCCATGGAAAAGTTTATGTATAGCGTTAATTTCTAAGCACAGATTCAATTAGTAAGTGTAATTCATACTAGTACATGTACCTATTTTTTTTTTTCAATAGATTATGAACAACATAAGGAGAAGTAAATGAAAAAATCTCAATTTAATCTTTACATTATTATTGTTTTACAACCATCTTATCTTTTTTGTTATTTTGCAATACGCACAATTATGTGCATTACGCACAATTTTCGTATTATCGTTTTCTAAAATGCTTTTCTAAAAAAATATTTTCATAAACTTTATATTATTTTATTAAAAATCTTTCGTTATTGATCGCGTTTATAACAAATACGATGAATATCATCGCTTACTTTGCTTGCGCGTATCTACCTTTTGGTCTATCTATCTACTTATCTACCTAGTCACCTTTTTATTTTTATATTTAATTTTATTAATTATATTTCTAAATAGGCGGTTAAAAATTTATTTTTAAGGGAAGGAGGTAAATAGACTCGACACTATGGATGCCAGAAATATACAATAAAACTCAACACCTGGCAAAAACTGGGACTAAGGAAATTGAGACGTATACCGAAAATCCAAAATAAGTCAAGAGAACTGTAGTTCAGATTAGAGCTAAGGACAAATCGAACTTTTATAATCATATTATAAAAGCAAATTTTGATGAACATCTTTATAAAATTACCAAACAAAAACGCCAAGATTCACAAGATACCAAAAGCAATTAAGTAAATAAGAAATTCACAGAAAAGGTTGCTCATCTGGCCAAGAAATAAAAGAAAGAGAACTATTCAGAATTACTAACTAATAAGTCGTTCCCTTGCGATCCTAAAACTGAGTGAAAACCCGTCATAGGAACTTGACAATCAAATCCTGAGGAGGTTTTTCTTTATATAATAAACGTGACAAGAGAACTCCTAGTCCACCTGATGGTAAGTGGATATTGTAATACATAGCATCAACATCTATCCACAAATAATCAAAATTTAAATACTTTGTTACCCCTGAAGACTAAGATGGAATGCCTCATGACTAGTAAAAAGGGGCACTCGCCATGCGAAACACAAAATTATTCTGTTGTTGTACGGTATTCTGTGAGAGTGGGGTCCTACCCCGGTCAAGGCAATCAACACAAAAATTTCTGTTGCAGCAATACTATGGTGGCAACGTATCACTACCAAATAAAATAAGACAATCCATAAAATGGTTAATAATGGACTTAATGTATTCCAGCGGAACCAGTAAAAACTAGATAAGAGAGGTGCCGATTTTGTAACCTTCCTTTTTAACAATATTATACGTGAGGGTATCTCGGATATCATGAGGAAAAGCTTTCTGGTTCCTTTTTATAAAAAAACGACATATGACTCAGCGGCAACTATCGAGCTATAAAATTGATTTTAAGAAATACCTATAAACGTGTCCTTAAAGAAAAGCTTGGATTACGCACAATTATTACAAATTACTCACAAGTGTAGGAAAATGAATGTACATTAGTATGTCCCATCCCAATGGAATCTCATACAAGCATTAAAGTAGATTTACACAACAGCACAATGTTTATAGAGTTAGAGGGGTATGGGAATGCGATCAAACGCTTTATCGTATTCCCAGACCACTGGGTAAGTAAACCTTAAGAGATCAGAAAGTACCCGAAAACTAAAACAAGAGCGAAGTACACATGTTCGACGGGATTAAAACAAAGGTGTGATTACTAGTTGGAATTGGTGAAGAGTTTGAGGTAAGACTAGGAATCACCAGGTCTAAATAATTTGCGACGATTTGCAGTCATATCGTCATTTTGTGGCGTACAAAGCTAACTTTGCGATTTAAGCTATGAATAACGATTTAATTAAGATTAGCGAATGGTCAAGATCATTTGGTCTCACGATAAACATAACTAAATCCCAAGTTTAGATAATAGGTAAAAGATTTGCGCGTGGCTTACTTGATTTCTTCTCTCTACAAACTCTACGAATCAATGGGACCTCTTATTCGATATATTCTTGCTTAAAAAAGTCCGACTATGGTTCTGTTCATCGCAAGCAACTTAAGTGGTTCCCAATCCGCCTTCGCAGGAACACTCGAATCCTCTGTCTTTTTTTACATCCTGCTATGAAAATCAATGAATTTGAGTATGTGTGTGTGCGTGTGTTGTGTGTGTGTGTGTGTGTGTGTGTGTGTGTGTGTGTGTGTGTGTGTGTGTGCGTACGTGTGTGCGTTTGTGTGTGCGTGAGTGCGTGCGTGCGGGCGTGAGTGTGTGCGGGCGTACGTGCGTGCGATAACTCTTAAACTAATGTATCAATCGATTCCAAAATTTAATAGGTGGACTTTGGAGCGCTTTGCATTTGAAATTAGCGAGAAGTTGCAGGGAAGGCCTGTATGGTCAACCTTTTTTTTTTCAAAATTCTATACAAACCTACTATTCTGCTATGTCTAAAAACTTGTTTTACTTTTGTTCATTCTCCGGGTGTACCGTGTAGAACAAATATTAGATTACTGTTAAAATAACTGTTTTTCAATACCATTGTGGAATTCACTTCCCTTTAGGATTCGTGATACTAAAACGATGTTTATGTTCAAAAAGCTTGTTAAAGAGCACTCTCATTTGCTTCATAATTATTTAACAGTGATGTAATAAATATTTAATTATATTTTATATGTATATGTACAATGTATGTAAGAACACAGTTTAAATATACCTCTATTTTCTTCAACTACCTTTCAATAGGCCTGCTGGAGGAAATTTCATCATAGAAGAAGCAGTGCCTTTGTACAAATGTTGTTTTTACCATTTTCCTATATATATATATATATATATGTGTGTGTGTACATAAACTATTAAATAAATGAATACTTGTATTCAATGTGTAATATAAGCGTAAATATATGCAAGCAAACATTTAATTTTTCAATTTATTCAACAATCGTAAACTAAAATATTGAACTACTTAAACAATATATGTTTTTTTTGTTTCATTATCTTTGCTTAACTAAATACTGTTTAAAAAGGCACATTTTCGCGTCTGCTGTATCTGCCTAAGACTTTAAAACTACTTGGTGGATTAAAATTTTTAAATATTTTGCTAAGCAGAGATTTCGTGCATGATAAAAAATAAAATACGTCACATATAATAAATGTTAAAAAAATAGAGAAAAGTTGACGTTTTGTAATCTATCAAGCACGACCGCAATCCTCCAAGCATTCTTGATGCTTACTGTAATGTATCTTGTTGTACGTGATTGTAGGTGCCGCTAGTGGAGACTGGTCTGCTCGGGTTTGCAACAGATTTATTAACTTCAAATTTTTTGTTGTTTCATTTTTATTACTCGTAGAATATGCTTTGATTACTTGTAGGTCTATTCCTTTTCATTTTACTAAGATTATTACATTATTGGCATTTAAAAAATGACGAGCAAGAGGACACCTGCGGTGTTTCTTTCACCGTTTCTTCATCGAACAGAGAAACCTACGAGCTCGAAACGGTAACAGCATGTTAATAACATGTTATCGGTTGAGAAATGAAATATAAATTTTTTACGTCGAATAATAAGGAGTTTTAATTTCATTTCACTTCATACCTGCTACATAATGAAGTAATAAATACGCTATAAAATTCAATTATTTGACCTCTTCTTAGCAGTTATTTCGTTAGAGCAGGGAATTTATTTCATTTTCATATTCGTATCCCGGGTGAGTAATGACATTTTTTTATAAAATAAGGCTGATAAACGAGCACCTGATGGTAAGTGGACGCTGTGGCCCATAGACATCTACATTTAATCTCGATTAAGAATCAAAATGCAGATGCGTTGGCACCCCTGAAGAATAAGATGGAATGCCGTGATTCCAGTTAAACGGGTCTCCGGTTCTCTACACTCACCACACGAAACACAACAGCATTAAGCTTACTATTTTACGCTGGTATAAATGGTAATAAAAAGTGTGTCGATCACACTCTGATATTTAGGACAAAGATTTCGAGTTCAAATTTAACATTACACAAATTTTAATTTGATATTTTCAAAAAAAAATTAAAATGTTCTAAATCAGAATACAAATTAAATAGAATACATTTTAAATAAGATCTATTTTTCACCAACACATTTTGACAACGCGGCAAATAATATCTGCCGTTATTTAGTAACAGTGGCAGCTTTTGCTGTTGCACGTATGGGCTAGCTCAAACCGAGTAGTACCACCACGACCTCACAGAATACCAGCCTCAAGTAGAAGTTCAGCTTCTGAGTTTCGTCTGGTAAGTGTAGGGGGCCGGAGGCCCAGTCCCGCTACCATGAGGGTGGGGCATCAACATGGTAGCGAAATTAAATAAGAGACTACTCCGGTACCACAGTACCCCTGAAAATGGGGAATCCCTCGCTGGGCATCCACGATCAAGCTCCTCCACTACCGAACGTTGGTGCTCAGGCTGCCCTGCGTACTCTGGGGAGGGGGGGATAAATTCCGCTCAAGACAAAAAAAACTCAGGGCAAACTAAGCAAAAAGACTAAGGTGACCCCTGTCACGTTATCCGTAATTTTTTGCAACTTCACGCGAACGTAAACGCCGTCCACTAACATCTGGAAACGGCAAAGCTGGCCTAGCTCTTTCTAACCAAGACGTAGATGTCTTCTCCAGATAATACTTCGTATCTCTCCTACCCGCGGTACAAATAGGAACACTTCTTTGTGCCTCGGGCTCGTGTTTGCGTAAACGTCAGAGAGGATATCTGTTCTCGATGCCTCAGCACTCTTGAAGATTTGGACCTATCCATTCTTTATCTCTTGACTTATGCGTAGACAGCGACGACCATCTGCGCATCTACGGGTGCCTCTCCAGGTCCCATAGCGGTAATGCCGAAACAGACCGACTTATATATATTCCATCATCTCTGATACCCATCGGTGGCAGATCCCAACCTTGGTTTGATCGCTTCTACCGCAAAAAACCGCATTACGAAGTAAGCAGAAGTGTTATCAGGCCTGGGCTTACGCTTTGGCGGCCTCGGATGTAAACACCAGCAAGTTTAAAAGAAGTATAACTTCGCCTCCAGGTCCTTCAAAAGAGTTATTGCCACGGCAAATTATGGGCACATTAGTAGAATTGGCGAGAAATTAGTTCGCCTTCCTTCAAGAAACCGTGCGTTCTGTATTTAGGGCATTATGTAATGCACGGGGCATTCTGGTCTCTCGCCAAGGCTATCCTAGGGAATTTCTGTAAGCCATCACTACCATCTCTGCACAAGAAGGACAACTTAGTGACCACATCGCGAAAGAGAAACCAATCTTTTAGGCTTTCTTGCTGCGTCCAATTCGAATCTCGATAACGGAGGGAACACACCGCCGATCACCCGCGGTTTCAGTGCTCTATGCCTGATGTGTGATTCACACAGTGCTCAATACGTAAAGCACTCCTCTCCATGGACATCCACAAGTCGAATGAGCCTGACGAAATCCCCTCAATTGTCCTGAGGACATGTGCTCCAGAGTTGGCAAAGGTTCTAATGCATCTTTTCCGATACTCCTACTCACTAGGCAGGGTCCCTAATTCATTAAAGACAGCTTTCGTGCACCCGATCCCTAAAAAAGGTAACCACTCTGATCCATCCAACTACATGTCTATCACCATCACCTACTTGTTCTCCAAAATAATGGTTCATTATTAACAGCCAGCTCATGCGGTACCTTGAGGAGCACCAGCTTATCAGTGACTGCCAATACGGTTTCCATCGGAGTCGCTCAAACAGTGATCTTCTTGTTTATCTAACATACCGTTGGGCGCAGGCGATCGAGTACAAGGGGGAGGCTTTGGCGGTTAGTTTGGACATACAAGCGCTTCTCTCGAAGCTTCTTTACAATATATATTGTAAGGAATCTATATAGTTATATAATAGGCTTTCCGAGAAATTGTGTAAGTGGATAAATGGATCACCAGCTTTTGTCTGATCGGTGCATCAAGATCGTAATAGACGGTGTATGCTCCTATTGAAAGCGTGTTAATGCTGGTGTTTCACAAGGCTGCGTGCTATCACCAACGCTGTTTCTTCTTCATATCAATGATGTGTTGCAAATTGATAACATTCATAGCTATGCGGACGACAGCACTGCTGATGTTTTATACACCGGCCGTTCTAATATTACTCGGGAAAATGTCACCGAGTATCGTAACAAACTTGTGTCTGAAGTCGAGACATTGTTAAACGAAATCTTGGATTGGGGCAGCGTCTAAATCTAGTCCACTTCAATTCCCAGAAAACACAAACTTAACGCTAACAAGAACACCATTGTAGTATCTCCTTGGTGTCAAGGTACTTGTTGCCTCAGCCAGTATCGGAGTCTTCAGCGTGCTCAGCAGAGGGGAAGAGCATATCATGCCGGCACACCGCCTGCAACTTTACAAGGCGCAGGTACAGCCACACATGGAATACTAATCCTATCTCTGAGCCGGGCTCCCCAGTGCCAGCTCCTTACATTTGACCGCATCCAGCGCAGAGCGGCTCGAATCAAAATCGATCAGCGAGTCCTTTCTGTTTAATGTTGTAATTAATGTTGTATCGCGTCTACCACAGAGAGTGATCTGAGGTATTGTTCGAATTAATTCCAGCCGCCAAATAGCAGGGACGCACATCGCGACAAAACTCACGATACCATCCACATCATCTGAATGCTTGACGGTCCACCACTTTACGTTTTGCTAGAAGTTTTCTTCTTCGTACAACCCCTTTGTAGAATCGTTTACCACCGGTGATTTTCCGGATCGAAGTGACTTAGGGGCCTTCAAGAAAAGAGCTTACTTCTTTCTAAAAGGCCGACAACGCACCTGCAATTCTCCTGATGTTACAGTTGTTCTTGGGCGGTGGTAGTTACTTGCCATCAGGTGAGCCGCATGCTTGTTTGCCCACTCTTCTTAAAAAATATTTCGTTGTTATTTTGTTTCTTAGGTGCTTAAACAAGGCATCTCTCACCTAAGCATGATTTCTCTAACGTATCCAATTTGTATCGCCATCGAGTGACTTTATAGACAAACCCTAATTCCATTTACATCTGTCAAGAGGACTATATAAACAATTTCAATAGAGGACGATACGAAAACGTCAGTGTATGTAACTTGTGCTAGGGCACAGATGTGTTTGCTTGTTTGTGAGGTTCTTAAAACACGTTTTTGACGATGATTAAATGAATTTAAATAGTGTTTATAAATAAAAGAGATTTTTAAATAAGCAGTAAATGATGATTAAAACTAAGGCTTGTCCTCAGTATAGTTCTTGCAATTTACGAGTGCAGTCGACCTTTGGATATGGTTCAACATGTACATGCACAGTGTGACAGTGTGTGTACCTGGCGGAGTGGTCAGTCGATCCGTCAGGCACGTAGGAATATTTTTGAACATTTTTGGACTTTAAAAAAACCTATGCCATAATTTATAAACCTATAAATTATGAAAGGGTTCCTTTATGGCAAACGCTGGCCTTGTTTGGGTTGAACGCTGGCCATACACTACAACAGGCAATAAAGTCTGTTTATAGGAACTCTAGTGCTTATGTCGGAATTAACGGGGTCTCTACGGACTATTTTGGCATCCATAATGGTATCAGGCGGAGTTGTGCAGCTTCATGATGGATGTGTTTATGGACTGATATTTTAAATATTTGAAAATCAAAAAATATGGATTAAGGATCGATTAGTTAACTGTCAAATGCTTCATGTACGCTAACGATCAAGTCATATTTCCAGCGGCTGGTTTCAAAATATTTACTTTAATGAACATATAAAACAAAGAAATAGATGTATGTTAAGAAGAGATAGTTAAAATGACAAGGATATAGAACAAAAATTGAATGCAGGAAATGGCATTTTACTCTCGCAAACGAACACAAAGTCCTGATGGTAAGTGGATGCTGTGACCCATAGACATCTACATTTATCCTCGATTAAGAATCAAAATACAGATTCGTTGATACCCCTGAGGACTAAGACGGAACGTTTCGTTTTCAGTAAAAAGGTTCTCCATTTTTCTACATTCTTCATACGAAACACAGCAACATTAATTGTTATTTTATGCTGGTATTCTATACGAGTCCTACCCCGGTCGAGCCGACCCATTCATGCCGCAACCATAATATAGGTAAATGCAGCGTGGTTCCACCGCGTATCACTCTAATGCTTGTGTAGGATCAACGGGGCCTGTTCCGACTGGTTTGGCATCCATAAAGGTATCAGGCAGCGCTGTGTGGCTTCCTCGTGGCTGTTCCACCTATTTATGGACATTTGTTTGAAAACTTTGAATGTTGTAGAATGTGGGTTAAGTCAGTATCAGTAAGTTATCAAGTCATATTTGCGTCGTCAGCAGCTGAGTAGCAAATTATGAGTACATTGACGAACAGGTCATTAAAAGAAAGGGGAACAAAAGTGAACTCAAGTAAGATGAAAGTGATGGTTTTGAAAGACAGGAAAGTAAAAAGATATGTGAAATTAAAACGGATTTAAACCTGGAAGAGGATGCACGGATCAAATGTTTTCTCTCCGCATGATCACGGAGAAGCTTCTGAGTGTTAACCAGAAGATTTTCTGTGCTTTTGTGGATCTGGAGAAAGCATTTGATAAGGTTATAAGGAAGAAAATGTGGGAACTGTTGCCGGGATATGGTGTGGATGGTCGATTGTTAAGGGCTGTGCAGTCACTTTACTATGACTGTAAAGCCTGTGTGCGGATAGGGCATGACCTGTCACCCATGTTTAGCGTCCAAGCGGGCCTAAAACAGGGTTGTGTCATGTCTTCCTGGCTGTTCATACTGTATCTCGACAGCTGTTTACAGAAGCTGAAAAATAGCTGTTTGGGTGTGAAATTGGGTGATATAAAAGTTAATTGTCTGCTGTATGCTGATGATGCAGTGCTTATTGCACCATCGGAAGCAGAACTGCAGGCATTAGTCACGTGTATGAAAGAGGAATGTGAAATTAAAAGTCTCCGTTTGAATGCTAATAAAACTAAGGTTCTGGTATTTGAAAACGACGAAGAGAGAACGAAATGTGAAATATGGGTAAATCAGGAATGTCTAGAACAGGTAAATGAAATAGTATACTTGGGGAGTGCTTTCAGCCGGGATGGAAGATGTGATTTAGATGTGGATAGGCGTGTCGCTGCCGGAAACAAAGTCAATGGTGCCCTGAATGCATTAGTAAAAAAGGCAAGGCGTGGTGAAGAGTGCACGCCTTGCAATACATAACGCAGTGTTGGTACCGACTTTGTTATATGGCAGCGAAACCTGGGTATGCCAGAAGAAGCATAAAAGCAAGTTAAATGCAGTGGAGATGCGATCTCTTCGTAAAATGTGTGGCGTTACCATAGCCGACCGAAAGCGAAACGAAGAGATTCGCAATATGGCAGGATTGAAAGATGACCTTATCACAAAAATTGATAGGGGCGTACTCCAATGGTTTGGGCACGTTGAACGAATGAGTGAAGACCGAATGGTGAAGAAAATATACAGAGCGAAAGTAAATATTAAAAGGTGTCGAGGTAGACCGAGACTAACTTTCGAAGACCATGTGAGCAAATTGCTCGAAGAGGGGAGGGTCAAGAGTACTCGGATACCTAGACGTGCATGTATGAAGAAGTTAATGAACCTGAAAGAAGCGAAGGAGGTATGTAAGGATCGTGACACTTGGCGATCTGTTCTCTCTGGCTACTCCGTTAGGGATTGTGCGTGAAGATAAGTAAGTAAGTAAGTGAAATTAAAATAGAATTTTTTTGAAGTCGTTGAGCGAGTTTCTGTATTTAGAACGTGTATTTAGCAGGGATCATACAAATATGATAAGGATACAGAACGACAAGTGAATGTAGAAAATAGAGTAAATAGGGCTCTACACTCTATTATGGAAAATCATAATCTGTTATAAAAGGCACATATGGCAATTCACAATGCTGTGTTTGTTAGTTCCTACTTTAACGTATGGTAGTGATAGTTGGATGGCTACAGAATAAGCAATAGAGTAGAATAAATGCTACAGAAATGCGTGCTGCTGTAGAAGTGAGTAGTAGAATAGGCAAAATACACGCTAGATGGAACTTTAACGAACAAATTGACGATATTACATAACAACTTAAGGATTTGAGTTGAGCAACAGCGCAACCATTATACTTTCCCGGCTTAGTGCCATCCGCACGAGGACGTGCGATAGTCGAAGGTGGCCGGATCGGCGCGTTTTTAAAGTACGGAGAGGTTCCATCATTCTGGAGGAGTGTTCTTGTTCATGGTGGTATCATACGATTAAAAGGGTATATCGGGAACCCACTCTTTTGCGTAGTGTGAAGTTTACTGCGCCGTACGTAAGAGATTCCGAGAAGGTCATTCAACGAGTCCTGGGACTCATAGAGGGAAAGTATTATGGTTGCGCTGTTGTGGTGGTTTCTCTAGTGCAGGAGAGTATTTGTGGTCTTGCAGTTGGTTTTCGTACTTTGGTATTATTGTGTTATTGGGTCCCTCACGTTGCACTACTGTGTGATTGTGATGGGGAATTATTGTCGTTTGGTCGGGCTGTATTGCTCCTGCAAAGAAAAAAAATCAAAAAAAACCGGGAAAAAAGAGAGGAAAAGTGAGTAAAAAACCAAACAAAAACAGGCAGACCCTATAGTAGATGACCTAAACCTAGTGTCTAACACTATGAGTAAAGTCAATATAAGGGAAATCTCTATCCTTGCGCGTAAACTGCGCGCTGCTCAGTCCCCTCAGGACGTCTTCTTGCTCTTCCTGAGCACATCGATCTACTAAGGTCGTTGTAAAAACACTATGCCGGAGCCCTTTGCTCCCGCAATATCGCACGGTCGTATCAAATCAAAGGGTTTGTCACTTGTTTTGTCCAATATCCGCGGTTTGCGAAATAACCTCCCAGAGCTTAGGCTCTTTCTTCGAGATCGCGAAGCCGACCTCCTCTTCCTTCAGGAGACCCACCTCAGCCCTAAGGTCTCCAAAGGCCTCTCTATCAAAAGTTATTCACTTCTTCGTAATGACAACCCGATCGCAAAGGCGGCGGTACTCACAGTGGTAGAGCCACGCGGCAGCTTTGCTGTTGCTCGTACGGGCCGGCTCAAACCGGGGTGGTACCACGACCTCACAGAATACCGGCGTGAAGTGGAAGCTCTGCTTCCGCGTTTCGTCTGGTGAGTGCAGGTGGCTGGAGGCCCAAATCCCCCCCCCCATCAACATGGTAGCGGAATTAAATAATGATAGACTACCCCAGGAGGGTAGCAGCACCCCCGGAGAATCTCTCGCTGAGCATCCACGACCATGTTTCTCCACTTCTGAGCGTGGGTGCTCAGGCTGCCCCGCGTATTCTGGGGGGGGGGGGGGCAAAATTCCTACAACTACAACTGCTCGGGGCAAACGGAGCAACAAGACCAAGGTGACCCCTGCAACGCTGTCCGTGAATTTCTGCAATATCAGGGGACTTCAGTCTAACCTAAACCCGTCCACTACCATCTCGAGACGGCGAGGTCAGCTCTGCTCTTTCTGACCGAGACGCAGGTGTCTCTCCGGCTGATGTCTCGTATCTCTCCTACCCGGGTTACAAACTGGAACACTAATTTGTGCCTCGGGCTGGAGTTTGCGTTTACGTCAGAGAAGACATCTGTTCTCGACGTCTCGGCAGACTTGAAGGTTCGGACCTGTCCATTCTTTGGCTACGCGTAGACAGCGACGACCATCCGCGCGTCTACGGATGCCTCTATAGGTCCCATAGCGGTAATGCCGAAACAGACCGACTCTTCGATCACGTCCAAATGGCTACAGATTCGTTGCTGCAGCTGATCCCCTCGGCAGAGATCGTGATCCTTGGCGACTTTAACGCCCATCACGCCGAATGGCTTGGTTCACGTTTAACCGATCATGCGGGGAGATCTGTTCATGATTTTGCCTTGGTATATGGTCTGACTCAACTGGTTACTTCGCCTACGTGGATTCCAGATGTGAACGATCATGCACCTTCCCTGTTGGACCTTCTGCTGACCTCTCACCCGGACGGATATCAGATTTACGTCGACGCCCCTTTAGGCTCCTCGGACCATTGTCTTGTTCGGAGTGTGGTGCCTCACATGGTGGTGACTCACGCTGAAATCGCAGTTGCATTCTGCAGGCTGTTGCCATGTTTGGCACTATAGATCAGCCGATTGGGATGGGATGCGGTCTTTCGTTGCATCCTACCCTTGGGGGCGGGTTTGTTTCTCGCCGGACGATCCCAACGTTGTTGCGGATTCTGTCGCTGATGTGGTACTTCAGGGTATGGAACTTTTTATTTCTTCCTCTGTGGTGCCCATTGGAGGCAAATCTCAGCCATGGTTTGGTCGCACCTGTAAAATAGCATCTTTCTGCATGCATTTTCCTTTTGCCCCTGTGTACTCTTCTCCTCTTTTTCTTTTTATTTTATTTAATATTTCTCATTTATGGTTTCATCTACTATAGACGACATCGGGATCGATGCGTTGATGATATTGTTTATCGGACTGAAGTCTTCAACCTTGATGTCTGGGCTCGTCTTGATAACGCTGCGGTCAAGGTTACGAGCGTGCACCGTAAATAGGTCGGACTTGACAATGCACCCGTGTGAAATGCTGACGATGCCGGCGCGCTCCAGCTGTTGCGCGGTCACCTGATCCGCGCACATCACTCGTAACTGACACCTCTCACAACAAAAGTATAAGTACTTGTTTATATTGTTTAATTCAGTCCATTTGTAATTGCAGGAGTCCACAACAGTTTTACACTGCTGTTTAATATTATCGAAGTCACAGAATTTCTCGTCTTGTGAGAGATGGTAAACTGGTTTCTTTAAGTGACATAAATACGAGTTAGCTTGCAGACTGCATGATGAAATTTCATCTATATCCATCACAATGTACGCATCCTTTGCTAGGTTAATGGCCACGTATTCCGATATTGGTATCGTGGTAACCATCTTGCTGTTATTAATCTTGGTCGGTACTGGAATAAGATGAAATATTTCGAAGGAATCTCTACTGATGAGCGGAACCTTTATCTCGAACAGCAGGTAATCTTCACATATTCTGGCCTTTATTGTTAAAAGCTGATAAATACTTTGAAGACTTGCTTGTATGTTTTCGATTGGTAAGGCCAACTCCTTCGATATTTGGCTTGCTATGACACCGAGTTCATTTCTAAGCTGTTCTGGAGATAATAGATGGAAATTAAATCTCCCGTGATAAATATCTGTGATCGTGTCTAGCAATGATTCTTGCACGCTTCGTAGTTCCTGTATCATATTGCTTGCAGCTACGGCTGCCAAAGTTAATTGATTCACTTGAGACATGTTGACAACCTCTGAGTTTAATATGTTCACGGCCCTTTCTATATTTAGCATCTGTTTGTTTATTAACTTATGCTGCCTGTTCATAGCTTCTTCACTCCTTTTAAGTAAGTTATACTCCGCCTCGACTATATAGAGGTTTGATTTCGCCACAAGTTTGCCAGATGCCGCTGATTATCACGGATGAGCGTTATGTCTTTTTGGTATTTTTGAGCAAAATTCTCGTCTAAAATTCCAAATAATGAGTTCGCGATACTGCCGACTCCGTTTATCAGTCGTCGGCGGCGGCGCGAGCGCGTGCGGGAATGTTGTGTCATCAAAATAGTATTATAATGCTGGAACTCGGAGTAACTATGACGTAGTTGCCACAGTATAATGTTACATTGGGCTTCTTGTAATTTATCGCATGTTTCTTGCAAGTAATTGGAATATTGTTCAAAGGTCTTCATCCCTTGCCAGTAGGGGCTCATGTCATAATAGACGACCATGGTCCATTCGTCTCTAATTACTTGCATGTCAGAG
This sequence comes from Parnassius apollo, assembly GCA_907164705.1. Taxonomy (NCBI): domain Eukaryota; kingdom Metazoa; phylum Arthropoda; class Insecta; order Lepidoptera; family Papilionidae; genus Parnassius; species Parnassius apollo. The sequence continues at coordinate 3,547,057 of CAJQZP010001207.1, read as the reverse complement.
ACTTTGTCAAAATATATTCCTTGGTTCGACTTCAGAGGTGTGTTAAAAAAAGAACATGATGATGTGGTAAGAATGCTCATGAAAAATAGCATAGCCAACGCAAGCGACGAGAAATGAACTTGAGGTTTCTTAACCGATTGAGGCGCTCTTGTTTGTTGATCGTTCTTGATTGATGATGGTTTGTTTGTGTTATTATCGCTGCCATCTGACTCTTGATTTACAGGTAGTAGCGATAATTTCACGACCGGCCTTTTGAGGTAGCCATTCTTGGTTTTCAGTGTGACCACTCTCACTTGCTCATCAGAACCGGGATGAAGTTCGACGACGCGCCCCATAGCCCACCGTCCTGGAGGTAAGTTGTCTTCGTGGACGAGCACGACGTCGTTGATCTTGATATTTTTTTGTTCCCTTTGCCACTTACTGCGTACATTTAGTTGGGTCAAGTACTCTGAACGCCATCGTTTCCATATGTCACTATACATTTTTTGACAAAGGTACCATCTTGTTCGTAGATCTTGCTCTGTATCAAATATCGTCAACACAGGTCCACTTGCTAGGAAGTGTGCTGGCGTCAAATAGTCCAGGTTGTCTGGGTCTTCATTCATGGCGCACAATGGTCTTGTATTTAAGCAGCCTTCTAGTTGGTACAGTGTGGTGGTGAACTCCTCGTAAGTCAGTCTCTGTTCACCAATGACGCGTTTCAGGTGATATTTTAGACTTTTAACGGCCGCTTCCCATAACCCGCCTGCTGAGGGCCAGGAAGGAGCGTTAAAATGCCACTGTATGTGCATTTCTGTGATCTCTTGCATTAACTCTGGATTATCTTGGTTGATGGTCCATATAATTTCTTGGTATTCTTGTGTTAGGACTCTGCTTGCTCCGACGAAGTTGGTGCCATTGTCACTATAAATGTGACTTGGCGTTCCCCGTCTGGCAGCCATCCTTTTCAAAGCCGCTAAGAATGATGATGTCGATAGGTCCGATACTAGTTCTAAGTGCACGGCCTTGGTTGCCATGCACACGAACACCGCTACATATCCCTTGGTGCACTTGGTGCCTCGTCCTTTACTGCCTTTGATCATGATGAAGCCGGTATAATCCAATCCTGTGTGAGAAAACGGGCGAGATGGGTTACTTCTGGCACTAGGTAGGTCACCCATGAGTTGATGTTGCTTGCTTGTTCCAAACCGTCGGCATCTCACACACTGTCGTAAGCGCTTCTTAGTAGCCCTATTGCCCCCTACTATCCAATACTGCTGACGAATAAATGATGCTGTTAATCTTGGTCCCCCGTGAAATGTAAGACTGTGGGCTTCATCTATGATCAACTCCGTAAGATGGTTAGCGTGTGGAATGATGATTGGGTGCTTCATTTCCATGCTTATCTGCGCGTTTCTCAGTCTACCACCAACTCTTAGGACGCCTTTTTCATCTAAATAAGGGTGTAAGTTTACTATCTTGCTCTTGGTATTCACGCTCTGTTTTGCCTTGAGATCTTCTATCTCTTGCGAAAACTCTTCTTGCTGAACATGCTTGATTATTCTTTGCTTTGCTGCTCTGACTTCTTCTAATGTTAAGTATGATGGCATCTTAATTTTTGTTCTTGTAGTGTTTATGAAACGGTATACCCAGGCTACGACGCGGATTAGTTTATTGAACTTACTGTATTTATTGATAATTTGACCCAAAATATTCATTTCTTGATCTTGGTATGTCGAAATATTTATCTGCTTTGCCTTCTTTTGTTCTTCATTGGTATCATAACTTGTTTCTTCTTGTTTATCTTGATAAGTAGGCAGCCAGCTTGGTCCCTGCCACCACAGAGAATGACTCACTAGTTGTGTAGCAGTTAGGCCTTTGCTTGCGCAGTCCGCTGGGTTGTCCTGGGACTTTACGTATCGCCAGTCTTGTGCTGGAATGACGTCGGTAACTTGTTTGACTCTGTTCGCTACGAAGGTTTTCTACCTGCTCGGATCACCCTGCAGCCACCCCAGCACTGCCGTGGAGTCAAACCAGCCGTATTGCTTAATTTCGTAATTTTCTAAACTCTGTTTTACCTTGGACATTAATTTTGCTAACAAAACTGCGCCGCATAATTCAAGTCTAGGTAAACTTACAGTTTTGCTGACCGGCACTAACCTTGTTTTCGCCGCGACCAAAACCACTGTACTTTGGTCCCCACGAGTTATTTTGCAGTATATTACGCAAGCGTACGCTTTTGTTGACGAGTCGCAAAATCCATGCAACTCAATAACATCGGTTTCGTTTGTATTGAGCCATCTTTTTACATGAATTTTTTCGATGTTATGAATATCGTCCCTGATTTTCTGCCACTCCAAATTTATGTTATCGGGAAGTGTATCATTCCAGTCGATGTTAGATAGCCACGTAGATTGGAAAAGTAGCTTCAACTTGGTAGTCAATGGTGAAATGCAGCCCAGAGGGTCCCAAAGGGTTGATATGTCAGATAATAAGCTTCTCTTGGTGTCGCTTGTCTGACGAGCTTGAATTTTGGGTTGGAAAGTGAAGGAATCTTCTTGAGCGTTCCATCTCAACCCTAAGGTCTTTGTAGATTCAGCAGCTCTAAACTCAAAACTCCCTTCTTGACTGACATTTTCACATAATTCTGGAATATTGGATGACCACTTCCTGAGATTAAAGCCACCTGCTTTTAATAGCTTGATGAGGTCGTCCTTCAACCTTTTTCCAAGGTCAGCGCAATGACAGCCATGGATTACATCATCCATATACAGGCTATTCCGTAAAACTGAAGCTGCTTGAGTCTTGGTGTAGTATTTTTCTTCATCATCTGCCAACTGCTTCAGTGTCATCATTGCCAAATATGGCGCGGCCTTGGTGCCATATGTGACTGTAGTGAGTTGGTATTCCTGCAATGGTTCTTCAGGGTCATCTCGCCATATTATTTTTTGGTATTGTTGGTGTTCTTCTTTCAGCCAAATTTGACGAAACATTTTTTCTATATCAGCTGTGTATGCAAACTGGTATTGACGCCACTCCAAAATTAATTTTTGGAGATCTTGTTGTAGATTTGGGCCCCTGTGCATATGATCATTAAGGCTCAACCCTGTCGAAGTTTTTGCGGAGGCATTGAATACAACCCTGATTTTTGTAGTTGTTGACTCCGGGCGCTCGACACAATGGTGCGGCATATAAAAGTCCGGTTTCTTGTTACCGGTAGCCGGTTTCATATGACCCAATGATAAGTATTCTTGAATAAATAATTTATAATGTTATTATAAATTATTTATTATAGGTATTATTTTGTTTTGTAAATCGTCGTTCCAATTGTTTGAATTGCGCAATTGCTTTTTGTTTCGATGTGCCCAAGTCTTGTTCAATGTTTGACTTAAGGGGAAGTTTCACTTGGTATCTTCCATCCTCGCGTCTTGTGGTTGTTGATTTATACAAATCAATGCATGCTTGATCTTTTGACGTGAGAGTAGACTCTTGAGTAATGTCCTCGATCTCCCAAAACTGTTGGATGTTTTGTATATTATTCAGCAAAACATTGCACTGTAAAGTAACCTGATTAGCGCTTCCACTTAATATCCAACCAAATCGCGTTTTCTCTGCAAATTCCGTCTAAGATGATGTTTGAGTATACTTCTGCTCCCAGAAGTATATCTACCCGCCGACTTTTGTAGAATTCTGGATCTGCTAACTGTATATTTTCTAGGAATGACCATGACGGCTTGTCCAAGGTGTAGTTTGGTAAATTATTGATCAGAGTTTTCATTATGAGAGCTTCGGTATTAAGTGTGAAGTCGCTATTATTGGACTTGATTGTTAACTTAATCACGCCTTTACAATTGTTTTCCTTTATTGCGATTCCCGTTATGACCCCTTTACACTGACTTCTAGGTAGTGATAGAAGTTGAGCTGCTTTCTCCGTGATAATTGAGGTCTGGGATCCTTGGTCCAGGAGTGCTCGGAGCTTGTAGTAAGAGCCATTGTTAGCTTGAACTTGAACAATAGCTGTAGCGAGCAGTATCTCTGGCACGTCGCGCTGCTGTTGCACGTGCACACTGTTCTGGTTCTGCTGGACAGCATCTGCGCTGCTTGATGAGTTTCCCTGGTTAACCGTTCTTGATGAGCTAGGTTGTTTCATGTTTTTAGATGTTACGAATGCTTCGTGCAATATTGTGTTGTGCTGACCTTGGCATTCGCGGCAGCGATTCTTAGAAATACACTTTCCTTGGTGATGGTTTAGGCAGTTTGAGCACAGCCGTAATCTTGATATGGTACTGCGTCTCTGCTGCGGCGTCATTGCTATAAGTTTTTGGCAAAAATATATTCCATGGCCATTGTTACAGATCGGGCACGTGATTGTAAACTGATTACTTGTTTTTGCATTTGTTGGTTCTGTAACATTGTAGTTGGAAAATACTTGGTATCTTGATTTATTATGCTTCACCGGGACCTGACTTGATGATGGTTTTTGCGTGGTTGGTTCTTGTTTTCTACGGGATGTTTCCAACGTAGTGAATTTTCCTTCCAGGAATGCCAAAAAATCTTTGAGCGTCGGTAACTCACGTGGTTGTTCTAGGGATTCATTGTAATCATTGAATGTTTCATTGTCCAATTTTTGTGACAGTAAGTGCACCAGCAGTGGATCCCACGTACTGATATCAACACCTAAGTTTTTCACGGCGTTGAGTGTCTCCAGAGTGGTGTCATGAAGTCGCTTGATCTGGTTGATAGCTTGATGTTGTTGTATGACAGGAATATTCAATAAGCTGTTGATGTGCGAAGTAAAAATGAGTTTCTTGTTGTTGTATCTGTGGTTAAGAATTTCCCAGCAGATATTATAGTTTTCAGTGCTGATCGGAAGATGCTGCAAAAGCCTTGTTGCTTCGCCTTGACCCTTAACTTTAAGAAATTGCATTTTCTGTGCGTTTGATAATGATGGGTTATTATGGATAGTTTCAGTGAACATGTCCTTGAATGACGTCCACTGATGATAATTTCCTACAAAAACAGGTATGTCCATCTGGGGGGTTGATTTTTCCCGATGGGACACTGACCACAGCTTGCTGTTGATGGATCGTTTGGTGGAATTATATAGTTGTTCATAATATGAAAAAGTGCTCTCATATTCTTGGCTCGCCGTGTAGTGGCGGTTAAGAATATCCACTACCCCATATCTTCCCGTGGGTGTCGTAAGAGGCGACAGAGGGAGACAGACAGGAGATGGGCAGCAGCATCTTCCTGATAACAGCAACTGTACGAAAAAAAAAACTGCGGTTGCCAACCCGCTCGCCAAGCGTGGCAACTATGGCAATATACCCCCCATGAACAATTACACAAATAGACGGCCCCCAGTCCCCGGCGGCCCCGCTATTCCTGGCTACGGTGGCGACCATGGTAACGGCGGGGCAGGGGGTGCTAAGAATCTCCGGTGGAGGTTCGGTTGCCACCTACGACGACTCGACCTGGCAACATTTAACGCACGCACACTGAGGACTGACGAGAAGATCCTGGATCTGGAAGAAGAGATAGACAAGTTGCGCTGGAGTATTATAGGATTATCCGAGGTCCGAAGAGAGGGGGAGGACACGGTAATTCTCGAATCCGGCAACTTGTTCTATCACCGGGAGGGCGACCATCTGTCCCAAGGAGGTGTCGGATTTATCGTCCACAAGTCTCTCGTCAACAACGTTGTACAGATTGAGAGTGTGTCGACGAGGGTCGCGTACCTGATACTCAGAATCACCAAACGGTATTCGCTGAAGGTCATACAGGTTTACGCACCAACGTCGGCACATTCCGATGAGGAGGTGGAGGAAATGTATGAGGATATTTCCAAAGCCATACATTCCTCCAAAACCCACTACACGGCGTTGATGGGAGACTTCAACGCAAAACTAGGCACAAGAGAAAACGGTGAGCTGAAGTTAGGGAAATTTGGAGTAGGGCAACGGAACCGAAGGGGCCAGCAGCTGGCCGACTTTATGGAGAAAGAGGGACTCTTTATGATGAACTCTTTCTTCCAGAAGCGGTCCCACAGGAAGTGGACCTGGTCGAGCCCCGACGGTTCGACAAAAAATGAGATTGACTTCATTATGACGACCAGACGCCAACTGTTCAGTGATGTCTCAGTGATCGCAAGGGTGAAAACTGGCAGCGATCACCGAATGGTTAGAGGCACACTGAACCTAAACGTTAAGTTGGAGAGGTCTCGTCTAATGAAGTCAACGCTCCGTCCCCCCTCGTGCTCTGATCCAAAATCCCGAAAACTTTCAGCTCGAGTTACACAACCGCTTTCAGTGCCTACAAGATTGCAATGCAGTGGACGATATGAATGACAAGCTCGTGGAAACTGTCCATGCGGTCGGAGCTAAGTTCTGCAAGACCCGCCGCAGAAGAACACAAAAACTCTCCGATCACACTCTTAATCTCATGGCTGTTAGACGGGAGATGAGGCTGCAATCGTCAACAGATTTGACAGCATACAGGCAACTGAACAGACAGATTTCCAAATGCATACGGCGAGACTTACGCAACTTTAATACTGCTCGTATTAAAGAAGCGATCGAGCGGAACCAGGGCTCCAAAGTCTTTGCCAGAGATCTGTCTGCCAGAAAGAGCCAACTGTCAAGGCTGAAGACTGAGTGTGGCAGCATCGTTTCCGGGACACCTGAGATTTTGAGTGAGATTGAGAGGTTCTATGGGCAGCTGTACACATCATCGTTGGAGCCACACGCAAGTGTGAGTAACGATCCAAGAGCAAGTCTTATCCGACACTATTCCGATGATATCCCGGACGTCAGTCTAAGCGAGATTAGAATGGCTCTCCAGCACCTTAAAAACGGCAGGGCCCCAGGCGAGGATGGAATTACAGCGGAGCTTCTGAAAGCGGGTGGAACACCGGTACTTGAAGTCCTTCAGAAGCTCTTCAATTCCGTCCTCCATGGTGGCACTACTCCGGAGGCCTGGAGCAGAAGTGCGGTGGTCTTGTTCTTTAAGAAAGGCGACAACGCTCTCTTGAAGAACTACAGACCGATTTCCCTTCTGAGCCGCGTCTACGTGCTGTTTTCGAGAGTCATTACGAATCGTCTCGCACGCAGACTCGACGACTTCCAGCCTCCCGAACAAGCCGGTTTCCGAAAAGGCTTCAGTACCATAGACCACATACATACCCTGCGGCAGATTGTACAGAAAACTGAAGAGTACAATTTGCCACTTTGCCTGGCGTATGTGGACTATGAGAAAGCCTTTGATTCCGTCGAAATTTGGGCGGTGCTGCAGTCCCTTCAGCGGTGCCAAGTTGACTGTCGGTATATCGAAGTGCTGAAGTGTTTGTACAGTAGGGCTACGATGGCTATCCGAGTACAGAACCAGAGCTCGAAACCTATCCAACTGCAGAGAGGTGTAAGACAGGGTGACGTTATATCCCCGAAACTCTTCACCGCTGCTTTGGAAGACGTTTTCAAGCTACTGGACTGGAAAGGATACGGTATTAACATCAATGGCGAGTACATCACTCACCTTCGATTTGCCGACGATATAGTCCTTATGGCAGAATCGCTGGAGGACTTAAGCACTATGCTCAATGACCTCAATAGTGCCTCCCAACGGATAGGTCTTAAGATGAACATGGACAAAACAAAGATTATGTTTAATGTCCATGTCACACCTATGCCGGTAGTTGTTGGAAGCACTGTGCTCGAAGTTGTTGACGAGTACGTTTACCTGGGACAAATATTCCGATTAGGTAAGTCCAACTTCGACCGAGAGGTCAATCGACGGATTCAACTCGGCTGGGCAGCGTTCGGGAAATTACGACATATCTTCTCGTCAGGTATACCTCAATCTCTGAAAACTAAAGTGTACAACCAGTGCGTGTTGCCAGTGATGACTTACGGATCAGAGACGTGGTCCTTCACTGCTGGCCGTATGAGGACGCTCAAGGTCGCTCAGCGAGCTATGGAGAGGGCTATGCTCGGAGTTTCTCTGCGTGATAGACTCAGAAATGAGGATATCCGCAGTAAAACCAGATTGACCGACATAGCCCAACGGATTAGTAAGCTGAAGTGGCAATGGGCCGGCCATATAGCTCGAAGAACCGATAACCGATGGGGAAGAAAGGTTCTCGAGTGGCAGCCTCGTACCGGTAGGCGTAGTGTAGGGCGACCCCCCACTAGATGGAGTGACGACCTGGTAAGATATGCAGGAAGTCGATGGATGCAGGTGGCTCAGGACCGTGCTTTGTGGCATTACTTGGGGGAGGCCTATGTTCAGCAGTGGACTTGTGAAGGGCTGTGATGATGATGATGATGATGATATTCTTGGTTGGCTCCTTGAACTTCACTGTCGATGTCCCAGTGCAGACTGTCGATAGCTGACCATCGCAACTGCAAAGAGCGGAGGAGATCTTCCAGCTCCCATTTCTCCGTCACATCGTCAAGATTTATGTTAGAAACTGTCCTTTTAAATGCTCTGAAGTTGCTTGATTGCTTCTTGAATAATTCATCTGTCTTGCTGTTGGTTCCCTGGGACTCCGTTCTAAATGAATGTTGAGCTCCCGAAGTTGAGGGTGCACCCATTGGAGCTGTGGGTTTTATCAAGGGCGTTGAAGGTTTTGGTTGATGTTCCGACTTCGGTAAGTACGCTTTTATTGTAGCTGTTATATTCTCATAATTTGCCTTGGTTTTTTCATACGTATTGTTAGTAAAATAAGCATGGGACTTGTCTGGAAAAGCGCACAGTTCAACATGATTATTCAGAAATTCCTGCCAATACCCTTCTAAATTATTAAATCTTCGATTAATACAGTCGGGCGTCTTTCGCTCTTGACTATCTTTCTTAAAATTTACAAATATTTGATTAATGCCATCGATAATTTGTTGTTGATTTGCTAGGAGATTTTCCATGCTTGACATTATTTGGTGAAGGAGTTGATACGTTAAAACCTTGGTAAAAAATCACTTACTTGTTTTGCTTGTTTTTGAAAATACCTTGATACGCTTGCTTGATATGCTTGTGCTTTGCTTGTGAAATCCTTCTGCTTGATGTGCTTGATGAATGCTTATGCTTGGTGTGCTTGGAGAGTGTTGCCTTGGTGTGCTTGGTGAATGCTTGCTTGGTTTGCTTGGTGAATGCTTGCTTGGTTTGCTTGGTGAATGCTTGCTTGGTTTGCTTGGTGAATGCTTGCTTGGTTTGCTTGGTGTATGCTTGCTTGGTTTGCTTGGTGAATGCTTTCTTGGTTTGCTTGGTGAATGCTTGCTTGGTTTGCTTGATGAATGCGTCAAATTTGCTATGCTTGTGGTATTCTTGATATTCTCGGTTTTGTGCTTGGTGTTATTACTGGTTCTCAGTATATTTGCAGACTCAGTACACGTAGAGCGCCGTCTCAATTCGGCTGGTGAGAGGGTAGGAGGCCAACCGAACCGATCGCACTGCACTTGAGATCCACAAAACACTGATCAGTTTCCTCGAAGGACCATAAAGATGTTTGGTCTTGGTATACCACACACCTTTTACTTGATCTGATGATGAATGATTTAAACACGATCTTGAGAAAAACAATGATTTATTGCGATTTCACAATACACGAAACTTGGTAAAAATATAAGATTGAGGCACGCGACCGTATTGGTAGGCAAACACAAATACACTCCAAAATAAAATATTAATGAATGAGGTCAGTCGCGCATAGTGTCAAATTACTAAAATGTTGACGCGGGAGAATGCACGGTGTTGCACCGTACAGTTGTACTGCCGCGAATATTTACTGAGATACATATTAACTATGACCTTTGTACGGACTTGGTATGTGAATGATTTGATGTAGATTGTATTATTTTCAAAAACAAAAAGATTTTTATTTCTTTTGAATACCACCCTATAGTTTTATTGAAAAAAGTCTTTCAGGTACCATCTTCCTATTTGGGCCCATTTAGCGGTCAAACCGCGATCTCCCTTAATATGCTCATTATTAAGAAAAGCCCTTTTATGTTCACGTATTGTGATTGGCAACTACGGAACTCTTCATCTACAATGTACGTGGCTCGACACGCACTTGGCCAATTTTTTGATATTTTCATTACTATGAAAGGTTTTTTCATTAATCTTGGGAAAAATACATTTGTTTAACAATTGCTGTTTGGTATCTTTAGCTAGTCAGATTTCCAACAAGAAATTATATCGAATATCGATATATTTTTCGAATATATATTTTACATATGGAAAACACTTATTACGGCCTATGAGTGATTACTATGTTTCGAGCTTATATCTTCTTCTTCAGTGCTGCAGTAGGCTCGAGCCATCCCATTCTCACGTGTTGAATTAACCCTTTTTACGGGATCACACTTACCAGTACAAATGCTATGTACACAATTTTTTTATGTGTAATTGCATTATTCGTTAAGCCTTTCGCGGCTTCTGTCAACATTTTTTTAGTTCGCATCTCCAGGTAAATTGCAAAAATTATTTATGTATATAAAAATATATCTTAACTTATCTAAAAAAAGGTACCAACAGTACGAACACCAGGCAAAAACAAAATCGGAAGAAAAAGTACGAAAATACATATTATGAAGTATATTTTTTTTTACTTTTAACACAAAATGCCCTATTTGGGTGATGGAGTGTAAAGGTAAGATATAGTATGTAGTAATGATACGTAACCAGAAAATTGAATCTAAAAACGTTATTGAAAATGTTCAATGATACTTATAGAGGGAATAAAATTACAATTTAGTAAAAAATGTTATAACAATTTATTCGTAGGTCATTATTACTATTTTCCAACATATTTCTTTGCATCTATTTAGCTTGTCGCTATACCAAGAACAATTTCAAAAGTGACAATATTTTCCAGTTTACCGGCATCAGTAAACTTTGTTACACCCCTAGTTCTGCTGTTTTTACACATCGATATTTCTTTATTTTTGATTATAATACTCACAAAATATAAATAGTTTAGACTTACTGGTGAAAGGATATACCATTTTTATTCAAATTCCACATCCGGCTGTTTTTCTGACAAATAATTGTCGCATAAATCGGCGTTTTTTAAATAAATTGCACCCAGCAACGCTTGACGCAAAAATTAGGCAACGACTGTGACGTCAAAAGAGATGTGTTGACACGAGCACAGCCCACTCCCCCCTTCTATTGTGTATGGACACAGAATAAATAATAGTACTACGTAGTGTGGATTATAGTATCCTTATTGTGGGTTTACCACGACTTTAATAGCCGTGTGTGAGTAGTGTATGTAAATATTTACCAGAATTTGAGCACGTTGTAGAAAATCAAATTGCAGATATCAAATATTAGATTCAGTTTTTAGTTTTAGTTCGTTAATCATTTTATAAAAAAGCGCTTTTATTTTCCACTTACACTACTTCCGTCAGAGTTGTGTTAGTGTCATTGTTATAAATAAAACAATATTAAACGAAATATAAAATTTTCTTTATAGGAAATTAAAACCGGGTACATACGAGTACATTTGAATATGAATTTAAATTATTTGTTGGGTGGTTTGAACGCCGTTATTGAAGTAATTCAAGAATAGTTGTAACCAGGTCTGAATTGTTGTGAAGACTCCGGTTTCATCAGGAACATTGACCGATACTTGAACGTTACCATCATTAAAAATTTCCCCGTTAGGAATCTCTGGTGCAGTCTCTTCTATTATTTCGGGGTTATTTTCCACTTCAGAAACAGCGGGCTGTGGAACGTACTCAGGTAATACTGGTTCAGGCAGTGTCGCCTCAGGCAATACAGGCTCAGGCAATACTACAGGCTCAGGGGCCACTACTTCAGGCAAAACTGGTTCAGGTAACAGCACTGGCATAGGCACCACTTCGGGCACTGGTTCTGGAAGAACTGGGATGTTTTCTTCAGCAGCAGCAGCAGCAGCAGTTTCAGCAAGACCTTGAGCCGTTAATGGATACAGAAGATCTGAGACCGAAGCTAGTTGTCCATCAACGTGGTTCTTTAGTTTGATGTCAACAATATCTCCGATTTCTAATGGTTCCCCTTCAGGAACGCCATTTACAATCAGTTCTACAGGTTCTCCATTTTCTTCATCTAAAGGCAGCGGTGAGGTAGAGGCTAACGCCACGAATAATCCGACAAGAAAGAGTTTCATTCTCTTTACGTTATTATAACCTAAAATCAAAAACAATATTGTAACTTGTATTAACATTAATTATTTTGCCGTATGGTAGCGGTGCAAGACAATTCATCACCTCATTTTGTTACGGGGGTGGAGAGACTATGAAAAATGCCACAACGATTTTTTTACGTGTATAACAGCGTCAAGGGTTCTTTGGTTATGTCGTTTTTTGTACTTCTGGCGCAGATACAATGCACGTGCCCAGCAGGCGCGTCCTTCCATTTATACAAGTTCCACAGGTTAATAATAGTTCAACAGTAAGAGGTAAATCTGTAGCTCGGGAACTCGGGAGTGGCTCATTTGTCTATAAAACAATTATTGTAACAACAGGATGTAATGAATAGAAAAGAGAAAAAACGATTAGTATACTCGCGCATGAGCTTAAGTATACACAATCAAATGAAAATCAAACGATTGACGATAGATAAGTATACCTAATAACAACATACGCTTCGCAACTAAACACTACTTTCCATTATCATTACTTGTAACAAAACTAATTATCCGTGGCAATGGATAATTGGCCTTTTTTAATAAATTGTTTGTTTTTGTTCTGTTGTATCGTTCTGTCACATACACTACACTTTCTTGCAATATTTAAAAAAAAATTTGCTCACCTGTGTTACAGTCGATGGTTGAGTGTATTATGCCGATCAATGTGATAGGTGCGGTTTTAATAAAAGGCGGCATCAAAACACAAAATTTTTAAGCCACTGATTTCCTTAATACCGCAATAAAGATTTAGATAATAGGTAACAGTTCCGGGATATTGTAAATTATATTCATTATATTTTACTACCAGATTAGAAAGCCAAAAAACAACTTCTGAAAAAGAAACAACAAAAGACTCTTATATTAAACAATGTGACATTTTAATTGAATTCCCACTTGTAATTTTTTTTTTGCATGTATACTAATTAAATATTTGCACACCATATAAAATGGTAGAATGTAAATGGGCCATTATTCATAATTTAAGATCATACTTTATTGTACACATACATTCTGGCAAATAAATGAATATGAATATGAATATATTTTATTAGTAAAATTAATTTATAATTTGACTCACAATATAGTAAGAATCGAAAAGATTATACACGATATCATGAATCATTTACTGGATTAATCACTAAAACAACTACGGTATTTACACTATAAACAATTCTTAGAATATAGGTTATCATAAAACATTGCTTAAAAAAACATTTATGCAGTTCACAAGCGGGAGAAGTGTAACCTTTAGACAATTGCGAGTAGAATTGCTATGTAATAGCGCCATCTACTACGTTCTGTACTGCCGTCAAAGCAAAAAAAGGCACAAGTAACATTTTTTCCGAAATTGAGTTATATACATACTCGGAATCAGAAAAAAGGCCTATCTGCCAATATTTTTTTACAATTTTAGCAACAAGATAAACAGAGATACCGTAAGCTCAAAAGGCACAACTGAGCCACGTTTTAAGTTGTTGTTCGTAAAAAGAGCACATCTGACGTACAGTACGTCAAAAGATCACATATGCATAGATGCGACTTTTATTTGTATCAGAATAAATATAATTTATTTACTAGAAAAGGCATAATTGGCATGCGTTAAATATTAAAAGGTTATGTGGTAGATGTGCTCTTGGATTTAAAGCTTACCAATACTAGACATTGACATTTAATTAAAAAAAAAAAGTCACAACTACCAGTTATGCCTTTACTACCATTAAAAATATTTGACTAGAGGTGAAGTGAAGTGGTCAAGGTACATTTGGCGAATCCCGACAGTTATGCCTGACGTGTCTAGGTGAGTCCATGCTTATCTGTGCTGCGCTGGTAAGTTTTAGTTACTTATTTGCATGCCTTTACTATAATTTCTTTTATGATACGTTGATATGAATTTACTAGAATTTATTGACGAAATTTTTGAATGATTACTTGCGATTTAGTTTACAAATATGCCATTTTTAATAGGTATACTGTATCGTTACCAATTTAGAATTCGAAACGCTCAATAATTTGTTAACTGGTTTCTGCCCGTGACTTCACTGACATGAAATCGAAAAAAAACGTTGCCTGTGTTCATAAAACGTCTCATAGCTGCCCGTGCATATTAATCAGTCAGTTTACTTTTACGGGTTTTATACTACCTCCCGTTAATTTTCATCAAAAACAATACTACAAAATAAACTTTACTCTTTTTTCAGCAATATTCAATCACGAAGCGCAAAATTAGTGCTGGTCTCCCGCGCCGACAACAAGTAGTGGCGTTCAAAACTCGATGCAACCATCCAGCTCGGAGAATGTAGTGGTGCCGCACTGTGTTAGATATAGGGTCAGATTTTGATTCTGATGATTCAGTATTGGATAAAACTTACGAATTACCAAAACAAGAGAAAAAACAGCTCATTCCGCCTTGCTGTATCCCATCACAGGCGTGAACATGCCCCTAATAAAAAGTATTTGCCTTCTGATCTCAGTATTCGAATCATGTATGACCATTACTGTAAAAATGCGCCTGAAAACGAAAGTATCGTGCGGTTTGTACAGAACAATTGTAAAAGAACTTAATATCTCATTTGGCAAGTTAGGCTACTAGGAGTGTGAGCGATGCAAAACATTCACAATTCATAACCCTAACTCTGAAATTAGGTTGTAAAACATGTAAAGGTTACGAAAAACATCACGAAAAGTATATTTTAGCTCGCAAGAAGTACGAAGAAGATGCTGATAACCAGACTCAGAAAAAGACTAATGCCGACACTCTTATTTTTGCCGTAGACTTGGAAAAAATTATTATGTTACCCCGTATGGAAGAGTTCAAAACAGTGATGTTCTCTCCGCGGCTTATTGTTTTCAACCAGAGTTTTGTACCGATAGGAGACAAAAAATACACGAAGTTGGTCACACTTTAGCCGTTTTGTGGCACGAAGGAACGACTGGCAGAAAAAAGAGGACATTGTAAGTTGCTTCAGGGTTTTTTATAGAAAACCAAGACCTAAAGCACGTAATTTTGTGACACTTTATTTTTATTTGACATATTTCGTAAACTCTGTCGAAGTTAGTTTTGAAAGCATTACTTTACGCTATTTGGGAGTTGGTCATTCATTCATGGCTGCTGATGAATTCCACCACAGAGTGGAACGATCTCTAAAAACAAGAAACGTTTTTATGACTTTAAGGATTTTTGCAAAGCTGTATCAGATACTGGCTCACACAATAATAAAGAAGATGATTATTCAAGATGTTTTTGACTTTGAAGAATGCTCTTCGATATTTCAGTTGAAAATTTCTAGCCTTCGAGCTTACATGAATGAAATTTGACGGCTCTGTGGCGCAATGGCTTAGCAATGAGTTACAGCGCTAAGGGCCGCGGGTTCGAATCCCGCACGGAACAAGTATTTGTATAGTCTACAAGTAATTGTTACGTATATGTTTGTCCTTTTGAAATTTATGTTTGTAAACTGCCCCCACGATATAAGAGAAAATCCTAGAGTGGAGGTAACGTTTAATAACAAAAAAAAAATTGCCGAGGCTAATTTTTGCAGGGGATTCAATTTATTATTTTACAAAAATAGCCATGGCACTATGAATCAGATTATGAGTACTACGAATCAGATTTCCTTAAGT
The DNA here is from genome assembly GCA_907164705.1 of Parnassius apollo. Taxonomy (NCBI): domain Eukaryota; kingdom Metazoa; phylum Arthropoda; class Insecta; order Lepidoptera; family Papilionidae; genus Parnassius; species Parnassius apollo. The sequence goes on along the minus strand of CAJQZP010001207.1, from coordinate 3,531,291 downwards.
TAAAAATCTCAAAGAAGGTATTTCAGCACCATACCAAAAACTTGCTCCGAGAGGTGTTACGACTGAAAAAAAAATCCGCTACTCACTAAACTTGGTCCATTTTTGCCTAATAATAGAAGGAGTTTTTGGAAAACCTTACCCGTAAATGATAGCTCAGATGATCTAACTCAAATTCATGAAGACTGATTATTTTTTAAGTTTACTCATTTTGACCAAAGTTCCAATTATAAGTGCCTCGAGGATTGTGTTAACTTTATAGGTAGTTTTTTTTAACTTGTGAAATAGTTTTTGTTTATTCTATTTTTGAGAAATGTTGATTATACATGACATGTAATTGGGACATGGCCGGAATTGTTGTAATTATGGTAACCTTAAAAGTTAAGTGCCATATTTAACAAACGTTATTATAAAGCTTATTTTCTTAAATTAGAAGCCGATCAAAAATCCATACTGTGATTTTTATATAATAAACAAATAAGTTCCTTAATGACTGATAATTACAGTTAATTAATGTTAATTTGTTAAGTTACAGTGAATTAATTTTTTTAATTTTAGAGACGATTATTTTTGTAACCTTTTTCAAATAAAAGTTTTATAAATATTCTCCCTATTTTTCACCTGTTTTTTTTTTTGTATTATTATAAGGAAAAGGCACTTTTTAATAAATGTGCCCTTTCATTGTATTATTTCATATTTTTACAATGTCAGATTTAAAATGTCAGAATGAAAATCACATTTGGTTAGTTATGCCCTTTATTCGTAATATTAATAATTTTAATACTTTTTTTATGCTACGTTGAAAGAGAAAATGTTGATTATTTAATAAATGCCAATAAAATAAAAAACTTATTTTTCAATAATCGTATAGGAATCGTGAAAATGAATTTATTTGAATGCATTCATTTTCGAAAAATAATATTATAGTCGATATTTTTTACCAAAAACCACTATGAATTTTTAAACTCGATTTTCTCCATATTTATAAAATTTTAGTTGTGCCTTTTTTCAATAAGACGGCAGTGTAGGTAAAGTCATTTTATCTAACAATAATTACATTTACATATAATTAAATATTGTGTCCACTTACCGATATAAATTGTTAAGTTATGAAATCGTGGATTTTTATGAATGGATTGGGTATGATAGTTTCCAATATAATAGTCCAATGTTTTTAATTTTATTTAGTGTATTCTATCTCATTCTATCGCAGGCTAAATCCTAGATGTGTATATGTTTGTCTCTCTTTAGTGTCGCTTTTTCTTTTCATCGAGTTTCAAATCACAAAGTTCACTTAAAAAGTGTGAATTTTATTTAACACTAGCTAAGCTCACTACGCACAAACATGTATTACCGACGCATCCTACTAATACATGTGGCCGTGGAAGGAAAATGGGAGATCTCCCGCCGGGCAAGATGTTCTGCCCGGGGAGCGGCCAACACTCCGTGTGATAGTTCGGAGATGTTCTATATATGCCGTATATGATTCGGATTGTTGATAGCGTGATTTAGGCTTCGGTGTGTTTTCGTTTGCGGCGCGACGACAGCGCCGCCACATCACCCCCTGCTCAGACCAGAGGTCGATAGTGCAGTCCGATTGCCGGTGCGTCCTTAATGCCGGTGGGGAATGCATGCTGAGTGCGTAAGGGCAAGTGACACAGTGCGAATGATATGCCGATGTGTAATGCATGCCGTACTACGCACTGGCAAGTGATGCCGATGAGAACGATTTGCCGGAGCAAGTGCCAGAAGTCTGCCTTATAAATCTGCGGTGAGTCGAGATGAAGACAAGTTGGATTGGCTTGCAGGAACTGAAGACTGCAGAAGACGATTCTCAATAGTGAATGGTGGGAGTTCTTGAGGATAATAACGAAGGCTTGAAGTTGTAGTTTCCGAAGGTTGTTGGTTGCGTGTTCAGATCACGTCGGGGTCACCAGTGTGGCCGTGGAAGGAAAAGGGGAGATCTCCCGCCGGGCAAGGTGTTCTGCCCGGGGAGCGGCCAACACTCCGTGTGATAGTTCGGAGATGTTCTATATATGCCGTATATGATTCGGAATGTTGATAGCGTGATTTAGGCTTCGGTGTGTTTTCACTTGCGGCGCGACGATAGCGCCGCCACATACATACAAATGTAACACAGTGTTAAAGTATAAAACTTTATTTTTTAGAAAATTGTAGTGATAAACGTCCACCTGATGGTAAATGGCTACTACACCTGCACCAACTCAAATAGGGAAGGCGACAGGTGTGCTGTCACCTTTGTGGACTAAGATAGAATGCCTCACAACCTGTACTGGTTCTCTATAGCCTTCAGACCAGAAAATAGCAGCGCACGCCCTGCAATTTTGTGGCAGAAATTGTTAAGAGTGGTATACTCACCCATATGGATACCTAGGTGGAAAATAAGTCCCACCACCTATAGTGCTATCGTCACATATATAAGATGACTGAATTCTAAACCTTTTAAAAGCGAAATGAAAAGAATCTCTTTTATCGGTGTGCAAGTAGGGAGTTTTCTGTGACTAACTTCATTTTACGACTTAAGTAATTTTCTGTAATAATCTGCTGACAAGTCGTTAGTAACACAATCGTCACTAACCATTTATTTAGACAAATGTATTATTTTTGAGAAAATATGATTTAACTCTTATTCACTTTAAAACACTTTGTTTATATACAGGGTTATTTTGCAATAAGTACTATAACCACTAGACCAACTGCCTCGTTGGTCTAGTGGTTGTAATAGTGCGACTACTGATCATGAGGTCCTGGGTTCGAATCCCGGGTCGGGCCAAAAAATCAATTATTGAGTTTTACTGTCAAGAAATTCTCAGTAGTTGCCCGGAGTCAGGAAGTTGGCGGTGTCTCACCCCCGTGCCTCGGAAAGGACGTAAAGCCGTTGGTCCTGCGCCTGATCTCTCTCCGGTCGTGTCGGTTTACCGTCCCATCGGATTACGAGAGTGAGGGAATAGAGAGTGCACCTGCGCCGATGGCTAGCCTTCGTTGAGTCAGGCCGCCGTGGCCGAAATTTGGCCTGGAGGACATTAATATTTTGCAATAACCGGCTAAATTTGTAGGAGATTCAGAATAGGTAATATATGCGAATTGTGAAAAAAATATTTAAAAAAACAATTGAAACATTTTGTCCTTTTTATCTTTTATATTAAAAATATGTGGAAATGCATTATTTTAACCGATTTTTATTCTAAAAATTTAGTCTACTATTTTACTAGCACGCCCACATTCCTAAGGGAGTGTTGAATTCGGAAGCAGTCGGTAGCGTTTGGCCATTTTGACCATTTTGGCCATTACCACGTTTGCATGGACAAGGAAGTAACGCGCGTGTACCACCCAATCGGAGAACAATTTTGCAGCTAGCCAAAGGCTGTTAGACTTTGGACTGTTCATCACTACGTCATGTGGATCAGTGCTTGAGGTGGTCATTCAGTAATAAGTTCGGCTGTCAAAAACGTAGTGATCGAGTTTTTCGAGCGAAACCCCCGCGCTAGCACCAGTTATGCAGCTCGAGTTCAGAGTTAACCAGTACGTGTGAAAGACTGAATTCTTCGGGATATTACTCATCTCATTACCAACGTGTGCAAGTAATAATAATGTTCTCCACACCGAATTTTGGTCACGGCGGCCGGCCTCAACGGAGGCTAGCTATCCGCTCAGGACTGGATTATAGTGCCCAAGTGTCTGCGCAAGCACAGGTGCACTCTCTATTCCCTCACTCTCTTAATCCGATGAGATGGTAAACTGACACGACCGGAGACAGATCAGGCGCAGGACCAACGGCTTTACGTGCCTTTCGAGGCACGGGGGTGAGACACCGCCAACTTCCTGACTCCGGGAACTACTGAGAATTTCTTGACGGAAAAACTCAATAACGTGTGCATTGTGCAATTACTAAAATAATAACGATAGTCCACAAAAAACATTTTTCTGAATTGATACTGTTATATTTTAGGTGATTGCATATTTAAGTTGTAAACAGTTCGTTGTAGTAAAAAGTTAATCGTTTTGAATTATTAATAGTTGTAAATAACTGATTCAAATTTTTAAATACGCCATAATAAATACTGTCATATGTTACGTCATTGAAATATACTTTTTTAACTTTATTTATTATGACAGTCCTAAGCCCGTTCAAAGTATAAAGAAAAAATTAGCACCACAATTTGCGTCACGTAGTTATCAACTTAATAGCTAGCGTGTCATTAAAGACGATATTACACGGTTCCAATAAAATTGAAACAATTCCATTGAAAAGCACATTGAATTGCACATTGAACGACTTTACCAATGTACACGTATATATCATTTAAATAACATTCAATGTTCACAATGTACTTGCGGGAATTTCGTTAATATGCGACTATTTAATAAATGAGTTAAATAAATAAATAAAAAAATCTCGGCGTTGTTGGGTGCGCCCGTGGATTTAGAGAGGGATAACTAAAGGAGCTTCGAGCACCTTATTAGTAGAATTGACAAAAGAAGATCCAAATTCATATTGGAACCATTTGCGATAGACGGAAAGGCAATTTAATTAACTTCTTGAAAAGGTTACACTTATCTGACTGTCACGCCACTTAAAACCCATTTTAAATACCCATGTGCGCAGACGAAATAGGTGCGCGTGCGTACGCTTCGCTGTCGTGCGGCGCGCGGAATGAGTCACCATGATCAATATTGCCACAATTCCATTGAAAATGTTCGGCGAATCTTAGCTTTCAATGAGATTGCGCAATCGCATTGAAATGTATTTAGACGTATCTATACCATTAAAGCAATTAAATTAAAAGCAATATTGAACCGAAATTGAACCGTGTAATATAGGCTTAAGGAAATAAACAGTGGGATAGAGTTCCATGCATTGACTCGTACACACACTAGCGTGTATTGTAGTTGTTGCCCATAACTCACATTCAATCTAGGATATTTTTAAATAAATGTAGAAACCTTATTTACGAGTACTTTAATAAGCTGCTAAAAGTGTATATCAGTATTTATATTTTGAACTTAATTATTAAATTTGACTAGTCTTAAAAAAATAATCTTGTACATGCAAAATTAAGTGTGCTTGTGTTCGTAATCCTAAACATTTCTCTGCATTGGAAGACGTTTGCAAGCTACTGGACTGGAAAGGATACGGTATTAACGTCAATGGCGAATACATCACTCACCTTCTATTTGCTTACGATAACCCCAATAGTTTCTCCCAACGGATAGGTCTAAAGATGAACATGGACAAAACAAAAGTCATGGGTAACGTCCATGATATACCTATGCCAGTAGTTGTTGCGAGCACTAAGCTCGAAGTCGTTGACGAGTATGTTTAACTGGGAAAAATAATCCAACTAGGTAAGTCCAACTTCGACCGAGAGGTCAATCGACGGATTCAACTCGGCTGGGCAGCGTTCGGGAAATTACGACACATCTTCTAGTCAGTCATACCTCAAAACCTCAAATCAAGGTTGTACAACCAGAGCGTGTTGCCAGTGATGACCTATGGAACTGAGACGTGTTCCTTCACTGCTGACCGTATAAAGAAGCTCAAGGTCACTCAGCGAGCTATGAACAGGGTTATGCTCCGGGTTTCTCTGCGTGATAGACTTAAAAACGAGGATATCCGCAGCAGAACTAGAGTAACCGATATAACCCAATGGATTAGTTTATAAGAATTTATGTAAGTACTTTGAACATTGTGAAAGCACAGATCGTGTATTAAATTGTTAATTATTACACACACACACGGGCGCGCGCGCTAGCACTCACACAATATCAAACTATTTCAAATAAGAATACCTTAGATAAATAGTACTAGAATGTAAATTGATACCATGGTGATTACCTTTAAGTGATTGTACAATTAGAAATAAGACAACCGCAAATTTTAATTAAAGATATAATAATGTATCAATCGTTGGTAATCCTAATAAAGAAAAAAAATCTGTACGCTGAAGTGGTAATGGGCCGGCCATATAACTGGAAAAACTGACAACCGATGAGAAAGAAAAGTTCTCGAGTGGCAGGCTCGTATCGGCAGGCGCAGTGTAGGACGTCACCCCACTAGATGGAGTGACGATCTGGTAAGACATACAGGAAGTCGATGGATGCAGCTAGCTCGGCACCGTGCTTTTGTGGCATTCCGTGGAGAGGCCTATCTTTACCAGTGGACTGAGTAATGATGATGATGATGAATTAAGTAGATTATACTATCGAATTAGGTTAGCCAGTAATGATAGCTGTAATGTAAAATAAGAATAAATATGTCTCTTTTTTCTCTTATTTTAATAAGGATTTTAAAATGATCAGTATAATTAAATTATAGTAGTATAAATCATACAATTATATTTTTTACGTCTACTAATATCTAATCGCTTGTTAAGTGTAGCCGATAAAGCAACTGAGCGGTTGCTTTCTACTGTCTCACATTTATCTATAAAAGCATGACCCAACATTTTTATTAAAAAATAAAATTTAAAAAAAAAGTTGAGTAAGCGCAAATTCGCATTTATACGGAAAATAAAACTGTTTACGATGTTATTATTATATATGAATGCTATACTCGTAGCTATACTTGGTGTGCATTGTAATGCTCGTAATCGGATGAATGGTATGAATGATAATTACATCGTACATCATTTCATCGTTACAGGAACGCATAGGAAATTAACACTATTTTTTCTCACAACCTTTGCAGGCGCACATATAAAAACTCAAAGAATTTTATCATAATTGGATTATATAATGATATTATAGGCACACATAAAGGACAAGTACAAGGACCAGGCAATTTGATGGTGATATCAAATTGTTTCTGAACATGAATATATATTTTTTATGGAATATATTTGACAAGCGAGCACGCAGTCCACTTAATGGTAAGTGAACGCTGTGGCCCATATTCGTCTTCATCTATCCTCGATTAAGAATCAAAATATAAAAGTGTCATCCCCTGAGGACACTGTTAAATTTCTATTTTACGTTGATATTCTGTGAGACGTGGTCCTTACCCGGTTGAGCCAATCATACTGGGCTACAACCACAACATACGTAACTGCAGTGTGACCCTATGACGTATGTAATTTTATAAACTATTATAAGCAATACAACAACAATAATAATACGAGGGTGGATTGAAAAGTACTCGGCCTAACCAAGAAAATAAACACATACTAAATCAGTTATATTTTTATTTTTCTACATAATCACCATCAAGTTCAATACACTTTTGCCACCTCCCCTTCCAAGCATTTAGACCGTTGAAAAAAAATGATTCTTCCTTAGAGTCAAAATATGCGTCTACAGCTGCTTTGACCTCGTCGTTTGTCGAAAATCTTTGACCTCCCAAGTGCTTTTTTAGGTTAGGGAACAGAAAGAAGTCTGATGGTGCCAGATCAGATGAATACGGCGGATGCGGTAACAGTTCAAAGCCACAGTTGTGAATTTCAGCCATTGACTGTACTGACGTGTGAACACGGGCGTTATCTTGATGAAACAGGACTTTTCTTCTGAGCATTCCTCGACGTTTTTCTTTTATTTCCTCTCGTAAACGACGTAGTAAGGTGCAGTAGTAATCAGAGTTTATATTCTGACGCCTTTCAAGATAATCAATCATAATCACACCTTTCGAGTCCCAGAATACTGAAGCCATCACCTTATTTGCCGACAAAATCGACTTAGCCTTTTTAGGGGGTGGTGAACCAGGTCTTCTCCACTGTTTTGATTGTTGTTTTGTTTCCGGTGTACAGTAATGAACCCATGTGTCGTCCATAGTACCAAAACGATTCAAAAAATCATCTGCATCGGCTTCAAATAACTCCAAACAGTCGCGTGAAATAGCCAATCGCGTCCTTTTTTGTTCAACTGAAAGCAGTCGCGGAACCCACCTCGCAGACACCTTGTGGAAACCCAACTCGTTGACAATGATGTTTTGAGTTCGTTCATAAGAGATGCCTATAATCTCGGCTATCTCTCTAATTTTTAATCTGCGGTCTCCCATTATTAAATCAAGTACTTTTTTAATATTTTCGTCAGTAGTTGACGTCGAAGGCCTTCCAGAGCGGGGTTCATCTTTCACACTCTCTCTACCACGCTTAAATTCTGCTATCCATTTTTTGATGGATGAATATGATAGAGCACAATCGCCTAATGTACTGACCATGTCATCATGGATGGCTTTTGATGATAGCCCCTTCTTATGGAGGTACTTAATGACGGCACGCTGCTCGATTTGCTCCATTCGCGGAAATTATGTCCGATTACTTTGTTAATAAATTTATAAAATCACAACTAATTATCGCACACGTTTCGAACTTCACACAATGAACTAGTCTGAACTGAACTAAATAATGTGAGTAGATTTGATTTTTAGAATTGAATGGATCTGTGTTAGGCCGAGTACTTTTCAATCCACCCTCGTAAAATAATTACAAACTGGTCCCACGTACGCAACGTATGCAACGCATTATGACATCTGAACGTTTGATTTTCTATGAAAAACTATATATTAGAAAGACAATTATCATATGCAACGCAATATCACGCGTCCGATGATGTCTGGATCCACGTGGGAAAGTGGAGGGGAGTAGATAGGTAGTACCACTTCTGGCTCACTGAGTCAGAAGTGGTACAACGTTCGTCGACTCACGATCCTCAAAAAAAAGGTTTTGGCACGCTCTGACCTGCGGTCCGTTTTTGCGTAGGATGCACGGTTCCGGAGATGTGTTCCGGTGAGGGCTTCCACCGTCATTAGCGCCCCATTGTTCTTATCTATTTATCTATTGTTCATTGAATACCGTCATTGTCTATTTTCCTCGGCGTATGCGTCGGCTTATCGGTGCCATTTTATTATACTTCTTTGTTCCTATCTACAACGCTAATCTGAATCATCAATACCTAATTTTGTTACAATTTTTATTTACAAAATACAAAATCTTATTACTTATTGTCTATAAAATAGGATCGAAACATCTCATACACTAAAATATCATTGTACAATGTGTTCCCTGTAAATGTACTCTTAAAACTATGCATTGAACATCCCTGAAACTTATATAGCAAATAAATTAAGCAATATTCGCTACAAACTGAAGTCCACTCATTCTGAATCCTATCAACATTCCAGTTCCATCTTTTACAATTCCTTTTTAAAAACTCTAGATGATATCGTACAGGTGATCGTCCATATGAATCAAAATATTGACCGACGTCATTCGTATCGATATATAAAGCTACCCAATGTGACCCTGGTTTATCATCTGTATCCAAATTGCATATTATATACGTTGGTACCTGGGTATACATGGGCAGTCTATTAGCAGCATAAACATTATTTTCTAGACTGGAGTGAATCTTTTTCAGATGTTGTTGTACATCTAGTGTATCCATGATATTACTGCTATTAGTAGATTATTACAGTACCAATCTACTCAATGACTAACATAGGAATGATCAATTATAGTGATTTCTAAATATTAAATTGAATTCTTTTGTGTTATACAAATCGTATTTGAGTCATCGATACACTGAACAAGACGTAACACGAAGGAATATTGAGATAAGCAACAGAATGTGAGATAAGCTTGTTGACGCATAAAGTTACTCGTACTATCAGTTCCACTGCAGAAATTCTTTAGATTAGAATTATTACTTACTGGTACTATATAAGACCGAGCAGCTGCAGTCATGGAGTTAGTGTATGGTCGTTTGACCGCAGTGGATCTATCAATACTACATTTATGTTACTTCAACGCATCAAACGCCATGGATGTAAGTGTTTATTCTATTGACAAACTTACTTTTCTTTCTGTTATTTTCTTACGTGTGTATGATTTAGTGTTAACAAATTATATTTAAATATTATGTGTGTATATGATTAAGCCGTGGTAGCTCAGATGGTTAGCGCAAGCTGTAAATTTCACAGTACGCGACCCGGGTTCGATCCCCGCCGGCACCAATTAAATTGTTAATTGCAATTTTAAGTGCAGATTTACTACGTGCTCAGCGGTGAAGGAAAACATCGTGAGGAAACCTGCATGTCTGAGAAAATTTCGAAGGCATGTGAAGTTCACCAACACGCATTGAGGCAGAGCGGCGGACATTTTCTAGCCCTGAATACGAAGACAATAGCAGAAAGTGAAAAAGTTAAAAAATACTTTTTTAACAATGACAGTCATTAGTTGATCATTAGTAAATCTGATTCTGTTTACTTAAGTTACAGGAAGACAAGAGTAGAAGGAAGAGATGGGATGATGGGAAGTAATGAGGCATTGTTATATGAAGTTTGTTTGAACAAACATATTTTTAGTCACGTGTAAATACTTTAACTTTTTTGGTTAAAGATGACACAAAATCTAAAAAATATTAGATACATCATCGACATGGACGGATTTTACATTACATATCCTCATAAACATTTTCAATGTAGAGAAATAGCTATTCTAGACGTAAAACTATCTAATAAAAATTATGCGATTATCGATTATTATTGTTATCCTTTCAATTATTTGTTGCCAAAAGACAAAAAAACTATTCGTTATTGCGAAACACACGTGCACGGCATTCCATATTTTGACGTTACCGAAGAGTTAAAATGTGCCTACAAACAAGAGAACATCTTTCCCATATTAAATTGGTACATTAGAATTTTGTGCAAAGACAAAGTGATCGCATACAAAGGTGGTTCAGCAGAAAAACAATTTTTAAAAATGTTGACGACGAATGATAGAATTTTTAATATTGAAGAATACAAATGTCCAAAATACACATACAATGATTTGGTAAATGTCATAAATTTAAACAAACGTTATGTGTGTAATAATCATATATTTGCAAAAAATAATCACAAAATTTTACATTGTTCTTCTGATGAAGTGTGGGTTATTTACAACTGGTTATTGCTTGAAAATAAAATTTTAAATTAATCATAAAATTTGTTTGATTTCCAAAACACATTAGTTATAGTACACATCATCATCATCATCATCACAGCCCTTCATAAGTCCACTGCTGAACATAGGCCTCCCTCAAGTAATGCCACAAAGCACGGTCCTGAGCCACCTGCATCCATCGACTTCCTGCATATCTTACCAGGTCGTCACTCCATCTAGTGGGGGGTCGCCCTACACTACGCCTACCGGTACGAGGCTGCCACTCGAGAACCTTTCTTCCCCATCGGTTATCGGTTCTTCGAGCTATATGGCCGGCCCATTGCCACTTCAGCTTACTAATCCGTTGGGCTATGTCGGTCACTATGGTTTTACTGCGGATATCCTCATTTCTGAGTCTATCACGCAGAGAAACTCCAAGCATAGCCCTCTCCATAGCTCGCTGAGCGACCTTGAGCGTCCTCATACGGCCAGCAGTGAAGGAACACGTCTCTGATCCGTAAGTCATCACTGGCAACACGCACTGGTTGTACACTTTAGTTTTCAGAGATTGAGGTATACCTGACGAGAAGATGTGTCGTAATTTCCCGAACGCTGCCCAGCCGAGTTGAATCCGTCGATTGACCTCTCGGTCGAAGTTGGACTTACCTAGTCGGACTATTTGTCCCAGGTAAACGTACTCGTCAACAACTTCGAGCATAGTGCTCCCAACAACTACCGGCATAGGTGTGACATGGACATTAAACATGATCTTTGTTTTGTCCATGTTCATCTTAAGACCTATCCGTTGGGAGGCACTATTGAGGTCATTGAGCATAGTGCTTAAGTCCTCCAGCGATTCTGCCATAAGGACTATACTATATAGTACACAATATGTATTAATTGTTTACCTACACCAACACTTTCATTTTTTATTTCACCCCTTATTGGTTGGGCTGAAAAGTTCGTATCGTCTCTATGAGATGGCGCCACTAGAATAAAATCCATATCATTTTTAAGTAGTACCAACCTTCAAAAGAAACGTGTATAAATTTGACAGCTGTCTGATTATTAGTTTGTGAAGCAACTTTTGTTATTTTGAAAAAAAAAATGGATAAAAAGGAATTTCGTGTTTTAATAAAACACTATTTTTTGATGAAAAAAGTGCTGCTGATACCAAAAAGTGGCTTGATGAGTGTTATCCGGACTCTGCGCCGGGCGAAGCAACCATTCGTAAGTGGTTTGCCAAATTCCGTACAGGCCATATGAGCACCGAGGACGATGAAAGCAGTGGACGTCCAAAAGAGGCTGTTACGGACGAAAACATAAAAAAAATCCACAAAATGATTTTGAAAGATCGTAAATTGAGGTTGATTTGTACAGCTGGCACTCTAAAGATATCAAAGGAACGTGTTGGACATATCGTTCATGAATATTTGGGTATGCGAAAGCTATGTGCAAAGTGGGTGCCGCACGAGCTCACAATCGACCAAAAACAAGCACGTGTCGATACTACACAACAATATTTGAAGCTGTTCATTGTTCAACCGCAATAGAAGTGAATTTTTGCATCGATATGTGACAATCGATGAAATATGGATTCACCACTACACTCCAGAGTCCAGTCGGCAGTCATCTGAATGGACTGCACCCGATGAACCGAATCCAAAGCGTGGAAAAACTCAACAGTCGGCCGGTAAGGTTATGGCGTCCGTATTTTGGGATGCACATGGAATAATTTTCATCGACTATCTTGGAAAGGGAAAAACCATCAACAGTGACTATTATATAGCGTTATTGGAGCGTTTGAAGCACGAAATCGCGAAAAAACGGCCCCATTTGAAGAAGAAGAAAGTGTTGTTTCATCAAGACAATGCGCCGTGTCACAAATCGATGAAAACGATGGCAAAATTGCATGAATTGGGCTTCGAATTGCTTCCGCATCCACCGTATTCTCCAGATTTGGCCCCCAGCGACTTTTTCCTGTTCTCAGATCTCAAGAGAATGCTCGCTGGAAAGAAATTTAAAGCCGATGAAGAAGTAATCGCCGAAACAGAGGCCTATTTTGAGGCTAAACACAAATCGTACTACAAAAATGGTATTGAAAAGTTGGAAGATCGCTATAATCGGTGTATCGCCCTCGATGGCAACTATGTTGAATAATAAAATCGAATTTTGCCAAAAAAAAATGTGTTTTTCTATAAAACGATACGAACTTTTCAGCCCAACTTAGAACTTTAGAAGTGTGTAATGTTTCACTTTATACATCCGTTTACTGCTATTGTGGCAGGACCAAGTGGATGTGTGAAGTCAAATTTTGTAACATATTTCATTAAATCAGTTACAGAAATATGTAATTGTGATTTTAATCAGATCACATGGTGCTTTGATGAAATGCAACCTTTATGTAATTTACCAAATGTTAACTATCTTCAAGGAATTCCAAATCTTAATATGTTTGATGGTGAAAACCCACATCTTGTTATTATTGATGATCTAATGAGAGAGTCCGATGGAAGAATTGTAGATATATTTACAAAAGGTAGTCATCACAGGAATCTCAGTGTATTTTATTTAACATAAAATTTATTTCATTAGGGTAGAGGGCAAAGAGACATATCTTTAAACTGAAGTTATATAATATTATTTAAAAACGCTCGATATAAAACTCAAATAAGGTATTTAGCACGACAAGTGTCACTAGATAACCCAAAATTCATTGAAGATGCCTACAGTATCTGATTTTAAAAAAAAAAAAAAAGTTTTAAAAAAGGGGTGGGAAGAATTTTTATTCTTAGATACTTATCGAACCTGGATTGATTGAAAAATTAAAACAAGAAAATAAGGTTAATAGTATTTTATCTCGATTACATATTGAAATGCAAAATATTATGAATAGTAAGACGGAAGACCAAAAGAAATGGATGTTATATTTACAAACACTGCAAAAATACCTTCATTTTACCGAAGAGGATCGTCAACCGTGTTACCGATAAGAGTACCACTCAGATTACCAATTTATTCTGGACATCTAATGAAGATTCATATGAGTCTAAAATTGGTTTTAAAAATAAAGATAGAGATCTAAAAACTTCAGTTGATGCTGAATCTTTATTGGAGGAGAATTGATCCATTAAAAGTAAAGAAAATGATGAAAATCTACTTTACACACCAGCTCAAATACTCAGTTATACCAAAAACTTATAATAAAAAAGAACAGTTAATAATAATAATAATAATAAATACTTTTATTTCTTAAAAATTTTAAATCTTTGAGACGCCCCAGAGAGTAATTTCCATACTCGTATTGGGGATGCCTCGCTCTTCAACCCATTTTACAATTTTATAAGATTTAAAATTATTTACATAATTAGTGAGGAAAAATTTTATAACATAAAAAAATTAGAACATAAAAGAAGATTAGAGTGTGTGTGCGTGTGTGTGTGTGTTTGTGTGTGTGTGTTGTGTGTGTGTCAGTCTCATTGGGTGTATGTTACTTATATAATTGTATTTATGAGTTTCTCTGTTTCATCATAACTTAATTCTGATAAGAAATTAGTTAATACTCTTTTACAATCATATAACTTTTCCAGGTATATATTTAGTTCTCGATTTATAGTATTATATTATTTTCTTGATATTAGCTTTACTGCGGTCGAAAGTTAGTTTTTGGATAAGGTAAAGACGAAGTTTCAAAATATATAATTTTTTTACCGATAAGAGTCCACAGGTTTTATAAAGTTCATGTGTGGAATATCTATAAGGTTTAAAGTACATCACCTTCAAGAGTGATCTTTGACTTCTCTCTAAGTGAAGAAATTTAGTTTTAGTCGCACAACCCCACACAGGAATACAGTATGTGAGTACGGACTGTGCAAGGGCAACGTAAACTTTGTTTAATAAATTACTGGACATCACATACCTTAGATTTTTAAAGATCCAGATAACCTTACGTATCCTGCCAATAATCGTTTCAATTTGACTATGCCAGGAGAACCTTTAATCAACCATAACACCCAAGTATTTGATGCAGCTAATTTTTTCTATACTTGGACATTAACAACTACTGTCATTTAGACTTGCACAGGTATGAACCTTGAGCCGAAACTTAGCATCTGGTTGAGTTCTCTGATCTAGATAAAAAGATTCGTATTTAGTTTTTGTGGCGTTCAAGGTTAGTAGATTAGTGTTCAACCAGTTGGCAATAACTGCTAAGCCCTTTTCAGCGATATTTTGTACTATTTCCCAAGAACACCCGGAAAAAACAACCCCACGTATGAGAAGATCTGTCCTCCACAGTTACTTAAGTTACACAATTGATTAATATATATTAAGAACAGGGTTGGACCGAGGACAGATCTTTGCAGGACACCATAAGATACATATTCTTCTTGACTTATGCTAGTGCCGATTTTAACCATTTGTTTTCTCTCAAGCAGGTAGTCTTTGAAGAGAGCAAGGGCTGTGCTCCTTATTCCAATGCTCTCTAGCTTAAGAACTAGTCTGGGGATAGAGACGGTGTCAAAAGCCTTTTTTTAAGTCAAGAAAGATGGCGAGACATTTTTCTCCACGATCGACCTTTTCCTATAATTAGCTTTGTCAAATCAGATACTGCGTCCTGTGTAGATAGACCTTGTCTAAAGCCATATTGTGAATTTGATAGAACTTTATTATGGAGCAAGTAACTGAGGAGTCTTTTATTCCAAAGTTTTTCTATGATTTTGGAGATACATGGCAAGACAGATATAGGACGGTAATCGTTGACATCGCCTTTCTCCCCGTTCTTGAATACTGGTGTGACCAGTGATCGTTTCAGGGCCCTTGGAAATACACCTGTTTTGAAACACAGGTTGGTTATTTGGCTAATCAGTGGAGCCACAAAATCTTTACATCTTTGCAGAAACAATGTTGGTATACCATCCCAACCAGGAGCACTTCTAAAGTCAAGACTCATGAGTATATCAGAAACTTCCTGCGGGTCAGAGTCCAATAAAACATACGAGGTTAGATTTGATTAAATTTCAGGGGCATTATCATGTTGTATTAAATAATTATTAGTTATATCTTCAGCTAGAGATTTATCAATGTCGACGAAAAATTTATTAACTTTATTTACAGATTCAATAGGGTCTGGTGACAGACTGAGAAGGCTGACATTATAAGCTTTAGTGCTTTTGAACTGGGTTATTTCATTAATTTTAGACCATAGTAATTTGGGATTTTTGCAAGATAATACGATTTCGTTTTTATAATACTGTCTTTTTAATTTCCTAATTAGATTTGTGCAAAAGTTTCTAAAACGTTTAGTATTTAGACTCATTAGCGGGTTCTTGTTTTGCTTTTAGTTGCATGCTATTTAAGCTAATAGAAACTTGGTAATGGTTTTAAAATCCTTTTGCTGTTGTTAACCAATTTAATTTTGAGTTGTAATTCTGTTTATTGTACTAATTGATGTCAGCAAAAATGTTGGATCGCTGCTAAACGTATCTGTGCTTAATCGGTAATATATTTGTCTTGGGAAGTTATTGATGGATTATCAATGAGTAAAATGATGGTCTGTAACTGTCGTATTAAGTACTGCTACAAGTGCTGAGTTTATATGTTTATCTAATTTTAGGAACACATGATCAAGGCAGTTGTCGTATCTAGTGGGTAAGCAATGACCGGACAAGAGTCCATGTAAAGATAAAATGTCTAAGTACTTCTGCCTGTTATTGTGCTGATACGCTAGCTCTGTCGATTTAGTAATAAGGTTAATATTAATGTCACAAGTTAAAACAAAATTCTTATATGAGGCTATAGTTTTCAGGTGCGCATTTATGGAATCAATAAACATATCAGCGTTTGCAACTGACGGCGATCTATAGATACCCAATAAAATGAAGTCAGAAGTAACGATTCGTAAGCCTGATGCATGTGTTAGCTTTAGTTCAGATACTTTTTGCACCTTTAGGTCTTTTTTAATATAAGCTACAACCCCGTCATTTTGATTTAGTTGACAATTAGTTTTATATGGTTTATAGTTATCCAGTGCAGGTATTTCTCTATTGTTGCTTAACCTGCATTCTGTTAATATTATGACATGAATAAGTAATTGTGACATATTAATCAGTAAATCATCCATGTTGTGATATATACTCCTAATATTTTGGGTTAGTATTGTAAAATTGGAATTAGGTATGGGTTGCATTACTTTAGATAAGTCCTCTATATTACATAATACAGATTTAGCGATTTCAGTTTCGTCCAAATCTTCAAGTGTTTTCATACAGCTATCCATAATTGTTTGCTATAATAACTGAATCGCTGTAGCTACAAAGGGTAGTATAGGCATTATCTACATGGCCTTTTGGCTTCATTTTAAATTGACTTAATTTTATAAGAGATCTGTAAATAGTACGTAAAAATTGGAAAATTCCTAGGCAGGTTCTATTTAGGCAGCTAAATGTACAGTAGTTTTTAAGATGATGCATAAGTGAGTAAGTGTAAGATTTTGTGTTGTGTATGAGTTCAATGTGTGATTTGGTTTTTATGTACAATGTGTCCGGTTTCCGATGTCCGATACTTTAAGGGGTTAAAATACAATTAATTTTATCGATAAATCAGGGATCAATGATTTTTTTTTCGCCATCAATAAAAAATGGCAGCACTTTAAAAAAAAATTGTTGGCGAAGCATAGATGCTTGTATTAATTTAACAATATCTACCCAAGTAGAAGACTTTCAAAAACAAAATTGGTCTCAAATGTTAGTTAATAGTGTAGACAATAAATCTAGATTCAAAATATTATTTTTTAATTTTTCAGTATTAGTAAAAAACATTTTTGAAAAAATAAATTAGACAACAAATTGATGTTGTTTTTCAGATTGTTAGCTTTAAAAAAAACCATCATGTTAACCAATTTTTTTTACTTGTTTTTATTATAATACAGGATATTTGCTATAAATGCACATTTAAATCTTAACTCTGAGTTAGATAGTTAGTAGATCCCTGATTTGTCGATAAAATTAATTGTATTTTAACCCCTTAAAGTATCGGACATCGGAAACCGGACATCCTGTATAATAAAGGATGTGCAAATGTGTAGATTTGTGGATTTGTGTAGTTATGTATGTATTTAACAATCATAAAGGAATCATATCAATCAATTACATGATAATAATTCGGCATACGTAAATTTAAACACTAAAATAGATAATACAATTTTCAATAATTGATAGATATCCATGGATTGTTTATACAGTAACAGATTTACTAATGAACCAATAGTTGGTAATTTTTATGAAAGAGAATTACAGAAAATCACTTACAACTCCACCTCACAATATAAAATGGATAAAATAATTGACACTCGTTATTCAGGTAACAGAAAAGAATACTAATTTTCACGGAATTTATCGCGTATATTTAAGCTTAGTTAGATAAATTTTTATTTTATTTGTGGTTAAGTTAATTTGATTGTTTGTAAATATAAGTGGAGTATTAGTGAAGTGGAAAGATTATCCAGATAAATTTAACAGTTGGATTTTAGCTTCTAGTTTAAAAGAAATATGAATAAATAAAGTTTTTATTTAACTTTGCTCAGCAATAGTTCAATGGAATACTTTCCTGATAACAAGACCACAAAGTTTGCAACGAAATTACCAAAAGCTATTAAATTGCTCTTCCTCCCGGACCTCGTTAATGAGTAGACGTTATAAAAACCTCGTTTTGTCGTTTAAATATTATTTATAAAGACAAAATTTCTAGTATTAAATAAAGTTGAAATAATAGGAGTACATAAGAAGTAGTCGTCAATACGCTGTACGTCACGCTGGCGAAACAACACATAGTACACAGCCGCACGGAGTTTACATCAACACAGTCTGTGACAGGATGGCCATGAATAGATCTCTCTCTACTATACGGATGTGGAAGTATTGGGTCACGAGGTCATAAGAGACTAAGAGAAGAGGACCTACCGACTGAATTCGTCAAATTTAAGGAAGAGATGAGGGACTTAATTACGACCTTAGTAGCTCCTCAGACTGCACAATTTAGAGAAATCAAAGGTGTAAAAAAAATTGAAATCGATTAAGGATACAAATGCTAATATCGATTCGTCAATATTATTACTTACTGCTCAGAACAAGGAACTCTGCAAGAAAGTAGAAACTCTGGAAGTGCAAGCTAAATCTGATCGAGAATATGTCAAGGTCCTTGAGCAACAGGTGGAAGATCTTCAGAGAACATTACGAAAAACAAGTATCGAGATTAAAAACGTATCTAAAATTATGGGAGGTATGCTGTGGTCCATAGACAGATTTATCCTCAATGAAGAATCAAAATGCAGATGCGTTGTCACCCCTGTGGACTAAGATGATATGCCTCGTTTATAATAATGTCTCCGGTTCTCTACACTCACTCTACACGCTATTTTACGCTGGTATTCTGTGAGAGAGCGCCGTGGTAGCTCAAATGATTAGCGCTCGCTGTATATTTCACACAGTACGCGAGCAAAGCGCGTGGGGTGCGCGCCGGCATCAATGAAATTGTTAATTGCAATTTTAAGCGCTAATTTACCACGTGCTCGGCGGTGAAGGAAAACATCGTGAGGAAACCGGCATGTCTGAGAAATAAGAAAAAATATTTCGAAGACATGTGGTGTTTGCCAACACGCATTAGGCAGCTCGGTGGACAATTCCTCGCCGTAAAACCCTCTCAGAAATGAGCTGAGGCTTGTGCCCAGGAGTGGGACGTACATAGGCTGTAACTTAAACTTTTTATTCTGTGTGAGCGTAGTCCTACCCCGGTTGAACCGATCCATTCGTGCTTCAACCATAATATAGCTGCAACGTGACTCTAACACGTAATATAGAGATTACCTTTAGTAAGTTTCAAGTCAATCGCCCCGTAAAATAATAAGTTTCATACAAATAGTAACACCCTATTTCATCCCCTTAGATTGGATTTTCCTTGATCCTTTCATAGTGGATGCCTACGTTATAAAAGGCAGCGACTGTCCCATTTTCAGATTTCTACGTATAGCGGTTTGGGCTGTATATGGAAGTACCATTAAATAGTATATGCTGCGTTACACATACTACATAGTAGTTGCACATTTAAATTATTTAGTTTAATTCAAATAGGGCCCCAATTTCTTTTTCGCCCCGGGACTCTTGTTTGCACGGCTACGCCACTGGTTTTGTTTCAAAATTTAAGATGAACAGCTCATTGATTTAGTAAGGCAATACGAATGTAATAATATTACATTTGTAGAATATCGTGATGCTAAATTACGTTATACAGTACTTATAAAAATAGACAAACAAAACTCCTAGTGAGTGCTTATCCACCAACTGCTGTCATTTTTGTTATTAACTTGAAACGGAGAGGTCAAGGTGCGAAATTAAAAAAGTAGTTTTTTTGTATTTATATCCTAATTATGTTAAGATATGAATCACGATTTTATAAATACAATGCAATGTATTCCCCACATATGTATTTGTTTTGCATTGTAAATCATAAATTTTAACAGAATTACTACCTAAACGTTTTCTTTGTGGCGAGGATATATTCGTTTATGAACATCAGGTAAGTAAATCATTCTCAAACTAGCTCACAAAATCAGAAAACATGGTATAAATTTGTATTTGTACGTCCGCTAAGAAGTGATAAGACTGTCTGACGCCAAACGTACGTTGCATGCGTAGGCCAAGTGTGTACACCAACTTTACTAACTAACAATACTAACTAACAATTGTTGCTTCGTATACGCTACGAAAGTTTCTGGACGCTACTGCATCACAGAACCGTCAATTATTTATAAATTAAATTGGAATGTCTGGCTGTAATATCGATGTAACTGACTTTTATTTAGCTCAGGGAGTTATTTGCAGTGTATTATGAATTCCTGAAATTATTGTCTGTCTGTATATCTGTATGCTTGTATATCGGGCTGTTCGGGCAAATCGTCGGAATGGCTGAATCGATTGTGATGCAACTTCACGAACAAATAGAAAGCAACACCACATTGGAGTGGATGTTCGGGAGATGGGAGTGATATTCCTGTATCACGAACCGGACTTACCCATTGAACCATAGATGAACTACATAAGACATGTACTTACCAAAATGGGAAAAATCGACGATGAGTACTATGAGTAAGAAGGGGTTTTAAATGCGTAGAGTCCATGGTGAGGTAGTTTAAGAGAAGTTGAACGATGAGAAGTGCTAGCGAGTACTCTAAATGAGCTCAACCTCCACTCCGTATTAAATGAAGGAGATACTCCTACATTAAAATACGGTAAAGGGGGAAAAACACATAGGAGTCATGTCGACATTAAAGCATGCTCGGAAAATTTTCTGAAGATGGTGTAGAACTGGAAGGTCGACATTGGCATGACAACCTCAGATCATAACACCATCATATTAAAAATTAACTCAATAAAAAAATCAGGAGTAATGAAACAAAGTACAACGAGAATATATAATAGCAAAAAGCCAATCGGAACTAATTTCGTAAGAAACTGGCTCAATTGTTAGCTGATCAAAATATAAGTGCAACAGAAATCTGAAAAATTAATAACAAGTGCTACTTAGAAAATCAAATTTAAAATTATTTAGAAGCTATTAAAGAAACCTGCGAAAATACAACTCCGATAAAGAAAAACATTCATAAACTAAACTTACAATGGTGGAGTGACGAACTTATCATACTGAAGAAGGACAGACACCATTACCAAAAATGAAAAGAAAATAAGTTGTGCAGCCCCAGTGCGATAAGCAGCTGTCATCGCGGAGTGCCTGAAAGCAAAAGAAAATTATGAATGTGAAGGAAACACAACTCAAATAAATAGCTGTAAAGAGTTCTGTAATAGACAGGATATAGAGGGGTTGTAGGAAGACATATACCGAGTTATCGGCAGAACCACTAAACGGCACGAAGGTCTGTCGCTTACAAATGATGGTGTAGCCCTAAATAATGCCGAAACGGCAAGATATTTGGCCGAGACATTCTATCCCGAGGATGAGGTTGAAGCTGATAACGCAGAACACCGGCGTATAAGAGAGATAGAGAGGTACAGAGAGAGATGAGAGTAAAAAGATGGTTCTTGCGGCCCATAAATTACTCTTACGGAGCTAAGGCATGCTATAGCAGCTTCAACTTAAAAAACGACACCTGGTGGGGATGTTTTTAAGGCCGATATTTGCCCATCTATCACAGCCCGGAGATTTATCTGAGCCCAGCTAATAAATTTCTGGAGTTGGAACACTCCCTTACCAGATGAAAGGAGGCAGTGATAGTTGTTCTGCAAAAACCTGGAAAGTATGACTATACGCACCCCAAAGCTTAAAGAACAATAAGCTTACTACCTGTGTTGTGGAAAATCCTGGAAAAAATGATCATCAAAAGGATTAGATACCATATCCAACTCGGTTGTAGTACTCACCAATACGGTTTTACATCACAAAGGAGCGTCGAGAACTCCCTCTATGATATGATGAAATATATAAAACTAAAATTGCGCAATAAAAAAGATCATTGTGACAATATCCTTCAAGAGATCCTATCCTAAGGGAGTCTTCGATAGCACCTGGTGGTCAGCTATAAAATGGTGCCGAAAAGTGCCCCAGTAACATAAGAAGATTGATTGATAGCTATCTCCAGGATATAAAAGTGAGAATAAGGTATGTAGGTGTAGAACTAATACAGGCAACCACTAAGGGGTGCGTACAGGGCTCAATTGGAGGACCGGTCCTACGGAATCTCTTTCTCGACCCTCAGCTAAAAGAAATGGAAGGGAGAAGCGACCGGTGTCAAGCGTTTGCCAAGACATCGCCCTACTGTTTGCGGAGGAAACACCCTTTGATATCCAAATACGAGCGGATGCTGTTCTGGAAGATGTTATGAGGTGGAGAACTTATAATAAACTTAATTTTGCGCTACATAAGACTCAGGCAATTGTAATAACAAAGAAACTAAAATACGATTCCCATGTCTGAGCATGGGTGGTATGGTAGTTCGCATGTCGGAGCAGATCAAGTGCTTGGTCTCGCCGTAGCCAGAAATCTAACGTTTAACACACACGTGATGAATGTGTGCAAGAAGGTCACATCTCTCTACACACAGTTATCGAGAGCGGCAAAGATCAGTTGGGGCCTTCAACCCGAAATTATTAGGATGATTGACACGGTGGTCATCTTCGGTAGTTTGTACGCAGCGAGCGTGTGGGCGCCAGCCGCTAAAAAGTTGGGAGTCAGGAAGCAACTAAATACTATGCAGAGAGAGAGACTCTCGCCCAAAACCTTCGAAGCGTACCGGACCGTATTCCTATACTCGGCGCTAGAATTGTCTAGTCTGTTTCCTCGGGAATTGAGGGTCCAAGAAACAGCATTCCTTTTTGAGGCGAGAGAGAAAAACTCCAGTCAGTGCTGGCACACCGATTAGTGGAAGCAAAGGCGAGCTTTACGGAAATGCCTCAACCCGCATCCCATATGGACCTACAACTCATATACCCGGTAAAGAAGACCAAACCGATACGATACGATTACCGACGGGAGTAAAATAGATGAAAAAGTTGGAGCAGCATTATCCATTTAGAATAATGCTGCTGAGACCTGAACTCTAAAACTCAAACTGTCGGAACACTGCACCGTTTACCAGGCATAATTAATGCCAATATACATGGCAACTGAGCAGATTCTTCCCAGCGCGTTACTTTCGGGGTTTGTAGTGACTCTAGGTCTGCTCTAGAGAACATTGTGAACCAAGACTCTCAACACTCTTTAGCAATCAAGACCCGTGGAAATATTCAGAACATTTTTTTTATAGAATAGGGTGACAAACGAGCACACAGTCCACCTGATGGTAAGTGGTTGCTGTGGCCCATAGATATCTACATATATCTTTGATTACGCAGATGCGTTGTCACCGGTGAGGGCTAAGATGGAATACCTCGTTTCCAGTAAAAAGGGTCTCCGGTTCTCTACACTTACCATACGAAACACAGCAGCACTAAGCTACTATTTTACTCTGGTATTCTGTGAGAGCGTGGTCCTTCCGTGGTATAGAGCCGTGGTAGCTCAGATGGTTAACGCTCGCTGTAAATATAACAGAACGCGAGTAACCCGGGTTCGGTTCCCGCCGGCACCAATGAAATTGTTAATTGCAATTTTAAGTGCTGATTTTCTTTCCTTCATCGCCAAACACGTGGTGTGTAACATCGTGAGGAAACCCGTATATCTGAAGAATAAGAGAAAAAATGAATTTCGAAGATACGTGAAGTTCGCCAACATGCATTGGAGCAGCGCGGAGGACACTTCCTTGCCCTAAAAAACCCTCTCAGAAATGAGGGGAGGCCTGTGCTCAGCAGTGGGACGTATATGGGCTGTAACTTTGTGGTCCTTCCCCGGTCGACCCGACCCATTCGTGCTACAATTATACTATTAACATAACTGCAGCATGGCTCTACCACGTGAAAAAACATCTTAAGGCAACATAAAATATTTAACTCTTTGGGATTAAATAAATAAATAAAATAATAAACGGGCTATGACCTTTGTCCGGCCTCTTTTGTAAAGCGTGTCAATTCATCTGAGACGCTAAACGAATACAACTTACAGCCAGATACGATTTCAAGTCTGAAACCAATATACAGATTATAAAAGAATATTTACATATACATTACCGATAGAGTAAAAACGCGAAATAATTTATACGTAGTATAGCCACGCTGCAGCTATATTATGGTTGTAGCACGAATGATTCGGCTCGACTGGGGAAGGCCAACGCCCTCAGAGAATACCAGATTAAAATAAAAGCGTAATGCTGCTGTGTTTCGTATGGTGAGAGTAGAGAACCGGATGCCCTTTTTACTGAAAACGAGGCTTTCCATCTTAGTCCTCAGAAGTGACAACGCATCTATGTACCCCACCCCCACCCCCAATAGTACGTGATTTTTTTTCAAAATGCATATTTTTAGTGTTAATAAGTTAATCTGTGCTTGATTGAGTAGGGATTATTTAATTTTGCAGTTTCTTGCGGTAAAAATTACGTGGTATTTGCGGAGACCCTTCCTCTCCCCCCACCCCACGTGATTTAGGTGAGATTCAGCTTAAACCCCTCGGCTCCCTAAAAACCTCATGTAATTGTTGGACGCCCCCTAAGCAGTAATTTTTGCACA
Source organism: Parnassius apollo (assembly GCA_907164705.1). Classification (NCBI taxonomy): domain Eukaryota; kingdom Metazoa; phylum Arthropoda; class Insecta; order Lepidoptera; family Papilionidae; genus Parnassius; species Parnassius apollo. The sequence goes on along the minus strand of CAJQZP010001207.1, from coordinate 3,506,252 downwards.
AGTAAATAAATTGATTACACTAAGGTAATAATAAAGATATTAATATTTAATTCGCACCCATCCGCTGAATTTAAATACAATGATGTGTCTTACACGCTGGCTGCTAAGTCGAAGTGAGCCGTAGAGTCTACATCACCTGAAGTTGCCTCGTGCAGAGGCGAAACACGTGTCGTATTATCGTCGATGGTGTGTCTCGCCTGGAATAGCGGTGTTGAGAGTAGTGGTGCCGGGAGTAGTGGTGTTGGGAGTAATTGTGCTGGGACTAGTGGTGACGGGATTAGTGCATGCAATTGAGGGAGGGCGGAAGGTGCTCTTCAATCCAGGTAAGACACATCATTGTATTTAAATTAAGCGGATGTTTGCGAATTAAATATTAATATCTTTATTGTAATGAATTTCCGCAAAGTAACACCTGATTCTATCAATTTACTAAGGTAGTAATAACTATGAAATATCATTAGGAGTACGAGTATGTAAAGAATTTTTTCTCATTCTCTCTTATGCATAGAATTTCATCTCATCTCCGATCGAGTTATCGTTTTTAAGAGCAGTTGCAACAATTAAATTGCTTTATTGGAAGTTAGTAATTGCAGCTCAACTCAAGAATATAATATATTATTACTACGTAACTAAACTTAATTAATTTAAAAAAAAAACAATTGGGGAGACTGTTGTCGCTTAGGATTTGCTACGCGCCTGTAAAAAAAATAATAGCAACGCGCGTTTTTACTTCATAGCTTGTAGTTTTTGCTTAGTTAGACTTACGAAAAGTTTGAAAAGTTCTAGGCCCGACTAAAGAAACAAAGCAAAAATAAATATTTTTTCTTCATATTCTCTCCTTGTCTCAATACACTTATTCAATCTATCCTTCAGCGCTTCTATGCCGCTCTTGTTAGCCGAAACCCTTCAAAAAACTACTCCACCTCAGCTATCACATCTTCGTTTGTGGAAAACTTTCTTCCATTCAGGTTTTTCTTTCAGTTGAGGTACGAGAAAATATTCCGATGATGCTAAATGAGGCCAATATAGGAGATGGTTTCATACTCCGAAAAGGAATTCATCGAGCTTAGCCATTGCAACAACCGACTTGTGCACCGCTGCATCATCACGATAAAAAGGGATTTTCTTTGTGACCAATCCCGGCGGCTTTTCACGTATTTTGTTTGCTAATTTATCTAACAGGATATCATAGTATTTGTAATATATTTATAATGTAATGTAATTGGCTTGTTACAGTCAGTCCTTTGGAAAGTTAGTCAATAAAAATAATCCCCTTGTAATCCTAAAACGCCTTTTGGGACTTGGCTTTCTTCTATCGCGGAGAACCGCTATGTGTCCATTGTTTCGACTATTATTTTGTCTCAAGAATATAGTGGTGAATCTAAATTTTATAAGTGGTTAAAATTTTATAATAGGTTGAATAAGCGGGGAAACTGATAGTGCTTTTATAAAAACCAAACCAGCAATCTTATGAGACTTTTATCATTCACTTCACTAAAGCGGTTTATGCCAACTGAAGGTGATAGCAAATTCGCGATATGTCATATAAAACGACCACTTCAGAACGACAACTATACTTATGAAGCACTTTCTTATTTGCTCAAGTAGACGCGCGTATTCATAATTGTCTATTATACCTTCTCTCTTCTTCTTCTCACGACTTCATTTTTACTAGGCACTTTTTATTAGGTCATCCGATAACATCCTTATCACTGCCAGATTGGAAAATTCCAATAGATAACGTCAGCGCTTTGAAAGGTTAGAGCAGATTCAACAGCTTATCCGGAGAAGGTGACAGGAGAGTGAAATACGATTCAGTACAATGTGATGACCAACCGATGCAAATTTAATATTTATTTTAGATTAGATGCTTGACTCTCTCACCAGTACCAAAACTGCCAAAAGTCGAGAACTTTTTTCTCCATTGGTTGTTGGTATTTGAGAGGCTGGCGTACTGCCACTTCAACTCTGGTCGTACGGTGAAGGTTTCCATTTCTTTGTCCATCACCCAGAGAAACTTTGAGAATAGACCTCTTTATAGGTCGTGGATCGTGTTTTGTGGCATCCCTTAGGGTAGACCTATGTTCAGCAGTGGACTTGTATAGGGCTGTAATGATGATGATGACACAAAAATCACTTCCCACTCTCCCCTTTTTCGAAATAGAGACATTTAAAAAACTGTAACCCTGAACTGATTAAATCTCCCGTGTTGCAGACATATAGACAACAAAGGGCTATGAGCGTCGTCCATTTACTTCGCTTGTGACTTTCTGCATTCGCTCATTTCATTTCGCTCTCCCACATTTATTTTAAAAAATGTGAGGGGGCTCCAACACACCCCGTGCGCGTGCCAACCATTTAAATGCCCCCCGAAGGGAATGCTAAATTAGGAACTGGACCGTAGTCCAAAGCAAAATAACTGGCGAACCAGCAAAAGAAGTCTTAGCCCCTTGGTAGTACTGGTAATTACAAATATCACCAGCAACATCTACAATGAATGTACGTCACACGTATTAGGCAAATAGACATACTGGCCGTAAACCATCCTTGAGCGCCACCACCTGTCAAACCGTCGCTCCTGCAGACGTGACGTAAGTGTGTGGTATCACCGCCAATTGCATGATCATCATGGCCACTAGCCGCAAAGCGTGTCATGAGTCTACCTCTCACCTCAAGGGAATGGCGTCCCACGTTGTGCGGCTTTCGGCCGCAGCCTAGAGAGTCTCCTCAGCAGAGAGATCCGCAGGAGAGATCCTTCCTCCAGCTACCACCCGCATGTGGTCAATACATCATCATCATCATCATCAATACAGCCCTTCACAAGTCCACTGATGAACGTAGGCCTCCCCCAAGTAATGCCACAAAGCACGGTCCTGAGCCACCTGCATCCATCGACTTCCTGCATGTCTTACCAGGTCGTCACTCCATCTAGTGGGGGGTCGCCCTACATTACGCCTACCGGTACGAGGCTGCCACTCGAGAACCTTTCTTCCCCATCGGTTATCGCTTCTTCGAGCTATATGGCCGGCCTATTGCCACTTAAGCTTACTAATCCGTTGGGCTATGTCGGTCACTTTGGTTTTACTGCGGATATCCTCATTTCTGAGTTTATCACGCAGAGAAACTCCGAGCATAGCCCTCTCCATAGCTCGCTGAGCGACCTTGAGCGTCCTCATCCGGCCAGCTGTGAAGGAACTCGTCTCAGATCCGTAAGTCATCACTGGCAACACGCGCTGGTTGTACACTTTAGTTTTCAGAGATTGAGGTATACCTGACGAGAAGATGTGTCGTAATTTCCCGAACGCTGCCCAGCCGAGTTGAATCCGTCGATTGACCTCTCGGTCGAAGTTGGACTTACCTAGTCGGACCATTTGTCCCAGGTAAACGTACTCGTCAACAACTTCGAGCATAGCGCTCCCAACAACTATCGGCATAGGTGTGACCTGGACATTAAACATGATCTTTGTTTTGTCCATGTTCTTATTAAGACCTATCTGTTAGCAGGCACTATTGAGGTCATTTAGCATAGTGCTTAGGTCCTCCAGCGATTCTGCCATAAGGACTATATCGTCGGCAAATCGAAGGTGAGTGATGTACTCGCCATTGATGATAATACCGTATCCTTTCCAGTCCAGTACCTTGAAAACGTCTTCCAACGCAGCGGTGAAGAGTTTCGGGGATATTACTTCACCCTGTCTTACACCTCTCTGCAGTTGGATAGGTTTCGACTCTGGTTCGTGTCACTCGGATAAGTATCCATCGTAGCCCTACTGTACAAATACTTCAGCACTTCGATATACCGACAGTCAACTTGGCACCGCTGAAGGAACTGTAGCACCGCCCAAATTTCGACGGAATCAAAGGCTTTCTCATAGTCCACATACGCCAGGCAAAGTGGCAGATTGTACTCTTTGGTCTTCTGTACAATCTGCCGCAGGGTATGTATGTGGTCTATGGTACTGAAGCATTTTCGGAAACCGGCTTGTTCGGGAGGCTGGCAGTCATCGAGTCTGCGTGAGAGACGATTCGTTATGACTCTCGAAAACAGCACGTAGACGCGGCTCAGAAGGGAAATCGGTCTGTAGTTCTTCAAGAGAGCGTTGTCGCCTTTCTTAAAGAACAAGACCACCGCACTTCTGCTCCACGCCTCTGGAGTAGTACCACTATGGAGGACGGAATTGAAGAGCTTCTGAAGGACTTCAAGTACCGGTGTTCCACCCGCTTTCAGAAGCTCCGCTGTAATTCCATCCTCGCCTGGGGCCCTGCCGTTTTTAGGGTGCTGGAGAGCCATTCTAATCTCGCTCAGAGTGACATTCGGGATATCATCGGAATAGTGTCGGGTAGGACTTGCTCTTGGATCGTTACTCACACTTGCGTGTGGCTCCAACGATAATGTGTACAGCCATAGAACCTCTCAAACTCACTCAAAATCTCAGGTGTCCCGGAAACGATGCTGCCACACTCAGTCTTCAGCTTCAGAGTTTGATAGTTGGCTCTTTCTGGCAGACAGATCTCTGGCAAAGACTTTGGAGCCCTGGTTCCGCTCGATCGCTTCTTTAATACGAGCAGTATTAAAGTTGCGTAAGTCTCGCCGCATGCATTTGAAGATCTATCTGTTCAGTTGCCTGTACGCTGTCAAATCTGTTGACGATTGCAGCCTCATCTCCCATCTAACAGCCATGAGATTAAGAGTGTGATCGGAGAGTTTTTGTGTCCTTCTGCGGCGGGTCTTGCAGAACTCAGCTCCGACCGCATGGACAGTTTCCACGAGCTTGTCATTCATGTCGTCCACTGCATTGCAATCTTCTACTATCTAAACTGAAAGCGGTTACGTACCTCAAGCTGAAAGGTTTCGGGATTCTGGATTAGAGCACGAGGGGGACGGATCGTTGACTTCTTTAGACGGCTCTCCAACTTAACCTTTAGGTTCAGTGTGCCTCTAACCATTCGGTGATCGCTGCCGGTTTTCACCCTTGCGATCACTGAGACATCACTGAACAGTTGGCGTCTGATCGTCATAATGAAGTCAATCTCATTTTTTGTCGAACCCTCGAGGCTCGACCAGGTCCACTTCCTGTGGGGCCGCTTCTGGAAGAAAGATTTCATCATAAAGAGTCCCTCTTTCTCCATAAAGTCAGCCAGCTGCTGGCCCCTACGGTTCCGTTGCCTTACTCCAAATTTTCCTAACTTCAGCTCACCGCCTTCTTGTGCCTAGTTTTGCGTTGAAGTCTCCCATCAACACCGTGTAGTGGGTTTTGGAGGAATGCATGGGCTCTAGAAATATCCTCATACATTTCCTCCACCTCTTCATCGGGATGTGCCGAGGTTGGTGCGTAGACCTGTATGACCTTCAGCGAATACCGTTTGGTGATTCTGAGTATCAGGTACGCGACCCTCGTCGCCACACTCCCAATCTTTACAACGTTGTTGACGAGAGACTTGTGGACGATAAATCCGACACCTCCTTGGGACAGATGGTCGCCCTCCTGGTGATAGAACAAGTTGCCGGATTCGAGGATTACCGTGTCCTCCCCCTCTCTTCGCACCTCAGATAATCCAATAATATGCCAGCGCAACTTGTCTACCTCTTCTTCGAGCTCCGGTATCTTCTCGTCAGTCCTCAGGGTGCGTTCGTTATACGTTGCCAGGTCGAGTCGTCGTAGGTGGCAACCGAACCTCCACCGGAGATTCTAAGAACCCCCCTGCCCCGCCATTATCATGGTCGCCACCGTAGCCAGGAATAGCGGGGCCGCCGGGGACTGGGGGCCGTTTGTTTGCGTTGTTGCTCATGGGGGGGATATTTGCCATAGTTGCAACACATATGCACCACCAATACAACGGCAGATATAGCCAAAAGGCAGTTATAAGATAAGAGTAATAATTCGCCATCAGAAAGGGTTTGTGTCACTGACGTTGAGTAATTTTGTTCATGAGCATTTTCGATCATGTTTGTCTTACCCACCAACAAGTTGCCTTCAATTATTCAAAGTTGGGAAAGTTACAGAGATATATTATTATGTTGTTATATAAAACATCATGGAGGTCAGACAGTCTGCAACCTCGTAATGGAGGGACCGGACTTGGGCAAAGCTACTTAGGTGTGAGTCAAACCAAGACGAAGACTTGAGACTTTTCATATATTTGCTTTATTTAATATTGCTTTTGCCGTATCATAGACCTTACTACCACAAGTAATTAATATACAGGACTTCAACCCACAACTCTAGTATTATAATGCTAATTCATCATAGAGACCTTCTATTGAATTGCTTTTGTATCATATATCTTACTATTATAGGTCTTTCACACACACATCTTTGACACATCAAGTCATACAAAAGGGAACAATACTGTATTATTTTAAAAAAATCAATAAAAAAAGAAATATCAACAAACATATCTTTGCATGACACAGATTCAAAACAAAAAAATATTTACTTTCGTTAATTTACTCGTAAATGAATTAAATGATAAAGTTGTAATTTTTCATCAAAATATAGCTGGACTTCTCAACAAATTATTAATGGTAGAAATATGTATTAATGAACTTACTGAAACACACATATATTTGAACGTTCTCTGTTTTACTGAAACTTTTATTAAATCAGGACATGAAAATAACATATATTTGAAAAATTTTCGAATTGCTAGTTCCTATGGTAGATTAAGTGAATGCCGTGGCGGTGTTTGTATTTTAGTAAGGAAACAATATGAGTTTAATGTATAAACTATTGTAATTAAATATCAGTAGAAAAATCTTTTGAGTGTTGTGGAGTAGAAATACCATATTGGAATTGTATTATAACATGTCTTTACAGAACACCAAATTCGAATGCAATTACTTTCTTTAACAAATTACAAGTACTACTAAATAAACTATAACATATAAAAAATAAAAAAATTGTAATAGCAGGTGATTTTAATATTAATACTCTTGTAAATAATAAATTGTCGATAGAATTAAAAGGAATTTTAGCAAATTATAATTTAAAATCACATATATTGGGCCCAACTCGCAAAACATCATGCTTAGACCATATTGCAAGCAATATCCCTAATGCAATAGGTAAAACACATGTACTTCATTTATCAGACCATGACACAGCACAAACGTTAGAATTCACACCGGCAGCTTTAACCCACAAATTTAATTCACATTACTTTATATTTATTAGGGATTATAACAAAGAATATATTACAAAATACAGACAGTACCTTTCCAGTATCTCATGGAAAGATGTAATCGAAGACAAGGATGTTAAGGCTCCTACAATGATCAGTAACATTGACGATTTAGACTTTGTTTAAATTTAGCGACATCTACCAAAAGCAGACGTACTGCAATGGCACTACGTAAATAGTAGACAAAGATTAACGATGTATAGATAATATGACAACTTATTTTCATAATTTTTTTCGATCTCTGAGAGACCTAGTGGTGAATTGACGTATTATTCACTTTAAACCTTGTAACTGTATTCACTCCCATGTTCAGCACGGACGTTCCTACGTGACAATTTGTGAAGGTATGTAGATGACCAGGTAAGAACCTAGTGGTTCTCAGCAATATAAATAGTTAGGAAGATTTAGTTTTCAGAAACTCTCATATTAAGCACGGACGCTGCTACGTGACACTTTGTGAAGGTATGTGGATGACCAGGTAAGTACCAAGTGGTTCTTAGCAATGGAAATGGTTAGGAAGATTTAGTTTTCAGAAACTCTCATATTCAGCACGGACGTTGCTACGTGACACTTTGTGAAGGTATGTGGATGACCAGGTAAGTACCAAGTGGTTCTTAGCAATGGAAATGGTTAGGAAGATTTAGTTTTCAGAAACTCTCATATTAAGCACGGACGCTGCTACGTGACACTTTGTGAAGGTATGTGGATGACCAGGTAAGTACCAAGTGGTTCTTAGCAATGGAAATGGTTAGGAAGATTTAGTTTTCAGAAACTCTCATATTCAGCACGGACGTTGCTACGTGACACTTTGTGAAGGTATGTGGATGACCAGGTAAGTACCAAGTGGTTATTAGCAATGGAAATGGTTAGGAAGATTTAGTTTTCAGAAACTCTCATATTCAGCACGGACGTTGCTACGTGACACTTTGTGAAGGTATGTGGATGACCAGGTAAGTACCAAGTGGTTCTCAGCAATGGAAATGGTTAGGAAGATTTAGTTTTCGGAAACTCTCATAATCAGCACGGACGCTGCTACGTGACACTTTGTGAAGGTATGTGGATGACCAGGTAAGTAGCAAGTGGTTCTCAGCAATGGAAATTGTTAGGAATATTTAGTTTTCGGAAACTCTCATATTCAGCACGGACGCTGCTACGTGACACTTTGTGAAGATATGTGGATGACCAGGTAAGTAGCAAGTGGTTCTCAGCAATGGAAATTGTTAGGAATATTTAGTTTTCGGAAACTCTCATATTCAGCACGGACGCTGATACGTGATACTTTGTGAAGGTATGTGGATGACCAGGTAAGTACCAAGTGGTTCTTAGCAATGGAAATGGTTAGGAAGATTTAGTTTTCAGAAACTCTCATATTCAGCACGGACGTTGCTACGTGACACTTTGTGAAGGTATGTGGATGACCAGGTAAGTAGCAAGTGGTTCTCAGCAATGGAAATTGTTAGGAATATTTAGTTTTCGGAAACTCTCATATTCAGCACGGACGCTGCTACGTGACACTTTGTAAAGATATGTGGATGACCAGGTAAGTAGCAAGTGGTTCTCAGCAATGGAAATTGTTAGGAATATTTAGTTTTCGGAAACTCTCATATTCAGCACGGACGTTGCTACGTGACACTTTGTGAAGGTATGTGGATGACCAGGTAAGTACCAAGTGGTTCTTAGCAATGGAAATGGTTAGGAAGATTTAGTTTTCAGAAACTCTCATATTCAGCACGGACGTTGCTACGTGACACTTTGTGAAGGTATGTGGATGACCAGGTAAGTAGCAAGTGGTTCTCAGCAATGGAAATTGTTAGGAATATTTAGTTTTCGGAAACTCTCATATTCAGCACGGACGCTGCTACGTGACACTTTGTAAAGATATGTGGATGACCAGGTAAGTAGCAAGTGGTTCTCAGCAATGGAAATTGTTAGGAATATTTAGTTTTCGGAAACTCTCATATTCAGCACGGACGTTGCTACGTGACACTTTGTGAAGGTATGTGGATGACCAGGTAAGTACCAAGTGGTTCTTAGCAATGGAAATGGTTAGGAAGATTTAGTTTTCAGAAACTCTCATATTCAGCACGGACGTTGCTACGTGACACTTTGTGAAGGTATGTGGATGACCAGGTAAGTACTAAGTGGTTCTCAGCAATGGAAATTGTTAGGAATATTTAGTTTTCGGAAACTCTCATATTCAGCACGGACGCTGCTACGTGACACTTTGTGAAGGTATGTGGATGAACAGGTAAGTTTTAAGGAGTTCTCGGCCATGGAAATAGTGAGAAAGATTTTGTTTTCAGTTACTGTCATTTATCACGGATGTTGCTACGATAAATACTCTGAAGGTCTAGTGATGATCTGGCTCATATATGTAAGTGCTAAGTTAAGTAAAAGAGGAAACAAACTTTGCGTGCTTTTTTTAAATTATTTTATATTAAAAAATACTTAAAAAAAAGCACGCAACAGTTGATTTAATCTTGACAGATTTAAGTCAAGATTAAATCAACCGTTGAATATTTTGTGCAAGTTAAAATTCTTTATAATCTAAGTATCGTGAACAGGTTGGTTGCTTCTGGAATTACTGGTGTTGACGAACGTGTCGATTCTTGATATAACGAAAGCGTTGTATTTTCTTCCTGCTCAGCAATTGGAATTATGCTTTGGATTTTCTTCTTGAGTTTTTTTTCTCTTCTTTTTTTTTATAGATTCTATTATATATGTAGATTGGATTACGAATTTCCATATTTCTAGTATGTCTTGGGTCTAAAATTTCAGGCAATATACAATTTAAATAAAAATTGCATAATTTTGACTTCATTTTGTTTTCAAAAAAAATCATCATCCCTGTAAATAACTTCCGTTTTCAGTGGTTGCGACTCACTGAACCATACAGCAAATACACATTTTGCTTTGCAAGTCACGTGCAACTGCCCTTGTACCTGGTAGAACCAGTTGTGATTTTTATTTATCACTAAATTGCCTGATTTGTCTTTAATCCAAAAATTTACTTTTTTTTGTAATAGCTTCCTCTAGTCCTGTCTTAAATGCCGTTATTGGACACTTAACCTCCACTATTGTTTCTTCGTCTATAATAACATCTGGTGTAGCCCCCAAATACGGAATTTCGTTATCTATATAAAGCCCACAAGGTCTTATATCCAATGCTTCTTGCATAGATAATTGTTGTAGCGCTTTTTTTCATATTCTCTTCCGTGCTGCAAAGGAACAGCATCTATATTAATTTTGTATAGCAATTGCTTTACTATATTGGCACAACTAGTATCTGGCCTCATTTTGATCACTTTGCCAAAGTTCGAAGCTGTCAACAAAGAACGTCTAAGTTCAAGTCATTCGCTAGACTCGTTTTGCAAAATGGTCTGCCGCTCAATCCATGTTCTTTCTTCTTTACTTTTTTTTAAATTGGATAGAAAAGTTTCCTTCATTAAATTAAGAACATCTTCACCCACATCCGGTTTAGAGCTTTGTTCACCATAATCTTTATTTTGAGTTATAGCGTCACACGTCTTCTACGGCTTTTTATAATTCGATATATATATATATATGATACGATATTTTCCGATACTTATTATCGAAAGTGCTCATTCGGCCTTTAGGGCTTTTACCAACAATCGTTTTGTACAATATTGTAGTAGGTTTTCTTTTAGTATTGAACGTAACCGCAGAAGCTGAACATCTAGTTTGATAGCCGCTTCGCAGAGAGTAATTTACTCTTTTACCCCCAATTAACTTGGCCACAATGCTGTGAAAACATTCTACGATGTTACTTTCAACATCATGAACAAGACTTCTTGAATGGCCAGCAATACTATTTATAATAAAACATATTCTCTGCCATAAAGAACTTGTGAAAAAATCCGCTGGTACAGATTCAGTTTCAGTTTGACGACGATTACAGAAATGGATTTTACAGTTGGTGTGGTTTCCAAAGGCATGTAAATGTACAATTTGAATGTCCTCAAAAAGTTTGTGAGTGCAAAAATCTATTTATTGATGCATTTTCTAATTGTGGACCTAATGGTCATTATGCGTTTTTTTGTAATTAATTTTCTAAGATGTATGGGATATTTTGTATCTGTGATCAAGTTTTCCAGTTTGTTGCACAAGTTTCTTAAGAGGTAATTTCTGCTTTCTACTTTTTCAACTGTAAATTGAGGGTAGGGTCTTGCTTCTAATATTTTAGAGTACGTGCTGGAATCTCCGTCAGATATTAGACGTCCATAAATCAGACCGTACATTTCAACAGATGATTTAAAACCTTCTACTATCAGGGTAGATTCCATGGCAGTAGATGCACCCGTGAATTTTTTGTAACATTGATGAGCTCTCGGAGTTTGATTTTTGTTACAATCTTGCGCACATATGCTGCAGTACTTTTTTTTAACACCGAGGAACAAAATTTTTTTCGTTTCTCTTCCGATTATGGCAGCAGCTCCTGAAAGTGCTGAGTAATTATTTTTATATGATCTCTTACTCCAGCATCCATCAGCAATAACATCTATAATAGAAATGCCACCAGTGGTTACACGACCTTTTTCTAAAGCAATCCTTCTTTCTTCTTCTGCGGCTTCTTGCATGGATTGACCAAGTGCTTTTTCCCAGGCGTTAGAAACAAACTCATGCTGTTTTTGGTACAGAGGCTCAGTCATCATAGGTAAATCGATTGCTGATAGTAATTCATCTAATTGTGAGTAGCCAATACCAACAGAAACTGCACCGGCAACCACAGCTGTATTTATGTCCAGATCACCGGAGACAATATACTTTTCTTTACACGTCGATGCACCAGCGACTGATTCTGTATTTTTTTTTCAGATCACCTGGGATATTATTTAATAAAAACTTTCCTTTACACATTAAACATTCTAAAGTAAACTTGGATGACAGTCCAACTCGTTTCTCTCCAACAATTTTTAAACTTTGTACTCCACAGTTATATGGGCTATGATTGCTGATTTCTTGTAATTTTGAAAAAAGTATTTTATATCAACAATTCGTCTGCCAGATATATTTCTTTTTCCTGTTTCTGGTTGATCCTTTTCAATAGTTAATTCCGGTAAAATGTTATCTTGTTGATGCTGAGAACAAAATAATTATCATGTAATACATTGCTAAATTCATATACAAAAAACTTCCGTCTCATATATTATCTTGTTAAATATTATCTTGCTTATTTTTACTGACCATATAGGATAGGATTTCTCGAATTTTATGGGTTCTCAGACTTGTCGGTTTCCTCAGTACGTTTTTATTTACCAAAAACGAATGGTTATTAATGCGCAATGGGGACCCGGAGTCAAAGTTCAATTTAACAACATTAAAAATAGACTGGCACTCTTAATTGTAAAAAATAGCTACCGTAATATCTGGCAACGGAATCTCCTCATCAACTGCAATACCGAACGGAACGTGAGTTTTTGCAATAGTCGTAGATGAATGTAATGCATTAGATTCAGTTGACGGATCTTTGCCCAGATTTTCTGAATGGAATTTCCGCTGATTTCTCAATTGCCTAGTAAAATTATCACAGACAGCTAAGTGTGAGCTCTTTCAAATGCGTACAAACACGATGATTCTACGTGGTTCCATCACTGAGATCCTGTACCCACCTTCGGACTACTTCGGAGTGCAGCATCAGGTAAATGAAATCATCACAGCCAGATAGGCATCTGCGAGCCCTTTAAAATGAGTACAAACACGATGGTACTACGTGGTTCCGTCACAGAGATCCTGTATCCACCTTCGGACTACTTCGGAGTGCAGCATCCGGTAAGTGAAATGATCACAGACAGCTAGGTAGCTGCGAGCCCTTTTAAATGAGTACAAAAACAATGGTACTACGTGGTTCCGTCACTGAGATCCTGTACCCACCTTCGAACTACTTCGGAGTGCAGCATCAGGTAAGTGAAATCATCACAGCCAGCTAGGTAGATGCGAGCCCTTTAAAATGAGAACAAAAACGATGGTACTACGTGGTTCCGTCACTGAGATCCTGTACCCACCTTTGGACTACTTTGGAGTGCAGCATCAGGTAAATGAAATCATCACGGCCAGCTAGTTAGCTGCGAGCCCTTTAAAATAAGCACAAAAACGATGGTACTACGTGGTTCCGTCACTGAGATCCTGTACCCACCTTCGGACTATTTCGGAGTGCAGCTTCAGATAAATGAAATCATCACGGCCAGCTAGTTAGCTGCGAGCCCTTTAAAATGAGCACAAAAACGATGGTACTACGTGGTTCCGTCACTAAGATCCTGTACCCACCTTCGGACTACTTTGGAGTGCAGCATCAGGTAAATGAAATCATCACGACCAGCTAGTTAGCAGCGAGCCCTTTAAAATGAGCACAAAAACGATGGTACTACGTGGTTCCGTCACTGAGATCCTGTACCCACCTTCGGACTAATTCGGAGTGCAGCATCAGGTAAATGAAATTATCACAGACAGCTAGTTAACTGCGAGCCCTTTAAAATGAGTACAAACACGATGGTTCTACGCGGTTCCGTCACTGAGATCCCGTACCCACCTTCGGACTACTTCGGAGTGCAGCATCAGGTAAATGAAATCATCACAGCCAGCTAGGTAGCTGCGAGCCCTTTAAAATGAGTACGAAAACAATGGTACTACGTGGTTCCGTCACTGAGATCCTGTACCCACCTTCGGACTACTTCGGAGTGCAGCACCAGGTAAGTGAAATCATCACGGCCAGCTAGTTAGCTGCGAGCCCTTTCAAATGAGTACAAACACGATGGTTCTACGTGGTTCCGTCACTGAGATCCTTAACCCACCTTGAGACTGAGTTCAGGACTGTAGCATCAGACCAGCCAAAAATGGTCACGTTCATATTATTTTACACTTTTTCACTGGGCGTTTTTGTAGTACCAAGCTTATTTATGGCTAAAGAAATTCCGCACCTATACAATAGAAGGGAACACGACAGTTTTCGGAACGCTGCCGTACCCTGTATTTACGCAAAAGAAAATATATCAAGGATAATTTACTTATCAATAGTTTTGAAGAGCTTGGCCACGCTTCACTTTTTGACTTGCTTTTGTATTTCGGCATTCTTAGTCATCAAGCTTAGTCTATTCTATGATACGATTATATACAAAACTAAAACTAAAAACAATTTTACTAACATAAATCAAATTAATTCCTAATTTTTTATCATATATTACTTATGTACGTTTTATTTACAATAAATCTGTTTTTATAAATTTGAAATATTGCGAACTTTTTAATATTTTTTTTGGAAAATAACGCGCGCACAGTCCACCCGTCGCAAGAGTCAAACTGACACTGGTGAATATCCGTAACGGGCCATAGCGGGGGAGCTTCGGGTGGCGAAAAGGGTCCAAATTATGTTTTACTATATTTTAAGAAATATATTTTACAAAAATACAATAAAAACAATACATTTTTTTTATTATGATTTAACAAATATTTTAATATAAATTTAATCTTAAACTGTTGAGCCGTTCTTGAGAAAAAAATACAAAATAGGTTTAAAACAGCCTTTGTATTTGATTTTTTATTGTAATAATGGTCAAATATTCTTAAATTTTAAACAATACAAATGAACTGTGACGATCTTAACTATAAAACATAATTTTTTTTGTAGCAAATAAACAAAAGGATTCGGCTATAACTTTTTGTAAACCTGGGCGTTTTTCACGGTTTGAGCAATGTAAAAGCCTTAATTCCGCTTTCAATAATTTTCATGAAACCTTGATAATGTTCTATGATCTTTGTTTTCCCACTTTAAGAATTAATATAAAAAGATTCAATTCGGTCACAAAATGGATCACAAAAGGAATTAAAAAATCATGTTGCACAAAAAGAAAATTAATGTCTTTATTTTTTAAAAACAAAACAGATAATATGAAGACACATGTCAGGACATATAGTAAAATCTTAAAATCTTGTATCATTAAAGCAAAAAGCAACACAAACAATAATTTCATTAATAAAGCTAAAAATAAATGTAAAGCTACTTGGAATCTCATCAAAGAGTCATCAAATGATTTACGGAAAAATAAGGACATTACTTCGATTCACAAAAATGAAACATTGATCAAAGATCCTGGAGAAATAGCAAATATATTTAACAGCTTCTTTACAAATTTACCAAAAAAAAACTATGATAAAAAATAAAAGTTTTCCCTTAAAATTCGTTAATGTTAAAAATAACAGTATATTTCTGCAACCCTGCTCTGCAGAAGAAATTAAAAAAATTATACAAGGGTTACATAATACAAATTCAGTGGGTTATGACGGAATCTCCACAAAAATCTCCAGTTCTTTCTTATATCATTAATATATCATTTGAATATGGAATCTTTCCAAACAAACTTAATATTTCTGTGATTAAGCCAATTCATAAAGCGGGCAGCAAAAAAAGAAATTAATAATTATAGACCTATTGCTCTTATACCAATATTAGCCAAAGTATTTGAAAAAGCAATGCATACTAGACTGAATAGTTTTCTAAATAAACATAAGATTTTACGAGAAGAACAAAACGGTTTTCAAAAAGAAAAATCAACAACACTAGCTAATTACACACTAACTCAGCAAATAACAGAAAACATTGATAAAGGTATGAAAGTTACTGGTGTCTTTTTCGATATGAGTAAAGCATTCGATTTTGTAGACCACGAACTGTTTCTAAATAAAATTGAAAAATATGGCATTAGAGGACTTGCATTCCAATGGATACAATCTTATTTAAGTGACAGAACACAATGCGTTCAAATAACTAGGATTAATGAATTTAATGAACATGTCACATATAGCTCTAAATTACAACCCACTACAAAAGGTGTGCCACAAGGTACAATTTCTTGGTCCTTTACTTTTTATTTTATATATTAATGACCTTCCATTGGCAATCGATCAACATTGTACTCTATATGCCGACGATATATCAGTTATAATAACAGGTAAAGAAAAGCCATCTGATTATGAACTTAAAGTTAACAATAATGTCACATCTACAATAAATTGGCTCGAAAGTAATAATTTATGTCCCAATCTACTCAAAACTAAATATATTACATTCTGCACTAACGGGGCAAATATCCCTAAAATAAAAGTCGTGAGTCATAATGAAGAAATTGAAAAGGTTGCTGAAATAAAATTCCTCGGCCTTATTTTAGACCAGCACTGTAGTTGGAAAAGCCATATAAGCTTAATGTGTGATAAATTAGATAAATTCGTTTATGCACTTAAAAGACTAACCAATATAACAAGTAAAAAAGCTGCTATAACAGCTTATCATGGATATGTAGCGTCCGTGCTACGGTATGGTTTATTGATCTGGGGCAATTCAACGGTTTTTAATAGAGCATTCCTCATCCAAAAGAAATGTGTACGGGCGATTTGTAGATGTGGACCTTTTGATTCTTGTAAACCACTTTTTAAACAGTTAAAACTTATGACATTGTGTTGCATGTACGTGTATGAAATTGGAACATTTGTAAAAAAATATCCACATTTATTTCAAAGATGTATTGATAATTATACAGATAAAACAATTACTCGTAGAGATGTTACAAGATTAAATTTACGAAAGTGTAAAACTGTCTTTTATCAGAAGAACTGTCCTAATATGTGTATAAGAGTATATAATAAAATCCCCAGCGATATTCGAAAATTGCCATTTAACTTCTTTCAAAAAACATTGAAACAATGGCTTATTCAGAATTGTTTTTATTCCCTAGATGAATTTTATTGTTATAGACCAAAGTGATATTTTAATATAATCTTGACTTGCCTTGATAACTGTTGACATGTACACCTTAACTTGACATTTTTTATTGTTTTATTTTATTTTATTTTGGTATTAAGACTGCATCAAATTTTGTATTATTTCTTGTTTATTGTTAACGTCTATCTATATGTGTGTTATTTATCTTGTGACCATTTATTCCTAGGTTTATCACTAAATTGTAATTAATCATAGATATCCATAAAACATTTGTATAGCACTAGACTGACAATTATAAAATTATATATTTGCATGCCACTGGCGAAATATGATTGTACCATACCAAATTATTAATCCTGTAACTACCATATTTCTTGCAAATAAATCATTATTATTATTATTATTCTTTTTTTCTTTCTCAAGATTTGTAAAATCTTGGTTTTTAAGAGATGTTCACGGGCCTAAGCCAAGTGCGCATCCATTTGGGAATCAAAATCCGAGATGTCTTCTTGCAAAAATTTTCGGACTATACGGCACGTGTTGAGGATGGCTGCTTTTTGCATGGTAATATAACTATTTTCAGTAAGATCTAATCGTTTAAGGGAGAGAGACAAACATTTCGGGATCACACCAGTACTGGAGAGAACCAGCGGTACAATATATACTTTGTTCATTTTCCAGATTATAGTTACTTCTTCTTTTAATTCTGTGTATTTATGATTTTTTCAGTAATGGTTTTTTGTATATTATGGGTATTTGGGATCGCTATATCAATTAGATATACTGTTTTATTTAATTTATCAATTACGTACGTACGGCAGTAGTTTTTGGTTCGGGATTAAATTGTGTTTATTTGCAAGTTTTTGATGAACGTAATTAGCAACCTGGTTATGACGGTGGGTGTAATCTGTTTGTACTAGGCTGGGACAAGCACCGGTAATATGTTGTATAGTTTCGGGTTGGCGGTGGCATTTTCTACAACTATCATTCTGCATGTTTGGGTCTTTTAATATGTATTTTTTATAGTTTCTTGTATTGATTACTTGATCCTGAATGGCAATAAGAAAACCTTCGGTTTCGGGGAAAAAGAGAACCTATTTTTAACCATTTATTTGAAGCCAGCAAGTCTATGTGAGGTTGTTCTAAATCGTGTACATGTCTACCATGTAATTCTTTACTACGCCACTTTGATAGCTTTCCTTTTTCATGATCAATTACTGTAGTAGATCTATTACCTTGATTACTTAGATTTAGAGGGGTATAATTGTTATCGGATTCAATGACTGCTTGATGTAACGGACTATTAGCTGATTTTTCATAAAAGAAAGATTGCAGGTTTTTGACTTGCCCTTCCCATAACCTTTTAAGATCGATTAAGCTCCTGCCTCCTATAGCTCTTTTTATCGTAAGTCGTTCAATTGCCGGTTTAGGATGCAAATATTTGTGTTCAGTTATGGTAGTCCTAGTTTTGATTTCAAGATTTCGTATATCTGTAGTTGACCATTTAATTACTCCGAAAGAATAGGTAAGTATTGGGATGGCAAAAGTGTTAATATCTTTGAATAAATTTCTAGAATTAAGTTGCTTTTTACAAACTAGATTCAACCTACGTAAATATTCATTACTAAGGTCCTTTTTAATAGCAGTATGGTCTATACGTCTTCCTTCACGCAAGCCTAGATATTTATATGTATCATTTTCGTCCATCAATGTAAACATATCGTATTGACTTTCTGTACTACTATTGACTCTACCTTTATGAAGTTTAAGCGTTTTACATTTATTAAAACCAAAGGTCATGTTTATATCTTTACTAAACTCAGCTGTAATTTTTATGAGGGCGTTCATTTCTTTTTCTGATTTGGCAAAAAGTTTTATATCGTCCATATACATTAAATGATTAATATAGGTGTCTTTAGTTAATTTATATCCATGATTGTTTTTGTTGAGTAAAGAAGATAAAGGGTTAAGAGCCAGACAAAACCACAGTGGACTCAATGAATCTCCCTGGAAAATGCCATTAGCGATTGGTATATCGTCTGTGACTATGGTCTTACTGCCGTCATTAAGGTGTAATTTAGTTTTCCAAGTACCCATAACTCTCTCCAGGAAAGAAATAATGTCCGGGTTGATTTTATAAATTTGCAAAACTCGTATCAGCCAAGAGTGAGGTACACTGTCGAATGCTTTCTTATAATCAATATATGTTAGGTTAAGATTACGGTTGTGAGAGGTAGCGTGTTTAATTACTATCGAGTCAATAATGAGTTGTTCTTTGCATCCTCTGTGATTCTGTCTGCATCCTTTTTGTTCCTCCGCTAATACTTTATTATGTGTTAAATGCGTATTTATTTTTAGTATTATACAAGAGGTTATTAGTTTGTATATAGTTGGGAGACACGTAATCGGTCGGTACTGTGAAGGATCTGCTGTTTTATCACTTTTGGGAATCATGAAAGTAGTACCTACGGTTACAAATGATGGGATCTCTGATGCGCTTTTTTAATATATCTGTAATAATTTTCGCTAAAATATCGTGGAGGGCCGAGAATTTTTTATACCAAAAGTTGTGAACATTATCGGGTCCAGTAGCTTTCCAGTTTTTCATTTTTTTGGTTACATGTTCAATATCTAATTTAGTAACTTCTGTGAATTCCATCAATTCAATAGCTTCTGCTTTATTTTCTTCTTCATTGATTCAACTTGCCTGCTCATTATGTTCATTATTTTTCTTCCATATTTCAGTCCAGTAGTTTTTAAGTTCTTCTTCAGTTGGTACTTCCTTGGGTTCATTGGATACATTACTTATATTATGTTTGAGCATCCTATAAAATCCTTTTTCATTAGTCTGAAAAAGCCTATTGTCTTCTTTTCTTTGTAGGGCTTTTTTTGTATCTGGCTAGTCTTTGGGTTTTAAGTGCAAGTTTTTGTTTTAGAGTGTCTAAAAATTCAGCTGGTCTAATATTATTTTTATCATAAGTTGAATGAACTTTATATTTATCAAATATTAAATCAATTTTCTTAACTAATCGAGGATGTCTATTATTGTTAATAAATTGTGTTAATCTAGCCACATCAGCGCGCAGGATAGATATATCTATTTCTAATCTTATTTGCCAAGCTGGTTTATTGTTAAATGAATTTCGCTTTTTTAAGGGGTTGTTTGAAATTTTATATCGTAATAGTTTTGAGATAACTAAAGCTGAACAATATATTAGGGTATGAATATGTAGTATCTCAGAATCAATACTATAGAATTTGGGTAGTATATGACTATTAAAAATGTTAAGTAAACTATATAGCTGCTTATTTTCTTTCAATCGCGGCAGTTTGGGGTCTTATGTTGGGGTCCGTACCAGTATACAATGCTAGATTAGTCTTCAGTTCGTTGGTTAACTTCTCTACTAAACCATCATCTGGGAGATTTATTTCAGCTGGGTGTGAAACACTTAAAATACTAGTTTGAGCCGTGCAGCTCATTGATAGAGTTTGTGTTGCAGAATCGGATGTTAAAGTAATTGATTGAGTTTCGAATAAGGAAGAGGGCGGAGATGACTGACGACGGCTAAAAAGGTCGAGATTTGAATTACCCGCCGTCATATGATTGGTGTCTCTTGTATCTGAACGTGAGTCCGAAATTTTATTCTCAGCTTTCTCGTTTTCAATTATTTTAGCTGCTTGTTGCTTTATACTTTTGATTTGTTCATCAGATAACAATTTATTTCTTATTATTACTCGTCTCTGGTCTGCAATACGTTGAGATGTGACATTTATATGAGGATATTTTGATTGAAATTGATCAAATAATTTCTTAACGTACATAGTGCGATCGGTTTCTAATTTGGTAATGTAAAAGTAAGTGCGCATAATGAAAGTATTTATTTCTTCATCGCATTTCATGCGCACTCTAGGTTTTCCAGCTTTGGTGGTCACAGGCTGAGTGGCCCTTGCCGCCCATGAAACATGCGAGGCCGGAGAGACTGCTTTACTATCGCACTTGTATTCATCAGACGGTATTAGTGCTGATGATGCGCTGAACTCGCATTGTTTGGGAGACCCGGCAAAGGGCCGTCCAGGTAAACCCTCGCCACCGGTGGTACGCATACTGAAACGCCCAGCACCGGCTCCAGGCGTGCCCCGACGATTGCTCTCGGGAAGCGGTCCTTTACTAATACTTCTATTTCGCAACTCCATATTGATGGGTGTGCTAGAGCCCCGTTGGTCACTCACAAAGTACCTTCGTTGCGGGTGTCCGCCACTCACGTGAGCGTAGGTGTTAAGCTCGGACGTGGGGTTAGACTTGTAAGTGGCCGTGGGGTTAGACTTGTAAGTGACTTATTATTATTATTGTGGGGTATCTATATAGTTTTCTCATCTGGTTGGGTTCTATAAATATATAATTATAAATGAAAATGAAAAGATAAATATACATATATATCAATAACATAAAATAAATATAAAAATACATAAATAAATAAAAGCCCAACCAGATGGAGGCCCTCGGCAGGGGAGACCAAACGGCCGAGGGTTAGGGGGAAAGGGAAAGAAACCGGCGGACGATGCGGGCGGTATCGAGGAGCACCGCCTTCTGCATTTGAGCCCGGAGCGGTCCGCCACGTAGTCCCAGTTGCCTCAGATGACCCCAGAGGCTGACTGGGATTAGCCCGTTTGCAGAGACGACTACAGGAATAATTTCGGTCGGCAGACCACCCCACATGTCAGTCACCTCGTGAGCCAGGTCCAGATATTTTGTTTGCTTGTCTGTTTCGGCTTTCACGAGGTTCTCGTCATACGGAATGGTAATGTCGACCAAAAATATCCTTGACTGTGCCCGGTCCATCAGCACAATATCAGGCTTATTCGCAAGAATAGTCCTGTCTGTGATGATGGCCCGGTCCCAATAGAGCCTGGCGCGATCATTTTCGAGCACGGCTTCCGGCAAGTACTTGTAATACGGCAATTTTCGATCCACGAAACCGTATTTCAGAGCGAGCTCCTGATGAAGAATTCTGGCTACTAGGTTGTGCCTGTGCAAGTACTAAGATTTAGAAAGCGCCGAACAACCGGAGATGACATGCCTAAGTGACTCACTGGGATGGCGACAAGCTCGACAGATGTCCACGGTGCCATCCTTTAGGATGTATCTCCGATAGTTGTTGGTCTTAATAACCTGATCCTGTATTGCACAGACAAAACCCTCGGTTTTCCCGAAGAGATCATCAAAGTGTAGCCAGTGGAGGGAGGCTACTGTGTCTACGAAAGGCTCATGTAGAGCCTTGTAGAACCTCCCGTGGAGCTCCTTCTCCTTCCATACGTTCTCCCGGTCGGAAATTGTCTGCACTGCCGGGTCTTGCCATTGCTCGTTGGCTAAGGATAGAGGGGTAAGTCCTTTATCACTAGAAATCACGTCCTTATAGAATGGATCATCCGATCTCGCCAGGAAGTAATTACGGAGGCTGCACACTTCGCGATTATGCATGGTGAGCGCGCTCAAGAAGCCACGCCCACCATGCTTTCGCGGCAAGTACAGCCTCATTACTGACGATCTCGGATGATGCATCCTGTGGGACGTCATGGTAGTGCGGACTTTTCTATCCAGGGCGTTAAGTTCAGTCTGAGTCCACCTGAGTATGCCAAAGGTATACATGAGGACAGGCATGACCCAGCCGTTATATGCGTGTGTCTTATTCACACCGGACAAAAGGCTGTTAAGCACTTTGGTCAAGCGTGCATAAAACACGTCGCAAACTGACTGTTTCATACCAGCCTCATCGATACCGATGTTCTGTGACATACCCAGGTATCGGTATGTTTCAGCCTCGGAAAGGGTCCTTAAGTTGACGGGCATAGATAAGTCTATGCCCTCAGAGTTAGCAACCCTCCCCCCTTTCAACATGGAATGGAATGGAGCTGGGAACGGATAAGTGTGCGGTCCTCGCACACTTATCCGTTCCCAGCTCCATTCCAATAGAATTGCTAAATTCACAAGTGATGTTTAGCAATTCCATAAGATGGGAGCGACTGGAGGCGAATAACTTGAGGTCATCCATATAGAAAAGGTGGGTCACTTTTGTACCTCCTTTCCGAAGCTGAAATCCCCTCCCGGAGCCCTCCAGTAAAGTACTGAGAGGGTTAAGGGAGAGGCAAAACCAGATTGGACTCAGACAATCGCCCTGGAAGATACCCCTTCTTATCCTTATGTGGTTCTCCGCAGCCATCATCCGCTCGCCCAGATAGCAAAGGATCGTACTCCATTGCCCCATACACTGCTCGAGGAAGTCTCCAACTGTACAGTCAATTTTGTACAGCTGGAGGACTCTCTTTAGCCATGTATGGGGCACCGAGTCGAATGCCTTTCTGTAGTCTATCCAGGCGGCGGAGAAATTCCGACGGTTGCGTTTCACCACTTTGCCAATGACCGCGTCAATGAGGAGTGGTTCCTTGGTTCCACGACCACCGCCCCGGCATCCATTTTGAGCGCGAGACATCACCTGATTTAGCTCCAGGTGACGAGTGATTCTCGCGCTCAAAATTGATGTCAGTGTCTTATATATGATGGGTAGACACGTGATGGGGCGGTATTTGCTCGGGTCTGTGGTATCCTGATCTTTAGGAACCAAATGAGTGATCCCAGTAGTGAAGAGGCTCGGGAACGACTTCTGATCGAGAGCCTCTTGAAACTGTCGGGCGAGCACAGCGTGACACACTACTTATTATTATTATTATTTAATATATGGGCCTTCAACCCAAAACTCTAGTATTATAATGCTTATGCATCATGGAGACTTTCTATAGTAATGCTTTAGTATAATAGACTTTACTATCATAAGTCCCTAATATAGGACTAGTCATTGTGCAACAGCACTTTGCAGTCGGTCCCCCCATATATATGTACGACCTTGAGTATACGTCTCCGACAGCTCCTCCATACAAGCCATTTATACTTGAACACCCTCCATAACTTAGAAAATTTTTCTTTTGAAACACGATCTCCAAATAGGACAGCAATTTTTTTACCAATTTTCCAAATATTTTATAAATGTTATTTATCTTTATTTTTATAATATTTTCGACTTGTTCGAGTTTTTTTAATAAATTTATTTATTTTGAAAGACAATATTTTGCCTTTAATTTACTATAATACTTAATATCTGAAATGTATTTATTTTAACTTTATGCTTATTAATGTAATTTTATTGTTTAATATATATCCTTTAACATTACGTATTTGACGCCCCCTTATATATAAATTAATTATTAATAATAATGATGGACCGTCACAATATCAAGATGCTTTGGTTGCGCGGAAAATCATTCGTATTTATTTTATTTGACGGTAGGCTGCCAAATCGGTTATCCCTTTCCAAAACGATATCATTCGTACCCTCCTATCGACACATCGGGGTGGTGGGGTGGGAGGGGAAAGAAGATGATTCTAGAACATCACGTAATCATCGGAACCGAGGATATATAAGACACGCGCGACCGACGCGTGGCCTCTTCCCGCCGCGCTCGTCGTTGAAACCACACCGCCTAGGATAATAGTGTCCTAAAGAGCTGCTCTTCCCGCCGCGCTCGTTGTTGGAAACACTAATAGTAGAAACCGCTTTAGCCTGGAAGCAGTCGAGCTCCAGGAAACCCGCCTCACCTCGTGTGAGATATAGTCGCGCACCGCCTCTCTCCGGAGTGTTCCAGAAGTCGCAGTTATAGTGCTCGACCGCATAGAAGAAACATCCCGGTGAGTCAACATTTTCCTAATAGTATTTTCCTGCTTGATATAGTAGTTTTAACCCGCTCCAATTTTGTGTTTTCCTAATCAAGCGGGATTCCTTTCATCGATTTGGCATAATAGTTCGTTTTTTTTGGGAAGAGCGAGTGCATTGTACCGCATATACAAGTGTAGAAGCATTAGTAGATACAGTCCACTTAGATTAATAATTCGCGCAATAGGTTTAAGGTTCGACCGGGGAACTAGACTTCGGCAGCCTTAAACACGTGGCTCCACCATTTTATGGTCACTTCGGGCAGGATTTGGATTGGTGTTTAGTGGTTATCCAACCATTTTCTGGTCGAATAATTAGTGTTCGTAAATAGTGTAAATAGTGTTCGTTTAAATTTATGATTAGGTACTCGCAAACAGAATTGTTTATTTCATAGCGCTCGTATTTGGTTAAATTTAAGGTTTAAAATTGAAACAGTGTGATAGCAACCGTTTGGTACGATTACCCGACAATCTTTATAAAAACATTGAGTTAGCAAGCAACGTGTCGCCTCGACTGTAGCAGGTGTTCGATTTAATTACGTAATACGGCATACCGAGCGTCCATCGTCCATCGTTTATGCGTGTGAGATTAATTGTGATTAATAACTTTGTTATAATAATTTAAAATGGCAGTTAGTGGAAGTGAATTTAAAATTAAAACGCTTTATGCCAAGAGGGACGTACTTTTTTCACGTATACAAAACATTAGCGATCATATAAAGAACATTAATGTAGAAGCGGTGCGGGAAACTTTTCTGAATGAAATTGAAACGGTGGATTCTTTGCGGACGGATTACGAAAGAATATTAGACCAAATTAATCATTTGGAATTACAAATCGACCCGAAATACATAGTGAACTACCAACCGCTGCTGGCATTCGAAGATATGTTGTGTCGCGTGAAAAGAACGGCAAAACTCCTTCAATCTCAAAACGAAGCAAAGCCGGAATTGCAGGTACGTCCTCGTGACTCAATTAGGTTGCCGCCAGTAGATATTCCGGTATTCAATGGTGATATTAAGACGTGGCCCTTCTTCTTCAGTAGTTTTCAAAACAATATACACAATAACCCATCGTTATCGGACGCTGAAAAATTATATTACTTAATTAGTAAACTTAGTGGCAGGGCACAGTCGATCTGCTCTGGGTTTACACCTACAGCAAACAATTACTTATTAATATTCGAAACGCTTAAAACTAAATATGAAGATAGGAGAATGTTAGCTTCCGAATATTTGAACCAGATATTCGATCTTAAACCTATATCATCCGCGAACATCAACGGCTTAGAGCAGTTTCTAGATAAATTTGTGGCATCGGTGGCTGCACTTAAGAATTTAAAATTTAATGACCTTATGGACGTGGTGTTTCTCCATATTGCACTAAAGAAATTAGACCCCGACACCGTGCGTGCGTAAAGGAGATCGTACTCGGAGATGCCTTCCTTTCATTCATTAGCATCGTTCGTGCGAGATCAAATAAAGGTGATGCAGCGCTCTCCGAACGTTAAACAAGAGATTAAAAGGTGCGTCGACCGTAGACAGACTCAACCATCTAAAATAGCAGGGTCGTTAACTTACGTAACCGCTACGTCAACATCACTTCAGCATACTTGTATCGTATGTAAAGATAAACACGGTAATTTATATAATTGTGCGACTTTTCGTAAATATTCACCAAGCGAACGTTATAAATTAGTAAAGACAAACAACCTATGTTTGAACTGCTTAAGTGATAAGCATTTAGTTGCAAAATGCAATTCGAGTTCCGTATGTAGCAAGTGCGCCAGGAAACATCACACGCTATTACATTTTGAAAATAGCAACATAGCGGCGTCAAGTAAAGCGGACAAGGAATTCACCCCTACTAAGGTCAACGATTCTAGCGGTCGACCTGGTGATGTCGCTCTGTGCTCATTGGCAAATATGGGAGCACAACCTCCTTCAACCGTGTTACTGGGTACGGCGCGTATTTTGGTTAGGGATTCGCGTGGGAACGAACAGAGCGTCCGTGCACTGCTGAACAGCGGAGCCCAAAATAGCTTTATAACGCGACAATGTTGTCAGCGCTTAGGCTTAGTAATAAATAGGTCACTTTCATGTCCTGTAGTTAAAGGCATCGGAGGTACTAGTAAAGCTACCCAGGGATATATTAATTTAAAATTTTATTCTCGGATAGATCGTAATGTTAACTTTGATATAAATGCACTAGTAGTAGATAGGGTCACTGAACGGTTGCCAACCGTTTCGGTTGACACCTCGGCAATGATTGAATTTAAAAATTTGATTCTAGCAGACGACACTTACGCCATTCCTGGAAACATAGACATGCTCATCGGAGCATCGCTTTTCCCTCATCTTTTGTTAAACAATAAGGTCAGGGGCAACTCCTCGCATACCGCGCCTTACGCACTAGAAACCGTATTGGGCTATGTTATCATTGGCTCCGCCCCCATCATAGATAGTATTTCGGCAACCTCTTATTGTGGTATGGCTGTCGAACCGCTCGAGTCGTTGGTCCGCAAATTTTGGAAGATGGAGGAGGTGAACGTCCCACCCATAGCTAGCTCAGATGACAGGTTATGCGAGGAAATTTACGTCCGTACGACCGTTCGTGATCGCGACGGTAGATATAGTGTAGCGCTGCCCTTTAAGGGAGATGTTTTATCTCTCGGCGATTCGCGTCAAATGGCGGAAAAACGTTTCTACAGCTTGGAGCGTAGGATGCTCGCTTCACCCCAGTTAAAGGAAGCTTACGACGGCGTCATTAACGAATATATAAGAGAAGGTTACATATCACTCGTGGCTTCGAAATTAGATAACTACGAAGACACACCGTCGTATTTCATACCACACCACGGGGTCATTAGGGAGGACAAACTTACATCTAAGTTACGTGTAGTGCTCGACGCTAGTGCTAAAACTAGCACTCACCTGTCGCTTAACGATATCCTCTATAGTGGGCAAAATTTACAGGGCAGTTTATTTAATATAATAGCCAATTTTCGTTTGTTTAGTATAGCACTATCCGCCGATATTCGCCAAATGTTTCTTTGCATAGGGGTCCGTGAATGCGACCGTAGATTCCAACGCATTTTATATCGTTTCAACCCAAAGGAACCTCTAATGGTGTTTGAATTTAACCGCGTTTGTTTTGGTTTAAAGTCGAGCCCATTTCATGCGTTACGCACGGTGAAACAGCTCGCCCACGATGAAGGTCCCTCTTACCCTAAAGCTAAGAGGGCAATTGAGAGCGGATTATATATGGATGATTTTGTGTACTCGGTCGATAGCGTGGAGGAGGCCACCCTAACCACCGCCGAGGTTATAAGACTCATGAAATCGGGTCAATTCGATCTTGTGAAGTGGACTAGTAATTCGCGTCCGGTTTTAGATACAATCCCACTATCACACCGTCTTTCGGCGATAAAGGAATTCGACGATTCCGATACACACAAGGTGCTCGGGCTGTGTTGGTCACCAGAGTCCGACGTGTTTAGCCTTAAGGTAAATCCGCCCGTAGAGAAATGCACAAAGCGCACAATACTGTCATGCGTTGCTAGATTATGGGATGTCATGGGTTTCGTAGCTCCGGTGGTATTATACGCTAAGCTTTTGATTAAACAACTTTGGTTATTTGAATGCGATTGGGATGATTCGCCGCCTGACAGCATTGCTCGTTTGTGGCAGCGCTTTAGAGAGGAACTTCCTTTACTAAGAGAAATTAGAATACCGCGTCATATAAACGTCGATAGAAATAGCGTCATAACGGTCGTTGGGTTTGCAGACGCCAGCGAGAAGGCTTACGGGGGCGTTGTATATTTCCACGTTCAGAATAATGGTAGAAATTCGATTAGCCTCATTAGTTCTAAGTCGAGAGTCTCCCCCCGTAAGGTTGTCTCTCTGGCGCGCTTAGAGCTTTGCGCAATATTAGTACTCACCAAGCTTATTACCGCAGTTATCAGCGCATGTAGGGATAGAGTTCACATAGAAAGGATATTTGCCTTTTCCGACTCCACCGTCGCCTTATGCCGGGTTCATTCTTCACCTCACCGTTGGGATACGTTTGTCGCGAACCGAGTGGCCAAGATCCAAGACGAGTTAGAAATGGCGGAACTTAGATCTTGTAGAGTAATACAATCGGTAAAGCCCTTCACGCACACCGGGTCGGATTTCGCTGGTCCGTTTAAGGTCACGCTCACTCGCGGGCGTGGTATAAGATCCACAAAGGCTTACGTCTGCATTTTCGTATGTCTAACTACTCGAGCGGTGCATATAGAACTCGTTGGTGATCTAAGCACAGCAGGCTTTATGGGTGCATTTAAAAGATTTCTATCCCGTAGAGGCCCTGTAAGTAAATTATATTCGGATAATGGTACGAACTACGTCGGTGCAAAACGTATTCTATCGGAACTACATGAGCTCTTAGCTAGCAAGTATTATAATTCGGAGTTCGCTCACATTCTAGCCGAGAACCGCATTGAGTGGTCTCTGAACGTCCCAGCCGCGAGTCATTTTGGAGGCAATTGGGAGACCAATATTAAGAGTCTAAAGAGTCACTTATACCGAGTAATAGGAGATCAAATTTTGTCCTTCGAAGAGCTAAGTACGGTGCTCGCTCAAATTGAATGCGTAATGAATAGCCGCCCACTTTGTCGGACGTTGTCTAGTGACCCCTCGGAACCGCTGGCTCTAACTCCAGCACATTTTTTGAATTTAACGCCTTTAAAGTATTTGCCCGCCGCAGATATGGATGAGAACAGACGTAGCATTTCCGCACGCCACAAATTGTTAGACCGGTTAGTGCAATCGTTTTAGAAACGATGGAGGATGGAATACTTGCATACTTTGCAGTCTCGGCAAAAATGGAACACAGCGACTGAGCCTTTAGCTGTAGGAACTGTAGTTGTGCTCACTAAGGAGAATACGCCACCTCTCCACTGGCCGTTAGGAATTGTCGAAGAGCTCTTTCCCGGTTCCGACGGAGTAATTAGGATAGCTCGCGTTAAGACAACGGTTGGGTCTTACCTGCGACCTGTTGTCCGTTTGTGCCCCTTGCCTCTTCCGTAATTTAAATTAGCTTTCTAGATTAAAATTGTAGTTGAATTTAGGTAATCTTAGCGTTAGTTAGTTATTTGTTAGTTGATCTTAGCTCTAGTTGTTTTAGTTATTTTGAAGGAGATCCTTTAAGGGCGGGGGAGATGGTTGCGCGGAAAACCATTCGTATTTATTTTATTTGACGGTAGGCTGCCAAATCGGTTATCCCTTTCCAAAACGATATCATTCGTACCCTCCTATCGACACATCGGGGTGGTGGGGTGGGAGGGGAAAGAAGATGATTCTAGAACATCACGTAATCATCGGAACCGAGGATATATAAGACACGCGCGACCGACGCGTGGCCTCTTCCCGCCGCGCTCGTCGTTGAAACCACACCGCCTAGGATAATAGTGTCCTAAAGAGCTGCTCTTCCCGCCGCGCTCGTTGTTGGAAACATCACTAGTAGAAACCGCTTTAGCCTGGAAGCAGTCGAGCTCCAGGAAACCCGCCTCACCTCGTGTGATATATAGTCGCACACCGCCTCTCTCCGGAGTGTTCCAGAAGTCGCAGTTATAGTGCTCGACCGCACAGAAGAAACATCCCGGTGAGTCAACATTTTCCTAATAGTATTTTCCTGCTTGATATAGTAGTTTTAACCCGCTCCAATTTTGTGTTTTCCTAATCAAGCAGGATTCCTTTCATCGATTTGGCATAATAGTTCGTTTTTTTGGGAAGAGCGAGTGCATTGTACCGCATATACAAGTGTAGAAGCATTAGTAGATACAGTCCACTTAGATTAATATCTCGCGTAATAGGTTTAAGGTTCGACCGGGGAACTAGACTTCGGCAGCCTTAAACACGTGGCTCCACCATGCTTCATCCTTTGACAGTGGAGAGGATGAAGGTGCTCGAGATTCCATGCGCATGCAAAAAATATCAACGCGCGCTTTTTCTTTATTATACTTGTGGGTTTTTTTACTGTTGTTAGTTAGTCTAACATACAACTTGTAGCTCTTTGAAAATATTGGAATATTAAATATTTTTGAAGGTTTTATTTTTCTCCGTGTTGAAGTTGGCAGTGACTGTTAACGAGCATATTATTAACATCAGTACTTATCAAATCAAAATACAATACCGATCTTGTTCTTTTAAAATTTTGCCTAATACGTACCTAAAATGTACGGAAATATACAGTTATATTCTAATCTAAAAAAATTAATTATAACGTAAAAACGATTTTCTAGTAATCTGACTCAAACATACGTAAACTGATAACGATAATTGAATTTAGTAGGCAATTTAAAAAAAATGTCGATATCGATAAAATGTGCAGCAATGATAATTCAATGCACGAATAACTTAATATTATTCACTGGAAGGTGGAACTCTTCTTCAGACACAGTCCTTCTATGTTGGCACCACTCCTCTTACCTATTTTTGCCGCAGAGTACAATGCGCGCATTGCTATGTTTCAATCTGAAGGGCATAGAGAGCCAGTATAATTACAAGCTGTGAAGCATTCCTAAGGTGGAACGCTATACATCCTGTATCTTCAAAGGCGGCAACGCATATGTAGTCTTTTTTATTTTAAGTTAGTTGCATTTGTGCGTTGGTTCAGCAGCCATTTACCATTATCAAGTGAACTGTAATTTTGTTCTTCGTTACTTCAATATTATACCAAAAAATATTTTAAATCCATTTTTTCAGATTGACACGTAGTAATTGAATCGGTACTTAGTGTTGAGGAACTTGAAATATCAGCAGTATCCTTACGTATCTGACAAATGAAGGTTGATACAAAATTTCAGCAACTTAACGCCAACTAATGGAAAATAATACAAGTAAAATCTTTACGTTCCTATAGTAGAATATTAGTAGTAATCAATTTAACCAATATGCAATTTTTTAGTTCTCTCAACTTATGGTTACAGTACGAATTAGTAGGCTCAAGATGGGACGAACCACACTTTCACATTGTTATCACCTAAAATTGCAACACGACGCTGATGTGTTTTGTACGAATAGTGACGAAAACTAGATACCTATTACTAGTAACAAGGTATTCCATGTTAGTCCTTAAAGATATGCACGCATTTGCATTTTAATTCCGAATTAAGGTTAGATGTAGCTATTTTAAGCCCATCAACTATATATCATTAGATAGACTGTGTGCTAGGTGCGCTTTTCTCACCGTTTCTAGTATAACATGTTAAATTAACTACAGGTTTTTAATAAATGATACAAATTTTTAAAACTTTTATACTATTTAATTTCTGGTACGTACGTCTGATTAATTTTTGATGCATCCTACGCAGAACGAGCGTACAGTATCATGAAGTCTGACAGTAGTAGCCTTGGGCTTGGATTTAATTTTATTAAATATGGGATCCAAAAAATGTAGCACCTAGACATGGACAAAGTGAATGACATTTCGGTTAAATAAGTTACAGTGATAAATCATCATGACATTGTCACATTACTGGAAACATTTGAATCACAGACAACTATATACTATTCAGAGAATAAGAATGACTTATAACGTGATTTTATGTATTTTGATTTATTAGGTTTTATTTCAGAAGTCGTTTTTTTATTACCTTCCTTACCTAAGCTACATGGCTATAAGTATCATTCTATTTTTTAATTACATGAATTTAACCTAACCTAACCGATCAGTCGGTGTACATACCGTTCCAGTACATAAGTGTTCCATTTGTTTAGTTAAATCAGTGACAAGAGTAACGAAGAAAATACTCGTATTACGATGGCGGTGCTAAGTAACAACGTTATTTTGGAACGTTGATCGACAAAGCCCAACGAATTATTAAGCTGAATGTTTGTATAATATAAGTATGTGTGTGTACAATATTAAGCTGAACATAAGTAACAACGTTATTTTGGAACGTTGTTACTTTTATAAGTCACTGTTACGAGGGTGGATTGAAAAGTACTCGGCCTAACCAAGAAAATAAACACATACTAAATCAGTTATATTTTTATTTTTCTACATAATCACCATCAAGTTCAATACACTTTTGCCACCTCCCCCTTCCAAGCATTTAGACCGTTGAAAAAAAATGATTCTTCCTTAGAGTCAAAATATGCATCTACAGCTGCTTTGACCTCGTCGTTTGTCGAAAATCTTTGACCTCCCAAGTGCTTCTTTAGGTTAGGGAACAGAAAGAAGTCTGATGGTGCCATATCAGGTGAATACGGCGGATGCGGTAACAGTTCAAAGCCACAGTTGTGAATTTCAGCCATTGACTGTACTGACGTGTGAACACGGGCGTTATCTTGATGAAACAGGACTTTTCTTCTGAGCATTCCTCGACGTTTTTCTTTTATTTCCTCTCGTAAACGACGTAGTAAGATGCAGTAGTAATCAGAGTTTATAGTCTGACCCCCCTTCAAGATAATCAATCATAATCACACCTTTCGAGTCCCAGAATACTGAAGCCATCACCTTATTTGCCGACAAAATCGACTTAGCCGTTTTAGGGGGTGGTGAACCAGGTCTTCTCCACTGTTTTGATTGTTGTTTTGTTTCCGGTGTACAGTAATGAACCCATGTTTCGTCCATAGTAACAAAACGATTCAAAAAATCATCTGCATCGGCTTCAAATAACTCCAAACAGTCGCGTGAAATAGTCAATCGCGTCCTTTTTTGTTCAACTGAAAGCAGTCGCGGAACCCACCTCGCAGACACCTTGTGGAAATCCAACTCGTTGACAATGATGTTTTAAGTTCGTTCATAAGAGATGCCTATAATCTCGGCTATCTCTCTAATATTTAATCTGCGGTCTCCCATTATTAAATCAAGTACTTTTTTAATATTTTCGTCAGTAGTTGACGTCGAAGGCCTTCCAGAGCGGGGTTCATCTTTCACACTCTCTCTACCACGCTTAAATTCTGCTATCCATTTTTTGACGGATGAATATGACGGAGCACAATCGCCTAATGTACTGACCATGTCATCATGGATGGCTTTTGATGATAGCCCCTTCTTATGGAGGTACTTAATGACGGCACGCTGCTCGATTTGCTCCATTCGCGGAAATTATGTCCGATTACTTTGTTAATAAATTTATAAAATCACAACTAATTATCGCACACGTTTCGAACTTCACACAATGAACTAGTCTGAACTGAACTAAATAATGTGGGTAGATTTGATTTTTAGAATTGAATGGATCTGTGTTAGGCCGAGTACTTTTCAATCCACCTAGGTACTTTTAGAAGGCTAATCACGGTGACTTTTTCACCGTGACATTATTTATCATTCATGTCTAATAGCCCTAGCATCCAGCCATCTTCTTTATAGAAATTAGTATGTTTTATAATTTCAATACCCTCGCGAATCATCTTTGGTAGAAATCGGTGTTCTTTTACGATGATTTGTAGTCTATCTAGTTGATATCATTGTTGGGACAATCTTGAACATGTTGACATGCTGCAACTTTACCGAAGGACGCTCCGGTGCTTCACATCAGCGATATGTTAAATGTTAATTTTACTTAGAAATAAAAAGTGTGCCTGAGCGAAATATCATTACAGCCCTTCACAAGTCCACTGCTGAACATAGGCCTCCCCCAAGTAATGCTACAAAGCACGGTCCTGAGCCACCTGCATCCATCGAATTCCTGCATGTCTTACCAGGTCGTCACTCCATCTAGTGGGGTGTCGCCCTACACTACGCATATCGGTACGAGGCTGCCACTCGGGAACCTTTTTTCCCCATCGGTGCTCGGTTCTTCGAGCTATATGGCCGGCCTATTGTCACTTCAGCTTACTAATTCGTTGGGCTTTGTCGATCACTCTGGTTCTACTGCGCATATCCTCATTTCTGAGTTTAGAGTTTATCACGCAGAGAAACCCCGAGCGTAGCCCTCTCCATAGCTCGCTCAGCAACCTTGATCGTCCTCATACGGCCAGCAGCGAAGGACCACGTCTCAGTTCCATTATGTAATCAATCTGACAATGACATTTTGCTTAATTTTGACATGTAATCTATTTGACTATATATATATATATATATATATATATATATATATATATATATATATATATATATATATATATATATATATGATTGTACAACCTAATTTTCAAAGTTTGAGGCATACCTGATGAGAAGATGTGTCGTAATTTCCCGAACGCTGCCCAGCCGAGTTGAATCCGTCGATTGACTTCTTGGTCGAAGTTGGACTTACCTAATCGGACTATTTGTCCCAGGTTAACGTACTCAACAACAACTTCGAGCATAGTGCTCCCAACAACTACCGACATAGGTGTGACACATGTAAACATGATCTTAGTTTAGTCCATGTTCATCTTAAGACCTACCCGTTGCACACCATTGAGGTCATTGATCATAGTGCTTAGGTCCTCCAGCGATTCTGCCGTCGTTTGATCGTTTGATCGTCGGCAAATCGAAGGTGAGTGATGTACTCGCCATTGATGTTAATACCTTATCCTTTCCAGTCCAGTAGCTTGAAACGTCTTCCGAAGCAGCGGTAAAGAATTTCGGGGATATAACGTCACCCTGTCTTACACCTCTCTGAGGTTGGATAAGTTTCGAACTCTAGTTCTGTACTCGAATAGCCATCGTAGCCATACTGTACAAACACTTTAGCACTTTGATATACCGACAGCCAACTTGGCACCGCTGAAGGGACTGTAGCTTCGCCGAAATTTCGACGGAATCAAAGGCTCCACCAATCCACATACGCCAGGCAAAGTGGCAGATTTTACTCTTTGGTCTTCTGTACAATCTGCCGCAGGGTATGTATGTAGTCCATGGTACTGAAGCATTTTCGGAAACCGGCTTGTTCGGGAGGCTGGCAGTGCTCGGACTCCCACGTAGACGTGGCTCGGAAGGGAAATCGGTCTGTAGTTCTTTAAGAGAGCGTTATCTCCTTTCTTGAAGAACAAGACAATCGCACTTGTGCTCCACGCCTCCTCTAATCCCGCTCAGACTAATGTCCGGGATATCATCGGAATAGTCGGATAAGACTTGCTCTTGGATCGTTACTCACACTTGCGTGTAGCTCTAACGATTATGTGTACAGTTGTCCATAAAACCTCTCAACCTTACTCAAAATCTCAGGTGTCCTGGAAATGATGCTGCCACACTCAGTCTTCAGCTTTGACAGTTGGCTCTTTCTGGCAGATAGATCTTTGGCAAAGACTTTGGAGACCTGGTTCCACTTGATCGCTTCTTTAATACGAGCTGTATTAAAGTCGCGTAAGTTCTGCCGCATGCATTTGCAGATCTGTCTGTTCAGTTGCCTGTATGCTGTCAAATCTGCTGACGAAAGCAGTTTCATCTCCCGTCAAACAGCCATGAGATTAAGAGTGTGATCGGAGAGTTTTTGTGATCTTCTGCGGCGGGTCTTGCAGAACTTAGCTCCGACCGCATGGACAGTTTCCACGAGATTGTCATTCATTCGCCAGTTTTCACCTTTGCGATCACTAAGACATCTCTGAATAGTTGCCGTCTAGTCGTCAAAATGAAGTCAATCTAATTTTTTGTCGAACCGTCGGGGCTCGACCAGGTCCACTTTGTGTGGTGCCGTTTCTAAAACAAGAGTTTTTTTTCTCCATGAAGTCGGCCAGCTGCTGGCCCCTTGGGTTCCGTTGCCAATTTCTCTACTTTCAGCTCACCGGTCTTTCTTGTGCCTAGTTTTGCATTGAAGTCTCCCATTAACACCGTATAGTGGGTTTTGGAGGAATGCGTAGCTCTAGAAATATCCTCATACATTTCCTCCACCTCCTCATCGGGATTTGCCAGCGTTGGTGAGTAAACCTGTATGACCTTCAGCGAATACCGTTTGGTCATTCTGAGTATAAGGTACGCAACCCTCGTCGACACACTCCACATCTTTACAACGTTGTTAACGAGAGACTTGTGGACGAAAAATGCAACACCTCCTTGGGACAGATTGTCGCCCTCCCGGTGATAGAACAAGTTACCGGATTCGAGAATCACCGTGTCCTCGCCCTCTCTTCGGACCTTGGATAATCCTATAATTCCAACGCAACTTGTCTATCTCTTCTTCCATCTCCAGGATCTTCTCGTCAGTCCTCAGGGTGCGTCGTTATATGTTGCCAAGTCGAGTCGGCAACCGAACCTCCACCGGAGATTCTTAGCACCCCCTGCCCCGCCGTTACCATGGTCACCACCGTAGCCAGGAATAGCGGGGCCGCTGAGAACTGGGGGCTGTTTCTTCGTAACTATCATAGGGAGTATATTGCCATAGTTGTCACGCTTAGCGAGCGGGTTGGCAACCGCAGTTTTTTATACAATTGCTGCTATCAGGAAAGTGCTGCTGCCCATCTCCTGCCTGTTTCCTTCTGTTGCTTTTTACGACACCCATAGGAATAAATTTGTCGATAATACCACACTATGAGGTATTGTACAATACTAAAAAGTTTTGAGACGCGTAGGTATATTTTATTATACATTGTATTGGTAATCTAATGCACAACTATCAGTACAGACCGTATGTTCCTGTAATGTTAATCATTTATAATTTTTTAATACCCGCGTCCTCTAAAATTCAAATTGCTTATGACATGACAATTACATATCGTTAAATTAATACATAAATTAAGTTTATTTGCCACTAATTAATTAGGGAAGCGCTTTAACTTTGGAAAAATAATCCTGATTTAAGGAGACAATTTAGAATTGCCAGAACCGCAGAAATATGAGGATTTAATGTATAACATTCATCTAAATCACATTTTATATAAATTATTACTTTTCGTCAGCACGTGCTAGCTTCTCTCGAACAGCTGACATACAGGTTACGATGCAACTTTTAGAGTCTGAAACTTGGCCTTATTAATGGGCTTAGTAATTGTTAACTTTAGCGAGAAAATTTTAGAAAAATGTAATGCGGGGAATCAAAACACACACTCCTTTAGCTGCTCCAGTGAAAATAGTAGCCTTTATAATATTTCACATCAGCATTTTGATGCGCTGCATGATGTCGTTGCACAATCTTGGTGCACGAAAGTCATTCACAAGCAGTACTGAGATGCCAACTTTAGATCTCGATTATGCGAACGCATGCTCGTTAGCTCCAAAAAGATGAGAAATGAAAAAACTCAACTGCGTGGGCAGAACTCTCGACACTGCAGCATTTATCTGTGAGTAAACCTTTATAAGACCATGAGTAAACTTGCCGACTACCACGACAACACCGCCCATCAACCAGATCAGTGTCAACTGTGGATGTCCTTGTGGAAGCTTAAGACGTCTACCGCGCGCTTGTGCAACATCGCATATTCATTCCACACGATAAATTAGCACTACCGCAAGTGAGCGACGTGGCTGCAATCTTGTTGATATAGTATTTCTTTGCTTGCAAGATTATGTAGGAATTTTTCGAAAGATTAAGTGATGATACACTGAATTTACCGTTCGTCCGTTCATCCACCGTTGAGAAAGGTTGCAGCAATGCCCAAGTAAGCTACTGTCAAGTAGATTGCGGTTCTTGCGAAGTAAGACCAAAAGTAAGTTCAGCACACATGTTTATACCATAGATACACATTAGAATGGCTGTCAACCTTATTTTGTAGGAGGGTTGGCGTCGCCGGGAGCACACATACAAGCAATTACGTCGTATTATCAGTTACCACTACTACAAACACATTTTAGACTTTTAATTAATGTTTTTGACACAAATATTTCTTTATTTTTGTTTCTAATATTCACAAAATATAAATAGTTTGACTTACTGGTTGTAGAATATGTTTTCTTTATTTAAACTCCATTTTCCACCGTTCTTTCGACACGTAATTATTACACAATGCCATTTTTTGAATAATTTGCATGCGGCGATGCTTGACATGAAAATTGGAAACGATTGATTGTGTTGACATTTATACGTGTGAATTGACATGTTAGTGGCTACACGGGCTCCACCACTCCCCCGTTCTATTATGTATGTATTATAGTATTCTATGGTTTATAAGTACTCTCTGCGCCGTGAAAGAACAGCTCCCCGTCGCGCCACAGAAGCAAATGTGGCACTAGTTCATTCACGCGTTGCAATCCGCGTGTTGCGAAAGGGAACTCAGCTTCCACGCTGAGCTCGGTTCTTCCTCGGTCTTGCCGACAGACCTGCTGCAGACAATATACGCCAAAAAGTGACTATCACGTGGTAACTATGTGCTATTCTTTTATACGCTGATCTTCTTAATTTACAAAAAAAAACTTATTAGTCCATAGTTTTGACAAACGATTTTATAATGATAATGAACTGACATGACGTAAATACCGGCTCGTTTCAACAAGCCCCATTACAATGGGTGATTGAGCGAACATGCCCCATGTTAGCTCAACGTAATTTTACTTATTTATTAGTGCTGTACAGTTAACAATCATTCTGCAAACTTACTTAAGGCTTCACGAATGTCAGCCTTAACACTTGACTGATTTTTATCAAATAAAATAATAAAAAAGATAAAAATTCAGCAAATAAAACAATATTTGTTAAAAATAAAACTTATTAAAATTTAAAAGCACTTCGGGTGTTAATAACGCGTCTGCAATGATTATACATACTCAAAAGAAGTTTATCAATATCTTCTTTAGAAATAAGGTTTCAAGAGTCGACAATGTAAGAAAAGATCACTTTCTAGTACCAGAATTTCGGAAAAATTTCGTAAAGCCTTTCGTTAAAACTTATTCTATTCGATTTTAATCTGGAGACTGAGCAGGCCAATCCAGGGTCGCCACATTATGTTGCTGCAGCCACTGAGTTACCACTCGAGCTGTATGTAGGCGGCATTATCATGCATAAGCATACAATCTTGACCTATTTGCAACGGCATACCTGTCGATGTAATGTCTGGTTAAATGTCAGCGTTCCATAAACCAAATCAACAGTACTTGTTGGAGATGATTCGTAAATACTGCATAAAAATGAAAATAATGTATTACTTGTATAAATTGCATTAAATGAATGAATTGACAATATATTTCTAGAACCTAATAAATAAAAGAAATTATAAAGAAATATAATATGCTTAGAATCTCTTCAGTAGTAAATTCTGTTAATTGATTTGTACCTTAGTATTTGTGACAAAATTAAAATGTCATTTATAAACCATTTAAGTCTTATAGGAAAAAACATTTTTCGTAATAAAGTTGATTCAATTTACTGCCTCCGTCAGCCTTTTCAACCGATTTCAAAAGAAGGAGGAGGTTCTCAATTCGACTGTATTTAATTTATACGTGTTACCTATTACCCTTTTATCTATGTGACCCGACTTTGATGATTCCTTTTATTTGAAAGCTAGTGCTTCTCATGTGGTCCCATATAAATTTGATCAAGATCTGACCAGTAGTTTTTTAGTTACTCTTAATAATGCCGCTTCGAATACATTGATGATGACCTCATTTTATCAACCGACTTCAAAAAGGAGGAGGTTCTCAATTCGATTGTATGTTGTTTTTTTTTTGTATACATGTTACGTAATATTTTCGCAGGTTGTGCACCGATTTTAATAATTCTTTTTTTAATAAATAGGCTTTACCTTAAGGGTGGTTCCATTAAATTTTGAAGAAAAAATTCCGCCCCCAAGGGTGGGAAATAGGAGAAAAAGTTTCATATTAGACTATTGTTTAAGGAATTTCACATGATATCTTCGCAGATAAAGAAACGATTTTGATGATACTTTTTTTTAAATACTTGATACTTCGAGGGTGGTCTCATATAATATTTGGAGAAAAATTCCACCCTTAAGGGTTGCAAATAAATAACCTCTTTTTTAGCAATTTGAAGTCGGTTTCTACTTTTTTTAAGTTATAATTATTTATATTGAAGTCGTTTGTACAAAATTTTTAATTTTACCACTTGTTTGTTTTGAATATATGGGCGAGACACCGCCAATTTCCTGACTCCGGACAGCTACTGAGAATTTCTTGATAGAAAAACTCAATAATTGTTTTTTGGCCCGACCCGAGATTCGAAGGTAGTCGCTACTAAACCACTAGATCTACGAGGCATAATTCGAAATATAATACTATAATATATCCCAAATTTAAAATAAATTAAATTAAATAATAAAATACTTTGAAAATCTTTGTGATCATTGCTGATCTCGAATTTTTTTAAAGTTAACTAAGTAATATAACAATATCAGAAAGTCATAACATACAACAACGAAAACCTAGCAAAGACAAAGCAAAGAAAGACTACGGCAAATGATCTCGTTCTGCGAAAAATATTCTATTATATATCTAAAAGCAAAATTATTATAGATAAATATGAGTCAATCCATTACAGCCATTAAAATTTCACTGCCTTCATAAGTCTCTCCTATTTTTCATAGGGGTGACCCTGCAATAGTTGTCACGGTTGGCGGGCGGGCTGGCAATCGCAGTTTTTTTTTATTTTGATTTGTTATCGGGAAAATGATGTTACCCACCACCTGTTTCAATTTACATCTGAATTAATATGAGTCAATATTATGATGAAATCCATCAGAAATATTTTTATTATACCTAGTTATCACTCCACTGCTGAACATAGGCCTGCCCCATAGCTTGCCTCATAAGGAGGATTTGCCATAGTTGCCAAGCTTGGCAAGCGAGTTCGTAACCGTCGTTTTTCTTTAACTTTTGTCGTTATTGGGAAGACACTGCTTCCCATCTCCTGACTTCTTATCCTCTGTCGCCTCTTACGTATGTCGTATGCGTGATGATATGGGATAGTAAATAATACATATTCTTACAACACCACTACACGGTACACGATTCGATTCAATACTACACTATTCGTATTTTTTTATAAAATCATAATAACAATATGACAACTTTAGTAGGTAGAACGTTTAGTCACTTCTATAAACCAACATTTAAAATCTATTAAATATGTTGTATTATTAAAAATAAATTATATTTTAAAAAACTTTACAGGCTTCTTATAAAGTTTGGAGTAAGCAAATGTTCATTGTTCAATTCTGTTCTACTTTTAGAAACTGTTCTTTAAAATAAAGCAACCTCATTGAGCATAGAA
Source organism: Parnassius apollo (assembly GCA_907164705.1). Lineage (NCBI taxonomy): Eukaryota > Metazoa > Arthropoda > Insecta > Lepidoptera > Papilionidae > Parnassius > Parnassius apollo. The sequence continues at coordinate 3,464,507 of CAJQZP010001207.1, read as the reverse complement.
TTACTTTCCGAATATGTATGTACTATTTTGAATCTAAATTTCATTTCAATATGGCTTAGAATTCGTCGTTTTATCTTGTCAAAAATGAACAAAAATCATCAAACATTCTGTAATAACGAACAGTCGCGTTCTAGTATTTTATGCATTTCTCGTAAATTTTCGCATTTACTTCCGCAACTCAATTGTGAAAATTTCAGAACATATAAAACCATAAAAAACGACTCATGATTAGTCATAACTACAATTTGTTGAACTTTGAAACCTAATAATTACACTTTTTACATTTATTCCGAAAAAATGTTTTACTTAAGGTGATAAAATTCGAAAATTTGGTGGTTTTTCTATTTAACATATTTTTTTAAGTTTTATAGATTCCAAACCAAAAATTTGGTATATGATTTTTGACTATATGATCTTGGATTGCATAAAAGGAAAACACGATATCATGTAATATTCTCTATAGAAAAAATTGCAAAGTAGACTCTAATTATTTACATTTCTCGATGACACCACAATATTGTTACAAATAAGTTCATGGAATTATTTTTAAGGCATAGTAAATAATCATATCTAAGTTCTCATATACCAGTTTTTTAATCCATAACGAAGTTTTGTTAAAATAAATAAAAATGTTGTTTGGCGCTTACTTAGTTTTTTTCCGAGCGCTTGCTCGGTATGGCTATCTCATAATTTGCGTACTATGAAATCATTGCATCACTTTCATTTTGACACTCCCTCAGTCGTCCGTTAGCTTCACCGACAAAGAAATAAGCCACGCCCCCAAAATTTCAATTCACTTTCAATGTATCCTCTTATATTTTCATATACAATAAGGGTAAGAAATAAGCACACTGTCAACCTGATAGTAAGTGGATGCCATGCTTCCTCGATTAAGATTAAAAGTGTAGGACACATTGTCACCCCCGAGGACTAAAATACAATGCCTCATAACGAGTATAAAGGGTCACCGGTTTCCCACACTCATCTTTTCACTAACGTGGCTCCTAGAATATACCTAATATAATTTTTATTTTATTTTATTACTAAGCCATCATAAAAGCTTATCCTCTGTAACGGGACCATTTCTACCCTAGGCACCTGTATATCAAATCTTACGTGATTTGATTGTTTGTAATATAAGGAGTACTAAATAAATTAAATATATATAATAAAGAGCCGTGGTAGCTCAAATGGTTAGCGCTCGCTGTCAACTTCACAGTACGCGAGCAACCCGCGTTTGATTCCCGCCGGCACCAATGAAATTGTAATTGCAATTTTTTGTTCTGATTTACCACGTTCTCGCCACGGTGAAGGAAAAAAACGTGAGGAAACCTGCATGTCTGAGAAATAAGAAAAAATATTTTCGAAGACATGTGAAGTTCGCCAACACACATTGGGACAGCGCGGCGGACTATTCCTTGCCCTAAAACATTCTCAAAATTAAGAGGAGGCCTGTATCCAGCAGTGGGACATATATAGGCTGTAATTTTAAATTAAATATTAAAGACGAAACGTATTCTTAAATTAATATGTACACAATTATCTATTGTTGTAAATTTCGTGTTACTTTACTGTCGTCTAAACCTGAAACTATTGGTATCTATATCAGGACCAAACACTTACATCATTTTTAAATAGAGTTAATTTTACTTTGACATCTCTTTAATTGCAATAATTTTTTTTATTTAAGTATATGTTATTAAATTCTATATTATAAACAATTAAACAAATAATTCGAAGCAAAACAGATTATTAAATATGACCAAAAGTTAACAACAACGTATATAATATATAATGAAAAGTGTTCAATAACAGCTACCTTAGGACTCCACTCTTACATTTGGATCTATATTTACTATGGAATTGATTTATGACTACTTAAAATGGGGGAAGCTTGACCTATCTGAATTTTTTTACAAACAGAGATAGAAACAGGGGTCGATAAAGGCTTTATAAAAAAATTTTCCTCGTTAAAATGTGTTACCTCGTTAAACATGTGAATCTGTCACACTGCATTGAAAAAAAACATTACCACTGAACACCTTTCCCAGAGAATACGTTTCAAAGTGAATTATACATTATCTCGATTTTAAATTTAATTTTTAATTATAGATATCTAAAGATGAATAACGTGCATTGTGGTATTTTTGGGGAGGTCTATATTTAGCAACGAGCTTATGATGTGCTGTAATGATGATGATGATGATGATGATAATGATGATGAAATGGTATGAAAATGAGTTATCGAAAAGATATAAAATTACGATGAACTTGAAATCGTCCTCTGAACTTAAATTGTATTCAAATTTCAATTAAACAACTTAAATCACTTCCTGAGTAACATAATTAAGGACTACTTCATATTGCGACTCAAGAACTACTTCACTAAATTATCCGGATTAATAGGAACAGAATTTTTCTTTCTCGAATAGTTCTCAAAGTTTTTCGCATAACAAATTTTGAATAATCGTAGGGGATTTAGGCCTCCATTTTTTTTTTTTGAGGAAATGCCTCCACGAATGGGCAAGAATGTTTTTGTCGGACTCGTATCGACCAAAAGTTCATAGTGAATAATCTTCTCCGCAATTCGATGGAGCCACGGGAACGCTTTCATACACATTCATGATACCCACAAGCGACAGCCGTGCCCGAAGCGCGGAGGCCAAAAACGAGTACACGGAAACTTCCTTCCTGACCCCAGCCTTCCGACACAACCATGTGGGTTCCACTTAGTTCACCGTGAGTGACCAAACCACAGCTACTATGCTCCCCCCCCCCACGATAAGGCGGAAACCCATTTGGAGGGGACTAGTGTAATGCCTAGCGACAAACGTGGTAGAGTGACAAACGTGATAGATCCACGCTACAGCTATATTATGGTTGTAGCACGAATGGGTTGGCTCGACCGGAGAGGACCACGCTCTTACAGAATACCAGCGTAAAATAGCAGCTTTATGCTGCTGTGTTTCATATGGCGAGTGTAGAAATCCGGAGGCCCTTTTTTACTGAAAACGAGGCCTTCCATCTTAGTCCTCATAGGTGACAACGCATCTGCGTTTTGATTCTTAATCGAGAATAAATGTAGATGTCTATGGGCCACAGCATCCACTTACCATCAGGTGGACTGTGTGATCGTTTGTCACTTTTATTCTATAAAAAAGATGGTATGTATTCAATTTAAAACCCTCACCTTACCCCTACAGATTAGACGTGAGAATTTTCTGTTCAAACTTAAATTGTTTACTTTTCAAGGCAATATACATACCCGTATATCAAAAAATAAAAATGTTTACAAAATTCAAAAGTGCACCTTAATCGCTAACATTAACAAAAAAAGAATGTTACCTCTATTTGTATTTTTTATATTATTAGGATAATGATAGTGTTTTTTTTTATATTTATATTTTAAATATAAAATATCAAAAGTTCATCAAACAAAAAAGAGTTAATTAAGTAATCATATTATCACGCCTACGCCCTGACCATCTCACGGAATAGTAACTACTATATATAATGGATTGCCCAACAAACAATGAAAATAATGAAAAAAAAAAAGATTTAAAGTTGATAGTTATACAAGAAATGTGTTATTCTAGCGATCCTTTACATAATATAGGTATAGAAATAAATAATCGGAATTAAGTTGATATATACCAAAGATTTTAATCAAGGCCATTATAAACTTCTATTTAAAATTCAATTAACATAGGGGTTTTAGTAAAACAAACGGTTATATGATGAATTATAAATTTATTAGTCAAACATGATAATTACAACAATAGCGTAAAATTAAGGGGTAATTTAATCGTACAATAATAACTTAACTAAGTACTTAGTTTTTAGGAGTAACCAGAACGAGGACAGGTGTGAGTTTTGGATCCCAACCTCCATTGTTGGGCTGTGGTGTCATGTCTCCGCTTTTGTAGGTGTCTAAGATTTTGACAAATACATCCTTGAACTTCTTTTCTGTGGTTTCATTCTCAATAGCCGCGTTTAAATCCTCAGCTGTACATCCGCTGGGAATGACCTGTTTGCCTGTGGTGTATGGGGTTTCCTTGCCGTACTGCAAGTCCATAAAGTCGTTAAGAATTCCTTCTAAAAGTTTCTTCGCGCTCGCATTTGTGGTCGGATCATCGATTCCATTGGAAAGCTCGTCAATAGTAACGGTTGGCAGCGACATGTTGTTTGTCTGAAGCAAATAGTGCGATATATTAGTTTCACAACAGCCTTAAAGGTTTTTTTTAACTTCCCAGTGGGAAGTTATTGTAATTGGTCCGATTTTGCAAATTGGAAATTTTAACATATCTCCACGTTTCAAGGTCTTTAGTGTTGAATAGTATGGTTTTTAAGAGGTGTCCATGTGTGCACGTGTACGTATGTATGTATGTATGTTCGGATTCAATTTTCGCCTCGTGTATCTCGGAACAAAGAGTGATATTGACTTGGGACCAGTTTCATTTAACGCATAATTATGTAACTTAGACCTCATTAAATTTTGAGCAAAATCCGTCAAGTCGTTTTTTGTGCCGAATGAAAAATTGTATAAAATATTAAAACATATGAGATGAACATATATTCTTTCTACTGAGAAGTTAGTCGTGTGGACCTTTCGGGTCGCACCTAGACCGCTTTTATGTAGGAATCAGATGGCACTAATGTAGATGCGGAAACATTCTCACAGATATGCCGATATGCGGTGAAAGTGGAACACCATAGGGTTTTAGTCACTGTGATTCTGTAATAAATCATAAGACTGTCCTTGCCTTCGAGAGGCGGGTACATTTTTTCAATAAGAAAATGATAATGTGGCAAGTAATTTTTTCGGAATATTTTGATTTACAGAGTCTTTCAAATGAAAGCGAAATGAAGTCTTTTCACTTCACTAACGAAGTCGCTAGTTCTCGGATCATTAATGAGGATCTACATATATTGAAGAGTAAATAATATAGGCAATGTCAACCATCATTCAGTCCGTTTTCGGACTTAACCCTCAAGAAAGTAAGTGGACTCAATTGGGCCAATTGTAAAGCGCAATTTTTTATTTACGTATAAGTTTCAGTTTGTACAGGAATAAGCGATCTATGAGTTATGATTCTGTAAAAAAAAATTGGAGAATACTACGAGATGACAAAATCAAAAGAGCATAAGTATAAGAATGTTTAATCAAAACAAAACTACAGTGGATTTTAACAGTATCTATCTATTTATCTATTAGAGCCTATAAAAGTCCATAGCTGAACTTAGCTCTATCATAGATTATTTCGTAGAGAGGATTTTGGCACGCTTGGCGGGCGGATTGGCATCCCAGTTTTTTTATTATTTTGAGTTATAATCAGTAAGAGGCTGCTGCCTATCTCCTGTTTCAGTTTCCCGCTTGTCATCTCCTACGACACCCACGGGATGATATGTGGTAGTGGATATAAAAGCAACTTTTTATTGTTGACATTCACTGTGATATTAAGTGGGTCTATGTTAAAAGGTCCAGCCTCGTACCGGTAGGCGTAGTGTAGGGCGACCCCCCCCCCCCACACTAGATGGAGTGACGACCTGGTAAGACATGTAGGAAGTCGATGGATGCAGGTGGCTCAGGACCGTGCTTTGTGTCATTACATGGAGGAGGCCTGTGACCTCCCATCCTATTATCACACACTGTGCAGTGACATCTTTTGAATAATTGGAAGTACTCAGCCATACGGGAGATGATATTTTTACGTCATTGTGTATGCGCTTAGAAAAAACAGAGAGAGACGGGGTTAGTCTGTGAAAGAACTTTAAACCTGATATGAATGAAATCAATGATAAGTCGTGTGACAGTCACATGATGTATTGTCTTTCTCATTAATTCTCATAGTTTTCTATTAGTATTCACAATTGCAGAAAGTAAACTTGTCTAACTGCGCTGATTTTGTAGTTTTCTTAGTTTTTTTTTAGAGGGTGACAAACGAGCACACAGTCCACCTGATTAAGTGGTTACTGAGGCCCATAGACATCTATATCTCTCCAAAAATGCAGATGCGTTATCACCCGTGAAGACTAAGATAGAATGCCTCTTTTTCAAAAAAAAGGGTCCCCGGTTCTCTACACTCACCATACGAAACACAGCAGCATCATGCTACTATTCTACGACTACTATTATTCAGAATACCAGTTTTGTGAGAGCGTGGTCCTTCACCGGTCGAGCCGACCCATTCATGTTACAACTATACTACTGATAAAACTGCACTATGTGCAGTACATAGTATTGCTATTAAGTTCGCAACCCTGCCTGCAAGACGAAATCGTAATGTGACGAAGTTGTAATGTCTTACAATTTAATATGGGTCATTACCATTAATTTACTTTATATTGCATAATCTCAGACCAACAAATGGACAAAGCATTGCGTACTACGTTTCAAGTGACGCTGAAATCATGCTCAACTGACACTCACTCATACCAAGAAATTACTACTATCTAAATGTCTTTGACTCATGCACACATATTTTACTAACACTTAACAGCCCGTAAAAGTTCACTACTGGGCGAACATATATGCACCTAAAACCAAAGATTGAAACCTAAAACCATGTTGTTGGTTGCGAATTACTTTATAATACAATAAGTTCAACATGGTTTTCGCTTGCTTTTTGTGTCACTAATACGCAACGTTCCGTCTTTTTTCTTTGTTAGTCTGTGTTTAATAAAATATATACTCCATTTCGATGGAAATAAATTTTGCAGTCTATGTAAAATTTTGAAGCAAGCAATAGAGTAGAATAATTTTTATTCAATATAAATTACAATTAATACTTATTGCATGTTCGGAAAAAGAACCTCTTTTATCGGAAGAACCAAAAAAAACATAACAGGCGGATAAATATATATCTTATTATAAATAATAATTGACAATGTAGAAAAATTATTTAAAAAGTTGCAAAACACAAAATTAATTTACTTTCAGAAATTTGCTTCTGCAATTATATTGTGGGAATTTCTAAACATTAAAAACAGACAAAAAAATTACATTTACTATGTAACATTGAATTTAATTGTTACATAGAAATTTAACAGTAAGTATTATTAAGTAGGTACGTATAATTAAATACAACAATACCATTTATGACATAATATATGTTAGTTTGATTTAGACACACCAAATTTAAACCGACCAGTTATCATTATCGTAGGAAATGTAATATATCGTAGGATGAATATTATGAATATGTTTTTACCGTAAAACAAAATGAAAATAATAATAATAATATTCATTATATTTAAAGTTTAAAAAACCCGTAAAATCAAAGTCTTATATTTTTATCAAAATCCACCAATGAATTTATGAGAAAAAGATTCAATTGATTTTTAAGAAGTTGATAAAATTTATTAATGGCACAATTATGAAACCAAACCAAATGAATATTTTCAACTAAAATTTTAAAAAACTCGTTATATAAATTATAAATTATTTTAAAATTCTACTAATTAACCTCACGAAGTACTGAGGAACACATATTTCTTTCTAACTACCCTCGAGATTTCGATCTCGAATCCATCGATTATTGATTTCTTATATTCCTAATCATTTCGAACGTTATATCTAAAACGCAATCAATCACGATTAAAATAATTCGACAGATACAACGTAAATATTTTAAGCCGATAAGGCATGAATAGTGCACGCATACACGAAAATATAGGTACTCATATATCTTAAATTTAAATTGACTAATTTGTTTATTGAGAACTTTTGCCATTTACTTCCCTTTTATTAAGTAGTAGTAGCTTATATCACAATCCACTATAATTAGTCTTGACATGCTGGCCTACTTTAGGTCTATTTTAATTTGGAAATAAATTAAAAACAGACATCTTGTAATAATCCATCGTATTAAAACCACTAAACGAAGAATATGACGCTATAGTATGTCTAATAATTTAATTGACAAAAATTTGTGACAAGCAATTGTGACAAAGCTTTTTGTAGCAAGCAATTTTCTTTTCTTTTTCTACTATTAAAGTGGTAAATTTTAAAATTATTTAAAATAGACATTAAATTAAACGCATTTACACTATGTACTTACAAATATCGCACTTACTTTTTGAAAACAAGAAACGTACAAATGATACAATGTCTCCTCAAACTTTGTTGCAAACTGGCTACACCTCGTATCTTCTCCCTTTATAAATCACTGGCAGGTCGAAACTCCACAGATATGATATGGCACGGCTTGTTTCCATATCTATGACTATACCAGATGTTATCAGTCGTTACTAAACATTTCACACGTTGCGGTTAGTTTTTCGCATGAACTAATTTTATTTTTGAACACATGCGTAATAATTCAATGACTTATATTCCGTTAGTTTGTTTATCGATATGTTGCATTTCGTATTAACGGTACGATTATTGTATTATAAATTTGATTCATTGAATACCTAATCAGTTAAAAGGTTTGCTCATAAATGATGTCATATCATTGAACTATCGCAGTTGAAATATATAAATATATGATTTTTTTAAACCATGTGGTTATTCTTTAAATTTCTCAATAATTTTTATCATATCCTGATTTCAATCCGAAGATATTTAATTTCCATAACATTCCTAAATTAAAATTTAATTTCTAAAGACATTTTTAGGTATTCCAATATGCTACTTGAGCATATTGGAATGCCTAAAAATGTTAGTTGATTTATTTTTATATAAAATGGATGTTCTCTATGGGATAATTTGGAGTATTTAACATCGTTGCGTTGTAAAGCCGAAATATGGGCTGGGTGCAATTTGTTGATAATATCAAAGACTTTCTCCTCAAACACCACAAACCCAAGGCTACTATACGATTTTCGAAGTGTTGTCAAATTAATTCATGTGCATTGTGGGCATTGGGGTAATATTGACAGAAATTTCGAAGACATGGCGGGAGTTTTACCTTTTTATAAATTACTTTGAGTAAGTTTAAGTTGGCAGTTAAATTATTTTACCTGTGTTTATTTGAGTAAATGGCAAAATTTATGTAAAGATGTCCCATATAACATGCTTAGTTTTTTCAATTACGGGTTTTAAAACTTTACTGTCATTTTTCTTATACATATTGAGAAATATCCTGGGGTGATTCTAATTACTTTTAAAAGGGTGTCTTATTACAATTAGGTTTAAGGCTTATATTTAATTTTCATTCGGAATTAGAAGATAAGTCTTTAAAAATATTGGCTAGAATATAGGTATTCACAATTTTTATGATATATTTTTTTGGAATAACGCCACAAAGAAAATGTTCTCAACATTTTCTTACGTGCGTAACCTACCTACATGTAACGTTTTCATTTAAAAAAACGAATAATTATGTAGATACTTGTAGTATGTAGATTCAGAAAAGAAGTCATATTCCTATAACTCTCCTAGTCTTCTAACTCTGCTAGTTATAAATCACATTACTTACTTTTTAAGGACTTTACGAGGTGTCAGTATTTTGCAGTTTTGTTGTAATTTTTATAAAAATTTAACAAATCAATCAACAGTTTTACTCGTCTTAACATCTACCTAACAGAACTGTAGTGTATGTGTAGTGTATGCTCATGATGTACGATACGATAGACTAAGAGACCTTCAGGGAGTATTAAATCTCCATTCAAGACCACTAGACGTATTATTTATTCCCCGAACCTGCCAACATTACATGGCGACCCTGCAAGGCGGTGCGCTGCTACATTGCAAGCGCACCGCCGGGACCTGCATAAAAGATAAAGTAATTTATTGAAGAAAAAATAAACACAAATATATAATAGTAATAATATAATAACAAAGGGAACAATACCGGATGTGACAAATTAAATTTAAAATACGAATATAAGAATAGACTACAATCTTTTCGAGAAATCGAGGACAATAATATACTGATATATTTAAAGAAAAAATATTATTGAAGAAATGAAGAAAGATCTGGAGAATAAACTATAAAAGAAGCTGTAGTAACATTGCTATTAAATCAAGATTGACAAGTTTCAAGAAAGAAGATTCCAACATTCAGAAAACATCTTAAACAAAATTCATTCAAGAGTACCAATTTTACCAAATATAAAAATTAAAGATGAAAGAAGCGTACGATGAAGTCCAGGCCCAACCACATCGGTGAGTTAAGAACATCTTCTAGTGCCAGAGCAGCAGAAAGAAGTCAGGGGTACAACGAACGACCAGCTAAGTTCCGTAGCAAGTACAAGACATATCACGAAAGCGTCGAATGTAAATCAACTTATATAATTGTATCGATAAAAAAATAGCAAATGTCAAATTATATTATTTACACATATAATGTTATACATAGTTCTGGGGAAAGAAATTAAAAAGAAAAAATTATATAAGTAGCAACAATTAATCGGTAAATAACTACTTAATAATAATATTTGTTTTGCAACAATATGGTTGTACAATGGGTGTGTAAGTATAATTTAGGGGTCTAATAACAAAGGCGGCAAAGTCCCATATAATGATATGGAACTTTGCCGTCTTTGTTATTAGACCCCTAAATTAGTTCTACATATTCTGTGTGTGCAAATATTAATGGTCAAGTAACTATAACATTATTTATCGAAATTTTAACAACATATTCAATATTATTACGTACCAAATTATTCGATTGATATGGTAACTAATTAATTATGCTAACTCTTATTATGTGTCAGAGGAAATACCCACGTAAGATTATTATTATAATAGCTCAATGTTGTATAGTTGATATAATCACTAGTTTATCAATCATTACATATTATAAATTATAAATGTTGTATCCAATAATCATTAATTTATTTCTGTATTTTATTTTAAATGTATTAATTTCTTATAGTATAAGATCCCGATATAAAACGACCTTCACCGAGATGCTTATTTAATGAAACGTATTTTATATTTAATTTAATATGTCAATAAATATAATCCATATGGGTTGCCTAGCAAATTTCACTCCAGAGTATGTTTAATTAATAATTAAAAAAAAAATTATTTTTTTAAACATTTCACCGGTATGATTATTAGATAAATTCTATACCAATCGAAAGTATGAAGCCCATAGAATATGCAAACGTTAGGTTGCCTATTCTTTTCTGGTCACAACTATCGGGTTGCCAGGTATAAACAGGTAAATCTGTACTAGCATTTTGCAACGGTCTGTTTATTGAATGAAATTTAAATGAAATTAAAGATTATTTTATTCTGAAGACGGTGGTATAGGGTTGCCTGCGAAAAATCAGTCCAGAATTGCGGTTGTCGAATTTTAAAAAAGTAAAATATTGCTCCGAGTGAATGTGTGCGACTGAGAGGTCCCAACCGACCATACCATGCGATAGAAGAGGACACAGCATAGCAGCTGTTTAAAGTCCGCCCACTTAAAGAAAGAGAGTGCGAATGCTATTTGGGCTTGGAAAAGAAAAGGATAGCGATAGACTCGTATATACTATGCATCATTTTGGAGTAGTTTATTATTTAAATAGAGAAATAGTTATTTAATTTTTTTTAATCAATTAATTATTTATGTGTATATTTTTTATGTGACACTAAAGTATATATATACATCTTTAGTAAAAAAGAAGGTTATAGTGATACATATATAATACACCCTGATTAAAAATATTGATTGAAAAAAAATTAAAAAAAAAATTACTACATGCAAATTATAAATCTATAAATGTAAACAGAGAAATTGAAATCAATTGAAACTATTAGAAAAAATTCAAAACCCATAAAAGTGAATTTTTATCAGGGTAATCTTGCAAATTTTATTTTTATTATAAGAAGACAAAATAAAAAAACAACTATTAAAAATTACTTCTATTTATTGTAAAAAATTAAAAATACAATTTTTTTTTAAATTATTCAGAATCCGAGTCATCGGACATAAAACTACGATCTTCAACTTCTGAATCTTCTTTGTCATCACTCTCTGTTTCACTTTTTTCGACAATGTCTTCTATCTTTAAAGGTGTATGATCCCCAATGAATATGAAAACTGGTTTTAAATATTCATCTAAGAACCATCCGCAGTTCTCAGGCTCAAGTTCCCCCCCCCCCGAACGGGTTCCCGCCTTGTCGTGGCGGGGGGGCTTAGAAGCCGTGGCTTGGTCACCCACGGCGAAACAAAGAGGAACCCATATGGCTGGTCCGAGGTGGAGGGCCGGCCCGAGGTGGCCACTCCGAGTGGGCTTGGGAAGCCCACTTCGGATGTGTGTTGGTGGACTGCGGTGAGAGGTGTGTCCTCCCCACCTACCGCTGCAGCCGAGGTGGAGTCGCGGAGGAAGAGGAGTGTTGGTATGGCGATGCGCCACTCGCCCTATCCTCCGCGACTCAAACGGGGCCGCACCGTTGATGCGGTGGTGATGGGGCTGCGGGGGGAGAGGATTGTCGGTATTGCGAGGCGCCGCTCTCCCTATCCTCCGCAGCCGAATCTTGGTTGGCGGCGGAGGATAGGGAGCATTTGGCGCATCGGACGCGGGGGCGTCTGTTGCGCAGATGTAATTGGAGGCCGTGGAGGAAGGCGTGCCATGTGTTCTGGTGCGCCTTACTTGGGAAGGAGAACGGGGAGGAATATTCCTCTCCCGAGGAGGTGCTGCCATGGGGCGGCAGTCGCTGGTGGGGCCGCGGAAGTGTGCGAAAGCGTTCCCGTAGCCCTGCCAATATGCGACGAAGGTGGAACACCATGGGGTTTTAGTCGGTGCGAGTCCGACATAACCCGTCCTTGCCCCCGCGAGGCGGGTATGCGTAGGCATTTCCCCATGTTAAAAAAAAAGGCTCAAGTTTCACGCATATTGGATCCGTTGCATTAAGCCACATGGAATTTACGAAAATAGTTCGTAAAATTTTCTGTGTTAATGATATCCAGCATGGTGGTATGGAGTTGGAGTCGAAGCCTTTTATTTTTTTTTTAAAAAGTGCTCGCTGTCTTCTTTTGCAGAGTAATTTTTCATAAAAAATACGATGTCTCGCATCATTCACACTGTTGCAGTTCCTGATACCGTACCTACTAGCCGTAAATTCTTGAACGGTCTTAATTTTTTCATCAATGAAAATATCAGCAGCATCTGTTAATGATGCAAAAAATGTTTGATATTTTTCATTTTTCGAAAATTGCTGAAAAGGTTTTACTTTCCCTTTGTTGTAAAAGGCTGCTGTGTAATCGCAACCTGTAAATGCATGGAAGGCGGGAAGACTTTGGCATAATTTAATTCCAACTTCAACGCTAAATCGGTGCAATTAATGCAATCAACAGTTTGATTATTAGTCTTTCTAGTTGCTGAACAGGCAAGCCAAATTTCTGATTCGATAAGTTTGTGCATATTTCCTAACAAAATTATCAAAACGTCAGTATCAGAGGCTTTAATTAAAATCCTTGAGCCTGGTTCCGCTTTAGAAGCATGAAAAATAATCTTTGCCTCTTGTGATGAATAATTAGTTTGTTCCGTTTTTTGGAATTTTTGTTGATAAGAGTAGCAGTGATTAGTTAAGATTTTTTGTTATCGCCAAGGCCATTGAAAAGCAAGGCCTTTCCATTAAAAAGCCTGCAAAAACTGCAAAGACACCTCAACAGCCCAGCGCCCGTCCATCCTACCAGGGAAACTGGAGCCAGCCCCCTCGATATCCGGCGAACAGGGGGGGCGGGGTGCATACATGAGGCCGACGACGGCAGGGAGTCGCCGCCCGTACACGTCGACAGCGCAGCTGCCACAGCGCGTCGCAGCGCACAACAAAACTCGGGCGCCCGCGCAGTCTCACCGTTGACGCAGGTACATGCAGGTAGACTTACCCTCTTTTATAAGCGATGGCGAAAAATAACAAACAACAATGTAATCCTTGATTGGTTAAAAAACGGCTATCCCATACCTTTTCACACGCCTGTGAGTCAACCAGTAACCCCTAAAAACAATCTATCATATACTGAAAAATCAGATATGTTAAAAGCCATCAACAAACTAAAGTCATTAGGGGCTATCACGGAGTGTAATGCGACTAAAACCAATTTATATCTAAAATATTTCTTACGCGGAAGCCTAACGCTAAATTTGAAGCCATTAAATAGTCTAATAAAAAACGAACATTTTAAAATGGAGGATTATCGAACTGCATGCAAATTAATACCACGCGATGGCATGAATGCATATTTCCTTTTAGCCATTAAGCCTTCTGACCGCAAATACTTAAAATTCGAATTGAAAAGTATTCACTAGGTTATAAAGGAAGTTATGGCCTACCTCAGGCACCGCGGCTTTCAATCAGTGTCTTATTTAGACGATATCTTATGCATTGGAGATAGTTACGACAAGTGTCTTGATAATGTTAATGAAACATTGAAATTACTCGAGTTTCTAGGCTTCGTTGTTAATTATGACAAAAGTATGTTAAAACCGCGACAATCCTTTACATATTTAGGATTCCGTTATGATACCAATAACCTTTGTATAGAATTACCAGACTATAAGCGACGTTATATTGCCGAGTGGGTTACTAAATTTACAAAACTTCAATAATGTTCTATTCGTGAGTTAGCTCAACTCATTGGTATACTAGTCGCCGCATGCCCAGCCGTTAAGTACGCTTGGGTGTACACTAAGATCTTAGAGCGTCAGAAGTTCCTTGCATTACTTAAGCATAATAATAATTACAAAACCAAAATTAACCTACCTATTAATATATTAGAAGAATTGTTTTGGTGGTTGTCAAATATCGACACAACACGCAATTTTATGCGACAGCCAAAATTTGCCATCGAAATTTACACCGACGCGCCGCGATCAGGCTGGGGTGCCGTTTATAAGAACGCTCAAATACATGGTAAGTGGAAGTCATCAGAAAAAGAATTCCATATCAATTACTTAGAACTGATGGCAGCCTTTTTGGGCTTGAAGTCATTTATCAGCAAAGTGTCCAACTGTGCAATATTATTACGCATGGACAATACCACCGCAATTAGTTATATAGATCGTATGGGGGGTATACAATACACCCACTTAAATACCTTACCTTTGGAAATGGTGTGAGCAGCGCGACCTTTGGGTATCTTATGTCAATACCAAAGAAAACCGTGCTGACACTGCGTCTAGAATAGTTAATCCGGATACTGAGTGGTCCCTTTCTGATGAAGCTTTCCAAAGCATAGTAAAATATTTCGGTTAACCTGAGATAGACCCATTTGCGTCTCGAGATAACACTAAGTGTGCCAAATTCATTTCATGGAAACAAGACCCTGACGCAGTATCCGTCAACGCATTTACAACAGACTGGCATAATCACTACTTCTACGCGTTCCCACCATTTTCCCTGATACTAAAATGCCTTAGAAAAATAATCGACGACAATGCACACGGCATATTAGTTTATCCTAACTGGCCATCACAACCATGGTTTCCATTACTGCAACCTTATAGTTTCTGACGTCATTTATTTAAACCCCAATAAAAATCTCCTGCAATCTCAGGTCAGGGAGTGTCACCCGCTGCACAAGAACCTTACCCTGGGTGTCGCGAAGCTTTTCGGCGGGCGTTCGGTCAACGGGGCGCCTGCGCACACTCGGCTACACTGATGCTGTCATCTTTTTCTACTAGCACCATACAGCAGTTACTGGCGTTAGTGATACGTAGTACCTCACTTAAGCTTTGGTGGCAATATCGTACGGTAAACAAAATTAATGTATTTGACCCACCAAAATCGTCCTTACTCTCATTCTTAGCGTTACAATTTAATAATGGGTGTGCGTATGGCAGTCTGAACTCCCATCGTTCTGCTTTGTCAGCATTCATAGACAACAATATTGGTTCAGACGAATCTAAAAAGCGTCTCCTTATGGCGCTTATTAATTAAGGCCCTTAAGACCTAAATATTCCACAACCTGGAATCCCCAATTGGTCTTAAACCTCATCTCAACGTGGTTCCCAAACAGTGAGCTGACACTGGAAAAAATCACTAAAAAACTTGTGATTCTTTTAGCAATCTGTACAGCTCACAGGGTACAGACGCTTTTCTTAATTAAACTCG
Organism: Parnassius apollo; assembly: GCA_907164705.1. NCBI lineage: Eukaryota > Metazoa > Arthropoda > Insecta > Lepidoptera > Papilionidae > Parnassius > Parnassius apollo. The sequence goes on along the minus strand of CAJQZP010001207.1, from coordinate 3,448,510 downwards.
ACAACATACGATTTTCAGACAGTGGCATAAAAATAGCCATAGTAGACATCATCAAGACATCTACACCCGGTAGGGACCAGCCCTTGTTGTTTCTACCATACTTCAGGGAAAACTTTTCTATTTGCCCAGCGACAGTTCTCTCAGATCATATTTCTGTAACTAAAAACATAAGACCTGAGAGTACAAACAATCTGTCAATAACGTACAAACGGCCACACAAACCTGCTACTGTACAAACCATCACCAGATGTATCAAACAAATGCTGTCAGAAAGTGGCATTGACATCAGTATATTCAGTGCGCACAGCACAAGACACGCATCCACCTCGGTCGCGAGTTTGGCCGGGGTTAATATAGAAACTATTCGCAAAAAAGCTGGGTGGACTAGTTCATCTAATTCATTCGCCCGTTTTTATAACAGGTCTTTTGTAAATGAAGGCGAATTTGCTAGGTCTGTTTGCTTACAAACAGAAAACCAGTCGTGATTATGATGTTTTCATAATAATATTCCTACAGTAATAAACAATAATGTTTCTTAGTAATAGGTTTACCTTAATTAATGCTTAGATTATGTAAAGTTTACTTAAATTGATAAACTGTTATAACTATAAGGCTGATTTGTTGAAAAATAAAACTATAAGGTTTGCTAACTTATTGTTTTCTTTTCCACTCAAAACTTTCTGACTCTTAACATCTGAAGCAAGGAATTATAATATATGATCAAACGAACTTCCAACTTACAGAAAGTTTTGTATCACATCATTAACTTGACTCTAAAATCTAAAATGAGGTTATGTCAAAGAGCCAACACAAGGCAGCCATACCGGAAGTAAGTCACTAAATCGTTTAAAAAATCTCTAAAATATGTGCGAAGTTACCAAGTAAGTAGGGAAACTACATTGTTATAATCATATCTTCAAATGAAGCAAGTCATCATAATAATGATCGAACTTCACTTGGAAGTTCGTTTATTTCGTGGTAGAGCCATGCTGCAGTTATATTAGTAGTATAGTGTTGGGGCTTAGGGTCGTTGATCATATATTATTAAGAAAAGGTTTAATAGTGATGTTTCATCACAGACTTAAAAACGAAAAAGGAAAATGACAAGAAAAAAGCTATCCTGTGTGTACTCGTATATGTCGGGCTAAGAGTTTTAATAGTAATGTTGCTTAACGGAGTTAAACATTCACTGAATTTTATTTACTTGAATATTATCCCATTTTGTACAAAAAATAGCAGACTGTATTTAAAAAATGTGAGGAATGAAGAAAAGAAAAAGTGGGAATACGAAGGAGTAGCTAAGTTTCGTCAATATTGCACTGATCAGCGCAATATTTAATGATGCATAAAATAGTGGTAGGTATTGAATCCGTTAGGAGCGACAAGCTGGATGCGGAATGAGATGGTAATGCACGATTTGCGTCGCTCTTTTGGGGTCAACGGACCTAGGACCTCGTAATAACACGGTTATGAATAAATAAAGAAGGAAATGAGATTTCCATATTAAATGATCCATCTTCGCCTTCTTATCTTAAGAGTAAATTTCATTATCTTTCTTCATCTCATGATAGGGTCCTACGCTCTTCTTCTAACAACAAAATCTGTACTCCAGTTCACTTCACCGAGTTCTATGGTAACTCCTTCACAATTCAGGCTACACGCCTTTGGAACTCCTTGCCCGATGACATCAGAAAAGCTCCCAATAAGTACGCTTTTAAAAAGTTGGTCCGTGATCATTTCTTAAAGACAATGCATTTTACATGACTCATCTATTTAATATGTATTGCCAAACAGACGTATATATTCATAGTCATTTGTATATACTAATTATGTATGTATTTAAATATATATATATACTTGTATGTATATCCATTTATTTATATATTTGTATATATGTAAGGATAGATCATATATGTATAGTTTATTTATTAGTAGTTTGTATATATTATGTAGTTAATTATCATTTGTATAGTGTTCTCTTATTGCCACACCTACATCAAATTCTCACCACTCCATGGGTTGACTGGTAGAGAATGCCTCAAGGCATTAAGTCCGCCCTTTGTATTCTTTTGTTTAAGGATGCAATGAAGAATAAAATAAATAAATAAATAAAATAATAAATTTTTGAAAAGAATAAATATTTTTTAAGAATAAATATAAAACAAAAGTTGACCTTAAAAAATAAGTAATGTACGTGTAAATACCTTGAGCAGGATATGTTTCCGTGAATGAATAATAAAATCGAGAGTAACGGGTACTAGGAACAATAGTTTCATACAAATGATGTGCACGTTTACACATATTAGTACTGTTAGGGGCCAGAAAAGTCCTAAATTTGTTACCCTTAATAATGGTACATAAAGGTCATATCCATCATTGGATCACAGTGTGAACTTAGTTTTCCTCCGTGACAATTGTTGGAGTCTTTTTAAATGACTTAAACGAAGACCTCGAAGTTGTGCGCACAACCCAAGGTACACTTTTTACCTTGATTTAATACGATAAAAAGTTTATGTACCCATAAAATGAAATTAATTTTATGAAAATGTAATAAAATACCCAAATAAATGGGGGGCCCATATATATAAAGCACCCGTATAATAAATATCATGAAATGAAATATGCATAAATTAAGTGAATTAAAACTCCGATTCCCGATATCTAATAGTTATATAAGTGAATAAAAGTTAAAAGTAAAGTTACAGCCTATATACGTCCCACTGCTGGGCACAGGCCTCCCCCTCATTTCTGAGAGGGTTTTAGGGCAAGGAGGTGTCCGCCGCGCTGCCCCAATGCGTGTTGGCGAACTTCACATGTCTTCGAAATATTTTTTGTTCTTATTTCTCAGACATGCAGGTTTCCTCACGATGTTTCCCTTCACCGCCGTGCACGTGGTAAATCGGCACTTAAAATAACTATATAAGTGAATAGAGAGAAATAAAGCTAGCTAAAGGTCAAAAATATTAAGAAGAAAGAAGGTACGTACAAGAATTATGAGAAAAAATGATAATAAAAAGGCCTAACAATCAAAAACAAGAAAACAAGAATAATCGTAATATGAAAATAAGTTACATACACGGAATAAGGGGATCCCCGACTAAATCTATACGGTTCAATAGGTAGTTATTTAGTATTTCTGTATTAGGACTAATGCTTCCCAAAATGCTACTAACAAGTTGCACATGTAATCACTACGAGTACAGGATCGATTAACACAACTACGTGAAAATGTGTTGTGGGTGTTTTGGATGTTGTGCGCGTAATTGTTTTATCACATTTGTACAATTTTAAACTACATTTTAGGTTTAAATGCATGTTAAAATCAAGTTCAAAGCGTATCGATACACTGTTGTTATAAATTTAATAATGTAATAGTTTTTTTTTTATCTAAGGCAACGAAACCTCATAATTATGTTATATGCTTAAAATACAATTTTCTTTTGTAATGTTAGTAAATATTTTGTTAAACTGTACCTGTGTACCTAATAATGTATTCTTTTTTATATATAAATTTCTGTCTCTTTTAACATAAACATATTCCCTAGAAGTCATGAAATAATGAGTTTTCGAAATTATAAATAACTTAAATAATAAATATTTGTTAATATAAGTTTTATAAAAATTGAATGTAACGATCTATATTTAGAGGTATAAACTATTAGGCAAGATAAATATAGTTTAAACACGATATCATTTTAATGTAATGTTAATACTAGGTACCAATAAACGACGATATATATACCTACATATAATATGGATTAAACATGAATTTTCATCATCATAGATGGAGGAGAATCACTGACTTTTACTACAAATATATTTCTTCTATCAAATTACCCCATATGGTTATTCCGAAAAAATATTAGAAACGAATTTAGGGCATATTACTGACGTAGCCCGACGGATTAGTAAGCTGAAGTGGCAATGGGCGAGCCATATAGCTCGAAGAACCGACAACCGTTGGGGAAAAAAGGTTCTCGAGTAGTGGCAGCCCCGTCCCCGTAAAGTGTAGGTCGACCCCCCCCCCCTGCTAGATGGAGTGACGAACTGGTAAGACATGCAGGAAGTAAATGGATGCAGGTGGCTCAGGACCGTGCTTTGTGGCATCCCTTGGGGGAGGCCTATGTTCGGCAGTGGACTTGTGTAGGGCTGTAATGATGATGAAGATATAGCTTATCTTTTGAGTATTAAGCTTAACATTTCAACAAAAACGATTAGCTATGCTGAACATAATTAATGTTTCATTTAATTTACCAGGTTGCTGAGAAAAAGCAATTGGGGTTAAGTCGAATGACATAAATTTCAGATTATTTATGGCTGGCTGGAGAGATGATAGGCGATTAAAGTTTCTAATCATATGATGCTAATAAATATATGTACCGCAATTGTTAAAAATTAATATAAATCGGAATTCGTCATCCATTTTTGTAATTGCCGCAATGCACCTTATATCTAATTTATATATTTTCTAATTAGGAGTTTTAATATCCTTTTTTTAATAACATAATATAGCTCAGTGTTATCGGCTATAATTAAAGTGAATGATGTTATTTCAGCAAAGCAATATTACGTTTCGATTGCATTTAATTTTACACCCATATACGCCCTAAAAAGATTTCAGAAATTCAGGTCAATCGTAAGTGCTGTTACTATCATTCGTCGATTTTTTGCAATGTGTACTTTAGATATGACTTTAAGCAAACGTATGAGGGGTCAGCTTATCTATTACAAAAATGAAATATTCCCAGTATATATAAATATACTAGCTTCTGCCCGAAGCTTCATCCTCATGGAAGTCCAAAATCGACATAATTTTGAATAATCACAGCCCATGTTCACTTTTATAGTAGCGATTACGTGGTAGAGCCATGCTGCAGCTTTATTAATTGTATATTTGTAGCACGAATGGTTCGGCTCGACCGGGGAAAGACCACGCTCTCACAGAATACCAGCGTCAAATAGCAGCTTAATGCTGCTGTGTTTCGTATGGTGAGTGTAGAGAACCGGAGACCCTTTTTACTGGAAAAGAGGCATTCCATCTTAGTCTTCAAGGCTGACAACGCATCTTCATTTGGATTCGCAAACGAGGATAGATGTAGATGTCTATGGGCCACAGAAACCATTTACCATCAGGTGGACTGTGTGCTCGCTTGTCACCTTTTTCCTATAAAAAAGCGATCCGCCCAAGCTCCGCAAGGGTAGCACTAAGTTGTGAGGCCGAACCTGCGCTTTGTAAAGCTGAAAGTGGTGAGCTAGTACGAAATATCGTCTCGTTCTTCTGAGAACGCCAAGCTTTTTAGACGCCAGTTTAGCCATCTCTTTCAAGTGACTGCGTACCTGTACGTCTCTCGTAATGTCGACGTTTTGGATATTAAGGAGATAACATAAGAGGGTTCTTTTAAACGCGCAAACCTGCCTTTTGAGGGTTGAACTGGCTAATGAGGTCCATCTCATTTTTTGCTGAACCATCGTGGCTCGACCATGTCCACCTTCTGTGAGAGAGTGAAAGAGTTCATCATAAAGTCCCTCTTTCTCCATAAAGTCGGCCAGCTGCTGTTCCCTTGGGTTTCGTTGCCCTATTCCGAATTTCCCTACTTTGAGCTCACCGTTATCTCTTGTGCCTAGTTTTGCGTTGAAGTCTCCTATCAACACCGTATAGTGGGTTTTGGAGGAATGCATTGTTCTAGAGACATCCCCATACATTTCCTCCACCTCTGTCAATGTGCTGAGGTTGGTGTGTAAACCTGTATGATCTTCAGCGAATACCGTTGGTGATTCTGAGTATACGGTAGTCATTTCTGAGTGTAAGGATTGGCATCTGCAATTTATAGACGTATACACATAAGGTACAACATATTAAATTTTTCTTGGGGTTGCTCAGGCCATCAAATTTTCGCTGTGGGACCAACTTCGAAATACGAAAAAATATCAGCTGATTCATACATTCGTATGAAGCGGCCATTGACATTTTGTATCAGCGTCACGAGAGGGCTTGCGTTGAATATGTTACACCTTGTATACTATATATATATATACATATATATATATATATATATATATATATATATATATATATATATATATATATATCAGGTTGGCCCAAAAGTCGTGGATCAAACGCAACTAGGGGTTAGATGGGGTCATCAGCTGCAAAAAGTTGTTCTACGGGAGGTCCTTAAAGTCAACCCCTGCAGAGTTATAATTTATTTTGTGTTTTTATGAGAAAATTGACTTTTTTTTAACTAATTCTTATTAAAATGCCAAAAAATAAACATCCTCTTTTTTTTATAATTTTCACTAGATTGGTACTGATGAGTCCTTGCTTTAGAAATTCAATTTATGGTTGTTTATTGGGTGTGTTGAAGATAATATTAAGTTTTACGATTTTTTTTTCTCAAATCATAACTTTTTATTTACTTCGGACCACACTGTGAAAAAAAAATACTCTACCGAAAAGTGACCCTGTATTACAAGTTTTGGCGCATTTAATAGGGATTCTGAAATGGTATTACACATGGCCATGAGAGAGGCTCTAATATCTTTCTAGGACGAAAAAACAAAGCAACGATTGTGAAATAATTGTTTTATTAAGCAAAACATTTTACAATAAATGCTCAAAATTCCTGCCTCTGACCATAATACATAATCTGCACCGTCTAATAAAATTCCTACGTAACCTACGGAATGCACTTCTGTTGTTAGTTACTTGTACTCTAGCAAACTCGAGCTTTTGTCGTAGTTCTTGTTCGCTATTGTTCTCTCCTTGGTAAACTATTTCTTTAAAATAGCCCCAAAGAAAAAAATCTAATAGATTTAAATCGGGCGCCCGGGGTGGCCACGCAACATGTCCGCCTCGACCAATCCACCAGTTGGGGAAGCGCTCGTTCAAATGATCTCTGACTGCTCGAGCGTAGTGAGGCGGGGCGCCATCATGTTGCAGCCACATTTCTGCTATTCTTTCTTCTGGAACTTCAGCTTCGTTAAGAATATGGTTTAAATTATTTTGCAAAAAATTTAAATACTGAGCACCATTCAGCCTTGCTGGCATTTCATGCAGCACCAACTGCTGGCCAATTATACCAGCCCACATGTTAATACCAAACAGATTCTGGAATCGATCATTTCTTATGATATGGGGGTTTACTCTGGAGTAAAAATGTAGATTGTGGATATTGAATACTCCCATTCTTCTAAAAGTTGACTCATCCGTCCATAAAACCTTGTTAAAGAACTGCGGATCTTCTCTGTGATATCTTAGCATCTCTCTACAAAACCGCACTCTAGGTTCATAGTCACCGGGCAGCAAAGCTTGCACCCTTTGCACGTGGTAGGCGTGATATTTTTTTCTGTTAATGACACGTTGCACCGTCGATCTTGGAATCCCGATATTACTGGATATTTGGCGTTGACTTATACTAGGATCCAATCTTAATTCTCTCAGCACTTCATCTTCATTTTCAAATTGCATCACTGGTCTGCCTGCTCTCATAGCATGCTGACCGGGTAAGACTCCCTCCATGTACGAATTATGTACGCGCATAAAGACCCTGTAATCCGGAAAACGATCACGGTTAGGGTAGCGTTGACGATATTCCCTGGCAGCAGCCCGGGCATTACCGTCGCAAAAGCCATACAGGTAATGCATTTCTGCATACTCCCCGTTGGGTGTATTCTCTCCTCGCAGCAGCCATCTGTACACTTTTGTAGCCAATCCGTCCGATTCACACAGCACTGGTCACAGGTAGGCAATCCATCACAAGTCCGAAAAACAAAGCGTAGGTCAAAGGAAAGAAACTGGTCACAAGTCGTCGTAAAACCGAGAAAAAGAACACGTGCGTACCCACAGGCAGGAAGCGAGTTACTAAAGAGCACTAAACATTCTAAAGAAACATGCTCACGCGCATCCCCCAGCCCCCACCCCTGCCGGCCCAGCCTTTTGTTTCCTAGAAAAGATATCGCTACCTGAACTGACGGGCCAACCGGCCTTTTACTGACAAAGGATTAAATAGTTAGTGTAAAAGAGAGGCAGAGAGTCTTTGTCATTAATTGTATTAATTCTAGTTTATTTTTAAATAAGCCTAACCGAGTTTTATGGTTGGGTTAACTTTGGCCTTGCCATGAATAATCGTCCTAAAAAAGATATCAAAGCCACGCATAACCATGTGTAATACCTTTTCAGAATCCCTATTAAATGCGCCAAAACTTGTAATACAGGGTCACTTTTCGGTAGAGTATTTTTTTTTCACAGTGGGGTCCGAAGTAAATAAAAGGTTATGATTTGAGAAAAATAATAATCGTAAAACTTAACATTATCTTCAACACACCCAATAAACAACCATAAATAGCATGTCTAACGCAAGGACTCATTAGTACCAATCTAGTGAAAATTATAAAAAAGATAGAGGTTGTTTATTTTTTGGCATTCTAATAAGAATTAGTTAAAAAAAGTCAATTTTCTCATAAAAACACAAAATAAATTATAACTCTGCAGGGGTTGACTTTAAGGACCTCCCGTAGAACAACTTTTTGCAGCTGATGACCCCATCTAACCCCTAGTTGCGTTTGATCCACGACTTTTGGTCCACCCTATATATATATATATATATATATATATATATATATATATATATATATATATAGACATATATATATATATACTGGATGACTTGCAATGTGAACGGAGTAGACGCCTATGGCACTGATATTTTACAATAAATAAATTCAAATCTATCAAAATTCAAATCATATCCACCATAGCCTGTGACCCTGCGAAGTGACAAGGTGAAAGATGCCTACTAAATTTATTGTTTTATTGCTGTCCGTAAAGTAGGGTATATATGGCGATTAGGTTTACTAACACAGCGGTAAATACCTGTTGATACATAAATGTTGAAATAATAAAATAAAAAATATACAAGAAATAAAAAATGCATGTTTCAAACAAAATAAATAGCGTTAAAATCTACACGGAATAAACTAATAATTCTTGATAATATTAGTCTACTGATCTATAGTGACCTGTGAGAGCGGCAATGGTGCGGCAAATACCTGTTGATATATAAATGTTGAAATAATAATATAAAAAATATACAAGAAATAAAAAATGCATGTTTCAAACAAAATAAATAGCGTTAAAATCTACACGGAATAAATAAATAATTCTTGATAATATTAGTCTACTGATCTATAGTGACCTGTAAGTGCGGCAACGGTGCGGCAACTACCTGTTGATATATAAATGTTGAAATAATAAAATAAAAAATATACAGGAAATAAAAAATGCATGTTTCTAACAAAATAAATAGCGTTAAAATCTACACGGAATAAATAAATAATTCTCGATAATATTAGTCTACTGATCTATAGTGACCTGTAAGTGCGGCAACGGTGCGGCGGTGCGCAGTGCTCACGCTGCATAGATATAGGGAATTATTTACCTACACTTGCCTATTACATAGATAATTAGGCGAAAAACTAAGAATAGGTTACCGCGACTAGAATGTTAATATACGCATATAATAAATCCGTTAAAATATTGTGTGTTCACGATTCACGCAATGACTACTGGATGGATTTCAATGAAATTTTATGTGCAAGCAGTATATAATTGTGTATAACATATAGGCAACTTTTTATCCGCTTACGAAAAGTCAAAAAGAAGGGTTATGTTTTTATTTTTTTTAAAGTTTACTGTCGTAATGTTTGTTAACGGTTCTATTAGACATAAAGAGGATTTAGCTATGCGTTTAATAAGTCAATAGAAAATTGTTTCAGTGTGAAATTGTCACTCATCGCGTCGCCAATCAGAAAGGGCAGACTCAAGGCTGCCGGGTCAGCTTCTTAACATATAATATATTTTTTAGTTGTGTATGTACAAAGAACGTTACGTAGGATAAGTATTTTTATTTAATGTGATAACTTCATCGCCACTTCGTATACATATAAAAAATGTAATGACAAACTAAATTACAGTCCACTTAATGTCAAGTGCCGTTTTTGCCGTGTAGTGGCGGTTAAGAATATCCACTACTCCATATCTTCCCGTAGATGTTGTAAAAGGCGACAGAGGGAAACAGGCAGGAGATGGGCAGCAGCGTCTTCCTGATAACAGCAACTGTACAACAAATATTCAGTACAGCAATATACCCCCCATGAAGAATTAACAAATAGACGACCCCCAGTCCCCGGCGGCCCCGCTATTCCTGGCTACGGTGGCGACCATGGTAACCACCCTGAGGACTGACGAGAAGATCCTGGAGCTGGAAGAAGAGATAGATAAGTTGCGCTGGAATATTATAGGATTATCCGAGGTCCGAAGAGAGGGGGAGGACACGGCGATCCTCGAGTCCGGCAAATTGTTCTACCATCGGGATCGACCATCTGTCCCAAGGAGGTGTCGGATTTATCGTCCACAAGTCTCTCGTTAATAACGTTGTAAAGATTGGGAGTGTATCGACGAGTATCGCGAACCTGATACTCAGAATCACCAAACGGTATTCGCTGAAGGTCATACAGGTTTACGCGCCAGAACATCCCAATGAGGAGGTGGAGGAAATGTATGAGGACATTTCTCAAGCCATTGATTCCTCCAAAACTCACTATACGGTGTTAATGGGAGACTTCAACGCAAAACTGGGCACAAGAAAGAACGGTGAGTTGAAGGTAGGGAAATTTGGGATAGAGTAACGGAAGCCAAGGGGCCAGCAGCTGCCGACTTCATGGAGAAAGAGGGACTTTTTATGATGAACTCTTTCTTCCAGAAGCGGCCCCACAGAAAGTGGACCTGGTCGAGCCCCAACGGTTCGACAAAAAACAAGATTGACTTCATTATGACGACCAGACGCCAACTGTTCAGTGGTGGTCAATGGTTAGAGGCACACTGAACCTAAACGTTAAGTTGGAGAGGTCTCGTCTAATGAAGTCAACGCTCCGTCCCCTTCGTGCTCTAATCCAGAATCCCGAAACCTTTCAGCTCAAGTTACGTAACCACTTTCGCCTAGAAGATTGCAATGGTACGATATAAATGACAAGCTCGTGGAAACTGTCCATGCGGTCGGAGCTAAGTTCTGCAAGACCCGCCGCAGAAGAACACAAAAACTCTCCGATCACACTCTTAATCTCATCGCTGTTAGACGGGAGATGAGGCTGCAATCGTCAACAGATTTGACAGCATACAGGCAACTGAACAGACAGATCTCCAAATGCATGCGGCGAGACTTACGCAATTGTAATACTGCTCGCATTAAAGAAGCGATCGAGCGGAACCAGGGCTCCAAAGTCTTTGCCAGAGATCTGTCTGCCAGAAAGAGCCAACTGTCAAAGCTAAAGACTGAGTGTGGCAGCATCATTTCTGGGACACCTGAGATTTTGAGTGACATTGAGAGGTTCTATGGGCAGCTGTGCACATCATCGTTGGAGCCACACGCAAGTGTGAGTAACGATTCAAGAGCAAGTCTTATCCGACACTATTCCGATGATATCCCGGACGTCAGTCTAAGCGAGATTAGAATGGCTCTCCAGCACCTTAAAAACGGCAGAGCCCCAGGCGAGGATGGAATTACAGCGGAGCTCCCGAAAGTGGGTGGAACACCGGTACTTACAGAAGCTCTTTAATTCCGTCCTCCATGGTGTCACTACTTCGGAGGCGTGGAGCAGAAGTACGGTGGTCTTGTTCTTTAAGAAAGGCGACAATGCTCTCTTGAAGAACTACAGACCGATTTCCCTTCTGAGCCGCGTCTACGTGCTGTTTTCGAGAGTCATTACGAATCGTCTAGCACGCAGAGTCGACGACTTCCAGCCTCCCGAACAAGCCGGTTTCCGAAAAGGCTTCAGTACCATAGACCACATACATACCCTGCGGCAGATTGTACAGAATACCGAAGAGTACAATCTGCCACTTTGCTTGGCGTATGTGGATTATGAGAAAGCCTTTGATTCCGTCGAAATTTGGGCGGTGCTACAGTCCCTTCAGCGGTGCCAAGTTGACTGTCGGTATATCGAAGTGCTGAAGTGTTTGTACAGTAGGACTACGATGGCTATCCGAGTACAGAACCAGAGTTCGAAACCTATCCAACTGCAGAGAGGTGTAAGACAGGGTGACGTTATATCCCCGAAACTCCTCACCGCTGCATTGGAAGACGTTTTCAAGCTATTGGACTGGAAAGGCTACAGTATTAACATCAATGGCGAGTACATCACTCACCTTCGATTTGTCGACGATATAGTCCTTATGGCAGAATCGCTGGAGGACCTAAGCACTATGCTCAATGACCTCAATGGTGTCTCCCAAAGGATAGGTCTTGATAAACATGGACAAAACAAAGATCATGTTTAATGTCCATGTCACACCTTTGCCAGTAGTTCTTGGAAGCACTATGCTCGAAGTTGTTGACGAATACGTTTACCTGGGACAAATAGTCCGACTAGGTAAGTCCAACTTCGACCGAGAGGTCAATCGACGGATTCTACTAGGCTGGGCAGCGTTCGGGAAATCACGACACATCTTCTCGTCAGGTATACCTCAATCTCTGAAAACTAGATTGTACAACCAGTGCGTGTTGCCAGTGATGACTTACGGATCTGAAACGTGGTCCTTCACTGCTGGCCGTATGAGGACGCTCAAGTTCGCTCAGCGAGCTATGGAGAGGGCTATGCTCGGAGTTTCTCTGCGTGATAGACTCAGAAATGAGGATATCCGCAGTAAAACCGGAGTGACCGACATAGCCCAACGGATTAGTAAGCTGAAGTGACAATGGGCCGGCTATATAGCTCGAAGAACCCAAAACCGATGGGGAGGAAAAGTTCTCGAGTGGCAGCCTCGTACCGGTAGGCGTACTGTAGGGCGACCCCCCTCTAGATGGAGTGACGACCTGGTAAGATATGCAGGAAGTCGATGGATGCAGGTGGCTCAGGACCGTGCTTTGTGGCATTACTTGGGGGAGGCCTATGTTCAGCAATGGACTTGTGAAGGGCTGTAATGATGATGATGATGAATGCCAAGTGGCTACCGTAGTCCATGGATATATGCAGCCAACTTCAAACACGGAAGCCTACAGATGCGTTGTCACCTATATGGACTAAGACAGAAAGCCCTTCAATATTTGGCGGCAGAGACAAGTAAGAGGGTGGTACCTACCCTCCTCCTACCTGGGAGAGGGATTCTAGACAAATAAAGAGTCCTACCATCTTGTACTACATCAACGATGCGTTGTAACTTTATAAGAATAAAATTAACAAGTGGCCGAAAAACTCGATAATTTAGAGGCAACTGGGAGAATAAAAAGTAAAAGTGAGAATTAAAAGTGAAAAAGCACATTGTATATTTTTATTCTTCGTCATCACGTTTTGGGCTTTCAATACCCTCGAACAAGTCAACTTATAGCTGACGATGCGGAAAGACCTGATTGCAACTTCAAACCAAAAACCTTAGACCCCATCATAGTAAGTTTCATCAAAATCCGTTCAGTCCTCTGCGCATGAAAAGGTTACAGATTACGCTTCCGATCCTATCCCGGAGGAACCGTGAATTATCCGAGGTAAGCCATAACCCGTCAGCCCTTAAACTATCCTATTATGTCGATCCGTTGCCCGTTGCTGTTTGAAAGAAGGACAAGCCAACAAGCACTGGTTTAAATAAACATATATAATTTATGTAATGTCCAAAGTCTGTCCAACTGATATTGTAATCTATTGATTTAAATCGATGTCTGCACTCCCCAACACTCTGTAAATAGAAATAATCTAGATAAATAAAACTTATGTACATATTATAAATCCGTGATTTAAACTATTGTAATTCGAAAGTCACATTTCTTAGACCCGAATGTCCATTTCTAAAACGTGGTAAGGCGACACTTTATGAAGAACTTGTTGGTGACGTTGTAATATAATAAAATCAAAACAAAGACAACGATCCGTCGTTTTCATTCTTAGTCTGAACATACTTAAATAAAATTTAAGTGTCTTTTTATATAGGAGTCCCTATCCCCTGTAAACGAACATACGGCTCACGTGATATTAAGTGACCATGAACAACTGCAACACCAGGGGAATTGCAGGTGTGTCGCCGGCCTGCAATTCCCCTGGTAAAAAGGAGTAAGCTCTTTTCTTGAAGGTCTATAAGTCGTATCGGTCCGGTGCCCGTGGTAAACTATTTCACAGAGAGGGCGTACGCGGAAGAAAACTCCTAGTGAAACGTACAATGGTAGACCGCCCAGCTTTCAGGTGGTGTGGATGGTATCGGGAACAGTGCCGCGATGTGCGTTCGTGATACTTGGCGGCTGGGATTAATTCGAACAATTCCTCAGAGCACTCTCCGTGGTAGATGCGAAAGAAAATGCAAAGGAATGCAACATCTCTTCGCAGCGCCAGTGAATCGAACCGATAGGAAATCACTCGTTCGTCGACGATTCGAGCCGCTCTGCGCTGGATCCAGTCAAGTGGAAGGAGCTGGCTCTGGGGAGCCCCAGCCCAGAGATGGGAATAGATTCCATGTGAGGCCGAACCTGCGCCTTGTAAAGTTGCAGACGGTGTGCCGGCATGAAACACTGTCCCGCTCTACTGAGCCCGCCAAGCTTTTTAGAGGCCAATTTCGCTTTCCCTTTCAAGTGACAACAACGAAACTGCACGTCACACGATATGTCGACGTCGAGGATTCCGATACTAGCTGAGGCAACAATGGGAATGTCTTGAAACTGAGGGGATACGACAAAAGGGTTCTTTTTAGCGGTAAACGCGTAAACTTGTGTCTTCTGAGGACTAGATTTAGTCACCCCCAATCCGAGACTTTGTTCAGCAAAGACTCGACTTCAGACACAAGTTTGTCCCGATACTCGGCGACGTTTTCCCGAGAAATATTGGCACGGCCGGTATATAGAGCATTGCTGTCATCCGCATAGCAATGAATGTTACTCGTACCGGTTTGCAACATATCATTGATATTCAGAAGAACCAGCGTTGGTGATAGCACACAGCCTTGTGGAACGCCAGCATTAATAAGTTTGTAATCGGAGTATGCACCGTCTACAATGGTTATAAGGATAAAATAAACCACCGGAAACCAAAAACTGCTAGTTTTATAAGCAATACGAAATAAAAACGGTTTCAATTTTAATTTCGAATTATCATTTATGACATAGGCAATTTCCTAGACAGATTGCCTATTTCTTAAACTGATCAATCCATATAATAATATTGTTTTTGAACTTTTATCTTATTCAAAGACACGAGATGTGAAATAATTTATCTCTAACTTTGCATACGGTGTTTAATTGTTCGAGAATATTGACGTAATTGTCGGCGCTTATTTGTAATTCATACCTGCGATTATACTTAGTAGTAAAAAAATAAAAATTTCAGTTCACTGGTTGTCACTTGATGAAACTGCATCGTCATTGAATATGGGATTGACACGTATTTTTTTTTCACTATTATTTTTATAAATTTTTTATTTCAACCGATCGATTTAGACCGGAAAAAAATTGCCAATATTTTCTTTTACTGTGTTATTTTCACTGTTCATGAAGCCAATATACACTGTACCCCGATGACACCATAAGGTGAATCATCATTACAGCCCATCACAAGTCCACTGTTGAACTTGGACCTTCACCAAGGAATGCCACAAAGTACGATTCTGAGCCACCTATATTCAATTGCTTCCTGCATTTTACCGTCGTCACTCCATTAAGTGAGGGCCATTTACTTCGCTTACCGGAATGAAACTGCAACTCGAGAACCTTCCGTCCCCATTGGTAGTCGGTTCCCAGCCGCAGCATACAGGAGACTGCCCGGAGTGTTGCAATTTCACATCAGAAGTCTACATCCTGTGATCATATCCTAAACGGCCCCCGCTATTAGAACATCGATTCCGAACGGCGTGACACGTGAGGCTATTAGTGATGCAACAGAACTCTGAACTTTCTGTTTCCGCAACTGCGGAAGTTCTGCATGGTTTTTAAGATCTGTGTCTGCTTCTGTTTCCGCAAGTTTTATAACGGAAGTTTGAACGGAACTCAGCGAAGCAGCCACATAAGTAGATAAAATTCCGTTTATCTACTCATGTGAGGCAGCGGACGAGGTACGTGCGCATCGTTTGATTGTTGAGCACGTATAAGAGCGGGGAGGGAATTTCAGTCAACCACAAGCGACCTGGGCACGTGCTTTCGGCACTTGTCCGAACAGGTTTGTTTAGGTACTTTTTTAACTTTATTATACGGCGTAACGTGAGTGTAAGGGCGTACGATTTTCTATTATTGTTTTTTTAGTTACTTAGTAATTTGAGTCGTGTGTGTAACTTAAGTGCAATCATGATGCCAAAAACAAGGCCTGTTTGGAACTGTTATGTTCAGATCGATGTTTTAGCAGCCAGATGTAAATTATGTGACAAAATATATTCGCTAAAAGGCCGCACAACTACCTCTCTAAAGAGCCATCTTAAAGCGATACACGCCAGAGAGTTTGCAGAGTTTGAGAAGTTAAATGAAACTGTAAAACTTTCAACACAAACTAAAAAAGAAATGGTCAGTTAAGGAATTGCATACCTATTTATTAATAAAATGTATTCCTATGTTATAGTGAAAATTCGTTTTTAGTTAAAACTAGTTTTCACTAAATGCCTTTGTTACAACTTAGATTTGTAAAATTAATTAGGCAGCAGTTATGTTTACGTGAAGTTTATATTAACTTTTTTTAAGTGAAGTTTATATTTATTAATTTTCACGTGAAGTTTATATTATTTATTTTTTAATTGACGTTCACATTAATTATTTTTAAAGACACTTTAATGAGTATTTTGGACTCAAAGTTCGTTTACGTCGTACTTATATATTACGTGCTAGGGCTACACTAAATTACTTATTCGCTAAACCTAAATAATTTAAATAATTTAAATATGTCATGCCGCCGCAGCAATTTCTTATGATTTTTCAGTTTCTCCTTACAAATAAACAATCAGACGTTATTTTGTAAATAATTTTGATAGTATGAATAAGTAAAACGGATAACGTGTTGTGATGACCTCAACAATTATTCATTTGCTTTCTCATTGCTATAATCTAGTTCAACACCTTTTTTGTGAAGTAAGAGTAAAGAACGAGAACACAATCTAACTTTTTTTATACAATTGGATGACAAACGAGCACACAGTTCACCTGATAGTAAGTAGATGCTGTGGCCCAAGACATATACAATTATCCTCAATTGAGAGTCAAAATACAGAAGCGTTGTCACACTGAGGATTAAGATGGAATCTTGGAACCTTGATTCCAGTAAAAAGGGTTTCTAGTCCTCTACACTCACCATACGAAACATAGCAGTATTAACTGTGTGCGATGCTGCTACTTTACGCTGGTATTCTGTAAGAGCGAGGCCCTACCCCAGTCGAGGTGACCCATTCGTGCTACTACCATAATATAGCTGCAGCTGACTCTATTTAGAGCGATCGTGAACCCAAGACCTTAGTTGACCCCCTACTCGAACGGGTTTCCACCTTGTCGTGAGCGGGGGAGCTTAGTAGCCATGGCTTGGTACCTGAGGTAATCTAAGAGGAACACACGTGGCCGGACTAAGGTGGCGATAAGAAGGGTGTCCTCTCCCCCTACCGCCACATCCAAAAGGTAGTCGCGGTAGAAGAGGAGTGTTGGTATGACGATGTGCCACTTACCATATCTGCCGCGAATCTGAGGGCGCCGCACCGTTAATTCCGTGGTGGTGGGGCGCGAGGAGAGACACTAACCATATCTCAGATCGGCGGCTGGGGGATGGAGGCCGCGGAGTAACACTGTGATACACAAGAGCTTGTGTTTATCATGCATGTTGAACACTCCGCCCTTTTTACATGCCCTTCACTTAGTTTAAATACATAAAACAACCGTATCAACCGTAGATAATAAAACACAATCGTCACCATATTATGACCGTTTTTCTGAAACAAATCTTTGCATATGGGAGATAAAGATAAAATCATATACTGAAAATATCCCATTATCAAACTGTCAGCAATATATTATCGGTTATGGAATCTCTTCTTGACTGCTGTAATCTAAACTATGATTAAGAAGGTCATTTAATTTTGGAATGGTGATATTGGAAATCATGTTATTGGTTTTTCGTAACGATCTTGGATAAAGTATTAATTCCAATTTCTTTTAGATATTAGAATATTAAGGTAAGCGAATGGTTCTTTCTTTATTAGAACGAGTAATTTTTTAAATTAAAATTCAGTATATTATAATGATCTTAAATATGGCCAACAGTGGTTGCACAAGCCTTTTTCCAAGTTTTAAGTTTTGTTGTGTATATCTAATGTGATCCAACGTAGTAATATTTAATTATTAACCTGGCAACAGAAGGCCTTGCAGCGTAGACAGAGAAACCTATAGACTAATGATTAGCGTGGCCTCGAGTGAGAAAGGACGATAACGTAGTTTTAGGTTATACAATAATCTTTATGACTTTTAAACATATTTAGATAAAAAAATTAATTGTTCTAAGAACTGGACAAGATTCACCAATCGTCTCACAAAACACTTTATTTCTCACTTAAACCAAATTGTAAACTCATTAGATCGCTACGAATTGTCAAAGTTGTTTAGCAAAGTGTAGTTTGCTAAACAAAAAAACCGGCACGGAGAAAGGGACAAACAATCACACCGATCTGTCTCATTTCTGTGCAAGGCGTATGCATAAATCTATCTTTTTCGTGTGCGAATGCGAAAGAAGGCATCAATTTGTCTATAGGTTTCTCTGTCTACGCCTTGCATAAGGTTGACGCGTTATCTATGGTCTCTCTCAAAAAAATAGTGCGCAGTATTCACTATTCAGTTTCTTACATCTACTACTGAGTACTTTCATATCCCTTGATTTATACATCTTAGTATAAATCAGGGATATGAAAGTACTCAGTAACTATGATTATGATTATGTTAATAATAGCACCATCTTAAAGTCACTAAAAGCACTATTTTTCCCACTAATTTACACATTGTATTCACAATACGGCGTTACTGCTGACATATATTATTTATACCGAAGTCTAAATCATGCTATCAAAGTTTTGGAGTATTGCGGTATATACATATAGAATAACTCTAGAAAAATTATTGAGCAACCCCCGTAGATCCTGTGAATGTTGACGAAGTCACAGAAACTATCTACATATAAAACTATATATATATATATATATATATATATATATATAAAAGTTTTAAAAGAAATCAGCACTTGGCCCCGACTAGGAATGGGTCGTCGACGTATTTACAGTCGACGAAACGAGACTGTTTATCGTCAACGATAAACTAGTGTATAAAACAGGCGACTAGTTTATGCTGTCAACAGAACATGATACATACAGAATAGTTTACGTCAATATAAACTACTTGTCGTTCTACGTTGATTCGCTAAGTGGTAAACGACGAAGGATGTTCTCTTCACAGATGACTTTTAACCACTTAAATACCTAACACTAAACACTATTACTGTTCACACTGTTATTATTAACACTAGAAATTAAACCTACTTTGAATAATTATTTACACTTTAGTTGAGTTGGAGACTAAAAACTAACGTAAACGAAATTCAAAAACCTGCCTACGCCTTATATTGACATGCATGTTTCATATGTATTTCCATTGAAATAGAACTTATTTTTACAAAACACCTCCCACTCAATGGTTCGAGAGTCGAGCACGTGGAGAAAGAGATATAGTCGTCGAAACAAGCAGGTGTGAAGAGCACGTAATGCTTGATCGACGAGTGGCCAGCGAAACAGTTTCGGCTTTCGGCAAACACTCAACAGTGTATGTGCGCGATGTAAAATGTCGTTCACGGGTAAACTAGTTTATCAGTAGACTATAAACCGGTCTAACAGTCGGTCTAACAAAAAAAAACTGTTTGTTCATTCAACGCCCACCCTTAGCCCCGACGGTATTAGCAACAGAGTGCTGAAACCCTTCCCAGCGCCACTTGTCTGCCTCCTATTAGCATTAGCATTTTCAACGCTTTTCTCTCCAGCTGCTCCTTCCCGGGCGCTTGGAAAGAAGCGGATGTCATAGGAATCCCGAAACCAGGGAAACCGTGCAACTTAGCCTCTAGCTATAGATCCATTAGTCTCCTCAGCATATTGGAGAACGTTTATGAGCGAATAATATTGAATCGCCACCGTAAACACGTCTTTACCAACAAGCTTCTTCCCGACTAGCAGTTCGGTTTCAGAACCGATCACTCATGTAACAATCACATTCATCGCCTTACAGAATACATTCTGGAGGGCTTCTCCCACTCAACTGGTAACCATCGAATCCTTAACACCGGTGCCCTCTTCTTCGATGTCGCAAAAATGTTTGACAAAGACTGACACGATGGCTTACTTTACAAGCTGTATAAACTTAACGTGGCTTACTCACATCATCAGAGCCTTCCTTGCCAACCGCCATTTCCGCTATCAAATAGAGGGAACCCAAATCTCCAAACGACCCCTCAGGACTGGAGTCCCTCAAGGCACCGTCTTCACCCTACACCTTTTCACACTCTATGCGAGTGACATCCCGAAGGACTTAGTTGTCGACGACACGGCACTTTACCTCGCCAATTTCAACAAGAAATTTCTCATAACCACAAAAGAACAAACATACATATACTGAATTACCTTTTTAAAAAAAATAGGATGTAACATATGAACGGAGTAGAAAATATCAGTGCCATGGGCTTCTGCTCCATTCACATGTTACACCATATTTTCTCCAGACGGTTAAAAAGGTGATCCAGTATATAAGCTGATAAACACATTATAAATCGCGGCACGTAACTCTAGCGCTGAACGAAACGTGGAGGGGATAGCCATTCAGCGCGTGCGAACGATACGCACAGCGAAACATACGTAATAATGCGCAATACTGGCAATTATGTGCAATAACGGTCACCGCTAGACTTGCGTGCCGCGAGTTGTTCTATACTTTGCGCCTCGCAGTCTGGTAAACACCATAATGCCACCGTTTTTCTTAATCTGGTCAACAAGAACCGGAAGTTCTTTTTTACTTATGTTCGCATCTGCATTTTGATTTCTAAGCAAATATAGACGTAAGAATAGATGGACTGTATACTCTTTTGTACTGTTTTATGTATAAAAATAATTTAATGGATAGGTAACAAAATATTTGGAATAAAACACTTCTATGGACCCGAAATACGATTTCTTTATTAACATCTTCATCATTCATCTCTTAATTAAATCTATATAATATTATCATAATCTTTTATTTCATCTAATTAAAACTATAATATAATATTAATATATTACAATAAACTTATTTAATAAGTAGCGGTTAGTATTGTTGCCTGAAACAAAAAAAATAATTGCAAAAGAGAATTTCATACATTTTTTATACTTTAAAGTTATACAAATATCACGCATTGATTTTATAGGTTTGTCCTATGTTTGTCTAGGACTTATAGGTTCTATGATCATAAGCAAAAAATATGTGCCAACTGTGTTCCTTGCCCAGCATGTCGTAAAAGACGACTAACGGTACATTGAGTTTGTTGTTGTGAAGGCGATAGGCTAACCACCTATAACTTCTTTTACAATGTTCCATCTAAACCCATATTTTATGGCTTCATGTCGTCTGAGTAGCTGTCTGAGGAGCGAGCCATCTTGTTACATCGTGAGATAATCTAACGAGACACAAGTGGTAAAATTCAAAATTTTGTACAACCAACTTCAATATAAATAAAATGAAAACGTCATCAATTTAGTCGAAGTCAAATAAATACTCATTATTAAGGATAACTCAAAAACTATTGGTCAAATCTTGTTAATTTATATGGGACCGCTAGAGAAGCGCCAGCTTTCAAATAAAAATTAATCATCAAAATCGGTTCACCTAAAAAAAAATATTTTTTTTCTTATTCCTCAGACATGCAGGTTTCCTCACGGTGTTTTCCTTCACCGCCGAGCACGTGGTAAATCAGCACTTAAAATTGCAATTAACAATTTCATCGGTGCCGGCGGGGATCGAACCCGGGTTATTCGCGTTCTGTTATATTTACAGCGAGCGTTCATCTCATCTGAGCTACCACGGCTCATGAGACTAAGAACTAGCCCTATCTAAAATAATTAATAAAGGAAACTTACGCAATATATTAGATCCGTATTACCATCAGTCTTTAAGTTTCTGCAGCGGATACGGCGAGTAAGTTTTTGTATGAGCCGGCCAACGAACGCGCTGCCAGTGATAGAATTTCTCTTCTACTCACACCCGTTGACGCTTCTTGCCATTGTGTATGTGATACCTGGTATCATGAAACCAACAATTAATACTCTGACATTTTTAGACGTAAATTTTCTAACTGCTATAATATATTTAAAAATTACAGTTTAGCAACACGGTCAAGGTCTATAGTTTAAAGACTAAGATGAAATGCCTCATTTCCCGTAAAAAGGGTCTTCGTTTCTCTACTAGTTCATTATAGCGGCCATAACGCGAACTAAATACGCTCATTATCAAGAAAGCCCACGTATAGTGACGGGCAACTACTGGACCCTCCTACCTCTACAATACATCGTGAGTTGCCCGACACGCACTTGGCCGGATTTTTACAGATGCGTATCGAATCCTAAGCGCCAACAGTCTCCCCAACTTGTCTTTTTGAAATCAACAGTTTAGCTACGTAGTAATAATATACTATATTCTTTGGTTTAGCTGCAATTACTAATTTCTAATAAAACTCTGTAATTTTTTTATAGAATAAGTGTGACAAACGAGCACACAGTCCACCTGATGGTAAGTGGATGCTATGGCCCATAGGATCCACTTACCATCAGGTGGTTACAGTAATGTAAATAAATATAAATCTACATTTATCTTCAATTAAGAATCAAAATGCAGATGCGTTGTCACCCGTGAGGACTGAGATGGAATGCCTCATTTCCAGTAAAAAGAGTCTTCGTTTCTCTACAATCATTATACGAAACACAGCAGTATTGAGCTGCTATTTTACGCTGGTATTCTTTGAGAGCGTTGTCCTTCCCTGCAGCATGGCTCTACCACGTACAAAAAATTAGAGCGAGCACTTTGACTCTGACCTGCCACGAAATTTTAGAATAATACATGTATAATGTTCAAAAGAAACACTAAACGTAACGTCTCTGCGAAACCCTGCAACAGAGGGAGACAGTTTGTACGTAAGGCATTATATATATATATATATATATATCATATCAACCTCTCGGTCGAAGTTGGACTTACCTAGTCGGACTATTTGTCCCAGGTAAACGTATTCGTCAACAACTTCGAGCATAGTGCTCCCAACAACTACCGGCATAGGTGTGACATGGACATTGAACATGATCTTTGTTTTGTCCATGTTCATCTTAAGACCTATCCGTTGGGAGGCACTATTGAGGTCATTGAGCATAGTGCTTAAGTCCTCCAGCGATTCTGCCATAAGGACTATATCGTCGGCAAATCGAAGGTGAGTGATGTACTCGCCATTGATGTCAATACCGTATCCTTTCCAGTCCAGTAGCTTGAAAACGTCTTCCAATGCAGCGGTGAAGAGTTTCGGGGATATAACGTCACCCTGTCTTACACCTCTCTGCAGTTGGATAGGTTTCGAGCTCTGGTTCTGTACTCGGATAGCCATCGTAGCCCTACTGTACAAACACTTCAGCACTTCGATATACCGACAGTCAACTTGGCACCGCTGAAGGGACTGTAGCACCGCCCAAATTTCGACGGAATCAAAGGCTTTCTCATAGTCCACATACGCCAGGCAAAGTGGCAGATTATATATATATATATATATATATATATATATATATATATATATATATATATATATATATATATTCAAAAAACGAGATTGACTTCATTATGACGACCAGACGCCAACTGTTCAGTGATGTCTCAGTGACCACAAGGGTGAAAACTGGCAGCGATCACCGAATGGTTAGAGGCACACTGAACCTAAACGTTAAGTTGGAGAGGTCTCTTCTAATGAAGTCAATGCTCCGTCCCCCTCGTGCTCTAATCCAGAATCCCGAAACCTTTCAGCTCAAGTTACGTAACCGCTTTCAGTACCTAGAAGATTGCAATGCAGTGAACGATATGAATGACATCATCATCATCATCATCATTACAGCCCTTCACAAGTCCACTGCTGAACATAGGCCTCCCCCAAGTAATGCCACAAAGCACGGTCCTGAGCCACCTGCATTCATCGACTTCCTGCATGTCTTACCAGGTCGTCACTCCATCTAGTGGGGGGTCGCCCTACACTACGCCTACCGGTACGAGGCTGCCACTCGAGAACCTTTCTTCCCCATCGGTTATCGGTTCTTCGAGCTATATGGCCGGCCCATTGCCACTTCAGCTTACTAATCCGTTGGGCTATGTCGGTCACTCTGGTTTTACTGCGGATATCCTCATTTCTGAGTCTATCACGCAGAGAAACTCCGAGCATAGCCCTCTCCATAGCTCGCTGAGCGACCTTAAGCGTCCTCATACGGCCAGCAGTGAAGGATCACGTCTCAGATCCGTAAGTCATCACTGGCAACACGCACTGGTTGTACAATCTAGTTTTTAGAGATTGAGGTATACCTGACGAAAAGATATGCCGTAATTTCCCGAACGCTGCCCAGCCGAGTTGAATCCGTCGATTGACCTCTCGGTCGAAGTTGGACTTACCTAGTCGGACTATTTGTCCCAGGTAAACGTATTCGTCAACAACTTCGAGCATAGTGCTCCCAACAACTACCGGCATAGGTGTGACATGGACATTGAACATGATCTTTGTTTTGTCCATGTTCATCTTAAGACCTATCCGTTGGGAGGCACTATTGAGGTCATTGAGCATAGTGCTTAAGTCCTCCAGCGATTCTGCCATAAGGACTATATCGTCGGCAAATCGAAGGTGAGTGATGTACTCGCCATTGATGTCAATACCGTATCCTTTCCAGTCCAGTAGCTTGAAAACGTCTTCCAATGCAGCGGTGAAGAGTTTCGGGGATATAACGTCACCCTGTCTTACACCTCTCTGCAGTTGGATAGGTTTCGAGCTCTGGTTCTGTACTCGGATAGCCATCGTAGCCCTACTGTACAAACACTTCAGCACTTCGATATACCGACAGTCAACTTGGCACCGCTGAAGGGACTGTAGCACCGCCCAAATTTCGACGGAATCAAAGGCTTTCTCATAGTCCACATACGCCAGGCAAAGTGGCAGATTGTACTCTTCAGTCTTCTGTACAATCTGCCGCAGGGTATGTATGTGGTCTATGGTACTGAAACCTTTTCGGAAACCGGCTTGTTCGGGAGGCTGGAAGTCGTCAAGTCTGCGTGCGAGACGATTCGTAATGACTCTCGAAAACAGCACGTAGACGCGGCTCAGAAGGGAAATCGGTCTGTAGTTCTTTAAGAGAGCGTTGTCGCCTTTCTTAAAGAACAAGACCACCGCACTTCTGCTCCACGCCTCTGGAGTAATGCCACCATGGAGGACGGAATTGAAGAGCTTCTGAAGGACTTCAAGTACCGGTGTTCCACCCGCTTTCAGAAGCTCCGCTGTAATTCCATCCTCGCCTGGGGCCCTGCCGTTTTTAAGGTGCTGGAGAGCCATTCTAATCTCGCTTAGACTGACGTCCGGGATATCATCGGAATAGTGTCGGATAAGACTTGCTCTTGGATCGTTACTCACACTTGCGTGTGGCTCCAACGATGATGTGTACAGCTGCCCATAGAACCTCTCAATCTCACTCAAAATCTCAGGTGTCCCGGAAACGATGTTGCCACACTCAGTCTTCAGCCTTGACAGTTGGCTCTTTCTGGCAGACAGATCTCTGGCAAAGACTTTGGAGCCCTGGTTCCGCTCGATCGCTTCTTTAATACGAGAAGTATTAAAGTTGCGTAAGTCTCGCCGTATGCATTTGGAGATCTGTCTGTTCAGTTGCCTGTATGCTGTCAAATCTGTTGACGATTGCAGCCTCATCTCCCGTCTAACAGCCATGAGATTAAGAGTGTGATCGTAGAGTTTTTGTGTTCTTCTGCGGCGGGTCTTGCAGAACTTAGCTCCGACCGCATGGACAGTTTCCACGAGCTTGTCTTTCATGAATATGAATGAATATGAATGACAAGCTCGTGGAAACTGTCCATGCGGTCGGAGCTAAGTTCTGCAAGACCTGCCGCAGAAGAACACAATAACTCTCCGATCACACTCTTAATCTCATGGCCGTTAGACGGGAGATGAGGCCGCAATCGTCAACAGATTTAACAGCATACAGGCAACTGAACAGACAGATCTCCAAATGCATGCGGCGAGACTTACGCATCTTTAATACTGCTCGCATTAAAGAAGCGATCGAGCGGAACCAGGGCTCCAAAGTTTTGCCAGAGATCTGTCTGCCAGAAAGAGCCAACTGTCAAGGCTGAAGATTGAGTGTGGCAGCATCGTTTCCGGGACACCTGAGATTTTGAGTGAGATTGAGAGGTTCTATGGGCAGCTGTACACATCATCGTTGGAGCCACACGCAAGTGTGAGTAACGATCCAAGAGCAAGTCTTATCCGACACTATTCCGATGATATCCCAGACGTCAGTCTAAGCGAGATTAGAATGGCTCTCCATCACCAAACAAACAAAAACGGCAGGGCCCCAGGTGAGGATGGAATTACAGCGGAGCTTCTGAAAGCGGGTGGAACACCGGTACTTGAAGTCCTTCAGAAGCTCTTCAATTCCGTCCTCCCTGGTGGCACTACTCCGGAGGCGTGGAGCAGAAGTGCGGTGGTCTTGTTCTTTAAGAAAGGCGACAACGCTCTCTTGAAGAACTACAGACCGATTTCCCTTCTGAGCCGCGTCTACGTGCTGTTTTCGAGAGTCATTACGAATCGTCTCGCACGCAGACTCGACGACTTCCAGCCTCCCGAACAAGCCGGTTTCCGAAAAGGCTTTAGTACCATAGACCACATACATACCCTGCGGCAGATTGTACAGAAGACCGAAGAGTACAATCTGCCGCTTTACCTGGCGTATGTGGACTATGAGAAAGCCTTTGATTCAATCGAAATTTGGGCGGTGCTACAGTCCCTTCAGCGGTGCCAAGTTGACTGTCGGTATATCGAAGTGCTGCAGTATTTGTACAGTAGGGCTACGATGGCTATCCGAGTACAGAACCAGAGCTCGAAACCTATCCAACTGCAGAGAGGTGTAAGACAGGGTGACGTTATATTCCCGAAACTCTTCACCGCTGCATTGGAAGACGTTTTCAAGCTACTGGACTGGAAAGGTTACGGTATTAACATCAATGGCGAGTACACCACTCACCTTCGATTTGCCGACGATATAGTCCTTATGGTAGAATTGCTGGAAGACCTAAGCACTATGCTCAATGACCTCAATAGTGCGTCCCAACGGATAGGTCTTAAGATGAACATGGACAAAACAAAGGTCATTTTTAATGTCCATGTCACACCTATGCCAGTAGTTGTTGGGAGCACTATGCTCGAAGTTGTTGACGAGTACGTTTACCTGGGACAAATAGTCAGACTAGGTAAGTCCAACTTCGACCGAGAGGTCAATCGACGGATTCAACTCGGCTGGGCAGCGTTCGGGAAATTACGACACATCTTCTCGTCAGGTATACCTCAATCTCTGAAAACTAGATTGTACTACCAGTGCGTGTTGCCAGTGATGACTTACGGATCTGAGACGTGTTCCTTCACTGCTGGCCGTATGAGGACGCTCAAGATTGCTCAACGGGCTACGGAGAGGGCTATGCTCGGAGTTTCTCTGCGTAATAGACTCAAAAATGAGGATATCCGCAGTAAAACCAGAGTGAACGACATAGCCCAACGGATTAGTAAGCTGAAGTGGCAATGGGCCGGCCATATAGCTCGAAGAACCGATAACCGTTTGGGAAGAAAGGTTCTCGAGTGGCAGCCTCGTACCGGTAGGCGTAGTGTAGGGCGATCCCCCACTAGATGGAGTGACGACCTGGTAAGATATGCAGGAAGTCGATGGATGCAGGTGACTCAGGACCGTGCTTTGCGGTATTACTTGGGGGAGGCCTATGTTCAGTAGTGGACTTGTGAAGGGCTGTAATGATATATATATATATATATACGGATTAGGTCACTTTTAATTATGACTATTTAAATTTCCGACGTTTCGGGTGCTTTACAACACCCATTGTCACGGGGGACTGGGGTGTGTGACCTTCAGTTTTAGAATCCGTAAAATTAGTTTCACTTACTTCACACGTAGTAAATCATACTGCCACCGTCAAATACTTATTTGTCGCTTGGACATAGGTATTAAACCAAAACAGATGTAAGCGACAATGGGCCACAGCATCCATTTTGCTATCAGGTAGACTGAGTGCTTGTATGTCACTCTTATTCTAAAAGAAGCTACACTAACGCCTAAAATGGTATGCTTCACATCCTGTTATTACTCAGACACCCATTCTCCTGAAACAGTGGGTTCCAAATTAAACCTCACTGGGTGGTAAGACTCCTATTCTGCCTACGAGTCCTACATACCGTACAGTATTGGTAGCTATCATCGTTTTATCTATTTCTCCTGCCAAATAGCAGTATTTTCAGTATGTTTATACAAAACCAGTATAATAGGCTATGTACAGGTTTTGAAGCGGTTCATCACAGTCCTCAGAGGTGATAACGCATTTGTAACCTCCCTCTTTCGAAATTGGATGCAGGTGTCCATCGACTGTCCCGAATAACCGATGGGGAAGAAAGGTTCTCGAGTGGCAGCCTCGTACCGGTAGGCATAGTGTAGGGCGACCCCCCACTAGATGGAGTGACGACCTGGTAAGACATGCAGGAAGTCGATGAATGCAGGTGGCTCAGGACCGTGCTTTGCGTCGTTACTTGGGGGAGGCCTATGTTCAGCAGTGGACTTGTGAAGGGCTGTAATGATGATGATGATGACGTCCATCGACTGCATAGATTTATACAAAAACAAAAACACCTTAGAAATATTGTTTTCAATTGACATCAATAAACCAATATAAATTATAAGTTCTATCGAAACCAATACAAATGGAACGGGAAACAGTAAAATAGGTACGGACCTGCAAGCGGACGGCCTTTATAGAACCAAGAGTAACCACGTATCCGGTCTGGCTGTGCGGGCAGTCGGGCGCAGTAGCGGTGTTCAAGGCCTCGGATTGCAGTAACGACTTACCATCAAGTGGACTGTTAGTTCGTTTGACATCAGAAAACCTCAAAAATTTTATTTTAGACTGCTCCGTGGCGCAGTAGCTTAGCAATGAGATGTAGCGTTGAGGGCTCCGGGTTCGAATCCCGGTCTGGATGTTTGTTCTTTTGCAATTTGTATTTGTAAACTGCTTCTACGATAACGGTGAAAATCCTAGTATAAACAAATAGTAAAATTAAAGATTTTGTATTAACGACTTCAAAATAAATCAAAATGAGAACATCATGAATGTAGTCGAAGTCAATTAAATACGCATTGTTATGGATAACATAAAAACCACTAGTAAGATCTTGATTTTGTAATTTATATGGGACCACATGAGAAGCACCAGCTTTGAAATAAAAAAAGAATCATTAAAATCGGTTTACATAGAAAAAAGTTCTGAGGTAACACAAACAAAAATAAAACAGTCGAATTGAGAACCTCCTTTTTGAAGTCGGTAGAAAAAAAAGTAACATAAATCCAATTAAACACGGACCTGCAAACTGGCGGCCATGACAGATCCGACGGTAAGCGCGTAGCCGGTCTGGCGATGCGGGTAGTCGGGCGCAGTGGCGGCGCTCAGCGCGGCCACGGCGGCCGCCGGCACGGCCGTGCCCTGCGACTGCACGTGCAGCTCGATGCCCAGCGACGGCTGCGACACCACCACCAGGCACACTTCGTACCACCTGCCGTGATGAAGGTTAGGATTGTCAACATTTTTTATTTCAATTTTTTTAGGGTTAAGATTGTCAACTTATTATTTTACTTACAAGGCAGTGCTCGACTACAATCGCACCTGATAGTAAGTGGTGATGAAAGCACTTACCACCAAGTGCGTCATACGTGGTAGAGCCATGCTGCAGTAATATTAGTAGTATAGTTTTAGCACGAATGGGTCGGCTCGACCGAGGAAGGACCACACTCTCACAGAATACCAGCGTCTAATAGTAGCGTAATGCTGCTGTGTTTCGTATGGTGAGTGTAGAGAACCGGAGACCCTTTTTCCTGTAAACGAGGAACTTAGTCCTAATAGATGACAACGCATCTGCATTTTGATTTGTAATCGAGGATAGATGTAGATGTCTGTGGGCGCAGCAACCACTTACCATCAGGTGAACTGTGTGCTCGTTTGTCACCCTATCCTATAAAAAAAACCTATATGGTAAATAGCACTGTCTTAGCGTAACAAATACAATGATTCGAGGATATTAAAGATGTTTTATGTCACGAAAACTATGTTAATTGTGTAGTAGGGGTGTAATTCACTACCACAAATCACATGTATATCGTAGGGGGTGACAGAGGGAAAGAATCAAATAATACTAGTTTTTACGGATTTTATCGCGTGTATTAACTTTTTTATTTACCCGACGTCGAGCACTTTACAGAGGATGATCAGCAGTACCTTCCTTAAAATAACTTAAAATATAAAAATGCAGTTGCAAAGCCTGTCAACCGTGTTAACTATGCCAGAACTTCTTACGAGCCAATCTATGGAGAGGCCTATTATTCAACAGGGAACTGTTAAAGGCTGTAATGGAAAGTTGTATCTAAGCTATTATATGTTTTATCTCATGAAGTACGTTTTAACCGTGTAGTGCGGTGCAAAACTATCCACTACCATATGTGACACGTGAGTGTCGTGATAAGTGACATAGGGAAAAAAACCAGGTGGACAACAGCGTCTTCCACAAAACAACTGCCAAGCGTGGCGATAGTGGCAAATATCCCCCTCATGAGGCAATCCATGGGAAAGAAAAAAGAATGTAGGGAGATATATTCCGCAGTAGACTTTGATAGGCTGTAATAAATAAATTAATGATTTCCCGTAGGCGAGTGAGTCTTTGTACGTAACGCAAGATAACGTAGCAGGTGGCGTCAGCACCATATAATACTATAATACACAATAGAATGGCTGTCAACCCTATTTTGTAAGAGGATTGGCGTCGACGGGAGCACACATACAAGCAATTACGTCGTATTATCAGTTATCACTACTACAAACACATTTTAGACCTTTGATTAAAGTTTTTGACACATAAATATTTATTTATTTTTGTTCCTAATATTCACAAAATATAAATAGAAAGTACCTGTAAGTCGAAACTATTTATATTAATATAAATATAAATAGTTTCGACTTACAGGTTGTAGGATATGTCTCCTTTATTTAAATTCCATTTCCCGCTGTTCTTTCGGCACGTAATTATTGCACAATTTACCATTTTTTTTTAAATAATTTGCACGCAGCGACGCTTGACACGAAAATTAGAAACGATTGATTTTATTGACATTTATAGGTGTGAATTAACACGTTAGTGGCTACACGGGCTCCGCCCACTCCCCCGTTCTATTACGAATGTATTATAGTATTCTATGGTTAGCACATCATAAATGAAGGGTAACTCATAATATGAGTTACTTTTCACACTCAAGCTTACGCACACAATGTCTTAAATTATAAAATTATAAAAGCCCTCGAAACAAAAAGAGCTGATTAATAGTCAAACAGCTGAAGAGATTTTCTTGAACCATAGCTGAGAACACTCTCGATCAAGTCCCCTTCCAACCAAAAAAACAACTAAATCAAAATCGGTTCATCAGTTAGGGCGCTACGATGCCACAGACAGATACACAAATACACACGGTAAACTTATAACACTCCTCTGTTTTTGATGCACCTACACCCATAAGTAGGATCAACCCGCCATTGTGAATAAAAAATCCTATACATGTAAATATTAATAAATGGCGGAAAAATAAAACATATTATAGTATGTTTCAATCATAAGAGCGCAACCCGTGCCAGCGGCGGACGGAGAGGACTAGCTACACGCAGGCGTTCCCCCTCTGTCAAAGTATAAGCCCACGTGGTTCTATACGTACAATATAACTTCAATTATAAAACCCAAAAAAAGAGCTGATGACCTCTTAAACGATTTTGATAAAAAGCGTCTAAGAACCACCGCTATAAAATATTGCTTTTAAATAAAAAATCAGTTCCATCACCCAAATCAGTTCACCTATTTAAGCGATGCCACAGACAGTCACACAAACAGACAGGCGCATATGGCGGTCAAACTTATACCCCTCTTTTTGCGTCAAGAGTTAAAAACTAGTTGCAGCCGCACTGCTCCCTGGACTAAATGCAGTTGCGCTGTTGAATCGATGTTCTACAAAAATGCCGAATAGCTCCGTTTTTTTTGCTGCAAAAAGAGATCTACCGCCCCAGTCACAAAAGACGGTGTTACTTTTTAAATATAAGTACATTTTGATAACGATTTACTTCCTTTTAAACTTAAGAATTACAATAATAACGTTCGTATCATTTCGAATTTGTTTACCAACACAGCTGCTCGCAGATCGGTCGAGCGTATCGTCGTCTGTATCCGAGTAATCCGAGTAGTCGTCGCCGAGCGATACTGTTAAGAGCCCTCTTACATTTCGGCGTTACGTGAATTTAGTTATTTTACGCTCCGAGCAGGCGATGACCTACGCGAGCGATATTTTATTTCATATCTCTACTCAGTCGCTCGAACTACGATCTTGATCTTCCATCATACAAGTTTTCTTAGGATGAAGTTCGGTGGATGGATAACTAATTTATTATAATCTATTTTATATATTTTTCATTATTTAAGAACCTTAGTGTCGAAATAAGTACACATAAATATTTTGTTTCACAGTATAGGTAGCATAGTGGTATAAATAAATTAATAGAAGGATTGCAACCCGTTTTAATAAATAAAATAAACAACTGTAACTAATATTTTTTTAATCGGTACTTACATTCAATTACCATATTTTTTATTATAAAAATATTTGCCGCAACGGCATTGACAGAGCTTATCTCGAGTCAATAATTTCAGGCAGTATACACTTTTTATAAAACGCTTGTAACTTGGGCAACATATTCAAAATCCAAAATTTGTCGTCTTTGTAGATTTTTAGTACTTTTACCGCATAATCTGGGCCAGTCCATATGGCAGTAAATATGGCAAGCATGCAGACATATTCCCCATTTTTATTTCTCCAGAGATAGGATATTAATTTTTTTACGTTTAGTGACATATTGATACTTGTATTTATTTTTCCCTATTTCGACTGGTAAGAAAGCTCAGCTACAATCAAAATAACTATAATGAGTTAACTATCTGGTATAATAATAATGTGCGAACTTTATACTAATTGAAATATACTGAACGAAAGTAAATACTTCCAACGATCAAAAACTGCGCGCGAAGTTGTCCATGCTCTAGCTACAAAATAGCAGCGCCACGGTCATCGACGTACACTACAATAATATCGAAACGAGCCGGAACGGTGAATTCAGATGACCGACGCAGTGAAATATATGGTACTTTTATTTAATTAATTGAAAAATAATAGAAACGATTTAAAAAGTAAAAATCACAGTATAGTTTGAGCAAATGTTGATGATTATCTTCGTATAATTTTCAAAATCATAATGATGTAGAACATCAGAGATATTGGGGCTTGTATCGAAGCTTTTTCGGTAGATAATTAAATTATATCGATTTTTTTGCTTACGTGAAAGGCATATAACGAAAATGTATTTTATCATTATTAAAGTATAGGATATTTGTGAGATAAAAAAATATTTTTTGATGGTCGATATTCAATAGAATCTACAAATTAGAGCTCCCAAATCATGTCTCTCACAGTTTTAGCCTAAATATGCATCGGGAGAATGATTATTACCAAATAAATAAATAATTTATCTAAAATTTGCCTTGAGCTTATTGTAGTAGAGAAAAGGAACTATTTTTACCAAGGTTATTTCATGCAACGAACGGAAAACATATAATTTCAACGAGGAAAAACCTTGTAATTTTGCTTGATCGTCAAACTTCAAAATGATTGTAGTCTATTTATAACACTATTTTTGCTCGGACGAGTATACTGCATCACGGCGCAGCGGTAATTGCTCGGTCGAGGCCCGTCAGGCACGGGACCGGCTCGGTGACCGTGCTACGG
This sequence comes from Parnassius apollo, assembly GCA_907164705.1. Classification (NCBI taxonomy): domain Eukaryota; kingdom Metazoa; phylum Arthropoda; class Insecta; order Lepidoptera; family Papilionidae; genus Parnassius; species Parnassius apollo. Next base: position 3,414,306 of record CAJQZP010001207.1, on the reverse strand, counting down.
CCGACAATCGGCTCGGACCCTACTCGGTCTAGCGCGAGTCAACCTTTATAATGTATCTATGCGGGTGTGAAACACTTAGTTTATTGTTTTAATTGTTGTGTGAGTTTTGTAGTGACAGACGATTGTTTTGAATTTGTGTGCGCAGATCCCCCCTCCCCTAAATTACAGATAGTTGTATATCGGGGAAAAACGCTATGGCTACTCTCCTCCGTTCTATACATGTAAAGACAACCTAGTTAGACATACATGGCAAGTTAATGGATGCAGATGACTCAGAACTGTGTTTTCTGGCATTCCTATTGAATATTTTATTAGAGTTATAAGTATTAATTTAATATTTTGTTGTTTATATTTGGAGCCCTAATATAATATATTATTGTACTTGAAATATATGTAGCACTCCATCTATCTTTCTTTTTTGGTCTGAGACCATCATAGTCATGACAATTCAATTTTTTTTTTGAAAAAGATTTGCTTGCGTCATGTGATTTCGCGATAGTAAAAATGTTAGTATTTATAATTAATACCGTCGGGGGATAAGTCGCTCGCGTACGTAGGCTTTGACCACCTGTTCCTAGGCCCACCCTACACGTGTCCCCCGGGTGGTGCTAAATGAGCGACAAGCCGATACCACAGACTCGGCTCCACGCCGTGGTAGCGGCGTTAAATATACCACCCCATTTCGCACCATGAGGAATCGAATTAAAGAAATGGCCCCGAGTTCCCGGCGCCCCTTTAATGGGGCAGGGGTGCGAAGAATCTCCGGAAGGAAAACCGGCGACGAGGTTCGCCACCCGTTACGTTCTGTCTCCCGGAGAGGCGAAAAGTGGATTGCAGAGGCCCGTCTGGCTACGTTGAATGTATGTGGGGCAATGAATGATAAAATGGATGAAGTATGCGATATGATGTATGATAGAGGAATAGATGTGTTATGCGTAAATGAGACGAAAAGGGAAGGGGAAGGATGTCACTACACATGGCATGTATACTGCATACTGGTCTGGTGTAGACGAGATCGAGCGGGCATGCCAGGGAGTAGGTATCATCCTTTCAGAAAGAATGGGCCCAATGTGTGAAAGAGTATGAATGTGCAAGCCCAAGACTGCTATGGATACGAATGAAAGTGGGTTTAAAGAAGTTGTTTGTGTTAGGGGTCTACGCCCCAGACATGTCTAAGCCCACTTATATCCGAGAGCAGTTTTGGGAAATGGTAAGGATGGTGTTAATGAAGTGTAAGGGAAATGAAAATATTATTATGCTAGGAGATTTTAATGGAAGGGTTGGGGTCAGGAGGCTTGGTTATGAAAGGATATTAGGAACGTTTGGTGATGAAAGTATAAATGAGAATGGTGAAAGTCTCCTCACCGTATGTTTGGAAAAGAATCTTTTTGTGACGAACACTTGCTTTCGCCACAAGAGGATTCACATGTATACTTGGGAAAGAGGTGACGATAGAAGCATGATAGATTTCATAATTGTGGATGAAAGATTGAGGGGCGCAGTGGTAGATACGAGAGTTTACCGGAGTTCTAACGTAGGAACGGATCATTTTTTAGTTTTATGCCGAATTAATGGTCTATTCAGGCGTTGGCGCCATCGATCGTCTGTGTCTACCACTGCGTTACAGCGTATTAGAACAGAAAGGTTACAAGATGAAAGTGATAAAAACAAGTTCAAATGTAGACTGAAAGAAAATATAAGTGGTTTGGATGAATTATGTATGAAGGAGTTAGAATTGGAGAATATATGGCAAAATGTAAAGAAAGGTTTAGTGGATGCAGCTACCGAAGTATGTGGTGTTAGTAAGAGAAAGAATGAAAGGAAAAATAATACGTTATGGTGAGATGATGAGGTACGTATGGAAGTTGAAGCAAAAAGAAGAGAGCATGGCTAGATTTACTAGCAACAAAGGCTGCTAATTCTGGCGGTACGAATGGTGAGATTGAAAGAAAAAAGGCAGTCTTTAGACGTCTTAATAAGAGAGTAAAAGAATTAGTTGAAAGGAAAAAAGCAAGAAAGAACGGATAAGAATGATAGAAGAATATCGATAACTTCCAGGCAAATATTAAAATGTTCTGGAAACTTGTAGACTGCCAGGGGACATTCAAAACAGCCTATGATGAATGCTATAAGAGACGAGAATGGCTATATTCTGAATGATGAAGTTTTGAGTTTAAAGAGATGGAAGAAATATTTTGAAAGCGTGTTTATGAGTGAGGAGACAACGTGTGTACTAAGTGAAGTAGAAACACCGAAAGAAGAGGAAAGAGGTAGCGAGATAAGTATAGATGAAATAATGAAAGCAATGAAAAGCATGAAAGCAGGTAAGGCTGTCAGATATGATAGAGTTTCACTCGAAATGCTAAGGGCTGGAGAGGAAGTGGTGGCAGGCCTGCTGCACACCTTGTTTAATTTATGCTGGAAACTGAAGCGGGTACAGGTAGACCGGTGCAAAGCCGTGATAGTCCCAGTATATAAAGGAAAAGGGTCGCAGCAGGACTGTAAAAACTACCGTGGTATCAGCCTTCTTAGCATTGTGGGAAAACTGTATGCTAAGGTACTGATTGAAAGGGTCATGAAAGAAACTGATGGAAAAATTTGGAATGTGCAAGCAGGATTTAGAAAGGGAATGGGATGTACAGATCAAGTCTTTTCCATGCGCATGATCATGGAGAAGTTTCTGGCCAAAAACCAAAAGGTTTTTTGTGCGTTCATGGACTTGGAAAAGGCCTATGACAGAGTGGATAGGGATTTGCTATGGCAAACACTGAACTCATTTGGGTTGAGCGCTGGCTTGATACAGGCATTGGAGTCTCTTTATAGGGACTCTAGTGCTTGTGTTAGGATCAACGGGGTCTACTCGGACTGGTTTGACATCCATAAAGGTGTCAGACAGGGCTGTGTGGCTTCCCCGTGGCTGTTCAACCTATTTATGGACAGTTGTTTGCAAAATTTGAAAGTTGAAGAATGCGGATTACGAATGGGTGAGTTAACCGTCAAATGCCTTTTGTACGCCGATGATCAAGTTATTCTTGCGTCGTCGGCGGCCGAGTTGCAAATGATGGTTACATTAATGAACAGATCATTAAAAGAAAGGGGTATGAAAGTAAACGCAAGTAAGACGAAGGTTATGGTTTTTGAAAGAGAAGAAAGTAAAACGATTTGTGAAATAAGAATAGAAGGGGAGTTGATCGAGCAAGTAGATAAGTTTGTATATTTGGGCTGCGTATTTAGCAGGGGTGGGAGATATGATAATGATATAGAACGACGGTGAATGCGGGAAATAGAGTAAATGGGGCCCTGCACTCTATTGTGAAGAGTCAAAATGTGTCGAAAAAGGCACGTATGGCAATTCACAATGCTGTGTTGGTCCCTAATTTAACGTATGGTAGTGAAAGTTGGGTGTGGCAGAAGAAGCACGAGAGTAGAATAAACGCAGTAGAAATGCGGTCGTTAAGGAGTATGTTAGGGCTGAATCTGAATGACAGGGTAAGAAATTGTGTAATAAGAGAAGAGTGTGGTTTGCAAGATGATGTTGTGACCAGGATTAAGAAAGGAATGCTTCGGTGGTTTGGTCATGTGGAAAGAATGAATGAGGAAAGAGTGGCAAAGAAAATTTATGTTGCAGAAGGGAATGGCAGAGTTGGAAAGGGACGTCCTAGGCGAAAATTTATCGACCAAATTGGCGATTTATTGAAAACGGGCCAAATTAGGAGTACCCTTAACCGACGAGCATGTATGCGTAGGTGTATGGATGTGAAGGAGGCAAGAGAGGTGTGTCAGGATCGTGCCAAATGGAAGTCTGTAGTCTCTGCCTACCCCTCTGGGTGACAGGCGTGAGTGTTTATGTATGTATTATAATTAATATTATTAATAAATAATTAGTAAAATAAGATGCATGACCCCTAAAAACATTCTTACCACTTTCTTACCAGAGCTGCCAAATGATAAAAAGGGTGAACCAAATAATTTGGCGTTATTCCAATATAATTTAATAAAGAAAAGGTGGTAAAATTCCTATTATCTGCGATTTAAGAAACCCAACCATTTTGTTTCATTGTCTAACCTGTCACTGACAGTTTCCTGAAGGAAACTCTCTGCCGCAACTACAGGCACGTTGTTGGTGACCTCGGCGTAAGTAGAGCGTATATGTGCGATCCGTTGTTTCGCCGCAGCGTAAGCAGCCGCATATCCCACTGGTTGTTCGGCCGTCACGTCGCTCTGTGCAGGATGGCCGCTGGAAACGATTTAAATCAGAATTTTAATAGTCGCTTACTCAGTTAAGTCAAAGGTCCCGACTATTACCTAGGCGGACTCTTTTTTGACATCGCATTCTCACCATATAGTATGCACGCTTTATTTTATTTTATGTATGTCGAATCTATTTCATTCTTTCTTTCTAGGTTTCTTAGTTGATTCCAAAAAAAATGTTTTCGGATCCAGATGGTTGTAATAATTCCAGTACCGATGCCTGGGACAGTGCTTGATTATCGAAATCGGCTAACAACATCATCATTTACAAAACTGAGCTTACTCCTGCCTCAAAGGCCGGCAACACTATAATTCCTCCAGTGTTGCAAATTTTCGTAGGCGTCGGCAATCACTTACTATCAGTTGAGCAATAAGATCATTTGCCTGTTCCTCGATTTAAAAAAAAATCATCATTATTCATATTATTTATATTGCATTGTTCCTTAATAGCATAATATTATTTTTTGCTAATAATTACATATGGATTTAAGATTAGGTCCTTCATTGCTGGCCGTATAAGGAAACTCAAGGGCATGTTTGTGTGCTTATTACTTACACCACAGTCGCTTTCCCGAAAACTGTCTGGAATGCTTCTCTGATTGGTGACACTTTCATTTCTTTATCTGACGCAACAACAACGTATAAGTCGCCGCCGCTCCCTGAAAAACAAAAGTACAAAATATACATATATGTATACAAGGTGTAAGTGTAAACACCGTTGTCACTAAAACCATAGGTAGTTGGCTTTAATATAAAAATATTTACCCGGATTTTTAAAAAAAAACGCTATTTTCTTTTATAAAATTTAAAAAGTTTCTATCCGACACTGTCCGTAAATTCATGGATACCCCATGCTCCCGAGTGACGTAATCACTATAAAGATCACCGCCCGCGCTAACTACCTACACAACATCCCAATAAAAACACAATAGGTACACGTAACCTGTGATGTAACTTTTCCTTCATACTTTCATCCTGGCTTAGGACAGGCAAAAATTGAGGAATTAAAGAAAAATTGAGATTTTACTAAAAAAAATGTTGTTATTTTTCATTGAATTTACGTTCTATAAGTGAAACCAAACTACTGGTTTCAAGGATAACGGTGTTTACACTAACACCAGTATTGTCACCACAATGTGACGGCGTTGTCTTTGTAGACAGTGTTGTGTGACTGTGACTAATGTCGCGAGGCTTTGAATTCCATTGTTTCCGTATCCTTGATCTCCCATATTTTTTTTTATATAACTCAACTGAAGGCAACAATTTTTTTAATAGTATAAGGATAAAACAAACGAGTCCACTTGATGGTAAGTGGATGCTGTGGCCTATAGATGTCTACATTTATCCTGAAGACTGAGATGGAACGCCTCGTTTCCAGTAAAAAGGGTTTCCGGTTCTTTACACTCACCATATGAAACATAGCAGCATCAAGCTGCTATTTAATGCTAGTATTCTGTGAGAGTGTGATCCTGCCTCGATCAAGTCGGCCGATTCGTGCTACAAACATAATGGCTCTAGTACGTAAATGCGTTGTCGCCTCTGAGGACTAAGATGGATGCCCCCCATCCTGTATAAATCGCCTATAAGTATATCCAACTGCATTTCGAAAGAAAACAATTTTTTACTTTTAATGGTCAAATAATAAAGCTCTAAAACATACTTAAGTACTCTTTCATTTGAGGATCAAGCGTGGTGATCATAGAGTCAACGGAATTCTTCGCTTTCTCCGCTACCCGTTGTAAGATACCGCCTGTGGAGACTGCGCCCTTCATCCATGTAATAAGGCCGCTGCCTGGCATAATGTCACCTGAAATATGTTTATAGGATAATAAGTACTGTGTGAATGTGGAATAGATGTGGAATAAGAATATTCACAACCACGTATCATCCCTTGGGTGTTGCAATGGGCGACAGAGAGATATGAAACAGGGGATGGGGAGTAGCATATCTGTAATAACAACTCATAAATAATAATTAAGAAACTGCAGTCGCCAATCCACCTGCCAAGCGCTGCAACTATGGCAAAATGAGGCAATTTATGAGGGAGGCCTATGTTCAACAATGCACTATTATAGGCTGTGATTCTGAAGATAAATGTTATAACTATGACAATTTAATTATTTATTAAAATAATTATGAAAAATTTCCGTGATAAGAGAACCCATTATCCCATTTCGTTCTTTGGTCGTCATGAGAGGCGACTACGAGAAATACCAGAAGGATATCACGTCTTCGGTATTTACCGAATGCCATTTGGCAGTATAATCATCTATCTAATACCTTTAAACGAGCAATTCTTGTATATATATATATATATATACGGAATCTCGGAAACGGCTCCAACGATTATCATAAATTTTAGTGTCCAGGGGGTTTCGGGGGCAATAAATCGATCTAGCTAGGATTCATTTTTAGAAAATGTCGTTTTATCCGTGTTTTCAGGCAATGAAAAACTGCTACAATGTCGTTAGAATAAGAAGGTAAATTTTGGAAACGCATTAAGGATTATAATAGCTCAAATTATTTAATTAATATAAATAATAATAATTAATAAATTACTACGATCGTAGTACCCTGATCCGAGTTCTGTCTAAGATCCGACTTTTTTTCAAGTTCCCTTCTTTTATGAGAAAATTTATTATTTCGAGCCTTTTAATATTTTTTTAAAACATGAAAATTTAAAATAAACTAATTGCACTCATGATTTTTTATTCAAATAACCAGTTCAGTTTTTTCTATTATGTCGGTAAGATCCAAAAATATTATTCATATTTCATCAGTATGTAATTTGTATCTAAATGTAATTTCCAAAGCACACGATTTCAAAATAAAATACCGAGCAAAGCCCGGTCGTCCAGGTAGGTTAGTCCAGACATAAACCTGCGACGGAAAGAAGGGTCGAATAGGATAAACCCATATCCAGCAATGAACTTTTACGAGCAGCTAAAAAATAAAGTTTTTCTCCCAGGTATCAACCTCAATAGCCTGCGGTATAACCTGGTTACTAGCGGATAACGCTTCGGCCTCTAACAGACTGGTAATGCGAAGTAACATTATCAGTGCGAGAGAATGTACTGTGTTGACTGCAGAGATCAGTCTGTCCAGTGTTATTGAGAAACTTCTAGGCCTAAGTCAAGAAGTGAATTCAAATAGGCTGAAGAAAAAAATAAACACATATGTTATAATAACTCTGAAACACATATTATGGCATAACAAATTTGTTTGAAAAACTTTAAAATTCATAAAGTATAACAAATCTGATTTTATTACGCTACAGTGTATATTGAACAACATAATTATGGGTTATTCAACTCAAAATCAATGGGACTAGCATAATGTCACTACATCTAAGTTAACTATGTCTTATCGCATAAATGATTTCATAGGACACAGTTAGAATATGATGGTCAAGTTATTCTGTATTTGCAAGTAAAGAGTAATTTGTATGTGATTACAATATTAGTTGCCGCCGTGCTCGTGACTAGCCCAAATCTAAATATCCTATTATTTACTTTCAAAATATGGACTTTAATTTATAATCACTACAGCCTCCTTCTAAAATTCACAACTTAGCTTCCCCTTATATTGCATCATACGGGTGATATTTTTTATAGTAGCCACAATAGGCAGGCAAGTTAGCAACGGCAGCTTTTTTTTGTTATTTCGAGTTGTTATCAAAAAGTTGACTCCGGTGACATCCACGGGATGAAATGGAGTATTGGATATTATTAAGCCGCCTCTACACTGCGATAATTTGTGATACATTAATATATAAAAAATATTTTCATAAATGCCTCTGAAATAATTCTGATTATTTCCATACCAATCTTATCCAAATCTGGGGTTGACTCGGGCAATGATTCTGGAGACTGTGTGGCCTGCGAATCCTCTGGAGATCTTATAGGAAGCATCGGCTCCCCTTTATTAGGTGGTATTGCTGGACTACAATAGAGATTTGGTTTGAGACAGAGACATAATAATGCTAAGTTAATATCATTATTAAAAAAAAAATCAAAGATTTAGAAGATACAAATGCATTACAAATCTGGTAATTAAACAAAAATTACAAGTAACTAGCTAATATTTTAGCCAGTGTTAAGAATCGACTAGGTCACTTGCCTCATTGTTATCGTTAAGTTATAGATGCTATGTAGTTTTGTCCATGTGAGCTCATCGAAGAAGTAATTACTACAGTAATTGTCACCAGCATTACATCAGTGACCACAAATCTTATTCAACACTTACGTGTTCTATCTCTGGACAAGTTCTACAAGCTCTATAAATTCTATAAACAAAAGTATCATTCAACTTTATATTTACATTTTTTTTTTAAAAACGTTACCCCTGCACTAAGATTTTCTCTTGTATCGCGGGGGCAGTTTACAAACATAAATTGCACAAGGACAAACATCCAGACCCGGAACAACTATATGTAGGCGTATGAACCCGCGACCCCCAGCGCAGCTACTCATTGCTAAGCCACTGCGCCTACGGAGTCGTCAAATTGAGTCAAACATACCAATGAAATATTTCTGAATTAAATTCTTGTGCAGAAATATACCATTATGAATTCAAATTGTGATAAGTACAAAAATTTGTGATGGAGCGACTATTACACATGCACTAAATTTACCTAAATGTTTCCTGTTTTTCTGGTAATAAATCTGTAGCAGCATGACTGTTAAGAACTGTAGGTGGTACAGGTTGTGAGACTGTTATGGCCACATTTGTTTTCTGCAATATGAAAATGTTAATACATAAACTATAACTCACCAACATCATACAGCAGGTTTGATAATTAGTAAAATTAAGCTTGTATAACATCTGATCTAGTTTCTTTGCCAACTTAATAATTGAGTTAGTATTAAGCGCTTTTTAAAATTTAAAATTTTTAAAATTTACTTAAGACCTGGCTCAGATGAGGTCAGAGCATATTAAGGAGTTTCTATTAAGATGATGAAGACATGATAGGTAAGCGGCACGAGAGAAGGGCATAGAGAGAAGGGCATCCCTTAGAGCAGAATAAAGATGGAGAAAAAAGGGGAGGCGCATAGCATTTCAAATTAATTCCTTTATATTTTACTTATCAGAATATATGATTATTTGATCACAAGCATAACAAATTGAAGTTGATATGCAGGTCATTTGTTTAGTAATATATTTATTTCATAATGATTTCTTATATTTACTCACTACATATTTAAATAATGCTATTTTTTACAGAATTAATCGCGTATATTAACTTTTTATATACCCGATGTTTCGAGCACTTTACAGCACCCATGGTCACACCCCCGTGACCATGGGTGCTGTAAAGTGGTTGAAAAGTAAAGTGTAAGGTGCTCCCCCGACTGAGACGTTCAATGTCCAGATTTCATAGCCATATATAACCACGGTTACCACTGATTAAGATTATTATTTTTTTTCTTAATTTTAATTAATAACTAATATTATTATAAACATACTAACATTTTAAATACTACAACTGCAATTTTATGTGCTAATTTATCACATGCCCAGTGGTGAAGGAAAACATCATGAGGAAACCTACATGCCTGAGAGAGCAAAATATTTTGAAGACATCCACCAACACGCAGTAGGCAGAACGGTGGACACTTCCTTGTCTTTAAACCCTTTCAGAAATGAAAAGCGGCCAGAGTGGGATTTATAAAACCTGTAACTTTAATTTAACTTTAGTAACTAACGAGTTACGGGCCTACCTGTTGCTAAGTAGCTACTGATTGACACCTGCAACCAATTTTAAGCCAAGTTGGCTGCAAATGAAAACTAACATTAAATGCCCTACAACCTATATTTACGCTAGCTCTACATACCTATCATTCAGACATCAGTAAAGTACTATTGCTTAGTGACAAAAAAGGATAAAATAGATCCACCCTAAACAATCTTCTAGGCAACAAGTGGTAAAAATAAAAATTTTGTACAACCAACTTCAATATAAATAATTTGTTGTTGATTTTTTAAAAACCACTAAACCAATTTCTATAAAATTTAAACGGGAAACCCTTTGAAACAAGAAAAGAATTTCCCAATTTGTTTCAGGAGTCTTTGAGTAATTGGCGAACACATTAAAAAAAAGATTTCGATGAATTGAGAACCTTCTCCTTTTTTGAAGTTGAGTTTTGAAGTTAAAAAGAATCATAAATCATCCTATAAAAAAAAAGAAATCTTACCACTAGTATTACTACTATGATCACTAACTGCGTTTACAATTTATAATTTCGAAACTAATTTACCCTAAAGTAGATCATAAACATGAACAATTCATCCTAAATATAAATATAATAATGTTTAACCTGAATAATAAAGACAAATACCTTTAAATAACAGTAGTTATGTTTGATTCATATATATCATACTAAAATTTAACCCAGAATTGTTAGTGAAATGGCCGCTTAAATATTATATCACAAATATATTTATTTTATAGTAGTAACCACATCAACAGGGGTGACAGCAGCAACCGACGATGCAGTAATGAAGTTAGGTAGCTCTGTAGGTGGTGCAACACTTGATAACAGATTGCCTGGGACACCTGCTGCAGGCATTGGCGCCATCGGTATCTGCCTCTTTTTATCCGAGGTATTCATCTTCAACAATCAAGGGAAATAATTAAATAATAACCTAATACGAAAACAATAAGAAAAAAAATAAAAGGAGCTATAAAATATTAAGTAAAATTAAACAAAAAGTCAAGCATGTACATATTAGCTTTGATAAAACAATTTTTGTAATACCGTTTATTATATTTAAAAAAAAGAAATATATGTATTTATTATGTATATGGACACGTATTTGTTTATTTTGATTTTGAGATTTGACAAACGTTTGTAATTGGTATTACGAAGTATTAAAGCAGGCAAATGTCTTATACCATACAGCCCAGTGCAATTCCTATTTTATTTACCAAATTATTAACAATAAACTAATGCATCACATTGTGAAGTTTTTGACGACAGCTTAATCAGACTGTAGACTCTATCTTTCTTTCTATAGAATTCACTAAATATTTTATTGACATATTCTGCAATGAACTACGAACGACAACATGAACGAATGCACAAACTATAATAAAAAGTGCTTTCATGTAAGTAAAGTACTAGTAGGCTGTCCATTCATGATTCTCAGGAGGATGTTATCCGAAGAATTCTTGTCTCAATAAATGTTCTTTAGTTGAACCTTGTGAAATATTTAAAAAAAGATCATGACATGAGAATCGACGATCTTTCATCTCACGGATACCTTATTTGGTCTTGGAGTGGCATTACAGACAGCTAAATTAAAACTAAAAAATGTTTCTAGACTTGCCTATTGCGTAAAATTGTACTTATACTTAGTTGTATACATAATAGTAGCAGCTTTAGTATTAAATGAAACGGTTACTACGAAAGCTATATAATTTCACAAACAATCTCTTTCGACTGGTAATATAAAATGATGTAAAATGCATGTGTTATTCTATTAATCTTTTGGACCAGCAACAACAACAAACAACTATTTAGAAACTAAATAATGAACATATAAAAAGCTACTTTACATATTTGTAAGTGAAATAGCCCGCTGTGCCGTGGAAATAAAGAAGTACATTTCAATTTTTATATTTAAATAAAAAAGATGAACACATATTGAACATGATGAATTAAACATACTCTGACATGGTCGATCGGAGGATTATTACAACGATAGTGAATAACTATATAATGTTATTAAAAAATATATCATCAGACTACGCTCTACGGCGAACGCTACACGCGTGATATTTATCACGATCTGGGACGCGATCTGGAATGACGTATCGCGATCTATATCGACACACCCTACACGTTCATTACGGATCACGTCAGTATTGGGCACAAAACTGTTCAGTACAGACATATCTAAAATGGACCGAAATGTAGAAAAAGCTGTTTTTTATAGGATAGGGTGACAAACGAGCCTTGCTAAGCCGAGTTATAATAAATGTGACAAATGAGCAACTGATAGTAAGTAGATGCTGTGATACGAAACACAGCAGTATTAAGCTACAATTTAACGCTGGTATTCTGTGAGAGCGTAGTCCTTTCCCGGTCGAGCCGACCCATTCGTGCTACAACTATACTATTAATATAACTGCAGCATGGCTCTACTACATAAAAACGTTTGCTTAAAGCTTTTATGTCTATCATTATGGCAATTATATTAAAAAGGAGAGTGTCCATTTTAACGATTTTTTTCTAACATCTTCCATTGAAGCGTCATTTTTTTTTTAAATTGGTAGTAACTTCTTAAGTGCCTTTATGCGCTTACAATTGTTTTTAAAACCATCATACGATTTGTCGCATTGTATGGTCGTATTTTTGATGGATTGTAGATGGTCCCGTCGAAACAGGATTCTCGCTTTCGTTTGCGATTTCGCCCACATCACTACAAAAGTCGTCCTCCTCCATCGCTTCTCCAGAGCAGACTGACGCGATCCGTATCCGTATCGCAGCAACACTACACGCGCGATATTTATCACGATCCTTGAATCGCGATACGGATTTTCGGAAATCTAGAAATTCTGTGATCCGTATCGCGATCCATCAATACTTGATACTACTACACGTTCAATAAATATCACGATTTCCTGGATCGCGATCCAAGGATCGTGATAAATATCACGCGTGTAGCATTCGCCTATGGTCTATGACCTTTTCCTGCCTTCCTTGGCAAATTGTAACGACAAGAACTGTCACTGTCATTGTTGCAAAAGTGTCACTGTCACTGTCATGACATCAACTCAACGCAACGCATCATTATCACTAAAACTATCTTCTCATTTCAGAGCATAGATTTAAAAACATCGTTTCGTCCTAACATTTACAAGTCCGCTCAGCGATAAAATTAGATAAAACATGTCCGAAGGGACCGACGCACCGCTTTTTAACACTGTAGATATCAACAATGAAAACAGGGATGACGACGATCTTTTTGCTTCAGCGGTTCAGGTCAGGTATCATATTGGAATCTTTTTATATTACTCTCGTATACGCCCTAAACCCGCCAAGCAGCGTTCATCAGGATTAGTTGACGCCCCTTTTTGTTTAGTGTTATTTTATCTTATATTTATCCAAGTCTTCATTGTCCGGCTTCATAATATATATTTTACAAGTGTGGTAATTACAACAGTGAAACTTTTGTTCTTTAATCATGTTTTAGTGATGATAACAATGTAAGAGGTGTTACTGTGGTTAAAGATCACCTTGAAGAAATTTCTAGTTTTCAATGTACTTAAATAATTACGTGTTTAATAAGTTCAAATGAACATATATGAAACTTAGTAATTCTATATGATGGTTGATATACACATGATTCTTCACACATTATAGTTACTATAAGCAGCATTAAACTGTATGATAAATCATAATAAATATGAAATAGAAATCAATTCTTAAATACATATTGCAGGAAGTTAGCCTTGATCCAGAGGTAAATGGTACTCATGAAAGCTTGGAAAAGTCAACAATTAGTGATGTCTCATCTACACCTGGAGTTGTTAGTAGTCCTATCATGGAAGAGGTTAGTCAATTTTTTGACATACTTACCATTTTAAATTATTTATATAAATCTCATTAAACATAATATTTTAAAGATAACAAGATATTAGTCTTTATATCCACCACTTGGTAACAAGAGTGTTTTTAATGTCTCTTATTGTTGAACATCCAAAGAAACCATCTCAGAAATTAAGGAAGGCTTTTGAGAAAAGCAGGATTTATTTAGGCTGTAACTTCAATTTTTAATTCTTATTGTAAATGTGCACATAGAAGTGGAATAAAATGAGGAAAGATTTTTTGATGCTTCCATTAAATTCTTTACTTAGATCTCACTGTTTTTTTTTTCTATTGATGTTTACATTGGTAGGAAATCGTTTTTTTTTTTTTTTTTTTTTTTTTTGTGGTAAACCACTGGGCTAATATAAACCTTTGAATATTTTTTTTAATATGTACAATAATGGCCATGGAGAAATATTGAGATCTTAGCTTAGAAAGCCTCTGAAGACTATCTTAGACACTGTTTTTGATGAAAGATTCTAATTTGATATAATTTCTTTGGTAAATTAGAAGTCATATTATGCACACACACTTGGTTAAAAAATTAATTGTAAATGTGAATCTCTAAAGGTAATCACATTTTAAACAAGGATACTTCATTATGATTTTGTGTTTATATACAAGTTTGTTTTTAGACATAAATTCTGCTTTCATTTAGAAGTTATAATTTATATTTAAACTTTTATAAAATTCTCTGTAGTGACTAATGAGTCACAACCACCAATTGTTAAATAAAGATTATCTTTCAAATAAATTATAACCTGACCGAATATTAAAGAAACAACAAAACTATTTTATTCATAAAACTGTTATTTTTAATTAGTTAATATTTCATTTTATCCCTTGTAAATTTGATAAATTAATTAAAGGATTTAAAGTTGGCTCTTAGTTAACTAAAGTAAGTTGATAATTAAACTTTTATAAAATACTAAAGAAATAACTTGATAAAACTAAAAATAAGAAAAAATAGCTTTTAAAGTTCAGACTAATCATTTTTGTATATTTAATCATAGCACAATTTCAGGAGGTAATAAATAATATGTTAATTATTTTATTTTATTTTTAGTTTTTTGAAATTGGTTTTAACTTTATTTATAGTTTAATTTGATCCTTTTGAGAGGACTAAGTAATATCAGAACCACAAAGTAACAACTAGAATGTTGTCTAGTTACATTAAAAGCATCCATAGCAAAGCACCCTTAGAGGTAGATTTTTTCTTTAAAGGGGAATGCCAGGCTTTTATGGGAGTTTCGTACCGCTAATAAAATTTCGTGTTTTGGGATATTTTTGGTTTTAATTAGTAGTTAGTAGGATAGACAAACCCCTTTTAAATTCTTAGATTTTTAGAACTTGGGAGATAAAAGTTATAACCAGTTTTAATTTTTAAGATTATCTACATAGACCATAGACTAATATATAATATAATGTACTAGTGTTCCAATTTTTTTATTTAATTGGCTTTACGGCTTTGGATTCTAGCCTTTCTGAGCCTATCATTTCTTTCGTAATCTTCGTTTTTATATATTTTTTTCATTACAATATGCTGATGCGTCACAGTTTGTGTCGCCGTTTTCTCTAATAGTTCACACGCGCAGACAAATCACAAAATCGCATCACTTTTACGAATCAAAATCTACTTCAAACCATTATTCAAGCAACAAAACAGGAGCGACAATCCGTCGACGGCCAAAACCTCTCCTAGTGTACCTATGCAGATCGTTACATATAGGCAAATAAACATTGTTTTTGTGATAAAGTAATTTTCTATTTTGCTTTTCGCTACTCTGTAGTGCTTTACTAACCATTTTTTTATATAGAATTAGGGTGACAATCGAACAGACAGTCCACCTGATGGTTAGTGGATGCTGTGGCCCATAGACATCTTTATTTATCCTCGATTTAGAATCAAAATTCAGATGCTTAGTCACCTCTGAGGACTAGGATCGAATGCCTCGTTTCCAGTAAAAATGTTCTCCGGATCTCTACACTCACCACATGAAACATAGCAGTATTAAGCTGCTATTTCACACTGGTATTCTGGGACAGCGTGGTTCTTCCCCGGTCGAGCAGACTCATTCGTGTTACAACTATATTATAGCTACAACGTCGTTCTACGTTAGTTTAGTTAGTTACGTGGTCTACGGTTAAGTAGGTAGATTGAGATGAGGATCGGTATATACTCAGCGTTGTGAATTAAGAGATACCTATATACAGCAGCGGACTGCAACAATTTGATAACGATGAAGTTCCGATGGGGTTTTGAGTGTAGGTAAATAAAAAATATTTTGTTTTTTAAGTTCATTTATTTTATTATACTTATAATTAATGAATTCTTTATAAAACTTCATCTAAGAAGGGGGCAGGCCGGGTGATACCCTCATGGCGAGCATGGCGTAGGTACTAAATAATACTAATAACATGTGAGTAGCATCCCACTGTTCTTGAACCTACAATGCAGTTACAGCAATAACTTCTGATTGCATCCCGCCCAATCATGTTTGTTTTTGTTTTAAACCATCTATTCTCTCTCGGGATACCTCTAGTGTATATATTGCACGAAAGCGGAAATTCTTATATTGGACAACACAATATGCTGGGGTCTTTCTTGTGGTCCTTCTGGTACATGTAAGCTCAAATCTCGAGCATTGTCCCAGCAAACTTCACAAACTTTGTTCTTGGATGACATCTGTAAGTAATTTATTTCGTGAGATCGCCATAGATATAAAAATAGCACTGATGAAATACAAATTCAACACTAAGTTCGATACACATAAATTGTGCCCAACATTTTCAAGCATGAAAGAAACACAAACAAGATAGATTCCTGATTGAATTTGAGCAACCCAAACTTGAGAATGGTTCTTGAGATATAATAATTGGTTGCCTTCACCTTACAGAAAACCTTTGCCAAATAGCTATATTGTATAATATCTGTGTGAATAAGTTGTAGAGGAAAAGGGCTCTTTGGTTTTAGTAGAACCCACCACATGAGTGTCCCAGGGTTAGCAACATTGAAATTGGCAAGCATGAAGCACACAAATATGATTCTTCCTCCAAGAGCTACCAAATTAGATGACAACTTGTTACTAAGAATCTTAAATGTTTTTCCTAAGCCTATAACATGTTCAACATTGATAAGTTCAGATGATAGTTTTCTACGCTCGAGTACATCAAACTGATTACTACCTTTTCTGTAACTGTGGCATTTAACGAGACTGATGCCGTTTATGTCGACAAAGGCTGCTGTGATAAATGAGTATGAAAACATTATTTGTATTTACTTACAAAATGTTCTTCACATTGATTTTCCTGTGTATTTAATCAGGGGTATAGTTGTCCCTTCGAATCGCTATTAACCACTGCTTTGAAACAGTTTTATTCTTCGGAAACATATCCTCCTTTTTTTCCGAACAAAAGGCGACTGCGCAACATTGAGGCATACTCTGTATTTATACGGTACGGTGTTAAGGTATTAAATATGATTTTAATGTAAACTTTCTTTTCACGACCGCGCTAACAAACTTTGACAGCTATACTTCAAGACTATTCGACGGTGGCGCCAACTGGTGAGCACAAAAACGGTAGCCCTCATTGCGTTTACTTTATGCTTATATTACGTTTATTTATTAAAATCTTTGATTGATATTATTAATTAAATCCCAAGTTCTAAGAATATAAAACTTACAAAGTGAAAATTAGATGGCTTAGTTGCCTTAATATCTAAATTCATAACAAAACAGCGAAAAAAGTATGCGGTACTAAATCTGCCGTTCCCCTTTATATGAAAATCTTTATGGCAGTGCCAATGACAGTTGGATTGTAATAGTTACAGATTTTCCCTCGAATTTTTGTATTATCTAGAGGACTATGCAATAGCTTCTACCCAAAAAAATATTATTTTTATTTTTGTAGTTCATACCCTCAACCATTAAGTTACTGTTGCTTTTGTTTACTGGTATTTTAATTTATTTTGCTATGAACCATTATCTGTGATAACAGAAAATATCTTAAGTAAAATACAAAATGTAAAGCATGCATATAAAAACATTTAAACATTTTAACATGGATTGTTCAAGCAACAGTAATTAGAAAAGAATAGAATAGATTTTTTTTACTCAATATAAATTAGAATAATACATATTGAAAGTCATTCATGCTTTTGCTACTGGTCCAGAAAAAATCCTCTGTCCTGGGAAGAACCAGCAAGAAACCCAATGGAATAATTTTTTTTGAGCAATAACTTACAATTATTAAATACGACAATTTAGAAACAGATTTAGAAACAGCGCAGTAGCCATTACCTCATTCCCAAATCCCAGTGGTTATTATCAATCTTATACTCTTTAGTAGTATAATAACAATTATTGAAAAATTTTTGCTTTATTAAAATTTTAAGTTTTTGATATAAGTTCTGCATATTTTTTGGGACTTTTTTCTGTAATTAATTCTTTATAGACCGGGAGCTGGTGACAGGTGACGTTCCACGATTTTGTCGTGCATGCCTTTTTAAGTATTGATAACTAACCCTAAAATATCAAAGATTGTCGGGGCTTTAGCCCCCCCGCGCGTCCTCTTCATAAGGAAAAGCGCTTTTCTTTGTGCAGCGAATTTTTTCCACCAACGGTGGAAAATTTCCGGAAAACTCTGTAAAAATTGAACTCTGATTTTCCGTGATTCCAAACTGCATGCCATGGTCATACGAGGGGTGCATGCCAATTTTTCCAGAGTGTTTTTATTACAAAAACTTCCATTCTTTACATCGGTATGCAATTTGAAAACACGGAATTGCCCTTTAATTTTTTTCAGGTTTTCAGAACCCTTTGATCATCTTGGGCCGCTGCGGGGTGCATGCTATCAATTACTAGAGCTTCAATTTGCTTGAACTTCCGTATATTACAAGGGAATGCAGTATACTATCACGGAAAAACACGAAAATTCGCTACACAAAGAAAAGCGTTTTTCCTTATGAAGAGGATTTCCTTTTAGGGTTAGTTATCAAGCCTTAAAAAGGCATGCACGACAAAATCGTGGAACGTCACCTGTCACCAGCTCCCGGTCTATTATGTATTGACTCTCATTCTGGAAATCCTGTATGTATACAATATGCAAAAAAATCTAGTTCAGTTAGCAAAGGTTCTTTTAGATATTGTGATATGATTCTGTTCATGTAATCTTTTTCAGATAATAAGTAAAAAACATAATGCATGCATTAAAAATAATTCATTATCATTTATTATTAATCAATAATAGGCAACAAAATATACCACTTTAAAGCTTATTGTTTGCAAAACGGACTAAATTCGGAAGTACAAGGCAAAAAACTAGATTTGAAAGTGAAGCAGAGGTCCTTTGAGCATGCAAGGTGCTACTGTTGTCGAAACTTTGACACTTATACTGTCCAAAATCACTGTCATCATCTATGGTATTGTGAGATGTAAAAAAATCTGAATATGCAAGTTGGCATAGAAAACATGTATTTTAAGTAACCAATAACATTTTTATAGTGTCACTGTTACCGTTACAGCCTTTTAAAGCCTACTGCTAAACAAAGAACTCCCCCATAGATTGCCTCATGAGGATATTTGTCGTAGTTGCCACACTTGGCAAGCGGGATGGCAACCATAGTTTTTTTATTTTCAATTCTTATTTGGAAGACACTGCTGCCCTTCTCCTAATTTGTTTTCCACTGTCGTCTCTTACGACACTCATGGGATGATATGGGGCAGTGGTTACTCTTACACCGCCAAACATTATACTAATTACAAAATGTTTTTCGGTAACGTCATTGAGATACCCATGTGACCATTTCAGTTTGGATAATATGATGCTGTTACTTATTATATATCAAAATAAAATTCTCTACTTCAGATTGCAACAGAACGTGCCAACAATATAATTATCACCGTCACAGAGCCACAAAAAATTGGAGAAGGCATGAGCTCATATGTTGCTTACCATGTTCTTACTAAAACAAACATGCCTATATTTAGCAGACATGAGTTTACCGTGCTCAGACGTTTTAGTGATTTCTTAGGACTTCATGAGAAATTAACAGAGAAATATCTCAGATCAGGTAGAATAATTCCACCTGCACCTGAAAAAAGCATTGTTGGTAAGTTTTTTCATTGTTTCCTATACATGCTAGAGCTATACTACAGCTATATTGTGGTTGTAGCCTGAATGGGTCTGCTTGACCGGGGAAGGATCACACTCACAGAATACCAGCAAATAGAATAATGCAGCTGTGTTTCATATGATGAGTGTAAAGAACTGGACACCCTTTTTTACTGGAAATGAGGCATTCCACCTTAGTCCTCAAGGGCAGTAACGCACCTGCATTTTGATTCTAAACCAAGGATAGATGTAGATGTCTATAGGCCACAGTATTCACTTACCATCAGGTGGACTATTTGTTCGTTTGTTACTCTTATTCTATTAAAAAGAAGCCAATTTGTCATTAAAAATATTACATTAGTCGTTTTTCTTTTGCAATGACTAAATGTTATTTAAAAAAAATATTAAAACATGTGGCTTTGAACAAACGGTCTATTCTCAAAAATTTTCAGTTTGATAAGGTTGATATAATTATTCTCAAAAATTTCACTTATGCCAATTCTTTGTACAGATCATTTTTACGAACTAGTGATATATTCAAGGAACATAGCAAGATTTTAAAAATTAATTATTTTCAGGCACAACAAAGTTGAAAATGACTTCAACGCCGTCCACAGAAAATGCTAACGGTACAAACCCCTCTGCTAGTTTGCATTCGCAGTTTGTTGAGCGACGTCGGGCAGCTCTTGAGCGATTCTTAAATCGTGTCGCCCAGCACCCAGTCCTCTGCATTGACCCAGATTTCAGAGAGTTCCTTGAGTCTGGTAAGTAATATTCTTTAGTATGTTATAAAAAACATTTTATATTACTGGTGTCATGAACTTTATATACAGGGTGTTAGTGTAAACACCGTTAACCTTGAAACCAGTGGTTTGGTTTCACTTATAGAATCATTTATATTTATTTTTCTTTGTAAAATCTCAATTTTTCCTTAATTCCTCAATTAAGGAAAAATTGAGATTTTACAATTTTAAGTTACATCACAGGCTATGTATACGCCTGTTGGAATGTTGTGTAGGTAGCTAGGGCGGGCAGTGATATTTACAGTGATTACGTCACTCGGGCGCATAGGGTATCCATGAATTTACGGACGGTGTCGGACAGAAACTTTTTAAATTTTATGAAAGAAAATAACGTTTTTTTATTTTAATTTTTTTGATATTTTTATATTAAAGCCTACCTATGGTTTTAGTGACAACGGTGTTTACACTTACACCTTGTATAGCTTTACTTATAACTTTATTTATATAAGAATTGAATACTAATTGCTGAGCTGAATGCTAGTATCTGTCATTAATACAGTCCACTGTTAAATTAGACTAAACCTGACCTCCCTAAGTCCATAGTGCAGACAGAGTTATGGCAACAACTAACAAATTTTCTTGGAAGTTTATTTAATGTACCCCTACTTATTAATATTTTTCACAATTAAATAGATACAGAGCTACCAAAAGCCACTAGTACGTCTGCACTTAGCGGCGCGGGTATGTTACGTCTTTTCAACAAAGTTGGTGAAACTGTCAACAAGATCACATACAGAATGGATGAATCTGACCCGGTAAGATTTTTTACATTTATTTTATTAATTATGCAGTTGAAATAAATCTTGACTAAATTCTATAGACAACATAATCAAACAAGGCGCTGTGGTTTGTTAAAATAAATATATTATGACCATCTAAAATTTACATATAGAAATTGAATTTAATTAGTGGAAAGTAAGTTATTGCACCCTTACCAGATGGCCTTCCCAGGTTGCTTTCGAATATACTCGACTTTCATGATTGGTCACACAAGAGTCTGGGAGGTAATTTTTAAATAAATAAACATTCTGAAATTCTACTTCCATGGAAGAACTATACAACTATATACTTCGAAAATGTATGAACATGACTGTTTTTTATTTCTTTAATAAACATGTAACATTTACACTAACCATAACAATAAACTAAAGGTATACCTTTAGTTTATTGTTATGGTAGCACTAGCAACATGCGGTGAACAAAAAGTTACTTTATTTGAAATGTTTTATTTAGTATCAATAGAAAGTATATGTATTATTTATGTTATATGTTTTATTTAGTATCAATAGGAAACATTTGCCTACCGAATGTCGCTGTTTACTTCGTGCTGGACATATATGCATGCAGCGGAGAAGTGAGGAAATCCTCGCCTTTAATATATAAACTTAAAAATTCAATATATCAATGGGCTGTTAGTAGTTTATAAGTAAGTAGAAGGGAATTTCGGCGGAAATTTGACCGGCAGCAGATTTCTGCTGAAGTATTATTGTTTAAATGACTGCCTCGTTGGTCTAGTGGTTGTAGTAATGCGACTGCTGGTCATGAGGTTCTGGGTTCGGATCCTTGTCGGGCCAAAAAAATTAATTATTTAGTTTTGCCGTCAAGAAATTCTCAGTAGTAGTTGCCCGGAGTCAGAAAGTTGGCGTTGTCTCACCCCCGTGCCTCGGAAAGCACGTAAAGCCGTTGGTCCTGCGCCTAAAAGTTACAAAAGCAAAATTACAAAATTAACTCGTAAAGTAAATCACATATGAATTTGTCAGAAAGACCTAATATCTTAGTGTTAGTAACCCTAAAATTACTTAATTTTATTACTGTTATTTTATTAAGTTGTTTTAATTTGTTTAATTTCTTATGTTAATAATAGCTCACCTTTATATTTAATATGTGGATAACTGTTATTGGCATACTTGAAGTAAATTTGAAATTGTATTTAGTGATATACGCTGTTGTTATCCTTATTAAAATAAAATAAAAATAAAAAAAAATAAAATAAAATCTCTCCAGTCGTGTCGGTATACGGTCCCATCGGATTATGAGAGTGAGGGAATAGAGATTGCACCTGTGCTTGCGCATACACTTGGGCACTATAATCCTGTCCTGCGCCGATCGCTAGTCTCCGTTGAGGCAGACCGCCGTGGCCGAAATTCGATCTGGAGGACATTATTGATTAAATAATGGTTTAAAGTGAATTTTTATACCTACAGGTAATGCGATTTTGTGTATTAAATCTTTGCGCCTGTAAACTTAATTGAGATACTATCATCATCGATTGTCCGCTGGCTCAAGCTGCCGTCAAAATGTCCCAAAAACTTCACAATGTGTCTCATTAACATATTATGATGTAGTTTATAAACAAATTATTTTTAGGGATAATTTCTTATTACTTAGCACTAGCAAAAGCACAACAGGTGTTCATTACCAAAGAAAAAAGTGATTGAATATATATTGAATATACGTAGAGGCACGAGTCGTGAGCACAGCCTTGACATGGCGTAATTCTCTTTGATGAAGTACAAAGTCTAATGTGATTGATTCGTTAGTCAACCTTCGTCATTGTGACAGTGACATTCACGTGCAGTATATAAGACGGAAATGGACATGCATAAATACTACTATTACTTGATGCTCACGATTTGCGCTGCTTTTGAGGAAGGTTAATGTTTATTTTTGAAATATTAGTTATAAAATGAATAAACCAACCTACGAATATTCGTAAAAGTAAAGGAATTAAAAAGACATTTAAATTAGCAAAAAATTGAGTGCAACCAACGAGGTACTGTTTTGTGTATCTATATAGGTAATTCTCTACAAACCGAAAAACTTGTTTGAAACGCAACTTTTCATTTACGGTGACACAAATAACTTCATCTCAGTCCCATCTAGTGACATCTGGTGAGCAGAACAATTTACAAGACGGGCTCTGCGGCCTTAATACATTGAGCACTAGGTTACGGTCAATTCTCTGCAACTCCTTTAGTTTTATTCTGAATTACCAGTCTAGTAGTATACAATAACCGACAAACAACTTGAACATGCGCGAAAGACGATAGTATACACGTATATATAAATTAGCGAGGGAGGGATCTGCGTAGTAAACGTCATAAATACACAAGGTAATGACACCCATGAGATGATATGTAGTAGTGGATATTTTTAAACTACCATTACACAGTAACAGTTGTGTTTGTACACATTGTTTGCTATTATTAGACATTTTTTAATACGATAAGGATGACAAACGAGCACACAGTCCACCTGATGATCCTGATGGTAAGTGGATGCTGAGGCCCACAGACATCTTCATTTATCCTCGATTAGGAATCAAAATGCATATGCGTTTTCACCCCTGAGCACTAAGAATGAATGCCTCGTTCTTCCAGTAAAAAGGTTCTCCGGTTCTCTGTACTCACCATACGAGAGACACAGCAGTCTTAAGCTAGTATTTTACGCTGGTATTCTGTAAGAGCGTGGTCCTACTTCGGTTGAGTCGACTCGGCTCTACCACGTACAGCAAACGTCATAAGTGCACAAGTGGTTTGCAGATTATTATCCATGTATGTGTTTATGCTATGTGGTGGTCGGGCAGTGGTTCGAGGAGCGGTGCGTGCGCGTGGAAGCGCTGGAGACGCAGCTGCGGCGGCTGTGCGGCGCGTGCGAGGCGCTGGCGGGCGAGCGGCGCGAGCTAGCGACGCGGTCGCACGAGGCCGCGCGGGCTGCCGCCGCGCTCTCCGCCGCCGACCCACACGCGCCGCTTTCGCGCGCGCTCTCGCACCTCGCCGACCTGCACGAGAAGGTAACGCGCACAGCCACACTCTACCCCCGCCTTACATTACCGCACGCTCCGCTCTCGCGCGTACTCTCGTATCTCGCCGACCTGCACGAGAAGGTGGCGCACACGGCCCCACTCTCCCCACCACCTTACATTACCTCAGGCGCCACTCTCGCGCGCGCTATCTCACCTCGCCGACCTGCATGGGAAGGTGACGCACACGGCCCCACTCTCCCTTCCGTCTTACATTACCGCACGCGCTGTTCTCGCACCTCGCCGACCTGCACGAGAAGGTGACGCACACGGCACCACTCTCCCCGCCTCCTTACATTACCGCAGGCGCCGCTCTCGCGCACGCTATGCACCTCGCCGACCTGCACTAGAAGGTGACGGTGCCGACCTGCACGAGAAAGTGACACACACAGCCCCACTCTCCCCTCCGCCTTACATTACCGCACGCGCCGCTCTCGCACCCCGCCGACCTACACGAAGAAAAGGTGACCAGCCCACTCTCCCCTCCGCCATACATTAGATTGTCCATCGAGCTGCCCCAATTCCCTTTAAAGGACGGAAAAAATATATTTCAAAGACATGTAAGTCTCCGAAATATATTTTTTCCTTATTATATTTAGACATGCACGTTTCCTCACGATGTTTTCTTTCATTGATGAATATGTAGTAAATCCATAGAATACTATAATTACACAATAGAATGGCTATCAACCTTATTTTGTACGAGGATCGGCGTCGCCGAGAGCACACATACAAGCAATTACGTCGATTAATGTTTTTGACACATAATTTTTTTTGTTTCTTATATTCACAAAATATTAATAGGTTCGACTTACTGGTTGTAGAATATGTCTCCTTTATTTAATTTTTATTTCCCGTTGTTCTTTAAACATTTTTCAAATAATTTGCATGCAGCGACGCTTGACACGAAAATTGGAAACGATTGATTGTGTTGACATTCATAGGTGTGAATTGACATGTAAGTGACATGTTAGTTGCTACACGGGCTCCGACCACTCCCCCGTTCTATTATGTATGTATTATAGTATTCTATGGGTAAATCAGCACTTAAAATTATTGCAATTAACTATTTCATCGGTGTTGGCGGGAATTAAACCCGAGTTGCTTGGGTACTGTGAAATTTATTCCTATCCACGAGCATTTTTATCTTTTTCTTTCACGTCGTTGATTATGATGTCGGGTAAAAACAATTGTACTTTTTAGTCATTACTTGCGTTCGGGTTGTGATCGACACAGGTCTGCCTCGGGTTGTATTGCGTTAGAAAATATTGGCGCAGCGTAACGTGATTTGTGCCCGCTTAGGTTTCAACTACTGTTATTTTTTCACATTTCACGAAAACAAAATGTATTATTTTGATAGTATACAAAGTTATACTACCTCTGACGTTAATTTAAGGTAACATAATTCCACGTATACGAAGTTGCAGTCGTAGTCTCGTATATAATATTACACTTAATGGTGTGTTTATAACAAACAAAATAATTGAAGGTTATTTTTTCACAGATTGAACATTTAAGAGTCGAACAGTCCAATACAGACTTTTATGTTCTGACCGAGCACATCAAAGACTACCTTGGCTTGATCGGTGCTATAAAGGACGTCTTTCACGAAAGAGTTAAGGTATGAAAATTATGTAAATTTGTTGACTTTCGTTTTGTTCTCAATATGACGCAAGCACCAGTCCACTGCTGAACATAGGCCTCCCAAGGAATGCCACAAAGCAGTGAGATGTATATGAGTATGTTACCAGTGTATATCTATGGACGATTCGTATCGGCATAGGTGTGACATTGACGTTTAACATGATCTTTGTTTTGTCCATATTTATCTTAAAACCTATCCATTGGGTGACACTATTGATGTCATTGAGCATAGTGTTTAGGTCTTCCAGCAATTCTGCCATAAGGACTACATCGTCGAAAATCGAAGGTGAGTGATGTACTCGCCATTGATGTTAATACCGTATCCTTTCTAGGTCAGTAGCTTAAAAACATCTTCCATTGCAGTGGTGAAGGATTTCGAGGATATAACGTCACTCTGTCTTACACCTCTCTGCAGTTGGATAGGTTTCGTCTTCTGATTCTGTACTCGGATAGCCATCGTAACCCTACTGTACAAACACTTCAACACGTCGATATACCGGCAGTCAACTTGGGAACGCTGAAGGTACTGTAGCACCGCCCAAATTTCGACGGAATCAAAGGCTTTTTCATAATCCACATACAACAGGCAAAGTGGCAGTTTGTACTCTTCGGCCTTCTGTACTATTTGCCAAAGGGTATATATATATTGGTCTATGGTACTGAAGCCTTTTTGGAAACCGGCTTGTTCGGGAGGCTGGAAGTCGTCGAGTCTACGTGCGAGACGATTCGTAATGACTCGAAAACAGCACGTAGACGCGGCTCAGAAGGGAAATCGGTCTGGTGGTTCTTCAAGAGAGCGTTGTCAGGTTTCTTGAAGAACGAGACACCGCACTTCTGCTCCACGCCTCAGGAGTAGTGCTACCATGGATGACGGAATTAAAGAGCTTCTGAAGGACTTCCATCCTCGCCCAGGAACTTGCCGTTTTTAAGGTGCTGAAGAGTCATTCTAATCTCGGTCAGACTGACGTCCGGGATATCATCGGAATAGTGTCAGATAAGACTTGCAGACTTGATGTTTTTTGGGTGGCTCATTTGGCCAGATCTCTGGCAAAGACTTTGGAGCCCTAGTAATGCTCGATCGCTTCTTCAATACGAGCATTATTAAAGTTGCAGAAGTCCCGCCGCATGCATTTGGAGATCTTTCCGTTCTGTTGCCTATATGCTGTCAAATCTGTTGAAAATGCAATTACCTGTCAAATAGCCATGAGATTAAGAGTATGATTGGAGAATTTTTATGTTCTTCTGCGGCAGGTCTTGCAGAACTTAGCTCCGACCGCATGGACAGTTTCCACGAGATTATCAATTATATCGTCCACTGCATTGCAGTCTTCTAGGCACTGAAAATGGTTTTGTAACTCTAGCTGAAAGGTTTCGGGACTTTGCATTAGAGCAAGAGGGGGACGGAGCGTTGAATGCCTTAGAAGATACCGCTCCATCTTAACTTATAGTTTCAGTGTGCTTTCTAACCATTCAGTGATCGCTGCCAGTTTTCACCCTTGCGATCACTGAAAAATTGCCGTCTAGTCGTCATAATGAAGTCTTTATAATGAAAATCTTTTTTTCTCTATAATAAAACTCGTTTTTTTTTCTCTATAATGAAACTCATTTTTTGTCGAACCGATGGGGTTCGATCAGGTCCACTTTCTTTCTGGGGCCGCTTCTGTAAGAAAGAGTTCATCATAAAAAGTCCCTCTTTCTCCATGAAGTCGGCTAGCTGCTGGCCGCATGCATGATTTCTGTTGCTCTATCCCATATTTCCCTACTTTTCGCTCACCATTCTTTCTTGTGCCTAGTTTTGCGTTGAAGTCTCCCATTAACACCGTATGGTGTTTGTTGGAGGAATGCATGGCTATATGAATACCCTCATACATTTCTTCCACCTCCTAATCGGAATTTGGTTGGTGCGTAGACCTTAAGGTCATAAGCGAATACCGTTTGGTGATTCTGAGTATAAGGTACGCAACTCTCGTCGATACACTCCCAATCTTTAGTGTTAACGAGATACTTGTGGACGATAAATCTAACACCTTGGGTCAGATGGTTGCCCTCTCGGTCTAAGCCTATAATATTCCAACGCAGCTTGTCTATCTCTTCTTCCAGCTTCAGGATCTTCTCGTCAGTCCCCAGGGTACGTGCATTGTATGCTGCCAGGTCGAGTTGTCTTAGGTGGCAACCGAACCTCCACCGGAGATTCTTAGCAACCCCTGCCTCGCCGTTACCATGGTCGCCACAGTAGTCAGGAATAGCGGGGCCGCCGCGCTGGGGACTGGGGGCCGTTTTGTTGAGTCGTTGCTCGTGGAGGGTGTATTGCCATAATTGCCACGCTTGGCAACCGCAGTTTTTTGTTGTTGTACAAAAGCTGTTATCAGGAATATGCTGCTGTTTATCTCCTGCCCGTTTCCCTCTGTCGCCTTTTACGACACTCACGGGAAGATATGGGGTAGTGGATCTTCATTTGACTTAAGGGATGCTAATAATTTAATTTTGACGGACTGAGTGAGGTGTTTGCCGTCCTGATGTTAACTTTTAGCTTTTTATTATTTATTTTGATCCAATCTACGTAGAATGAGCTTACTCGTATCTTGTAAGTCTTGCAAGGGGTTTTGTTTTAATTTTATTATTTACCTACAAGATCCCAAGTAGTGGCAGCACCCAGACCCATCTCCATATAAACTAGTACTTTTTGTAAATTTAAATAACCTCACGAACGATCTCTGGCATTATCCTTTGATTAGGAACGGTGTTCCTTCGCGAGAATTTATGATCTATCAAATCTGATGTAATATAGGGGGCGTCTTGGATATGGCGACTAACTGCGGACTTGATGGATTGTTGTTGTTTCAAGGTTTAATACGAGTAACAATACATAATTGGCTACATCTTGATATAAAATTCAGTGTTCGGTTTGTTGTAGAGACGGTTGACACAAACCAAAGATTCCAAAATAATTTAGTCTATTAGATAGGCTCAGATGTTTGCGTATTATACAAATTTTAAATTGTAGTTATAAATTGTACGGTAATTAATTGCTGTAAACCAATCTACTCATTCGTTCTTGCTACGACGATACTTGCTTACGACGATACTTGCGTACGACGATACATGGCGATATAGGGGGTAGGTTCAGCAAAATTAACAGTATGTGTTGAAATTGAAATTATGGGTCCACAAGAGCGATATTTATTTAACTTTTTATCAATTTGCAAGTTACAAGATATTTTTGATACAATTTTGTGATGCCAACGAAAAGAGATGGCTCGTGGGCTCTCATACGATTGTGTTGCTATATTCTGAATTTTCTCGCCAGGTATTCCAAAACTGGCAACACGCTCAAATGCAGCTAACAAAACGGAGAGAGAATAAGGCTAAAGCGGAACTTGCCAATAGACCAGAGAAGATTGAGCAAGCCTCCAATGAAATTATTGAGGTATACATTTTGTATTTATGAACACGCATTATTTTAAATTATGTGCATTTTTATTTTTATGAAATATTTATAAAATAAGTTTTCTTTTCCAGTGGGAAGCCAAAGTGGAAAGAGGGCAGCAAGAATTTGATACCATTTCCCGTGTCATTAAGAAAGAGTTGGAGAGATGGGAGGAAACGCGAGTAAGCGAATTGCGCGCCACTATTTTACGATACCTCGAGGAACACATGAAACATCAGGCTCAAGTAAGATGAGCATTATTTTCTTTATTCTTGTTTTTGTTTTTCATTATGTTTCTTGATTTATGCGTCGCCATACTGAAATGAATAGTCTCTAGCAGAAATTGCAGAAATTAAAAACTGATTCCAAATTTCGTTACGGGTCTCCGAGTTTCTAATAAAGGTACCACCACTTTTAGGAACCAAAATACTAACATGTTTCAGGTTTAGAATTATTTTTATGTTATTACTACGATTGTAACATATTGCAAAAAATGGTTAGCTACATGTTGTGTCTTTATTGTCTAAAATATCAATTTTCACTCAACTGTTACTCAATAAAATCAAACAAGTATGTAATTATCTTTTTTCCCATTTGACGATGAATAACGAAAGGTAACACGATAAAATTCGTAATAATATTTTATTCAATGTGTAATGTTCGCGTTAATATAAGAAATTATGTATCGTATGTTATATATATATATATTTATATATTTTTTTTTTATATATATATATATATATATATATATATATATATATATATATAATATGTAACGTAATTAACGCACACCCTCAGACATGTAAAAGGTTAACCTGAGTAACAGGAGCTAGTTCCTTCCTAAATTTAACAAGCTTTTGTTGAATAAAAACAAAAAAAAGATATACAAATAATATATATAGATCTACGTGTTACTAAACCTGCGTACGTGCGCGCCGTGTGTGTGTGTGTGTGTGTGTGTGTGTGTGTGCGTGTGCGTGTGCGCGTGCTTGCGTGCGCGTGTGCGTGTGTGTGCGTGCTTGCGTGCGTGCGCGTGCGTGTGTAGTGTCTTGCGTGCGCGTGTGTGAGTGTGTGTGTGCGTACATGAGTGTATGTGTGGTGCGAGTGTGTTTTTACTTTTTTACTGTGAAGATTTTATATTATGAAATTTGTATGTTTGTCTGCATTATTAATGATTTATACGTATAATAACAAATAATATGAGAACAATAAAAAATTATAATTACATTTACATATTAGAGGTTTAATAGACATTCTGTAGCGTCATAGTCATAAGTTTGAAGCCAATTAATAATTTTATTATTGATTTGATGGTTGTTGTAGCTTTTAGTAATATAAATTTTATTAAATTTATTGTATAGTACCGGCGCAACATAAAAAAATTGTCTTTTGTCAAAAGCACTATGTGTTCTAGGGACTAAGTATCTATCTACTTTATTTCTTTTATTATGTTAATTAGTATATTATGTTATAATCATAATACATACACTGAATTTTTAGTTAAACTTTTTTATGCACTGATTATTTATCAAATTAGTAATACTAATTCCGGAAGAATGTTGTGGTCACAGTACAAATCCACAAACGCAAAGACTTTAACGTGCTTGAAATCAAGTTCATTTTTCTTTATTTTTATTGAATGACAGAATTAGTAATAATACAAATAAAACTACACCCTTAAAAGTCTTATTGCCTTAAGTTACGGTCCATTTCAGTTTGTTTTGACTGTACCGATTTAGTGTGACTGTAATTTACGTAGTTTTAATTATTTTTGGGATAAAAAATTACCTACATGAAAAATGATAGGAATCGATTCAGTAAACGATTCTGAACAAAACAAAAATTCCAGGATGTGCACAGCCCTCCTCATACATGGTCTCATAGCGTTTAAAATTGATATAAACGTTTGATAGTTTATATCAATTTTACGTAATTTTCTTATCAACTCGTAAAACATCCACTGTTGCTAAGTTCAATTAGTGGATTGTTTTCTGGATCTGGATCTGCTCTCTCCCATGATATCCTATAGGAAATATTTTACGTAATCTGGGTATATATCTAATAAATAAGGGATGATATAACTATCTATCAAATGTAACGTTATCTGGGCATTTCGCTAAGCCGTCTGTTATGTCACTTCGCCATTTATATCACACGGTATGTTATTCTTAAACACATTTATTTTTCAGTCGATCCGTTACTGGGATGCATTTCTACCAGAGGCGCGCGCCATCAAATGAGTCGGGGACTGACGACGGCCTCGCCCTCGTTTACCCTAGCTCTCGCCAAACTCGACCTTAGCATGTACTACATTATCGTTCATTTCGAATGACACTACCTATGGTCGATTGTAAATGATTTAAAACCTTACTAGTATCGGTGATTGATTTAAGAATATATGTATATTACTAAGTGTTTAAAATTATATCAGCTCTGAGATTTCTATTGTTTTGTTGCAAAAATAAGTAAAAATAAATAATTAACATATTACTTAGATAATTTTTTATAACAACATAAAGGTTTTGATTCAAGAGATTTTTATTTGATCATGTTGTATATACACGAAAGTACCGTTTTTTTTAAAGTAGTGTACATTTGGGCAAATGCCTTCCGCATGCTCCATACATTCCTGTTTAGAACGGGCAATGCCAAACTTCAGTTTCGGTATATGTCCATGTTAATAACAATTTAGTTTCTTGAATTAGCAATCATCGTTTTTAATAATTCTATTACAATCGTCCAATACAAAAATCTTCAAATGTAAAATCATGTTCACAATATTGTCACCATTATTATTTGGGACTGTTAAAAACTTTTAGAACATTTTTAAACCACTCGTGATTCCACTTTGAAAGTACGTAAAATCAATAATCGACTGCTAGCTTTTATACCTTTTGGTAGTTTTCATCACAATGGTGTTATTTTATTCATAAAATAGAACAGTGATTAATTAAGTGGTCAGAATTTGATAGATTAACCTGTCGGTGCATCTGTTTATAGGCTGTGTCTTTAAGATAATAGAAAAGGAAATGTCGTAGAGTCCTTCGTTATTTAAAATTCCTGGACAGGGTTTCTTTTGATGTATATGTATTGATATAATGTGTGCAAAGTACGGTGTATAATATCTGAGAGTGGGGACAGAAGTTGCTTGATTTGTGGCACTTATCTATTGTTATATAATATATAATGTAATCACATTCCTGTTTTTAAAATGAATAGCTTCGATGGCACATAGATGTTATTTCAAATTCTTCTACCTGAACAGACTTAAAATTACCGTTAAAGTTACTCGCCATGTCTGTCTCCACCTTAACGTTGGGAAACATGATATATAATTTAATCTAGTTTTTAAAATATGTACCTATAGAATATTAAGGATTTTTTGTTCTTCAATTATGTTATTTGCGTGAAAAATGCAAACAGAACGTTTTCCTTATCATTATCTAAAGGAACTTCAAATTGTTTAATGTGTTCGATCTGCTTATGTTATATTAAATTAAGATTTTAAGAAAATTTTGTTACATTCGTCTATATTTTAAGTTATCTGTTCATATAATATTTCGTATCATATGTAGAGAAATATATTCCAAAATGTGTTTAGGGTAATGTTATTACAGTCAGAGAAATATGCAAATTTTGAACTTTTCACTAAATCAGCCTCACTATCATTATGTATAAAAGGGTATGTTAGATTGGTACTTAGTTAATAGCAAAATTTATAAAAATAACTCTTCGTTTGAATATTTTATTTTGTTTTAACACTAAAAACAGATCTCATCCTTTTAGTATATTTGAGGCTTTTCCTGGCTGTAATATATATTATTTA
Source organism: Parnassius apollo (assembly GCA_907164705.1). NCBI lineage: Eukaryota > Metazoa > Arthropoda > Insecta > Lepidoptera > Papilionidae > Parnassius > Parnassius apollo. The sequence continues at coordinate 3,380,846 of CAJQZP010001207.1, read as the reverse complement.
TGTTTGATATGATGTATATGTATATTAGTTAGGTGTGATTGAAATATCTCGAGTTTAATGTATTCATTATTTTTATATTGCCAAATATATTTAGCGATAATTCGGTGTAACAAGAGATAAATATAAATAAAATATAAAATAACGTTGGTTTCCAATGCTAGAGAATGAACTTTATTCCGATTAAAATGATTACGTGAATTGTGTGTTTTTATTTAGATTGACCACCGAAAATAACCCCTTAGTCGTTTTCTGTTTGAAATTTGAATATCAAATATATACCCACTGAAAAACATACGCAATGCACAATGATATCTAATGGTTCATATTACATTGCTTGGTGAATTTGTCAACGTCGAGTATTACGGTAGAACAAAAGCAGCAATGGTAATTGTCAATACAAAAAGTAATAAATGAAAGTTTACAAAGGTAAATATCATAGTTTACTATGGTATTTACCTAATGTAATACTTTAGTAAAAATAATAATAGTAATACTTTAGTATTCATCTAGATGTGGATTAGTTAAAACAATGATAATTAGTTAAATAATCAACTTACCGATGAAATTTTATGCCTTTAATAATTAAATTACACGTTCAGTATTATAATAATATAAATTCACGTACGACGTTCCCCACGCAACTAAATCACAAAATGGTGAAACATGTTCGTCAACACATAATAGCGGCGACAAGGAAACGCGTCTATGCGACTTCTATTGTCTTATTATTACGGTATATCATATAATAAATAAATAAGCGAAACACCACTGACTGACTGACTCATCATGATATCTCTAAACCTATGCACCCGATTGACTTGAAATTTTGTATAGTTACTCATTTCGTAACGTAAGAGGATTTTACGATAGTCCCATAAAAAAACTTTCTTGATATTTTATATCTACGTCATTATCGTCTATTATCGTGCGCCCAGCGAAGCGAGCGAGTATCAGCTAGTTTTCCTATAACTAAAAAATTACAGAGTATTTTGTATAGCAACGCAAACATTAATATGTTGTTTCTCATTTTACAACAGCAGTAAATTTAAAAACGACGAAGCAGGTATTCCATGTGGTCCCATATGAATTTGATTAAGATCTGATCGTTTTTTTTAGTTATCCTTAATACGCGTATTTAATTGACTGACTAAATTAATGTTTCTGGTTTTTTGACCACTTGTTAACATAATACGTATTACTTATTTTACCAAATATTTCCGACTTTCCGACCGCATGGACAGTTTCCACGAGCTTGTTATTCATATCGTCTACTGTATTGCAGTCTTCTAGGTACTGAAAACGGTTTTGTAATTCGAGCTGAAAGTTTTCGGGATCCTGGATTAGCACACGAGGGGGACGGAGCGTTGACTTCATTAGACGGGACATCTCTAACTTAACGTTAAGGTTCAGTGTGTCTCTAACCATTCAGTGATCGCCGCCAGTTTTCACCCTCGCGATCACTGATACATCACTGAACAGTTGGCTCAATCTCAATTTTGGCGAACCGTCGGGGCTTGACCAGGTCCACTTCCTGTGGGGCCGCTACTGGAAGAAAGAGTTCGTCATAAATAGTCTCTCTTTCTCCATGAAGTCGGCCAGCTGCTGGCACCTTGGGTTCCGTTGCCCTATTCCAAATTTCCCTACCTTCAGCTCACCGCTTTCTCATGTGCCTAGTCTCTAATCAACACGGGTTTTGGAGGAATGTGTGGCTCTGGGGATATCCTCATACATTTCCTCCAAATCATTAATCGGGTGTGCCGAGGTCGGTGCGTAAACCTGTATGACCTTCAGCGAATACCGTTTGGTGATTCTGAGTATCAGGTACGCAACCTTCGTCGACACACTCACAATGTTTACAACGTTGCTGACGCTGTTGAGACTTGTGGACAATAAATCCGACACCTCCTTGGGACAGATGGTCGACCTCCCGGTGATAAAGCAAGTTGCCGGAATCGAAAATCACCGGTTCCCCTCTCTTCGGACCTCGGATAATCCTATAATGTTCTAGCGCAATTTGACTATTTCTTCTTCCAGCTCCAGGATCTTCTCGTCAGTCCTAAGGGTGCGTGCTTTGTATGTTGCCAGGTCGAGTCGTCAGGTGGCAACCGATCCACCACCGGAGATTCTTAGCACCCCCTGCCCCGCCGTTACAATAGTCGTCACCGTTCGCCGGGCCAGTTGTTTGTGTCGTTGCTCATGGGGAGTTGGTTGCCATGGCGCGCTTGGCGAGCGGCTTGGCAACCGCAGTTTTTTATTGTATAATTGCTCTTGTCAGGGTCCTCCACCCTCTGTCGCCTATTACAACACGGGGCAGGACACATATGGGGTAGTGGATATTTTCAACCGCCACTACACGGCTATGGATGATACAATAGTATAATATGAGGCTATAATTACAGTGATCTTGTTCTTTAAGAAAGGTGACAACGCTCTCTTGAAGAACTACAGACCGATTTCCCTTCTGAGCCGCGTCTACGTGCTGTTTTCGAGAGTCATTACGAATCGTCTCGCACGCAGACTCGACGAACTTCCAGCCTCCCGAACAAGCCGGTTTCCGAAAAGGCTTCAGTACCATAGACCACATACATACCCTGCGGCAGATTGTACAGAAGACCGAGGAGTACAATCTGCCACTTTGCCTGGCGTATGTGGACTATGAGAAAGCCTTTGATTCCGTCGAAATTTGGGCGGTGCTACAGTCCCTTCAACGGTGCCAAGTTGACTGTCGGTATATGGAAGTGCTGAAGTGTTTGTACAGTAGGGCTACGATGGCTATCCGAGTACAGAACCAGAGTTCGAAACCTATCCAACTGCAGAGAGGTATAAGACAGGGTGACGTTATATCCCCGAAACTCTTCACTGCTGCGTTGGAAGACGTTTTCAAGCTACTGGGCTGAAAAGGATACGGTATTAAGATCAATGGCGAGTACATCACTCACCTTCGATTTGCCGACGATATAGTCCTTATGGCAGAATCGCTGGAGGACCTTAGCACTATGCTCAATGACCTCAATGGTGTCTCCCAACGGATAGGTCTTAAGATGAACATGGACAAAACAAAGATTATGTTCAATGTCCATGTCACACCTATGCCGGTAGTTGTGGGGAGCACTATGCTCGAAGTTGTTGATGAGTACGTTTACCTGGGACAAATAGTCCGACTAGGTAAGTCCAACTTCGACCGAGAGGTCAATCGACGGATTCAACTCGGCTGGGCAGCGTTCGGGAAATTACGACACATCTTCTCGTCGGGTATACCTCAATATCTGAAAACTAAAGTGTACAACCAGTGCGTGTTGCCAGTGATGACTTACGGATCAGAGACGTGGTCCTTCACTGCTGGCCGTATGAGGACGCTCAAGGTCGCTCAGCGAGGGAGAGGGCTATGCTCGGAGTTTCTCTGCGTGATAGACTCAGAAATGAGGATATCCGCAGTAAAACCACAGTGACCGACATAGCCCAACGGATTAGTAAGCTGAAGTGGCAATGGGCCGGCCATATAGCTCGAAGAACCGATAACCGATGGGGAAGAAAGGTTCTCGAGTGGCAGCCTCGTACCGGTAGGCGTAGTGTAGGGCGACCCCCCACTAGATGGAGTGACGACCTGTTAAGACATGCAGGAAGTCGATGGATGCAGTTGGCTCAGGACCGTGCTTTGTGGCGTTACTTGGGGGAGGCCTATGTTCAGCAGTGGACTTGTGAAGGGCTGTTATGATGATGATGATGATGATAATTACACGCCAGGAGTATCAATGTATTGTTGAGATAATTTATTAGTCATAGATAAGACTATCTGTTTAGGCCAAATCGTAACAACTTAAAACTTGCAAAAACGCTCGTCTCGGGCGATAAACCTGTTTGACGGTTTGTGCCGGGTGTAGTTGCTTTTCGGGCGGCAGCGTGCCAATTTAGTCTGGAACAATCTATTGTCCGCGACGGCCGTGTCGGTTAGATGTCGGGAAGTTACGTTAGAATCGTTGGTTCGCATTAAGACTGCCTCCTTTGCGTTGTTTTATTTTCGTTCGTATACGTGACAACGAGGCTTTCCTTAAGTTTGCGTGATTAATTTAACTTCGATTGCCATTCATTTGCGTCGACGAGTTGCTTGTGTGGTATTTTAATATCGTACGAAGGAATTTTTGCTTGTCGGGTGGAACACTGAAACCTTGTGACCCGGGAGGAGATCGCGTCCCTCTTCGATTATAGTTTTGTACTAAGTTACGTTAGACTTAAGTTCAGATAACGGTGAAAGACCACTGGAGTGATAGCACCTTGTGGAGCAGGGCAACGCATGTGGGTCTGCTGGCCGATTACATCGGTGACATCAGTTGACATTACACACCTTCTTACACCACTCATACCTACCATTTACTTGCCCCTGACGGTACCGTGTGGTCGACCCTACCTCCGGAACTCGGTAAGTTTGTGTTTGCTTATCCAGCCATTACATAATAATTATCCATAGGCCGTTTGGGCCCGAACCCTCTTGTTGCCCGTCGAGTTGGGTTACTGATGGTCCCTAGCCCAGTCGACTTCTGTCGGAGCAACTGAGGGCCGTAACAATTCTGGTAGCAGAGCGTGCTTGATTGTTTCTCCAATCACGCCCGGCCGTAATATATTTTTTTGTTTTGTTAGCGGATCGCTGGTTAGAACCACGTCCGTTAGGCTGCGCAAGCAGGAGTGTAGTTTAGGGTTAGGTACCTACGCGTCAGCGTATTTCGGGTAAGTAGATTAAATTACCGAAGGGTCGGTATCCTGAGCGGGACATCTTTGCTGACCGACTGTAGTGTGTACTTGCCGTGTAGTGTAATTGTATTTAATTTAATAGTAATTCGTATTTAGTAGTGAAGCCACCGCACAAGCCACCGGCGCTTCGCTGATCTGCGCTGAGCCGCGAATGCCCATACCTTGATAGGGCGACCCGATCGGGTCCATAGTTTAGAGAAGCGGATCGAGCAGGTCATGGCCCGAAGGGCCGTAGTGGAGGAGGCTTGCACTGAGCTTTTGGCCTCGGATGCGGAACAGGGAGTCCTAGACTCCTGTCTCGCGGACTACGAGCAATTCTTTTCGCTCACGGACGACTTGATCGAGGCGGGTGCCAAGTATGCTAATGAAGCGCGTGAAGCTCGGCTGAGTGGCCTGCCCGAGTCCCCTCGGAAGCTCTTAACTCGAAGACTCTTAACTCTGGGCACCTGCCAAGGTTCTCCGGGGTCCTCTCCGACTGGCTGACCTTTGTTGGCCTTTTTGATAGCCTAGTGGACGCCCGGAGGGACTTGACACCAAGCCAAAAGATGGCGTACCTCCTGAACTTACTGGAGGGGGAGGCCCTGGGCGTCGTCGGCCATTTGAAATTGTCGGACGACGCCTACCAGGCCGCCCGGGACCTCCTCGCAGGAAGGTACGCCAACGTCCGGCGAATTGCGGACGAATACGTTAGGCAGCTTCTAAACCTCCCGCTGCTTAGGGACCGGGCCAGACTACGTCCGCACATCGTAAATCCAGTTGTGGTAGCCTGTAATTCGTTGAGGCGGCTGGATTTACCGGTGGACGAATGGTCCTTCTTGTTGCTCCACATCGTGCTGTCCCGCCTGCCTCTCGATCTTCGGATCCATTCCTTCCATCCCTGAGAAGAGGTACGGCGGGGACGGCGCCTCCTATATTCCGCCTTTCAGTGACCTGCTGCGGTTCTTGGAGGAGAAGTGCTGGCAAATTGAGAACGCAGCGGGCACCGTCGACGACCTACGGGTTGCCAACCGAGCCGTGCCCAGGGAGAGGTGGAATCCACCGGGCAAGTCGTCGCCAACCACCTAAGACCGAGCGAAGCTCCCGCGGGAGGGCGCCGCCCCCTACCATCTTATAGCGGTCTAGCGTCCCGGGAGGCGCCCCCCTGCTCCTATTGTCGAGCATCCGATCACCGGGTGACGTTGTGCCCAAAGTTATTGGGTAAGCCAATCCCGGCGAGGCGAACCATCGCCAAGGAGCGCCGCTGGTGCTACTCGTGCTTGGAAAGACACCTCCAACGAGACTGCCCTGCCGGCCACCGTGCCCCTGGGTTTGAAGGGGTCCCTCCCTCGACCAGTAGGGGGGGTCGTCCCCCAGGAGCGGGGGGGGGGTCGTCGCCCCCCTAAGCGTGTTGAGAGGAACTTCACGGCCACTCAGCGGTCAGCCAGACCCTTCTCATCCACGTGAGCTGAGTGGCCGCGACTGGAGTACCAGCCTACCCCCCTTTGGTCGGTACCGGTACTACGGGATTCCTGTGACCTCGAATCTGTCCCGGGCCTCAAGGCCGAGGTTCCCCGAAGCTTCCCAGGTCGGCCCGTTCGGTGATTTCCAACCACGGGTCATTGAGATGCCGCCGGAATGCCGCTTTCGGGACCCCCCGGTTCGAGTGCCGGTCCGATGTAGGCAGCTCCAGCTAGGTAGCTGCCGCCCTAGCTCCCACCACGGCCGCCTCCACTGATTCTTTGAGCCGTCAACAGTCTACTTGTCAAACTGTTCTATTGCCGACGGCATCAGTGTAGGTGTACAACCCGAGTTGCGACTGTTTAACGGTTGGCGCTCTTTTGGATTCGGGTTCACAACGCTGTGTGGCCTCCACTTGGTTGGTGGGAAGACTAGGCCTCCCCTGGAGCTCTGAATCACGTCCAATGGTAGGTATCGGAGGTGCCTCCTGCTCCTAGGGGACAAGCGGAGTTGGTGTTTGGCCCTGCCAGCGAACACCTTCACATTCTAGTTAAAGTAAATGTCCTCGATGACATTGTAGGTTTTCTCCCTAACGTCCGTATAAATGACAGCGCGGTTCGTTGTGCGTCGGGTTTGAGACCGGCAGACTCTCAATGGTCCCAACCTGGGCCTATAGATTTGTTGCTGGGGGCCGACGCGCTGGGGTTCATCTTGTTAGGCGAGACACGAGCCCTACAGCCCGATGGCTTGTCAGCCGTGTCCGCTGTATTTGGGCAGTTTCTTTGGACCGGTTCTGTGGTCTCCACCTCCTCAGACGGCCGACCCGCTCTCTGTGGTGGACGTGTCCCTTTCGGACGTCGTCCAGCGGTTATGGGAAATTGAGGAGCCACCATACGCGTCTCGAGTCAACCCTCTGGACCGTGAGTGCGAGTTGTTCTACCAGAACAATACCGGCCGTCGTGTCGGCGGTCGTTTTTTCACTCGCTTACCCTTTCTTGACTCACGGCCCCCTTGGGGCCAATCTCGTACCCTGGCCGAAAAGAGGTTGCTTTCCATGGAGCGCCGTATGCGGCGCGACCCAGCCTTTCGCGACAAATATGTCGAGTTCATGCGCGAGTATCAAGAGCTGCGTCACATGTCACCGTCCAATTTCGACTGGCGGTCACAGGAGCACTACTTCCTCCCTCACCATGCGGTCTTGAGGACCCCTGGGAGTAAGATTCGGGTAGTTTTTGACGGCTCCGCCCCCTCGTCAAATGGTGTGTCCCTGAACCAGTGTCTCCACTCTTGTCCTAAATTGATCAAGGACATATCCGACAATTTGACCCACTTCCGTCAGCACCTTAAAACTTAACAACTTAAAACTTGCAAAAACGCTCGTCTTGGGCGATGAACCTGTTTGACGGTTTGTGCCGGGTGTAGTTGCTTTGCGGGCGGCGGCGTGCCAATTTAGTCTGGAACAATCTATTGTCCGCGACGATATATATATATATATATATATATATATATATATATATATATATATATATATATATATATATATATATATATATAGCAACAAGAGGGTTCGGGCCCAAATGGCCATAATGGCTGGATAAGCAAACACAAACTTAGCGAGTTCCGGAGGTAGGGTCGACCACAAGGTACCGTCAGGGGCAAGTAAATGGTAGGTGTGAGTGGTGTAAGAAGGTGTGTAATGTAACCTGACGTCACCGATGTAATCGGCCAGCAGACCCACATGCGTTGCCCTGCTCCACAAGGTGCAATCACTCCAGTGGGCTTGTTAGTGTGCAGTGGGCACCGTTATCTGAACTCAAATCTACTTAACACAACGTCACTTAGCACAAAACTATAATCGAAGAGGGACGCGATCTCCTCCCGGGTCACAAAGTTTTAGCGTTCCCGTAGCCCAGCATTTCCCTGGAGGGAGGAAGCACCTTGGCATGGAGACCCGGTTGATGTCCGGAAGGGAGGACACAATGGAGTGCCACTCTCGCAAGAGAGCAGCGCATAGAGGGTCGTCCCAACCCAACCCGGATATCCAGAGCTTTTGAAGAAAGCACTTAGCCAAAAAAATGACCGGAGTGATCCATCCGTTAGGATCGAGGGTGCGGTCTACTGTAGACAGCACGGAGCATTTGGTCCATGATTTAGGAGGGAGATCGAGTTTGTCTCGATACGTGAAAGTATCCTGAACAGGCTGATATTGAATGCCCAGCACAGTCAACAAATTAGGATTTTCAGGGTGCTCGAATAGATGAGGGTCTTGTTGATCCTCTCCTGGGACGTTCTTCAAAATATGAGGGGGAGTTCGACAACCATTTACGCAACTCATAACCTCCGGACTTCAGGATGGCAATCAATTCGTCTCGCAATACAAGAGCCTCCTCGACGGTGGAGGCGCCCGTGCAAATGTCCATGTAGACCATAGTCTCCAAAATAGAAGCCCCCGAGCGTATTTTAGACGTTCTCTCTCAGCGAGTTCAAGGAGGGTTCGTATGGCGATATACGGGCTGGACCGAAGTCCATAGGTGGTGGTGTTCAACTCAAACACCTGTATCGGATCGCTGGGCTTCTCGCGCCACAATATCAGCTGATATCGACGGTCATCGCGATGGACCACTGATTGTCGAAACATCATCCGAATATCGGCTACAAAAACCACTTGGTGCCGACGGAAGTGGGTCAAAATGTCGGATATGTCCTTGATCAATTTAGGACCAGAGTGGAGACACTGGTTCAGGGACACACCATTTGACGAGGGGGCGGAGCCGTCAAAAACTACCCGAATCTTACTCCCAGGGGTCCTCAAGACCGCATGGTGAGGGAGGAAGTAGTGCTCCTGTGACCGCCAGTCGAAATTGGACGGTGACATGTGACCCAGCTCTTGATACTCGCGCATGAACTCGACATATTTGTCGCGAAAGGCTGGGTCGCGCCGCATACGGCGCTCCATGGAAAGCAACCTCTTTTCGGCCAGGGTACGAGATTGGCCCAAAGGGGGCCGTGAGTCAAGAAAGGGTAAGCGAGTGACAAAACGACCGTCGACACGACGGCCGGTATTGTTCTGATAGAACAACTCGCACTCACGGTCCAGTGGGTTGACTCGTTGACTCGAGACGCGTGTGGTGGCTCCTCAATTTCCCATAACCGCTGGACGAAGTCCGAAAGGGACACGCCCACCACAGAGAGCGGGTCGGCCGTCTGAGGAGGTGGAGACCACAGAACCGGTCCAAAGAAACTGCCCAAATACAGTGGACACGGCTGACAAGCCATCGGGCTGTAGGGCTCGTGTCTCGCCTAACAAGATGAACCCCAGCGCGTCGGCCCCCAGCAACAAATCTATAGGCCCAGGTTGGGACCATTGAGGGTCTGCCGGTCTCAAACCCGACGCACAACGAACCGCGCTGTCATTTATACGGACGTTAGGGAGAAAACCTACAATGGCATCGAGGACATTTACTTTAACTAGAATGTGAAGGTGTTCGCTGGCAGGGCCAAACACCAACTCCGCTTGTCCCCTAGGAGCAGGAGGCACCTCCGATACCTACCATTGGACGTTATTCAGAGCTCCAGGGGGAGCCCTAGTCTTCCCACCAACCAAGTGGAGGCCACACAGCGTTGTGAACCCGAATCCAATAGAGCGCGAACCGTTCAACAGTCGCCACTCGGGTTGTACACCTACACTGAGGCCGTCGGCAATAGAACAGTTTGACAAGTAGACTGTTGACGGCTGAAAGAATCAGTGGAGGCGGCCGTGGTGGGAACTAGGGCGGCAGCTACCTAGCTGGAGCTGCCTACATCGGACCGGCACTCGAACCGGGGGTCCCGAAAGCGGCATTCCGGCGGCATATCAATGACCCGTGGTTGGAAATCACCGAACGGGCCGACCTGGGAAGCTTCGGGGAACCTCGGCCTTGAGGCCCGGGACAGATTCGAGGTCGCAGGAATCTCGTAGTACCGATACCGACCAAAGGGGGGAGGGTGGTACTCCAGTCGCGGCCACTCAGCTAACGGGGGTGAGAAGGGTCTGGCTGACCGCTGAGTGGCCATGAAGTTCCTCTTAACACGCTTAGGGGGGGGCGACGACCCCCCCGCCCCTGGGGGGACGACCCCCCCGCCTCGTCGAGGGAGGGACTCCTTCAAACCCAGGGGCACGGTGGCCAGCAGGGGAGCGCCGAGCGTCGCCCGACAGAGCGCGTGGCTGAGCGCCCCCGGCCGTGGGAGTTGAGGGTCCGGCAGAGCCCCGAGAGGAAACGCCGTTCGCACCCAGGCACAAAACGGCATGGTGGTTGCCCTGGCAGTGCGGACAGGGCCGCTGGTGCGGGCAGTCTCGTTGGAGGTGTCTTTCCAAGCACGAGTAAGCACCAGCGGCGCTCCTTGGCGATGGTTCGCCTCGCCGGGATTGGCTTACCCAATAACTTCGGGCACAACGTCACCCGTTGATCGGATGCTCGACAATAGGAGCAGGGGGGCGCCTCCCGGGACGCTAGACCGCTATAAGATGGTAGGGGCGGCGCCCTCCCGTGGGAGCTCCGCTCCGTCTTAGGGGGTTGGCGACGACTTGCCGGGTGGATTCCACCTCTCCCTGGGCACGGCTCGGTTGGCAACCCGTAGGTCGTCGACGGTGCCCGCTGCGTTCTCAATTTGCCAGCACTTCTCCTCCAAGAACCGCAGCAGGTCCCTGAAAGGCGGAATATAGGAGGCGCTGTCCCCGCCGTACCTCTTCTCAAGAATGGATCGAAGATCGAGAGGCAGGCGGGACAGCACGATGTGGAGCAACAAGAAGAACCATTCGTCCATCGGTAAATCCAGCTGCCTCAATGAATTACAGGCTACCACGACTGGATTTACGATGTGCGACGTAGTCTGGCCCGGTCCCTAAGCAGCGGGAGGTTTAGAAGCTTCCTAACGTATTCGTCCGCAATTCGCCGGACGTTGGACTTTGGCGTACCTTCCTGCGAGGAGGTCCCGGGCGGCCTGGTAGGCGTCGTCCGACAATTTCAAATGGCCGACGACGCCCAGGGCCTCCCTCTCCAGTGAGTTCAGGAGGTACGCCATCTTCTGGTTTGGTGTCAAGTCCCTCCGGGCGTCCACTAGGCTATCAAAAAGGCCAACAAAAGTCAGCCAGTCGGAGAGGACCCCGGAGAACCTTGGCAGGTGCCCAGAGTTGGGAGTCGTCCCAACAGCTCCGGCTGAGTAGGCTGCTTCCGAGGGGACTCGGGCTGGCCACTCAGCCGAGCTTCACTCGCTTCATTAGCGTACTTGGCACCCGCCTCGATCAAGTCGTCCGTGAGCGAAAAGAATTGCTCGTAGTCCGCGAGACAGGAGTCTAGGACTCCCTGTTTCGCATCCGAGGCCAAAAGCTCAGTGCAAGCCTCCTCCACTACGGCCCTTCGGGCCATGACCTGCTCGATCCGCTTCTCTAAACTATGGACCCGATCGGGTCGCCATATCAAGGTATGGGCATTCGCGGCCCAGCGCAGCTCCGCTTGCAGGCGAAGCGCCGGTGGCTTGTGCGGTGGCATCACTACTAAATACGAATTACTATTAAATTAAATACAATTACACTACACGGCACGTACACACTACAGTCGGTCAGCAAGTATGCTCCGTACAGAAGACCGACCCTTCGGCAATTTAATCTACTTACCCGAAATACCTGACGCGTAGGTACCTAACCCTGAACTACACTCCTGCTTGCGCAGCCTAACGGGCGTGGTTCTAACCAGCAATCCGCTAACAAAATAAAAAAAATATTATATACGGGCGTGATTGGAGAAACAATCAAGCACGCTCTGCTACCAGAAATGTTACGGCCCTCAGTTGCCCCGACAGAAGTCGACTGGGCTAGTGACCATCAGTAACCCAACTCGATGGGCAACAAGAGGGTTCGGGCCCAAATGGCCTATGGATAATTATTATGTAATGGCTGGATAAGCAAACACAAACTTACCGAGTTCTGGAGGTAGGGTCGACCACACGGTACCGTCAGGGGCAAGTAAATGGTAGGTATGAGTGGTGTAAGAAGGTGTGTAATGTCTCCGAACCGAACTTATGTTGCTATATATACATATATACATATATATATATATATATATATATATATATATATATATATATATATATATATATATTATAGGAGTCGGGGGCAAACGAGCGTACAGCTCACTTGATGGTAAGTGATTACCGTCGCCCATGAACAGCTGCATCACCAGGGGATCTCAGATGCGTTGCCGGCCTTTTAAAAAGGAATAGACTCTTTTCTTGAAGGTCCCTAAGTCGAATCGGTCTGGAAAAATCTCTGGTGGTAATTGATTCCACAAGGAAGTTGTGCGAGGAAGAAAACTTCTTTTGAATCACTTCGTGGTGGACCGCCAGTCATCCAGATGGTAAGGACGGTATCGCGAATTTTGTCGCGATGTGTGATGGTGAAACTGTGTGGCTGGAATTAGTCCGAACAATTCCTCAGAGCACTCCTCGGTGGTAGATGCGATAAAATACGCGGATGCAATATCTCTTCGCAGTGCCAGTGAGTCAAACCGATTGGAAAGAGCTCGGTCGCTGATTATTCGAACTGTTCTGCGCTGGATGCGATCAATTGGAAGGAACTGGCACTGGGGAGCCCCGGCCCAGAGATGGGAATGCACCTTGTAAAGTTGCAGGCGGTGAGCCGGCATGAAATACTGTCCCGATCTGCTGAGCACGCCAAGCTTTATAGAGGCCAATTTCGCTTTCTCTTTCAAGTGACCAACGAAACTGCACGTCACTCGATATGTCGACGCCGAGGATTCCGATACTGGCTGAGGCAACAAGGGGAGTGCCTTGAAACTGAGGAGATACGACGAAGGGGTTCTTTTTAGCGGTAAACGCGCAAATTTGTGTCTTCTGGGGATTAAACTGGACTAGGTTTAGTCGCCCCCAGTCCGAGATTTTGTTCAACAAAGTCTCAACTTCAGACACAAGTTTGTCCCGGTACTCGGCACCGTTTACCCGAGAAATATTAGCACGGCCAGTGTACAGAGCATCACTAGTGCTGTCGTCCGTATAGCAATGAATGCTACCGATTTGCTACATGTCATTGATATGCAGAAGAAACAGCGTTGGTGATAGCACGCAGCCTTGTGGAACACTTTTGGGTTTGTATTTGGAGCATGCACCGTCCACTACGACTTTGATGCTCCGATCAGCAAGAAAACTGGTGATCCAATTGAACAATTTCTTGGGAAGTCTATAGGAAGGAAGCTTCGTGAGAAGCGCTTTGTGCCAAACCCGATCGAAGGCCTTTGCTATGTCCAAACTAACGGCCAACGCCTCCCCCTTGGACTCTACTCCCTTCGACCATTTATGACTTAAGTAACCTAGAAGATCACCAGCCGAGCGACCGCGACGGAAACCGTACTGGCGGTCACTAATCAGCTGGTGACCCTCAAGGTACCGCATGAGCTGGCTGTTAATAATAGATTCCATTATTTTAGAGAATAAGGACGTGATGGCGATAGGCCTATAGTTGGACGGATCAGAGCGGTTACCTTTTTTAGGGATCGGGTGCACGAAGGCTGTCTTTCATGATTTCGGGACTACGCCTAGGGAGTAGGAGTACGCATAAAAGACACGTTAGGACCGGTGCCAACTCCGGAGCACAAGTCTTTAGCACAATAGGAGGGACGCCATCAGGCCCACTCGACTTATTGATTTCCAGAGAGAGGAGTGCTCTGCGCACCGAGCGTTGGGTAAACAGCACATCCTGCATGGAGCACTCACACTGCGGCATGGTCGGCGGTGTGTTCCCTCCGTCATCAAGAGTCGAGCTGGATGCAAAGAGAGAGCCCAGTAGCTCGGCTTTGTCATTTGCGGCATGGTCCAGAATGCACGTGTTCCCGAAGGAAGGCGAACAAGTCTCTCGCCAATTCTGCCGATGTACTCTGACTTTGCCTTGACTTGAAGGACCTGGAAGCAGAATTATACTTTTTTTTAAGAATGCTGGTATTTACATCCCGAGATGTCGATGCGCGAGCCCAGGCCTGGTAACACTCCTGCTTATGATGTAATGCAATTTTGCAGAAGCGACCAACCAAGGCTGGGTTCTGCCTTCGATAGATTCCACGGATGACGGAATAAATAGTTCCATTCCCTGTAGCACCACATCAGCGACAGAATCAGCAACAACGCTGGGATCACGTGGCGAGAAGCAAACTCGCTTTCAAGGGTAGTATGCAAAAAAAGATCGTATCTCGTCCTATTCGGCTGACCTACAATGCCAAACATGGCGGCAACCTGCAGTACGCAACCGCGATGGTAGCGTCAGTGGCACCGTACTCCGGATCAGACAATGGTCCGAGGAGCCAAGAGCGGCATCAACGGAGACCAGATATCCGTCCGGATGAGAGATCAACAGAAGGTCCAACAGTGAAGGTACATGATCTTCCACATCTGGGATCTGAGTAGGCGAGGTAACTAGTTGTGTCAGACCATATGCCAAAGCCAAGTCACAAACAGATCTACCTGCATGATCGGTTAAACGAGAACCAAGCCATTCAGCATGGTGGCCGTTAACTTTTTGAGCGCCAAAGTCGCCTATACTTGACCAACACCTGCGGGCCCTGAGCGCCAACGACGTCTATAGTTAACAAAAAACCCGGCCCACAAAAATATGAAATATAGATATTGGAAAATTATTACTGGTATTTTAATTCTACACTCCTCAAAAAAGAATAACCCACCAACATGTAAGTATAAAAAACAAGTCTCCTAGAGACACAAGTACTAAGAAACATTGAACTAAAAAGAGTGTATTTTTATCTAAGCAAATACTACCTATGTCCAGCACGCCAAAGTCATAGATTTATTGAAAACTAATCAAAATTAAACGCAAACGTGAAATTATTATTGATATTTGAATAACACAAAAGATAAGACACATAAAACTATCATCAGCTACATAAATAAAAGAAAATTTCATCAAATCAACTTCGCATAATAAATCTGATATCTCAACTCTGGCGCATCCTTAGCGCGTCATCGATTATCAGTAGCGGTGGGTAGTAGCGGCTTTTTTGAGTAACGAAACGAAACTATCTATCGAATATCAATAGCGGCTTTTGAAACACTCTATTTTAATAGCGGCTTTTGAAACACTCTATTTTAATAGACGGTTTTGAAACACTCTATTTCAATAGCGGCTTCAATAGAATGTTTCACGACGTGTTCAATTGAAAACGTTGCGACCATTGTTACCGTTTCGTATAGAATTAGCCATGGTGTTAATAGTTAAATTTATTTATTTGTTAAATCAATTCGCACGGTTTGATAAAAATATCACTTGAAAAGTACACTGGCATTACTTCGAGATATTTTTGATAACTATCACATAAAGTTTTAGTATTATTTTTACACTTAGTATATTAGTGTTAATAATAATAATTACAATTATTATTATTATTAAGACTAATATATACAATTGTATTTAGTTCTTATTTAACTAAAAATATTATCATTATTGCACAAAAAGAAAACAAAAATATTAACAAACGCGCCTAAAAAGTAAAAACAAACTGTGTCATTAAACTTAAACACAAGACTAATTTAAACCGGGACACGGCCACTTAAGTTACAACGACCGGTGGTACTTCTACCACAGCGTAAAGTGTCGGTTTCGTTACTCATGTGCTTCTACTTCAACAGCCGAAGCCGTCGCCGATGCGTCGCGAAAATAGCCGAATAAACGTTTTGTTACTGATCGGTCGTTCGTGATTCGTGAAACGTGAATCGTGTTACTGAGTAAAACGTCTACTGTAATAGATAGTTTCGTTGCACTGCAATAACCCGCTACCCGCTATTGTGTGAATAGATAGTTTCACTAACTAGTTACGTTTTGTAACGACCACTCCTAATTATCAGTTCATTGGGCGCCGTGGTCAAGGATAGACGACACCCTGATGACGTCATAAACGAATAGCGGAAAAAGTAGTGCAGTGTAACATGAACGATTCCTCAGAACTCATTCGCATTTTGGAAAGCGTCGATGATGATGAATTTTTTTATTTTAATAATATAAAATTACAAATAATAAATGTTTATTTTTTTCTTAAGGTATGAAGAGCAATTTTTCATTTTGTGTTGTGCGATTTTCTTTCTCAATCTCAAAATTATTGGTAACATCAGCGTCGTATCAAACCCCCATTGTCATAAGAGCGTAAGCGTTCTTCTGTGCTTCACTTGGCCTACGCCTCCCCCGATACATAAAATATTTTGAGTCGATCTCTGTATATTTTGGTTAGATCGATTTCAAAATCGATACATAACGTGCGACACGGCTACATCTCTATAGAAAGTTTCAAAAAGAAGGTCAGCTACGCCGTTGTCGTCCAGTCGTGACAGTGACGTCATGACGATGTAGAGTAGTGCTGTGGTTTACTACTACTTTATTGTTATTGTTTGTTTTTTTATCTATGTACAAAGTACATATATAAAAAGAGTGGAAGACAACACAAGATTAAATAAAACATACCGGTTTATAAAGAGTCATTTATTGCATAAAAAACCAACAAAATCAAGTTATTTTGTGATATCGATATATCAACTCTTGGCAACACTATTTTTTTCGTAGGTATTTTTGTTTACTTTTGCTTTGGCGTACAGGACACGGTAATGCGTTTTTGGCGTGGCGCTCAAAAAATCACCAAGTATCACGATCTCTGCGGATAGGACCTGTTGTATAGCACGGAGTCTGTAGCCATCTGGATGTGGTCGATTAGTCGGTCTGTGTCGGCATTACCGCTATGGGACCTATATGCACCTATGAGCAATAAGTTTTCGATAGTCTACATATCAAACTAGAGAAATAGAAATGTATTCCACATAAAAGGTGGTAACCGTATAGTGGAGGTATAGGAATATCCACTACGCCATATCATCCCGTGCGGGTAGTAAGAGGGACCTCTGTCATCCCTGGAGACTAAAACAGAAGATTGGCAGCAGCATCTTCCTGATCACAATTCAAAGTAATATAGAACTGCGGTTGCCAAGCCGCCTGGCAGGCGTGGCAACTAGTAAAATCTCCCCTTATGATTGGTCCCATAGATTGCCTATCTATGGCCAATGAACAGCAGTGGGATTTTAATAGGCTGTAAAAGGTGGTTTTAGGATATTTTAGATTCGAACTTGAAAGCAACAACACGGCAAAAGAATTTGCTCGGTTCGTAGTCTAGGCAGACTAGATGTCTATAAGCAAGCAGCGATTTATGCTATTCCGACGGATTAATGGATCCAATGCGATTGCCTTCCGCACTAGTATATAATACTTAATACCCATTATTGTTATCCCTTCGACATGGCATATTTTCTATAGAATAAGGGTGACAAACGAGTAGTCCCTTTGATGGTAAGTGGATGCTGTGGAATATAGACATCCACATCTATCCTCAATTGCGAATCAAAATGCAGATGGCAGATGCGTTGTCACCCGGGATGGAATGCCGCGTATCCAGTGAAAGGGGTCTTCGGTTCTCAACACTCACTATCCGAAACACAGCAGCATTGAGCTGCTATTTTACGCTGGTATTCTATGAGAGCGTGGTCGTTCCCAGGTCGTGCTGACCTATTAGTGCTACAACGTTAATATAGCTGCAGATTGGGTCTACCACGGAAATTATAATTAAAATAATATTTTGCGTGGGTATTTAGCAAGCATCGTATATTGTCTTTGTTGTTATTCAAATGTAATATCAGATAGACATTCTGACAAATTAAAACTACCGAAATAATTATCAAAAACAGGATAAAGCACTACTTGCGTGATAATTACTCAATAATGATGTGTATTAGCATAGGGATTAAAACGAAATCAATAATTTACGTGGACAAATCAAGACTCAGTGATAAGACCCTGCTATCATTTACTTTAGTCGATAACCATATATTTACCTATATAAGAGGAGCCCTTATCAATTGTGATTTGTTGAATAATACACCTATCAGGTAAGTTTTTAACTAATTAAGTCTCACTGATTTTATTAATTAATCGGCATTTTAATTTACAATAAACAGATTTTATTGAGAAATAACGTTTTAGTATGTTAGGACTTAGTGCTCTTATTTTGTTCACCTCTATTAAATTATAAAATTTAAAAACAAAACAGAAATTTATAGGCCATTTGTAAACTACGTCTTCAATTTATTAGTCATTCTGTCAGTCAAGTGTATTAGGCCAAATGACATCATCATGGTTTCGGTAACATTAAATGTACATTGTATCAGTGTTAGTTTATTTTATATACTAGCTTGCCAGGCAGACGTTGACCTGCCCTTTTCGACGACCCTTTGTCATGTCCTATTAAAAATCCTTAAATTCGCAAAAAAATGTGGTTCACTCATGGGTAAAAAAAAACTATCCTATGTCTCAAGTTGGGTCAAACTGCACACGGTGTGCAAATTTGATTAAATCGGTTAAGTAGTTTAGGAGTCCATCGCGAACAACGTGATACGTAATATATATATTAAGATATTGGCGTTGACGTCTAAAACAATTCACCTTTATAAAGTTCTTTTTCAATAGTACACTAACTACAGCCGGTGGAAATAGGCCTCACCCATTAATTGCTTCATAGGGGCGATATTTGCCATAGGTGCCACGCTTGGCAGACGAGCTGGCAACCGCTGTTTATTATTTTAAGCTATCATCAAGAACGTGCTGCTGCCGATCTCCTGTTTCAGTTTCCCTCTTTCACCTCCAACAACATTAACGGAATTTTATGAAAAAATGTTTTTGATTCTATATTCATTAAAAAATGTTATATTTTAATGGATTGTTGTTTCAACATTATGGTAAATGGCTCGATTATATGAAATACTGCTTTTTTATTATTTGAATAATATTTTTGTTCATACTACAATTCTTGGATGCACAACGTCTACAAATATCAGTTGTTAAACATTATAGCTGTACTCATTATCATCATCATCATCATTACAGCCCTTCACAAGTCCGCTGCTGAACATAGGCCTCCCCCAAGGAATGTCACAAATTTCTTCATAAGCCACCTGCATCCATCGACTTCCTGCATGTCTTACCAGATTGTCATTCCATCTAGTGAGGAGACAGTTAGCCTACCGGTACGGGGTTGCCACTCGAGAACCTTTTATATCCATCGGTTGTCGGTTCTTCGAACTATATGACCGACTCATTATAACTTCAGCTTACTAATCCGTTGGGCCATGTCGGTCACTCCGGTTCTGCTGCTATTATAGTCATTTATACAAAAAAAAAAAAACAATTGAGAATAAACCAGTATTTTTCTGTTTTAATAGTACTTACAGTTCAGTGCTGGATGTTGGCCTTTTACAGAATAATAGCATTTGCCGCATGTGTTGCGTTCGGCAGACGGCTAATCATTCGCAGATTAAGACGTCTCAACGACGAATCGATAAACAATATTCTGTTGAAGGCCATGAGATGCGTCCACCAAACAAGCGCATCATCACACTTGGTTACATAAAATTCCAAACTAAATAGTAATTTCTTTTTTCAGACATTATGAAGTTACTATTAGCGATTGCCTCTCTATCGGTGGTTTCGGCTTTGCCGAAACCCAACATTCCCGGTCTTATTGACTTCAGACCTTTGATCGTGCCTCATGAAATGATTGAGAATGCCGAGGAACCCACGCACGTGCACGTTAATTTTATTAACTTTGACTCAGGCGTCGCTGTCAACTTTGTAGACACACCTATCAATGAAGAAGTAAGCAGGGACAACGGTGTTGCCGTTCGCTTTGTAAATCCAGTTAACGAGGAAAACTCTGATGAAGGTATCGCAGTTCGCTTCGTCGATAACGAAGAAGAAAATCTCGCTGACGATGCCGGCGCCGCTGTGAATTTCGTAGACTCACCACTTAATGAAGAAATACGAGCTGACGATTCTGGCATTGCTGTTAAATTTGTAGATTCTCCCGCTAACGAGGGTGAAACTGTCCGTGTCGCCGATGTACCAATCGAGGCTGAGGATGGAACAGCTGTCAAATTTGTGGATTCTCCAATCAATGAGGACACATCCGATAATACCAAATCTATTCCTAGGTACCCAACAAAAATTTACGATAACCCCATGCTTCGCTAAGCGCATGCTTTAAGTCATGTGGTATCAATATGTATGTATTAATTTTGTATATATGAAAATACTTATAAACATCTAAAATTGTATTAAATTAGATTTACCTTACCAAAATCTATCTACTGTAAATAAAGAGTTATTTATGTTTAACAAGCAATCAGTTATATATTATCATTCATGTATTTTACTAAATAAAAGATAGCACAGAATTAACACGAAGAATAAAAAAATCTTGGAATAAAAATTATAATAAAGGTAATGTGTAATGATAATACATATATTTTAAGTCTATTTAATTTTTGATATCTATATTAAAGCATTTTAATAATCTAATTTATAAATCTAAATCACTGCTTAAACTTATCTTAATCATTTAAGCACATAATCTTCTGGATATTCCATGACTTTTGGATATTTCTGGACCTCCTCCTCTGGTATATGATCGAGTCTAGTCGGCACTAAGCGAATTTGGCGAATTTGATTCGTTATGTTTTGTTTTACCTCTTCGGGTATGACCTCTCCAGGGTAAATAAACAATCGCTCCATCGTATGTCGCCTTTGAAGATTTCCTTTCATGGCCCTGTAGACAGCTTTTTTGATAATCTGTAAGCAAAATAAAAATATACGCGTATATATTTCCAATAGGTATAATAGAAATTGTACGAAAATTGAATGCAATCCCACAAAGGATCTGTTTCCTGAAATGCTGATTCTACAACTTTCAGTGGTTCCTTAATTTAACAAAATTATTTAAATATTTGGTGCTCCATTTCCGCTTACGAAATACTTTTTCAAATTGATGCGTAGAACAATATAATGATGTAAGTATTTACAGAAGAGGAATAAGGCATGATGCCGGGCCTGGAGTGTCAGAATATGAGAATTAGCGGAAAATTTACATACATAATAAACATAAACACTCACGCAGCCTGTCACCCAGAGGGATAGGTAGAAACTACGGACTTCCATTTAGCACGATTCTGACATACCTCTTTCGCCTCTACATCCATATATCTATGCATATACGCTCGTCGTTTAAGGGTACTCCTAATGTAGGCCATTTTCAAAATATTGTAATTTGGTCGATAAACCTTCGTCTAGCGCGTCCCTTCTCAACTCTGCCGTTCACATCTGCAATACAAATTCGCTTTGTCACTCTTTCCTCGTTCATTCTTTCTTCATGACCAAACCACCGAAGCATTTCTATCTTAATCCTGGTCACAACATCATCTTGCATACCACATTTATCTCTTATCACGCAATTTTTCACCCTGTCAATCAGATTCAACCCTAGCATACTCCCTTAAAGACCGCATTTCTACAGCATTTATTCTACTTTCTTGCTTATTCGGCCACACCCAACTTTCACTACCATACATTAAAGTAGGGATTAACACAGCATTATGAATTACCACACGTGCCTTTTTAGGACACATTCTGATTCTTCATAATAGAAGCGGAAAATTTATTTTTGAAAAGGCGACTTTTTTCCTAAACGGAATTTATTTTTGTTGATGAACAAATTAAAAAAAAATTGTTCTCTTTACTGTGACTCAAAGACAATTTTACACTTAATACTTATTTTTATAAGTACTTTTTAAAACAATAAGGACGCCATATTGGGCTAATGGGCAAGGCTTAACTTAAACTTAATTCCCCTACTGAACATGCCTAGTGATATCGATAGAGGCGGCAGCTGCGAAATGTGTTGAAAGGTGTCTATTGCTATGGTTATGTGACATAACACTTATAAAAGGCTAAGATGCTATATTAAATGCACCTTGATTTCTCTCGTATAAGGACTACCAGGCGGCTAGCATTGGTTGAGGTTACGGATATATGTGAGTGTACCGCCATTGGCCCTACCAATATGTAGTGAAGATAAAACAATATGGAATTAAATTGGTAAATGTCTGACATAACCTATCAAAAGGTAATGAATTTAACGAAATTAATAACTATAGACATTTCCCCATATAAAGGGATGTTAATTGATAGCATGAGTCTGATAGGTCAGTACAAGATATACATTACAATCACAATTATAAAAGCCTGAAAAATAACAATGTGGTTATGAACAAAATGTTGGTTAGATTAGTGTTTACATGTGTATACTAACCATGCTAGAAGATATATAAAAATATCTAAAAAAAGGTCAAAAAGCCGACATTATGGATTATCTTTTTTTTTGTGCGAGCAGCTATGCAGCTAAAAGATACATTGGGATCACTGCTATGGCTATAGTTCACAGCTAAGTCTTATGTCTTCAATGAATAGGATTTGTTTAGCTGTGAGCAATTATACTTCTTTTGGGCGGAGTACATAGTTTCAGAGATGAGTGTTACGCTTGTGCATTAAGGGTCCAAAATCAGTTAGGATGTGCAGAGGCATTTCTTCTGTTAGGGAACAAAACCGACCTTGAGTTGCTTAATCCCAGAATGGACATGGGCTTTTTAAGACAGCAGTGTCCAGTCAGGGTTCTAGCCAGAATGGCAATTTGATAATAATAATAATGAAGCTTTATTTCTGTACACATTTACAGAGTTATCAAAATTATAAATAAATACATAGAACTATTAGAAAGTTCTTCTTGTTTTATGTAGTCCCTATTGGGTAAAAGCCTCCTCCAATTTGAACCATTCTTCACGGTTTTTGGCAATTTGCATCCATTCTTCTCCTGCTATGTTAATAATGTCATCCACCCATCTTTTCCTTTGCCGACCTACACTTATCTTGCCAAATGGGCCCTTCCATTTTGTTGTTTGGTATGTCCATCTTTTGTTCTGGTATCTAGCTATGTTTCCTGCCCATTTTCATTTTTGTATTTGACTATGCTGAAGTGCATCCGTTAACTTCGTTTTCCTTCGAATATCTATATTTCTTGTTTTTTGTATTCTCCTTAGTTTAAGGATGCTCCTCTCCATAGCATGTTGGAAACACAATTTTGTTTTTCACTCTTTCAGTGTACACCCATGTTTGGCTTGCATATGTTGGACTTGGGAGGATACACGAGTCCATTATGACCTTTTTCATTCTCAGGCTGTAATTTGCTTTGAGAATTTCTTTTTGAGCCCAATATTTTTTCCATGCTATGTTTATTCTTCTGTCTATTTCTTTTTCAGTGTTGTTTAGTTCGAAAGATATCAATTTGCCTAAATATACATAATCATCAACATATTCAATGGATTTTCCTTCTATTTTGATTGGTTTTTTGGAGCTTTTTGTAATTATTTTTATTTTAGATGCATTCATTTGAAGTCCTGCTTTTTGGCTTTGGGTTTTCAGTCTCTGAAGCATGATTTCTAATTCAGTTGCAGATTCACTAAATAGAGCTATGTCGTCAGCAAATCGTAAATGTGTCAATCTTCTATTTAGTGTCCATATACCTTTGTTTTTTCATTCTAGGTTTTGAAATATGTCTTCAAGGACGGCTATAAATAGTGTTGGTGAAAGAGGGTCACCTTGCCTCACTCCTTTCCCAATTTCAAACTCTTCTATGTGTCGTTCTAGTTTTATTTTGCTCGTACTCTTAGCATATATTTTCTTTAGCACACTTATGTACATATTTTTCATTTATTTTGTTTTTTCTCAAAGCCTTCCATATACATGAGTGTGATATGCTGTCAAAAGCCTTAGCATAATCTACAAATGCTATGTATAATGGCATGTTATATTTTTTGTATTTTATTTTGAATGGCAATTCATTTTTACCTAATCCCAAGTCTTTTGAAGCGAATTTACTATCAAAAGCCCGTATTAAGGTTTTATAATATTTTAAGCCTGGTGTATCAGACCAGGTCAATTGGTCTAGGCTTTTTGAAATTTCATAAAATGGCTCGGATCCAAATCGTGTACTCTCTGAGCCCTCCCGTACAAACTTGTTGGCCAGTTCATTGCCTACAATTCCCGCATAACCCGAAACCAATCTTAATACTACCCTGTTGTTACATCCCAGGGTGTTTAGACGGTTATTCTCCAACTAGCTTCGAGTTCACTAATTTTGATCTCAGCGCTAGCAGTTCTGCTAAACTATCAGAATTTATATAGATTATATGGTTGACATGGTGTTTTTTTTAGATTGATTTCCGCACACTGAAGTATAGCTAATATTTCTGCCTGGAATTTAGAGGTAAATCTACCCAAATTCATACTAAGTTTGAATTCTGGGCATTCCCCCTAAATTCCAAAACCTATGTCGAGGCTCATTTTTGACCCATCGGTATACCATATAAGGCTATTAGACTACCAACCTCACAGATAACCTGTCCATTCAGCCAGTCTTCTCTGGAGGGTAGTTCTACTATGTACTTTTTGTTAAAAGTATATAGTGGACGCATGATATCTGAGATCATGGGTAAGACCAGTGTTTCCTTGATTGAGTCAAGCATAGATCACAATCTATATATAGTCTATAGGAAAGCAAGCTCAGACTGCCCAGGGCGTTGCATTAAGCAGTCCTTTGTAGACCGTTTAGACTGTCCGCAATCGTCTTTTGGTGGACCTTATTACATCAGACGGTAGAGGCGTAGGTAAAAGTCGGCCTCACTATGCTGCTGTACAGCCATAGGATCATAATGGGACTCATGCCCCAGTTGGGAACAACTGTCCCATTATGATTTATGGCTGTTGTTATTATTGTTAGATCAGGTTTTTGCAATAACCTACTTTAATACTTTAAGGATTGTAATTTTTAAATGATCAATGAATTAATTATAATTATTTTTTTCTATTATAATGGGTGGATGGGGTAAGGTAACAAACAAGCACACTGTCCACCTGATGGTAAGTGGATAATGTGGTCTATAAACATCTATTATTCTGGATTAAGAACCAAAATGTAGATAGATATGGTAACATATCAACCAATATTTGTCTGAATAAAAGACTTTTATTATTGTTAATAATCAAAATTTATGTATTATGTAAGCCCAGAGGACTAAGATGGAAATGGCTCATTTCCAGTAAAAAGGTTCTTCCGCTAGTATTCTGTGAGAATGTGGTCTTACCCCAGTTGAGCCGACCCATTCGTGCTTCAACCATAATATTGCTGCAACATGGTACTACAAGGTATGCTTTTGTATGTATTTTATGTGATATCATAGCCAATTGGGGATTCAAAATGGGAATTCAAAAAAAATATTTTTTGTATAAAATTAGTGTCTAGCACAAAATAGGATAAAAATTTTTTGCAATAATATATTTATATTTTCAAGAGCTAAAAATAAATTTAGTGACAAAATCCTCCTTAAAATTATTTTAATAATTATTATTTTAGCTCTACAGGTACAATATGCACTAATGTACTAAACCTCCACCTGCAACCAGATAGCTCATATGTTAGCCGGGAGAGTGAGCGAGAAGGCGCATTTAAAAACTAGCCTACCTAAAATGCTGTCTCAAAAATGTTGCTAGTTCTTAGACTATGGGAAGAGATTTCAATGAATCCATTTTTATTAAATAGGTTATACATCAGTTAATTTTGATAAACAAATCCACCCCTGAGGGTGGCAAAAAAGGGAATGAAGTTTTCAGTGTATACAATATTAAGATTGTGCTATTCCTTAGTCAACTCAAAAGGTAAAAAAATGAACTTTTAACAAAAACTGAACTTTTAAAAAAAAGCCATTCTAAAGTTGTAGCTTTAATTCTTTTCAACACTATGTTACTTAGCACTAACTTCAGAAATTTTAGTTCTTTGAAGTCAGTTTTATTTTATGTTAAAAGTTAATTTTTTTGGTAACAAAGCATTCTAGTTCTGCAATGTTAGTCCACAGGGGAATGCACTTGCATTTTTTATTCTATTAACCCATTGACTCGGCTACCGATCTAATCAGATCATACAATACCTACCTTACGTTGGCTCTGGTACGGGTCGAATTAGATCAGGTCGGATCAGAAGTACTGCCTTATGAAAAAACTATTTTTTCCTTTAAAACAAAACCAAAGACAATATGCAATAAATAGTATCAAAGACAAAGATATGCTCTTTTATTTTAAACCATAACATGGCAATGTTTCTTAGAAAAAAAAAAAAGAAATCACTCTGAACTTTCGGCGTTCCACGTGTCGTTTTGATGAAGGTGCTCCGTCTTTTTTATAGAATTTTATATTTGTGTCTGGACTAAAAACGAAAGTATTATACTTTTTTATATTCCTTTAAATATAGTGAACACGTAGATATATAATTTGTGGGATAAAAAGTGAAAAGTAAATTGCCAAAAGTACTTCAAAATCTGGAAGACCCATTTTGGCGGTTGGGTCATAAATGTGTTATTTTTCAAATTCTCATTTATTTTTAGTGTAAAATGTAAGTAAAAATAGTTTTCTTACTTATTTCAAACAACTTGACGTTGTATTTATTTCAAATTCACACATAATTATTTTTGAAATATTGTTCTAAATGTCACACAGATAAAATATTATTATTGTTTTTTTTTAATTTTTTAATATTTTAATATTTTGGTATGAGTAACGAATGGAAACATATAAAACATAAAAATATACATATTTCCAAACATTTTCATATAAATTTCTCCAAAAACAAAAGTGTAGAATTCAAATTAGTAGTAATTTTGTCACTAAAATTGAAGTATATACTACTACCATGCTATACAGGGTAATTTATGTATTTTATTACAATTTCTAGCAACCAAAAATAATTTTATTCGATAGTTTATACATTCAACAAGAAATCCTGTAAGTTTTATCCATAAATATTGTCTCAAAGTGAAAATATAGCAAAATTTGCAATATAGCAAAAAAGCAAATTTTCCCACCATTAAGGTCCCGAGCGAACAGGAGTATAACATGTCGCGCACTGTCAGAGCCATGGGGTTAAGAGATTTTTATTAAGAGATACAGGTGCCTGTGAGCTACATCCACCACTTACTATACGGTGAACTGCATGCCCATTTACACTCTTATTTTAATAACATATACAATTTTTATAAATGTGGAGATAATGAGATAGAATACTAATTGTATTGTATAAAGAAAATATTTTATTTTTAATTATTACTTGTGTGTTTTGGTCTGGGGGCATAGTGACCCACATAAGGCTACAGAAGTTTTAAGTTGTTTGGAGATGTCCATGGACCGCAGTAGCCATTTTCCATTATATAGACTGTAAGTTCATTTGGTACTTCAGTCTTATTTAAAAAAAATCAAGTTATCACTCCATCTGAGGGGTGTGGGTTCCCTCTTCAGAGAGCAGACCCTTTCAGGGAGCACACTCCGTTTACCACTATGCTTACTTATTAATTAACTACTGAGTTCCTTACCATAGTTGGATCCTTATTATGCAACTCCCAAGCTAATGTCCATGTAGCACCTCCTGGATACCCAGTGTGATGGAAGTAAGCTCGTTGTCTCCATTCATCACCTCTTAATGCAATCTCTCGGCTGTTGATACACACAACTACGTCGCCACAATCATTCATGGGATGATAAATAGGCTTGTGTAAGCCCATCAAATATTTTTTAATAACGTTAGCCGATTCATATGGATCTTGCCATTTACAATCAAAAATATGCCATGTACGAGCGAAGGTAGCCCATTGCTGTAATATCAATACACTAAATAAATTAAATCAAAAATAATTGTATAAAATAATGACAGAAATATGAATGAAAATACCTGTGCCCTTTTTACCGCTGACATCATTAAATTGAATTGATTATCCTAAAAGTTATTTCTTGAAAACATAAGAAGATAAGACGACGTTTCTTAATTTAATAAAATATGATAAATATTTATACTACAATAGCAATTTGTATCATGAAAAACGAGGTTAGGAATCCTAACCTCGTTTTTCCTCCTAACTTAGGATAGGATTAGATGATTTTTTTATTAACTGGCTTTACGGCTCTGGGTTCTAGCCCTTCTGAGCCTATCTTTTCTTTCGAAATCTTCATTTTATATTCTTGTTCTCCCCAATATGCTGATGCATCACATTGCGAAGCGCTAGGGAGATTTTGACGACAGCTCAACCTAGCGGACAGTTGACGACAGCCACTCAAGTTCATAAGGCGCACAACGGATTAAAACAACTTGAGGTTTATATCAACATCAAAGCATTTGTTTCGACCTTTTCTCTAATAGTTCACACGCGCGGACACGTAATTCACAAAATCGCATCACTTTTACGAATCAAAATCCACTTCAAACCATTATTTAAGCGACAAAACAGGAGCGAGAATCCGTCTACGGCCAAGTTCCCGCCAAAACCCAGATTAGGAGATGAGGACTAGGGTAGAGGTGGGGATGTTTGTGTTTGATGATCATCGATGTTAAAAATTAAAACATCGATGTTTAACGTCGATGTTTCCGCATCTCAAACATCAATGTCAATGAACCCATAATCGATTATTAGAAGGTTATTTTTAAAAGCTGGCACATTTCTTATCAACAAATAAACTGATTGAAAGGTAGTTCTTTGTCAAAATTACTATCTCTTCAATCATTACTAAAAATATTGGATTGTATAACAAATGAACTAGACATTTGTAAACTTCTTCAAATTTTTTTTAATTACCGTTTTGAACTAAGTATGTGCATTGTTTATTAATTTCTTTTATTTCATTAATAATACACCATAAACGCTATGTCTATTTATTTTATTCATCCAATACTAACCTATTAAATACATATGCAAAAGTCATCGATAATATTCAACATCAATGTTTTGAGTTCGATAAACATCGAACATCGATGTTCATGAGGCGCCCAAGCGATCAAAATAACTTAAGGTAATATAATATAATATAATAGGCATATATAATATATATCAGCATATTATATAATATAGTAGGTATATATATAATATAGTAGGTATATATATAATATACTGATGCGTCACAGTGCGAATTTTTTTTTTTGATATAGAATTGAATAGCATAATTTTTATTCATTTTAGCTTATTACATAATACTTTTAGAAAATAGTATTTTTTTCTTTACCACTGGTTCGGAAAATACTTCTGTCCCTGGAAAGAACCAGCAAGAAACCTAGCAGGATCATATTTTTTTTTTAGATTTAAATAACTTAACTATAATTTTGTAGTTTTATATATTAATTATATAACTATTATGGTAGCGATCACCTCATTTCCAGGATTATTTTCATTCACGTTTCCTTACTATTATATTAACATTTTCTGGTAGGTATTTATAATACGCTTTTACATTGCTCCTTATAGGGAGATTTTGACAATAGTGTTACCAAACGAACAGTTGATTTGTAGAGAAAAATAATAGAAGAGTCTTATCTATTTAGGCACAAGAACTGCAACAATCCGTTGGCGGTAAAATTTCAGCCGATACGCTTTAAACATAGGATAGTGGCGTAGCGTGGGTTTTCGCCGCCCACGGTATCGATCGAAGGCCCGGAGCCGCCCAGAAATTCACCCCCCCCCCCCCGCTATTTTATTTATTACTTTAAAGTTTAAATATTTTATTCAACGGACCTAATGTACATCGTACAATTTATTGGAACTCAATTGTTACCACTGCTGCGGAAGGAACATACATATCTATAGGAAAAAATGGGTAAGTAACCCACAGGAAGTTTAGTTTTTAAATGTCAGAATGTTTACAAGGTATAACTTTACTAATTTAACACTAGGTACATACAACAATACATTTATAATATTAGTAAGAATGATTATACAAATAAAATTAGTTAGAGTATACATAAGGGGCAGACAAGATCGCCATTCAAAGTTTTATTTATTTACTCCTAAATCAGATCAATGACTAGTAAATTACCTGTAGTACCTAATTATTAGAATCACTTTTCGTCATTTTGCATTTTATAAATTTAGAGAATTGTAATTACCGCCAAAACTGGCCACTTATAGCGGTTACCAACGTTCTCTTTACCAACAACAATTGAGATTAACTTGGATGCAATAAAATATTTATATTACTAATATTTTGTTCCTAGTGTTATTAATTATTTCTGTCATTATCAGTTTCAAAATCTCGTGTTTCTTTTTTCAAAGCAAAACCTTTTACACAATCGTTAACATCATAATGTATGTCATGTTCAATTGCCAGAATAGCTAAATTTGGTAGTCTCAACGTGGATACAGTGGCACTCAGATATATTTTTTTCACTTTAGTTTAAAAAAAGCTTCTCTCGCAACCAGCATTAATAACGGTTAAAAAATCCTAAACAATAATTTTTATTTTATTTTTATTTTCCATTTGTATATTTTATTATGACTATGTTTGGTAAGCCATCTTCATGATCGGACGCAATAACGTATTTTAATAAACCCAGACTCACTTAGATCTGGACTTAATAAACTCTTTTTTACAGTCTGGGTCTGTTGCAGTTACGAACGCATGTAGAAGTGCGAGCCTATGTTGGACCTCTTCTGTATTTATGTCCCGATGACCTTGATCTAAGTTAAGTTTTTTGAACTCAAAATTACTGCAGACATTAAATAGGCATATTTTTGCGCTAGATTTTGCAGGTGTTGGAATCGATCATGAATTATTTCAGCAGTTACTTCGTTTACTGAAATACATTGTTCGCCTCAATTCGTTCCTAACATCTACATTTCCGTTACCTAAAACAAGCCTCCTCCTGATTATGGGGGTCATAAGAATCAGCTGTTACTAATTTAAGAATTCTCTGTTTTTTCAATAGTTGTAAATCATTATTTTTAACTGTCGCAAATACCTTTGAATATCATTAACTTCACGCAGTAACGATTGCATGAAACCTAAATACCATAAAAATAAAAATTATTGCATAGCGACTAATAAACTTCCTGCATCCGTCCGTGCGTTCAGATTTCATTCGGCTCAGTCAGTTTTTCCAGTACAGTCAAAGTTACTTTGTAATGATGTCTAATGGAATTTACATCATCAACTCTAGCGCTCCAACGTGTTCTGACCTCTTTTCACACTTTTCCCCGTGGCTGCAAGACGAACTTCCCACTGGTGTGTTGATGTTGAAAGAAAAAAAACGTAACAGCGTTGTAGCGTGCCAAAGAAAGTCACGAGCTTATCTCCACTGCAGCTGCACGTAGGTAAGATAGGTTCAGTGAATGGTTTGAGCAAGGAATGATTCGGCATAGGGATCCTTTATCAGCTATTGCACACCTATGAGGCAATCAGCTATTGTGGCAGCTTATTCTCTACAATTTATGATATCGAGCCTGTCAGCTTTAAGTTTGCTTATACTATCATGTCACTTATACCTTCTGCAGTTTTGCTTTTAGTTACAATGAAATCTATACTCGTAAAATATTTCTCGACTCTATTCTCCCGGTTTTCCACCATCACATATCGTAATACTAGACTTGTCCGGGGTTCTGTAAGAAATCATGGAATAATATTTAGCCTCTTGGACACGAGCAAAATTACTTAACTTTTTTCCTAAAATATCTACCCAATCCTTTTGAATTTCAGGTTACATGTAAGTAAAAGAAATGTTTTGGCCCATTTTTATCCATACTAAATACTCTCTGAGAACAGATTTACTACTAGTACTTTATACTTACTACACTTGAAGTCTTACTACAAATCATCGTGTAGTAGTACACTCTGAAATAAGTCTTCGCGTAATGAAAATATGAATTGTTATCTTTTTGTCTGATTCTCATGCAAGCATTGATAAGCTAGCCCCTATTAGAGATATATTTGAATTATCAAAAGTATTTTGTTCCAAGTGCTGAAATGACATAGGATGCACAGCTGGTAGCTTCTCGAGGCCGCTGTTCTTTCAGGCAATAAATTCCAAGAAAACCGGCAAAATACGGAGTGAAGATTTTTTCCCCTGTTGCTGTTCACTATCCTTATACGTTCAATTTGGAAATATATGTTGGCCAACAATCAGATGGTCCATTTCGCTTGAGCAACGAAAGACACGACATTTCTATGAGAATGGCTCAGCCTGTGCTTGGTAAAAACATGAATATCACCATGGATAATTGGTTTTCTTCACTTCGCGTTGCAAAACAGCTTTTTGAAAACAGCACAACCATGGTCGGCATGGTACGAAAAGATAAACGAGAAGTACCTCGGGAATTTCGTGTCGCGAGTAGAAATCCACTACGTTCTTCAAAATTTTGATTCCACCCACCATGCACACTAGTACCGTACGTGCCAAAATCCCATAAAGTTGTCATTTTGATGTCAACGATGCACAACGATGCCACAATTGATGCTGACTCTGGAGACAGTCGAAAGCCAAAAGTTACATACATATAAAGGGGGGTAAGTCGCTCGCGTCCGTAGGCTTCGACCACCTAATCTTAGGCCCACCCTACACGTTTCCCCCGGGTGGTGCTAAAAGAGCGACAAAGCCGAAAGAACAGACTCGGCTACTCGACCAGGGTCCATGTAGCTCTGTAACGTTTTTTATTGCATTCCCTGTTGGGGCCAGTGTTTAGGGGTAGATTTGTAGAGGGCTGTAAGGCTTGAAATAGAAATAAAGTTGAAGTAAATAATATGTCGACGGAAGATTAATAACACAATCAATAATCCATAAACATGAAAAATTATAATAGATATTCTCTTCGATTCTCAAACAGGTCATGCTTGAAGACCGAGAAAACCCGTAGAGATATTTTAATATTTCCAGTATGTGACACATTTCGAGATTTAAAAAAAAACAATATTTAACATTTTTCTTTAAAATTACCAAGTCTCTTTTTTAAAAACAAAGTATTTAACGAACGAACTTGGATAGTCAAATTATCTGTAGATGCTATTTAAGTTAATAATTTAACAATTCTGTGCATACATGAAATATATAGATATGTAATTTTAATGTAAAATACATGATTTATAACCAATTTCTCCCTTGCCTTATCTTTAAATTCCTATTTAAATTTTTTAATAAAGCGATACCTGTATCACTAGTCTATGTAATTTGATTCCCGCGATTCTGCTTCATTTTTGCGTCACCGAATACCAAAACAGCCTAAAGGCCAAATAAAGAAACCGTGTGGTAGCGGCGTAAAATAGACCACCCCCAAGTTTTCGCACCATGAGGCAAAGAGGAAAAGAAATGGCCCGAGTTCCCGGCGCCCCATTAATGGGGCATGGGTGCGAAGAATTTCCGGGAGGAAAACCGGCGACGAGGTTCGCCACCTGTCACGTTCTGTCTCTCGGAGGGGTGAAAAGAGGATTGCAGAGGCCCGTCTAGCTACGCTGAATGTATGTGGAGCAATGAATGATAAGATGGATGAAGTATGATAGAGGAATAGATGTGTTATGTGTGAAACGGAAGGGAAAGGATGTCACTACACATGATATATATACCGCGTACTGGTCCGGTGTAGACGAGACCGAGCGGGCATGCTAGGGAGTCGGTATCATCCTTTCAGAAAGAATGTATCGATGTGTGAAAGAGTATGAATGTGTAAGCCTGAGACTGCTATGGATACGAATAAAAGTGGGCCTAAAGAAGTTGTTTGTTCTGGGGGTCTACGCCCCAGACATGTCTAAGGATGGAGTTAATGAAATGTAACGAAAATGAAAATATTGTTATGTTAGGAGATTTTAATGGAAGGGTTGGGGTGAGGAGGCTTGGCTATGAAAGGATACTGGTAACGTTTGGAGATGAAAGTATTAATGAGAATGGTGAAAGCTTCCTCACCGTATGTGTGGAAAGGAATCGTTTTGTGACTAACACTTTCTTTCATCATAAGAAGATTCACATGTATACTTGGGAAAGAGGTGATGATAGAAGCATGATAGATTTCATAACTGTGGATGAAAGAATGAGGAGCGCAGTGGTGGATACAAGGGTTTACCGGGGGTCCAACGTAGGGACGGATCACTACCTGGTCTTATGCCGAATTAGGGGTTTATTCAGACGTTGGCGGCATCGGACATCTGTGTCTACCACTGCATTACAGCGTATAAGAATTGACAGGATACAAGATGAAGATGTGAAAGACAAGTACAAATGTAGACTGAGAGAAAATATAAGTGATTTGGATGAGTTGTGTGTGAATGAGTTAGACTTGGAGAATGTGTGGCATAATGTTAAGAAAGGTTTAGTGGTTGCAGCTACTGAAGTATGTGGTGTTAGTAAGAGAACGAATGAAAGGAAAGACAATACGTTATGGTGAGATGATGAGGTACGTATGGAAGTTGAAGCAAAAAAGAGAGCATGGCTAGATTTACTAGCAACCAAAGCTGGTAATTCTGGCATACCGGTATTGCAATGATGAGATTGAAAGAAAAAAGGCAGACTTTAGACGTCTTAATAAGAGAGTAAAAGAATTAGTTGAAAGGAAAATGCAAGAAAGAACGGATAAGAATGATAGAAGAATATCGAATAACTTCCAGGCAAATATTAAAATGTTCTGGAAACTCGTAAGAAACACCAGGGGACATTCAAAAGAGCCTAGATTGAATGCGATACGAGACGAGAATGGCTGTATTCTGAATGATGAAGTGTTGAGTCTAAAGGGATGGAAGGAATATTTTGAAAGTGTATTTGTGAGTGAGGAGACGTGTGAACTAAATGAAATAGAAAATCCGAAAGAAGATGAAAGAGATAGGGAGATAAGTATAGATGAAATAATGAAAAGCATGAAAGTAGGTAAGGCTGCCAGATATGATAGAGTTTCACTCGAAATGCTAAGGGCTGGAGAGGAAATGGTGGCAGATCTGCTGTACACCTTGTTTAATTTGTGTTGGGAACTGGAGCGGGTACCGGAAGACTGGTGAAAAGCGTGATAGTCCCAATATATAAGGGAAAAGGGTCGCAGTAGGACTACTAAAACGACCTCTAAATCGGCCTTCTTAGCATTGTGGGAAAACTGTATGCTAAGGTACTAATTGAAAGAGTTATGAAAGAAATGGATGGAAAAATTTGGGATGTGCAAGCGGGATTTAGAAAGGGAATGGGGTGTACAGATCAAGTCTTTTCCATGCACATGACTGCGGAGAAGTTTTTGGCGAAAAATCAAAAAGTTTTTTGTGCCTTCATGGACTTGGAAAAGGCTTATAATAGAGTGGACAGGGATGTGTTATGGTAAACGCTGAACTCATTTAGGTTGAGCGGAGGGTTGATACAGCCGTTAAAGTCTCTGTATAGGGACTCGAGTGCTTGTTTTAGGATCAACGGGACCTACTCGGACTGGTTTGGCATCCATAAAGGTGTCAGACAGGGCTGTGTAGCTTCCCCGTGGCTGTTCAATCTATTTATGGACAGTTGTTTGGAAAATTTGAATGTTGAAGAATGCGGGTTAAGAATGGGTGAATTAACCATCAAATGCCTTTTGTACGCCGATGATCATATCAATCAAGTCATACTTGCGTCGTCGGCGGCCGAGTTACAAATGATGGTTACATTTGTAGTGTGTGTAGTGTATGCTCATGTAGCTATATTTATGATAGCCTAATAAATTTCTCCGGACGCCCGCCTCCCGACTACACATTAATGAACAGGTCATTAAAAGAAAGGGGAATGAATGTGAACTCAAGTAAGACGAAAGTGATGGTTTTTGAAAGATAAGAAAGCAAAACGGTATCTGAAATAAGAATAGAAGGAGAGTTAATTGAGCAAATGGATGAGTTCGTATATTTGGGATGTGTATTCAGCAGGGACGGAAGATATGATAAGGATATTGAACAACAAGTGAATGCAGGAAATAAAGTAAATGGGGCTCTACACTCTATTGTGAAAAGTCAGAATGTGTCAAAAAAGGCACGTATAGTAATTCACAACGCTGTATTAGTCCCTACTTTAACGTATGGTAGTGAAAGTTGGGTGTGGCAGAAGAAGCACGAGAGTAGAATAAATGCAGTAGAAATGCGGTCGCTAAGGAGTATGTTAGGGCTGAATCTGAGTGACAGGGTGAGAAACTGTGTGATATAAGAAGAGTGTGGTTTGCAAGATGATGCGGTGAATAGGATTAAGAAAGGAATGCTTCGGTGGTTTGGTGATGTAGAAAGAATGAATGAGGAAAGACTGACAAAGCAAATATATGTTGCAGAAGTGAATGGAAGAGTCGGAAAGGTACGTCCTAGGCGAAAGTTTGTCGACCAAATTGGCGATATATTAAAAATGGGCCAAATTAAGAGTACCCTTAACCGACGAGCATGTATGCGTAGGTATATGGATGTGGAAGAGGCGAGAGAGGTATGTCAGGATCGTGCTAAATGGAAGTCTGTAGTCTCTGCCTACCCCTCTGGGTGACAGGCGTGAGTGTTTATGTATTATAAGTTATACATTACAACTTATTACAATAGGACAAAAAATGGAGTCGACCTTGTGGCTAAAATGTGTTCATTGTATGACGTTTTGAGAAACCAGAAGATGGCATTTTACGGTTTTCTATGACATGCTAAATTTGAGTGCAGTTAACGCGTTGTGCATATTATATACAGCAAACAAACACTATGAGAGTATTTGCCGACGTGACTTCTTGATTGATTTGTCTCTGGCGTGGATGAAACCTCTGGCTCATAAGAGAATTGAAAAAAAAATGGTTACCAAGAACTCTAACAATCAAGATTTTCTTGGCTTTATATACCCATAAACCCAACCAACTACCTCAACAGCGACATCGAGTAATGTTGTGCGCCGTTGCCATGACTGTGGAAGAGAGCGCAGTAAAAGCACCAGAAAGAAGTGCTCAGCGTGCAACAAGTTCGTATGTGGGAATCATTTGAAGATTCTGTGTTTGTCCTGTGCAGAAAATACAATTTAAAAGTTATTTCCTACTAAAAATTATTTTGTAATCTCAATTAGATCGTTTCACGTGATTTTTGTAACAGTTTACACATTTTTTATGTTTTTGTTAATTATTAGTAACACAGAGGTTGTTATAAGGTTTTGTTAATTAAATTTTGTAAAGGAAACTGTAGTAATTATATTTTCATTTGATTCATACAAAAATTATGCTTATTTCATTTTTTATTTCAATTTGTAAATGGACTACCTACGTATGCCGCGCGACCACTTGCGTGACTTTGCGTTTATTACGTACGTCCAGTCTACTCATCGTCTTTCGTCGTGAGTTGTGTATAACTTTGGTGTGACATACAGCAAGATTGACTGTGAATATCGCGCTTTACGCATTTACACACATGTGTATAGACATATTATATACATGTGTTGAACATAGACAATTGAGTTATATTTTTTATCTCAGTGTAGGACACATGGACAAATTATCAGTAGGGCAGGTGCCTGAAGTACACTATTTTACATCCTCCATCTACGATTTCAAAACATCATCATCTGTAACGTAAACTCATAGATCATATTTCTAATAAAAGTCGTATTTATCTATAAATCCGTGTAGTACAGTTGACTAGTGTATTATAATTTTTTTTATATTACAGCAAAATAATAATAGAGCTATCACGTCGCATAAAATAAGATCTTTTCGTTTGATTGGTGAACTGCGCTCATCGGTGTTGGAAGTTAACTCGAGTTGCATTCAGATCAATTTAATTCCAGTCGGATACTCAATAATGTATTTAATGAAATCTTGAATTCAGGCTGGCGGTAATTGTACGAAATGAACGAGCAAGCGAAATAGCGAGAGCGTGATTCGTTCGACATGTGTATATCTAATAGCGGCATCGGATATAAGAGCAGCAATAAGTTATTTAACAAAGGGGGCCGAGGCGGGAAACTAGCAAAGTACTGACGACTTCGATAGCGAGATTTAGGATTCGTTTACGCTTTTGGCGCAACGAATGCACCAGTGGTCAATGACACTGGAGGTTACGGGGAAATGCGTATGACCCACTAGTCGCTCGGGATTACATCTGTTGTAATGAAAAAGATGTTTGTCTCAATTGTCTCAATCCATCAATTCTCTATTTGCTAAAACACATTTCTTATCATTTATCATGTTCGACATACAAATTATCATTAGAGTAAAGGATGGTAATTCGGAATACTGCTGGTATTTTGGAATACTGCATTATAAAAATAAGGAAAAGCGCCATCTAATAACGAATGCCTGTATTACGTAGTCCGTGTACTAACAAACAAAGAGGGCGTGACTGAGAAGCAGCCATATTGACAGCGCCGTGACAAACTGCATCGGAGTGAAAGTGCTGTCGAGAAAATTTTTCAAGTAAGTAATAAATCGGCTTGCATCTTGAGTTTAACTTATATTTACATGTTTGTATTTGTACAAATCTATAGTTTTCGTGTATCAGTTGTAGAAATCATGGCTTATTTTCGAAATTATTCTAAACACACATTGATAAAAATATTTTAGGTTAAAAATGGTTCTTTTGCTAATTTGGAATACTATAGGTGAAGTCAATTTGGAATATTCCAAATTATGTGCACATTAGTTTGCCTTCTTGTTTCTACTTCTGATTGAAAGGATTCTTTTTAGGTATTTATTATTTATTCAAATAGTCTGTCTTTTTGATCAATATTATTTAATTTTGTTTTAGTAATGTCTTCGACCACTGCTAACTCTGCCAGTAAATATAAAAAGCGTAAGAAGTGGAGTCAAAATGATATGGCTGCTGCAATATTAGCAGTTCGAGACAAGAAAATGGGCTATTTAAAGGCAGCAAAAACTTATAATGTACCCAGAACCACCTTATTTCGACTTGTTCAAGAAAATGAGTTTGTTAGAAGATACTCTGACCAAAAAGATAGGTCGCAGACCAGTATTTAATAAGGTTTTTGAGGAAATGTTGGTGAAATATGCCCTTGTTATGGAACAAAAATTATATGGTTTGACTCGAATGGATATGAGAAGGATAGCATATCAACTTGCTGTTAAAAATAATGTGCCCCATCCATTCCATGACGACAGAGCTGGCAGATACTGGCTCAAAGGATTTCTTGCGAGGCACAAGCAAACTTTATCAATACGCAAGCCCACTGGAACATCTTTTGCTAGAGCCAATGGATTTACAAAAGCAAGAATGGACGAGTTTTATCAAAATCTTGAGAAAGTTTATGACGAAAAAAAGTTCACGGCTAGTAGGATTTTTAATGTTGACGAAACAGGACTGTCAATTGTACAAAGCAAATATCCCAAAGTGATTGGTCGCCGAGGAAAAAAGCAAATTGGAGCTATGTCGTCTGCTGAAAGGGGAACTCTCATAACAGTGGTGACCTGTATGAGTCCAGCTGGTATATTTGTACCGCCAATGATGATTTTCCCGCGCAAAAATAATAGCGACCTATTAAAGAAAGGCTCTCCTGAGGGTTCTATTATCCGAGAACATCCTTCTGGCTGGATACAAACACATTTATTCACGCAGTGGTTTGAACATTTTATCGATTATGTAAAGCCGTCCGAATCCTCACCAGTTCTCCTCTTATTTGACGGTCATTTCAGCCACACAAAGAATATCAAGCTCATAGATAAAGCTAGACAGAATCATGTGACTTTGATTTCACTGCCGCCACATTGCACACATAAGATCCAGCCCATGGATAAAGCATTCATGGGGCCATAAAAAGTTACTACAGTGAAGAAATTCGTATGTGGTTGCGCGAAAACAATAGACCACTTACTGCCTACGATATTTCAGAGTTATTTGGCAAAGCTTAGCTAAAATGCCAGACTGGTGAAATTGCAGCAAATGGCTTTAGAGTTGGTGGCATTTATCCATTAAATACAAATATTTTCACGGAATCTGACTATCTCGCAGCAGCACAAGAATCAGCGGATGGCATTGCTGAAAACGAACAAGAAGCACGTAGTCCTATCGCTGCAAGTCCACAAGTCATAAATGAAGCTGGAAATCATTCACCAACCCTATTACAAGGTTTCGATGACAGTCATGTTGATGTTTCGTCAGATAGCAGACAACAGTCAAATGAAATTGTGTCGGAAACAGATCCTCCATCAGTAAACCTTCCTGATATTGCCATGCGAGAAGAACAAGAAAAAGAAAATCTTCCTGGACCTTCTCGTAGTAACCCCATTGTGACACCGTTTCAAATCTCACCAGTTCCTACTTCCAAATATCGGTCATCAAATCGAGGTCGTAAGCCAGGTAAATCTGAAATAATTTCTAGCTCACCCTACAAAAAGCAATTGGAAGAAGCAATAAACAAAAAAAAACTGAAAAAACCATTTGAAAATGAGTATAAAAATAGAAACAAAGAAAAGAAAACGAAGAGAAATTTAAAAGGAAAAGGGAAAGGAAAGGGAAAAGGGAAAAGTTCCAAATCGACCAAAAGAAAGATATTTCCAGAAAAAAGACACGAGTATGATAGTGATGATACATTCGCATCTGATCTGAATCACAAGAAGATATACCCTCTTATGCTAATGTGAGACAACCTACAGGAAATGACTGTATTTGTTTTTTCTGTAATGGAAAATTTACCGAAGATCAAAGGGGAGAACAATGGGTGTAATGCTTCACATGCGAAGGCTGGGTGCACAGCGAATGTGCTGGTTATGATTCGGGTTGCTATGTTTGTGATTACTGCAAAGACTAGAGAAAAGCAAAAAAGTAGAATTGATTTAGAAATAAGCATTGATATAGTTTTTTAATTTAAGTGATCTCAGTATCTTGTATCTACATGATTTAGGCCAATTAAATGGTTAATTAAAGTTAATTATTTAGGTGATTGTAATTTGGAATACCCTATTCCAAATTTGATTCACTTTATCTAAACTACGCCAATCTGTGACTCTATGACTAAACCAAAAAAATTCCTACTTAAAATAAGCCAAGGTTTTCAATTATTTTTTATTTCATTAAAAGATAAGTTTTTCTAACACTGAATGCAGTTTTTATTCTTAAAACTCTCAACCCATGACTGATACGATTTTTTTAGAAAGTGGTATTCCAAATTTGCATCCTTTACTCTACCTTTTTTTATTTATTTCTTTAGTACTTATTCTATAACTATAATATTCAAAATGTATGCATCCACTATTTCGGTGGCACAGATTGTAGGCAGAATAAGAATGTTGGGAATTACCTAAAGAAGTCCAAGGTTATGGTTTTACTGGCCTCGAAGAACGTCGACGCCGATATCTCACATCGTTTTCTGAAATTTCTGTATTGAGGCTGGGTCAAGAGGTACCATGAAATGATCCTATATAGCCTTTGGAAGTTTCGTGAGCATTTCACTGATATCGCCCCCTGAGTAATAAAAGTGGCCTCTACTTTAAAACAGCTAGCCAACTTTGATGGTTATGTTTGGATGCGAGAGACCGTATTATGACCTGTTTTAATTTTTTGAACAGATT
Organism: Parnassius apollo; assembly: GCA_907164705.1. NCBI lineage: Eukaryota > Metazoa > Arthropoda > Insecta > Lepidoptera > Papilionidae > Parnassius > Parnassius apollo. Next base: position 3,339,377 of record CAJQZP010001207.1, on the reverse strand, counting down.
AGCTATATCGCAGAGAGAAAATATAATAAGCCTACCTCCACCCCACAAAATTGAGAACTAGGCAGTGGCAATGGTGTTGTTCAGCCGTCGTAGGTATATATATATGTGAGGCCTCGTGGTGGCGCGCACGGTCTTCCATGCACTTGAATATGAAAATGGGTGGAGACTATCAGCCTCAATTCCTGAATAGGAAGAAGTCCGTTGTTGGCTCCTCCGTCGCAGCTTCAATCATATGCGATAATCCTTCTACCGTAGCCTAGCTTAAGACTTCCGCGGTAGACTACCCATGAATAAGTGGCATATGGACATCAAACATAGAATTAGAACAATTAAATGTAACGAAACAAAAAAAATTAACGAAACAGTTGTTCAAAAAAACTTCACTAGTTTAATTGATACACCAGAGCTTGACATGCTGGTCCTAAAATCTACTACAGAACAGGAAGTAAAAGTTATTATTGATAATATAAAGACCAATGCAGAGGGACACGATGGCATTAGTATAGGGATGATTAATCTGACTCTAGATGTGACTCTTCCTATTATTACGAGGATACTGAATAACTCAATTGAAACAAATACTTTTCCATCATGTTGGAAAAGAGCACTGGTAAGGCCCATACCTAAAAAAAATCTCCTACCGAAATAAAAGACTTGCGTCCTATTTCGATTTTGCCAGTACTATCTAAAGTTTTAGAAAAAGTAGTGTTAAATCAAGTGCTGAACTACTTAGAAACCAAAGATATAATACCTAAATTTCAGTCGGGCTTTCGCAGGGGTCATGGTACAGAAACTGCACTTTTACATATTACAGACGACCTGACCGAGGCTTTGGATATGGGGATGAGTAGTATAATGGTATTACTTGATTATTCTCCAGCATTTGACTGTTTGCAAACTGAACCCACCCGATCCCTAAAAAAGGCGACCGCTCAGACCCGTCCAACTACCGGCCTATCGCCATCACCTCCTTGTTCTCCAAAACAATGGAGTCCATTCTAAACTGCCAGCTCATGAGAGGATCACCAGCTGATTAGTGACCGCCAATACGGTTTTCGCCGTGGTAGGTCAGCTGGTGATCTTCTGGTCTACCTAACTCACAGATGGGCGGAGGCAGTAGGGTCCAAGGGGGGAGGCATTGGCCGTTAGTTTGGACATTGCGAAGGCCTTCGATCGGGTTTGGCACAAAGCGCTTCTTTCGAAGCTCCCTTCCTATGGGCTTCCCGAGAAATTGTGCGATTGGATCACCAGTTTTCTTGCAGATCGGAGCATCAAGGTCGTTGTAGACGGTGCAAGCTCCGATTGCAAGCTTATTAATGCTGGTGTTCCACAGGGCTGCGTGCTATCGCCAACGCTGTTTCTTCTGCATATCAATGATATGTTGCAAACCCGTAGCATTCATTGCTATGCAGATGACAGCACTGGTGATGCTCTTTACACCGGCCGAGCCAATATTTCTCGGGAAAACGTCTCTGAGTGCCGGGACAAACTTGTGTCTGAAGTCGAGTCTCTGCTGGACAGAGTCTCGGATTTGGGGCGACTAAATCTAGTCCAGTTTAACTCCCAGAAGACACAAGTTTGCGCGTTAACCGCTAAAAAGAACCCCTTTGTCATATCCCCTCAGTTTCAAGGCACTCCCCCTTGTTGCCTCAGCCAGTATCGGAATCCTCGGCGTCGACATATCGAGTGACGTGCAGTTTCGTGGTCACTTGGAAGGGAAGGCCAAATTGGCCTCTAAAAAGCTTGGCGTGCTCAGCAGAGCGGGACAGTATTTCATGCCGGAACACCGCCTGCAACTTTACAAGGCGCAGGTTCGGCCGCTCATGGAATACTGTTCCCATTCCTGGGCTGGGGCTCCCCAGTACCAGCTCCTTCCACTTGACCGCATCCAGCGCAGAGCGGCTCGAATCGTCGACGACCGAGTGCTTTCCGATCGGCTCGATTCACTGGCGCTGCGAAGAGATGTTGCATCTCTTTGCGTATTTTATCGCATCTATCACGGGGAGTGCTCTGAGGAATTGTTCGGATTAATCCCAGCCGCCAAATTTCGTGAACGCACTACACGGCAAACGTCCCGATACCATCCACACCATCTGGATGCTTGGCGGTCCACCACTGTACGTTTCAAAAGGAGTTTTCTTCCGCGTACAACCTCTCTGTGGAATAATTTACCACCGGTGATTTTTCCGGACCGATACGACCTGGGGACCTTCAAGAAAAGAGCTTACTCCTTTCTAAAGGGCCGGCAACACACCTGCAATTCCCCTGGTGTTGCGGTTGATCATGGGCGGCGGTAGTCACTTAACATCAGGTGAGCCACATGCTCGTTTGCCCTCTCTTCTATAAAAAAAAAAAGAACTACTTTTAGATAAGCTAAGTTGCTATGGATTCTCAAAGAATACATGTCTGGTTTCACAGTTTCCTCGCTAATAGAGAACAATTGGTAGAAACTGACGACAAATACGGAGAAAAAAGACGGTCGTGTCTCAGGTCAGTTCAGCGCGGCGTGCCTCAAGGCTCTCTACTTAGTCCAGTCCTATTTACAATTTTTACAGCAGATCTACCTAGGCATATAAAGTTTTTTAAATATCACTTATATGCTGATGATACACAACTGTACTACTCGTTTCACAGTAAAGACGCTCGAGAAGCTATTGAGAAAGTTAATGATGACCTGAGAAGTATCCACAAATGGTCTGAAAATAACTCTTTGGTTCTCAATGCAGCTAAATCTCAAATGTTGGTCTTAGGCACTAAACGCCAAATAAAAAATGTATTAGACGTTGGAGAAAAAGTAAAAATAAATAATGTTATTCTGGAATAAGTAACCTCTGCCCGTAATCTCGGCCTGATTTTAGATGGGGAACAAAAATTTATTGATCACGTTAATAACAAAATAAGGACAGCATTTTTCAAGCTGAAAACGCTCTACAAAATCAGACCATATCTTAAGGAGGATTTACGGATACTTTTATGTGATACTCTGGTACTATCTCAATTTAATTTGGTCCAAGACTAAAGTTTAACACAGAGAGGGCAATACAAAGAGTGCAAAATGCCTGTGTTCGTTTTTGCTTTAATGTGCCCAAAAGAGAATCTATTACCCCGTACTTGAATAAAAAGTGCTTACTTAACATGAGTGCTAGAAGGGAGCTTCAGTACGCTTGTACAGTGCATAGGGTAATATGGAACAAAAAGCCTGAGTACTTATTTGGAAAACTCCTATGGATCAAAGACATTTCACACAGAAGCCTTCGTACGAACTCGTTAAACATGTTAAGTATGCCAAAACATAAAACAACGCGGTACAGAGGATGTTTCAAATTTGTTGCAGCAAGGATATGGAACGATTTGCCCCCTCCTATGAGAAATAAAATTAGTACAGAAAGCTTCAAAGCTAAATATAAATCAGCATTGCTGAAGCGGCAAATTGCTGCAGAAAACTTTAAACATAACTACTGGAAATACATAAACTTAAGAGACTTTTTACACTTTACATTATGATATTATAACCCTTATAAAACATCTCCGTGTATTATAAACTGAACAATCACGCGCACACGCACACACACACACACACACACACACACACACACACACACACACACACACACACACACACACACACACACACACACCCACCCACACAAGCACACACACAACGCGCGCGCGCGCAAATGCAAGAATTATTAATTAATAATTATGAAATTTCACAACTATACCATGTTAAATTCCAATGATAGATGAGTAAATGAAAGAGGTGATTGGGGAACTTGAAATTCTCATAACACCCGTGTAACATCTCAGGGAAGAAGGGGTGCCTGAAAACCAGTGCTTCATGGGATCTAGTTCCATTTAAGCAAAAGCTGAATCACCTCCGTTTGTCTAAATTAAGATTAAATATTTAGTTTATATGTAAACATGTTTTTTTTAAAATGGCAATAAAATCATATTTATTTAAATTTTTGACGACTCCGTGGCGTAGTGGCTTAGCAATTAGTTGCAGTGCTGAGGGCCGAGGGTTCGAATCCACACGAAATAAGAATATGTATCGCCTACAAATAAATTTTCCGGGTCTGAATAAAATTTATGAAAAAATATAAGGCCTTCGTTTAATTTTAAAAGAAATGAGGGTTCCTCTATTTTTTACAATTTTTTGATATTGGTCTTAAACCTTGTTAACAGCTGATTCAATAACTGTATATTCTCGGCGCAAAACGTGGCCGACGACCCCGCAGTATGTCGACCCTGCTCGTTACCAATACAATACGCTAATTAACATATATGTTTGAATTCATGCATTTACATAAATACAATGCAATGTTTGTCACCGCATTACAATTGAGACGGCTGCCAGGGACAACAGATGGCGGAAAACACACACGAACGCCAGTCACCCAGTTTCGTCAGCGACTACCATATGACACGATCCTGACTCATCTTTTTTTACACATCATCATACACATCTTACTCGCTTCTTTCAATCCCATATCTGTGCATACATGCTGGTCAGTGTTAAGGGTATTCATAATTTGACCCTGTCGCGAATATGTCAAGACCATAGAAGAGATTATGCTATCTAGCGATAAAAAGAAAGAGGGTGGAACTTACTCAGACGTACACCTAGACATAAAAGGAATCTAACTTTTTAGTAAATTATACAAATATATTGTTGTAATAATTTAAAATTTCGTCTTTTCTTTTGGATTTTTGGTCGCAAATGAGCACACCATCCACCTGATGGTAATTGGATGTTGTGGACCGTAGACAGCTACATTTGTCCTGGAAGAATCATAATGAAGACGATTTGTCACCCCTGAGGAAGACTAAGATTGAATTCCTCGTTTCCAGTAAAATGAACTCACCAAAGGAAACACAGCAACATTAAGCTGTCAGTTTACCAGAATTATATGAACAATGCCTTCCGTTTGTCTGCTGGGTACCATTCTCGGTGAGATTATATTTACCCTTATTTCAAAGACTGATAGATAATTGAGTCGACTGGTACTGATTTGAATAAAAACGTTTCCCTTGGAGTATACGGTTCAAAACTGGCAATAATCCATAGTAAAACAGGTCAAAACCTGTTATCAGCATCAAATCCGGCCATTTGTAAAACTATGGAGTGTAAAGGTAAGGAGTACAGATTGTGTATTAAAAAGTGTCCGTATAAAACTATTAAATAAGAGTGGCGCAACTATAGCAATGGGGTAAATTTTAAAGAACGCGCCGAATAATATTCGTGTGATAGATGACTTTTTCGAGATTATATTTAATAAATAAAATATTTTAGATTTTAGAGCTACCGAGCAGTTTAGCAGCAAACTTCTCACAGTCTACAACTTTTAAGTTCATTTCATGTAGCTACTCCAGCGCTGTTGTGGAGAGTTTTTAAACTGTTATTTATTCCTTGCAAATAGACACTTTTTCAACTATTCTTCTATGAGAGTTGTTCTCCTTACCTCTACACTCCATATCATGGAGGTTAGAGAACAGAAGAACGATCGCTACGTACTAAAGCAAAGCCCGCCTGTCTTTGAAAATTTGTAGAATTTATAGCGGATCTGACGTCGGTGAGTAGTGGCTGCAAAGTTAGCTGTTTATGAGTACAAATAGACGAAGTTAGTTGAATAATGTTCAAATTTTCTTCGCGGCATTGGTGAGAAAATAATCGTGTTCCGTAATTTTTAATTTTTTAAGATTTTAAGAAACGTTAAAAATTGAGAAATATTTCATTGTGTGTGGATGTGCGAGTTGTTTAGCATCTGATCGGAAAAATAGATTGAAAATGAGTTTTATTGAGAAAACTTAGCGATCGCAGCGCTTCACTTATTGTGTCCATATTTCTGGGACACTATTTTCTACAGCGATCGTTCTCCTTCTCTTTAATCTCCATGCTGATGACCATACTGATAAACGTAAATTACTGAATATATACTAGAGACCATGGAGGTTAGAGGGAACAGGAAGACGATTGCTACGTGCTAAAGCATAGCCCGCCTGTCCCTGAAAATTTGTAGAATTTATAGTCGCGCTGCCGTCGGTAAGTAGTGCCTGCAAAGTAATTTTTTTTGATTTTTGACAAAAAGAAACATTAAAAAATGGTGAAATATTATAAAAAATGATAATAATAATAATAAATCAATAATAATTTATACTTGTACTATTTATAATAATTAAAATTATTGAGACAACTTAGCGATCGCATCGCCTCACTTATTTTGTCCATATTTCTGGGACACTAATTTCTATAGCGATCGTTCTCCTGTTCTCGAACCTCAATGCTGAATTTTAATGTTTTCTAAGTATTTTTGTGTCTAAAACTAATATAAAGGAGTAAAAATATTATCATGGAAAGCCACCTCACTTTGATAACTAACAATTTCACACGAAAATACAAGAGGAATCTAGAAAATTGGTCTAAAAACCGAGCTAAGGAATCGAAGTATGTTTACCAGTAGGACTGTCATTTCTTATCACGTAAAAGTTCATATTGTTGTAATATTATTTTTGTTTTGTTTTCGGGTACTCCGCGAAATCATTACTCGATAGCGTGTGCATTTATAATTCTATAGCACTAAAATGTGTCACATTAGCAATGGCTCAAAAAAAAGATCAAGGCTCTAATATTAAAATACTATTACAATCGTTACAAACAACAGTTAAATATGCCGTATTTCTACGTAATGACAAAGTGCTTAATATTTCATCATCATCATCATTACAGCCCTTCACAAGTCCACTGCTGAACATAGGCCTCTATGAAGGTATGCCACAAAGCACGGTACTGAGCCACCTGCATCCATCGACTTCCTGCATGTCTTACCAGCTCGTTACTCTATCTAGTGGGGCGTCACCCTACACTTCACCTACTGATACGAGGCTGCCACTCGAGAACCTTTTTTCCCCAACGGTTGTGGGTTCTTCGAGCTATAAGCCCGGCCTATTGCCACTTTAGCTTACTAATCCGTTGGGCTATGTCAGTCACTCTGGTTCTACTGCGGACCTCATTCCTAAGTTTATCACGCAGAGAAACCCTGAGCATAGCCCTCTCCATAGTTCGCTGAGCGACTTTGAGCGTCCTCATATGGCCAGCAGTGAAGGACCACGTCTCAGTTTCATAGGTCATCACTGGCAACACGCACTGGTTGTGCAATTTCATTTTCAGGTTTTGAGGAGAGAGAAGATGTACAGTAATTTTCCGAACGCTGCCAAGCCGAGTCGAATCCGTCGATTGACCTCTTAGTCGAAGTTGGACTTACCTAGTCGGACTATTTGTTCCAGGTAAACGTACTCGTCGACAATTTCGAGCTTAGTGCTCCCAACAATACCGGCATAGGTGTGAAATGGACATTAAACATGATCTTTGTTTTGTCCATGTTCATCTTAAGACCTGTCCGTTGGGAGGCACTATTGAGGTCATTTAGCATAGCGCTTAGGTCCTTCAGCGAGTCTGCCATAAGGACTATATCGTCGGCAAATCGAAGGTGAGTGATGTACTCGCCATTAATGTTAATACCGTATCCTTTCCAGTCCAGTAGCTTGAAAACGTCTTCCAATGCAGCGGTGAAGAGTTTCGGGGATATAACGTCACGTACGATTCGTAATGACTCTCGAAAACAGCACGTAGACGCGGCTCAGAAGGGATATTGGTCTGTAGATGTTCAAGAGAGCGTTGTCACCTTTCTTGAAGAACAAGACCAACGCACTTCTTAAAAAGCTTCTGAAGGAATTCAAGTACCGGTTTTCCACCCGCTTTCAGAAGCTCCGCTGTAATTCCATCCTCACCCGAGAACCGTTGCCATTTTTAAGGTACTGGAGAGCCATTCTGATCTTGCTCAGACTAACGTCCGGGATATCATCGGAATAGTGTCGGATAAGACTTGCTCTTGGATCGTTACTCACACTTGCGTGTGGTTCCAACGATGATGTGTACAGCTGCCCATAGAATCTCTCAATCTCACTCAAAATCTCAGGTGTCCATATGAGACAAAGAAACGATGCCGCCACACTATTATAACATTGCCGTATAGTGGCAGTTGAGAATATCCACTACCCCGTGTTTTCCCGTGGGTGTCGTAAGAGGCGACAGAGGGAGACGGGCAGGAGATGGACAGCAGCATCTTTCTTATAACAACAATTACACAATAAAAAACTGCGGTTACCAATCCGCTCGCCAAGCGTTGCAACTATGGCAAACATCCCCCATGAGCAACGACACAAACAAACAGCCCCCAGTCCCCGGCTGCACCGCTATTCCTTGCTACGGTGGCGACCATGGTAACGACGCCACCTACGACGAATCGACCTGGCAACATATAACACGAGAAGATACTGGAGCTGGAAGAAGAGGTAGAAGTTGCGCTGACATATTATACGATTATCCGAGGTCCGAAGAGAGGGCTCCCCCTCTTTCGGACCTCGGTACTCCTCGAGTCCCGCAACTTGTTCTATCACCGGGAGGGCGACCATCTGTCCCAAGGAGGTGTCGGGTTTATCGTCCACAAGTCTCTCGTCAACAACGTTGTAAAGATTGAGTGTGTCGACGAGGGTCACGTACCCTATACACAGAATCACCAAACGGTATTCGCTGATGGTCATACAGATTTACGCACCAACCTCGGCACATCCAGATGAGGAGGTGGAGGAAATGTATAAGAATATCTCTAGAGCCATGCATTCATCCAAAACCCACTATACGGTGTTGATGGGAGACTTTAACGCAATACTAGCCACAAGAGAAGGCGGTGAGCTGAAGTTAGAGAAATTTGGAATAGGGCAACGGAACCCAAGGGACCAGCAGCTGGCCGACTTGATGTAGAAAGAGGGACCTTTATGATGAACTCTTTTTTTCAGAAGCGGCCCCACAGGAAGTGGACCTGGTCGAGCCCCGACGGTTCGACAAAATATAAGATTGACTTCATTATGACGAACAGACGCCAACTGTTCAATGATGTCTCAGTGATCGCGAGGGTGAAAACTGGCAGCGATCACCGAATGGTTGACCTAAATGTTAAGTTAGAGAGGTCTCATCTTATGAAGTCAACGCCCCGTCTCCCTCGTGCTCTAATCCAAAATCCCGAAACCTTTCAGCTCGAGTTATAAAACCGCTTACAGTGCCTAGAAGACTCCAATACTGTGGACGATATGAATGACAAGCTCGTGGAAACTGTCCATGCGGTCGAAGCTAAGTTCTGTAAGACCTGCCTCAGGTGAACACAAAAACTCTCCGAAATATACTCTTAATCTCATGGATGTTAGACGGGAGATGAAGCTGCAGTCGTCATTAGATTTGACAGCATACAGGCAACTGAACAGACAGATCCCCATGCATTTGGACAGGATTTACGCAACTTCAGTACAGCTCGTATTGAAGAAGCGATCGAGCGTAACCAGGCCACTAAAGTCTTTGCCAGAGATCTGTCTGCGAGAAAGAGCCAACTGTCAAAGCTGAAGACTGAGTGTTAGTGTGAGCGGCAAAGTGCTTAAAACCATTTTTGAGCTTGTTCAATAAAAATAAAACACAGAGTGGCGTATTAATGAATAGATTTTTTCATACTGGAGATATAATTATTGATGAGAAGCGAGATAATAAGAGTTTCTTTTCTGTTATTTTATGTATAGTATGGTCTTTAACTTTGGGTACCTACCTAATTCTCTCTATCTACCTAATTTAAGTTATTTTATTTTATTCCAGGTGGAATCCTAAGGAAGATTTATATAAGAACTTATATAAGAACAAAAACTATCTATTCATAATTTTATACAAAAATTACAATATGTTGAATCTCATTACTGCAGGAAAACAAAGACGGTTAAAAGAAAATATTTATCCTCAGATTTGAACATCAAAAAGCTACAAAATCTAAAAAAAAGTGAGTATTCGAATGCTACTGTTAAACAATCATATTTCCGTCACAATTTGAATTCTTGTTATGCTAATATTTAGACTTAAACTGACTACTACTACCTACTTGTAACTTTGTAAAACTGACACATGTTCAAAGTGTTTAAAGCTGGAAAAATTGCTTCTGAAACTGATCCTCATAAGAAAGCTTTGCTTGTGACAGAGAAGAATGTGCACTCTTTAAGGGCTAAAGCTTTTTATGAGAAACTTAAAGATGATTCCAACGGTCTTAAGATATTATCTTTTGATTGCCAAAAAAATCTGCCCTTATCATAGCTGCCGCGTCAATTATATATTTTTTAATTTACTGTGGTGGAATTTGTTCCCAATATCTCCTACCTTTTAAGCGCCACGCCAAAAACGCATTACTGTGTCCTGTACGCCAAAGCGAAAAGTAAACAAAAATACCTACGAAAAAAATATCGTTGCCAAGAGTTGATATTAACAACACAATTGACAAGAGTTGCTAAAGTCTTTGCCTGAGATCTGTCTGCGAGAAAGAGCCAACTGTCAAAGCTGAAGACTGAGTGTTAGTGTGACCGGCAAAGTGCTTAATATGTCAGAAACCATTTTTGAGCTTGTTCAATAAAAATAAAACACAGAGTGGCGTATTAATGAATAGATTTTTTCATACTGGAGATATAATTATTGATGAGAAGCGAGATAATAAGAGTTTCTTTTCTGTTATTTTATGTATAGTATGGTCTTTAACTTTGGGTATAAATAAATTGATTGCATCGAATTGATGTAAATAATAGTGATTTGCACAATGTTAATAGTAGAAATGAAAATAAAATCACAATACCTGCTTTCCGGTTACACAAAGTATATAATGCGTTCTTGGGTAGCGATATACGCTTTTATAATAAGATTCCAAAAGAAATGTTAGATCTTTCACCTTTTCAATTTAAGTCAGACAAAAATGCTTGGAACTGACCTCTCGTACTACACAGGACTAACTAGAAATTTCTAAACCGATTTGGTATCTACATATACATTTGACATTTTATGTTTGACTTATCGCTTTACATAATTATTGAACTATTGTAAAAATATTTTGAAAAGAGCAACTACTGAGTTTCTTACTTTCTTCCATGATTCTTCTCAGTAGAATCAGAACCCCTGGACATGGAAAAGAAAAAATTGGCGAAAACGGTGATTATATGACTATTCAAAAGTGTATTTTTAATGCCTACTTGAATAAAACGTATTTGAATTTTGAATTTCAAACGAGTGAAGGCAAATTTAAATTAATTAACGTAGATTAATTCAATCACAAGAAGAACATAATATACATAATTTTATTTACATATTTACATTTCATTTTACGTAGGCACACTAGTACCTATCTGGCAACGTATCTACTTTATTAATCTTCTCAAGAATCATTAATTTATCAAAGGATGCCGAACTTTCCTTTGTCGGTCTTTCGGCGTGTAGCGTGTAGACAAATAGTAGTATTTATTTTAATTCCAGTCATTCCCAATTGAGCTTTGCTTCGAGTCTAATGTATTAATTGTTTTTACTCTAATCCTTATTGTTCTCGGAGTGATAAGTTTACAATTTGACATGAGTGACGAAGAGTCGAATAGTTTTAGTCGGAGTAGTGAGAGTTGGAGTTATAGATCTAAAAGACCTAAAAGTAAATTTGATGAGTTTTTCGACATAATTCATGCATCCCAAATTGATTTGTGTAAATTATGCCAACATAAAAAGGTTGAAATAAAAATGAAAAACAGAAACACTTCAGGCTTAAGGAAGCATCTAATATCTTTCCACAAAAAAGGAATCACAAATATTTTTTCCTGAAAAACCAAAATTAAGTGGAGATATCACAAGCTTTTTAATAACCACCGGAAAAAAGTGGACAGGTAAGAAAAAAATATACTTATCACACAATTACATAACACATATATTGTGTAACTAGCGGCCGCCTGCGACTTCGTCCGCGTACAATATCTGATTTCCTATGAGATTTTGAAATTTTCTCGCTGCAAAATCTTACCTAAGTATAAAGAGGCTATATAGGTAAAGCTTAACTATGCAAGTATTTATTATTTAAAACTAATAAAGTAAATGTCGATCTTCATATCTATACTTTAAAAATATAGGACTTGCATGTAACCATCTTACCCCAATTTCACCCCCTTAGGGTTAGGATTTCGTAAAACAGCTTATTCAGGATTTTATTATTGAAAACTTATAACTTTGATGCCGATTTTCGTGTCTCTAACTTCAAAAATGTAGGACTTTCATACAAACTTCCATCTCCTATTTCACTCCCTTAGGGATAGATTTTCTCAAAACCGTTCCATAACTGATCTCTATCCTATAAAAGGAACCTACCTTACAAACTTCGAGTTTGTATATTTTATAGTTCCTTAGATATCGATATAGTCAGTCAGTGAGTGGTAGTTATATATATATTTATATATATATATATATATATATATATATATATATATATATATATTGTCGTGAAGCGACAGTTAAAAACTAAAGAAACCAACCTAATAACAACGAAACAACAAAAAAACGAATAATTTATTTAAAATTTTAAAAAGATAAAAATATATGAAAATGATGATGGGGTTTCAAACTAGAAGCGTCACGGAGTATGCACAGGCTATGCCTGTGGTAGGTGCGCAGCGCCTGATCTAGGCACACGCAGCGTCTGGAGTAGGCACACGCAGCGCTTGAAGTAGGCACACACAGTGCCCGGACTAGGCACACACAGCGCCCGGAGTAGGCACACGCAGCGTCTGGAGTAGGTACACGCAGCGTCTGGAGCAGGTACACGCAGCGCTTGAAGTAGGCAAACACAGCGCCCGGAGTAGGCACACACAGCGCTCGGAGTAGGCACACGCAGCGCTCGGAGTAGGCACACACAGCGCCCGGAGTAGGCACACGCAGGTGGAGGCGTAGGCGTGGCTAGGCGACGACTTCAGGTGAAGGCAGAGGCTTGCAGGATCCCGGGGAAGTGCAGATAAGTCCTTTAGGAGATGATTCTAGTATGACAGCTGAAGCGAGACTTTTTCATATTGGCCGATTGTTCGGCTTTTATACTTTTTGACGGATCTGGGATAAAAACGGGAAATTATTTAAATTAAATTTGAAATTATTTAAATTAATTTAATAATCAAATTTGCTTATTAAAAGCAAATTTTTGTAAATGGCCAAGAGGAAAAGAGTATTTATGTGAAAGTATGGAGTAAAAACATCAGACCGGTAAGGAATTTCGAATAAAAATTGCCATGACAACCAGATAAACAACGATGTCAAAACATGTCAAATTTTGGTTTTAGGCTCGTAATAGAGAAACGGCAAGATTTAAGTGAAAAATGAGATATTATTGATATAGGAAAAAAGGTAGCGCAACAGTGCGCACGAAGCCCGAAATTGCAGAGTTACGGAGAACTAAATAAAAGATCGAAAAAGGTAGACTCCATTGACACCGATTTAAAAAGTGCTGATAGCGTGAAAATACGATGTGAAAATGATTTGTTATTGTGTTCTTATGGTTTAAAAACGTTACAGGATCCTATGGAAATAAAGGTGATGCAAAATATCCAGTTTTGAGGCGAATGCAGAAAATCAAAAACAGAATGGAAAAATAAATTTAAAATAGTGTAAAATGATATATATATATATATATATATGTTATATATGTATTTATGATTCACTCATATTTTCATTTGTTTTTATAATCGGCGAGACACATGATTTACTGTTTTATTTCAGTCTGAAAATAGCAGTGACAACATCACGACAGCTACAGTTGATTGAATGTTTAAAAATATCTTCTCTTCTCATTTTTCGATGACGAAGCTACACAAGTACATTTTCACTTAGAAGAAAGGTCAAAGAACGGTTTGAAGAGCTTCAATTGAATCTTAAGAAACGACTACAACAATTTTCATCTAAAATGTCATTTACCATTGATGGATGGACGTCAATTGCTGGTAGGAGTTACTACGGGGTCACTATTCATTATATGGACAACGAATGGAAGTATCGATCTGTAGTTCTTGATTTTATACCATCACGCGGTCGACATACTGGGGAAGATATTGCAACGATTTTCCACGAATGTTTATTGGAATATGACATAATTGATAAAATACAGGGTATCACGGTCGACAACGCAACTGCAAATACCAAATTTATGTATGAATTTGACAAACAGCTGCCACAATTTGATTCAGACAATCAACATTTCCGGTGCTTTGCTCACATTTTGAACCTTGGTGTACAAGATTTATTAAATTACCTTAGCATTACACAGTGAAACTGACAATAAGGGACAAGAACAGCAGTATGAAGATAATGAAGACGAAACTGAGGAAGATGAAGAATATGCGCCAAATATTGCTGACTCACGTACAGCTATAACAAAATTACGCAGTATTTCCAGTAAAATAAAAAGAAGTGAGATATTGAAGAGGAAGTTTCAGTCTGCTTGTGAAGCAGCTGGCGTGCCATCAAATCTGAACCCCATACTCGACTGCCCAACGAGATGGAATTCCACACATGATATGATTGGATTTGGTTTAAAAGTGAGAACTGGCATTAACATATTGTGTACTTCTGTCACCGAATTGAATGATTTTCAAATCACAGATAGTGAATGGCAAATACTCGAAAAAATACATAAGTTTCTAATAAACTTTAAACTTCTATCAACGAAACTTGGTGGAGAAAAATATGTTACATTACCGCTAGTCATTGTATCATTTAATCTCTTGCTCGATAAAATTGAATCCATGGTAAAACAATTAGATGGGAACCTAATCGATCCGAAGTGGATGAAAGGCTCATTCTGGGTTTTCAAGCAGCTTGAGACAAAATGCTTAAACATTATAAAAAGAGCAACTGGATTTATTGTACCTCTTTAATTTTAGACCCAAGGCATAAGACTCAGACTTTTGACATGACATTATGGGGGAAGCAAATTAAAACGGAAAGCCTGCGCAAATTTAATGAACTTTATAAAGAATATAAAAGTCTACACTCAGTGAATACATCTCTAGAATCACCAAGAAATGAAAAGAAAGTATGTGAATATGATGAAGATGAAGACGTAATAGACTTTGAGAAATTGTATGCATGTCCCTCGACGTCATCTGGATCTGGATCTTTTCATCAAGGCTTAGTTATAGACGAGTTGGAGGAGTACCTAAGTAAACCCAGAGCCACCAGTTCGGAAGACATTTTAGAGTGGTGGAGGACGCATGAGACAGAATATCCGACTTTACCGAAAAAGGCCCGTGATTTTCTTTCAATACCTGCAACTTCAGTACCCGCTGAGAGATTATTTTCTAAAGAATCATTAATAATTAGAAAACATAGAAATAGGTTAAGTGATGAGTCAGCCAGATGGTTACTTTGTGTTAATTCTTGGTCAAAAGAATTAATATAAAGTAACAGTAATGTCAAAGCTGTTGTGTACTGTTATGTAATTTAAGTTGTATTGAATTTAATTTTTTATTTAAATAAATGGAAAATTGTATAAATCTTTTATTGCATTTCATATAAGGGTCTATCAATCTCTTTCTAGACAGATAATGTTCTTTATAATACAGTCAAGTTAATGTCATTAATTTGTTTTTTATATGTTTTGACTAAGTTTTAGCACATGTAAGCTTATTAAATGTAAACGTTTATTAAGAAACAGACTAACTCCCGTGGCCGTGAGGCTTGGTAGACAGCTCAGTTGGTTAGAGCATCGGCACGGATCGCTTAGGTCGTGGGTTCAAACCCCACCCGGTATTAGTTGATTTTTCGAATTTCTAATTAAATGTTTAGATATTTATTAATTTGGTTGGTCCTTCTATGGCTATGTTAATTCAAGCTTAAAATGTGCCTACTCTGTTAAGTTGTTCTAAGATCTAAAGTAATTGCGAGACTCTTGCTGAAAGACCAAGACCAAGAACAAGACTGAGAGCGCAATACCAAGATCAAGAACAAGACCAGGTGTATTGGCGCAAGACCAAGACCAAGACTGGCTAAGTCTCGTCTTGTTCTTGCATTTGGGCAACACTAACCTTAATATTATGAAGAAGAAAGATTTTTTGTTTGTTTGTTTGTCTGTATCGAATAAACTCTAAAACTAGGTACGAGACCGATTTTAATAATTTTTTCACCAATAGAAAGCTAAATTATCACAAAGTAACATAGGCTATAATTTATTTTCCAACAAATTCGGAGATCTTTAAGAAAATTGTAAGCCAAAGTAGAAAAATTTTGCTTATAAAATTCATTACTTGGCGTGCGCTGAGAAAACTTGATGTTTTTTTTTGATTTATTTAGGACAACCAACAAGAAGTACACGAACACAATGTAAATACTACAAATTACAGGAAGGTTTATATCTAAGTGTCATCTTATTTAAAGATTGCCACGGCATGCAATGTGGACAACGAATATGTTTTTTAAAACTTACAACTATAAACTTAAAACTAGGTCTAAATGTTAGTTAAAAGTAAAGGACTGCATAATTTTTCGTTTGAATTTTTGAGGCTTATCAGCAAAAATATCAACGTCACATGTCTTGCAGAGCTGGTTATATTGCCTCTGTAACCTGTTTATGGTGGCGTGGTGACCCAAATTAGTTTTACTGCCTTCAACTAGCTTAAAAGGTACCTTGAAATTTATTGCACTTAGTAGTTATGGACAGTCTACGGTTCCATTGACGATTTTGTGTAGCAACATGAAATCCAGCAAAAGCCTTCGCTGTTGCAGGTTACTTAATTTAAAATACGTCAGTCGGTCTTCGTATGAGGGTAGATCCTTTATTTTGTAAGTTTGGTACGAAAGATACCACAAAAACGCTTCTGGATACGCTCTATGCGTTTCACGTAAATGTCATAAAATGGAGACCAGACTACAGTTTCGAGGCTGGAACGGACTAAAGACTTGTACAAGGATATTTTTGTAGAGGTCCTCTTAAATTCTTTAGAATTACGCAACACG
This sequence comes from Parnassius apollo, assembly GCA_907164705.1. NCBI lineage: Eukaryota > Metazoa > Arthropoda > Insecta > Lepidoptera > Papilionidae > Parnassius > Parnassius apollo. Next base: position 3,322,498 of record CAJQZP010001207.1, on the reverse strand, counting down.
ATCTCCAACATTTGAAGACCCCTTGTAACAATTCCATCAACGTGCTTATGAAACCGCAACTTTTTGTCTAGAATCACACCCAGATCTCGAACAGTCCACTTCTACCAAAGGATTACCATTAATATTGTACATAGGTGTCGGAACATTTACACACCTTGAGAATCTTATAATTTTACATTTATCGAGGTTCAAAAATAGTCTGTTCTTAATGCACCACAAAGATATCTGATCCAAATCCTCTTGCAATAGGAGTGAGTCACTGTGGTCTTTGATTTTCAAGGACAATTTCATCTGCGTACATAAAGCAGGTCGCGTGTTTAAAAACAGACGCTAGGTCATTTATAAAAATATTGAAAAGGATCGGACCGAGATGGGAACCCTGAGGAATACCAGACGTAGGTAGAAATGGTTCTGAGCAGTAACCATTTACCACAACTCTCGATTTTCTCTGCCTGAGGTATGAAGAGAACCATTCGAGAAGATTGCCAGTGATGCCCAAAATTGAGAGTTTGTGAAGTAAGATGTTATGATCTACAATGTCAAACGCCTTACTGAAGTCTGTGTAGATGGTGTCCACAGACAAGCGGGAATCGAGAGACTTGGAGACATAGTCCACAAACGAAACGAGATTTGTAGCTGTAGAGCGAGATGTTAAAAAGCCCGATTGTTGGGGTGAGATTATTTGTTTTATGTGCCAAGCCAAAAAAGGACAAACTAATGATTCAAAAACTTTAGCGAAAACAGACAATATGGATAATGGTCTGTAATTTCTGACGGATCCTGCGTCTCCTGATTTATAAATTGGGACAATACGTACCTGTTTCCAGACCGAAGGGAAAGTACCCGAGACCGAAGGAATGATGACCCGATCATACATAAAAATTATGCGCTACATGATTAATACTCATTATTACCTTTAAAAAAATCGTAAGGAATATATCTATCATAATTAAGTCATAAGAGTAGCTTTTGTGTTCTAAAATTTAGTTAAATCACCGGTCGAAACAAAAGTCGGTTTCAGTCGTATCGTAGTATTAATTCTTATTCAAATAAATAGTTTTATCATAGTGAAAGAGTTAAGAAATAATTTGCACCTCTTTTTAAAGAGCATATTATATTCTTCACTTTAGTCATACATATTTTGGCGGTAAAGCTGAAATTTTAATATACCTAAAGTTTGAGCAAAAAATTCGATTAAAGATAAGAAATGTTCATATTTTGTGGCAGAGCGCGCAAAAACTATAAACGATATCGCTTTCGTATTTATAAAAGGTTGATAGAAAATTCATCAAGGATCATTTCGTACCTGCACACTTTTCATGTACCGTGGACATTTATCTTTAAAACTGAAGAAAACCGCGTTTTGGGGCACTTTCTGGGGCATTCATCCGGTAGGGGGAGAGAGAGTGGATAAAGTTTAACTTTGCTGTATAACATACATTTTTTTAGCCAAAAAGATTGAACTAAATGAGCGAGGTGTCATGTCATGTCGCGCGACGCAGACACGTGATATACGCGGGAAACCCCGGGGCACAGCTATATAAAATATTTTTAAAACCAAAACAATTTTTAAAATTTTTGTGTCTGTTCTGTTGTCCATTTCTGTTTGTTCCGGCTAATCTCCGAAATGGCTAAATCAATTTTGTCAGGACTTTCACTGGCAGATAGCTGATATTATAAGGAGTAACTTAGTCTAATTTTTATTTTATCATTGTCATTTGCAAAAAATTCTAATCCATGGAATTCAATCGTAATAAATTTCACGCTAACGAAGTTGCGGGGAACAGCTAGTTAGTTTATAAGTTAATTACAGATTTTTTATAACTACCAGATGCATTATTATTTGAACATGATTCAAATTCTCCGGATGATGCAGGAATATCTGGATCTTCAACTGACTTTCTTCTTACCGATACTGTTAATCCTATGAAACGCAAAGCTCATAATAAATTGCCGTCAAATTTAGAACCGAAGAAAAAAGTGACAACTTTTTCAGTGCCCATACAGAATACATCTTTTCATCCTTTATCTGAAGAAAAGAAACGTATGGCAGCGTTTCTTTTCAACAACAGTGCATCTTTTATTGTTCACATTATGAAATCATCAGTGAAGTCTTCCTCGGGAATAAAAATTAAACCAATTAAAGTGGGTCTATTTCTGTAACACCAATACAAACCAATAACATTCTAATTTTTTTTTACCATGAAGCAGTCGTAAATATTTTAGTTTTTTTAAATTGGTATTAAAAAAAGTAATCGTCACTAATATAGAAGTTTTTATAACCTTCTCTTTTTGTTTAAGTCATTCATTTGTTTTTTCCTCATTATTTTTTCTTTGGCGTCGCTTATTACCGCACAATGTAAAACATGAAATATCGGTAATTTACGAGTATGAGTACTAGAGCCTACTACCGTGGTACCAGTGCTGCAGAAACAGGTCGAAGGATTAAATTTTATATTTCATTTCATTTGAAGGTTTCACTCCTGTTGCGTGCGAGCTGCACGCATATTTTAATTCTTAAACTTTCTCGAGTCCTGTCCTCGTGAACGGGGTTCATTTAGCTTACAAGGCATTACTTACGGCTTTTAATTGCTCTAGTGAATATTAATTCTTCCAATACACCTAAAAGAACTACGTTAATAAACAAGACTAAGTACTAACTACGTTAATACTAAGACGATCACACCATAAATATTACAAACAGCCTATTATTAAACATTTAGAAAGATCTAAACATATTTTAATTATCCTGGTCACATATATAGAAATATATTATAAACATATATAGATGTATATAATAACCTGTGCTCATTACCGTTCGACGAAGACGAAAAAAATATTTCACAACAATTAAAAATTGTGTGCAGTCAATGTTGGAGGTAGTCCTATGCGAGGTGAAGAAGATGATACTGTGGCAACGCAAGCTTCAGTATTGTTGCGCGCCTAAGTTGACGTCAGGTACCTGGCACTAGCACCATCTAGTGTCGGGGACCAGAGCGAGGAGGGCTTCCTAGAAAATGTCAATCTTGACTTTCGACCAACAGGGCGATTTAGTATCGAACAGAAGAAGCCCCACACTCGAACTTTCTGCGTCTGGTCGGTCGGCGCCCGTATCCACTGGAATATTCTGGATGTTTCGGTGAAAATGTGTATTTAAAGCCGCTGCAACCCGCGATCGGGGCAGTATTGAATTTGGCGAGACAAGCGAAGCTTCGGAGCGAAATAAAGTGAATCAGTGTGATTAATTATTAGTGTCTTTTAAGTTTTAATTGGTGTTCGGTAATAAAAGTGTAAATTTCGGTAAATCAATCGGAAGTTTTTATTGTCACGAACCTCAAGCTCGTAACAGTATTATGCTGGTCCCTTAAACGAAAATTGGAAATTACCTATGGGGTAATTTTTAACAGCCGGTTTAAATGCTGAAACAGAGGCAAATTTGATTAAAATATGCTTGCCAAAATTGGCATGAGGTTGGCGTAAAGTTTTAGGTCTGAGATTTGATGATTGTTCTGCAAACTTCAGTGCAACTGAAATTTAGGGATGTAAAGTATCTAATGTCAGTAATGTGAAGACTTATTTCTCATTCATACACCGGAGAAAAAGTTTGCATTTTTGCAGACCCTTGTCATGGTTATAAAACTAATAAGGAACTCGTTCGAGAAGAAAAGAATGTTGTTCGAAAATAATGACAAACAAATCAAATGGCAACTACTAATAAATCTTAATAAGCTTCAAGAAAACGAAGGTCTTAGATTCCTCGTCATATAAATTTTCGTCAACAGATTATGAAAGTAAAGCTTGCAACACAGCTGCTGAGTATGAGCGTAGGAAAAGCTTTACTTCTATGTGAGGAAATTTTGAATTCGAGACAGTTTCAAGATTCATCACAAACAGTAAATTTCATGACTTTAATAAATTCTTTTGACGTTACGAATTCTAGAAAATGTTATATCTATTGTTTTAAAGGACCTATCGATAGCTAAATGAAGGCTCAAATATTGTCTAATTTTGGATAAAGTGAAATTCTTTATACTTGCATTCAAATTTCATTCTCAATCAAGAAGAATAATTAAACGAACAAACCTAATCTCCAGAATATTATTACAAATCTCACAGAAAAAATAATCGACTCCGCTAACAAAACATGATACATTGGTGCTATATGTATTGAATCGCTTAAAACCGGTCACTCATATTCGCATGAATACGCAAGCCCACAAGTGTAGGACCACATTTGCAAATTACTATGCAAAGTTACCGCTGAATTAGCGATTTTCCAAGCTTGTAGGTTTCTTAACGGACATCAAAGTGCGCGAACCTCGATCCTTCGCGTAATCCCCCACACATACATGCGCCCAGTTGCGCACACAATTGCGAAGTTAACGGATGTTTAGCCACTTTCATAGTTCGTGGCGTCTACTGTGTAGTGTACTTAAACTAACTTCGTCACGGATTGGAACAACAGCAGGGTGATGTAGTTCATTGAATTCCTGCAAAATGAATCGACCATATGGGATACTTAATAGAAATTCCATAAAAACATAATGGCCGTTGTGAATGTTTAAAAATTCATTTTCTCTTCAATGTACTATTGACGAATTAAAAAAGAAGAGAAATATTCTAATGGCTGCTTATAGGGAGCACTTAAAAACGTAGATTCTTACACCACTGGTTCAAGTCGGATAGTGTGTACCAGCCAACATGGTTTGCACTAGAAGAAATTCACAGTTTCTTGGAGCCAGTGTACGAACACAACATCAGAAATCAAAGAATCAAAAAATCTTACGGCAAATTTTAGATAACTTATTTATTTATTAAGTAATAATCATTCTCCCGAGGCATGTTTAGGCCAAAACTGTGAGAGACATGATTTGGAAGCTCTAATTTGCATATTCTATTGAATATCGACCATCAATTAAAATATTTTTATCTCACAAATATCCTATAATTTAATCATAGAATACATTTTCGTTATATGCCTTTCACGTAAAAAAAAACGACAATTCAATTAACGACCGAAAAAGCTTCGATACAAGCCCCAATACCTCCGAAGTTCTACATCATTTTGACGTAAAATTTATACCAAAATAATCATCAACATTTGCTTAAACTATACTATGATTATTACTTTTTAAATCGTTACTATTATTTCGCGCGCTCCGTCGTTACGATACTATCGTAGTGTGCGTCGATTGGCATATAGGCGCTGCTATTTTATACTAGAGCATCGAAAACTACGACCGCAGTTTTTGATCGTTGGAAGTATTTACTTTCGTACAGTATAATTCCATTAGTATAAAATTCGCACATTATTATTATACCAGATACTTAACTCATTATAGTTATTTTGATTGTAGCTGAGCTTTCTTACCAGTCAGAATAGGGAAAAATAAATACAAGTGTCAATGCGTCACTAAACGAAAAAAAGAAATATCCTATCTTCGGACAAATAATAATGGACAATAAAAATGTCTGCATGCTTGCCATATGGACTGGCCCAGATTATGCAGTAAAAGTACTCAAAATCTACAAAGACGATCAATTTCGGATTTTGAATACGTTACACAAGTTACAAGCGTTTTATAAAAAGTATGTACTGCCTGAAATTATCGGCTTAAGATAAGCTCGGTCAATGCCGTTGCAGCAAATATTTTATAATAAAAAAATACGGTAATTGACTATAAGTACCGATTAAAAAAATATTAGTTACATTTGGTTGTTTTATTTATTAAAACAGGTTGCAACCGTACTATTTATTTATTTATTTATACCACTAAGTAACCGTTAGTAGATATAATCGATAAAACAACATCGGTTAACAGTCGATTACTGCGTAACAATTAAAATATTTATGTGTACTTATTGCAAGGTTCATAAATAATAAAAAATATATCAAAATAGATTATAATGAATAAATTGATAACATAAAAATGACACACCAAAAATTTTCCATCGACTGAACTCCATCCACCCTAAGAAAACTTGTATAATGGAAGGTCAAGATCGTTTAGTAAGCGAGTGAATAGTTAAGAAGTATCGCTCGCGTAGTTCGCCACCCGCTCGGCTAAATACCTTTTGCGTAACGCTGAAATGAACATCTTAAAATTGAGTATCGTTTGTGTATTTGGCCATACTAAAGTCAATCTTTCTTGTTCTGACACTGTCGTAGCCGGGTAATAAACTGAACAACAAGTATTTATTTTATGAAATTATAATAAATATTTTATACTCATAAAATGGGATTTAAGCTTTATTACAGTTGAATCACGCCATTGAGTTAAAAAATAATTAATAATTATATCTAGTTGACACATCACAGTACATAGGAATAAACATATAAAGGAGAAAAATAAACAAGAAGTTTACATTAACTAGGATTTTCATTAACCCACATTACCAATAAATTGTATAAGTACCTAATCATTTAGCTATTTCTCTGAAAACTACGAAGAGTTTTAATAAAACAAGTAAATGTTTTACTTCCAATAATACTTTTCCATCTTAATTCGACATAGTTGTTCATAAATCAACAAGAACAAGTCATACTTACAGATAATTTTGTGGCGTCAAAGGTAGATCTATTTGACCGTACTTCATCTTCATCTCCCCATTGAGTACGAAAATATTTTAGTTAGATTTTTATTCTTATGATTCTAAACGCAATCAATAACTACCTATGCAACATTTTCGGCATGGCTTTCTTATAGGTTTTGAACCCAGACCCAGGACTTGCTTAACCATGTATGTAATATCATTGAAATAGTAAATGCACCTTAAAACTATGTTTTAATTATGAATAGGTAATATCCTAACAAACAAAACAACTAGTGGAATGGATAGAAACATTTTTCATTAATGCGTCATAGGTACATTACTATCCTCATCATCATCATCATCAGCCTGTGGCATTCCATTGCTCGACAAAGACCTCTCGCAAGGCGCGCCACTAAGCCCGATCTTCGGCTTCACGCATCCAGTTGCTGCCAGCCGCCTTGCGGAGATCGTCACTCCATCTAGCCAGGGGCGTCCCACACTACGTTTACCTAAACGTGGTCTCCACTCTATTGCACGCCTACTCCAACGGTTATCGCTTCTGCGACAAATGTGACCAGCCCATTGCCACTTCAGCCTGCAAATACGGAACGCTACGTCGACAACCTTAGTTCTCCGGCGGATTTCTTCGTTACGAATCTCATCCACCAGAAAAACTCCAAGCATAGCTCTTTCCACTTTGCTCTTACGACTTTGAGTTTGTGGAGTAGTCGTACCATAAGTGTCCACGTTTCGGCACCATATGTGAGTACTGACAAGACGCACTGCTCAAGTTTTGCGGTAAGGGCAACGAGAAGACCTGACGAAGCTTCCCGAACGCTGCCCAGCCTAACTGAATTCGCATATCGGATTCTTTCTCGAAGTTGTTTTTATCTATCTGCATTATCTGGCCGAGGTAGATATACTCATGAACAACTTCAAGAAAACATGATTTTCGTCTTATTTAAATTCATACGCACACCAACACGCTGGGAGGCTTCATTTAGGCTACTCAGCATGTCCTGTAGCTCTTGCAGCGATTCTGCCATGACGACGATATCATGGGCAAAGCGTAGGTGTGAGATGTGTTCGCCGTTTATAATGATGCCGCGTCCATTCTAGTTTAGCGTCTTAAATGCATCTTCCAGTGCATTTGTGAACATTTTCGGGGATATTATCCCCCTGTCTCACTCCACGATGCAAGTGGATAGGTTTTGTACGACCAACCTATCGATACAATCGATAACAAAAAATCGATACAATGTCCGTTTGAGTACATTACTTTACAGGAAGATTATAAATATGAAGATTATCATGAAGTTTTCATGAGGTTACGCTCGTAAATTAATATGAATTCAAAATACATAGAAACACAACTTTTAACGCATAATACTATTAACACCGATAAACTCGTTAAAAAGCAAAAACAATTAAGGGATCTCTTTCAATTCAAAATGATTACATATTCATATATTGAGCGGTCATTAAACTTACAGTTAACAAAGTCAACAAATAAAATCCTACAATGAATACCGTTTTACTAAATCTCTCTTAAAAATAACAATACAATCACAAAATTAGCATGAACATAACATACACACTCACGCCTGTCACCCAGAGGGGTAGGCAGAGACTACAGACTTCCATTTGGCGCGATCGTGACACACCTCTCTCGCCTCCTTCACATTCATATACCTACGCATACATGCTCATCGGTTAAGGGTACTCCTAATTTGGCCCGTCAGCAGGAAATATATAGTAATTAGTGTCATAAGTTCTTTTATGATTCTTACTCGCAAGCTCATTTAAGGGCGTCGTCAAGGAGACAAAAAAAATGTAGTGAAATGCAAAGCAACCAGTTTCATTTATTGTACTCGTGCTCGCGCTCGTGGAGTTTTACACATTGGAATTTGTACCGTTCTTTTACAATCGCCGTAGGTGTAAGATTCACAATAGAAGTGTCCCTGACGAACTTAAAGTCCTAAACATTACATTGTTCAAAAGGAAATTGTACAAATGGCTCAATGAAAATAATTTCTATCATCATCAATTTATCGTTACAGCCCTTCACAAGTCCACTGCTGAACATAGGCCTCCCCCAAGTAATGCCACAAAGCACGGTCCTGAGCCACCTGCATCCGCCGAATTCCTGCATGTCTTACCAGGTCGTCACTCCATCTAGTGGGGATCGCCCTACACTACGCCTACCGGTACGAGGCTGCCACTCGAGAACCTTTCTTCCCCATCGGTTATCGGTTCTTCGAGCTATATGGCCGGCCCATTGCCACTTCAGCTTACTAATCCGTTGGGCTATGTCGGTCACTCTGGTTTTACTGCGGATATCCTCATTTCTGAGTCTATCACGCAGAGAAACTCCGAGCATAGCCCTCTCCATAGCTCGCTGAGCGACCTTGAGCGTCCTCACACGGCCAGCAGTGAAGGACTACGTCTCTGATCCGTAAGTCATCACTGGCAACACGCACTGGTTGTACACTTTAGTTTTCAGAGATTGAGGTATACCCGACGAGAAGATGTGTCGTAATTTCCCGAACGCTGCCCAGCCGAGTTGAATCCGTCGATTGACCTCTCGGTCGAAGTTGGACTTACCTAGTCGGACTATTTGTCCCAGGTAAATGTACTCGTCAACAACTTCGAGCATAGTGCTCCCAACAACTACCGGCATAGGTGTGACATGGACATTAAACATGATCTTTGTTTTGTCCATATTCATCTTAAGACATATCCGTTGGGAGACACCATTAAGGTCATTGAGCATAGTGCTAAGGTCCTCCAGCGATTCTGCCGTAAGGACTATATCGTCGGCAAATCGAAGGTGAGTGATGTACTCGCCATTGATGTTAATACCGTATCCTTTCCAGTCCAGCAGCTTGAAAACGTCTTCCAACACAGCGATGAAGAGTTTCGGGGATATAACGTCACCCTGTCTTACACCTCTCTGCAGTTGGATAGGTTTCGAACTCTGGTTCTGTACTCGGATAGCCATCGTAGCCCTACTGTACAAACACTTCAGCACTTCGATATACCGACAGTCAACTTGGCACCGCTGAAGGGACTGTAGCACCGCCCAAATTTCGACGGAATCAAAGGCTTTTTCATAGTCCACATACGCCAGGCAAAGTGGCAGATTGTACTCTTCGGTCTTCTGTACAATCTGCCGCAGGGTATGTATGTGGTCTATGGTACTGAAGCCTTTTCGGAAACCGGCTTGTTCGGGAGGCTGGAAGTCGTCGAGTCTGCGTGCGAGACGATTCGCAATGACTCTCGAAAACAGCACGTAGACACGGCTCAGAAGGGTAGTCGGTCTGTAGTTCTTCAAGAGAGCGTTGTCGCCTTTCTTAAAGAACAAGACCACCGCACTTCTGCTCCATGCCTCCGCAGTAGTGCCACCATGGAGGACGGAATTGAAGAGCTTCTGAAGGACTTCAAGTACCGGTGTTCCACCCGCTTTCAGAAGCTCCGCTGTAGTTCCATCCTCGCCTGGGGCCCTGCCATTTTTAAGGTGCTGGAGAGCCATTCTAATCTCGCTCAGACTGACATCCGGGATATCATCGGAATAGTGTCGGGTAAGGCTCCAACGATGATGTGTACAGCTGCCCATAGAACCTCTCAATCTCACTCAAAATCTCAGGTGTCCCGGAAACGATGCTACCACACTCAGTCTTCAGCTTTGACAGTTGGCTCTTTCTGGCAGACAGATCTCTGGCAAAGACTTTGGAGCCCTGGTTCCGCTCAATCGCTTCTTTAATACGAGCAGTATTAAAGTTGTGTAAGTCTCGCCGCACGCATTTGGAGATCTGTTTGTTCAGTTGCCTGTATGCTGTCAAATCTGTTGACGATTGCAGCCTCATCTCCCGTCTAACAGCCATGAGATTAAGAGTGTGATCGGAGAGTTTTTGTGTTCTTCTGCTGCGGGTCTTGCAGAACTTAGCTCCGACCGCATGGACACTTTCCACAGCTTGTTATTCATATCGTCCACTGCATTGCAATCTTCTAGGCACTGAAAGCGGTTACGTAACTCGAGCTGAAAAGTCTCGGGATTCTGGATTAGAGCACGAGGGGGACGGAGCATTGACTTCATTAGACGAGACCTCTCCAACTTAACGTTTAGGTTCAGTGTGCCTCTAACCATTCGGTGATCGCTGCCGGTTTTCACCCTTGCGATCACTGAGACATCACTGAACAGTTGGCGTCTGGTCGTCATAATGAAGTCAATCTCATTTTTTGTCGAACCGTCGGGGCTCGACCAGGTCCACTTCCTGTGGGGCCGCTTCTGGAAGAAAGAGTTCATCATAAAGAGTCCCTCTTTCTCCATAAAGTCGGCCAGCTGCTGGCCCCTACGGTTCCGTTGCCCTACTCCAAATTTCCCTAACTTCAGGTCACCGCCTTCTCTTGTGCCTAGTTTTGCGTTGAAGTCTCCCATCAACACCGTTTAGTGGGTTTTGGAGGAATGCATGGCTCTAGAAATATCCTCATACATTTCCTCCACCTCCTCATCGGGATGTGCCGAGGTTGGTGCGTAGACCTGTATGAACTTCAGCGAATACCGTTTGGTGATTCTGAGTATCAGGTACGCGACCCTCGTCGACACACTCCCAATCTTTACAACGTTGTTGACGAGAGACTTGTGGACGAAAAATCCGACACCTCCTTGGGACAGATGGTCGCCCTCCCGGTGATAGAACAAGTTGCCGGACTCGAGGATTACCGTGTCCTCCCCCTCTCTTCGGACCTCGGATAATCCAATAATATGCCAGCGCAATTTGACTACCTCTTATTCCAGCTCTAGTATCTTCTCGGCAGTCCTCAGGGTGCGTGCGTTATACGTTGCCAGGTCAAGTCGTCGTAGGTGGCAACCGAACCTCCACCGGAGATTCTTAGCACCCTCTGCCCCGCCGTTACCATGGTCGCCACCGTAGCCAGGAATAGGGTGGCTGCCGGGGACTGGGGGCCGTTTGTTTGCGTCGTTGCTCATGGGGGGATATTTGCCATAGTTGCCACGCTTGGCGAGCGGGTTGGCAACCGCAGTTTTTATTATGTTATTGTTGTTATTAGGAAGATGCTGCTGCCCATCTCCTTGCTGTGTCCCTCTGTCGCCTCTTACGATACCCACGGAAAGATATGTGGTAGTGGATATTCTCAACCGTCACTACACGACTATTTAGTACCTGCTTTAAATATGCATTTTTGAGATCCTGGGTCATCGGAAAAGTTGGTCTCATCATAGTTCACTATATGATCTGGTTTGACATTATGCAATGAAATCTTCAAATTTTCAAAATATGTATTGTAGTCCTTTACACTCTTACTGGCTCGGGATTCTTTAATATTATTTGTAGAACGCACCGTCAGGACATTTTTGTGGCGTTTCAAGAAGTTTCTTACCCACTTCTGACCCGGCATTTTGTAGTTAAAAATATTACTGAGTCCATTTTTGATTAAGTAATCATGTACGATTGACCTTAATTCAAAGCTAGTAATAGGATACCCATATTCTCCACAAAAAATTAAACAACTGACTATTTTCTGTTCATCAGTTGGTAGCAGTAGGTAGGTAGGTAGGTTGGACATCCGACTTTTTTCGTGTGTTTTTGTTTTACTTTATTTAAAATCGTGCGGCGAGGGATACCAAATTGTTTCTCAGCGTCGTATGAAGTAATATTTTTATTTTCAACGAGACCTACAGAAATGTTTAGTAAGCTCTCATCGTAAACTTTATATTTTCTTCGCGGCTTGTTCATTTTGATTGTCCTTCAAATAAACAGAAAACTGAGTAAGTATATATATATATATATATTCTTTTAACTAACTTTTTTTTTGTATAAGACTCCATTGACATTACAAAGCAAGAAATTATCTAAAGTAGGTAAATATAATATATATATAGGTCACGCACCCGCCTAATTAAAATTAGGCTTGCAGAAAAAACATTTTGTTTAATTATTATTATTATGAACACAGATCAGTTTATTATAATGAAATATAGTTTTTTGGTTGTTAGACTTTGAATTTTAGTTTTATAGTTTTATTTATGTTTATGTTATTAAAAGTATTAAGCCGGGTACCAAATATTTCTAAAAATAAATGATAAAACACTTATTATATTACTACACTAAAATATAGATCGGTTTATTATAATAAAATATAGTTCAGATTTAGACTTTTAGTTTTATGGTTTATTATTTCGATTTTATCTGAATTTGAATTTAATTTTTTTTGTTTTTGTTACGATTTTATCTGAAAGCAACAAAACGTAGGTAAGTACCCCTGATTAAACTATTAAACTAACCCTTAGTTGGATACAAAACTGGACGAGCGTTGTGATAATCTCCTTTGATGCATGATACCAACTGGGTAACAGCCTTCCACAAAAAAAAATTCAGGCTTTGGTATGGAAACAATAAAAGCAAATATAAGTGCTGAATCAAAGTATCCTGTCAGTATTCTATCGACAACCATCGTAGGTATTGAATGCGATGTAGTTAGTGGTTCATTTGTTAACGGGAAAGCAAGCCATGTAATTTATGAATTTGCACCAAATGTACCACCTGGTTATCGAATAATTGAAATACCTAGAAACTTGATTTATTTTCCTGTTAACCTAAGTGATATCAATATGAAGTTATTGAATGCTGAGAATAAAGAGATAAATTTACGAAGTGAAAAGTACAACTGCATTTACATTTTCAAAAAAAAAAATATGATAAATTTCAATAAAAGCCCGTCTTCTTCGTGTATCCAAGCCAGTTTTAAAAGAACATCTCATAAAGGAACACCTCTTCAGCTAAAAAAAGAAGCTTACCAATTGTAACAAAGAATTTCTTAAGCTAGTTGGCTTGATAAAATGAATATTTTAAACATATCTCAACATTATACATATATTGTATTGGAAATCAATCATTTTGTTTTCAAAAAACCATTTCTTAATACATAAAACATTTTTAACGCACATATTTTCTTATGAGTAAAACAGTTATACAGTAAAGTATCTTTACAATAAAGTTCACAAAGAGTATTTAAATTGGGAGCTCCTAAGCAACTTATATCTATGATAGTTTTATTTTCATTACAAATATCTTGCACACATTTAATTTTTTCACATCCTTTTAAAAAAATCTTTTTATCTTTCAAATATGTCTTTATAATTCTGTGAAACTCTCTATAATCAACAAATCTATCGAAATCGAAATCGATACCCTCTGTGCTTTTCAATCCAGCCAATTTGTTTTTTCTCTTCAAGAGATAGTGCAGTGAATGGGTAAGGAGGTTTAATTAGGAATATACTGGTGTACTCTAAAGTGGCTATAGCAAACTCCTTTACTATAAATTCATTTTTGCTATTTTTGAAGCCTTGAAGATCGACGATTATTGTATTTCTATTCATGATATTTTCTTAACGATATTACTCAGTGGTTTGTATTCGTATTTTTTGTATTCGAATACACAGTCGTTTAATATCAAGCAATAAGCGGTTGTCTGATCTGGTATTTCTTGATATGTTTCGAATTCAACTCTCACATCGATCGAACCTTTTAAAGTTTCGTATTGTCTTGATTCGTATCAATTACAAATAATGGAGCCACGTCTCTGAACTCCTTTAAATACATCAACGGCTCTGAAAGGCGTCCATGATTCGACTGTTGAAATCTAGCATACTGATCGTATAATAAAGTAAACTTATCTTCTGAAAAACTGACATTCAGCCCCTCATAAGGATAATATGATGAATTTAAAAAGACTCTTACATCTCGTACGTGACAATGATCAAACTCTGCCATTGATAATTTCGCGTTATGTTTGCGGTTGGTTTGTACGGCAATGACCACAAATCGTGGTTTCTCTATTTGCGATGAAGTTTTTACAGACCAAGTATGTTTACGTGTTTTGGGTAGCAATGGATACTCATATAAGTCCCAGGAACGGAATGCCAATGGAATAGCTCTATCTTTCTCTAATATACTTTGATGTGTGGAACTCGCCAAACAATTTTATTTATTGTAATATCTTCTACAACTTCACCTGTATTTAACTTGATCGCATTAGGATTTGTATTGTTTCGTAATAATAATAACTCATGTTTACAATTAATTATAATTTTTTCATAATCTTCTGCAAATCCTATATCTTGTTCAATGGTATAGACGCGGAAAACGCTCCACCACTAGTATTGCTTGTTCCGCCAGTTTACCAGGTCCAAACTCGAGCTCACCTGGATTCATTTTCATTTAAAGATAGGTAAGATTTTATTGTAAATGTGACACCAGCATTCTTAATTTTATCTATTTCTACTCCATTAAGTTCATATCGTATGTCTTGAAAAAGAAATAGCACGGGATTATTGACAAAATGTACGTTTGATACCTTTTCTTTTGTGGTGCTGTTATAAACGTTCACCTTTCCCTCGATATATAAACTACTGAGTGAAGGTAGTACGTATAGGTACGTATAGGTAGGGTTTGCTGATTAATAGGAATACGTATTTCATCATTCTTGTTAAAACTAGTTACATATGATTTGTATGAATGATACTCAAAACTTTCAATGCTGTTATCGTATGATGTTTGTTGAGATATGTTTAAAATATTCATTTTATCAAGCCAACTAGCTTAAGAAATTCTTTGTTACAATTGGTAAGCTTCTTTTTTAGCTGAAGAGGTGTTCCTTTATGAGATGTTCTTTTAAAACTGGCTTGGATACACGAAGAAGACGGGCTTTTATTGAAATTTATCATATATTTTTTTTTTTTGAAAATGTAAATGCAGTTGTACTTTTCACCTCGTAAATTTATCTCTTTATTCTCAGCATTCAATAACTTCATATTGATATCACTTAGGTTAACAGGAAAATAAATCAAGTTTCTAGGTATTTCAATTATTCGATAACCAGGTGGTACATTTGGTGCAAATTCATAAATTACATGGCTTGCTTTCCCGTTAACAAATGAACCACTAACTACATCGCATTCAATACCTACGATGGTTGTCGATAGAATACTGACAGGATACTTTGATTCAGCACTTATATTTGCTTTTATTGTTTCCATACCAAAGCCTGAATTTTTTTTTGTGGAAGGCTGTTACCCAGTTGGTATCATGCATCAAAGAAGATTATCACAACGCTCGTCCAGTTTTGTATCCAACTAAGGGTTAGTTTAATAGTTTAATCAGGGTTACTTACCTACGTTTTGTTGCTTTCAGATAAAATCGTAATAAAAACAAAAAAAAATTAAATTCAAATTCAGATAAAATCGAAATAATAAACCATAAAACTAAAAGTCTAAATCTGAACTATATTTTATTATAATAAACCGATCTATATTTTAGTGTAGTAATATAATAAGTGTTTTATCATTTATTTTTAGAAATATTTGGTACGCGGCTTAATACTTTTAATAACATAAACATAAAATCAAAATAAAGCTATAAAACTAAAATTCAAAGTCTAACAACCAAAAAACTATATTTTATTATAATAAACTGGTCTGTGTTCATAATAATAATAATTAAAAAAATGTTTTTCTGCAAGCCCTGCGGCGAGCATGTTAAACGTTATTCCGCTCATCAAAAGTCCTATATTCACAAGTACAACCGCTTACTGCAAACCGAGTTTGATAATGTAAACATAATTGCATGTGCTTTCAAGAACAGAATTGTCACTTACAGAATTAGTCCTGAAAAATTAACTATTTCACCTGAAATTTTCTTATCTGATATTTTACACACATCTCTTCAACTAATTAAACAAATGTTGAAGAAACATACAGCACTAAAAATTAATTTTGATCTGTTTGTTACATATACTTTACCCAAGAATAACGAATCATCTGTTAAATCTTTTAATACTAAATATGAAATTATATACCAAAACACTGATCTATCGTCTGTTTACAACAGTTTTGCAGAAAAAATAACGAACAAGTGTTCAGAATTTGAGCTTTGCGAATCAGGTTGGACTATTGAGGCAATAAGACACTTAGAATTAAATATTGTAAAATATAATCCGTTAAGATTTGGTTCATATATATCATTACCTGAAAAAATACGTAATACAAAATCATGTTTAAATTTAAAAAAACTATGATAAACACTGCTTTCTTTGGAGTATTTTAGCTCATTTGTATCCAACTACAAGTAATCCTAATACAATGAATTCATACACTCATTACTCAGAAGTTTTAATAACAGATAATATGTTAGTACCCGGATGACCGAGCTTTGCTCGTTTTTTTTTTTAATTACATTTAGATACAAATTACATTAATAATATTTTTTGATCTTATTGACATAATAGAAAAAAATGAACTGCTTATTTGAATAAAAAATCATGAGTGCAATTAGTTTAATTAAAATTTTCGTATTTTTAAAAATACTAAAAAAAAGGGCTCGAAATAATAGATTTTCTCACAAAAGAAGGGAACTTGAAAAAAAAAAGGAAAAAAAGTAGGACCCAAGATGGGACGCGAATCGCGGAACTCCGATATCTCGCCCGAACAACATCCCATCTGAGCTATTACGATCGTTGGTAACCTGTCAAAATTTGCTTCTTATATTGTAGCAGTTTTTTATTGCCTGAAATTTATATATATATATATATATATATATATATATATATATATATATATATATATATATATAGAAGAATTGCTCGTTTAAAGGTATAGGATAAATATAATTTTTGTTTGATAAAAAGGTTTGATAAACTCGTACACAAGCAATTAACTAAGCATAAATCTAAAATAAATTTATGCGAAGAATGTTTTTTATATTTTAACACTGCAGAAAAACTTTTAAATCATGATTCTGCGAGGATCCAAACCATTTTACCGGAAGAAAATACTAAACTTTATTTTTCAAACTATGAAAAACTCGAAGAATTCCTATTGTAACATACGGCGACTTTGAGAGTTTATTACATGAGTATTCAGACAAAAACAAAACAACGTATGAGGATTCAAATCCATGAGGCTAGTTGTATTGCATATTATATATTTTGTGATTCTAAGCCCGAACTCAATAAATTAGTGTCCTATAGAGGGTCAGTGTGCAAAAAAATTTATTGAATCAATTAGTAAAGATGTTAAACGATTACATAAATTACTTTCAAGTAATACACCTCTGGCAATCGGTGAAACGGGGTGAGACTGTTTGAATAATGTAAAAGAATGTCATTTGTGTAAAAAAAATATTTAGTAATACAGATTTTTAAAATATTTAGTTGCAGATCATGATCACTTTACTGGAAAATACAGAGGACCTGCTCATAACGAATGTAATTTAAAAGCTAAGACGTGCTCATTCATACCTATAATATTTCACAACCTTTCTGGTTATGATTGCCATTTATTTATAAAGGAACTTTCAGCCATTTGTGGTCGTATAAATCTAATACCTAGAAATAAAGAAAACTTTATTTCATTTACTAAGTTTATTCCAATAGAAAATAATAATAATAATAATAAGAACTCAGTTCAGTTGAAATTTATTGACTCTTTCAACTTTTTGAGCTCGAGCTTAGATAATTTAGTGAAAACGATGGAAGCGAAAGATTTTAAAAATTTACTTAAGTTTTTTGAAGATAAACATTTATTTAATTTAGTTCGAAAGAAAGGTATCTACTGTTATGTCTATATAGATTCGTGGGATCGGTATGAAGAAAATCAATTACCAGAACAATCGAAATTTTTCAATGACCCTACATCTCAATCTGTTTCAGATGAAGATTACAGTCATGCATTGAAGATATGGAATGATTTTAAAATCCGTAACTTAGGTGAATACACCGATTTATATTTAAAATGTGACGTATTACTGTTGTGTGATGTTTTTGAAAAATTCCGAGCTATGAGTTTAAAACATTATAGTCTTGACCCATGTTACTATGTTTCATCCCCATCATTAAGTTGGGATGCTATGTTGTTTCATACGAACATACAATTAGATTTACTTTCAGATATTAAAATGTACCAATTTTTAGAGAAAGGAATTCGCGGTGGTCTTCCTCAATGTTCTCTAAGATATGCAAAAGCAAACAATAAATACATGTCCTATTATGACAGCATGGATAAAAAAAATTTTTAGTTTATCTTGATTGTGTAAATTTATATGGTTTTGCTATGTTGCAAAAGTTACCAACGGGGAACTTTAATTTTCTAAGTGAAAAAGAAATTAATCAATTTGATGTAATGAGTGTTCCTGATGATAATGATATTGGGTATATTCTTGAAGTAGACTTGCACTATCCGATTGAAATTCATGATGATCATTCAGATTTACCATTTGCAGCAGAAAAGTTTGCTCCGCCAGGAAGCAAACATAAAAAAATTAATGGCCAATTTGTACGATAAATGTAAATATGTTATTCATTATCAGCATTTAAAAGAATGTTTACGTCATGGACTCATTTTGCTCAAAGTTTATAGGATATTGTCATTTAGTCAAAATGCATTTTTAACACCATATATTTTATTAAATACAACACTTAGACAAAACGCTGCTTCAGACTTTGAAAGAGATTTTTAAAAAAAAACCAAAACAATTCTATTTTTGGAAAGATAATAGAGAATAAACGAAAACAAGTCGATGTAAAATTGGTTAATGTATGGAAAGATACATCCAATAAGACTAATAAACTATGTGAAGTTGAAAAATATGTAAGTGAACCTAATTTTAAAAATTTGTCAATAATTTCAGATTCGTTAGTAGCGATCCAGTTAGAACTAACAAAAGTTATCCTTTATCGCCCAATTTACATTGGGTTTTCAATTCTGGATTTAGCTAAGAGTCATTTATATCATTTTCATAACTCTATAAGGAAACGCATGTATAAAAATTTGCTGCAACTCTGTAATACTAAATTATAGATGTTTTATATTAATACGATAGATTTTGCTAATGAGGTAATGATAATTGTAGTCGGGCAAGTAATAGGAGCTAACACTATATTAGGTATAACTATCCAAAAAAAACGTTCATTAGCACTAACTACAATGAAGTTAGGCTAAACAAGTTGTATTATTAGAAATTAATCATATAGATGCGTCAATACCAGCAGTATCTCGCAAACGCTCTAAATATAATGCTCAGTAACTCAACTGGAAGTGGAAGTACACTTGGTCCCGCAGGATAGAACTGTGAGTATGTAGACGTTAACTTGGTTAAACTAAAAATTTTGTGCCTCTACTGGAGAGAATTGGGGTC
The DNA here is from genome assembly GCA_907164705.1 of Parnassius apollo. Lineage (NCBI taxonomy): Eukaryota > Metazoa > Arthropoda > Insecta > Lepidoptera > Papilionidae > Parnassius > Parnassius apollo. The sequence goes on along the minus strand of CAJQZP010001207.1, from coordinate 3,302,753 downwards.
TTCAGCGGCATGTACCTCGAGCGAAGCGAGAGCAAGTGGCGCAGAAGACCCAATTCTTACCTACTAAGTGTTACTGAGCAAAGATTCCCAACCATACACTGCAATAACTACACATGTAGGAACATTTGTATATCGCCGCACTCCCTTCGGCTTATCATGTATTCCCGAAAAGTTTCAAAAACTTATGGAAGAAACTCTGCGGGGTATTCCCGGGACAGTAGTATTTTTGGATGACATTTGTGTAACAGGCCCGAATAAAGAATCACATTTTAAAATCTAAAAACGGTAATTGAACGGTTACGTAACATGAGCTCAACAGTTAAAATGAATAAATGTAGTTTTTTACAACCCAGTGTTAGGTACCTAGGTTTTATAATAGACAAAAATGGGTTGCACCCGGATCCGGAAAAATTAGAGGCCATCTGCAACTCACCGACTCCTAGTAATATAACTTAAAAAGTTTCTACTACGGAAAATTTATTCAAAACTTAAGCATTCTGTTACATCCTCTATATGAATTATTAAAAAAGGAAATGAGTTGGAAATGAGACTCAAAGTGTGAGCGGGCCTTTGCAGAGGCTAAGCGAGTGTTAACGAGTGACCGGGTGCTGGCTCATTATGAGGCCGAGGGGAAAGTTGTGTGTAAAACGGGCCCAGTCTCATGTAAGGTGAACATTGGAAAGGGGATTGAATTACGTAGACATCTGGATCAAGTAATTCCAATAAAAAATAAAAATAGATATTCCTTGACGCGCACAAGTCAGACGTCAAGGGAGGAGGAAACCCAGGGTGACGATAGAAATGATAATAAAACTGATGTGGTCTGTAGCGATGACGATGGGGCTTGTTTCGAAGACGCGTCGGGTGGGCCGACAGCCCACCGAATGTATTGGATGTGACCCCGTATGAGTCAGCGCGCTTCTCGGAACCTATACAGTCCCCAACACTGACGCCGCCCGGACCCGACGCGTCTTCGCGAGCTTTGCGTGCTTTTAATCGTAATAAGAGAAATGCAATGATTTGAAGGGGGAAAATGTAAGGTTTTATTTTAGAAATAGTGAGTAATTGTGGAAACTGTAATAACACGTTTGGAGAATAAACCAGTCAGCCGCGCAGTCCTGTGTTTGATTGACGCCTTTCCTAGAGTCTTTACACTTTCCAATCCGTCTTCCAATGCAGCGGTGAAGAGTTTCGGGGAAATAACGTCACCATGTCTTAAACCTCTCTGTAGTTGAATAGGTTTCGTACTCTGGTTCGTACTCCGATAGCCATCGTAGCCCTACTGTACAAACACTTCAGCACTTCGATATACCGACAGTCAACTTGGCACCGCTGAAGAGACTGTAGCACCGCCCAAATTTCGACGGAATCAAAGGCTTTCTCATAGTCGGACTTCTGTACAATTTGCCGAAGGGTATGTATGTCGTCTATGGTACTAAAGCCTTTTCGGAAACCGGCTTGTTCAGGAGGCTGGAAGTCGTCGAGCCTGCGTGCGAGACGATTCGTAATGACTCTCAAAAACAGCACGTAGACGCGGCTCAGAAGGGATATCCGTCTGTAGTTTTTCAAGAGGGCGTTGTCAACTTTCTTGAAGAATAAGACCACCGCACTTCTGCTCCACGCCTCCGGAGTAGTGCCACCATGGAGGACGGAATTAAAGAGCCTCTGAAGGACTTCAAGTACCGGTTTTTCACCCGCTTTCAGAAGCTCCGCTGTAATGTAAAAGTTTTTAAGGTGCTTCCTTTTTGAGAGCCATTTTAATCTCGCTCAGACTGACGTCTGGAATATCATTAGAATAGCGTCGGATAAGACCCTTTGGATCGTTACTCACACTTGCGTGTGGCTCCAACGATGATGTGTACAGCTGCCCATAGAACCTCTCAATCTCACTCAGAATCTCAGGTGTCCCGGAAACCATGCCGCCACACTCAGTCTTCAGCTTTGACAGTTGGCTCTTACTGGCAGACAGATCTCTGGCAAAGACTTTGGAGCCCTGGTAAGTCTCGCCGCATGCATTTGGAGATCTGTCTGTTCAGTTGCCTGTATGCTGTCAAATCTGTTGACGATTACAACCTCATCTCCCGTCTAACAGCCATGAGATTAAGAGTATGATCGGAGAGTTTTTGTGTTCTTCTGCGGTGGGTCTTGCAGAACTTAGCTCCGACCGCATGGAAAGTTTCCACGAGCTAGTCATTTATATCGTCCACTGCATTGCAATCTTCTAGGCACTGAAAGCGGTTACGTAACTCGAGCTGAAAGGTTTCCGGATTCTGGATTAGAGCACGAGGGATACGGAGCGTTGACTTCATTAGACGAGACCTCTCCAACTTAACGTTCAGGTTCAGTGTGCCTCTAACCATTCGGTAATCGCTGCCAGTTTTCACCCTTGCGATCACTGAACAGTTGCCGTCTGGTCGTCATAATGGAGTCAATCTCATTTTTTGTCGAACCGTCGGGGCTCGACCAGGTCCACTTCTTGTGGGGCCGCTTCTGGAAAAAGGAGTTCATCATAAAGAGTCCCTCTTTCTCCATAAAGTTGGGCAGCTGCTGGCCCTTACGGTTCCGTTGCCCTACTCCAAATTTCCCTAACTTCAGCTCACCGCTTTCTCTTGTGCCTAGTTTTGCGTTGAAGTCTCCCATCAACACAGTGTAGTGGGTTTTGGATGAATGCATGGCTCTAGAAATATCCTCATAAATTTCCTCATCGTGATGTGCCGAGGTTGATGCGCAAATCTGTATGACCTTCAGCGAATACCGTTTGGTGATTCTGAGTATCAGGTACGCGACCCTCGTTGACGTTGGGAGTGTCCCAATCTTTGCAACGTTGTTGACGAGAGACTTGTGGACGATAAATCCGACACCTCCTTGGGACAGATGGTCGTCCTCCCGGTGATAGAACAAGTTGCCGGACTCGAGGATTACCGTGTCCTCCCCCTCTCTTCAGACCTCGGATAATCCAATAATATGCCAGCGCAACTTGTCTACTTTTTCTTCCAACTCCAGTATCTTCTCGTCAGTCCTCAGGGTGCGTGCGCTATAAGTTGCCAGGTCGAGTCGTCGTAGGTGGCAACCGAACCTCCACTGGAGATTCTTAGCACCCCCTGCCCCGCCGTTACCATGGTCGCCATCGTAGCCAGGAATAGCGGGGCCGCCGGGGACCGTTTGATTGCGTCGTTACTCATGGGGGGGATATTTGCAATAGTTGCCACGCTTGGCGAGCGGGTTGGCAACCGCAGTTTTTTATTATATTATTGTTGTTATCAGGAAGATGCTGCTGCCCATATCCCGCCTGTCTCCCCCTGTCGCCTTTTACGACTCCCACGGGAAGATATGGGGTAGTGGATATTCTCAACCGCCACTACACGGCGTAAAACAACTCTTGGATAGTAAAAATTATATTGTATCGGATAATATTTATTATAAAAACTTTCATTTAATTATTATTGTTTAAGTATAGTTACAATATACTTATCTTTAATGATTTTTTTTTTCAATTTATTGGGTAAACAAACAACATCACAATAACAAATGGTTATAATAGTGTTAACCTATACATTATTGACAATTGTGACATCCACACCGTTTACCACGAGCATTATGAACAAATTATTTTTACAGGTTGAGAGTTTTATTCATCTGAACATTTTTCACTGTTGTGTGTAGTATACAGTGTCATGCAGTTCCTTAATTACTAAGTTTCTGTAAACGCTTACACTATTTACAAAAATATCAATATGACTGAAGTTGCGGTTATAATAATTTAGTATACGACGAATAGGTGCACGGATGCCTGCATTAGTGCGTGATGTTCGTGTGGCAAATAGGTGTTTCGAACGACAGGCTCGCATGTACGATCTAGTAGGCACTCCATAGTTAATATTATTGACAATATCAGAGCAGTCGTACCCATTATGGCAAATGTCATACAAAAGCATGGCTTGCATTTGTATTCTCCTAGACTTCAAGTCTAAGAGTTTATATCTTTGCAATAGCTGGTGGTATGACTGATAGTTATGACAACATTTATAGTGCAAACAACGTAGAAATTTCTTTTGCACTCTTTCTAAGCTATCTGAGTATTTTATATACAAAGGATCCCAAATACAAACAGCATATTCTAATTGTGAACGGATTAAGGTCTTATAAATATGTAAATATGTATTAGGACGTACGAAGTCATTACTGGCTCGGAGTACAAAACCATACATTTTATAAGCCCTACTACATATGTTATCAACATGTGCATCAAGTGTTAACTTAGTATCCAATGTGACTCCAAGATCGCGAATAGTTTGTACTCTGGTAAGATTGTGGCCGCCTATGGAATAATTATGTGTACTCCACGCTCGTTTTTTAGTAAATGTAATAACTTTACATTTATTGAGACTTAGTTGTAGTTTGTTAATGCTACAGTAATTGTTAAATCTATTCAGGTCCTCCTGGAACTCGAGGTGATCATTATAATTATGTATAGTTCGATAAATTTTTAGGTCATCTGCATATAATAAGAAATTACAATGCTGAAAGCAATTATTTATATCGTTAATAAACAGAATGAATAATAGGGGGCCAAGGATAGATCCTTGTGGCACACCAGACGTTATAATAACCGTACTTGATTCATATCCATTGATGACCACTTTTTGTGTTCCGTTTGTTATATACGACTTAAACCACCTCCAAAGATTTCCGCGAATCCCGTTGAAAGCAAGTTTTTCTAGCAGTATTCTATGATCCACTCGGTCAAACGCTTTCCGAAAATCTATATAGACACTATCGGTTTGCGTATTAGCGTCTATATTGTCAAACAATTCAGAAGTATAAACAATAAGATTAGTGATAGTAGATCGTTTACGAACAAACCCATGTTGTTGTGGAAGGATAGTCCTATGCAATAGTGGATAGATATTATTGTGCACCAGCCTCTCCATAAGTTTAGATAAAGTGGGAAGGATTGAAATTGGACGATAATTGACTACATCTCTTTTTATGCCTCCTTTATGTATTGGTGTTATCCTGGCTGATTTCCACATAGCTGGAAATATACCCTCTGTAAGACATTTATTATATAATATAACCAACGGTTTACATATGTTTACGGCAGTATTTTTAATGAAAATAGGGGGAATGTTATCAAGGCCTGCACCTTTAGTAATATCTAGTGCCTTTAGTTCCTTTAAGACATCTGCTTCCGATAGCTGTATGTCACTAATAATGGCCTCATTGAGCATACCATTGTCTATATCATCTATATGGTCAATACAGAAGGAGTCAGATACATTAGTAGGCTGGAAAACTGAATGAAAGAAGGAAGAAAACAGGTCACAAATGCCCTCAGGACTATCCGCCTCTGTTCCGTCGTAGTGAACACTATTTTTCACTATTTTTCTGATTGATATTGACGATTTTTTATGTAAATCCAAAAGTATTTAACATTTTTTGGAATACTGTCTTCTACTGATTTCATATATTTGTTATAACAAATCAATGATTCTTTCCTAAACCTATCCCGATACATTGAAAATGTAGAATAATCAGATTTCTTTTTATATACTTTTCACTTAATCCAAGCTTTGTTTTTATTCTTAAATATGTGTATCAATACAGGGGTAAACCATACTGGAAATTTTGAGTTGGAATCCCGTTTAGAGGGAACGAGTTTACGTATAAGATCAAATATATTTTCATAGAAAACGTTAACACTTTCTTCGGCAGTTTTATTTTGAAATAGTTCACACCAATTAATTTCTAATATATCGTTACTGATTTGTTTATAATTAGCATTCTTGTAACAATATCTTAAACGTGGATTCGTTGGCATGGCTTTGGATAAATTATTATCAATTGGTACTAAGAGGTAATAAGGAGGATGATGTACGTCAGGTGGGACTAGAGTGATAGGCGCAGAAAAGGTTTTACTGTTGTTTACGTTAGTTAGGCATAAATCGAGTAACCTATTCATATCATTTTTAATAATATTCACTTGTATACAGTCCATGACGGACATGAAATTTACTAAGTGAGAATATGGTAGCGTAATATTGCTTAAACCTAGAAGTTTTGCTTGAGTTCCACCTTGATACCAGTCAAGACAAGGCAAATTGAAATCGTCAATTAAATAATAGTTATCATACTCATTTAACTGTATAATCTCTTGTAGTTTATTAAAATAAGTAAAATATATATATCAGAATCTAGACCGGGTGGTATGTAATTCGCGCTTAATAAATAATGAGACTTACCGATGCGACATTCTAATAGAATATGATCTATAATGGGTGCGATATCGAGGGGGGCAGCGGGGAGTGCGGGCACGTAACGCACTGCACAAAGCGAGCGCAGCACAGCCACCAACACACCGCCACCATCGTGACGCTTTGTTACAATGCGATCTCGGTCGCAACGGAACACGTTGTAGCGAGAATCCACAAATTCATTGTTTACAATGCAATCATGTAACCAAGTCTCTGTTTAATATTATAACATCATAATTATGCGATAATATGTTCATGTAAATAGTATTTAATTTAGTTCTCAAACCGCGGCAATTTGATGACGATGCTCAGAATTGACATTTAATTGATTATTATAATATGACTTCTCTACATTTTATTTTTAACTATGTAAATCATGTGACTAATTGTATTTCAAATAGCTAAGGAAATATTTGACATTGTTGACACTTGTCACGAAATCCTTATCATAAAACTAGACCAAATCGGTGTGCACGGTGACCTCCTGCGCTGGCTAGCATCTTACCTGCGTAATCATACTCAAGCAGTAGCAGTTAAGGGGTTCTGTTCTTTTCCGATACCTTCGGGTGTCCCACAGGGCTCGCATCTCGGTCCCCTTTTGTTCAATATTTATATAAATGATGTTCTTTTGCAATTCCAACATTCTAACATACTCCTATTTGCTGATGATAAAAACATTTTTAAAATTATTAAAAATGAACATGACTGTGAGCTACTACTACAGGAAGATATTAATAGATTATACTCATATTGTTCAAATAATCAATTGTTCTTAAATATTAAAAAATGTAATGTTACAACATTCAGCAGAAAAAACAGACCTATAGAATTTGATTATAAAATAAATGATGTGTCGATATATCGGGTAACCGAGTTGCGGGACCTGGGTGTGTATTTGGATCAAAAATTAACATTTAAATCTCATATTGATAAAATAGTTAACAAGTCATATAAGATGCTTGGATTTGTCTTATGAATTACTAAAGACTTTAAAAGGCCCTCAACCCGAATTATTTTGTATAACTCGTTGGTACGCTCAATATTAGAATATTGCTCAACAATTTGGAATCCTCAATATAATATTTATATAGAGTCAATTGAAAAGATTCACAATTTTCTGAAGCATATTCAATTTAGATTAGCCGGCGATGCCTCTATTTGGTGTAGACTAGCTTTTGACCTAAAATCTCGCCGTAATGCCAGGGATCAGATGTTTTTATATAAAATCATTCGTAATAGGGTCGACTCCATACCACTTCTAAATGAAATAAGTTTCAGATGCCAAAGGATAAGTGCTAGAAAGAAACTTTTATTTTGTACTTCCACTATGCGCACAAAATATGTCAAGAACAATTTTATAACTCGTGCATGTAATTCTTATAATAAAAACTTTTCACATGTAGATAGATATATTCTCTCTGTCATATGGACAGTTTAAGTAGGAAATTGAAGCTGTAATGGATAATAGTTAAATTAATAGCTAAATTATCATTTCACTTAAATATCACACATTACTTTGACTTAACTTCGCTTTAGTTTTTGCACACCTAAGTTTGTCATGGTGTTCGCTTGTTGTCGATGCGTTACTTAACATTACATTGGAGACTTTATTGTTAAATATAAGATTAATATGTGTTATGTAATAGACTAAAATTATGTATGTTTCCCTTGAAGATAAAATAAATAAAAATATTTGCATACTTTGTAAAATAAGCATAACATGAGCGCTCGTTCTTACGTGTTAACAATATATATATATATATATATATATATATATATATATATATATATATATATATATATATATATATACCATGTTTACGCAAATAAAGATTATTATTATTATTAAAACTTCATGTGCTCTTGTCCTACACCTCCCCACCTCCCCACCCCACCCTCCTCCTGGCTATCGGTTGGCGACGCCCTGAGTTCGCAAGCATATCTGTTTGTCAAATGTACGAAAACCAACTTTTCGGCTATGAAGTGTGTATGAATATAAAATAATACGCTTTCTTTACATGACAAAGGTTAGGTTTACAAAATTGAAACATAATAAAGCTTAATCAAATCAAAATGTATATCCTTAAAGTTATTAAAAAAATGAGCCGTGGTAGCTCACATGGTTAACTCTCTCTGTAAATATAATAGAAAGCGAGTAACCCGGGTTCGATCCACGCCGGCACCAATGAAATTGTTAATTCAATTTTAAGTGCTGATTTAGCACGTGCTCGGCGATGAAGGAAAACATCGTGAGGAAACCTGCATGTCTGAGGAAAAAAAATATATTTCGTAGACATGATGTGAAGTTCGCCAACACGCATTGGGGCAGCGCGGCGGACTATTCCTTGCCCTAAAACCCTCCCAGAAATGAGGGGAGGTCTGTGCGCAGCAGTGGGACATATATAGGCTGTAACCTTACGTTACTTTTTTTATTAAAAAATGCTTCTTTTTGGTAATTTAGGGTCGATTTTTCTATCGTCAGATAAAAGATATCCACATTATAAAAATTATAACCTGACTGAATAGTAAAACAATTAAACTACTTTGTTCATACAACTGTATATTTTAACTAAGTTTAAATAAACTAAATTTAAATTTGGTTACGTTATATTTTAACTAAAGAATACTTTTTATCGGAGGATTGAAAAATCGGCCCTTACTAAAAATGTATTATGATTTTGTCAAAAACTTAGAATAAAGTAGGTGACAACGAAAATACCTATAAAAAAAGAAAATTTGTTAGAATGCATACAGCGTCTTATAGCTAAAAAATTATCTTCTGCATTTACTGATTACTGACCGGTAAGACATGGTATGCTTCGTTCCTGTAAAGACATCCGGATATATTCAAACAAACCGCCCAAAATCTGCCAACCGCAAGGGATAACGTTTCTGAGGAAAAACTCAAGCACTGGTTCATAGAAGTGGAAAATTGCTTTAGAGACAAAAATTTAGTACACATACTTAAGAAAGGATTTTTAATGCATACGAAAGCGCTTTTTTTTTGAACCCTATACCTGACCGAGTCATAGCAAAAAGAGTGATAAACATAAATATAGCTCCACACGCGATGAAAAAGATAACTTGACCGTTTTGGTTACAGGAAATACGGCTGATCAATTGGCACCAACTATGTCTTCTTGTCGGTCTTGGTGGAGATATGGTGGATTTCTTCTACGATTTCGTCGCCATTGCCTGATAACTGAGTAATAGGACAGTCAGAGAACAGTTGAGTGCGAGAAAGTACGTTCTCTGAGTATACAACTAACAACTTTGACAAATAGTTGATTGAACAAGTGATTGAGAAGCCTATTTTGTTCTTTTTAGACGAGCACAAGTTCCATTTTACGCTACATTTTTAAGTGTTTGTGTGGAAAATGGTATTGAAATTATATCTTTATACCCAAACTTGACGCAATTATTACAGAACCAATGGATCTGGTAGTCTGTCTGAATTCCTGGGGAAAGACTTTGCAATTATGAAAAATGCTAAATTTGGGTCAAAATCTCTAAAAGAAAAATTTCTCTTCCATACTAAAAACAGCCCTTACCAACTTAATCGGTGATTGTATTAAGCATAGCTTTCGTGCTAGTAGGATATATCTATATGAACCTGAATATGTGGACATAAGCAATATAAAAACACACAAACGGCAATCTTCGGACCATATATCCTGAAACGAATTTTTCCAAAACTTTGAGAGAAAAATACTGCTTTCACAAAAAAAGTTAAATCTCTTTGGAGAACTATATTACAAAAGGAGATCCGAGTGGGAAACTAGTTTGTCTGAAGAGGATGTACCCTTATTGAGATCTGGGCAAACTAACTCTCTCGTGATGACTCAAATGAATGAAATTCTTCGACATTTCATACTTCCAAATATAGCAAATGACCCAGCTGCATCCCAGAGAGCTTGACTATCTTTATCCATGAATAATAAAACTCCAGAAAAGGTCCACGAAACGGGCTGTTCTTCTATCTCTGAAACTAGGCCTCGATCTATCAACGTTGATAATTTATCGTCAAACAATTCATGAACGAGGTCTATCCAACAAAAATGAAATGGTTCCATCTTTTATCCACAAAATAACACAGTCTATAATACCTTCACCCTTCAAACGCACTTGCTTCTGGCCAGGAGAAAAAGTATCAACAAAAGATAAAAAAACGTAAAGTTTAAAGAAAAGATACCGATCGTAGCAACAAGAACTCATCTAAAAGAATATGAACAAACGAGCAAAAGAAAAACAGGAAAAAAGAATTTTAAAAAAGAAATTAAAAGAACAAGGCAATAAGAGCATAATTAAAAAGAAGGATAGTAACTAAAAAGAGGATATTGGCTGAGAGTGCATCTTCAGAAAATAACGAAGAAGTTGATTAGGCGGAAAGTGGCGACAGTTAAGAAATACGAAGAGCAAAATTTTGAAGAATGCGGTTTTGAGTCAGAAAATGTGTAACTGAGTATAATATTCGGGTACAATTTCGTTGAAAAAACAATTTATAGGAAGTTATAGGATAGTCATACATGAAGAGAAATACTTTCCCGGAATCATTGAGGACGTGAACGAAGACAGATATGAAATCAGCACTATGTCTTACTCAACTGGAAACACATACAAATGGCTTGAAAAAAGACAAATTGTGGTACAACAAAGTTTTGTAGAACACATTTCTCCTCCAATTTTAGTAAGCAAAAGGGTATTTTATTCTGAAAAATGAAAATGAAAAATGATTTATTGATTTACAATGATACATTTTAAACCAGTCGCAAGGGCCCCTGTACTAGGTTGAGAACCTGTATTACTGGGTACCCCGCTCATCCACCAAGACAATACTATGTTAATCAATAAATAACAAAAAGCAAGGCAAGATCTAGCATTAAAATGTAAATGAAATTTGGAATATAATAATACATGATAAGCATGCATGCTAAGCATGCATGCGTTTGTGTGTATGTGTGTGTGTGTGTGTGTGTGTGTGTGTGTGTGTGTGTGTGTGTGTGTGTGTGTGTGTGTGTATGCGCGCGTGTGTGTGTGTGTGTGTGTGTGTGTGTTTGGTGTGGCTGTTCGAAGTATAAAAGTTATGTAATAAATTGTTCAGTTTCTTCGTAGTTTAGTGTTAATAAAAATTGAGTCACTACACGTTTAACTTTAGTCCACGTCAAGGGGTAAATATTCAATCTGCTGTTGAATTTGTTGTAAATAGATATAGATTGGAATACGTATTGCTTTTGTTTAAACTTTGTTTTATTTTGTGGTATATTGCAAATTTTGGCACTCCTACGTTTTGGTGTCTGATGAGGTATGAAAGGTAAATGTCGATGCTTTTTTAAAATACAATTCAATATATACATCTGGTGAGTAGTAAGCAATTTGTAAGATTTATGTAGTTCAGAAGTTGAAAATCGAAACGGTTTCAAGAACATCACTTTAATTAGAGCTCTTTGAGCTCTTTCTAGTCTTATTAGATGTGTTTTTGCTGCACCACCCCAAACAGGTATGCAATAACTCATTACCGATTGCGCTAGAGCTTTGTAGGTGGTTATAAGAGTTGTTTCATTTGCAACACACCTGAGTTTTTTAAATACCCATGTTAGTTTCCTTATCCTGTCAGCAATGTTTTCAATGTGTTGACTCCAGGTAAGGTGCTGATCAATAGCTACACCGAGATATTTGATGGTACTAGTCCTAGTGATTTTATCACATGAGCAATTATTATAGCTATCTAAATATGGCTTATGGCAGGTATGAACTGTTAGGTTAAATTTAGAATTTGGTTGTGTATTTTTCCGTATGGTAAAAGGTATGAATTTAGTTTTGTTAATGTTAAGGGTCAGAAGGTTCGATCTTAGCCAGTTAGATATGTGGTATATTCCGGAGTCAGCAATAATCCTTAGATTTTCCCATGATTTTGCGTTAAAAATGAGAGCAGTGTCATCTGCGTAGGTGTATATTTGACAATTTTGTAGGCTTAAATTGCATAGATCGTTGGCATAGATTAAAAATAGAGTAGGTCCGAGGACGCTACCTTGAGGGACACCATAAGAGATATTTGATGGACGGCTAAGATATTCACCAAGCTTGAGCTGTTGCTGACGTTCGGTAAGATAGTCTGTTAGAAGGGCGTGAGGCAGGCCTCTTATACCATATTTATATAGTTTGTCTAACAGGATAGGGATAGAAACGGTGTCGAACGCCTTGGCCAAATCCAAAAAGACTCCAAGACATTTGTTACCAGAGTCCAGTTGCTTACTTATTTCTTCAGTTAAAGCTAACACAGCATCCTGAGTAGAAATTCCATTTCTAAAACCAAATTGGTGTTTAGAGAGTAGGTCGTTATCTATGAGATATTTTTTCAATCTATTATTTATTAGTTTCTCTAGTATTTTTGATAGAACTGTTAGCACAGAAATTGGTCTGTAGTTGTCCACATCGTCTTTACTTCCACTTTTATGTATAGGGGTTACTAATGCCCTTTTAAATGTTATGGGAAATCGGCCACTTTTAAAACAGAGATTGCAGATATGGCAAATTATAGGTGTAAGGGTGTGTCTGGCCATTTTAATAAATGATGTTGGAATGTTATCCCATCCTGGGGCAGACTCATTAGAGAGATCGCTTATGACCGAATTTATTTCCAACGGGTCGGTATCTAGTAGAACAAAAGAATTCATTGGAGTTGGCATTTTAGTCATGTAATTATTTACTATAGGAGGGGCAGAGTTTTTTAAATTTTCAGCCAAGTTTTTGCCTATACTAGAAAAGTGATCATTAATAAAATTTGCAGATTCTACAGGGGAGGACGCTATAGTTGTAAGTTTATGTGTGTCGTCAGTATTATCTTTATTAACATAGCAAATTGATTTAATATTCTTCCACAGCATTTTGGGGTTATTTTTTGCATTATCCAATTTCCTCCTTTCATAATTATTTTTAAGCTTCCGGACAAGCTTATGACAGTAATTTCTGTAGCGTATATAATTTATTTTTAAAATATGATTATCAGGATTTTTTTTTAACTTTATAATGTAATTTATCTCGATTTCGTAGACATCGTAATACTCCAGGTGTTATCCATGGCTGAATACAGCGTTTTCTAACGGGAATTGTGGTTATCGTTTGATTATTTTTCATTGCAACTGAAATTATACTAACCAAAGCATCAGCAGCCAGTGTTGGGTCATGTATGTCTAGTATTTTTATAATTTTGGACTTTATTTCATCAAGAGTTGTTATATAATTTACGGAAACCTTAGTTTTCGAAACATTGCGGCGCACAGGCTTATTCATAAGGTTTAGGAGAACAGTGGAATGATCAGTGGGGGCATTAGTGAGTACGAGAGATTTCGTTGGGTGTACTGTTTTTAGCAACATATGATCATAGCACATTTTGTCACGAGTTGGAAGCCTATGAGCAGGAAGCAATCCATGGTAAGCAAGTGAGGTTAAATAATTGGGGCAGTTAGTGTCTATGGAACCGAATTTGATATCTATGTTTATGTCACCGGTTAAAATAATGTTTTGATAACTTTTATAACGGCGGAGTAAGGTTTGAAGAGATGTGGTGAAGTCGTCAGTGTTTCGTATTGAAGGTGTACGATATATACCTATTAGAACTGTATCAGTAAGGGTAAGCACAAGACAAGAGGCATTTCTAATGCAAGGTTCCGATATTTTGTAGTTAAGTTTCTTATGTATGTAAAATACCACGCCGTCACACTGATTTAAAGTGTTTTTTGTAAAATATTTATTATAGTCATTATTAAGTGTTGGAATGGGCTTATTTTTTTGAAAGATGACACTCTGTCATGACTAGTATGTCGCAATGATTTAGTGAGTCCAACATTACTTGAAAAGTGTCAAAATTTTTATAAATACTCCTTATGTTTTGAGTGAGAATGGTTAAATGATTAAATGTAGTTATGTGAGAGTGGCAATCCTCAGGCCTGCACATAATGGCCTGGGCAACTTCAGTATTGTCTATATCTGTATTAGTTTGTAGCAAACTATCCATTATTATTCAGAAAGGGCTTTCGTTCCTACTAGTCCGGTAACAAAAAATTTTACGAGTAACATTGCATAAAAAGGATATTCACCAAAATTACTGCAATGAGAAAAATACTGGAAAAAATTTTGTTTATCTTCGATCAGGAGTGAACTTAAATTATTAACTTTTATTATTAATTTTCGATAAAAGAACAGCAAATTTTTCGGTGTAAGATATGTATGTAAAAGAGTGCGGTGATTAATTTTTATGTTTATGAGTGTGATGTTTGATGTGCGAGCTTGTGTAAATAGTAGTGTTCGTGATATGTACATATAGTTATATATAATATGAAAAATGTAAACAATGCAAAATATACAATAAAAGTAGAAAAGGAGGTAAACAACAATAATATCAAACCAAGAACATGTCTGAGCTATAAATAAAAATAGTCATTTGTTAATATACATGTTTTTGATTTGACATTCGTTCTCTATTTTTATGATCGGTGAGCTCTCATCTTTCCTCACCAAAACGTTACCGAGCGATGTCCAGCAAAACTTATATTTCTGAGTTCTGGTTAATTCTCTAGCCAAGTAGTACAGTCTGTTTCCTTTTTTGTGTCAAATGGTCCGACACAAAAATTGGAGTGTTGTTGCCTTTTAAGCCCAAATGCTGCGAAGTGAGTTTATTGTTTTTATTTTGAAAATTATATATTTTTGCAGCGTGTAATATATTCGTCTTCTGTATGTAGGATGACAATTCGACTACTATGGGCTTTTTGTCACCCTTGTGAGAGGATCTATAAATGTCTTTTATATCGTTAGTTTTGAGTTCAACTTTGAGCGTTGTAGATAATTGAGTAACCATATTTATTAGGGATGATTTTGATTCATTATCCATTTTCGGCACATTTTTTAATTCAAATGAGCATTTCCGATATGACTTTTGCAGATCCTCGATTTTATTTTCTAATACGAGTATGTATTCTTTATCCTTCCGTCTTTCGCATTCCATTTCTTCCATTTTTTTCCTCATATCTTCAAATTGTGCAGTCATAAATGCCATTGAGTCCTCAATTGTCTTTAGAGAAGACGTAATTTGTATTCTTTCGCTATTTTGTTGAGACATCCATGAGGATAACATATCTTTTATTTCATTTTTAAACTCGCAGAAGTCTATGGGTGACTCCTCCAAGCGCTTCCTCTTAGTACGCGTATTTGTAAAGCTTGCTGATGGCGAAGATTCAGTATTACTCGAGATTTGTCGTAAGTTAGATTCGGAGCTTGATTTTTCGGGTGTACGATACATTTCTTATCGGTTTGGTCGCTTACGATACTAGGGCAGCAGAAGTACGAAGTGATTGGCCCGAAGGGCGGAACTAAACTATATTGTCACTAATTCCAATAATATTGCAAGGTGGTGTGTAGGTGGAAATTTTAAAAGTGCCGAATGGTCGTCGTAAAAATAATTAATAATTTTCATGCACTTACGGTACCAGGATTGCAGAAGTATGTAGTTACAGTCTATAGGGCGGAGTAAGTAGGTTGTCCCTGTTTCATAGATGCTGGGCGGCGCTTCGTGGCTGTAGTATCTATGACCGTAATAAAGTCCGGTACGATTATGCACTCCTATTTTTTCGAATTTTCGTCAATAGAATTTTAATTCCAAGCAATAATTTTACGGTACCAGGCTTGCAGAAGTATGTATGTGTAGTGATTAGTCTATAGGGCGGAGCTAGTTAGTTGTCCCTGCTTCGTAGATGCTGGGTGGGGCTTCGAAGCTTAGGTATCGATGACCGTAGTATATTCCGGTACGATTATGCACTCCTATTTTTTTAATCGAATTTTTGTCACCACTGAATTAATTAGGATTTTAAATTGTTATAAAATAATATTAGTTAACACGTCTGCACTTGACTGCGGTCCGGGGGAAGAGGATATTCTGTTATAGAAATGAAAAAATATTAAATTTTTACTTCTTAAATTAGCCTACTTCCTTAAAACAATTAAAATTATATTGGGTGCTTACATATGAAATAAGCGTTTGTCGTACTGACCACTTTGATCTGAAATATATCCTCTTTTGTTAAGAATTCTAAATTCAAATCCATCATTTAGCTCTTACATTTGAGTTTTGAAAACAGTCATTCATTTGTTTTTTCCCTCATTATTTTTTTCTTTAGCGTCGTCGCTTATTACCGCACAATAGTAAACATGAAATGTCGGTATATTTACGAGTACGAGTTCTACCGTGGCACGTTTTCGACGTTTTCGCTCTCGAAATTTCGACCTTCAGAACCAACCCCGTGGACAGCCGGAGACCAAAGTGGAAAATAAATAATTAAAGGCTATTGTGGAAGCGGATCCATCACAAAGTACTTCAGAGTTCAGAGATAGCTGCAGGATTCGAAGTAAGTGATAAAACTGTATTAATCCATTTGAAGCAAAATGGGAAAGTAAAAAAACTTGAACAATTGGTACCTCATGAATTGAGTGAATCGAACTTTCAAACACGCGTTGACTGCTGTGTTACTTTGCTCAACCGACACAAAAATGAAAGGATTTTAAATCGAATCATTACTTGTGATGAAAAGTAGATACTGTACGATAATTGAAAGCGCTCGTCGCAATGGCTGAACCCTGGAGATCCAACCAAATCCTACACTAAACGAAAATTGACTCAGAAAAAGTAACTTGTAAGTGTTTGGTGGACTAGCGCCGGTGTCGTTCACTACAGCTGTCTAAAATCTGGCCAAACGATTACGGCAGATATCTATTGTCAGCAACTGCAAACCATGAAGGAAGAACTAGCTGCTAAACAACCGAGATTGGCCAATCGCTCTAGGCCATTGCTGCTTCACGACAACGCAAGACCACACACTGCACAACAAACAACCACTAAGTTAGATGAGCTACAATTGGAATGAACCCTGGAGATCCAACCAAATCCTACACGAAACGAAAATTGACTCAGAAAAAGTAACTTGTGAGTGTTTGGTGGACTAGCGCCGGTGTCGTTCACCACAGCTGTCTAAAATCTGGCTAAACGATTACGGTAGGTAGATACAAACTCCCCCCCGAACGGGTTCCCGCCTTGTCGTGGCGGGGGGCTTAGTAGCCGTGGCTTGGTCTCCCACGGTGAACAAAGAGGAACCCACGTGGCTGGCCCGAGGTGAAGGGCCGGCTTGAGGTGGCCGCTCCGAGTGGGCTTGGGGAGCCCACTTCGGATGTGTGCTGGTGGACTGCAGCGAGTGGGGACTCGCGCACCCTCTACCGCTGCAGCCGAGGTGGAGTCGCGGAGGAAGTGGAGTGTTGGTATGGCGATGCGCCACTCGCCCTATCCTTCGCGACTCAAAACGTCTGTTGCACAGACGTAGTTGGAGGCCGTGGAGGAAGGCGCGCCATGTGTTCTGGTGCGCCTTACCTGGGAAGGAGAACGGGGAGGAATTTTCCTCTCTCGAGGAGGTGCTGCCATGGGGCGGCAGGCGCTAGTAGGGCCGCGGATGTGTGCGAAAGCGTTCCCGTAGCCCTGCCAATATGCGACAAAGGTGGAACACCATGGGGTTTTAGTCGGTGCGAGTCCGCATAACCCGTCCTTGCCCCCGCGAGGCGGGTATGCGTAGGCGTTTCCCCATGCAAAAAAAAAAAAGGTAGATACAAACTAAACGCGCGCCCAACGTGTGACGCGGCGACCAAACTCTGCCAACAATCCTTTGATCTTTTGTAAAAAACCGACACCACACGGATCTCGCGCCAACTTGTGGGCCATCGTTCCAATACATACCAATGAAGCCCAAACACCCGCTCTATACGTTGGCCAATGCTATTGGCCACTGTGTTGGCCAACGTGTAGAGGCGCCGTTATAGAGATTCCACTATATTAGGTATTTTAAGAACAGTTTTTAACATTAATTTACCTACAATCAACAATCATTGATGATATTTTTCATATAGGTTCCTACTGCAACTAGAGAGATAATTAAAGTATGCCGGTCACATCATGTATTAGTAAACACTGCAGAGACAAGTGTAGTGTGAGTTACCATCTAGGGCTTCATCACAGCCTCCTTTTGAGGAGGGTCGGTGGAGTGTGTGCTAGCCAGTTCCTAAAAGGTTGGGTTTAGTGGGTAAATAATAATTATCTATGAGATTCCCAACTCCCTCCCCCGGGGGTTGCCCATATTTGCTTCGGGCGCAAAAAAAAAGGCTTCATCACCATTAACCACCAGGTGGGATTGTGGACAAGCACTGACTTATTACAAGTAAAAAAATATGGCCGTAACAAAGTGATTTGGTAACAAAGGCATCACAATATTGTCAACAGTGTGTGCCCAAGAGCCAACAGACATAGTGCAGTAGACGGCGCAAATCCAACTAAGATAAACAGATAAAAAGATCCAAGGTTGTTCAAGCCTACAACTTCAACATGGATAAATACAACATGCAAAGTGGTGTACCACCTTGCTGAGAGAATGCTCACATTATATATGGATACCGTGCCGTGGATAAATGTGGATTCAACAGATTTTTGCACATTATGGATTGACTGGTAGAGAATGCCTCAAGGCATTAAGTCCGCCCTTGTATTCTTATATATCAATAAGGAATGCAATATCTGAAATCCTCACAAGAAAATTCAGCAACATTAAGCTGGAATTGGGCAAAAAATTAATTTAAAATCGTTACATTAAATTTTAACAAGTAACAACTGAAGACTGGTATAATACAGAAAGGAACAAAACAAAAGGAAGATCCACAACTGTAGACCTCCTTGCACCAAATAGGAATTAAAGAATTGAATAAAAGGAGTGCTGCATATGCCATAAATGGCTGGCATATGCAGCACTCCTCTTATTCAATTCTTCCTTTGATTCAAATAATAATAAAATACAAGTTGTACAAATATTTATTTATTTCATTAACAGATCATATAAAATAATTAAAATGACTACGCAACAGTTCGACCCAAGATGCCATATGTGGGACTTATAGTAGATGTAAGAAAAAAAATATGTGGCACGCTTTTAAACATCATAATTAATTAAGATACTCCAAAACTAATATTGTAAATGTGTTCAACATATTCTGCAATATTATTAATGTAAGCGCTGGGCACTAATCACTTGAAAAAATAAATACCATTAGAGGGACCATGGGCTACAATCAGAAGGTAAGGTTTTTTGCTGTGTAGCCTAGTAGGTCTAGACTACTTGTAATAGAAAGTTTTGATTTTAGAGACCAATCTGGAGTCAGATTCAGCAGCATCTACAGTGCGAAAGACACTTCAGGATGAATTAGAACTGACCTTGACTAGTTTAAAACATTCTGGAACATCCCAACCTAGACCTGGGGTTTTTTTTTTTTTATATATATATATATATATATATATATATATATATATATATGTATATATATATACATCACAATATCGATTCTATGTCCTTTCATTTCGCATTATTGTAGCGTCCACCACTTGTAGGCAATTTTTATACATTATGACAGAGAATATTGGTCCATTAAACAATTTCAAAGATAGTGTTTAACTCATTTCTTATATTGCCAGACGGAGGGAAACCAATCAGGACTCCCTTCCATATTACAAATTATCCAGAATCCCCATAATATACATAGTTTTTAATTAATTCTCCCGCTTAATGCAATTCCTTTGTATGGTGCGACGTTGCCACTCTTATTAGTTATTCGGCTTTGTAATATTTTATTTATAGTAGGTGATATTTTGTTTATGTAGGTATTCAATAGATTCCTATAGTCTGTTTTTTTCGCAGGAGACAAAAATAACAGATCTTTATTAGATTCGTTTAGCACAAATAATACAGTTTTTATGATTCTGGTTCAGATTGGATTTAATTTTAGTCACTTAAGTTTCGTATATTGTTCAAAATAATGAAATAAATCCATAGAATGTGCAGTTACGAAAAATACGCAATATCATTTATGTCTCCGGCGAAAAAAACAGATAGATATCATGATTAATTTACCAACTAGTTATTCGTTTACTAAATACGAAAAAATATCTAGGATTGCCCATCTGTGATACATTATAGTTTGACTATATTATTATTTTTTTTACTATAGTAAATAAGTACTAATTGTAGATACTGACAGGTTTAATAGAAGTTCATTTTCTTATATTGTGACTAATAACCTAATATGACCTTGGGAAGAAACTCATTTTAATATAAGGTTTTACTGCATTAACTGCCAATGGGTTGTTAATTTCTGTTTCAATTCAATTTCAGGTTGATGCCACATTATATGCAAAATTGGCCATAGTGGACGTACAATAAGTTACGGGATGTATTATTATTTACACATATATATATATATAGGTTTATATATATATATATATATATATATATATATATATATATATATATATATATAGGTTATATTAAAATGCACATACCTCTAATACACCTTTAACTCATTATTAGTTGTTGCTCCTACTAACATAGACTTAGAATGAGCATTTCCCAATGCTGGCTACCTAGTTTGTAAGGTCAGGCACTGTTTAACCAATAGAAGTATAAATACATTAGGATTTTTAGAGCTATTTTCAAAATAATATTTAATTTCGATGTTGTGTTTAATTTCTTACAATAATAATGATGTTGATTCTCTTTGAAAAATGTTAAAAGAATCATACTTCAAATATATTTCATTTCAGTTTAGTCTTCAAATGTGGTATAAGTTTGTAATTAATAAGCAAAATCTTATATTAGCCTATGGTTTTTTTTTTAGATATCTGCATAACATGGGATTGAAAATGTTCAGTCCCACAAATACCGGTATTCAAATTATCTCACAGAATTGCATATCCAAGTTATAAGAAAAAATATAAATAATTATAATAAAATATAAGGAAGTTATCATCTACAAATTAAAAATTATGTGCTGAATTTAGTTGCAATATTGGGCATTACAATGTCTGCAGTTATACAGTTCTAATGTATTATATACTATAAGATGTATAACGGAATAAAGCCAATTTGAAAAGGATCTTGATTCCACATGGATAGCCTTATTGTCATCACAAGATTACCATTTCTTTTTTATAAATTCTATGAGAGTAGAAAGTCTTTTAAACACTTTGGTAATGGCAATGATTTCACCGATCCATTATTTACATACTGGAGTATTGCATCACGGCACACAATTTGTAGTGTTTTCACTGAAAGAAAATTACAGGATAAATAAATACTAAAATCTTCATTACATGTGGCCTGGCTTTTGAATATGATTTTTTTATATATATTATATGTGTATTCATAATTTTTAATTATTTAACACTAAAATTGTATGTAAAGAATTAAATGAGAAACTTACCACCATACAACTGTACAATCTTTACTTGTTTTGTTGTGCCATATACATCAACAACAGCATGTAATGGTCCACTTTTATAAGGAATGGCCTTAGTACAAGGGCCTTGATCTTCTCCGTTAATAATAAAATGCATTTCAGCTAAATCTGGTTCATCTTTTTTGATTTTTGGACAAGGAACAAACATAACTCCAATGCGACTTCCAGTATCCATAGGCAGAATACCTTGTGGTGTCCCATTTTGTGATAATATTTGTGGCCTCAATAGAATTTTCGAAATATACCCACGAGGTGTGCGCACACTATGCCCTTCACCTAAAACTGAAACTCTGTGCTCATTTTCACGTCGACCACTAGTACCTTGATTTACGAGTTCTATCAATACATTATTTTGAGACTTTGAAATTGGAAATATCCATGACATCCCAGTGTTCGCCAAATCAGGTAATGCATACTGGGGAAGTCCTTTATCACCAAGTGCAGCAGTTTGTGGATCAAGTAATGTAAGTCCCAATCGCATATGACCACTCCAACCTCGTTCAGTTTTTTCTATCTCCACTAAAAAAATTTCACCCGGTAGCAGCGGTTTCTCACTAAAAGTCAATCCATGCGCAAAACTCGCCTTCCTGTATGCGACGGTGTTGTCTTCAAATAATATAATATTCGACCCATGATAATGATGAAATCTGGACACCATGTTTTCTATCACTATTCAAACATTTGTATCCATGTATTACAATTGTACCTATAGGTATATGTATTTATGAGAGTAGACTTTTTATTAGCTTATTTAAAAACCTTTTAAAGATTCCATCAAGAAATAAAATAGATAAACTACTATTGACATTTGACAAAAATACAACACTTTTCGCAGCCCAAAAACATTTTCAAGATCGAGAAATGACAGTACAGACCAGTGTGACCATCTTTAAAATACAGCTCCTGCCTTACTTTGGTTAAAAACCTGCCAAGTCCGTAGCGAAAAATGCCTAAATACTGCCAACTTTATTTACCATTGTATTAAAGCAACAAATGTAAAAATACACATTTAAAATGCTATATTTTTTACTAGCTTCTACCCGCGACTTCGTACGCGGATCTTGTTGCTTATGTCAGCGACAACAGGGTCGTTAAAATCGAAGATCTGAAACGTCTGATGTTGAATTCTAAGAGCCCGGGGACGGGAAAACAACGTGATTCGCGAGACGATCCGAGACGTTCTAGATCTTTCATTTTTGTAAGTCAACAGGAAATGCCCATCAGATTAAACAACTTTTGCTAAGACGTCATTCCTATATATGTAATAGTGTCGCTGGGCTTTGGATGGAGTGTAACTCCTTGTGTGTTATATGTACCGAGGACATCAATTTTTGTCCACGTTTTGTGACCGCTGAGTACCGAGGACATGATTTCATGTCCGCATTACGTGCTACTATTTTCGTTATTAATTGATATAAAATACAGTATATTTTCGATTGAACACTTTTCACATTTCATTCGATTCTGAACGAACTAAAGAGTATTCTGAAGAATTATATTTACTCGGTTACATAGACAAAATCAAATATAACAGTCATTCGATTTTGCGCTGTTGGTGCGGTTAGTTGCGTAATCGTTGAAATTTTGTGATTGTGATTTTAGTTGGATTTGCTTTCAAAAAACTGTAAGTAATGTTATTTATCTTTACTACGTAATGTTTTTGAATGATTTAAGTTACAACAACAGTAACTTTTTATGTTTCAATTGATAAAAAAGTAGAAAACAAAAAAACCTCTACGCGAACAATTCATAACGGTCAAGATTTCTAATAAGATTCTAATAAGATAATAATAGTATATTTCTTATTGGAATACCATAGTAAATACTTTTACTAGGAATTGCTAAATGTTATATTTATATGATTGTATAAGAAAAATAAAGGAAGACGCTATAAAATATATACACAAAAAGATTTTGGAAATGAGTTTACAAAGCGCGCGGAAACTGTCTTTTGTCGAATTTTTAGCAGTTTGCAAGTGAAAAAATAGAATTGTTATAATTATTACATGCATAATTTCGGTTCATTTAGGAAGAATATGTTGTATTGATTGTAAGGACATAAAAATAAAATAAAAACTTATGACATTTCATTCATAAAATATAATTTATTGTCAGTAAGTACACTTTATCAAGATCCGTTAGAAACAAAGAGCTTTACAAAATAAAATAAACATTTAAATGTTATGGTTGTTGTTTCTACTTATCGAAAATCTTATCGGCTTTAAATAACTGTAACTAAAACCTCTTTAAACATAAAGGAAAGGTTGTGAGAAACATAAATGTTTATAACAAGTGTATAAATGTTTATAACAAATTAAACATTGTAGTTACCATCATATTCTTCATTTTTTTATCTTAATACACGGATTTATTCATTCGATTTAACATAAATCTTTCGTTGGTTTAAATGCAATGCAATTGCCATACTCACCAATATGCCTTGTTTAACGTCCAAAATAGATGCTACATGTTTGTTAATAAATCTGTTTCGTGTTTATGTCTTAATTAAAGTTATTTGAGAGAATATTTTTTCGTATGCAGCATTGGACGTGGTTGGTAAGCGTAGTCCTTTTGAATAATTCGCAACACTTACATACTTAAAGTGTCTCTTCTATGACCAATTGAAATATTAACCACAAACTAGTGTTTGTGAATACTTGTTTTAAGATTATCAACTTTACATACAAACTTTTACAGTTGTTTATTGAATGTGATACAAACATAATACGAGAAATACAGAGAAATCCCACACATGCTGGCGAAGTATTTAGGCTAGGGTTGCTATTTTAGGCACTTTATTTGCTATAGTGAAATCTATTTTTACTACCCCAATACCGCCAAATACTGTCAGGTTCTATTAAACGACAACCGATCGTGCCAAAAGCTAAAATTAGTGGCCAATCCCACCAAAATGGCACGAACCTGCCACATATAATCAGCAGTACAGACGATCAGCACTGACAACACCAGTTTGCCAAATTCACCGAAAATCCAAGTTAAATTCCCTAGTTCCAGGGCAAAAAATCAACAGATTCCCCACAAATTCCCCTCAATTTTATTTTGAGAAATTCAACTAGTTTCGACTAATTTTATAAAATTTTAAAGTTATAAAGTTTATTGGAGTTTACTCCTTAAAAATCGATTTTCATATATAAGCCCGGGCCCGGGGTAAGAAAATTTATCTGGAGTAAAATCCGCAGTGCCCTTCCACCGTGCAGTGTAATAACACTAAGGGTGTTAGGGCACTTATTCGATGCGCGATTAGGGATGCAAACGATACATCAATTCTTTCAAACATCCATATAAAACATAGCTCATGAAGAACCATGTTTATGAACGATGTTCTGCCGTCAAAGGTTACGAAATAATCAACTATTCGAAGGTATAAAATTCCGTACCTTAAAAGCTGGGAACGATGATTATCACGAATTTTATGTTGGCAAAAAATAAATATTAGAAACAAAATATGTCAAAGTTAGATAACGTCTAAATTTTCAAAGTTAGAAAGTTTAATAGTATTTATCAGAAATAACTCAATCCCGAAAATTTTAATCACGAATCAAAAAACAGGCGAATGGTCTTTCAGCCGAAAATAAATATACTTGAACTTCAAAAGTACAATTGTCTTCTGCCGATAATTTCATTTTCGATGTAAACTTGTAGTTGTTTTTATTGTGATAATTAATTAAGATAAGTTTACAAATATTGAAAATGGATTGAAATTGTTTTATTCATTTTCTTATTAATAATTATATTGTTTGACCTTTAACTTAATGAATAGCTTAAGTACAGTCTTATAAGTTAATAGTTATTTTGTAATAGAAATTATTTTATCGACTTACGCGATTTTCATGAAAAAACATGTTTTAAACACTGTTTTCTGTCAATGTCGGCGTCGTATCAAACAGTTATTGGCATTCAACTACACGGTTTTTTTCGGCCCGCCTTTTTCTTCCAATCCAAAAAGCGTTTGCACAGTCAAGGAAGATATTGTAGTGAAATATGTTTGACAGTTTATTGTACATTAAATATTTTAAATAAATTATATCTATATAACTGCAGGAACAAAATGTTTGAAAACAAATTTGTAGAAATAACGTCATGTTGAAAGATAAGTTTGACATTAATTTTGTATTTGTAGACAGAAAATTTTCAACAATAATGGATTCAAGTGCTGAAGAGGTTTTATTTTTTTAAGTACCTGTGCTGTACTTTTACAACAAAAAAGAAAGAAATCGAGGTTCTGGACTAGAGATGGGTCGTACTTGCAAAATCAAGTACCAGGGCTTGCAAGTACGTCCACCTTCAAATACCAGCGCCAAAAACCAGGGCTTGAGATACTTTCAAGTATTTTCATTCTGCATCGAAAATTAATTCGTAAGAACGTATAAATAAGGAGTGCAATCGCATATTATACTAAAATAAAACTTTCAAGCCTTGATGGAACAAAAATACTTGCATAGAATGTTTATTTATTTAATTGTGCCAGCGTATGACGCCGGGGGCTCTTCACTCTGTGCGAGTGTAGTCTTACTCCAGTCGAGATGACACATTCGTGCTGCAACCCTTACGTTGCAGCGGAAACTGCACAAGGACAAACATTCAGACCCGAAACAATTATTTGTAGGCTTTATAAATACTTGTTCCGTGCGGTAATCAAACCCGCAGCCCAAGACGCTATATGAGTTATGACGTCTAGGACTATGATCCGTAACTATATACAAATAAAGAGCACAATCGCGTTTACAAAAAATACTTCCAAACTTTAAAAGTTCCAACTTTCAAGACTTGTTGTAAGAAAAATACTTGCATGGAACATTGATCCGTAACCATATACAAGTAAAGAGCACGTTTACAAAAAAATATACTTCCAAATCTTTAAAAGTTCCAACTTTCAAGACTTGTTGTAAGAAAAATACTTGCATAGAATATTGATCTGTAGCCATATTCATATAAAGAGCACAAACGCGTTTTCAAAAAAAAATATACTTCCAATCCTTTAAAGTAAATGTACTTTTATAAAACATTGATCCGTAACACAATATAAATAAGCGTCAATCGCGTATAGTGTCGACAGAGCGGGAATACTCAATTACTTTGAAGTCTTGCGAGTATTTTGGGTCGGCACTTGGTCGGCGTACTTGCAAGTAAATACCTGGTATAAAAACCTGGTCACGTAAATACGCACCTTCCCTATTCTGGACGCGCGTACAATGAGTTTGACAGTTATTCGCAGTGAAATACGAGATCGAGACTAAAAACTGTGCCGCATGATGAATAAAGAAAATTAAAGAAAGTGATACATGAGAAAATTCTACCAATTGCATAATCACATTAAAACCTTAAAAGCCAAAATTGTATTAATTGTTTTAAAAATTAAAAGAAAAAGCTACAGGACACATGAAAATTATAGCCTTGTGGCTTTATAAAAGGTCGCCTACCTGTTATAGGTTACTCAGGCTCTATTATAGGCTTAGTTTAGTTTTAGTTTACGACGGGCTGTTTTCCGCAATTCCACGTCTAAGCGCGTATTTTGCTTTTTGCGTGTGGGCAGTAATAATGTGGTTATTCGAGCCATGATATTTCCCCGAAGAATTTCAACAGTCCTTTGATGTTGCAAGCAACTTCGGGGAGCGTTCCCGGCGTGCCGAGATGTTTAGCCCTGTATGAAGCCGCCGTTTCTTCCTCTGTCATGCATGCCCTGCACAGGGAGTAATCAGTAACAACTATGGTGTACAATGTTTGTTAAAAGAGCAATGTCCTGTGATAGCACTTGTTACTATCCTGATCTGTGGCTTGTTCAGTCTCATTAGAACCTTGGTTAAACGACTGTTTATTTCAGGCAGGGCCTCCCTAGCTTGTCTACAGTCTACTAAATTTTTCCAAAGCTGAGCGTGTAAATTATTGAAGTATCTACGTATCAAAGGGGATTGGTATTATTGGTTCCGGCCCTATAGTTGCCAGAGCCGATCCCCTTCTGGCCAGTTCATCTGCTGCATCGTTGCCTCTAGATCCAGTGTATCCCTTGATCCATTGCAGAGTCACATTGTTGTGCTTACATATCTCATTCAATCGTTGATGGCACTCGTATATCAGTCCCAAGTTCGTCACATTGCAACTCAGAGCTTGTAGTACCGCCATACTGTCGGTCAGTATTCTGATGGAGAAGTCTTTTACCTTCCTAGCATCTATTGCTATAGCCGCTTGGATGATACCCATGCATTCAGCCTGGAAGACTGGCGGTGTGCATATGTGTCATCAGAGAAAGCCCCAGACCCCACACCTTCATTTGTCTTAGAACCATCCGTGAAAACTTTGAGTTCTCTTGGACCCAATTCTTCCAGATGGTCAGTTTCCTTTTTTTGTTTCCACAGTATAATTTTTGGCGTCAAACCCCATCGTTTGCCAATCATATTTCTGCATTGCCAGAAAGTTAAACTAGCTTTCCTGATTTTGTTTTCTATGTGTTTCTTCCAGTTAAGTTTACTGTCCAAGGTAAGACCTATGTATTTTACCTCGGAGGAAAGCTGGAGTTTTGTGCTGAAAAGACTTGGAAGATGATAGTTATTCAGCATTCGTTTTTGTGTGAACATTACTATAACCGTTTTGTTTGGATTAACGGTTAGGTCATATTCCCCTGCACCATCTCTCCACAATACGGAGAGTCGCTTGGGTCAGGTCGCATGCAATGCTTGCTGTCTTTCCAGAGACCAGTATTGTCAGATCATCTGCATAACCGACTATGTAGAAATGGTTAGCGTTTAATTTGCTGATGAGTTCATTAATGACCATATTCCACAGGAGAGGTGAAAGAACCCCACCCTGCGGGCATCCTTTCATGATCTGAATTGTCTGAGATTCACCAGCGATCTTTATTGTTCGTGTACTGAGCATGTTTACTATCCAGTCAATCAGTGCCGGTTCAAAATTATTTCTACTTAGGGCACCTTTTATGCTGGAGAAATTTGTTCTGTCAATTTGTCATAGTTCTATGTCTATGAAGGAGCCTAGACATATTACTTTGTTTTGGATGGCTACTTCAATCTTTGTTATTACATGGTGAAGTGCCGATTCTGTCGATTTACCTAAGCTATAGGCGTGTTGTTTGTCGTGTAGCGGTAAGTTAATTAGCGCTAAATCAGGGAAATAAATAGACAATCAATTATTATCAAAATGAAAATATTATTTGCGGTTTTTACTCTTGTAATAGTGGAGACGAACTGTCCACTATTAACAGACTCCGAGTGGTTTTCTTTAAGGTGGAGAAATGAAACTACTGTTTATAAGCAAAGCGGAGTATGAATTTAGAATGTACTGTCGAATGGGATTCGGAATGGAATATATTTTGCATCAACCTTGCCTATATTTATATGGCTGGCTCACTATTGATTTGCCAATGGTAACAATTAATATTTTGCCTAGCCAATTATATTGCTTATTTTATGACCAATGAAAACTATTTAAAATATACAATTATCTACGTTTCGTTTCCCGGCGTGAGACTTGTTTGTTGTTCACGAAGCTACGTCGCTGGACCGGGCTATATAAGACATGCAGATCGGTGCGCACGCGTAGTCGGCGGGCGGCGGCGGTGTGGAATACAGCTCCGGAACAGCAAGAGGAAACGAACTGCGGCGTTGAAGAAACGGCTCACCATTGGTCGACGGATACGTGACGATAGCGGCGTGTGAAGTCGGTGTGGCGCTGAATGATATTTGCGGCTGCTTCTTGTTTCTTTATAAGAACGTCAAATTATCTATATACAGTCCGCAGTATCTCAGTAGCCAAGAATAATTAGGAAATAAAATGTTTTTTTTATTTATTCTCGCCTTCCGCGTTATGGTAGCAGCGGAGTATATATTATTTATTCCCGTTTAGGTTTGATTAATCTGGCTGCTACATCACTCTCCCCCAGCGAAAGCGTACCGGAGGCTTGACGACTCGCCCGTATTTCGTAGTTTTTAAAATAGGTTTCAACTGGGTTGATGTAGATGATGAAGTTTCAAGCTTCCTCGCTGGTGGTTTTGATGATGATGATGAATCCTCTGCAGTATCCTCGTTAATAATATAGGCAGGCTTTAGTCGGTCGATCGATATAATCGTAGATTTCCTTCCGGGTATTTGTAGTTTAAAAGTCTTGCTATTTCTCTCTAATACTTTATACAGTCCATCGTAGGTAGGTTGAAATTGTTTTTTCATTGCGTCGTTTCTTACAAAAACTTGTTTGCATGTTTTCAAATCTTGGTGAATGAATACTGATTTATTATTTCTGTGTGATTGCATTTCGGTGCATTTCAACGATAAGGCTTTGTTAATTGATTCTCGAAGTTTAGTTACGAAATCGTAATCCATTTCTTGTTTGTTTGACGCTGCTGAACTGAAGAAGTCACACGGCAGCCTTATGCTGCAGCCGTAGGTTAGCTGAGCGGCGCTAAGACTAGTGTCTGCACGCGGTGTTGCTCGTAGTCCGAGTAGCACTGTAGGTAGCTCATCAATCCACTTTGTATGTTGAGATAAACGAGTTTTGAGTGCAGTCTTTAATGTACGATGCCATCGTTCGATTATTCCGTTTGACTGAGGATGGTATGCTGTTGTACGCGTCTTCTGTATTCCCATAGTTTGAAGAAGTTTGAGGAATAGGTTGCTTTCGAAATTCCTTCCTTGATCCGTTGTGATGGTTTTAGGTGATCCGAAACGAGTAATCCAATTTTCATAAATTATCTTCGCGACGGATTCGGCTGAAGTATCATCGGTAGGTATTGCTTCTGGCCATCTTGTTGTTCTGTCGATCATTGTTACGAGATAACGATGTCCTTGCGGTGAAGTAGGTAATGGTCCAACGATGTCAACGTGCAAGTGTTCGAATCTCTCCGTGGGTGGAAATGTAGCTAGACTACTTGATGTATGCCTTTGTACTTTGCATTTTTGGCATTGAATGCATTGCTTCGCCCAGTTGCCAACATCCGCTTGCATTGCAGGCCAAAAGAATTTTTCAGTGATGAGTTTTCTTGTTGTTCTAACACCTGGATGACTAATGTTGTGCAGTGCATTGAAGACTTCGCGACGACATTCTTCTGGTATGTATGGTCGCATGGTTGTCGTTGAGGCTTCACAGTATATAGGTAGATGCGTCATTGGCATTGTAACTTGCTTGATGGACAAGTTACCTTGCTTCGATAGATGTTTTATGTTGTCACTATCTCTGTCTTGTGCTGCGGCGATCTTATGATAGTCGATTGATGTAGGGCACGTTACACTGTCGATTGGTACGCGACTGAGTGCGTCGGCAACTATGTTGTCCTTTCCACTGATGTGACGTATGTCGGTCGTGAATTCACTTATGAAAATAAGTTGTCTTGCTCTTCGTGGTGTTTCCGATAGTGATGGTTTCTTTGGAAGTACATATGTTAATGGCTTGTGGTCGGTAAAAACGATCAGGTTTCGACCCTCGAATGTTTTTCTGAAGTGCTTGATAGCCATGTAAAAAGCGAGTAGCTCTCGGTCGAATGTACTGTAGTTACGTTGAGTATCGGAGAACTTCTTCGAAAAATATCCAAGTGGTTGCCATTTCCCATTGCTATATTGTTGGAGAACTGCTCCTGCTGAGAGATCGGATGCGTCGCTGAAGATAGCAAGGGTTGCTTCGTGTGATGGGTGAGCGAGTAAAGCTGCATTTTGGATCGCAATTTTACAAGCTTCAAATGCCTTCGTGGCTTCATCGTTCCATTCGATTGACGTTTTATCTTTTTTCTTCGTGTTGTGAAGGTAGGCGTGAAGTGGTGCTTGGATTTCAGCGGCTTTAGGTATGTGTTCTCTGTAAAAATTTATCATCCCAAGAAAACGCCTTAGCTCTTCGATAGTTTTAGGTTTTGCATAATCGATGATTGCTCTGACTTTTTCGGCAGGCGGTTTTATTCCTTCCTTGCTGACGGTGAAACCAAGAAATTGAACTTCTTGCTGTCCAAATATGCATTTCGAAGGGTTGATTGTGATTCCGTTGTCTTCTAATCGCTGTAGCACGGTGCGTAGATGGGTTTCGTGCGTTTCTTTATCAGGGCTTGCAACAAGGAGATCATCAATAAATGCGAAAACGAAATCCAGTCCATGAAGTACTTCGTGTATGAATCTTTGGAAATTTTGACCTCCGTTCTTTAATCCTGGGATCATTCTTGGGAATTCGAATAATCCCATTGGGGTAATTATTGCTGTCTTCTCTATGTCTTCATCGCGGACTCTTATTTGTTGGTAAGCTCGGTTGAGATCGATGGTGGAGAATATAGTCTTGTCTGATAGTTGATGAGTGAAATCCCTGACTCGCGGTATTGGGTAGCGGTCAGGAGTGGTAATAGAATTCAGTCTTCTGTAATCTCCACAAACTCGTAATTCTCCGTTCTTCTTCGGTACAATGTGAAGTGGTGATGACCAAGGGCTTTTGCTTGGACGGCATATTCCTTGCTCAATCATGTTTTTGAATTCCTTTCGAACTTGCTCGTATAGGTGTGGTGCGATTGGACGTGCACGACAATGAAGTGGTGGTCCATTGGTGTCGATGAAATGCTCAACGTCGTTCTTCGGTGTTAATTTCATTGAAGTTATTCTTGTGATACCAGGGTATTCTTCGAGGATCTTGTGATACGGTTGTTGCACATCTATGCTTCTTATTGTGGGCAGATTGGTTGCTTGTACAAAAGACTGAGATGCAAGATTGGTTTTCCCGTCGATGATTCTTCTATTTTTGATGTCGACGACCAACTGGTGATGTTGAAGAAAATCAGCACCGATGATTGGTTTGCTGACTTTAGCGACGATAAATCTCCATTTGAATGGTCGGCGTAGATTAAAATCAAGTTCCATTGTTTTTTCTCCATATGTAGGAATAACCGTATTGTTTGCTGCATAGAGTTGAAAATCTAGTGGCTTCAACTTCTGTCCTTGCTTCGGCGGTAACACTGAGATATTTGCTCCGGTGTCGATAAGGAAAGTAAGCTTGCTTTTTTTATCGGTGACGAAAAGACGGTAGGACTTTGCTGTTACGCTGGATCCCGTCGCATCGAGCGTACTAGGTAGTTTTCCGTATTCGTATTTTCATTTTTGAATGTACACGGTGCTGTGCATTTTCTTGCCTCGACCCCGAAACGTCGATGATAGTAGCAGTAAGGGGATCTTGATGTTGAGCTTATTCGACTTCTACTTGCAGAGCGGTTGCGACGAAAAGGTGATCTTCGGTGTTGCTGATTGCGCTGGTTGTACTGTTGCTGGTAAAAGGTATGATGCTGGGAAGCTTTGAGCGCGGCGACTTCGAATGATAGCTTCCGAATTTCTTCGAGAAGAAACTGGGTATCATTGGCCTTTGTTGAAGTGCCTTCGATGATCGATATGTGTGAGCTACTGCTGTTTTCGATCATCTTGTCCGCCAGGAGTGCCAGTTCGTCGAGCTTCGTCTGCGTGCTGAATGTTTCGCTGACTGCTATTACCGATCGAATATGTGGTGGTAGGTGGTTTACCCACATTAGCCGTAGTGTTGAATCCGGAACTTTATCTCGCGCCAAAGTACGCATTTTGCGTAGGAGTTGTGTGGGTTTCTGGTCTCCAAGTTCTATTTCTGATAGAAGTTTTTGTAGCTGTCGACTGTCGGATTCTTCATATGCGGAGATCAGACGATCCTTCAGTGAATTATACTGGTCGACTGCTGGTGGGTTGTACAACAGGTCCGCAATTTGTTCGATGTCTTGTTTCTCAAGTTGGGCTATCACCATCTGTGCTAATTGCGCTTGGCTCTTCTTTAAACCATTCGTTGCGGCTTCAAAACTGACGAACCAAAGTCGTGGTTTGTCTCTCCAAAACGATGGTATTCTTAACGATAGAGATATACCGGCGATTTCTGGTTCCTTTACCGGGTTTGATGTATATGTGTTTGCCTCCTGCTCCATAATGACGGCTTGATTACACTGATTTTATATAAACTGAAGTCTTCCTTCTCGGTGTTCGTACGGGTTTCCTTCGCGGTGTTCGTGCAATAGTAGTGGTACGTCGCAGGGTGTTCCTTCTTGGTGTTCGTACCGGATCTTCCCCCTCGGTGTTCGTACGGGGTCACCACTGTAATAGTGGAGACGAACTGTCCACTATTAACAGACTCCGAGTGGTTTTCTTTAAGGTGGAGAAATGAAACTACTGTTTATAAGCAAAGCGGAGTATGAATTTAGAATGTACTGTCGAATGGGATTCGGAATGGAATATATTTTGCATCAACCTTGCCTATATTTATATGGCTGGCTCACTATTGATTTGCCAATGGTAACAATTAATATTTTGCCTAGCCAATTATATTGCTTATTTTATGACCAATGAAAACTATTTAAAATATACAATTATCTACGTTTCGTTTCCCGGCGTGAGACTTGTTTGTTGTTCACGAAGCTACGTCGCTGGACCGGGCTATATAAGACATGCAGATCGGTGCGCACGCGTAGTCGGCGGGCGGCGGCGGTGTGGAATACAGCTCCGGAACAGCAAGAGGAAACGAACTGCGGCGTTGAAGAAACGGCTCACCATTGGTCGACGGATACGTGACGATAGCGGCGTGTGAAGTCGGTGTGGCGCTGAATGATATTTGCGGCTGCTTCTTGTTTCTTTATAAGAACGTCAAATTATCTATATACAGTCCGCAGTATCTCAGTAGCCAAGAATAATTAGGAAATAAAATGTTTTTTTTATTTATTCTCGCCTTCCGCGTTATGGTAGCAGCGGAGTATATATTATTTATTCCCGTTTAGGTTTGATTAATCTGGCTGCTACACTCTGCTCTTGTGTACATGAGCTTATTTATTATTTAACTTGTTTTTGATTAAAATATTGCTATTTTGGGTATTGTAGACATTCTAGGGTTTGTAATTGTGCATGTTATTATCAATACATTCATAATTTAAAATCATCTTTATTATTTTATCCTTTTTTACATAGGTAATTGAAATATTGTAATCAGTATTGATATTTATTTTCTTGTTTTAACTCATCTAATGACATAATAGACAGAACTAATTTAGCTAGAGAAATTTTGTCTCCCGTCAGTAGTGTTCTAGTATTATGCACGCTTAAGAAATGTATTTCTGTATTGGTCAAAATAACAAATAACACCCTTTGGGTCCAGACTAATAAAATGATAAATATTGTTGCCATTATGTACATATTATATTATATTTTTTAGGGTAATCAAATTCGAAAGTTAAGCTTAAATACATAAATATTGATTTAATGTCATTGCAGTTTTTGAAAATATCAGTAAATAAGAAATTGTTTTTGACGACTAACACGTTTCCAATAAAAGCAAGACACACACATACACACATACACACACACCACACACACACACACACACACACGCACGCACACGCACACGCACACGCACACGCACACGCACACACACACGCACACGCACACGCACACGCACACGCACACGCACACGCACACGCACACGCACACGCACACGCACACGCACACGCACACGCACACGCACACGCACACGCACACGCACACGCACACGCACACGCACACGCACACGCACACGCACACGCAAACGCACACGCACACGCACACGCACACGCACACGCACACGCACACGCACACGCACACACAGACGCACACGCACACGCACACGCACACGCACACGCACATACACGCACACACACGCACGCACGCACGCACGCACGCGTAGAAAATGAAATATTCACCGAGTCACTACTCACTAAGTTTCAACTATTTTTATGTGGAATATAGAATAAGTTCTTGTAAACGTTTACTATAACATTTGCATATTAATATAAGTGTATAACGCATTTATCTTCCCATTTTTATTCATTTCGGGTATCACCCGAGAGGCTAGCTGTGATTAACCCGTTTGCGGACACGACTACAGGAATAACTTCGGTCGGCAGACCACCCCACATGTCGGACAACTCGTTAGCCAGGTCCAGATATTTTGATTGCTTATCTGTTTCGGCTTCCACGAGGTTCTCGTCATATGGAATGGTAACGTCGACCATAAATATCCTTGACTGTGCCTGGTCCATCAGCACAATATCAAGCTTATTCGCAAGAATAGTCCTGTCTGTGATGATGGCCCGGTCCCAGTAGAGCCTGGCGCGGTCATTTTCGAGCACGGATTCGGGCAATTATTATTATTATTACTCTTACGAATGTTTGCGTGTGCAGTAAAATAACTTAATACAATGCATTACTACGCATTTTAAATTTAAGTGATAAAAAGAATACAAAGTTTGAGATTTTTAAAATTTTTTTTCAACGTTATATTAGTTATCTTGAACCTTCTCTGAAAATTTGACCGGTTATCGCAAAATAACACTGTATATCTCCAAGGAAACACAGATTATTGGAATAAGCCTAAACTATGGTAAGCTTTGTAAAATTTTGAGAGAAAGGTGGTACATGCTTTCATATCTCTTTCTCATATATATAATTAGTAGAACATGTGGAAGAAAAATTTCTTGTCACTTAAAACACATTATGAAGATGGCAGTGACAAACTAAATTATTTGATAAACAGTTTTCTACAGTTCTTTTTTAAGTTATGTATTTTAATAAAATAAATAATTAGAAATTTGTATTGTATTTTATTATGTTCTTTTATATCGAGCTCTGGGACAGGCAACCTAAAAATATACCCCAAAAAAGGACTAAATATTTCCGCCACACGAGAGAATTGCAGGTAATCTGATTAATAATAAAGATGGAGTTTGTGGAGTCTCTGGATCCACATTCGGGTTAACTTTGACATGGGGACGTCAATCACCTCAGTCCCCTGTGATCATGGGTGCTGGAAAGCACCCGAAACGTCGGGTATTTAAAAATAAAATAAATAAAACGCGATAAAATCCGTAAAAGTAGTTTTAATCAATATATGTAATTACTATAAAAATTAACACACCACATCATTAGAAATAAAATTAAAGCAGAAGACCAGTTTCATATATTACATGTGGGATATCATGAAAGAGTTATTTCGCGGGCTTCATAGCCTAGATAAGATCTATTTGCCTATCGTGGCAATTTCGTTATCCCGTGAGCGGTTATTTTCAGAGGCTGGATTTACAATCACCCAAGAGAGTAACAACTTACTAGGCACCAGGTTGTCAAAATTGTTATTTTAAAATTCAATTCGAAAGAAATAAACGTAAAAGTAAAAATATATTTAATTAATTCTTGTTTTCTGATAATTATTCGATAAAGTTAAATGTGTAAAAATAAATAGTGTAAAACT
Source organism: Parnassius apollo (assembly GCA_907164705.1). Taxonomy (NCBI): domain Eukaryota; kingdom Metazoa; phylum Arthropoda; class Insecta; order Lepidoptera; family Papilionidae; genus Parnassius; species Parnassius apollo. The sequence continues at coordinate 3,265,856 of CAJQZP010001207.1, read as the reverse complement.
TACTAAAATAACATAAACATATTGTTTGATTATTATACCTCTTTGTTTAATTTCTGTCCAAAATGATTATTTATTCCTTATGTATGTATGTCTGTATGTATTTAAATGATGATAAAAAACCTCAAAAAATCGATATATCGTACATAAGCTTTATTGTTTTTAATGAGCGATGTTGCATCCTATAGATGTGCTTACTTGGAAATATTACGACTAAGTTAACTCAAGTTCAAATTCACACAACTCGAACTGAACTCGAGTTATGCGACTAGAGTTAGCAGGAGAGTTAGCACAGTAAATGATTTGTTACAATTACTTTAAAAATATCGATTCAATAAATACATATTCTTTATTCACTTGTCCATCCCTATGACCGAGTAAGGATGTAAAATCAGGGTAGTGTAATAACTGACGTCCCTAACTAGGGGCCACGCCCACCCTTCATTTAGGGCCCTGATTCAGGGTGGTGTAATAGGGGCATTACATTTTTAATATGTTTTAGTAACAAGAGTCTATTGTTGCCATTAAAAAGTACCACAGTATATACATTGACGCACACATAAAATAAAGAAATGAAAATGCAATGATACACATAAGCTGCGGAAATAAATTCCAAAATTAAATTTGGTGCATTGAAAATAATCAAAAAGGGAGTCATTTAATATCGATAAGTAACCCAACAAAAATTGTGAGATAAGAATTAAGATTTCTTTAAAAATGGTTCTAACTTAGCCTGCGCTATCAATTTTCAAAATCCCTGCATTTTACCCGTGTAATACCTATCCACAAAAAATCTCCAACCAAATTAAATTACCCCGCAAATTGAGGAATTCCTCATTTGTTGGCAACGCTGAAGAGAGGATACCATGTAGGTTAGAGAACAGAAAAACGATCGCTGTAGAAAATAGTGTCCCAGAAATTTGGTCAAAATACTTATTTTGAGACGCTGCGATCGCTAAGTTGTCTCAATAAAAGCGAACAGTTGTATGCTAGTTTGAAATGATTATAATATCATTCAAAGAAAAAAAAGAAAAATAACGAAATTATTTTTATTTATTAACAAATAAATTATAAATAATATTTTTTATAATTTTAATAATTATACATATTATAAATTATTACAACTACTATTAATTATTAATTATTATTGATTTATTATTATTTTGGGGTATTAGTAGTGTATTCTAATCTGGGGCTAACTAAATAGATAAAAGGAAATGGTAAACATATATAAATATATATTTCATATACTAACATAAATAAATAATACATAAATAAATAAAAGCCCAACCAGATGGAGGCAGGGGAGACAAACGGCCGAGGGTTAGGTTGAAAGGGAAAGAAACCGGCGGACGATGCGGGCGGTATCGAGGAGCACCGCCTTCTGCATTTGAGCCTGGAGCGGTCCTTCACGGAGTCCCAGATGACCCGAGAGGCTGACTGGGATTAGCCCGTTTGCAGATACGACTACAGGAATAATTTCAGTCGGCAGACAACCCCACATGTCGGTCACCTCGTGAGTCAGGTCCAGATATTTTGTTATCTGTTTCGGCTTTCACGAGGTTCTCGTTATACGGAATGGTAACGTAGACCAAAAATATAATTGACTGTGCCCGGTTTATCGGCACAATATCAGGCTTATTCGCAAGAAGAGTCCTGTCCGTGATGATGGCCCGGTCCCAGTATAGCCTGATGCGATCGATTTCTAGCACGGCTTCCGGCAAGTACTTGTAATACGACAATTTTCGGTCCACGAGACCGTATTTCAGAGCGAGCTCCTGGTGAAGAATTTTGGCTACTAGGTCGTGCCTATGCAAGTACTCAGAGTTAGAAAGCGCCGAACAACCGGTGATGACATACCTAAGTAACGCACCGGGATGGCGGATAGGCTGCACTAAAAGTGTCGAGAATGGAATATTTCCACCGTTCCTGCCATATTAATATCTTTTTAATTGAAAACTCCTTGTTTTTAAAAATCGAATACCATTTATTTATTTAAGAAAATATTCTCGGTCTTGTCACAAGGTTTTGTCAAACTTGTTTAGTCGTTGAGAAAATGGAATTGACTTGAGAAAATTCAAGAGCGATAATTTATTATGACTTTCGAAGTGGTTTAACACAAAAACAGTGAGTTGATTGAACGGATGATTTCTGCATTTGGTGATGAAGCCCCATCCAAAACCACAATTTATCGCTGGTTTGCTGAATTTCAACGTGGACGTGTCAAGCTCAGTGATGATCCCCGTCAAGGTCGTCCAAAAACTGCAGTTACCCAAGAAAACGTTGATGCTGTGCGTAAGCTGATTGAGGAGGATCGACATGTGACATACCGCGAAATTCAGGCAACTTTAGACATTGGCATGAGTCAAATACAAATAATCTTGCATGAACAATTAGATGTAAAAAAGTTGTTTTCCCTATGGATACCGCATTCGCTCTGTGAAGAGCAAAAAAGCGGCTCGCGTTACTTGGTGCGTCAAAACTCTCGAAAGATTCCATACAGGATCCTCAAATGCTGTATACAACATCGCATCAGGTGACGAATCCTGGATATACGCGTAGCAACCTGAAAAAAAACCAGTCACGAGTTTGGGTGTTCGAAAATGAGTTAAAGCCAACAAAAATTGTTCGTTCACGGAGTGTTGCAAAAAAAATGGTGGCCACGTTTGTCTCCAAAACCGGCCATGTTACGACTTCCTCTTGAGGGACAAAGTACGGTTAATGCAGAATGATATGCTAGCATTTGTTTGCCACAGGTCGTTTCTGAACTCCGTAAAGAGAACTGCAACCGCCGCATCATCCTCTATCACGACAATGACAACAAAAGAGTTTTTAGAGCAAGAAAACATAGAATTATTAGACCATCCGCCGTACAGCCCCGACCTAAGCCCTAGTGATTTCTATACTTTCCCTAAAATAAAGAATAAATTGCGTGGACAGAGATTTTCATCACCTGAAGAAGCTGTGGACGCCTACGCTTTGGGACCCCAATTTCCGAATGGAATGGTTGCTTCAATGATTGGTTGCATCGTATGGAAAATGTGTCAAATTTCGCGGAGAATAGTTTGAAAAGCAATAAATACATTTATAAATAGTAATGTTGTGTCACTTCCTTGATTCCCGAAATCTTCAGTGCCACCCTCGTATGCATATGTTGTCGAGATCCAAAAATAACCCGTGCGTAGACGATGCGGATCGCTAGTTTTTAGATAAACCAAATATAAGATTTTGAGAAGTAATTTTTTATCTCCACTAATATTATAAATCCGAATGTGTGTTTGTTCTTCTTTTACGCAACAACGGAACAACAGGTGAACAACTCGTTTCTCCGATAGTTGTTGGTCTTAATAACCTCATCCTGTATTTCACAGACAAAACCCTCGGTTTCCCCGAAGAGGTCACCAAAGCGAAGCAGTGGAGGGAGGCTACTGTGTCTAGGAAAGGCTCATGTAGAGCCTTGCAGAACCTCCCGTGGAGCTCCTTCTCCTTTTATACGGTCTCCCGGTCGGAAATGCTCTGCACTGCCGGGTCTTGCCATTGCTAGTCGGCTAAGAATAGAGGGGTAAGTCTTTTATCACAAAAATGACGTCCTTACTGAATGGATCATCCGATCTCGCCAGGAAGTAATTACGGAGGCTGCACACTTCGCGATTATGCATGGTGAGTGCGCTCAAAAAGCCCACCAGGCTTTCGCGGCAAGTGCAGCCTCATTACCGATTACTATGGGACCTTATAGTAGTGCGGACTTTTCTATCAAGGGCGTTAAGTTCAGTCTGAGTCCACCTGAGTATGCCAAAGGTATACATGAGGACAGGCATGACCCAACCGTAATATGCGTGTGTCTTATTCACACCAGACAAAAGGCTGTTGAGCACTTTGGTCAAGCGTGCATAAAACACGTCGCAAACTGACTGTTTCATACCAGCCTCATCGATACCGATGTTCTGTGACACACCCAGGTATCGGTATGTTTCAGCCTCGGAAAGGGTCCTTGAGTTGATGGGGATAGATAAGTCTATGCCCTCAGAGTTAGGAACTCTTCCCCTTTCAACATGGAGGACCGCATACTTATCCGTCCCCAGCTCCATTCCAATAGAATTGCTAAATTCACAAGTGATGTTTACATAATGATTTTTAAATTTACGCGAACACTACACATTGAATAAAACTAAATTTATCGGACCAAAAATTAATATTCAAAAACTGAAGGTAGCCGGGCTAACAATGACATTGGGACGTCAAACATCTCAGTCCCCCCCCGTGACCATGGTTGCTGTAAAGCACCCGAAACGTCGGGAATTAAAAATAAGTAAAAGTAGTGAAATAAACGCGATAAAATCCGTAAATTTAGTTTTATTCAAAGTGATGTTTAGCAATTCCACAAGACGGGAGCGACTGGAGGCGAATAATTTGATGTTATCCATATAAAAAGGTAGATCACTTTTTTACCTCCTTTCCGAAGCTGAAAACCCCTCCCGGAGCCAGATTGGACTCAGACAATCGCCCTGGAAGATACCCGTTCTTATCTTTATGTGGCTTTCCGCAACCATCATCCGCTCGCCCAGATGACAAAGGATCGTACTTCACTGCCCCATACACTGCTGGAGGAAGTAAGTAGTAACTGTACAGTTAATCTTATGCAATTCGAGGACCCTTTTTAGCCATGTATGGGGCACCGAGTCGAATGCTTTTCTGTTTTCTATCCGACCGATCCGAAGTCCGACGGTTGCGTTTCACCACTTTGCCAATGACCGCGTCAATGAGAAGTGGTTCCTTGGTCCACGACCACCGCCCCGACATCCATTTTGAGCGCGCTACATCACCTGATTTGAGTCCAGGTGAAGAGTGATTCTCGTGTTCAAAATGGATTTTAGTATCTTGTATATGATCAGTAGACACGTGATGGGGCGGTATTTACTCGGGTCTGTGGTATCCTGGTCTCTAAGAACCAAATGAGTGATCCCAGTTGTGAAGAGGCTCAGGAGCAACTTCTGGTTGAGAGCCTCTTGGAACTGTCAGGGGAGCACAGTGTGACACACCACAAACCCCTTCAGTCAGTAGTGATGCAGCCCGTCGAGTCCCGGACTTTTCCAGTTCGGGGCCCTACGGACCGCCTCAGCTACGTCATACGGCGTTATAATGACGGGGTCCATGGGCGTTATACTCGCACACTGACTTGCCACAACCTCCATCCAAGGGTCCTCGCTGTGGTTTATGGGCTCTGACCACAGGCCGCGCATTAAAGTTACAGTGTCGGCCTGATTCGGTGCTGGGCTCGTTCCACTTACCATTGGTCGCTCCAATGATTCATAGAGCCTCTTCTGATCACTCTGGAAGAGACGGTTCTGGTTGAACCGAGTCGACCTCTCGGTATATCTCCGAATCCGCTTTCCTCAAGTAGCGATTCTCTGTTTCAGATCATCTATGTGCTCTGTCAGTGTTTGCATTATATCCGGCTAGGACAAACTGACATTTGTCCCAGCAAACACAATGCTGATGGTGCGGACAATTCTTGGCATGTAATTGCCTGATCTGAAGCACATCAGCCTTTGCGATACGCTCCTCAATTCTTCTTCTTTATGCTGGGATGGCGCTACTTTGGCCAGTAGCGCGTCCAGCAGTGGCGAAGCTAGGGCTCCAAACTAGGGAAGCCCAAGATATGAATTTGTTGTTTTTAGCAGTTTAATAAAAATACACCAATCTTGAGCTGTCTCCACTCTTCAGTTTCATATTCAGTACTGACAAGGACGTGTTTAACAAAGCACACAGAAAACATACTACCGCTAGATAGATTGTATGACATAATATGCAATTGCACATCTTCGGTGGTTTTGAAAAGAGCCGTTTGGGTTTGCTTGAGATATTTACAGACAATACAATACATGAACAAAAGAAAAGCATGAACAAAGTACAAACAAACTATGTACAAAGTTAAAAAAGGGACGCCTGGCAGATGTGAAACCTCGAAATTATATTTTGTTTAAGTTATATGCATAAAAGAACAGATTACGACAGGAATTAGATAGTTATAATGAGAAGATAAAGCTTTGCTATTTTTTTACCATTTTCAATTCATAATAAACCGTACAAAATGATATTTTTAAACACATATATCACTATAAATTAGCTGATAGCGTATTTGTACCATCTAGCGTAATCTTTAGGTACCATCGTGAGAATCAACCAATTTTCGTTCGATAAAATGACTTTACCTATAGAATTAAGTAGATGGCTCCATTAAAATTTTATATACTGAAAAGTAGACAGAGAAACCTAACTGGAAATAACTAAAGGGAGTACTATTCTTTAAAAACCTCAATACATTCTTCTGTATTCTTTTGATTTATTTAATTAAAATTTGGGCTTCACGTTAAAAAAAGATTGTAACACTTATTTCCTCTAAAATTAAACCTAGGTCTCATACTTTATGCTGCTGTTCAAATTGATATTTTTAATTCGTATGGTAATATAAATATTGAGTTATTAAACCTTTAAATAAGCCTAACTTAATTAAACTTTAATACTAAAGAGTCCTGTATACCTATATTTAAAGTATGAAGAAATGTTTTTGAATATTCATTAATGTTTATTAAATTTCATTTTTAAAGATTTTTACCTTTTCCTCGCCGATTAGCACTTCAACACACTTATATTGATCACAATGAACACTATTATCCTCCCATTTTCACTGAAAATTTTCGAAAAAGCATAAATTTTTAACAAACACAACAAAAACAAACATAAACATTGAAATGTGAAGATAGTAATTGCTATATAAACATTTGGTAGTTATATTTCATTATAGAATATTTTGCCATAGGTTAGAAAGAGAGCGATCGTCTTCTCGAAAGCCCCGTAAAAAGCCCACGCGAGCGAGGAAGGCAACTAATCGCTTTGTATAAACGTATCGCTAAGGCAATACGAGGTCATCGGTCGACATGGGTCGAACAGTGGAGTGCGCGGGAAAATTGAAATAATTTGAAACAGTTTATGAGTTATTTTATTAGTTGATATTATTGATTGATACTATTGATTGATTCAGTTTTAATAAGGCAAGCCCGGCTTTTCGGCTTTTATGGAAGCTTCGCCACTGGCGTCCAGCCGTGAAAACCTTGGCGCCTATAATACGGCAGACTGCTAGCGCGGCGCCAAAAAGAATTGAGTCCGTATCGCAAAGGTCCCGGCTGGCTTCCAAATAAGTCACCAAAATTGGGTTCAGAGACTTCACACAGCCCGATTCCGCTTGTTTAGGGCTATGCGGGGATGTCGCGGTCGATTTTCGAGAGGCGTACTGCGCGTTTCCACAATCGCTTCTTCCAATGTACTCCTCATTTGCTCTATTTCTGGTTCCTGTGCGAATGTTCCATCATCATTTGAATCAGCCACCACTGGGGTATTCACGGCGGTATCCACGTGTGCGGGTTGTTCTGCAACTTGTGGCATTACATCCTCAGCCGTAGCATTTTCATTTGATGATGGAACAGCCTCACGTCGTAGCCGTTCGAGTTCGGCGCCATCAAATATATTTGAGCGTAAGTTATACCGAACTCGGTCTGCCAGGTTTTGCTCGGTGACGGTTACAGATGGCTCCAGCTCAGCAAAAAGTCGATGCATCCTTGCCCGATACGCAAAACCTCCAATTTCTCTCCCTTTCGTCCTATAATACGCCCACGATGCGTTGTTGTTCATCGAGATTGTCCAACGCATGCGGCGTATTCCACCAGTGGTGGATGTCGATTGCTGGGCCCGCGAAGACCCTGCCGTCACCAAGCCCGCTGGTGGGGATGATGGATGCGAGGCGCTACTAGATGGTCGAGCAGCACCTCTCACTCAGCTGGCAGTTCGCATGCTGTCGCGTCCAGCGGCAGCTTCATACGCACCCCGGTGACCCCCAGGCAGCGGCCCTTTGCGCGTTCTATCGAATTCCATCATCCATTTTATGGGCGTCATTCAACGGGAGACATCCAGACCCAGCGCTGTTTCATGGTGAGGCTATGTGCACAAGCGGGCCTTTGCACCTTCAACTTATGTCGAGGCACGGCACTAACACTTTTTGGCAAGGTGCTTACTGACTGCGCTCACGTAGCGGTTTTGTTCCTTCAGCGGGCGATGGGGTCGTCACATCCCTACGCTATTATTATTATTATTTTTATATTACTTCACCATTTTTTAATGTTTCTTTTTGTCAATAATTAAAAAATTACTTCGCAAAAATAACACACTGACGGCAGGGCGGCTATAAATTCTACAAATTTTTAGGCACAGGCGGGCTATGCTTTACCACGTAGCGATCGTTCTAATGTTCTCTAACCTCCATGGAGGATACTGCGAGTGATAGCATAAAAAAGAGAGATATCGAGGTTAAGTCGACCTAGATCGTCTTCCTTTTTACTGGCGGGAGGAAGAAGCGCGTAGGTACTTTTAAATTAAATTTACAAAAGTCTAATTTTAACTTCAACTTATGAAGGAAATAAAATTATTTTTATACGAATTAAATAGAAATGCCGTCTGATAGTGATGGCATAAATAAAGGCATGGCTCACGACGCGGGCGGGAAAAGAAAACCGCCAAAACGTAGTCAAGACCTGCAGCATGAAAATGATAATTTTTATAAGCCATATTATAAATTTAATTTTAAAATAGCTTTCCCTGAGTCAATGGGAATGGTTGAATGGTTTTTATTGAGAGTCGTAAAGAAGGAGATAAATTAGGCAAAGCGAATCCCTTGATTTTGGCGGGAATTTCGAAAACTGAAATCAAAGGAGTCACTAATATAAGAAGAATAAACGCTTCTAAAGTAAGGGTGGTATTTGCGCGGGCGATTAACGTCAACGACATTTGAAAATGAAAGCTTCCTAGAAAAGTATGATTACAAGGCATTTATACCAGCAAGAGCGGTGGAAACAATAGGAGTACTCAGGTATGTACCCATCAGCATAAGTAATGAAGAGCTGTTTAAAAAACTATCATCGAAATATGAGGTCGTCGCAGTGAGTCATTTCACAAAAAAAAGTTAATGGATAGATCAAACCGTTCAGTTCTGTAAGTGTAACATTTTTGTCAACTAACGTATCTGAGTTACATCTGGATTTATTTCAATATAGGGTGCATCACATCAATATGCGGTAACTAAATGCATAAACTGTAGTAGTCCTCATGTCGCAATTTCTAGAGATTGACCAATAAAAAAAATTTATGAAAAATATAATAGGTCTACTTATGCTAAAGTCTTACAAACAAAAACAAACTCAAAATTTATTTAACAATTATAACGCCAATTTCTCTTCAATTCTTATAGCAATATTTCCCTTAGGTGATCAAAGGTATGTAGTGATTTCAACGTTAATTGTAATATGATATATAATGCGAATACATATTTGGATTTGTTTGTAGTAATATCCTCCAAACAGAACTACGATCACGGATGCTATCATCGGAGATTTGCCATTATGTAAGACATGTTATTAAAGTGTACGATTGTGTGCACAAATAAAAACACACTCTATTTCCTGACTCTGATCGTTAGATGGGATGACAATCATTGTGATCTGGTGAAAGCGGTCAGCCACCGCAGAGTCTACATCACCTGTGGATGTCTCCTTTAGAGGCGAAACACGTGTCGTGTTATCTTCGATGGTGTGTCTTTCCTAGTGTAGTGGTGTTGGGAGTAATGGAGTAGTGGTGACGGGATTAGTGCACGCAATTAAAGGAGGGCGTGAGGTGCTCTTCAAAATAGGTAAGATACATCATTTTGTCCTATAGTGCGGATAGGGGTGAAGTAACTCTTACAAACTTCAAATTAATCTGATCAATGTTAAGGGAAAACAACGTACCTTTTAAAAATATTACGTTAGAAAACAAGGATCCAAACGCAGAATATTTATTTCACTGCATAGAGAGCACAACGCAGACACTTGCAGAACATACAGAGAGATACAGAACACTTGATCAGTACGAGAACGAACCCACGATCCTGCAGTGCCGCAGTCAAACGATTAGTCACTGCATCACGGAGTCGTCATTTATTTTGTACATAATTAATTACTAAAACTGGGTGGCGATTAGGTTATCATGTTTCATAGTTCAGCAGTTAATGCAAGTTGACATACTTCTGTTGAAATAATAAAATAAACTATAAAAAATAAAATAAAAAGTGCACGAAAAAGACAGATTAATGCATACGTCTTGCATAGAAATGAGATAGAGCGGTGTGATTGTTTGTCCCTTTCTCCGTGCCGGTTTTTTTGTTTAGCAAACTTGTTTGCTAAACAACTTTAACAGCGTAGCGATTTAAGGAGTTTACAAGTTGGTTTAAGTGAGAAAAAAGTGTTTTGTGAGCTTAAGATTGGTGAATCTTGTTCAGTTAAGTTCTTAGAACAATTAAATTTTTTATCTAAATGTGTTTAAAAGTCATAAAGATTATTGTATAACCTAAAAATTCGTTATCGTCCTTTCTCACTCGAGGCCACGCCGATCATTAGTCTATAGGTTTCTCTGTCAACGGTGGCGCCACTTATTTAGCGCTTTCCTACGGAGACTTTTTTATACAGAGTCTGTACTCATTATCTCTACACTCCATACACTATAGCTTAATAAATAAATCAAATCAAATCTTTAAATTTTCAAAATGTCCGCCGTGTACCCGAATGTATAATTGAAATCGCCGCGTGATATTATTTCGAACCTTTAGAAGGTTACCATTGGCAGCATTTTTTTTTTATTTTGTCGAAGGTTTTTACGTGGTTTAGAGCTACGCTGCAGTTATATTAGTAGTACAGTTGTAGCACTAATGGGTCGGCTCGGCCGGGGAACTAAGACCATTCAACCCAATGGACGAGTAATGCACCTAATGCTATGAACAAAAATCTTATCACTTTAGGTACGGGGAATAAAGCACTATTAAATACATCAACGTAGAAAAAATTATGAGTGTAAGGTGGACAAATTAATTGCGATGCTACCATATCGATATTTTATATCGATAGTTTCCCTAAGAAAAAGAGAAAAACTCACAAGCATTAGTAAAATGCACTTGCACAATTAAAATCATCTGTTTAGTTGGTCAGCGTAGTAAGTTTTTTAGGGTTCCATAGTAACACAACAAGGAACGCTTATAGTTTCGCCAAATTCAACAGTCTGTCGGTTTGTCCGCGGCTTAATACAAAGACTTCTAAAGAGGCATGGTTAAACATGAATACCCGAAATAAATAGGCTCTAAGTACCAAAAACAAAATGTGTAAGAACTTATGTTTTAAATAACTAGCCCTCATCAAAAAAAATTAGATTCAAAATCGACATTTATAATATTAAAATAAACTACTTTTGTGAAACAAAAAAACTTGAGAGGTGTCATGGGAAACCCGGATGGAACGAAGATTCGAAGAACGATATATATATATATATATATATATATATCATAATTATATTATATATATATATATATATATATTTTTTTTATATATATATGGGGTTTTGGTGTTTATAATAGGACAGATTACCCTATTCTGTTTCGGCGAGCAGTTTGGCGTATGGCTCTGGGTCAGGTCGTGTTGATCCCCAGGGCAAGTTTGAGGAGTTCTCCTTCACGTGGTTGCCGCCTGTTATTTGGTCTGTTTCAATAGGAAACAGAGGATGATCCTCTTTTTCTTTTCTTTTATCCCTCCCCCTTTTCCTATCCTAACCCAATCCAAGGTCAAGCGCACCGTGCCGATGGATATCTGGCTGGAGGGAGTCCAGTCCCAAACGGTGCCTACCCGCTACCAGGGCGATTCGGGTAGTATTTTAGCCCTTCCCCCGGCATGCGGGTCTCTGCCGGGGGTGACTGAGTATTTATAAGTATCAATGATCAAGTGTTTATAAGTTTCAATCTGGGAGACCGCGAACTATCGACAACGTCGTGCTATAGGAACGCGAAGAGGATCCCTCGACTTCGGTTCGTATAATACAAAGACGCACTGTAATACCAAAATCATCGGTTCATCGTATTTTAAGAAAAAGGTATAAATTTCACCCCTACCACATTCAAAGAATGCAAACTCTCCTTTAGGGTGATTATGTAAAACAACTGCTGTTTTGCCGACGAATGCTAGAACTAAATAGGCAAGACCCCACTTTTTTCATAAAGTTTTGTGGACTGATGAGTCTCAGAGCAGAAGGGACGGATACCTTAACCTGCACAATATTCATAGTTGGCAGTTAGAAAATCCGCATGAAACCAGAGAAGACCGTTCAGAAAACATATTTAAAATCAATTTATGGACAGGAATGTTCAATGGTTCAATATTAGGACCAGTAGAGCTACCTCCGACATTAAATGGTGAAAACTATTTGGCATTTCTTCAACACCAATTGCCAGCGCTCCCAGAGGATGTGCCACGACAAACACGGGCAACGATGTGGTACCAAAACGACGGTTGCCCAGCACATTACGCTCGAGACGTTCAAGCCTATATTGATGATAGGTTCCCAAGAAGGTGGATTGGGTGATAAATCCTTTGGATTTTTTTATTGGGGTTGTCTCAAGGATAAAATGTACCTAAAACCAATTCACAAAGAAAGGGAACTCCGTAACCGAATAAACATAGCAATTCAAGACATATCCCAAATAAGTTTAAGAAGATTAAAAAATTATTTTATCAGAGGATGTAGATTATGTATTTGAACTAGAGCCAAATAAATTCAATATATAATAAATTCAAGCATCTACTTTAATAAATACGTTAATTCAAAAAATTCCATTTTTTTATCAATATCCCATAACTAAGTCAATAAGTTCGGCTTTAGCGCTACCCTTAATGATAAAAATGGTAATATCTAAAAAAAAATTGAATAACTGATGTAAGTGATACCTTTTCTGAATCTGCAGTAATTGGAGTATTTTTCCAAATTATTTGCCAGTTTACATCAATACATTTTTTTTCATCAATACAGTTTTTTCAAAGATAAAAAAGTAACACAAAACCAATTGAGAGAAGTATAAACCACACATGTATGTCCTACAAACTCACGGATTTTTATACGGGCGGTCCAAAGATTACGCGACAACCAATATTTGATCCCGCGTCGGGTTAAAATTCCTCCGCGAGGAGCCGTGAATCAGGAAGAACAAATGTTGAATTATTTCGCTCGTAATCCAACGTCAAGTCTTCGTAGAGCAACTCGCTAATGGAGAAGATAACAAGGTTACAATATTAAACTTTTAAGTACGTAGGTAAAATGTCTAGACCAAACACATAATTCTAGTTTTTATTTCACATCGATCGGTGCACTATTACCGAAGTTATAAGCGTGGAAAGTTTACGTACATTTTTAAAATCTCGCCCGTGCCCGCGAGTAACGCGTGACGTCATAGATTCCATGCGGCCGCGCCGCCATACCGTTCCAGCGCGCCGATCATACGTTTGTAGTCATTGAATTAATATATAAATCAATGTTTGTAGTAATATTTCGCGGGTGAGTTGTTTGCCGTCGTGCGCTCTGGTGTTTTTAAGTATTTAATGATGGAAGAAGGGTTTCAAAAGGTCGATCTGACAACCTTCCAATAGTCTGTGACATGATGGTGGCGGAATATTTTCTAAGAAACAAAGATTTTGTCGCGGCTGAAATACGCATAAGATAATATTTTGTAACCTAGGTACCCATTATTACATTAATACTTCTGGGTTTCATTTGCTAATGATAAGAATAAGTATAACAAAAATACGTAAACATTCCTTACCTACCTACTTACTATCTGCCTCTAACTAGTTTTGTTGTCTTATTCTTCTTAAGTGCACCCTGACCTTTTTTTGGTTTTTACGGTTAAAAAAAATCCTGTTGTATATAAAGAAATTTACTACAAATATACCTTCGGTGTATAAAAATATGATTTATCTAAAAATCAGATGTTTTCAATATTAATAGAAAAAGGGTCGCATTATTATTATGATTAAAAGCGTAGTTATATATTCTTCAGGCAAGGGATCACAACATATCTATGCTCATTTTCTTGTGAAGTAGTGACAATCGCATGTGCAACTGTTTCTGACCTAGATTTGGCATTTAGTTTTGATAGTAAAAATCTTTGTGGTTTTTCTGTATACCGATTTTGACAAGCGAACTTGTGAGGCAAAACATCTTTTTTAAGTTTGAGGGGACCACCAGCTAGTTTGTACTTCACGTAGTTTTCCATATCGTTTTCGACCTAGAACAAAATACAAACTTATTTAAAATCTATAAAAAATAAGGAACCTCGTAATTTGTATTCCATCAATATTTAAACATGTACCAACTATGTAATACATAAAAATAGGACAACATGAAAAATATTTAAGTGCTCCACTTCATAATCAAACTTCTTCTATCATTTGCGGCCCGCAAAGTATGCAGGTTGAACAGCTCTGCGATGTGTTTAGTTTTTGCTCGAATTTTTGCTCGTAAAAATATAAAAACGTTTGTTAACATATTCCATATTTTAACCTTTATATTAATGCATTATAAACATTTTAAAATTTGCTGCAAACATAGGTAGGTATCTAAATTTACGAACTCACGACAGGTCATTGACTTATCTACATTATTATATGTTTATTTACACTGAAGTAGTTTTAGTTAAATATGTAGGTATTAGGTATTCTTTCTTCTTGAAATTATAATGATCATTAAGCGTAGACAGTTTCAATGAATCGTTAGTTACTTAAACACTGCATTTACTACCAATAACCAAGAGCTATCATGTGAAGATTATTATTATTTGAATACTTACATCGAAATGATCACAAACAACAATATGCTACCGCGTTTGGTCCTAAAGGATGTGCTCTTCTCATAGTATTTGTCCATTTATTTCTGAGGGTAGGATTTCTAGGCACATTAAAAAACAACTCTTCTGGTGTTTTTGTGGCTGTATTTTTACATTGAGACACAGCACAATATTTAATAGATGGTGTCATGTTCTATAATGTTTCTTGTTAAAAATATATAGCAAGTAAATCTGCGCGCGACGGGCACATTCGAGTAAATGTTTTGATTTTCTAAGTGCGCGTCGGGTTTCTCGCACGAAGATGGAAATTGTGACGTCATCAACAATGTCGCTCTCGGCCCGCGGCTTAGACCGAAAATGTTAACTTTACGCCTTTATATCTCGGTCAGTTTTAAAGATAGAAAAAAATTAAAAACACGGTTATTCTCGTAATTTTTTGTAGATTTTTTGGCATATAAAACAAAAAATGGTTATCTTCTCCATTCCATGTATATCACAAGACTATTCGCAAAATACTAAGAAAAAAAACAACGGTCGTTCAAATACGTAAAGGTACAGGCTTTATTAGATAGAGATAAGCCAGATGGGAAAGGTCAATGGCCAAAGCCAATGGCTTCTGAGCAAAGTAGCCAATGACTCTAACTTTTCAACAAACATAATGTGAACTGCACCTGTCAGTCCACATTATGTTTGTTGAAAAGTTAAACATTCACGCGCAACCGAATATGGAATCCGCAGAAATTACGGTACTGGAGTCAAGAAAATCCGCAATTGTGTCGAGATTCTACGCACCAATACAGATTTGCCCTTAATGTTTGGGCTGGAATACACGGAGATCAAATAGTTGGTCACGTGTTTATCAAAGGCAATCTTAATAGGCCTAAGTTTTTGGAACTGCTTGACGACTGAGTGGCGGATTACGTTTATGGATTATTGTTGGGGGCAAATAGCTTGTTATGGTATCAGCTTGACGGAGCAACTGTTCATTCAGTGGTGGCTGCCACGCAGCGCCTCACTAAAATGTTCAGAGGGCAGTGGATTCCGGTGATCATCGGATCTAACACCGGTAGATTTTTTCTTATGAGGTTGTTTGAAAAATGAGGTGTACTCTACTGAAATAACGACTGTCGAGGACATAAAACACGAATTATTCTGGCTTTTATGTAGGATATGGTGACAAACGAGCACACAATCCAAGTGATGGTAAGTGGTTGGTGTGGCCCATATGTAGATGTCTATATCTAAAAAAAATTAAACAGGGTAACATTTAGTCAACGGCAAATTGTAATATTTAAAAAATCT
This sequence comes from Parnassius apollo, assembly GCA_907164705.1. Lineage (NCBI taxonomy): Eukaryota > Metazoa > Arthropoda > Insecta > Lepidoptera > Papilionidae > Parnassius > Parnassius apollo. The sequence continues at coordinate 3,249,817 of CAJQZP010001207.1, read as the reverse complement.
TTTACATATTAATAAAAATATCACATTAATTTCAAAGTTAGCTCACAAATCAGTTTACATGTTTTTTTCTAATCATTTGGTTCCAGAAAAATCCGATCGTGCCTTTCGCTCGTACGTGCCGCACTGTCGCTCTGATCGTGACAATGATCGTCATCCTTTTTCGTGCATGCAGGCGGCATCTATTTTAAGTAAATGTTTCGCTTGAATTTGTTTTCACACACCCGCAGCTCGCAGTCCCTTTGTTTTTAATTTCGCGCATAAGAATTATGCCTTAAATAGTTAGTCTTAAGTATATTTTGGCTTGATTTTTTTTATTTATTTGAGTAATACAGAGTGGCAACGTTTGAACTAGATATCTTCGCCTTTGCCAGCCATGGGTCTTTGACTTTCTAGTATTCTTCAGGTGATAAATATATGCATTTACATGATGTTGATTAATATTAAATCGAAAAAAGGCTACTGGAACTAGGATTTTAATTGTTACATTTTTTTATTTATATACCTATGCTTAAAGAACGTTGTGATACGTCATTTCATTTACCGTGTTAACTTCATCGTCACTTTGTATAATTGTGCGTGTTTATTTTATGTTTATCTTATACATATGTTTGTACGTAATAATTGTAGATAGATTAATTACAAATTACTGATACATTGATTTCTTTTTCGAAGATTTTGAGAACTATTATAATCCGCCTATGCTGTGAGCACTGTCAGTAAAAAATTAAATATCATGTCTTAATGTTGGTAAAGTAGTTTGGCGCCCTTTCATACATTTACTTTTACTAAGGAAGTCCCGCCTCTTACACATAATTAAATTATCTTTAATTTCAACGAATTTTATTACCTATAGTAAAATTATTTTGTCCGTGCAATTGGGGTCATAAATCATAGCATGGCCTCAGCCCAGCTAGGACAGTGAGCATATTGTGTGGGTGCAACGCCATTACCGATAACAACAAATGAATCATCGCAGACGGCGGTTCGGTATACAAAGAGTGGTGCGACATTGTTATGTTATTATAATGAAAAAAAATTACATTTTTTTCCATTATTATCCTCGCTTAATAGATTGTAAAGTGCAATGATAAATTATGTATGCATGTAGAAAAACTCCAACAGCAAACTTGAAGAAAAATCTCATCTGGCAGAAGATATCGTAAATCATGTGGATGACGATGATTCTGGTGATTCTGATGTAGAATTTTAATGTAAATAGTTTTAGATTTAATTTTAGATATAAGTTATTATCTCTATATTATTTTTAATATAACGTTGCATTCCAAACATTTGTACTTATTGTCTTATATGGCATGTATAATTTATTTTAAATCATTATTATTTTCTTTTTAATAAATACTTTGTTTTATCTAATTTTTTTTTATTTTTATCACTAACCCACATAATGACAAAACTAAATACACTATCGATAACGCTTATCGACAACAATAATGTGCATCACTATGCTCGCCCCTAAGGCCCGTGAGTGGGAGAGAGAGCAAAATACTTCGAAGATTTATCACACAAACTGCACGGGCAAAATAATTCTAGTATAGTGAAGTGTGCGACAGTGACAGTGAAAGTGAACCCGCCGCCAGTAATGACCCCCGCCGCTTGACTGTGTTTTTGAAGAATATGAAACATTTACTGCCTATTTAAAAATACATTAAATCCACTATAGAAAATCTAAAAAAAACGAAGATCCTGAAAGAAACGAAGACATGACTTAAAACACAAGCGTCTAAATCAAATATCTTATTAAAAGAAAACTATTCAATGTTTTGGCAACACTCAAAATGGCTGTCATATGCTCAAAAGCGATAAAGCGGCATTTTCGTTCTTTGCTAAGTCCCAAAATTTATACTCGAGAAATATCTTGTATCGCTATAATAAAGAATCGACCCAACCTTTCGTCTTTCAACAAATATAATTCGAAGATCTTTTCATATTCTGCAATAAATAAATATTTCGCAATAGGCAGGTTAGTAATCCTACATTATCTACTTTATGTCACTCCTTTGCGAAATTTATCTCATAATATAAAAACATTAATTTCATTGTATTTGTATACATAACAAACGAAACTGAAAATTCTAAGTGCTGAATGCCGAACCTAACCGATACAGAATTTGATTTTTTATTACATTTATCTCACTAAGCACTGCTTTTCCATAAATTAGGTAGGTATAAATTAAGATCTTTATTAAACATGTAAATCTTGTGTCATAACTCAAATCACTTGTCACACAACTTTCAATTTGATTATCAAATGAAGGTTCATTGGTCAATAGTATTTCAGCAGTAGCGCGTATAAGTTTTCATCATGGGTTACTGTTTTTCAATATGGACTTTATTTATAGTTTTTGTGTTATATTACAGCCAAGCAAAAACCATGGGTGCATTAAGTCCTCTAGATCCTTCTTCTTTTTCTAGGCCAGGTAATTTTAAAATTATTTTTATTTTCATACATTTATTAATTCAATATATTATTATTAAACAAAAATAAAATATAGAGATTCTAGATATTATAATTTCATCCTCTAGCAGCCCAAATTCGTTTAAAAATGTCATTAGTGCCATATAGATTCAAGCCCAGGTACTGAAACATGATATGATTTCTGTTTTACTAAAGAATATGAAAATATGGAATAAACTGTGTTTAATTTAAAAGATTTAAAATAAGTATTAATTATTTTAAATCTTTTAAATTAGTGTAAATTTAATTTTCCCATTTTTAAGTTTTTAAGGATTGTATTTTAAATTACAGTTTATGTGTATTTTAGATTCTTTCTTTAATTCTTTACATAAAATGTAAGAGGGTGATGTATTCGCCAACAAACTGCCCTGCAGTTTGGCGAAAGTTGTATAAAGAATAACTGACTGTATTTTTGTGTAATAAATAAATTAAAAAAAAAAAACTTTAAATTAAGTACGCTACGCTTATGCATGTTTCTGCTTTATTATTGGAGCACTGTATTTAACCAATGAAATTATTCCATTTAGCTATAAGTTAATAGTTTTATTGTGAATGAGAAAAAATGATTCACATGCAAAGGGAAATGTAAGTTAAATTGTATTCAACCGACTATTTTACTGTTCTTATGCAATTATTTTTGGATTTCATTTTCTCTGAGAGCAAATAATTAAGAAGTTCTCCTTAAAATGACGTGAGCAGTATTTATATACTTGTCAATATATTGCTGGGCCGTTAGAAGTTATACAAAGTTAGAAGTTCAATCAGTTTTTGAAACAAAACAATTTTAATTTTAGTTTTTGCAGTTATAATATTTTATATTTTATCATTAAAAATTTTAATATTTTATTATATTATTATTTAATGTAAATTTAATTATTATTATTAAATGTTAATATTAAGAATATTAAAAACAATTTTTAATGTGTAATATGATAATGTATCATTCTATTCCAGTGGTTTATTTTATTTTTATTTCCTTACAGAAGTAGCAATTATAAGGCACATTTCTCTTATATTGGATGTGGATTTTGAAAACAAAGTTCTAAAGGGTACTGCTGATCTTAACTTCGATATACTGCAGGCTACTGATGAAATAGTATGTTTTTGAGTGTTCTATTTAAAAGTTTAGTAAAGCCATGATTATATACTCTAGGCTAGGTGGTGCCTATTGTAAATCATTGCAATAAATTTGGCACACGAGATGTGAATAATAGTAATGTTATCAATACTGTGGAATCTCGATAACTTGAATTTCAAGGTTAATGCAAAAAATTTCGAGTTATTGAGTTTTAGACTTAACAAGAATTTTGAGATTTTTTCCCAAACATAGCAAACATAAGGTGTTATGTTATGTGTGTGTATGTTACTTAGAAAGTTTAATGAATGTATTCATTGCACATGTACAAAATACACTCAATATAAAAGAAGCAACAAATATTCCTTTTGGACTTTATTGCTATCAGTTTGGAAAATTCCAATTTTACTAATTTCTACTATACAATGTAAATATGTAGTATGTACTATCAATACCTCGCAGGGAAATAACACTTTATTTGAGTTATCAAGACTAAATAATTTGAGATACCATCTATTTAAAGTATCAGAAGAAGGGAATGACAATTCTTTTCATCTTACCGAGGATTATTACTTAATGAGGTTTGAGTTATCGAGATTCCACTGTATCAATAAGTAATGACTAAATGTGGCCACTCTCAGTGGACTTGGTTAGCCCATTTGGTAATCTGTAGCAGAAGAAGTGGCTTCTTCTCAAACCTAAAATTAAGTTGTTTATATTTTTGTATGTGTTAGCTCCAGCTAACACTACAAAATATCAACGATTTGACCCAGAACTTACTGTGAAGCACTCCTGTTCACTATGTAGCATGATCTTTATGCCATAATATTACTAAATAATAGAATGGAATCATTTTTATTCTCTACAATCACCATATGAAACATAGCAGCGATAAGCTGCTATATTATTCTGGTATTCTGTGAAAATGTGGCCCTACCCTGGTCGAGTCGACCCATTCATGCTACAACCATAATATAGCTGCAGCATGGCTCTACTAAAAAACAGTTATTTTTATCTTGTGTATTATTTACAAACTTACTGCTCTACGTCTTACTTAGATATTCTCTACATACAAATTTCATAATACAGAAACATTTACCAGGATGTTTTTTTCTTAAATTCATTACTGTTGTAGAATGATGTGTAATCATTACTTATTGCATAACACCTCTGTGGCAAAACTCATACTTGGCACTCCAATTTTCAAAGTCTAATGATAAAAATTACATCTTATCTGTAATTTCTGTGTTTTGTATTTTTGTCCACAAATATCAATGTTTCTTAGAAATAATACTTGAAGTGCAAATGATATATCAATCATAATATATAAGCAGTTTCCATTCCTATCATTGAAACTGTCATTCACAACTTCATATTGAAAAGACAGCTTTAATCTAATCATCTGTTGATCTAATATTGAATGATTATATATCTCTTATTTATTTAAATATTTATTATAAATATAATTCTTATAATTATTTTTATTATATGAAGTTTTTTACCTGTGATATTACCATTTTGTATAGGATAATTCAATTTTTAACACACACTCACTCACCACACACACACACACACACACACACACACACACACACACACACACACACACACACACACACACACACACACAGCACGCACACACGCACACACACGCGCACACACACACACACACACACACACACACACACACACACACACACACACACACACATATACACACACACACACATACACACACACACACACACCAACACACACACATCAACACATACACACACACACACACACACACACACACACACACACACATCATACACATACACACATGCATGCACATACACACACACACACACACACACACGTACAAATGCATCTAGAATGCGCGTAAGCTCTAATGACCAATCAGTACTCGAAATCTGTGGTAAGCTGCTCGCGCTGCGTACTGGCGTCGATTATATCGGACTTTGAGTTGTCATTTATGTGCGTTTGTAGTATCTAGGGTACTTCATACGTTTACAGTGTAACATTACAACCGTATTTTTTTGTGTCCACGCAAGTATGATTACAATTTAAGAAAGTATGCCGTTTAGAAATTATCCCCTTAAGACTTTTAAATATTGAAGTGACTAAGATCTTGTCAGTTATAGGATTCTGGTTCTGTGAAATAATTCACATTATCAGCCTGGAGTCAGGAAGTTGGTGATGTTTCATTCCCTTGCCTCAGAAAGCAAGTAAAAGCGTTGATCCCGCGCCTGATCCCTCTCCAATTGTGTCCAATTGCCTGCGCAATGACTTCTCTCTATTGAAACTGACTGAAATTCAGTTTGGATGACATTATTATTACAATTCAATTTTGTTTATGTCCAGAATGTAGTATACATACTAGTATACAAAATACAAACATACAAAATAGTACTGTAGTATACAACATAATAATAATGTTAGTTATTAAAGAGACCTTACAATTCTACCGTAATAATGATGTGTAATTGCATATAATTGAAAAGTTTTAGTATATAATTTTTCAATTATATGCTAAAACTATTAATATGTACATATTTTTTGGGTTGTTTGTAAGAATTCACTGGAATAAGACTACCTTTTGTTTTTCCCTCAATATTTGTATACTTTGTGATGTATTTTCTTGTGTTGTAAAATCAAAAAAAACATTCCAGATTTTAGATGTCAATGATCTGATAATACAATCCATTGAATTAAGAGATGGCACAAAATTGCAATATAATACTGATCTGCATGTTCCTAATTTTGGCTCCAAATTATCTATAACATTAGCCAATCAATTTTCAGCTGGTCAAAAGTAAGTTAAGTTCATTTGTATTCTCATAATTAATTTATTTGGTTTAATACTATCGAATTGATAGAATCAAGCATAATAAAATCTCTTTTAAAGCATGATAAATGTTGCGAAAAGCAAAGAATTTATTGCTGAAGCTCATCAAAATGTTGTAGACTGTGAAAAAATGACTAATACAGTTTCATTAACCTTTATGGATGATATGTATAAACCTATAGTTAGCAATATTGAAGAAAATGACAACTTTGTTTGTGTATGTGATGGAGGGGAGCTGTGTCTTTGCTGTAGATGTGATGAACAAGTTACTGAAGAAGTGGAAAAAAAAATTGGGTTAGCAAATTGAAAATCTTATGATCATGTAGACCTACCTGTATCTGTTTTAGTTAGATATAATTCGTAATTTGCTTGATCTTGTCAATTTGGTCTTAAATAATTGATATATGAATATTTAATATAGTGTGTATTTTCCAGATTAGTTATCAGAATTAAGTATAAAACATCACCTACGGCTTCGGCACTACAATGGTTGGAACCTAATCAAACTTCGGGAAAGAAATATCCTTATTTGTTCAGCCAGTGTCAGGTATACTTTTTAACTGTCACCTAGAGTTAAAACTGTGTAAAGCAACAAATAGATTCCAAAGCACAACAATTGCAAAATCAGCACTTTGGTTTCTTATTTCACATCACGTCATAAATTGCGACGTAACTTTGTGGTTTGTCACATTGTCATTTATTGTATTATTTAATAATTGTGACAAATGAGCATGCGGTCCAATTGATGGTAAATAAAGTTTGTTGAACATAGACAACAATATCTACCATATATAAAAACAGTCTTCATTTCGTAACACCCATCATACAAAGCACAGTATTAGGTGTTTTCAAAGAGTTGCGTCCTTTCCCTATCAGGTCAACCCATTACATATTTTTATTAACTAGAATGACAAACGGATTTACAGTTTACTGCTACTGCAGCTGTAACCAACTTTAAACAAAAAGGACCAAAAATTTATAATTCCAAAGAACTAATATAGAATGCCTCAGTCTGTAATTATAACTCTGTTGGCTCTTCAGAGAGAATGCAGCAGTGAGAGCTACAGTATGTAGGTGAAAAGTGACGTATTCGCCTAATTACACGTCTAGACCACTCGTATTGTGAATCAGTAAGCCTCAACAAATACAAGTGTTACACACGCAACATTTTTTTTATAGAATAAGGGTGACAAACGAGCACACAGTCCACCTGATGTTAAGTCGATGCTGTGGATCTACATTTATCCTCGATTAGGAATCGAAATGCAGATGCATTGCCACCCCTTAGGACTACTAAGATGGGATGCCTCGTTTCCTGTAAAAAGATTCTCCAGTTCTCTACACTCACCATACGAAAGACAGCGGCATAGTGCTGTTATCTTACGCTGGTATTCTGTTAGAGCACAGTTCTTCGACGGTAGAGCCGACCCTTTCGTGTTACCACCATATTATAGGTGCAGCATGGCTCTACCATGTATGAACATAAGTTGCTTAGCAATATCACGGTTTGAATACAGTATGACAGTTTGGAAACGCCTTTGATGTCAGCTGATGCTGCCGCCCATGTAGGTGTTTACTATTTACACCTTCCTACGCAAATATGTTAGGGTTGTCACCAAATTGGGAATAAAACAGTTTTGGATTTTTTTATACTCGGTTTCGTTTATTTAACATATGGTCGTACTTAAAGGTTGAACACATTTATTTAACAAAGATATTTTCGTAAACTTTCTCTTTATAGAAGTTTTCAATTTTCGATAGTTAAGTTTAATTGTGTAGTGTTACTTGCATTTCGATGAACAATTTAAAAAAAATGATGGAAAACATAAGCATGGTTATTATATTTTTCGAAAACGGGACCAAAAATTAATTAAGTAAGTACTTTAAAACACGCCTGAGTCAATCGCATGTATTGTTACAGCAGCCTTAGTGGAGAGCGCTGGCACACGGTCGCGACGTCCACTGCGCATAAGGACCTCGCCTTTACTCTGCATTGAGTACATTCGTTTCACAACTGTTATGCTCTATTTAAACTGTGGCAATAACAATAACCTCTGCCTGACCAATTTTCGATCTCGACACTAACTTCTGATTATATGTATATTTTGTATCGTAGTCCCTCAACATAACCAGACTCTTACAAATGTCCAGGATTTAGTCCCTAAGATCAACAAGGCGATCACATTTTGATTCTTCATGCACATGCATGTTGTGATAGACACTGCTAGACTATCTTATTGTTTTTTTTTTATAGAATAAAGGCGACAAACGAGCACACAGTCCACCTGATTGAGCTGGTATTCTTTGATAGCGTGGTCTTTCCTCGGTCGAGCGGACCCATTCGTGCTACAATGCATAAGCCATCTACCTAGCAGGCATCTACCACGTAAAAATTGTAGTGTGGGGAAGATATGCTGTAATCTGGTATTAACATGATAATTTTACAAACAGCAAGAAATGGAGTGATCGATTGTCTTATGATGCCACCATATGGCATCTTTAATAGCCTTTATTTTAAATACCATTTTTAGATCTTGTGTATTATCTTGCAGCCTATTCACGCCCGTTCAATTCTACCATGTCAAGATACACCCGCCGTAAAGTTTACGTACGACGCGGAAGTAACGGCTCCCGAAGAATTCACGGTACTGATGAGCGCAGTCCGAGGTGAGAACAGGAGTAAGACAACTATGTTCCAGCAGTCTGTGCCAATCCCATCGTACTTACTTGCCATCGCTGTTGGCGTTTTAGAACATAGGCGACTTGGGCCTAGGTGAGTCTCTCATGTAAATCACTTTTTTTTAAAACATGCATATCAACAATTTTTATTGCCTAATATCTGATTTTTATAATAAACAAGTCCACAAAAAACCTTATACCACTATTTAGTTTTTTTTTTGGTTTTTTTAAGCTTTTTTTTTTTTCTAAAAAAACTTTTTTTTTTTTTAAGTTTTTTTCTTTTCTCCCCTTTACATGACTGCTGAACATAACCTCTCCCAAGGCATGCTACAAAGCACGGTCCTGAGCCACCTGCATTCATCTACTTCCTGCATATCTAACCAGGTTGTCACTCCATCTAGTATGGGGGTCGCCTCACAATTCGCCTGCCGGTACGAGGCTGCCACTCGAGAACCTTTTTTCCCCATCGGATAACAGTTCTTCGGTTGGCCCATTGCCACTTCAGCTTACTAACCTGTTGGGCTATGACGGTCACTCTAGTTCAACTGCGGATATCCTTTTTTCTAAGTTTATCATGCAGAGAAACCCCGAGCATAGCCCTCTCATAGCTCGCCGAGCGGCCTTGAGCGTCCTCATGCGGTCAGCAATGAAGGACCACGTCTCAGATCCATAAGTCATCACTGGAAAAACGCAATGGTTGTACAATCTCGTTTTCATGTTTTGAGGTATACCTGAAGAAGATAGATGTGTCGTAATTTCGGGAAATAAACGCAATAGTAAATGCTGCCAAGCCGGGTCGTATCCATCGATTGACCTTTCGGTTGAAGTGTGACTTACCTAGTTGGACTATTTGTCCCAGGTAAACATACTTGTCAAAACCTTCGAGCTTAGTGCTCCCAACAACTACCGGTATAGATTTGACATGGATGTTACATGTGTTCTTTGTTTTGTCCATGTTCATCTTAAGACCTATCCATTGCGAGGCACTATTAAGATCATTGAGCATAAAATGCTTAGGTCCTCCACCGCTTCTGCAGTAAGGACTACATCGTCGGCAAAACGAAGGTGTATTTGCCATTGATGTTAATACTGTATCCTTTCCAGTCCAGTAGCTTGAAAACGTCTTGCAATGCAGCAGTGAAGAGTTTCGGGGATAAACGTCAGTTTACACACAGAAATCAAAATAATAAGGCAATAGAAGTCGTAAATTCTTTTTTTAGGAAATTTTTGTACTTGTGTTTTAAATGAAATATACTTAAATAAAATTATTCACCTCCAATACTACGATTGTCTCCGAAAATGTAATTGTTTTCACATTTCAAAATCCATTGATTCTTAAGATAGTTCATATCAACAAGTACAACAGCTACAAGCAGCCATAGATTTATAGTATAGGCAATAAACAGAATTGTTGCGTACGTAAATTTCCTAGAACACGGTCGCAGGAGTCGAACGCGAGTCAGTTACGTGACACTACTATTTTATATCGATAATTTATTACGTTTGGCTTACTAGCTTTACCGAAATGGGAATGAAATGTGATCTTTCGTTTAATATTTATTTACACCTTCTCTATTTTTTTACTTCTAATGTTTAGTTATTTAATAAGATATAGATAAGATGTTACCTAGCTAAGCCACGGTTGGTGCGACAGTGTCCTATTAGCTGTCGCTAACTCACGCATACAAATATTTATATAGTGTTACTATTTGCGAAAACCCATAAATGGTTTCCTATTGCTTAATTGTTATCTACCTACTCTGTTTTTTGTTAATCGAGGGTTTCCGTTAATATAATCAAACTATGGTTATTGTTTGTTTTTTGTTAATCGAGGGATTTCCGATTAAATAAATAAATCAATATATTATCTTAGTCTCGCATAAACTCGAAAATGGCTAGATGGATTTGATGAAATCATTTTTTTATATAGGATAGGGTGACAAACGATCACACAGTCCACCTGATGGTAAGTGGTTGCTGTGACCCATGGACATCTACATCTATCCTCGATTAGGAATCAAAATGCATATGCATTGTCATCCTTGAGCACTAACATGGAATGCCTCGTTTCCAGTAAAAAAGGTACACTAACCTTCACAAACTAACAAAGCTACACTCACCATACGAAACACAGCAGCATTGTGCTACTATTTTAGGCTGGTATTCTGTGAGAGCGTGGTCCTTCCCCGGTGGAGCCAACCCATTCGTGCTACAATTATACTTCTGATATAACTGCAGCATGGCTCTATCACGTATAACATATAATTATTTGTGTGTGTTTGAATCAATGTCCCTGGTTTCCTGGATGGCTTAAATTCACAATTGGAACAGGTAGGTGATGCTGTGATCGAGATATAATAATAATAAACATTTATTTCTCCCACTTTTTACATAGTTACAATTGAAGACGTGAGTGGATGAAGGTGATAACTCGCATTCTACTACTAGTTTTGAGTAAATTGAAGTTTCACTATTTTTTTTTTTAGATAAGTTGTTTGAAAATTGGTTTTTGATTTAAACTATAATGCAAAGTTGGCTAAACAAACTTAAAAAATTAGGGTACGTGAGCAATTAAACACGTTTAATACTTTATGGTATATACTTTCGAAAAAAACTGAACATAACTCCTTCTTTCACTAACATTTTTAAAAAACATTTTGGCATTTTAGCTATTTCAAATTAGGTGTTAATTAACATTATGTACTTAAAGTATTACAAAAAGGTAAACATCACTTAAATATTCCGTAAAACATTATAAATAGAAACGTAAGCTTATAAAACAGAGATCAGTCTTGACAATAAAATAAAACAGATCAAAATAATACAATTTTTCAATTTAAAATCGACTCATAGAAGTACCGATATTCCGGCTTAACATACTTAAGTTGGTCTCGGAAATTTTCTTTTTTTTTCCACTGATACGGTACCATATTATCCGTTCGTAAGCAGAATCTCCACAGAATAGCGCAACTGAGATCTTCTTTTTAAAATGTCCAACTTTTTGAAGGGTGTCATTTCATCGCGTATGTTTCTTTATATAGGTGGGAACAATATTCATCTACGCGTATCCATTTAATACCATCCCTAAAACTTACTTTGTCATTGTTTACATCTTTCTTTCTCTTAAACAAATTAAGTTTTTCCTGTAACTCACCAATTTTTCTGAAATGCGCGCTCATATCAATGACTGTATTATTGCGGGAAGCTTTACATATAATATTCCTGTATTGTTCAAGAACAAAAACTGTATCGTTTTTCCTAAGGACTTTTTCTATCGTTTCTATCAGTTTATCGAGTAAGTAGATGAGTTTGTATATTTGGTATGCGTAATTAGCAGGGATGGGAGATATGATAAGGATATAAAACGTCGAGTGATCACAGGAAATAGAGTAAATGGGGCCCTACACTCTATTGTGAAGAGTCAAAAAAGGCACGTATGGCAATTCACAATGCTATGTTGGTACCTACTTTAATGTAATAGTAATAGTAGTGAAAGTTGGGTGTGGCAGAAGAAGCAGGAGAGTAGAATAAACGCAGTAGAAATGCAGTCGTTAAGGAGTATGTTAGGGCTGAATCTGAATGACAGGGTGAGAAATTGTGTGCTAAGAGCAAAGTGTGGTTTGCAAGATGATATTATGACCAGGATTAAGAAAAGAACGTTTCGGTGGTTTGGTCATGTGGAAAGAATGAATGAGGAAAGAGTGATAAAGAAACTTTATGTTGCAGAAGTGAACGGAAGAGTCGGAAAGAGACGTCTTAGGCGACAGTTTATCGACCAAATTGGCGATATATTGAAAACGGCTAAATTAGGAGTACCCTTAACCGACGAGCATGCATGCGTAGGTATATGGATGTGGAGGAGGCGAGAGAGTTGTGTCAGGATCATGCCAAATGAAAGTCTGTATTCTCTGCCTACCTCTCTGGATGATAGGCGTGAGTGTTTATGTTTTTTACTATCCTACCGAAATCACAATCCGAGTCTTAATAAGAATGGCCAACCTCAGGGAATTTGTGGTCTATTACTTTTAAATTCCCTTTTAATATAAAGTATTGATAAGTGCAATCATGTTAAAGTTTTTGTTCTGATCGGCACATGAATCCGACCAGATCAATAAATGATCTTTGTTTTTGTCAACTTGGATATACCTCCAAAAATCTTAAAGTGCGCTTCCAATTTCAACACTTCCACGATCCGCTATTATAGGGTGACCGACAGCAGCTTCCAGTAATAATTTTGCCCTTGCTTTGCCTCCTGCCATTGCTTTTCCACTTTGCCAACGTAAATTCACTATTATAAATAATATTTTTGTACACTACACGCGCTACAATATGCACTCTGTTAGAAAGCCCTGAGAATGTGATAATTTTAATGACTGAATCGACTAACGTGAACGAATGAAGGTGTTACATAACACCTTCTGGTGGAGCCACGTGTTTAAGGCTGCCGAAGTCTAGTTCCCCGGTCGAACCTTAAACCTATTACGCGAGATATTAATCTAAGTGGACTGTATCTACAAATGCTTCTACACTTATATATGCGGTACAATGCACTCGCTCTTCCCTAAAAAACGAACTATTATTTGCCAAATCGATGAAAGGAATCCTGCTTGATTAGGAAAACACAAAATTGGAGCGGGTTAAAACGATTATATCAAGCAGGCAATAATAATGGATATTGACTCACCGGGATGTTTCTTCTATGCGGTCGAGCACTATAACTGCGACTTCTGGAACACTCCGGAGAGAGGCGGTGCGCGACTATATCTCACACGAGGTGGGGCGGGTTCCTTGGAGCTCGATTGCTTCCAGGCTAAAGCGGTTTCTACTAGTGATGTGGTTCTAATGACGAGCGCGGCGGGAAGAGAGCGCACGTCGGTCGCGCGTGCCCTTTATATCCTCGGTTCCGATGATTACGTGATGTTCTAGAATCATCTTCTTTCCCCTCCCACCCCACCACCCCGATCTGTCGATAGGAGGGTATGAATTATCGTTTTGGAAAGGGATAACCGATTTGGCAGCCTACCGTCAAATAAAATAAATACGAATGGTTTTCCGCGCAACCATCTCCCCCCGCCCTTGAAGGATCTCCTTCAAAAAAAAATAACTAAAACAACTAGAGCTAAGATCAACTAACAAATAACTAACTAACGCTAAGATTACCTAAATTCAACTACAATTTTAATCTAGAAAGCTAATTTAAATTATGGAAGAGGCAAGGGGCACAAACGGACAACAGGACGTAGGTAAGACCCAACCGTGGTCTTAACGCGAGCTATCCTAATTACTCCGTTGGAACCGGGAAAGACCTCTTCGACAATTCCTAACAGCCAGTGGAGAGGCGGCGCATTCTCCTTAGTGAGCACAACTACAGTTCCTACAGCTAAAGGCTCAGTCGCTGTGTTCCATTTTTGCCGAGACTGCAAAGTATGCAAGTATTCCATCCTCCATTGTTTCCAAAACGATTGCACTAACCGGTCCAATAATTTGTGGCGTGCGGAAATGCTAAGTCTGTTCTCATCCATATCTGCGGCGGGCAAATACTTTAAAGGCGTTAAATTCAAAAAATGTGCTGGAGTTAGAGCCAGCGGTTCCGAGGGGTCACTAGACAACGTCCGACAAAGTGGGCGGCTATTCATTACGCATTCAATTTGAGCGAGCACCGTACTTAGCTCTTCGAAGGACAAAATTTGATCTCCTATTACTCGGTATAAGTGACTCTTTAGACTCTTAATATTGGTCTCCCAATTGCCTCCAAAATGACTCGCGGCTGGGACGTTCAGAGACCACTCAATGCGGTTCTCGGCTAGAATGTGAGCGAACTCCGAATTATAATACTTGCTAGCTAAGAGCTCATGTAGCTCCGATAGAATACGTTTTGCACCGACGTAGTTCGTACCGTTATCCGAATATAATTTACTTACAGGGCCTCTGCGGGATAGAAATCTTTTAAATGCACCCATAAAGCCTGCTGTGCTTAGATCACCAACGAGTTGTATATGCACCGCTCGAGTAGTTAGACATACGAAAATGCAGACGTAAGCCTTTGTGGATCTTATACCACGCCCGCGAGTGAGCGTGACCTTAAACGGACCAGCGAAATCGGACCCGGTGTGCGTGAAGGGCTTTACCGATTGTATTACTCTACAAGATCTAAGTTCCGCCATTTCCGAAAATGACGGCTTGGGGCGTGCCCGAAAGCAAGCTATACATCTGTGCACCCGATTGCGTATTAAACTACGTGCAGAAAGAATCCAATAATTTTGACGCAAAATCGACATCAACAAGTCGGGGCCAGCGTGCGAGTTCAATTTATGATTGTAATCGACTAATAAGTTCATGATATGGTCTTTACGCGGTAAAACTATAGGGTGCCGTTGGTCGAAACTCAACTGCGAGTTGGACAAGCGTCCACCTACCCTTATAATCCCATCCTGTAAAAATGGCTTAAGGCGTTGAAAGGCGCGACTACAAGCTCTATTCGATTGTAATCTTGTAATTTCTTCAGAGAAGTGCGCACGTTGAAGTTCACGTAATACTAGCGACTCGGCATAGTTGTAATCGGACGCTAAGACATACGAACGTCGCGGTAAAAGCTTTGCGAAACGACAAACGTAAATTACGCTACGCAATAATTTCGACCAAGAGGACAAGCGGTTCGCCAAAGCAATGATTGGAGAAACCTAGCTCGAAACGTTCGCCACTAGAGCGTGTCTCTTCTCTTCCGGCGGTTGTGACACTGACGAAGGTTCGAAATCGGTTATCGGCCATTGTGAGGGATCCAAGTGAACCCAAGAAGGTCCATGGAACCAAAGCGGGTGGTCCATTATTTGCATCGGGGTGAGTCCCCGGGATAGACAATCGGCAGGGTTTTCCGTACCGGACACTTGATAAAAGTTCCGCGTTTCTAACTCGTCTTGGATCTTGGCCACTCGGTTCGCGACAAACGTATCCCAACGGTGGGGTGAAGAATGAACCCAGCATAAGGCGACGGTGGAGTCGGAAAAGGCAAATATCCTTTCTATGTGAACTCTATCCTTACATGCGCTGATAACTGCGGTAATAAGCTTGGTGAGTACTAATATTGCGCAAAGCTCTAAGCGCGCCAGAGAGACAACCTTACGGGGGGAGACTCTCGACTTAGAACTAATGAGGCTAATCGAATTTCTACCATTATTCTGAACGTGGAAATATACAACGCCCCCGTAAGCCTTCTCGCTGGCGTCTGCAAACCCAACGACCGTTATGACGCTATTTCTATCGACGTTTATATGACGCGGTATTTTAATTTCTCTTAGTAAAGGAAGTTCCTCTCTAAAGCGCTGCCACAATCGAACAATGCTGTCAGGCGGCGAGTCATCCCAATCGCATTCAAATAACCAAAGTTGTTTAATCAAAAGCTTAGCGTATAATATCATCGGGGCTACGAAACCCATGACGTCCCATAATCTAGCAACGCATGACAGTATTGTGCGCTTTGTGCATTTCTCTACGGGCGGATTTACCTTAAGGCTAAACACGTCGGACTCTGGTGACCAACACAGACCGAGCAATCGTCGTCGAATTCCTTTATCGCCGAAAGACGGTGTGATAGTGGGATTGTATCTAAAACCGGACGCGAATTACTAGTCCACTTCACAAGATCGAATTGACCCGATTTCATGAGTTTTATAACCTCGGCGGTGGTTAGGGTGGCCTCCTCCACGCTATCGACCGAGTACACAAAATCGTCCATATATAATCCGCTCTCAATTGCCCTCTTAGCTTTAGGATAAGAGGGACCTTCATCGTGGGCGAGCTGTTTCACCGTGCGTAACGCATGAAATGGGCTCGACTTTAAACCAAAACAAACGCGGTTAAATTCAAACACCATTAGAGGATCCTTTGGCTCGAAACGATATAAAATCCGTTGGAATCTACGGTCGCATTCACGGACCCCTATGCAAAGAAACATTTGGCGAATATCGGCGGATAGTGCTATACTAAACAAACGAAAATTGGCTATTATATTAAATAAACTGCCCTGTAAATTTTGCCCACTATAGAGGATATCGTTAAGCGACAGGTGAGTGCTAGTTTTAGCACTAGCGTCGAGCACTACACGTAACTTAGATGTAAGTTTGTCCTCCCTAATGACCCCGTGGTGTGGTATGAAATACGACGGTGTGTCTTCGTAGTTATCTAATTTCGAAGCCACGAGTGATATGTAACCTTCTCTTATATATTCGTTAATGACGCCGTCGTAAGCTTCCCTTAACTGGGGTGAAGCGAGCATCCTACGCTCCAAGCTGTAGAAACGTTTTTCCGCCATTTGACGCGAATCGCCGAGAGATAAAACATCTCCCTTAAAGGGCAGCGCTACACTATATCTACCGTCGCGATCACGAACGGTCGTGCGGACGTAAATTTCCTCGCATAATCTGTCATCTGAGCTAGCTATGGGTGGGACGTTCACCTCCTCCATCTCCCAAAATTTGCGGACTAACGACTCGAGCGGTTCGACAGCCATACCACAATAAGAGGTTGCCGAAATACTATCTATGATGGGGGCGGAGCCAATGATAACATAGCCCAATACGGTTTCTAGTGCGTAAGGCGCGGTATGCGAGGAGTTGCCCCTGACCTTATTGTTTAACAAAAGATGAGGGAAAAGCGATGCTCCAATGAGCATGTCTATGTTTCCGGGAACGGCGTAAGTGTCGTCCGCTAGAATCAAATTTTTAAATTCAATCATTGCCGAGGTGTCAACCGAAACGGTTGGCAACCGTTCAGTAACCCTATCCACTACTAGTGCATTTATATCAAAGTTAACATTACGATCTATCCGAGAATAAAATTTTAAATTAATATATCCCTGGGTAGCTTTACTAGTACCTCCGATGCCTTTAACTACAGGACATGAAAGTGACCTATTTATTACTAAGCCTAAGCGCTGACAACATTGTCGTGTTATAAAGCTATTTTGGGCTCCGCTGTCCAGCAGTGCACGGACGCTCTGTTCGTTCCCACGCGAATCCCTAACCAAAATACGCGCCGTACCCAGTAACACGGTTGAAGGAGGTTGTGCTCCCATATTTGCCAATGAGCACAGAGCGACATCAACAGGTCGACCGCTAGAATCGTTGACCTTAGTAGGGGTGAATTCCTTGTCCGCTTTACTTGACGCCGCTATGTTGCTATTTTCAAAATGTAATAGCGTGTGATGTTTCCTGGCGCACTTGCTACATACGGAACTCGAATTGCATTTTGCAACTAAATGCTTATCGCTTAAGCAGTTCAAACATAGGTTGTTTGTTTTTACAAATTTATAACGTTCGCTTGGTGAATATTTACGAAAAGTCGCACAATTATATAAATTACCGTGTTTATCTTTACATACGATGCAAGTATGCTGAAGTGATGTTGACGTCGCGGTTACGTACGTTAACGACCCTGCTATTTTAGATGGTTGAGTCTGTCTACGGTCGACGCACCTTTTAATCTCCTGTTTAACGTTCGGAGAGCGCTGCATCACCTTTATTTGATCTCGCACGAACGATGCTAATGAATGAAAGGAAGGCATCTCCGAGCTACGATGCTCCATTTCAAACGCACGCACGGTGTCGGGGTCTAATTTCTTTAGTGCAATATGGAGAAACACCACGTCCATAAGGTCATTAAATTTTAAATTCTTAAGTGCAGCCACCGATGCCACAAATTTATCTAGAAACTGCTCTAAGCCGTTGATGTTCGCGGATGATATAGGTTTAAGATCGAAAATCTGGTTCAAATATTCGGAAGCTAACATTCTCCTATCTTCATATTTAGTTTTAAGCGTTTCGAATATTAATAAGTAATTGTTTGCTGTAGGTGTAAAACCAGAGCAGATCGACTGTGCCCTGCCACTAAGTTTACTAATTAAGTAATAAAATTTTTCAGCGTCCGATAACGATGGGTTATTGTGTATATTGTTTTGAAAACTACTGAAGAAGAAGGGCCACGTCTTAATATCACCATTGAATACCGGAATATCTATCTATCTAATTGAGTCACGAGGACGTACCTGCAATTCTGGCTTTGCTTCGCTTTGAGATTGTAGGAGTTTTGCCGTTCTTTTCACGCGACACAACATATCTTCGAATGCCAGCAGCGGTTGGTAGTTCACTATGTATTTCGGGTCGATTTGTAATTCCAAATGATTAATTTGGTCTAATTTTCTTTCGTAATCCGTCCGCAAAGAATCCACCGTTTCAATTTCATTCAGAAAAGTTTCCCGCACCGCTTCTACATTAATGTTCTTTATATGATCGCTAATGTTTTGTATACGTGAAAAAAGTACGTCCCTCTTGGCATAAAGCGTTTTAATTTTAAATTCATTTCCACTAACTGCCATTTTATTTTATTATAACAAAGTTATTAATCACAATTAATCTTACACGCATAAACGATGGACGATGGACGCTCGGTATGCCGTATTACGTAATTAAATCGAACACCTGCTGCAGTCGAGGCGACGCGTTGCTCGTTGCGGTAACTTAATATTTTTATCAAATTATCGGGTAAGCGTACCACACGGTTGCTATTACACTGTTTCAATTATTTAATAAGCTTTAAATTTAACCAAATACGAGCGCTATAAAATAAATAATTCTGTTTGCGAGTACCTAACCAAATTTTAAATTCAAACGAACACTATTTAAGACTATTCCGTAAACTAGAGTGCATTATCTAAATAATTAATCTAATAATTCGACCAGAAAATGGTTGGATGACCACTAAACACCAATCCAAATCCTGCCGAAGGACCATAAAATGGTGGAGCCACGTGTTTAAGGCTGCCGAAGTCTAGTTCCCCGGTCGAACCTTAAACCTATTGCGCGAAATATTGATCTAAGTGGACTGTATCTACAAATGCTTCTACACTTATATATGCGGTACAATGCACTCGCTCTTCCCTAAAAAACGAACTATTATTTGCCAAATCGATGAAAGGAATCCTGCTTGATTAGGAAAACACAAAATTGGAGCGGGTTAAAACGATTATATCAAGCAGGCAATAATAATGGATATTGACTCACCGGGATGTTTCTTCTATGCGGTCGAGCACTATAACTGCGACTTCTGGAACACTCCGGAGAGAGGCGGTGCGCGACTATATCTCACACGAGGTGAGGCGGGTTCCCTGGAGCTCGATTGCTTCCAGGCTAAAGCGGTTTCTACTAGTGATGTGGTTCTAATGACGAGCGCGGCGGGAAGAGAGCGCGCGTCGGTCGCGCGTGCCCTTTATATCCTCGGTTCCGATGATTACGTGATGTTCTAGAATCATCTTCTTTCCCCTCCCACCCCACCACCCCGATGTGTCGATAGGAGGGTATGAATGATATCGTTTTGGAAAGGGATAACCGATTTGGCAGCCTACCGTCAAATAAAATAAATACGAATGGTTTTCCGCGCAACCACCTTCATTAACGGAGAAGTGATGTCGTGTCATTCGACTATCGTTCGCTGAGTGGAAGAAAGTGTTATGTTCGTACATGTCACTCTTCCACGACAAAAAAACAAAACTTTTACTTTATTTATCAAGAAGGTAGTGATACGGGCTCATACCTCTTTTATCCAGTACCATTTTCAAACTAAACTGAACATAACACCTTTATTAACTTTCTATTTTTGAAATACGTCCTAAATCGATAGTTTTAGGGTCTAAAATCATTTTATAACGACATATCACTTTCATCTATGCAAAAAAAAACACCAAAACCTGAAAATGCGACATATCACCTTCATCTACTTATGTCTTCAATTGTTTCATAAATAGTTGAGTTTTGAGTAGATCCACCCGATGATAATTTAATACTGTAGCTCCACCCGATGATAATTTAATACTGTAGCTCATATACACCTGGTCTTGATTAAGAATCAAAATGCAGATGCATTGTCATAACTGTAGATATGATGAAATAGTAGTCATCGGTTTTCACATCACCAAATGCGAAAAGCATATTACTGCAATTTATAGTCATATTCTATAAGAGCGTAATTCCTCTCCTGTCAAAGTAACCTGTAACATATGATTTAAGTATGTATATGATTATGACAAATTAATTAAAATTCGATGGCAAAAGGTCATTGGTGTGGTCTGAAAAAGAAGAAATCGAGCGTAGCGCTTGGGAATTTGCTGAGACCGAAAAATATTTGGAAGCTGCTGAAAACCTCTGCGGTCCATACCAGTGGGGTCAATATGACCTGCTGGTGTTGCCACCCTCTTTTCCCTACGGCGGCATGGAAAACCCGTGTCTTACTTTCGTTACGCCCACATTATTGGTAAGTATTAATATGCGCATTTATTTGTTAGATTGTTGGGGCAACGATCTAACAAAATAAATAAAATATTTTTTTTATTTCAGATATGATTTTCTTAATGGAATAAAAGCGACAAACGAGCACACAGCCCACCTGATAGTAAGTGGAAACTATAGCCCATAATCGGCTACATCTACCCTTGATTAAGAATCGAAATGTAGATACATTGTCACCCCTGATGACTAAGATGGAATGCCTCATTTCCAGAAGGGTCTCAGGGTAAGGCAAGGTAGGTTCGGCTTCTTTCGTGACAAAGACTTCCTAAACTACTATTTAGACTATCAATAAACCACGTTTTGTAATAATAAACTATATGTTTGTATTGATTTTTACTATCTCTTCACCCTCAAGCTAACGCTGTTATTTAATCTATAACAAATAAAAAAACTTGTTGGGACTTTGTTGTACCCAACATTTAGGGCAAGCTCATGCAATCATTTTTGTTATAAGACATGTTATTGTTTTAACAAAAAATTTGGCAGTAGTGAATAGCGGCTTTACATGGGCGCATACCAAAACGCTTGACACGCGTAATAACTTCTTTCTCTCTATATAATATTAAATTGTCAGATAGGAACTCAAAGAAACTAAATTAAAAAATCAATATGATAACTTGACTGAACACAATTGAACTATTACAACTGTCATTTTTAATTTACTTACGTTGGAATTTGTCCTATATATAATAAATTTTATCTAAAATCAGCTCTACATAAAGTTAATGTTCTCGATCAAATTATATTTGATATACTGAGGAAACAAATTAAATTAAAATACTCATAAAATTAAGTTGAACATAAATCCAATAACACCTAACTAGCCACTACGCTATGCATAAGTACAATAATGTTCGTTTTAGATAACAATGCAAAATACTCTTTATCTAAACGGATAAAATCTATACTCTTTATCATATTACGATATTTTGTTGATGTTAAGCCGGGTCTCCTGTGCCGAGTTTTGCTCTACATATCACAGAAAATATTTTCTTAATCCTTTTTATAAACACTTCTTTTATAAATACTCAAATTAGAAACGAATTTACAGTCCACTTGGTAGTAGTTGGATATTGCAATCCATGGATAATTGCAGTCAACTTCGTACAAACTAGGCTTCAGTTGCGTTTGTCAGCACTGAGGAATAAGATGGAATGCCTGACAGCCTGTAAATATGCTGGCTCTCTAAACCCTTCAGACCGAAACAGTAGTGTAGCCACTGCTATTTAGCGGCTCAAATAGTTATCCTACACAGATGGACTCTTAGGCAGACCACCTACCATCACTACATCTACATCCTACCACTTAGTATATGTGATTGATTGCCGCTAATTTCCAATAACACAGAGAATTCATAACTGTCACTACTCTGTGTGCTGTCTGTGTATGTGTTCTAACAATTTTCAAATTTCTGAAAAATACTGATCAATTTGTGGGGCTTGTTGATATGATCTTAAAGTTAACAGTTAAAGTTACAGCCTATATACGTCCTACTCCTGGGCACAGGCCTCCGCTCATTTCTGAGAAGGTTGCCCACCGCGCATAAATTTTTTAATAAATTTAATTTTTGTCTTACAATATTGCTAATAGCTTATTTTGTGTCGCGGCGTTTACGCAATTTATTTATGTCAAAACTTCGTGATGGAGTATTTATACGAAATTTAGCCTCTGCTATTGTTGCTATTTAGCAGCAGCAATAGGTAAAAGGGTGTTAATTAACCAGACAGATTCCTAGGCTGAAATCAATCTTACTACCTTAAAATACAATATTTCTTTTTATAAGATTATAAAAAGAAATATTGTATTTTAAGGTAGTAAGATTGATTTCAGCCTAGGAATCTGTCTGGTTAATTAATACCCTAATTAATACCCCCATATCTATGGGTGACAACCGACAACACAATCCACCTGATGGGATTTGGGCTATGGCCCATAGACATCAGTATTTATTCTCAATTAACCGCCAGCGACCGCGCTACTAATAAAATGTTATTTGACCACTTCCGACCTTGGCGATAAAAACACCTGTCGTTCGCAAACTACAAGTGATATATCAAAATAAAAAATACAGCTATAAAGCTACGTAACTAAGGAACCTAACTATCTAAAAATCAAAAAGTATAATTTTAATTTGAAACTCTAAAAAGAGGTTAAAGTTGAAAAACAAAAACTGACATTTCTCTATAAAATATTTATTTGATAAAAAACCCTTAACTTTATATTCAGTTTAATAATATTTCAATAAACTAGATTAAATTACCTTTCTAACAATACCAGAATGTTTAAACTTATTTACAGATTGTTAGTACTATATGATTACAATATTATTATCACAGCTTGTTAACTAATTTGTCAATTGTTTTTTGGTTGACCTTCTGCTTGAGTAGTGCTACCAATCTTATATTTCGTTGAATAATTTCATAAGGATGGACTCTATGATAATATTTTCATAGACAAGACACGTTATTCGATTTTTATGGCATTTTGTTAGACTATCACGTGATGGGCTCCTAGTATATCCGGTTACGGATAACATGGGTACCATGGTCTCCCGTGGTGCTTAAGTGGTTAATAATTATAATGCGGATGGGTTGCCACCCCTGAGTACTAATACTAAAAAGTACTAAAAAGGCTCTCCAGTTCTCTACCCTCACCATGCGAAACACAGCAGCAATAAGCTGCTATTTTATGCTGGTATTCTGTGAGAACATGGTCCTTACCCCAGTAGAGCCGAACCATTCGTACTACAACCATAATATAGCTTTTACCACATATAAATATAATAAAAATACCATGACATAAAATTGATACTATGTTGGCAAAATCAATTTTCTAATAATATAATAATCAATTTTAATTATCAATTTTCTAATAATCAAAGACTAATTTATAAAACGTAAGAAGCTTTTTTGCAATGACCCTGCGCTTGGTCTTCATTCAACACTGGTTGAAATTTTTTTTTTCACAAGTTCTTTCAATTCTAGAGTCTTAATTGTGTGAAGATGATCTCACATTCACAATTTTATTCCTTATAATGTTGTTTAATGGCACAGTTGATATACTGCTTGCGTTATTAATAAGAAAAACACTAATTTTCATTGACATTATCTATAAGTATCAAATTACTACATTTTATCTTTTCATTTTGCTGTTTTTATAAATGTTCAAAACTTGATTGGTTTCCTATATAGTTTCATATCTGAAGTTAATTTAGACTTTTAATATATAAAAATATACAAATAAGCATTATTAGACTGCCATAAGTTATGTCATTATTGATTTCACACTTTCGTACTATTTTAAAAAAATACACAAACATATTTCAATAGACATAGTTCCAACAACTAAAACTTTATTTATATTTCATTTCATATTTTTATTTGATTTCATTACCAAATTTAAATTATAGAAATCTAAATTCTACTAATTATCATATATTTACCTTTCAGGCTGGTGACAGGAGCCAAGCAGATGTAATAGTCCATGAAATAATGCACAGTTGGACAGGCAACCTAGTAACTAACAGGAACTTTGAGCACTTTTGGCTAAACGAAGGCTTTACAGTGTTCCTTGAGAGGAAAGTTGGGGCTTCACTTATTGCTAATGCTGCAGAAGCTAAGCGCAGCAGAGACTTCCATAGCTTACTTGGACTGCAGGAATTAAGTGAAACGGTAAAGTTTATTTTAATTGTTCATTTCATTTTCTTTAATTTAATTATTTTTTTCCGGTTTTTCCGGTTCTTATGGACAGCTTGGCAGACAGATTTTTTACCTTTAATTTAGCCCTGCTCTGCTTCCTTTAGCAGTCAGCACACACGACGTGGTTATATTGCCATCGGGCAGAGTGCACAAAGGATTTCAAACATTCCTCTCATGCTTAAATACTCAAATGCTTAAATACTCAAATGCTACTGAAATTTAAAATACTGTTAAGTCTCGTGCGGTCCATATCACATTAAGTCAAATTGACTGTGATGATAACACGAGACTAGCGACATCTTAAAATTGAGTAGGGTATGAGTATTTGGCCATTCGTCTACTATTTCCTTGATGAAAATGTTACCATTCTGATGAGTCGTGGACTTTAAGGAAAATCTAAGCCAATAATCTAAGCTATCTAAGTCGTTAGTACTACCCACAAGTTATTCGTGAATGCGTTATTGCATTATAATTATTTAAATTTGAACTTAAATAATTTATTATATTTTTCAATCGCAGGCATATATAAAAATTGGCTATTACCAGATCAGAAAGACATCATTCTATAACAACAGTGGCGTTGCTTTTTTATGTTTACGCGCATAATTGTTCTTATGGCCAAGACATGGCAATAAACAATTTTTGACATATATGGTATTATAAAACGTCATTACGGGTTTGAATAACATAGGCTTCAATATCCATAAGGCTGAAGCTACTTTATTATGGTTGATAGGGCCTAAGGTTCGATGCGTTTACTGTTACTTTTTAAAAGAAATAAGCTGACAAATAAACAACATGATTTGGGAAAGAGAGGTTCTCTTGTGGCATCCTCTTCGGTAGGCGTAGTTTGATGTCTAGTTTAGTTTAGTTTACGTCGGGCTGTTTTCCGCAACTCCACGTCTAAGCGCGTATTTTGCATGTGGGCAGAAATAATATGCTTATTTGAGCCATGATATCTCCCCGAAAAAGCTCAGCAGTCCCTTGATGTTGCAAGCAACTTCGGGGAGCGATCCCGGCGTGCCGAGATGTTTTGCCATGTATGAAGCTACTTCTGGACATGTCAGCAACACGTGAGCCGCCGTTTCTTCCTCTCCCATGCATGCCCTGCACAGGGGGCTGTCAGTAACACCTATGGTGAACAAATGTTTGTTAAAAGAGCCATGTCCCTGTGATAGCACTTGTTACTATCCTGATCTGTGGCTTGTTCAGTCTCATTAGAACCTTGGTTAGACGACTGTTTATTTTAGGTAGGGCCTCCCTAGCTTGTCTTCAGTCTACTAATTTTTTTTAAAGCTGAGCGTGTAAATTATTGAAGTATCTACGTACCAATGAACGAACATAGCCAAATGGGATTGGTATAATTGGTTCTGGCCCTATAGTTGCTAGGGCCGATCCCCTTCTGGCCAGTTTGATGTCTATGGGCCACTGCATTCATTTACCATCGTGTGCTCGTTCGGCACCTATAAACAAAAAACATCCAACACATATTATAAGCACAATATCCGGCCTCTTCCATCACACACACTCCTTGCGGACTGAGCCGTCGCCTATCGATTCAGTTCAGTCCTTCTGATTTGTTGGTAATATCTTGCTAGTGACCACTGTTTATCTATTCTGTTAAGAATTCAAATGTGTGTTGTCACTCCAGAGGGCTACGATGAAATGAAATGCCTTGGTTAAGGTTTATGCACACTCAATCAGCCAAGTCACTGTAATGCAAAGAATAATAATGGTAAAATTTTGTTTTTTAAAGAATAATTCGAGTCAAATATAATGTATAAAAATTAATGTTTATTCGTATTTTATGCGCCGCTATACCGTTCATCAGATTGCGCTTAAACTTTGTCAACTTATTGCTTGCACTTGCGCGAAGGTTGTAGGCATTAGTAGTACCTACAAATTTATCTGAAGGTTATATATCATTGAATTTCAGTAAATTTATTATCATTTTAAATAAACAATATAGCTCTTTCAAATTTAAAACAATATTTCCACAATTATTTCGTCTGTAATTCGAAATAAATTCGAAATATAAAAAAATGCAATTATGTTCTACTGTTCTGTGTATGACAATAATAGAACATATATAAATATAATTAATAATGATTATTAATAGTTTATGCAATATTGTAACTAGTTCAAAGCAAATAAAATTCATTGAAGTATATTCATTTTTTAATTATCTCAAAGGCTCCACTAGGTAATTTTGTGCATACTTGATAATTTTTTATTTTATTTTAATGTGGTATATAGATAACCCTTATACATTTACAACTAAACCAAATTTAATACATGTACTTACAGCTTAACTAAAACAAATTTAGCATTTGTTGAAAAGCAAAAGTTTCGCGAATAAATTGATTTCGAAATAATCATTGTTAATATTGATAGTGATATATTAAAATGTGTGCAAGTTTGTATATGCCCATGTGAGTTCTTTCTATTAGATTACGTAAGCAATAAGCTTTATATTACAAATTATTCAAAAACAATAATAAAAGTAAAATATTTAGAGTAAGCAGTTTGTAAAAATAAATATTCTACCATGGATACATAACAAAAAAACTGATAAATGTTTAGTTTATTTAATATTATCCTCCTGTGTCAACCCTACCAAAATAGGTAAAAATTTTGACAGCGTTACAAGCTTAGCCTCTGTACGGTTTCTTTACTCATGTGCCGTGACTGACGACTTGTCGCTGGAGACGTGATTGATGTGTGTGCATGATCCTTTATTCGTAAAATATGTTTCCATTTCTCGTCTTGCACTATCCTAAACTGCTATTCTGTGCAATCTCTTCCCCCGGTCGAGCCGACCTATTCTTGTTGAAGCGATAAAACCTAAAAGTTAGTTCTTTTTCTATTCTTTATGGCATCTTATTTTGTAATGTGATTTCGTGCCTACAAGTGCCATATTATACCAAAAAGGTAATCATCCTTGGTATATTACAATCTAATATAATGCAAATTATAATAATGCAAAACTTGTGTAACATGTTAATATTTTTAATATTTTATTATTTATTTAAAAAATATCATTGTAGAAAACGTCTGTCGCCTACGTGTTTTGTCTGATCGGTGCGTAGGAACTGTTAAGTAACGCAGAGGAAAGATACCGAAGAGTACTTTTTGGCGGGAAAAAATTCAATAATCCGGATTGAAATTTTTCCCGCCAAAAAGCAATCCAAATTCTGGAAAAAGTGCAAATCCGTAGCGCAAGGTCTGATGAGGATGGGGAGCTTCCAACATCAACTCTTGTAACTTTGAGATCGTCTGTTGTGCAGTATGAGATCGCGCGTTTTCGTGTAAGAGCAGAGGGGACGAGCGATTGACCAAAGCTGATTGAAGACGTGCGAGCTTCTCCGTCTTTATGTTCGGTTTTTCACAGTACACATCTGCAGTAATGCTCATCTCGTTTAGTAAAAAGCTGTGATGAATCACATCGGCATTAGACAGAAACAAACGGCATTGTTTAGGTATCGAACCAGGATTCAACCAACTTGCTGAGTGCTTGCGGTTGTCAAACAGAATCCATTTTTCGTTACAGGTAACAATGCGGTTCTAAATTCTTCGTTTGTGCCTGTTGAGCAGTCGTGTAGATCGTCGAGTTCGTGGGGCACCCATTTTGTCAAGCTTTTTTACCTTACAAATTTGACACATTGTTTTGATGCAAGACGTCGAAAGCTGCTGCTAATACAGCCATTGATTGAGTTTCATCGGGTTCCACAATCGCCTTTAATTCGTAATTGTCGACCAAAGTTTTCGGACGACCACGGGGTTCATTTTTCAGGTCGATATTGCTAGAACGGAAGCGGGCAAACATGTGGTGCGTTCGTTTGTTATTCGCTCCGTAAACGTCATTGATGTTGCGTGCCGCTTGCGCCGCGTTGCTGCCACGAAGATAAAATTATTCCATAATTTCTCCAATTTTTAACCTATCCATGATGACGAAAAAGATTCAAATGCGATGAAACCATGACGCTAATGAATAAATGAATAACTAATTTTAAAAAAATGTCCTTTTTTTTAAATAAAATTAATTTGAAATTAGAATTCTTTGCCAAACAAAAATTATGTTTATTTGAAATGGGCAGTGCTGCACAACGGCAATTGCATAGGTAAAGACTTATTATCTACTCCGTGCCATAGGCCTTGGCAGCGAGCGATACCGACGTCTCATCTCGTTGACGAGCATTCGCTCTCATATTGTCATATTTAATCGTAAGATAAAAACAACTAACAGCTTTGTGTACTTATGGTCGCTTCATACAAGAACAGTTAAAATATATATCTTAACTGTTCTTAAGGTGATTCCCGTACTGGGTAAGTTATGTAAATTACTTTTATATCTTTTAAGAAGTGTACGCAGAAATAGGCGCTTACTTTTTGCATTGCGTTTGAAATAATTTATTTAGTTGTAATATGTATTATATAATAATACCTTAGCGATATTTGTGCTGTAAATTAATGTACGCTTTTCTTTGTAAATGTATAGTTTGTAGAGTAATCTGCCGCCACCCATCTACTGGATGACTAGTAATTCAAGTTGCTATTGTTATAGTACTCTCATCTAGTTGGGCCTTTAATAAATATATAAAAGAGGATAAAAAAGATAATTTTAAGTTAAATAATTTATCTATACCTATGAAATAAAGTAAAAATTAATAAGTTCGTTAATAAATAAAAGTATGATATTATTAATGCTTAATATAAACGATATGTCTGCCAGAGGAATATCTATTTTAGGGTATTCGAACTCATGGCTCGGGGATCAACTGTTTGATAAAACTTCCTGCTTAATCTGATTCACAATAACTATTTTTCGTATTGCTTGCTGCTTAAATTGCTTATTTAGTAGTAGTTAAATGATTGTCTATTGTTTTAATTTTAATTAAGAAATTTTATTTAAACATCCATCGGGTGCCCCCTCTCCTATATATAAAAAAAACAAAGGTTTATAATTTTATCTGCCATCAGTTAACTTCAGTTGCTGCTTTCTGGAAACTTGAATTACCTGTATGAATTACATGCTTTTACCTGTATGAATTACATGCTTTTACCTGTATGAATTACATGCTTTTACCTGTATGAATTACATGCTTTTACCTGTATGAATTACATGCTTTTACCTGTACGAATTACATGCTTTTACCTGTATTTGTAAATCTTCATATTAGTTCTGCTCTGCATAGTTGCATAACTTTTGCTATTAGTGGTACACAAATATTTCTGTTATATACTCCTACTAATACTTTGAATACATACATCTGCAGGACCTTCCTCTGGATTGATTTTGTAACCAAGAGATAGAAGACCCCTGAGCTCACTGGACGGCAGCTGTCAAGATCAAAGTACATTGATGCACGGTATTATGAAGAGGCAGATTAAAATTGCAGGAGAGTATTGTGTTGCAAAGGCAATTAGATCGAAATCTATAATAGTAACTGATCTCCGACCCATTGATAAATAATAGCATATTTTTTACCTAAATTGATATTTGTTGTTTTATGTTGTCGAGTAGTGATCACTGCTCAACAGAGATATTTAACTGTTAAGCATAATATAAATGTTTCAAGTATACAAAGTGTAATTTTTACAACCCAGTTGGCACACTTATATGAAAGTACAAGGAATGAACCTTAACCTATATTGGTTAATGCTATGTAATAATCAATTTAAATTATTTTTTACGAATAAAGACTGATTGTATTTAAATTAAAATGTAACAGATCTCTCCATATTTGGGAGAATTTTCTTTAACGCCATCCGTTTGTTAATCGCAATAACAGACACCTGGCATCGTAGCCGTTACATGCTGTCATCGGCCTAGAAAAATACCACAATATATTCTTTTTACAACTTTACGTTATCTGTGTAAAGAAATCTTTTACCTCCCAACATGTCACCCAACAAGGCCCATCATTTTCATAATATTTGAACTACATTTGTAGATAAACGGGCATCTGGGTACTTCGAATCCCTTGACGAAGCTGGTACCAGACCTAAAAGGAGTACATCCAGACGATGCATTCTCCCGTGTCCCATACGAAAAAGGCTCACTCTTTCTACGTTACTTAGAAGACCTCGTAGGAGGACCTGGTAAGCTTAATCATTATGTGCATTGTAGGTTAATGAAGAACTAGGACCAACCAACAAATTGACGAGGCTTGTTGTGGACTTAAAGGGAGTTAACCCCGATGACGCTTTCTCAACCGTGCCATATGAAAAGGGGTCTCTGTTCCTTCGGTATCTTGAAGATTTGGTTGGTGGACCTGGTGAGATCAATTTTGAAACTTAGCTTGAAAAGTTGTATTTATTTTAGTAAACATTTAACTTACAATATAATCAAATAATTATAGTTAGAAATAAGTACTGTAAGTTATAGTTCATATTTCCCTTACATTGCCCTCATCATTGAATGAATAATGAAAAATGGAATATTGTATTTTTTTCAAATGCCACAATTTGATTGACGGGGCTCTAGAGATTGTCTCACTTAATTGTGTTCGTTTCGTGGATATAATTATTTTGAATAATTAATACGTCTGTGTTTGTGCGTAAACTTATGGCACTATTGCCATAGAATAAATTACAATACTACATACAGTAGTTGAACTCCTTTATGTCGACTGCTTGCACGTTTAATAGGCTACACAATTATTATTAATTAGATAAATCGCACGCGCAAGCTAAATAAAACTTTATTGCTGCGCGCGAGTGTCCGTATTACGTTGCATCTTTTCCCCTTCCTACGTCACGTCAGTTCACTATTTTGTGTTATTGTAACTCAAAAGACAAGTATATGAGACACTGAAAGTTTTTAGAACTGGCCACTTGTAAACGATATAATAAAAAATAAGTTCAAATTTTGAAAATGGAACTCTGTCAATATTATTGTGTATGTGTTTTATTAATTTGTCATTTGTTTACGATTTGGTGGCATATTGAAAATTGTCTGTGTCGCGTCAGCATTACAGAAAATTTTCGTACAATGATATTTTATGACTTTCGATGTCATTTAAGTCAACAAGAAAGTTATGATAGACTTCGATTGGCCTTTCACGATGAAGCCC
This sequence comes from Parnassius apollo, assembly GCA_907164705.1. Classification (NCBI taxonomy): domain Eukaryota; kingdom Metazoa; phylum Arthropoda; class Insecta; order Lepidoptera; family Papilionidae; genus Parnassius; species Parnassius apollo. The sequence goes on along the minus strand of CAJQZP010001207.1, from coordinate 3,217,627 downwards.
CATCTCGTGCCACTGTTTACAACTGGTTTAATGAGTTTAAACGTGGTCGCACTAATCTCAACGATGATCTACGCGAGGGACGACCTTCTACGGCGACGACTGAAGATAACATCAGTGTTGTGCCGCGCATGAAAGAGACTAACAAAAGAGTGATTTGTCAGCAGATTTCGGACAAGCTTAGGCATCAAAGTAAAGTAGGATTCAAGTGCACGAAATCCTACATGAGCATTTAACGGTCAAGAAGCTTTGTTCCCGGTGGATACCTCATAATTTGACAGAGGTCCAAAAACTCCGTTGTGTTGATTGGTGTCGTGAAATGGTTCAAAGATTTAACGGATGTGACTTAGATGCTGTGTTCGACATACTTACGGGTGACGAAAGCTGGATTTATTGTTATGATCCTGAAACTAAGAGACAGTCTGCTGTCTGGGTGTTTCTTTCCGAGGAGTTGCCAATTAAAGTGAAGAGAGGTCGAATCGTGGGAAGAAAGATGGCGGCCTCGTTCTTCGGAATGACAGGTCATTACACAACAATTGTTTTCGAGGATCGGAAAACAGTTACTGCAGAATGGTACACTAACAATTGTACTTGTCTTGGAAAAAGTTCGGGAGAAACGACCTCGCTCGCTCTCGAGTAGGATCCTCCTTCACCACGACAACACTTCGTCGCACACCGCCAATCAAACAATTGACTACTTGGCGACGTCAGACGTTTAATTACTGGGTCACCAGCTCTATAGCTCCGACCTCGCACCTTGCGATTTTTATTTATTTTCGAAAATAAAAGAAAAACTTCGAGGAAAACGTTTTATGGACGCCGAGGAAGCAGTGGCTGTGTTTCAAAATGCCGTCGAAGAGATCCCTAAGGACGAGTGGGCAAGTGCAAGATGTGAATGGACACTATTTTAAAAGATATAGTAAAACTAATAACTTGCTAGTTTGTTTAGTTTTTATTTTCTAAGAACTTTCAGTGTCACAATAATGAACAGACGTACTTAAAGGCCACCTGATAGTAAGTTTTTTTATACATTAGGACATTCCTACGCATACCCGCCATTTACAGGGGCAAGCACGAGTTATGTCGGCCTCACGCTGACTAAACCTCATGGCGTTTCCACCTTAGTCACATATTGGCAGGGCATCCGCGACCCTACCAGCGCCGGTCGCCCGAGGCGGTCCCTTCTCGGGACCGGACTACTTCTCCCCCCTTAGTTTAGTTTACGACAGGTCTAAGTGCGTATTTTGTGTGTGGGCGGGAATATTGTGATTATTGGAGCCTTGAAATTTCCGCAAAGCAACACAGTCTTTTGATGTTGCGAGCAACTTCGGGGAGTGCACCCGGCGTGCCGAAATGTTTACCCCTATTTGTAGCGACCTACTCCTCCCCCTTCTACTTCTCAGCTAAAGCGCACCAGAAATCATGGCGCGTTTTCCTCCGGGGCCTCCAATTTCACTTGCTTAACAGACCCCACCCCACCCCGAGTCTGAAGCGTGGAAGCCATATTATGACCAGACAAAATGAACACTCAGAAGCACTAGCCCTACTGACCCCAACCGTGGATCTGGTCTATGGCTAAAAGTACTTTGCAATGACCAATTTTGAATATAAAATACTTTGTCTTATTATTTGTGTACGATTTATTCTAACAACATCAAATACGAAGTATTTTTCTAAAAATTATTCTTTAAAAATCTTTTATAGAAGTGTTTGATGAGTTCATACGATCGTACTTGGGAAATTACCAGAAGCGCTCATTGGATACCGATGAATTCAAAGAATACCTGCTGAATTATTTCTGCGGAAATCAGAATCTGACCAGTGTGGACTGGGATGCTTGGTTTTACAGCAGTGGTATGCCACCAATCATTCCTAAGTAAGCTTACTTAAGTTTATTATCTTTTATTTGTCATATAAAAAGCGAGTCATACAAATATTTGTTTCTGCGGAGATTAAAACCCACGGCCCATAGTGTTGTAACCCAACGCTTAGCCCCTTAGTGTTCCTTTACAAAAACCTCTCCCCGGCTAAAACCACCACTTGCTACGAATTGAAAAGAATTATGTTTTAATTAAATTATTACATAATACAAGTCAATATTTATTTACCAATGCAATTAATTACAGGAGTTACTTAGCTGTAAGGATTTGCGTTTCATAATTATAACGTATTCATTCTGTGGGTATCAAAAGAGATTACAGAAGGAAATAAACCAGGAAAAATAATAACTCAGAATAAAAAAAACACTTTGTTTGCCAACCCGCCTACCAAGCGTGGCAACTATGTCAAATGGGAGATATTAGATTTATATTATAATCTATGAAGAAAGGCTATTTTCAGGAATAGACTTATAGGCAGTAGTGAATGAAGTTACGACTTATCGTAGTTTTAAAAGCTGGAATTATATCATTTTTACAACTTTTTCAGCTATGACACATCTATGACAAAAGCTGTCACCGAGCTTGTGGCTAAGATATTCGAAGAGGGCACGTTCTCATTCGACGATGTGAAATCCTTAACACCGCACCAGATGATAAACTTACTCCAAGAACTCATCGACAAAGACGCTCTGCCAATAGAAAAACTCCGCAGCTTGGGAGACGCCTATAAAGTCAACAACAGCAAAAACTCAGAGATTGTTTACAGATGGCTCAGACTGTGCATTAGGAGCAGAGACCAGACGAAACTGAAAGAGGTGTTCAACTTTGTTAATCAACAAGGGCGTATGAAATATGTCCGACCAATTTACAGAGATCTTTATGCGTGGGAGGATGTGAGGCAACAGGCTATAGACAACTTCCTTCAAAATGAACCTTATATGATGCATGTCTCTGCTTACACTCTGCGGAAGGACTTACATCTCAGTGAATAAATTAACAACTTTAGTTTAAGAAATGTATACCAGTGTTGAACACATTTGAGCTTATCAAAATTGTACATTTTTGTGATTTGGATTGACAAGTAGAAATTATACAAAGTTGTATAATTCAAACATTGAAACATATTTATTTAACCCTCAATTATATACTATAACTTTTCTGAAATATATGACATGTAATGTATCAGCAAATGCATTATTTATTGTACATATAGCTGACATGATTAAAAAGGAAGAAATTGGATGAGATTTTTTTATACTACTCCTAAAGTTAGAGCATTTAAAAATCATGTTTATGCTAACTGACCTATCAAAGTATCAAGCCCTTATGAATTAATATTTTTGACCGACTACAAAGAATTAGACTCCATTTGATGCTTTACCTACCGGATCCAATTAGGAATCCAAACCATTGTCGAATCAAATTTATCACACCTAAAATTTCATTACAATCGGTCGATAGAGGCGGCTTTAGCCCTTGTAGCGCCCGTGTGGTGCAACCAATGGATGGTTTTCCAGTCACCGGTACGGCATCGGTGCCGGGGCTTCGTATTTCCACTGCACCGATGCCTGTGCCGGTCTACGCTTGGTTTTTGGGCAGTACTAACATAGTATTCAGTCCCAACACACGTGGTATTGTCATGTATTTGTTGTTGTATATCTTACACGTGAGATAAAAATATCTATGAACAATGCAGACAATAAAAATTTTGAATTCATCCAATCTTAAAACTAACATACTTAGAGGGAACATATTATATATAAACTATTTTAAAAGTCGAAAATGAACTGCAAAAATATTTCAACTACTTCCGCATGAACGAGGTAACATTTCATCGCTTCACAAGTCAATTTCGAGTCTACACCTCACACGACACTTCTACCGCAGCCCACGAGCATGCACACACGCAAATGGTTACAATATTTAGGAGCTGACTCCCTACTGGTGACCATAATGAAAGATGGAATAACTTTTACGATTTATTTATTATAACGAATAAGAAGAGAATAAAACGTGCAATACAGTTGGCGGGCAACTAGTGACTGAAAAATCTTATTCACTAAGAATATATAGGTACAACATTCCCAAGTTTATATGTGTGTGTGCGCAGCACACACAATACTTCCCCCTTATAAAAAATGAATACAAAAAATCTAAACTATCAAATGAATATAAACAGAAACTAACAACGAAAACTTGCTAATTCGCTGGGGCACAGGGCTGTACGGAGAGCAGAGACCCCCGCGAAGGGAGCGGGTGCGGGCACGTACTGCTGACTGGCGCTAGAGGCGCCTATCATTTGACCCATATACTGGTCCGATATCGGAACGCTGGTCGTGAACACTTGACAGCGAAGGCAGCTTTTGAACTTATTAAACTTTACCCAAAGAGTATACAAGATTTTTGCTCCCATAAAACTGGCTATCACATATAACCATATTTGAAAATTATCCGCTTCATTCTTTACAGTATTCTGAGCTTGAGAAACAATAACTGGTTTTTCTTGAAAATTACCCATAGTAAATATCGTAAAACTTTTCGCACTAATGCTTCTGCAAAGGAAATATTTTAAATGAAATACATTATAACAAAAATAACTTACTAAAACCTAAATGAAACTGCAGTATACGCAAAGTGCATAGCACAAAACCTCTACGATTACATTTAACTTAAATAATGCAACTTGAATATTCTGCATGAAAATATTTTGTACCTAACATTGCGAATAATACTTTCACATCCATAGTAACTAAACCTGATTATAATTTAAACATATAATTGTGTTACATATATTTTATATTAACACTAACTTGTCATAAATCGTGAATGTATCTTAACAATGCGACTACTCCGCGTTGTTTTCTCGGTTATCGGGTTGCTCGGGCCGGGTAAGGACGACGTCACCAGCGTGGGCGGTGGTTACACGAACCGTACATGCGCAGGCACCACATCCGCTGCGTTCTCAGCGTTACTGTTACGTGGCGTTGCTATGTTACCATCGCATTCCTTTAACACATATGCAGGCTTTAATCTGTTAATAGAAACATGTACCTGCCTATCGGCTAATTGAATTAGGTAAACCTTTTTATCACGCGGTATCACTGACCTCTATATATACAAGTACGCTGGACTGGCTATACCTTACAAAATGTCTGTGCCAATTTGAAGCACCCTTAACGGTCGTCTTGGAAACTAAAATTGACATAATATGCCAAAGTTTGTTGTATTTAAATTGTGTTATTTAAAAAATCTATATTTTGAACTTTTAAACTAAAAAACGAAAGTATTCAACGTTGTTTGATTGTGTATAATATTAGTTATATAATAAGAATTATTTTTAATAATAACGAGAATGTGTGTAATCTGTAAAACTCGTTACCAAAAGGGAAGTGGTATAACATTTTAAAAGTAAGTGAATTTGCAGCTAATATTTAAACAAGTTAAAACTATTTGATAATAAATATAATTACTTAAAAATTTCTTACTAATCTTAATATCACATTTACCAACATGTTTGGCTGTATTTAAGTGAGTTTTGATAAACAATAAAATTCAATAGGGTTGTCAAGTTCCTTGTCTATAATACTTATCGATGTTCTTTCCTACCCATATCTGTTAACAAACAAAGTCGCCAAAACAGATGATTATCAAATGTTTATTAATTAACAGGTTTCCAACTGAACCTAGACTAAAATTATGGTTTAAAAGCATAAATATTGTGAATTGGCGTCCGAAACAAAATTATCATATTTGTTCTGAACATTTCACAGACGACTGTTTTATTAGACTTGAGAACTGTACCACTAAATAAGTGCAGTATTCCGACAATATTTTCTGGTAGTACCAGTACCAGTAAGTATAAAAGTATTAGATTATTATCTCGAATCTTTTTTTATTTCTTCTTTCCTCCTTTTCCTACAAACTCAAGGGCCATAGCCAAGTGTCGAAAGATGAACATTGGATGTATGTTAGTGGGCTGCGGCTAGAGGAGATTCCTCTCCCTGTACCGCTGTATTCGAGGCGGAGTCGTCAGGCAAGAGGAGTGTTGGTATGGGGATTGACGATGCGATGCCACTTGACTGTCCTTCGCGACTTTGGTGAGGCTGCACCACTTGATACTTCCAAATGCTCGTTTTTCCTGGCTCCATTCACATATCGGGCTTGGGGACTCCGTAGTGCAGGTGGAGTCAGAGGCCGTGAAGGGCAGTGTGTCTTGAATTTCTGGTGCGCCTAAAAGGCAATTAAGTGTTGATATGTCAAGCCCCCTAAAATACATGGCACTGCCGAAGCTGGAAAGCTTAGGAGGATAAACTTAGGAATAAAGATATCGGCAGTAGAACCGTGACCGAGTGACCGACATCGCCAAACGGATTAGTAAGCTGAATGGCAATTGATCGGCCATATAGCTTGAAGAATCGTTATCCAATGGGGGGAAAAGGTTCTCGAGTGGCAGCCTCGTACTAGCAGGTGAATTGTCGGAAGTTCCCCCACTAGATGGAGTGAAAACCTGGTAAGAAATACAATAAGTTGATGGGTGCAGGTGGCTCAGGACCGTGCTTTGTGGCATTCCTTGGGGGAGGCCTATGTTCAGCAGTGGACTTGTGAAGGACTTTAATGATGATGAATGATAATGACATTATATATTATGATACATAAATAGAATGGATGTTATGGGTATAGATTCCATCTAACCATATAGTCTATTCTATTTATTTAGGTATCGGTAGGGTATAGAATTTTTATCGATATATTTTGTCACACGGTCATATCCCTATTATTAGTTCCGTAGACGTGCACTTCTGCTGTCAGTGCCAAAATGGCGCAAATCAAATTGCCTCATCATGTCACGGTGTATAGCCAGTCCAGCGTACTTGTATATATAGAGGTCAGTGCGCGGTATGGACCGTCGTAGGGTGGTTTCAAAGGTTTACGTATTGAATCGTCCCGAAAAAAGACATATTCACAGTTAAGTAAGTCCTTGTGCACAAAGAAACGGACAGTTACGTGGATCGTCAGATGTAGGTTTATAACTACGAATAGTATCTCTAATCTTATCTACTAAACAATAGTCGTTGACGTTACGGTTGTTCGAAGAGCTGTCATAAAAGTCTACCGGTAGACGTAAGTGTCATCCGAACATTAACTCGGCGGCACTAACCCCTGAGTCGCTGCGGGGGGTCGCACAAAGACAAGTAATACCATGGGTAGCTCTTCCACCCAGGACCCATGTGACAGGTGAGCCGAAAGTGCTGTCTTTAAAGAACGATGCCAACGTTCGACTGCGCAATTACTTTGTGGATGATAAAGAGTAGTTTAAATTCCATTTACCCCCAACATTTTAACAGCTAAATAAAAGACTACTCTCAAACTGGCGACTTTGGTCGCTAGTTAACTTCATCGGGCAACCGTAACGACAAATCCAACTTTCATATAAATGTTTGCCAACAGTTTCTGCTGTAATGTCGCGTAAAGAAAAAGTTTCAGGCCACCTAGTATTCCTATCAATTATCGTAAGTATCTATCCCATCAAAAACAAAAATGTGAAATGAGAGCTAGTTCAATATTATTATATATGCCTTGGTTGTTGACTTCAACAACAAAAGAAGTGAGATCTAAATGGGTGCCAAGTTCAATGGTCAGCCCTTAAATTTATTTATAACATTTCTTCTTATAAGTTAGGATAATATATTATAGCCTAAGGTTTGACTTGGATAGGCTACAATAGAGCTCTCATGTGACTTGATTTGACTTGGATCTAAATTGATAAGATGTACTCCATCTAAGGTTTTAGCTCTGGAGAGTCCAACGTAAGCCTGCCCTCTACTAAATATAGAGAAGCCTGTGTCGAGAAGAGCACTGTCTAGGCTGTGATTTGTGGATAGTAATAACATATGCTAAGCAAATAGGGAATTATTCCATGTGAACATATACATTACATATGAAGTTGGCATTTTGTTCGGGAGGAATATAAAGTCAATTTTTCTTTTGTAAAATATATTTAATTAATCAAAGTATGCACCGTTGTTATCCATGCTCTTTTGCCATCTCATAGGTAGTTCATTCATCCCTTTACTAAAAAAACCATGGGGGCAAGAAACAATAAACTATTTGAAGGCGGTTTGGACTGCCGCATCACATTTGAATTTTTTCCTTGTAAGAAATTGTCCTAATTCCGGAAAAAATGATAATCTGTTCAAACAAGGTCCGGGGAGTACGGTGGATGTCGCAGACATTCCAATTGTAGCTCATCTAACTTAGTGGTTGTTTGTTGTGCAGTGTGTGGTCTTGCGTTGTCGTGAAGCAGCAGTGGCCTAGAGCGATTGACCAATCTCGGTTGTTTAGCAGCTAGTTCTTCCTTCATGGTTTGCAATTGCTGACAATAGATATCTGCCGTAATCGTTTGGCCAGATTTTAGAAAGCTGTAGTGATCGACACCATCGCTAGTCCACCAAACACTCACAACACAAGTAACTTTTTTCTGAGTGAATTATTGTTTAGGGCAGGATTTGGCTGGGTCTCCAGGGTTCAGTCATTGCGACGAGCGCTTCCCATTATCGTACAGTATCCACTTTTCATCAAAAGTAATGATTCGATTTAAAATCCCTTTATTTTTGTGTTGGTTGAGCAAAGTAATACAGCAGTCGACGCGTGTTTGCAAGTTCAATTCACTCAATTCATGAGGTACCCTTCATTCAAGTTTTTTACTTTCCCGATTTGCTTCAAGTGGATTAATACAGTTTTATCACTTACCCCGAAACCTGCAGCTATCTCTGAAGTGCTTTGTAATGGATCCGCTTCCACAATAGCCTTTAATTCTTCATTTTACACTTCGGTCTCCATCCGTCCGCGGGATTGGTTCTGAAGGTCGAAATTTACAGAACGAAAACATGCTCAAAACGATCTACTTCCGGAAACAGTCAAATTCGATACCGTATGTCTGTTAACTTTAGAACGTTGACCTTGTATGCACGTTTTTGCCCATAAAGAAACACCACGATTCATACTAGGCCAGAAATACTTTTTAGCTAACACCTTTCATGTAGACCGATATTCCAGGATGGCTCAAATTATGCAAACTATCGAAAGCTAGGCGTCGAAATTTTTTTGCTAGGTACGGACAAACTGTATCAGTAGACGTTTCGGAAAAAATAGACTTGTCTGACATAGGTGTAACCAGTTTCTTCAACAAAATATCGGTATTTAAACCAGACATAACATTCGTGATATTAGGTACTATCGTTACGCTGTTCGTTTGCAACGTGATCAAAATTCAACGCAGTTGGCATAATCACGGCTTCGACGCGTGATAAGGCTACGTTGTTATTCTTACCGGTTCATCATCATCATCATTACAGCCCTTCACAAGTCCACTGCTGAACATAGGCCTCCCCCAAGTAATGCCACAAAGCACGGTCCTGAGCCACCTGCATCCATCGACTTCCTGCATGTCTTACCAGGTCGTCACTCCATCTAGTGGGGGGCCCTACACTACGCCTACCGGTACGAGGCTGCCATTCGAGAACCTTTCTTCCCCATCGGTTATCGGTTCTTCGAGCTATATGGCCGGCCCATTGCCACTTCAGCTTAGTAAGCCGTTGGGCTATGTCGGTCACTCTGGTTTTACTGCGGATATCCTCATTTCTGAGTCTATCACGCAGTGAAACTCCGAGCATAGCCCTCTCCATAGCTCGCTGAACGACCTTGAGCGTCCTCATACGGTCAGCGGTGAAGGACAACGTCTCAGATCCGTAAGTCATCATTGGCAACACGCACTGGTTATACACTTTAGTTTTCAGAGATTGAGGTATACCTGACAAGAAGATGTGTCGTAATTTCCCGAACGCTGCCCAGCCGAATTGAATCCGTCGATTGACCTCTCGGTCGAAGTTGGACTTACCTAGTCGGACTATTTGTCCCAGGTAAACGTACTCGTCAACAACTTCGAGCATAGTGCTCCCAACAACTACCGGCATAGGTGTGACATGGACATTAAACATAATCTTTTTTTTGTCCATGTTCATCTTAAGACCTATCCGTTGGGAGACACTATTGAGGTCATTGAGCATAGTGTTTAAGTCCTCCAGCGATTCTGCCATAAGGACTATATCGTCGGCAAATCGAAGGTGAGTGATGTACTCGCCATTGATGTTAATACCGTATCCTTTCCAGTCCAGTAGCTTGAAAACATCTTCCAATGCAGCGGTGAAGAGTTTCGGGGATATAACGTCACCCTGTCTTACACCTCTCTGCAGTTGGATAGGTTTCGAGCTCTGGTTCTGTACTCGGATAGCCATCGTAGCCCTACTGTACAAACACTTCAGCACTTCGATATACCGACAGTCAACTTGGCAGCGCTGAAGAGACTGTAGCACCGCCCAAATTTCGACGGAATTAAAGGCTTTCTCATAGTCCACATACGCCAGGCAAAGTGGCAGATTGTACTCTTCAGTCTTCTGTACAGTCAGGGTATGTATGTGGTCTATGGTACTGAAGCCTTTTCGGAAACCGGCTTGTTCGGGAGGCTGGGAGTCGTCGAGTCTGCGTGCGAGACGATTCGTAATGACTCTCGAAAACAGCACGTAGACGCGGCTCAGAAGGGAAATCAGTCTGTAGTTCTTCAAGAGAGCGTTGTCGCCTTTCTTAAAGAACAAGACCACCGCGCTTCTGCTCCACGCCTCCGGAGTAGTGCCACCATGGAGGACGGAATTGAAGAGCTTCTTTAGGACTTCAAGTACTGGTGTTCCACCCGCTTTCAGAAGCTCCGCTGTAATTCCATCCTCGCCCGGGGCCTTGCCGTTTTTAAGGTGGTGGAGAGCCATTCTAATCTCGCTCAGACTGACGTCCGGGATATCATCGGAATAGTGTCGGATAAGACTTGCTCTTGGATCGTTACTCAAACTTGCGTGTGGCTCCAACGATGATGTGTACAGCTGCCCATAGAACCTCTCAATCTCACTCAGAATCTCAGGTGTCCCGGAAACGATGTTGCCACACTCAGTCTTTAGCCTTGACAGTTGGCTCTTTCTGGCAGACAGATCTCTGGCAAAGACTTTGGAGCTCTGGTTCCGCTCGATCGCTTCTTTAATACGAGCAGTACTAAAATTTGTGTAAGTCTCGCCGCATGCATTTGGAGATCTGTCTGTTCAGCTGCCTGTATGCTGTCAAATCTGTTGACGATTGCAGCCTCATCTCCCGTCTAACAGCCATGAGATTAAGAGTCTGATCGGAGAGTTTTTGTGTTCTTCTGCGGCGGGTCTTGCAGAACTTAGCTCCGACCGCATGGACAGTTTCCACGAGCTTGTCATTCGTATCGTCCACTGCATTGCAATCCTCTAGGCACTGAAAGCGGTTTTGTAACTCGAGCTGAAAGGTTTCGGGATTCTGGATTAGAGCACGAGGGGGACGGAGCGTTGACTTCATTAGACGAGACCTCTCCAACTTAACGTTTAGGTTCAGTGTGCCTCTAACCATTCGGTGATCGCTGCCAGTTTTCATCCTTGCGATCACTGAGACATCACTGAACAGTTGGCGTCTGGTCGTCATAATGAAGTCAATCTCATTTTTTGTCGAACCGTCGGGGCTCGACCAGGTCCACTTCCTGTGGGGCCGCTTCTGGAAGAAAGAGTTCATCATAAAGAGTCCCTCTTTCTCCATAAAGTCGGCCAGCTGCTGGCCCCTTCGGTTCCGTTGCCCTACTCCAAATTTCCCCACCTTCAGCTCACCGCTTTCTCTTGTGCCTAGTTTTGCGTTGAAGTCTCCCATCATCACCGTGTAGTGGGTTTTGGAGGAATGCATGGCTCTGGAAATATCCTCATACATTTCCTCCACCTCCTCATCGGGATTTGCCGAGGTTGGTGCGTAAACCTGTATGACCTTCAGCGAATACCGTTTGGTGATTCTGAGTATCAGGTACGCGACCCTCGTCGACACACTCCCAATCTTTACAACGTTGTTGACGAGAGACTTGTGGACGATAAATCCGACACCTCCTTGGGACAGATGGTCGCCCTCCCGGTGGTAGAACAAGTTGCCGGACTCGAGGATTGCCGTATCCTCCCCCTCTCTTCGGACCTCGGATAATCCAATAATATGCCAGCGCAACTTGTCTACCTCTTCTTCCAGCTCCAGTATCTTCTCGTCAGTCCTCAGGGTGCGTGCGTTATATGTTGCCAGGTCGAGTCGTCGTAGGTGGCAACCGAACCTCCACCGGAGATTCTTAGCACCCCCTGCCCCGCCGTTACCATGGTCGCCACCGTAGCCAGGAATAGCGGGGCCGCCGGGGACTGGGGGCCGTTTTCTTGCGTCGTTATTCATGGGGGATATTTGCCATAGTTGCCACGCTTGGCGAGCGGGTTGGCAACCGCAGTTTTTTATTATAACACAGTTGTTATCAGGAAGATGCTGCTGCCCATCTCTTGCCCGTCTCCCTCTGTCGCCTCTTACGACACCCACGGGAAGATATGGGGTAGTGGATATTCTCAACCGCCACTACACGGCACCGGTTAGGTATATGTTTTATATTTGTATTGAACTCATGAAAGCTAAATGTCTCGTTCTCCGAGGCGTTTGGCTTTCTTCGCGTCCTACCATTTGAAATGCTAAAGTTAAAGGTTTATGGTCCGTAGACACGTTTATTTCTTGACCTGAAAAAAATTTCCGAAAATGTTTTATAGCTAAGTATATAGCGAGCAATTCGCGGTCGTAGGTGCTATATTGCTGTTGGGTGGTGGTCAATTTTTCTAAAAATAGTCCAATGGTTTCCAGATCTCCTTTTTGTTGTAAGAATGCTCCCACGCATATATTAGATGCGTCAGCCATTATAGCAAGTGCGGAATCTACTTTAGGGTACGTCAATGTAGCGGCCTGTGTGAGACCTACCTTACATTGCATAATTGCTTCGTTCGCACTATCCGTCTTGATGGGAGTCTTGTCATTTTTTTTTGAGCTTTTAAGGTTTTTAAATTTATTTAATTCTGTTAGAATATAAAATAAGAAAAAAGTAGCATTGGGAACATGGGCTAGATAAAAATTGACCATACCGAGAAAACGTCTTAGCTCTGCAACAGTTTTCGGCTTCGGAAATTCGACAATTGCCTGAACCTTATCTTGCAACGGCCTGACGCCGTCGGTACTAATTTCGTGTCCCAAAAATTCTAGTTTAGTTTGTTCGAAACGACATTTTGTCAAATTGAAATTCCATATTTTAAACTTTTTGAAAATAATTTCTAAATGTTGTCTGTGTTGAACTTCATTGTCATTAGCGATAAGTAAGTCATCTAAATAACCAAAGACAAAATCAAGCCCCTGTAAAATGGAATTCATAAAGCGCTGGAAGGTTTGCACGTAAACCAAAAGTCATTCGGGAAACTCGTAAAGTCCGAATGTTGTTATGATAGCGGTTTTCTCCACGTCATCTGGCGCGACAGGTATAAAATGATAACTTCTATTGATGTCTAATTTTGAAAATATCTTTTTATCCGGAAGAATAAAAGTAAAATCATTCAAGCCAGGAATAGGAGATCTGTCGGGCTTTGCTATCGCATTCAGCTGGCGATAGTCCCTACAAGGTCTTATATCTTCATTTTTTTAGGAACTACATGGAGTGGACTAGCCCACGCGCTCTTCGAAGGACGACAGATGCCCAGTCCCTGCATGATGCGAAATTCTTCTTTAACTTTTTTATACCTGTCAGGTGGCAACGGGCGCGCCTTCACGTGCACGGGCGGGCCAGTGGTCTCGATATGGTGGACGACATCGTGTTTCGCGGTTTCTCGGAATGACGCCGGTTTAGTAATGTCCGGGTACTTTAACAATACCACTGAAAAACATGATTGGATTGGGATGTGATAACGCGTCTGTTATAATCGGTATAAATAACGGCGTAAGTACATAAAATTCTTAAAACTGAATACGGATTAACAAATCTGGTTCTTGTGAAATGCGTGTGCCATTCATTACAACTAGCCGTGTCTCATGCTTCCGAACACACATTGCCCAGAAATATTGAATTTCTTATCAGAGAAACTCACAATTGGTTTTCAAATTAACCTATATGCAGAGAAGAGTACAAAGAACTGTACCAGTAAAAAAATTGTGGCGAGAATTCTTTGAAAATTTTGAGATCTTGTGTGACATCTTAAATGCGCTCCTCGGTGTGAACAGCCACTCGACTTCCACCTCCTGCCACTACCGGAACAATGAGCCCATTTTTCAACACTCGCTGAAGTACTGCTGTTATTAGACGAGAGCCAGTTGAGCGACGAGCGGTCGGGAATTTCTCTCGGTAAATTCGTAATGCACGCGAAGCATTCTCGCGTACTTCTCCAAGGCACATTTACACCGCACACATTTATATTTACACACTGTAAACGAACGCGTTAGGCATTGTTAAAACAAAACAAGAAACGAAAAACGTAACAACAAGAATAATAACGACAAGTAATAATAACAAGAATTTAATAAACAAAACGATTGGACTGTCGCCTTATATATACAATGTACTCTGTGACTGTCGCTCACGCACACGGAACTGTCTCAAAAGTCTTCTTTTATAACCTTACCTTAAACGATTGTTACACTTAGCTACGTAAGTTAGTTCTTAAGCCATTTTGTTAAATACAGTGTAATCAAACATTGGTAAACCTTAATAAATAAAAAATAAGAAAAATAAATAAAAACCAATCCCGCCAAAACAAATGCCTACCGCTAAGTGGGTGCGCCCTTGTGATAATCACTTTTATTATTTCCACAGATCGTTAGATCGTTACTACTTTCCCAAAATTTATTTTATAAGTTTAGTTATCCCTACTACTAGTCTTCGTATGTAATTTAGAAGTTACAGTTGTCATTTTTTAATAAAATTAGGCAATCGATTGTACCCCGACGCAACAAGTAGTTCGCTACTACAAAAATTATATTGACATTAATAACCGTACCTACCTAATTGGGTACTCACACAATTATAAACACTATTTCATCATTATATTTGATTTGTACGAGAAAATAGAAATGAAATGATACTGAATAATTTAATAGTTAAATCAATTGCAATTATGACCGATAGTTAGTTAAATCTACCAGAATTAATCTAGAAAATAATTATTTTACTTTATTTAAATTAACTTTCAGTAGCATAATTTCGTAAACATCAATCAGTATAGTTTGTAAATAAGTTGATTTCGATCTTTTAAATACGTCTAAGATTTTGCAGTATACGATAGGCATAATAATTATTATTAGAAACTGTTTGTGAATTTATTATAATGCAAGATAAAATTTAACTTGTAATTCTACTCAACTACAGCGTATCAGACGATCCTTAGCCTGTGAAACTATGAAGGAAAGATCGCAATTATAAAAAAGACGTGTGGCACTCGGGGACTGCCGCGGTAAAGCTATTGCATAGCATTTTTTATCAACTTATGCAATTATAATTAATTATTTATTTTATTATGCAGTTAATTCTTTGATATTAAATCAAGTTACACTTTTTGAGCGTGGTGACCGATAAGAAAACAAATCTGAACCAGAATCATAAAACCTGTATTATTCGGGCTAAACGAATCTAATAAAGATCTGTTATTTTTGTCTCCTGCGAAAAAAAACAGACTATAGGAATCTATGGAATACCTACATAAACAAAATATCACCTATAAATAAAATATTACGAAGCGGAATAACTAATAAGAGTGGCAACGTCGCACTATACAAAGGAATTGCGTTAAGACGACACCTCGAAAGGGGCTATCGCCGGACTGATCCGAGTGAATGCATAATTTCTATAAAAACTTGAAAAAACGCCCTCATAAGGTCTAAAATAGCGTAGCGCCCGCGACGATTAAAAGCGCTTAGAAATTCTCAGAAACTTTAAAATATTTTTGTAAAAATTATTGATTTGAGTAATCAAAATAATGAGCAAGTATTTTTTTTTAGAAATAACGTATAAAAACAGAAAAATGATCAAATTTTTGATCGAGTTCCTAACCAGTACACAAACAAAAATGGCGAAATGTCATTTTCATTTTTTTTTCTATATAGTTATTTGTTACAGAGTACGCAGATAAAATTCACTCTCATAGATGACAAATTTCAAACACCACAATCTCTAATTTTTTACTCTGCTATTGTTACGGCCTCTAGTTACCCGGACAAAGGTCGTAGAATCCGGGCCCACCAGGGGTTCAACTCGACGAGTAACAGGAGGTCGGCCTAAATGGCTTGTGGAATATGAGACAATAGCGGTTAAAAAGGAACCAAACAAGACTTACCTATTTCGTCGACGTAGGGTCAAACCTAGGAAGATTCAGGTGTAAGTATATGTGTGTGATAGTGTTATGCTCAGTACGTGTTATATTATGTAACCTGACTTCCCGCTGGTTGCCGAACAGCAGATCCCAAGGCTTCACCTCTATTCCAGTATGGGATCCATCGAAGGGGCAAGCCGTCACAGAAACTTCAGAGTCTAGGAAATTACGCTCGTTTATCACTCATTAATTATAGTTAAGTCAATTGTCATTAGGTTAATCCAATCAAATTCAACCAGATTTAACCGAACCCGCGTTATAACGAACTCACTATTTGTGAAAAATACTGTATCACCGGACCGCGTCGCAAAAAACTCAGGTTCGCGCAGTACATACGTCAGGGCGGCCGTACGGCAATTATATTAACAAGACGCGCAACTACTCAGTTCCACGCTCCACGGCAAGATTTGTCACTTATTATTTATTGTCCAATTAATTGTCTTTAAATTCAAATGGCACGCTCTATTAACATAAGTCTAAGACAAAACAAGGAGACTTTCAATATATGAACAACCCGGCTTCGCGCAAAAACTCTCGCGACCCCTATAATGCGACCGGAGAACGTCATCGGCGCAGGCGCCGCGTGCCTAGCTAGGAGCGCGCCCTAGCGGCGGGCCGGGTGCAGCCCGGCCCCGCCGTCTGCTCTCTAGCTCGACTCGATGCCAACAGGGGTGACCGACCGCGCGCACAAATGCAGCTAGCCTCCCCCCTCCCGCACCTCACTAATCGTCGCTTCACACCGCTTGAGATAAGACGAACTACTATCAGGCGCTAACAAACCCCCGTCCCGGACATAAGGACCTATGTCCGCGAGTAAATTGGCAATTAGAAGACGCTTTGTATTGTTGGTTTTTACAAAAACGATCAACTGGGCAAATGATATCTGGCCCTTTGCTTTGTGAAAAAGCATTACAGTTAAATAAAAAATTAGGTGACGGCGGCTCGTTTGTCGCAAGTAACGGATGGTTATATAGATTTATATCTCTTCATGGAATTTAATCAATGTTTATTAAAAAATAATAATTTCTTAATAAACATTGATTTTCGTTGAAATTGTTGTTTTTAATAAACACATAACATTATGTATGTACATATGTACTACAAATGCACAAAACCCGCTTTTCTTCATACATTCGATCATCCGGATTTTCGATTATCCGAATCCCTAACGGCAACAATTAGTCCGGTTAATCGAGTATATATATACATATTGAGAATCTAAATTGAGAATTTAAACTATAGCACATTTAAAATATAGTCCACCTAGCAACACGATGCGCCCCGCACTGAATTCGTGGACGAATGCTGGGGTTATATAGACGCAGTATTTAATCGGGACGCATTTTTAATTTATTATCATAAAAATAATACATATTTCTAAAAAGTAACCAAACCAAATTATTTTATTTTGTATTGCAAAGCAGTAGATATTTTTTTGTATGCCTTTGATAAACAATGAAGGAGTAAAGTGGTTTCATCTCAACGATTTGGAGGTGATTTGGGTATTTTTTTATTTATTATGTGACACCGATAGAAAAATTATGGCTAAACCAAATTACGAATCAGATCAAGTAGATTACTAGCTATTTTTTTCATATGTAATTTCTCTGTAAGTGTCGACGAAAAGTTGGTTCATCTGCACGCTTTTTTCAAGCTTTTTGCGAGAGAGCAGCCTTAATAATAAATGCACTTTGTTCATTCATATTCAAAATTTCAAAACACTTTATACATAAACACCGTGTCGAAGACTGAGGAAAAGAAACGACGTTAGACCATCGTTAGACAATGCACGGCCTTCAAGCCACACCTCCGTGCCCGTCGGAGAGCGTGAGGTTTTTTTCGTTACGAAATTTCTGGATTTTCCGCACTCAAGGCCCGCGATAGAAGCTATGCAATAGCTTAAAAATAAATACGAATGGTTTTCCGCGCAACCATCTCCCCCGCCCTTGAAGGATTTCCTTCAAAAAAAATAATTAAAACAACTAGAGCTAAGATCAAACTAACAAAATAACTAACTAACGCTAAGATTACCTAAATTCAACTACAATTTCTAATCTAGAAAGCTAATTTAAATTATGGAAGAGGCAAGAGGCACAAACGGACAACATGACTCATGTAAGACCCAACCGTGGTCTTAACGCGAGCTACCCTAATTACACCGCGGGACCGGGACTGACCTCTTCGACAATTCCTAATGGCCAATGGAGAGGCGGCGTATTCTCTTTGGTGAGCACAACTACAGTTCCTACAGCTAAAGGCTCAGTTGCTGTGTTCCATTTTTGTCGAGACTGCAAAGTATGCAAGTATTCCATCCTCCATCGTTTCCAAAACGATTGCACTAACCGGTCTAATAATTTGTGGCGTGCGGAAATGCTAAGTCTGTTCTCATCCATATCTACGGCGGGCAAATACTTTAAAGGCGTTAAATTCAAAAAATGTGCTGGAGTTAGAGCCAGTGGCTCCGAAGGGTCACTAGACAACGTACGACAAAGTGGGCGGCTATTCATTACGCATTCAATTTGAGCGAACACCGTACTTAGCTCTTCGAAGGACAAAATTTGATCTCCTATTACTCGGTATAAGTGACTCTTTAGACTCTTAATATTAGTCTCCCAATTGCCCCCAAAATGACTCGCGGCTGGGACGTTCAGAGACCACTCAATGCGGTTCTCGGCTAGAATGTGAGCGAACTCCGAATTATAATACTTGCTAGCTAAGAGCTCATGTAGTTCTGATAAAATACGTTTTGCACCGACGTAGTTCGTACCGTTATCCGAATACAATTTACTTACAGGGCCACGGCGGGAAAGAAATCTTTTAAATGCACCCATAAAGCCTGCTGTGCTTAGATCACCAACGAGTTCTATATGCACCGCCCTTGTAGTTAGACATAAAAAATGCAGACGTAAGCCTTTGTGGATCTTATACCACGCCCGCGAGTGAGCGTGACCTTAAACGGACCAGCGAAATCAGACCCGGTGTGCGTAAAGGGCTTTACTGATTGTATTACTCGACAAGATCTAAGTTCCGCCATTTCCGGAAATAACTGCTTGGGGCGTGTCCGAAAGCAAGCTATACATCTGTGCACCCGATTGCGGATTAAATTACGTGCAGAAAGAATCCAATAATTCTGACGCAAGATCGACATCAGCAAGTCGGGGCCAGCGTGCGAGTTCAATTTATGATGGTAATCGACTAATAAATTCATGATATGGTCTTTACGCGGTAAAACTATAGGGTGCCGTTGGTCGAAACTCAACTGCGAGTTGGACAAGCGTCTACCTACCCTTACAATCCCATCCTGTAAAAATGGCTTAAGGCGTTGAAAGGCGCGACTACAAGCTCTATTCGATTGTAATCTTGTAATTTCTTCGGAGAAATGCGCACGTTGAAGTTCACGCAATACTAGCGACTCGGCATAATCGTAATCGGACGCTAAGACATACGAACGTCGCGGTAAAAGCTTCGCGAATCGACAAACGTAAATTACGCTACGCAATAATTTCGCCCAAGAGGACAAGCGGTTCGCCAAAGCAATGATTGGAGAAACCTCGCTCGAAACGTTCGCCACTAGAGCGTGTCTCTTCTCTTCCGGCGGTTGTGACACTGACGAAGGTTCGAAATCGGTTATTGGCCATTGCGAGAGATCCAAGTGAACCCAAGAAGGTCCGTGGAACCAAAGCGGGTGGTCCATTATTTGCATCGGGGTGAGTCCACGGGATAGACAATCTGCAGGGTTTTCCGTACCGGACACGTGATAAAAGTTCTGCCTTTCTAACTCGTCTTGGATCTTGGCCACTCGGTTCGCGACAAACGTATCCCAACGGTGGGGTGAAGAATGAACCCAGCATAAGGCGACGGTGGAGTGGGAAAAGGCAAATATCCTTTTTATGTGAACTCTATCACTACATGCACTGATAACTGCGGTAATACGCTTGGTGAGTACTAATATTGCGCAAAGCTCTAAGCGCGCCAGAGAGACAACCTTACGGGGGATACTCTTGACTTAGAACTAATGAAGCTAATCGAATTTCTACCATTATTCTGAACTGGGAAATATACAACGCCCCCGTAAGCCTTCTCGCTGGCGTCTGCAAACCCAACGACCGTGATGACGCTATTTCTATCAACGTTTATATGACGTGGTATTTTAATTTCTCTTAATAAAGGAAGTTCCTCCCTAAAACGCTGCCACAACCGAACAATGCTGTCAGGCGGCGAGTCATCCCAGTCGCATTCAAATAACCAAAGTTGTTTAATCAAAAGCTTAGCGGATAATACCACCGGAGCTACGAAACCCATGACATCCCATAATCTAGCAACGCATGACAGTATTGTGCGCTTTGTGCACTTCTCTACGGGCGGATTTACCTTAAGGCTAAACACGTCGGACTCTGGTGACCAACACAGACCGAGCACCTTGTGTGTATCCGAATCGTCGAATTCCTTTATCGCCGAAAGACGGTGTGATAGTGGGATTGTGTCTAAAACCGGACGCGAATTACTAGTCCACTTGACAAGATCGAATTGACCCGATTTCATGACCTTTATAACCTCGGCGGTGGTTAGGGTGGCCTCCTCCACGCTATCGACCGAGTATACAAAATCATCCATATATAAACCGCTCTCAATTGCTCTCTTAGCTTTAGGGTAAGAGGGACCTTCATCGTGAGCGAGCTGTCTCACCGTGCGTAACGCATGAAATGGGCTCGACTTTAAACCAAAATAAACGCGGTTAAATTCAAACACCATTATAGGTTCCTTTGGGTTGAAACGATATAAAATGCGTTGGAATCTACGGTCGCACTCACGGACCCCTATGCAAAGAAACATTTGGCGAATATCGGCGGATAGTGCTATACTAAACAAACGAAAATTGGCTATTATATTAAATAAACTGCCCTGTAAATTTTGCCCACTATAGAGGATATCGTTAAGCAACAGGTGAGTGCTAGTTTTTGCACTAGCGTCGAGCACTACACGTAAGTTAGATGTAAGTTTGTCCTCCCTAATGACCCCGTGGTGTGGTATGAAATACGACGGTGTGTCTTCGTAGTTATCTAATTTCGAAGCCACAAGTGATATGTAACCTTCCCTTATATATTCGTTAATGACGCCGTCATAAGCTTCTTTTAACTGGGGTGAAGCGAGCATCCTACGCTCCAAGCTGTAGAAACGTTTTTCCGCCATTTGACGCGAATCGCCGAGAGATAAAACATCTCCTTTAAAGGGTAGCGCTACACTATATCTACCGTTGCGATCACGAACGGTCGTGCGGACGTAAATTTCCTCGCATAATCTGTCATCTGAGCTAGCTATAGGTGGGACTTTCACCTCCTCCATCTCCCAAAATTTGCGGACTAACGACTCGAGCGGTTCGACAGCCATACCACAATAAGATGTTGCCGAAATACTATCTATGATGGGGCCGGAGCCAACGATGACATAGCCCAATACGGTTTCCAGTGCGTAAGGCGCGGTATGCGAGGAGTTGCCCCTGACCTTATTGTTTAGCAAAAGATGAGGGAAAAGCGATGCTCCGATGAGCATGTCTATGTTTCCAGGAACGGCGTAAGTGTCGTCTGCTAGAGTCAAATTTTTAAATTCAATCATTGCTGAGGTGTCAACCGAAACGGTTGGCAGCCGTTCAGTGACCCTATCTACTACTAGTGCATTTATATCAAAGTTAACATTACGATCTATCCGAGAATAAAATTTTAAATTTATATATCCCTGGGTAACTTTACTAGTACCTCCGATGCCTTTGACTACGGGACATGAAAGTGACCTATTTATTACTAAGCCTAAGCGCTGACAACATTGTCGCGTTATAAAGCTGTCTTGGGCTCCGCTGTCCAGCAGTGCACGCTTTGCTCGTTTCCACGCGAATCCCTAACAAAATACGTGCCGTACCCAGTAACACGGTTGAAGGAGGTTGTGCTCCCATATTTGCCAATGAGCACAGAGCGACATCACCAGGTCGACCGCTAGAATCGTTGACTTTAG
This sequence comes from Parnassius apollo, assembly GCA_907164705.1. NCBI lineage: Eukaryota > Metazoa > Arthropoda > Insecta > Lepidoptera > Papilionidae > Parnassius > Parnassius apollo. The sequence goes on along the minus strand of CAJQZP010001207.1, from coordinate 3,195,441 downwards.
TAGGGGTGAATTCCTTGTCCGCTTTACTTGACGCCGATATGTTGCTATTTTCAAAATGTAATAACGTGTGATGTTTCCTGGCGCACTTGCTACATACGGAGCTAGAATTGCATTTTGCAACTAAATGCTTATCGCTTAAGCAGTTCAGACATAGGTTGTTTGTCTTTACTAATTTATAACGTTCGCTTGGTGAATATTTACGAAAAGTCGCACAATTGTATAAATTACCGTGTTTATCTTTACATATGATACAGGCATGCTGAAGTGGTGCCGACGTAGCGGTTACGTACGTTAACGAACCTGCTGTTTTAGGTGGTTGAGTCTGTCTACGTTCGACGCATTTTTTAATTTCTTGTTTAACGTTCGAGGAGCGCTGCATCACCTTTATTTGATCTCGCACAAGCGATGATGACGATGATGACGAAGGCATCTCCGAGCTACGATGCTCCATTTCAAACGCACGCACGGTGTCGGGGTCTAATTTCTTTAGTGCAATATAGAGAAACACCGCGTCCATAAGGTCATTAAATTTCAAATTCTTAATTGCAGCCACCGATGCCACAAATTTATCTAAAAACTGCTCTAAGCCGTTGATGTTCGCGGATGATATAGGTTTAAGATCGAATATCTGGTTCAAATATTCGGAAGCTAACATTCTCCTATCTTCATATTTAGTTTTAAGCGTTTTGAATATTAACAAGTAATTGTTTGCTGTAGGTGTAAAACCCGAGCAAATTGACTGTGCCCTGCCACTAAGTTTACTAATTAAATAATACAATTTTTCAGCGTCCGATAACGATGGGTTATTATGTATATTGTTTTGAAAACTACTGAAGAAGAAGGGCCATGTCTTAATATCACCATTGAATACCGGAATATCTATTGGCGACAACCTAATTGAGTCACGTGGGCGTACCTGGATTTCCGGCTTTGCTTCGTTTTGAGATGGAGACTGTAAGAGTTTCGCCGTTCTTTTCACGCGACACAACATGTATTCAAATGCTAGAAGCGGTTGGTAGTTCACTATATATTTCGGGTCGATTTGTAATTCCAAATGATTAATTTGGTCTAATATCCTTTCGTAATCCGTCCGCAAAGAATCCACCGTTTCAATTTCATTCAAAAAAGTTTCCCGCACTGCTTCTACATTAATGTTCTTTATCTGCTTCTACATTAATGTACTAATACTTTGCATACGTGAAAAAATTATGTCCCTCTTGGCATAAAGCGTTTTAATTTTGATTTCATTTCCACTAACTGTCATTTTAAATTATTATAATTAATATTATATTAATCACAATTAATTGCACAACGCTGGAGGATGGACACGAGTGCCGTATTACGTCGTTAAATTGAACACCTGTTACAGCGAGCCGAGGTGAATTTTTATCAAAATTGTCGGGTAAGCATACAAAACGCGTGTGATTACTCTGTTTCAATTACTTAAGCGACTAATAAGCTTTAAATTTAAACCAAATACAAACACTATTTAAATGAATAATTCTATTTGCGAGTAACCAACCAAAATTTAAATTTTAAACGAACACAATTTAAGTCTATTCCATAAATTAGATTGCATTGTCTAAGTAATTAATCTAATAATTCGACCAGAAAATGGTTGAACGACTACTAAACACCAGTCCAAATCCTGCCAAAGTGATCATAAAATGGTGGAGCGACGAGCCTAAGGTTACCGAAGTCCAATTCCCCGGTCGTGCCTTAAATCTATTACGCGAGATATTAACCAAAGTGGACTGTATATGCGAAATGCTTCTACGTTTACATAAAATGGCGACTATAGCACGCGGTTTCCCATACAATGCACTCGCTCTTCCCTAAAACGAATTATTATTTGCCAAATCTATGAAAGGAATCCTGCTTGATTAGGAGAAAATAAATTGGAGCGGACACAATTATATCAAGCAGTAACTAGTAAGGAATATTCACTCACCGGGGTGTTGCTTCTATGTGGCTTGGGCACTAAGTTGCTGCAACTTCTGGAAGACACTCTGGGTAGACTCTCTGGGGCCCCAGAGATGCGTCGCGAGAGGCGGTGTGGTTCCAACGACGAGCGCGGCGGGAAGAGTGCGCGGCGGCCGCGCGTGCCTTTTTATTCCTTCGGTTGCGATGATCGCGTAATATTCTAGAATCATCTTCTTTCCCCTCCCACCCCACCACACGGATGTGTCGATATGAGGGTATGAATGATATCGTTTGGAAAGAGATAAACGATTTGGCAAGCCTACCGTCACATAAAAATAAATACGAATGGTTTTCCGCGCAACCATGTACATTCCATATTGGTGATTTATTAATCCTAACCAATATTACAAGTTTAGACTAAGTGTAAAATTAGGGTAAGCGCAAACCGAACTGCAAAATACTCGCGCATGCTCGAGCTAAATTTTGACTACTCGACCATGCAGACAGCATCCGCGCGCCTCCGTGAGCAAGATCCATTGAAAGTGCTCTGGGTTGCTAGGCTTATCGCCCTTTTGGCAGAGGAAGAGGAACACGAAGAACATATTAATGAAATGAGACTTCAGAAAATTAGAAGAACGGTATGGGTAGAAGAAACGTGGAGATTCTTTCGCTGTATGTTGGACTTGATATATTGTACAAACACTCAAAACGCTGCACTAAACTTATCAACGTTTCTTCGTCCATGATTTCGACTTATGTGACGTGCTTATAGGTATAAACTAAACACACGTCCAAACAGTTTTTTCGCTGCGGCAATACTGAGCGCGGGCGGCGGCGGTGCGAACGCGCTCGCGTATACTCGAACATACATCCTGCAAGCTCGAGCATGGCCGAGCATCAAGTTTGGACGTGTATATAATTTTGCACTGTCTGTCAATAGTCATAAAATTAATATTTTAGTGTTCTCAGAAAATGCTCTGCTCTGCTCTGCTCTTGGTGTGCGCTGACCCTAAATGGTGAGATGCCCGTGTGTAGTATATGCATGTGTGTGTTGGTGAGTGTTTTTATTTGACTTAACAGTTTGCATTTTTATCTATCTATATTTAATAATTTTTCAGTTTCCACCTAAGATAAAGAATTTAAAACTTAGAGCTTGCTTACATTTAAAGCGCGTTAGCGTATATATCTTCAAACAACATAAAATACTTTCGTTTGTTAGTCTAAAAGTTCAAAATACAGATTTTTCAAATAAGACAATTTAAATACGACAACAGACTTTGGCATATTACGTCAATTTTATTTTTCAAGACATCCTTTAGCGGCGCTTCAAATTAGCACAGTCATTTTGTATCGTCGTGTACCACAAGCCGCCGGCATTAAAAATTTCACATATGAGCTACACCTTAAACTACAAAATATGTTTAACGCAACACTATTAAACAACAATTGGCACGGTCCACACGCGGTAAATCGGTAATACATATACGTAGTTACCTAATAGTGCACAAGAAAGGTGTGAGTCTTAGGTCTGTTAAGCTGGAATGGTCATTTGGGCAAAATCACTTCAATTTTTGCTAAATATTTAGTGCTCATTTAGTGCTAATTTAGTGCTGCAAATTTAAATTTCACGCCAAAATAGCTTTATCAAAAATTAGAAAACTGCTAGCTTTTAATTAAGCTAGCAGTGTTCTACCTATTAAATCGATAAGCACTTAATACAGCAACAAATAGAAGCATCAATTATTTAGTGCTGCCGATATACACAAAAACAAATATTGGGAAAATATATATTTTTTTAATATCATAAATTCTGCTACTTTGACATCTTTAGCAGAGTATGTGATGAAACATTGACATCCAAGTGGATTCTCACCTAATGATATAAGATAATAATTTAGTGCTCATTTAGTGCTGTCGGTGTACGCAAAAACAAACTTGGGAAAATATATTTTTTTATTTTCATAAACTCTGCTACTTTGACATCATTAGCAGAGTATGTAATGAAAAAATTGACATCAGAGTGGGCTATCACCTAATGATATAAGATAATAAATTAGTGCTCATTTAGTGCTGTCGATATACGAAAAAGGATTTGCGAAATTATTATTTTTAAATACCGCTAACTGCTACTTTGACATCTTTAGCAGAGTATGTAATGAAACATTGACATCCATGTGAGTTATCACTTAATGATATAAGATAATAATTTAGTGTTCATTTAGTGCTGCCGATATACGCAAAAACATAACTTGGGAAAATATATATTTATTAATGTCATAAATTCTGCTACTTTGACATCTTTAGCAGAGTATGAAACATTGACATCCAAGTGGATTCTCACCTAATGATATAAGATAATAATTTAGTGCTCATTTAGTGCTGTCGATGTACGCAAAAACAAATATTGGGATATTATATTTTTTTTTATTTTCATAAACTCTGCTACTTTGACATCTTTAGCAGTGTATGTGATGAAATATTGACATTCATGTGAGTTATCACTTAATGATATAAGATAATAAATTAGTGCTCATTTCGTGCTGCCGATATACACAAAAACAAATATTGGGAAAATATATATTTTTTTTTAATATCATAAATTCTGCTACTTTGACATCTTTAGCAGAGTATGTTATGATACCTTAACATCCAAGTGGATTCTCACTTAATGATATAAGATAATAATTTAGTGCTTATTTAGTGCTGTCGATGTACGCAAAAACAAAACTTGGGAAAATATTTTTTTTATTTTCATAAACTCTGCTACTTTGACATCCTTAGCAGAGGATGGGGCATTTGGTGCTGTCGATATACGAAAAAGGATTTGCGAAATCATTATTTTTCTATACGTATAGGTATATTATATAATAATAATGATAATAATGAGGGCTAATAATTTTCTGCTCACCAAATATCGCTAGTTGACACTGAGGTAAAGTTTTTAGTTACACAGTGTCATTTAATTGAGAAATTGGGTTTTAATAAAAGTTTATCAGTTTCTAGAGTATTATATTAATACACAAAACAATGCGTCAGTAGTTTGCTTTTTAATTTTTTGCGCTGTTTTAACTAATTTTTCTACTTTTGTGAATATTTGTGCGTTGGTTTATTTATTTTTAATCTTATTAATATAAAATATAGCTAATATTACAGAAAGAAACAATAACCTTTACATTTTCCGAATAAATTAACTTCCCCACTATGAAATCTGTCAATACACTAATCATATACAAATACACTTTCTAGTGGCGCCGCCCTGGTGGCAGAAAAAGTCGTGGCCCTCATTCATTTATTTTGGTCAAAACTGAAAAATTTTGTTTGAACTTATTGATGGGGTCCTGCCGTTTTCTAATTCGGATACGGGTCTTTCAATGAAGACTAGAAATATGTCAACACTGAAAATATCACTCGTAGTCATTTTAATTTCTCTATCTGGTGTTTCATTTTATTTTCTTTTCGGTTGTCTTTTCCCATGTCTTTTGTATAATGCTTCGATCGACACGTTTAATTCCATCGCCGTTTCTTCAAAATAGTTGAAATTTTCTCGTTCAGCTAAGAATAACTTGCAGAGATTCGTAAAGATTGGCAACAGTGATCAAATCTACGGTAGAAGCTTGAATTTGAACATTACCACAAACAGTAGCAGAGTTTATGAAAATAAAAAATATATATTTTCCCAATATTTGTTTTTGCGTACATCGACGGCACTAAATGAGCACTAAATTATTATCTTAAATCATTAGGTGAGAATCCACTTGGATGTCAATATTTCATCACATACTCTGCTAAAGATGTCAAAGTAGCAGAATTTATGATATTAAAAAAATATATATTTTCCCAATATTTGTTTTTGTGTATATCGGCAGCACTAAATAAGCACTAAATTATTGATGCTTCTATTTGTTGCTGTATTAAGTGCTTATCGATTTAATAGGTAGAACACTGCTAGCTTAATTAAAAGCTAGCACTTTTCTAATTTTTGATAAAGCTATTTTGGCGTGAAATTTAAATTTGCAGCACTAAATGAGCACTAAATATTTAGCAAAAATTGAAGTGATTTTGCCCAAATGACCATTCCAGCTTAACAGACCTGTGAGTCTTGCCACCGCCCACTTCACCGCGTCAAAAACCGGTCGTTCCTGCGTTGCGTATACAGGGGGTATCGGTTAGTTACTTAATATTTAATAGTAGACGAATATAATGATTATTCTTAGATTGTATATCATATAGGTATATTTAGGAAATATAGTTAGTGGGTATAATAGCTTTTTTTTTAATTATTTTTTAGTTTGAAGTCTGATATAGAAAGTTCGTATAATAGTTTTTTAATTTGTATTTAATATTTTTATGAATAATTTCATTTTTAAAAGAGGTTGGTAACTGATTAATTAAATTCGGAACCATGTATTCTAAAGTACGTTTTCCGTATAAATTATTATAATTAGGTTTAGCTAATTTTGGTTTAGCTGCACTGCGGGTTTGAGAATAGTTAGAAATGCTATATTTTTTAAATCTTCATTAAAAAATCTTCATTTAAGAGAGTATATTCTACTTTTTTATGCACCGGTATAATTTTGCAGTAATCGAATAAGTTATGGTAATCAGAATCCCTGTGTAAGTTTTTAACTTGGTCTGGGACTATAGTTTTTAAGATGCGTAGTTGCAATGAATAAACGTTATCTAAATGTGATTTGTAATTTCGCCCATAACTAGACAAGCCATATGAAATTTCAGATTCGGCCAGTGATTTATATAATTGCAACAGAATTCTATAGGGGACTTTATACTTAATTAGGGAGAATTTTGTTAATATGCTTCGAAGTCTTACACACATCCTCAATATGATGTTTCCAGTTGAGTCGACTATTTATTATAAGTCCTAAGTAAGTTTGAGTTTCTACCGGCTCTAATTCTGCACAATGACAATTGAGAGTCAATTGTCCTTTGTGAAGGCATAGGTGGTCATGCACAATAATGCTAGGTATTACTTTACTCCTATTGTGACTGGAACTAATATACATTAGCTTGGTCTTGCTAGCGTTAATAACTAATCCTTTATCATGAGACCATTGTGTTAATATATTAAGTTCTTCTTGCAGAATGCGGCCAGTTTCATTAATATTTTCGCCTGCTGCAACGAGGCACGTATCGTCGGCATACTGTTATATTTTGCAACGCCTGATGATGTTTGCCAGACTGTTAACATAGGTGATGTAATGCAATGGTCCAATTACAGAGCCTTGTGCTGTGCCTACCGAAGAGTTAACATAATAACTAATGGAATCACCCACTTTTTCCGCATATTTTCTGTCATTAAGGTAATCTCTGCACCATGACAATAATGGGCCTCTGATACCACTATCATTAAGATTGTCTATTAGCTTATTATGATTAAGTGTATCAAACGCTTTACTATAGTCTACAAAGACTACCAAGACATGTATCTTATTATCTAAATGCTTATAAACGCTGTTAGTGAAAGTCGATAACAGTTGGGTGGTATTTTTCTTCGGTTGAAATCATCATCATCATTACAGCCCTTCACAAGTCCACTGCTGAACATAGGCCTCCCCCAAGTAACGCCACAAAGCACGGTCCTGAGCCACCTGCATCCATTGACTTCCTGCATGTCTTACCAGGTCGTCACTCCATCTAGTGGGGGTCGCCCTACACTACGCCTACCGGTACTACCGGTAATAGCTCAATGCCATGATTTAATTACATAGGTTGTGTCAACAATACCCAAAGCGAGTCCATGGTCAAGTCAAATTTAATGATAATAGAATCGGTCTATACTATATTTTAGGTAAGTATTATAACGTTTTAAAATAAAGTTATCAAACTTAGTAAAGTTACAATTCAAAGGTTTAAATTAAGAAATATGTTAATTCTTTAACAAAGCTTGCTAAATATACTGTACTCATGATTATAAAATTATTTATTCCATAATGATTTCTTATTTATATTTATAGGATACTTATAGGCTATTGAAATTAAAAAAACATCCAAATTTCAATAGAGAAGATGGATGGGTGCTGCCACCTGCTTGGGATCCTATAATTAACAAAATTAAACCCAAACCTAAGCATACCACTGCAAGACTTCATGATACTATAAGTTCGTTTGGCGTAAATCGGACCAAAAATTAATATTCAAAAACTGAAGGTAGCCGGACTAACTATGACATTGGGACGGCAAACATCTCAGTCCCCCCCCCCCGTGACCATGGTTGCTGTAAAGCACCCGAAACGTCGGGAATTAAAAATAAGTAAAAGTAGTGAAATAAACGCGATAAAATCCGTAAATTTAGTTTTATTCAATATTTATTCCTTGTTTTGTTTGAAATCATTACATTTTTATTCTTCATGCTTCATCATTTTCTATTAAAAATAAATCTTTGTGACTTAGAGTAGACATCAATTTTGATGTATTTTGTAATTTTCTTATAATGGCAGTAATTGCGGGGATATATTTTTTTTAATTTCTTCAAGAGGTTACACCACCTCCAAAGGGTCTGTATTGTCCAGTTTCACAATTGGCTTAATTCTAAACACATATTTTTTAATAAATGCTATCACAAGCGAAGTAATACCTGCGATTTGATACAAGTAATGTATATTTAACTTAAATATTATACAAAAGAAAATAAAGAAAGAATTAGAATAATAGAAAAAATAAAAACAAGGCAGAAATACGCTTAAAATAAATATAACAAATATTATAAATGACATATTGTTTAACAAAAATTATGAACAGTTTAGCAATATAATAAACAAAAGGTAAAAGAAAATATAAGTTAATGTAAATCTACTTGATCTTAAAACTATTTTATAGCTAGTATAGTTTATAGCTTTATACTATGGTATATTATCTATGCGCGGGGATAAGTTTATCTACTGTCGATATTATATCCACCATAGGCATTCTTCGAATTTGGAGCTATTTGGCGGCATGTTTACTTCATTCAAAGCTTCACCGGAGTTAAAATCTTTATTGGCTAATTCAATGTAACGATACTCCCTGATTCACTGCAAAATCACGGCAGTCCCAACATCACTCGAAAGGCTATATTGAACTATACAATTAAATATAATATAATCATTACAATTATATACTACGCTTATAGATGGTACCATTTCTTCATAATAAAAAATTTTCAAAGCGTTTTAATCGTTTTCAGTTAGGTGAATTCATTGTGTATCTTTATTTTGGTGTTGTGAGATATCAAGTTTGAACATCCTGCTTAACTTTTGGAGTTGATAAAATTTTGTAAATTGATTCTGAATCACTTATGAGATCCATAAAGTATGATCAAGACCAAAGTGAATCAATTATTAAGGAACGGGGAGTCAGTCGTGTCCAATGTGCCCACTGACTAAGTTTAAATGGTTTACAGTCTTCTGCTGTCTCTTCTCTCGCCACGCTCACTAACTTCTTGCCTTTGTTAAGACAAGGCATTATTCAAGGTGTAAATTAAATAATATATAAATACTCAAGTAATGTAAGAAGGGAGAGGTAAGTTCCCTTACGTTCGGAAACGATTTAATATTAAATTAGGAAAAATATTAAATTATGAATTTGGTGTAATGGTAGTCCGCACTTATGCACAATGAAAACTATTGTCAGACCTTTTTGCTTGGCACCCGAGCAGCAGTAGTAACAGCGCATGCTACCTTAAAATTGAATTGAACACACCTTGGCCGTAACGTATTTTTTTTTGTAATGAATATAACGCTCTTTTTTAGATATTAGAGAGGATTTTGAATAAAATGTGCTATTATTGACTACTTTTTAAGTACTAAGTAAAACAGGGTTTTAAGATATAAAAATAGCAAATTTTTATTTTTATATTAATTTTAATTTATTTAGGTCTAGTACTAAGCTGTATGTGGTATGACTGTGGTAATTTCAATGGAGACGCCAGTTTAAAAAAAATATTTATATAAGTTCATGAACTTAAATTTAAAATGAGTGGAAAATATAATTGTAAAAATAAATATGTAACGATTTCTCATATTTACGCTAACATTACACATTTAAATAAAACTAATTTCTACGGATTTTTGGTGTGAAAGGTTTTAAATTTTCGGTTTTTTTATCGCGTATATTAACTTTTTTATATTCCCGGCGTTTCGAGCACTTTACAGCACCCATGGTCACGGGGTGACTAAGGTTTTCGATGATTCTATAATTAATAAAATTAAAACCCAACCCAAGCATACAACTGCAAGACTTCAACATACTATAAGTTCATACTGTGTAGACCGGAACAAAAATTAATAATTTTGATCTGTAAATAACCCCGGGTAACTATTACATCGGGAAGACATCAGTCCCTCCCGTGACCATGGTGTTCGAAACGTCGGGAATATAATAAAGTTAATATACGCGATAAAATCCGTTAATAACTAGTTTTATTTTAAAAATAAATATAACTATTTTATTTACTTAAAATTCTATTAAATTTCTTCAATTTAATGGGAAAATTGAGTCTTAAAGTCCTTTTCATCAGAAAAGACACATTTTTTCGGAGAATATAGTTTTCTAAATCAAAACCCAAACCAAAGAATATAACTCTGAGACACACGGACAAGAGCTCTGATCATACTTTTTTTTAACTCTTAAAACTTGCCGATCTAAATTCTTCACGTACACATTGATTGCTGAACTTACACTTAGACGCTTTTTAGAGTAGCACATTCACTTTGCCGCTATTTAAATATTGTTATAAATATAATTCAAAGGTTCATCATACACAAAAAAGCGGTGAATGCTTTTTTGGGAAGTATGTGATTTTAATATATTTTTTAAATTCTACGTTTCAAAACAGTTAAATGTTTTTAGTCGTATTTTAGCTTCTACTACAAGTGTTTACCGCTTTTTAGCATATTATTAGGTATAGCCTAGCATGATTGCAACTAAAGAATAAAGCAGTTATTTAAGCTTAACTGCCTCCTAGCTTAGAACATGTGTTTAACTGTTTTTTTTCTTAGTTTTATAACATCAAATATGAAATTTCAACTAAGAAAATAAATCGTTAAAATCTCTTAACGGCTATATAGCGTAATGATGCATCGTAACTGATTTCTAGCGTATGACAGCAAAGAAAATTTTGCACTTAACCGCCAAAATGCTTAATGTATCTCAGGAACTATCAATCGTAAAAATATAATTCCAATATTGGTCGATAGAGAATTTTTTTGCTTATTCTAGTGGTGCTGAAAGCTCAAAATCGCCAAAATGCACTTAGCCGCCTTTTTCCGTATCAGGGCAGTGTATGGGGTCTACCATAAATATGATCAATGCAGGACTTGTTTAACTTACCAGCTGATATTTCTATACGCCTGTTGTCGGTGATCCCACGCACAAGGCCCATACAGTGCAAAGTGTTATTGTACCTATGTTTTACAGGTTTATCCGAGTTAAGATCAAATGTTAATGTCTCCTATTAAAAACAACTCACCATTGGAGCAGTGTTTACGTAAAGTGCTATCTAGTTCGCTAATGAATAAGTTTGCTATTTTTAGGTGGACGGCACATATGTATGCGGAATAACCTGAATGGGAGGCGTTTGTGCATAAAATACTTTCAAAATGTTCCGTAGTGATGTTTTTAGTTATAATCTGATGTTTGTTGTGTATGTAAAGTACAATGCCGCCTCCCGTTCGGGCTTCGCGCAGAGAAGTTAACATTTAATATCCAGGGATGTGAAATAGGTATTTAATAAATTCCTTTATATTAATCTCGGTCACAACAATGAGATCAGACATAAATTAGATGTTAGGACAATTTGTTCAAGTGAGGCAAAGTTTTTTATCAAAACCTAATATTTACGTGCATGCATAATAAATTGATATTGTTTGGTATTTTCTTTAAGAAGCTGTTAATATTTATAGAGTCTAGACATTCTGTAATTTCATCATTTAATTCTTCCATCATATTATATCCTCTCAACTGCGGATGTCCAAGACTTGGACACGAAAATATCTCCGTTGACTGCGGGCGTCCAAGTGTTAGACATTTTTACCCGCTCTTTTAATGAAGAAACAAAGCATTATGCGCTATTTCTAACTCATTCTACCATATGTCAATGTGTACAGGATAAAAAAGGCTAGCATAAAAACCCCACAGCTTATACAATTTAGTAGTATATTTTATTTAAATTATTCTTAAATGTCGTCCGTTCCTTGAGTCAGCCATTAGTGTGATTGACGTGCGCTAATAACGAAGTTGTTTGTAATTATTTTGTATTAATTTATATTTATTGTGTGGTGAATTGTGTTAAAACAATGCCTGTGTAAGTAATCTTCTTATTTGTAATCTCATTTTGTGTTTTATCTTATTAAGTACGTGTAAAATCGTTTTTTAATATGTATGAAGCAAACTGCTATCTTAAAACTAACATGCTGGTTGACAGGAGTTGACTTGAAATGTACGTAAAATTTTAGTGTTGACTGTCAGTTTTGTGTTAAAATATGTATAATTGTTCATCTTTCACAGTTTTAGTACATCAAAATGTGGATAAAGTGCAATATTTTCAAAATTTTAATGTATATACGCAATAGGTGCAATAGTGTCCATTTTTGAGACGTCCGTAGAAGTGAATTCTAGTTCTCTTTTTTGCGGGTGGCGAAAAAAGGAACTAAAGTTTGCCATACTGCATCAAGTTCAAATTCAGTTGAATGGTTAGAATGGTAAAGAATCTAGCACCCTCGAGCAGAGAAATGGAGCTTGGTTGGCTCCACGATTATTCGATGATTTATAAAAAATTGAATGTGGCATTTGGATATGTCATATATGTTAACACAAGACTTCGGAATTTTTTAAACAATTTATTAAAACAGAAAGTTAGATAGTATTTACATAATATGCTTTTTAATATTTTTATTTTAATATTTTTTAATATTTAATATTTGAAATTTTTATTTTTTTAATTTAATATGAACAGGTTGTGGTTTTTAAGGTCACCTCAGACACATATTTCTTATACTGGTTTTTTTTAATGTACATTTTATCTGTATTTACTTTGCAAATCGTGTAACGTTGCGTTATATTTTAACCTATAGCAAGATTGCTGCTACCTACAGTACCATTCGTAAATGAATTGTACTGTAGATACAGTAAATCCAACAAGTACCAGGAGCCTTTTAAAGAAATAAGTACCTATGTTATATATTTATTCAATTTTATACTTATGTCCATCCATCCATTTAGTTTTTATTGTTGCCTAGCTATAATTTGTTCAGCTAATTATTTCAGACTATCATCGTCGAAATTGTTAAGTTAGTTAAGTTACACAGCCGATTTCCGTCCCACTGCTGGGCCTTCCCTCACTTCTGAAAGAGTTTTACGGCAAAGAAGTATCCACCGCACTGCCCATACGCGTGTTGGCGAACTGCACATGCCTTGGAAATATTTTTTTTATTTCTCAGACAGTCAGACTTCCTCATGATATTTTTCTTCACCGCCGAGCAAAGGTAAATCAGCACTTAAAATTGTAATTAATAATTTCATTGATGCCGGCGGGGATCGAACCCGGTGTGCTAGCGTACTGTGAAATTTAACGCGAGAGCTAACAATCTGAGCTACCAGGGCTCTCTCATCGTCGAAATGAATACTTAAGTTAGTTAATTTACAGTCTTTTTACGCCCCACAGCTGGGCAAAGGCAAAGAAGTTTCCGTCGCGCTGCCAAAATGCGTGTTGGCGAACTTCACATGTCTTCGAAATATTTTTTTTCTTATTTCACAGACGTGCAGGTTTCCTCACAATGTCTTTCTTCACCGCCGAGCACGTGGTAGATCAGCACTTAAAATTGCAATTAACAATTTCATTATTGCTAGCGGGGATCGAACCCGACTTGCTAGCGTACTATGAAATTTACAGCGAGAGCTAACCATCTGAGGTACCACGGCTCTTCCGAGCCACCACGGCTCTCATCGTTGAAATGAATACACCTCTTTATTTTGTATGTTTTTTTTTTCTATAGGATAGGGTGACAAACGAGCACGCAGTCCACCTGTGGTGGTTTCTGCGGCCCATAGACATCTACATCTATCCTCGATTACAAATCAAAATGCAAAAATGCGTGTCACCCATGATGACTAAGATGGAACGCCTCGTTTCCAGCAAAAAAGGCTCTCCGGTTCTCTACATTCACCATACGAAACACAGAAGCATTAAGCTATTATTTCACGCTGGTATTCTGTGAGAGCGTGGTCCTTCCCCGGTCGAGCCGGCCTATTCGTGCTACAACTATACTACTAATATAACTGCAGCATGGCTCTACCACGTACAAAAAATGTTTTAATGAACTAGTACATGATGCACAAAAAAGTGCAGAATTGAACTTTAATTGTGGCATATTTTTGTATAATACATAAGAAGTGGGTTCTTTAAAAATATACATAAATAATATTTTTTTTTATTTCAGAAAGAGATATATTTATTTTAAATTTTATTATTTCGTAGCTATTGTTTGTGTTAAAGGAAATATGTTACCGTTTGGAGAAATAATGTTATTGGTTATTGGAAATGTAACATAACCGCTGTGCACCTCGCGGCGCCTCTGTCACTCGATACATATTATGGTGCATTGGGTATTGTTTACAAAAAACGTTATTTATAACTCTACATCAGCGGGAGTGACTCTTGAGTGGTTTTATGGTTTTTAAAGGAATGAATGAATCTTTATTTCTGTACAAGTGCTGTTAAAGTTTGTTTGCTCAAATAAAGTAATTAATTTTTCAATAAATATGGCACTTACGACTAAAATTTTGATATCGGCATTAAGAGTACTTATGAAATACTTTACCGGATTTCTAAAACTTAGCAATACCTATTGAAAGATAACTGAATCATGTAAAGAAAAAGAGAGATTCAAGACTGAATCATTGTAATGAAATAAAAAAAAACTATTTTTATTGACTAAAGCATTACGCCGCATTATGCCGCATCTGGTCCGAACTACATGCTACATCGGTGTAAATTGATTGTGGGTTCTTGTAAGCTTATTATTAATGCGTTTTACGATAAAAAATTGTATTGTAGCCTATGATTTTGCACATAAAATATTGTAAACAATAGACGTAAGATTAAAATAAAATAAAATTGAACTATTAAAAAACTTTGTGTTATTGATAAATATGATAGTTTTGACTTTATTCTATATTTAGTTATACTAACCACTTTAAACTTTATTAAATATATGTACTCGTTTATAGGAAATTTCATAGAGAATTCAGAAATGTATACATATTATAGTATTCGATATACCAAAATCAAGATATTTACGTTTAAACGGATTGGGCCCAATCAGCCGTCCATTTTATTAAACAGGTCCGCAGTCAACGGAGAATTACGGTTAGAGTCTCCGCAGCTGAAAGGATAATGACCTAAGACAATATATACGTTGATTAAATAATATTACTTGGCAAAAACGGCAGAAAGGCAAACTAAAGATATGGGTCAAGCAATTACGGCTTCTGATTAGCTAATACATGCACATCATTTAAGGTTCTAAGATAATGTATTTCGCTCGTATCATCCTTACGGGCTTTCACAAAATCATTTTTGAACCAAACATATTAAGTTCTTGTTTTGCATCCCACAGTATTTGTTTGTTTAGTTTAGCCATGTTTTCTCTTATGTATACGGATTAATGTTACCAGGTTCTTGCGGGTGGATGTAGGCAATTGTGACGGACGCTATTTTTGCTGTTGCCAGCCATTTGTTCTGAATATTCTTTTCTTTGAGCTCGATGATTAAGTTACCTACACGATCTCCTCTTCCTTTCAGCCTGCGCGAATGCTTGATGCCGGTTGTAGAAAGACATTTTTGAGCTAGATTTTCAACTATATTTTGCAAATTCTCACCGTCGTGGCAGGAGACGTTAGCAATTTCTATACATCTTGAAAGCTTTCTTGCTCCAAAGCTTGAACTCTAACGCGCCTACTCTAATTTCTAGGTTATTGTTTTTGCTAGCAAGTACAGCGTTCTTTTTTCAAGATTTTTGATAGTCTGTTTAAATTTTTCCATACATTGCATTACCTCGTCTAGTTTCTTCGTATGAAATTTAAGGGAATCGTCTATCTGCGTCATTTCTATTTTGATGATTTTCTCCACTTCCTTTGAGATATCTTTTAGCAGCGTTTTTGCGTCAGTTTAAGCTGCGCTGTTCTGGATGTCATCTTCCTCCTCATCATCATCTTCTGGAATCACGATAGAAGAGTTACGCATCGATGACTCCTGTATGCAGTCCGGACAGGTCCATCCTAGTCCGGGTGATGCAGCTTTTAGGGCGGCGAGCTGTTTATTGCTTAATCCGGTACATTTAGTACTAAGGTTTACCAAACGCTCACATTTATTGCACTCTACTCCAGGAGAACTTTTGGTGATTGATTTGTTACAGTTATCGCATTTGGTCGACATCGTAGGTTGTTTTGAAAAAGTAAGTGATACAAGCACAGGTGTACATAATAGTAAATATTTTAGTCAATGTTAGATGTTAGTATTGTAAAGTGTAGTTTTGTTTTTTTTTTTAAGTTGGGGTAAGTGGAGATGGGGTGATTCATAGAATACTAATAATAATAATACATACACAATAGAACGGGGGGAGTGGTCAACTAACATGTCAATTCACACTTATAAATGTTAGCACATCTCTTTTGACGTCACAGTGGTTGCCAAATTTTTGTGTCAAGCGTTGCTGGGTGCAATTTATTTCAAAAGCCTCAATTTGTGCCTTAATTACGTGTCGGAAAAACAGCCAGTTGTGGAATTAAATACTAATGGTATATTCTTTCACCATTAAGTCGAAACTAATTCATATTTTGTGAATATTAGAATCAAAAATAAAGAAATAATGGATGTGTAAAAGCAACAGTACTAGGGATGTGACAAAATTTCACTGATACTAGGCTGCACTAAAAGTATCGGGAATGGAATGTTTCCACTGTTCCTGTCATATTAAAATCTTTTTTAATTGAAAACTCCTTGGTTTTAAAAATCGAATACCATACGACTAAACAGGTTTTGTCAAACTTGTTTAGTCATTGAGAAAAATGGAATTGACTCGAGAAAATTCAAGAGCGATGATTTATTATGACTTTCGAAGTGGTTTAACACAAAAACAGTGTGTTGACTGGATGATTTCTGCATTTGGTGATGAAGCCCCATCCAAACCACGATTTATCGCTGGTTTGCTGAATTTCAACGTGGACGTGTCAAGCTCAGTGATGATCCCCGTCTAGGTCGTCCAAAAACTGCAGTCACCCAGGAAAACGTTGATGCTGTGCGTAAGCTGATCGAGGAAGATCGACATGTGACATACCGCGAAATTCAGCCAACTTTAGTCATTGGCGTGAGTCAAATACAAATAATCTTGCATGAACAATTAGGTGTAAAAAAGTTGTTTTCCCGATGGATACCGCATTCGCTCTGTGGAGAGCAAAAAGCGGCTCGCGTTACTTGGTGCGTCAGAACTCTCGAAAGATTCCACGCCGGATCCTCAAATGCTGTATACAACATCGTATCAGGTGACGAATCCTGGATATACGCGTACGAACTCGAAACAACAAACCAGTCACGAGTTTGGGTGTTCGAAAATGAGTTAAAGCCAACAAAAATTGTTCGTTCACGGAGTGTTGCAAAAAACAATGGTGGCCACGTTTGTCTCCAAAACCAGCCATGTTACGACTATTCCTCTTGAGGGAAAAAGAACGGTTAATGCAGAATGGTATGCTAGCATTTTTTTGCCACAGGTCGTTTCTGAACTCCGTAAAGAGAACTGCAATTGCCGCATCATCCTTCATCACGACAATGCGAGTTCTCACACCACACAGAGAACAAAAAGAGTTTTTAGAGCAAGAAAACATAGAATTATTAGACCATCCGCCGTACATCCCCGACCTAAGCCCTAATGATTTCTATACTTTCCCTAAAATAAAGAATAAATTGCGTGGACAGAGATTTTCATCACCTGAAGAAGCTGTGGACGCCTACAAAACGGCTATTTTGGAGATCCCAACTTCCGAATGGAATGGTTGCTTCAATGATTGGTTCCATCGTATGGAAAAATGTGTCAAATTTCGCGGAGAATACTTCGAAAAGCAATAAATACATTTTTAAATAGTAATGTTGTGTCACTTCCTTCATTCCCGAAATTTTCAGTGCCGCCCTCGTACCGATAAACCATGAAATATTGTCGCTTTTAAAATTGTACTTGTTATAATGACAAGCTAAATATATGCGATCAAATACGGTGGAAAATAGTAATTTAATGACATGCGAATAAATTGTTATTACATATTTTTATTAAATTGTAATTTTGTTCACTGTATAGGTATCATTGAAAATTATCAATAAAATTTTTAGATTCAATCTTCTGGTTATGTATCATTACTATATACTGTATGTATGTACATTTCACGCTCAATAACCCAAAAAAATATATCTTATACAATAAGAAGAAGAAAAAAACTTACTGCGATTTTATTTTCAATTAGTTTGCATATATACAAATAAATATGTATTAAAATTTAAACGATTTATTTTTTAATGATGATTGTAAACATCGACCAAGACTAAAATGTGCAAATTATTTATTAAAATGCGTTTGTAACATTTATTTATTGAAATTTGTATGACCAATAAGCGAATTGTGTTTCTAGTAGTGATAATAGAACGTAACTGTTTGTATATGTGCTCCCAGCGACACCGGTTCTCGTACAAAATAACGTTCGCAACCATTCTAATGTGTATTATAGTATTCCATGCATGTATCATAGGGCTATTGCACTAAGAAATAGAGTTGAGCATATTTGTTGCACTTTAAAATTCCTACCAAACACAATCTCCCCAATACTTCATAACCTTACTTCCATATGTATTTTATATATGGGACTTCAAGCCCCAACTCTCTTATAATGCTTATGCATCGTAGAGACCTTATAGATTTGTAATTCCGAATACTTAAAGGTCACAGATCATTAGAGCCAACCGGCACCCGAACCTCACCGCCATGTCACATGCGTCCACCCGTAGTCGACAGGTGGGCCACGGGTGGACGTCGCGTTGTCACCAGTGAACCACGCGTGGTCATCGAGTGGACCTCGCGTTGTCAACGAGTGAACCTCGCGTGATCAACGAGTGACCCTTAAATCATACAATAAATTATACTTCCGAACGTCTTCTATAAGTTTTTCTTTGTTCATTTTAAAAACAAACAATAATGCGTCCGACACATGTCGTGAAGCGACAATTAAAAACTAAATAACCTAACCTAACTACAACAAAACAACCAAAAATAAAATAAATTATTTAAAAATTTGAAAAGATTTACAGTTTCTTTTATAAAAAAAAGGTATGAAGGTGATGATGGGCTGTAATGATGATAGTGATTTACAATATTATTAAAAAAAATAACAAAAATAAAGATACTGCAACGAAGTATGCACAGGCTATGCCTATGATAGGTGCGCAGCGCCTGCTCTAGGTACACGCAGAATCTGGAGAAAGCACATGCAGCGTCTGGAGAAGGTACACGCAGCGCTTGGAGTAGGCCCACGCAACGCCCGGAGCAGATACACGCAGCACCCGGAGTAGACACGCAGCGTCTGGAGTAGGTACACGTGGCGCTTGAAGTAGGCAAACACAACGTCCGGAGTAGACACACACAGCGTCCGGAGTAGACACGCAGCGTCTGGAGTAGGAACACGCAGCGCTTGAGACAAACACGCTCAGCGGCCGAAGATAGCGCGGGCACTAATAGGTGGAGGCGTAGGCGTGGCTAGGCGACGACTTCAGGAGAAGGCTTGCAAGATCCCGAGGCAGTGCGGATAAAGCCTTTAAGAGGTGCTTCTCGTATCAAAGCTGAAGTGAGGACCTCTATCGGCCGATTCTTCGGCTTTTATTATACTTTTTGACGGATCTGGGATAAGAACGAGAAATTATTTGAAATTATTTAAATTAAAAGCAAATTTTTGTAAATGGCCAAGAAGAAAAGAGTATTTTTTGAAGTAAAAACATCAGGCCGGTAACAATATTTGAATAAAAATTGCCACGACAACCAGATAAACAACGATGTCAAAACATGTCAAATTTTGGTTTTAAGCTCGTAATACAGAAACGGCAAGATTTAAGTGAAAAATGAGATATTATTTATATAGGAAAAAAGGTAGCGCAAGAGCGCGCACGAAACCCGAAATTGTAGAGTTACGGAGAACTAAATAAAAGATCGAAAAAGGTAGACTCCATTGACACCGATTTAAAAAGTGCTGATAACGTGAAAATACGAAGTGAAAATGATTTGTTATTGTGTTCTTATGAATTAAAAATATTACAGGATCCTATGGAAATAAAGGTGATGCAAAATATCCAGTTTTGAGGTGAATGTAGAAAATCAAAAACAGAATGGAAAAATAAAAATAAAATAGTGTAAAATGATATGTAAGTATGTATGTAAGCATAACACTACATTTTCCCCCCCGACCCTGGAAAATTTTTGACTCAGCAAAAATTTTGAGATGTACATTCCAAAATAAACCATAAAAACACAGCTTTGCAGTAACAGACATCACCAGGCAATATCAGATATACCATCTCTTACATTCATCATCTGCATTCAGGTAAGGGTGGAGTTCACATTCAATGACTACCACTCTAAAAGTGTGTTTTCGAAAGGACATTCAGGCTTATTTAAGGAGTTGTCATCCGCTCCTGCGTGGAAAAAAAAATTCGAAAGGACATCCAGGCTTATTTAAGGAGTTGTCATCCGCTCCTGAGTGAAGATAAAGTTAAAGAAATTAATCTTAAGCAAGCTTTAGTCGCTATGACTTAAGTAAAGATTAAGAACGGCCAGAGCGGTAGGGCTCAAAGCCAGAGATGAGCAACATCACTAAAAGTACATTCAGGCTTATTTAAGGAGTTGTAATCCGCTCCTGAGTGAAGATAAAGATAAAGAAATTAATCAGGTAATAATTATACATATATACAAACATATATACAAATATACAAACATATATACAAATGTAGTGTCATGCAAAACAGTATTAGCTGGTTTCTCACATCTAATCTTCACTTCGTATTCGAGTTCGGCCTTGTTAAGGAATTCGTACTTAATAACCCTTTTCATTGTTAATTAAGTGCAAAGTTAAGTTTAAGAAATAAAATTTTAATTAAAAAATTGTACCTCTTTAAGTTATCTAGAATAAAAATATTAAAGTGATGAATGTAAGTGAAGTGTTATATGTAGGTCTAAATATAATCCAGATAAGTTGAAAAACTAGATGAAGTTTTGTTTTAGAATTTGGAAGATAGTACCTCTTTAAGTTCTCTAGAATAAAGATATTAAGGTGATGAATGTAAGTGTTTATATGTAGGTCTAAATATAATCCAGATAAGTTGAAAAACTAGATGAAGTTTTGTTTTAGAATTTGGAAGATATGATAAGGATGAGTAAATAAAGAGTTAAGAATGAAAGAGAAAGCAATTCAATCAAAAGGAAATGGATAAGGCGTAGCTAAGGTGAAGAAAAGAAGAACTTTTACGTTGGGCGCCAAATTGTCGTGAAGCGACAATTAAAAACTAAATAACCTAACCTAACTACAACAAAACAACCAAAAATAAAATAAATTATTTAAAAATTTGAAAAGATTTACAGTTTCTTTTATAAAAAAAAGGTATGAAGGTGATGATGGGCTGTAATGATGATAGTGATTTACAATATTATTAAAAAAAATAACAAAAATAAAGATACTGCAACGAAGTATGCACAGGCTATGCCTATGATAGGTGCGCAGCGCCTGCTCTAGGTACACGCAGAATCTGGAGAAAGCACATGCAGCGTCTGGAGAAGGTACACGCAGCGCTTGGAGTAGGCCCACGCAACGCCCGGAGCAGATACACGCAGCACCCGGAGTAGACACGCAGCGTCTGGAGTAGGTACACGTGGCGCTTGAAGTAGGCAAACACAACGTCCGGAGTAGACACACACAGCGTCCGGAGTAGACACGCAGCGTCTGGAGTAGGAACACGCAGCGCTTGAGACAAACACGCTCAGCGGCCGAAGATAGCGCGGGCACTAATAGGTGGAGGCGTAGGCGTGGCTAGGCGACGACTTCAGGAGAAGGCTTGCAAGATCCCGAGGCAGTGCGGATAAAGCCTTTAAGAGGTGCTTCTCGTATCAAAGCTGAAGTGAGGACCTCTATCGGCCGATTCTTCGGCTTTTATTATACTTTTTGACGGATCTGGGATAAGAACGAGAAATTATTTGAAATTATTTAAATTAAAAGCAAATTTTTGTAAATGGCCAAGAAGAAAAGAGTATTTTTGAAGTAAAAACATCAGGCCGGTAACAATATTTGAATAAAAATTGCCACGACAACCAGATAAACAACGATGTCAAAACATGTCAAATTTTGGTTTTAAGCTCGTAATACAGAAACGGCAAGATTTAAGTGAAAAATGAGATATTATTTATATAGGAAAAAAGGTAGCGCAAGAGCGCGCACGAAACCCGAAATTGTAGAGTTACGGAGAACTAAATAAAAGATCGAAAAAGGTAGACTCCATTGACACCGATTTAAAAAGTGCTGATAACGTGAAAATACGAAGTGAAAATGATTTGTTATTGTGTTCTTATGAATTAAAAATATTACAGGATCCTATGGAAATAAAGGTGATGCAAAATATCCAGTTTTGAGGTGAATGTAGAAAATCAAAAACAGAATGGAAAAATAAAAATAAAATAGTGTAAAATGATATGTAAGTATGTATGTAAGCATAACACTACACACATTCGAAAGAAAGGCTCGAAATGAAGGGATGGTGGAGAGCGCCGCATCGCACTCGCCTGAACCGCTCTGTTTCTGCTTTTTTTTTTTGTATATAATAAAGACACGTATTAATTTACGTATCCGAACTAAAGAACAAAATCCATGGATACAAAAAAAGTAAGTTGACAGTCACCATATTTAATGTGTCAATTGAAACAGTTGATATTTTTAGCCTCATTGCTGCGTGTTAGAGGAAGGACTGTATTAAATTTGAAATATTTTGTATTTAATGACCTAGAAATCGATGAGTTGTTGCAGTTTTATGTCATTTATTTATTGTTTACTAGCGATAGGCCCCGGCTCTGCACGGGTAATATCTGAATTCTACAACAGCGCCATCTACCAGGTCTTACCATGCCTATAACCTTCGCGTAAGTGTAAGCAATAAAGATTATAGCGCAATCTGATGAACAGTATGGCAGCGCGTAAAATACAAAAAAAATTAAATATAAATTTTTATATAGATTACATATTTTTATATAGATTAAATAAATTTGGACAATGATCTAAAACACATATTTTTCAGTTTACCTTCATTTAATGTATATATAATATAATTACTGTGCCCCTAAAAGGAATAGAAAAGGCAATTAATAAAATGAGATGAGGCATTAAGCCAAAGAAAGGGTTGCAAACTTTATAAGATAAGATAATATTATTTTACCTATGTCATCGTCTTCTTTTTTACACTCTCTATTCCCACTTCCTTGGGATTAAAAACACTGCCAATTTCTTGACCGAAAAACCCCATAACCGATTTTGATCCAAAGCAGGACCCTGTGATTAGCAGTTGCGCTTATAACACAAATGCTAATCACAAGGTCCTGCGCTGGATCTTCATCTCATGGATGGACTTTCTCATTCATGTTAGAGTCACAGAATTGTTGTTAGAGCTATTAAGCTCTAACAACAATTCTGTGAATCCCCTTTCCTGCTATATCTTAACCCGTAAGCTCAGAAAGAACCTACATACATGTTGCTGTTTGCTCGCGACGCGAATGGCGGTAATTGCAAATTTTTTTGCTAACTTGCAAATTTTGCTATATTTTCACTTTGAGACAATATTTATGGATAAAACTTACAGGAATTCATGTTGAATGTATAAACTTACACCTTGGGCCACCACTGGCGAATTCAGTTCCTACGTGAAACAAGAGAATTGTATGGCCTACAAATAGTCATTTTGGTTCTAATATTTGTTCATATGTAATTAAAGAATAACTTTTAGATATACAATACATCCCTAACTATTTTTAATACAGGTTTATTTAAATAAAGAATTTTACACACAATTTTGCACGCCGGGATCGCTCCCCCAAGTTGCTTGCAACATCAAGGGACTGCTGAGCTTCTTCAGGTGGATATCATGGCTCGAATAAGCATATTATTCCTGTCCACACGCAAAATACGCACTTAGACGTGGAGTTGCGGAAAACAGCCCGTCGTAAACTAAACTAAAAACTAATAAATAATTTTACCTATGTCATCGTTATCGTTTTTACTCTTTGAACCAAATCCAATTGATGGCGGGTTGTCCTCCAAATCAATCTCCAAGTCTTCTTGTTTTTCAGCAGTCTCTAGAATGAAACAGATTCAGTTACAATATATAAAATAAAAACTGATATTTTTCCCAAGCGACTAGATCATAGTCCATCACAAAGATTATGAGCCTGAGCTACCCATTATTATTACCATATTGCATGTATCAAGTGTAATAACACTAAATAATAAACTGTAATAATGGTTAAGCTAAAGTGGCAATGAGAGCCGTGGTAGCTCAGATGGTTAGCGCCCGCTGTAAATTTTACAGTACGCGAGCAAACCAGATTCGATCCCCGCCGGTACCAATGAAATTCTTAATTGTAATTTTAAGTGCTGATTTACCACGTGCTCGCCGTTGAAAGAAAACATCATGAAGAAAGCTGCATGTCTGAGAAATAAGAAAAAAAATATACCTATTTCCGTGACAAGTGAAGTTCACAACACAAACACGCATTGGGGCAGCGTGGCGGACAATTCCTTGCCCTAAAACTTGCCCTCTCAGAAATGAGCGGAGGACTGTGCCCAGCAGTGGAACGTATATAGGCTGTAACTATACTTAAAGTGGCAATGGGCCGAAAAACTGACAACCGATGGGAAAGAAAGGTTCTCGAGTGGCAGCCTCGTACCAGTACTAGAAGTGTAGGACCGCCCCCCACTAAATTGAGTGACGACCTGGTAAGCACGGGCCTGGTGGCTCAGGCCCGTGCTTTGTGGCATTCCTTGGGGGAGGCCTATGTTCAGCAGCGGACGTGTGAAGGGCTGTAATGATGATGATGATTCATTCACCTTATTTATTGAGTGTTCTGCCATATCTTACTGGCAAGCACTACCAGTACAAGGATGCCTTGAGCACTTTTTCTCCACATTTTGTAAATATGAAGTGACAAACAAAATTACAGTCTACCTTATGGGCTGATCCACCTGACGGCAAGAGGGTGCATGGATTGCCTACAGCTAACTTCAAACATATAAAATGCGCTGTCACCTCTGACCTCCAAGATGGAATGCCCCAAACCCTGTGATTATACTGATTTTACATTACTCTTCAGACTGGAACACAGCAGCGCACGCACTACTATTTGACGACAGAAATAGGTAAGAGGAGTAAGGAGGAGTCCACCTGGGTAGGCTCAAATATTTTAACTCAGTTGTAAATATTGACATACATACTGGGTCAAAATATTTATAAATATATTTATACATAAGTAAAAGAAAATGTCTACAGAGCTTTTATGATGTCCATATATGCTTTTTTTTAAATAATTATTTATTTTGTAATTTTCTTTCTCCAAAAGGGTGCTTTTTACATGCACTTTAAATTTATGCAAAGGCAGATTAGTAAATCAGTACATTGCACATGAAGCCTTCTTTATTTTGTGTTTGTGGACGATGATAACCACTTGCCATTAGGTAAATTGTACCTTATTTTATTAATATCAAAAAAGGTATATCTTACCTGTTTCGAGATTCCCATTTTCTTCAAATTTGGAATTCTCGAAATTCTCTTGTTCAAGTTTAACAGATTCAAGGTTAAAAATGTCTTCCTTACAATCATTTTCTATACCACACTCTACTGGCCAGATCTATATGATAAATTGGTGCGAATTGAATCCCATCTCTAGCCTCGTGCGGTTTTGGAATTGCCTGAAACCATTTTTTTAAATAAGAGAAAAAGCAAGTGTAGTGGTGGTATAGGAGAAACCGTACTACCCATACTATCCCACAGATCTTGCAAAAAGGGAGAGAAGGAAACTGAAACAGGAGATGGGCGGTTCCATCTTCCTGTCAACAACTCTAAATAATAATAAAAGCTGAACAAAAATGAGTGTCCAAATAAACTTAAAAAAGGACGTAGATAGTTCATCCATCCGAGAATTGAGTCTCAACAATCTTTGGATTCAGATTCAAGAATGCCGTTTTGATAAAGATCTACCTTTGTTTATGGATGGAGTAATATTACATTTAGATAATATTTCGTGTATATACAATATGGTTGTATTTGACAGTATAAACAGTTAGATAATTATTTTTGTGAAAATAAGTACTTCTGGAAATTCGTAAAATATATGACATCGCTCTAACGAAAAAGCTAGTTGGATTTGAATGACAAACTTAACTTTCCAGTAGAAAAATATTCTCCCATGGATTCCAACAGGAAGCAGCTTAGAAGGCACGAGACAAGTGGATATCGTCAAGGTGCCTGTCAAGTGATGATAAGGGAAATACTTTATTATAATGGCAATGACCCATCAGCAGTGACCTTTTATAAATAAAAGTATAACATCTTGGAGCGTGTAGTGGCGGTGTAAGAATATCCACTACCCTATATACCTACCAACGGGACGGGTGTCGTGAAACGCGACAGACGGAAACAAACAGGAGTTGGGCAGCAGCATGACATATATTCAGCAGTAGACTTTTATAGGTTTTAGTTGACGACTCCGTGGCGCAGTGGCTTAGCAATGAGTGGCTTCGCTGGGGGTCGCGGGTTCGAATCCCGCACGGAAACGGAACAAATATTTGTATGGCCTACAAATAGTTGTATTCGGGTCTGGATGTTTGTCCTCGTGCAATTTATGTTTGTAAACTGCCCCTACGATACAAGAGAAAATCTTAGTGTAGGGGTAACGTTTTAAAAAAAATGGATGGAATGGATAATACCATGGAGCCTCCTGCAAGAAACTGCTCCAGAACTGCATTTGACTCAATAGCCTGCTGTTGTAAGCTTCTGCAATGAATGAGTTTTGCGTGACAGGTGAAACAGACAATTATGGGACTCTCGTTCTCATCCATCTGAAAATATGAAAGTTCGTCATAGATAAGGAAAACTACTTATGTTTATACAAGTTTGTAATAGCATCAATTGGCTACCACAATTGTCTTCATCAACATAATTTTTTTATAACAGTGCCAAACAAATTAAGCCGGCTATACGTGTTGGTCGAGCGAAGGCGAGCACCAACGTATGGACACCCCATCTCTCTAGCCCCGCCATTGCTCGTCGTCACTCGCCTAGCTGGCCAAATGCAGGCAAGCACCAACGTGTTTACGGATCGTATGGCGTGCCTTGCCACCATCCGGGATCGCTCTCCAAGACTCGTCTCACTTCGGAACCGTGTCGGTTTTTCTGCACATATCAACGGCGCTCTACTGCACTCGCCAAGTCGTGTCCACACGTTAGTCATGTCAGTATGTTCACTTATTCAAACTTGGCCCACATGTAGACTGTAGCACTCGCCTTGTATCAATTTGCTCACGCTCACGTTGGCTGAGGCTTGGCCAACATGTATTACCGGCTTTAAAATCAACCTGATAGTAAATACTGCACCCATGGGCACCTGCAACAAACTTCATGCAAAGGCTACAGATGCGATGTTACTCTGAAGTCTGAAGGTTAAGATGTAATGCTTCACAGTCTGTTATTAAACTGCCTTTTAATGTCCTTCAGGCTGGGACACATACCGGTGCTTGGTGGTAGAAACAGAGCAGAAGACTTCTACACGAAAAAGTCATCTCACTAGGCGATCACCTCTTGGGATAATGATTTCTTATATTTACGCGAACATTGCACATGATTAAAACTACTTTTACGGATTTTGTCGCGTTTATTTTTACTTTTTATTTTTAATTCCCGACGTTTCGGGCGCTTTCCAGCACCCATGGTCACGGTGGACCATAGAGGAAAGTAATATATGCGGTGGACTGAGATGACTGACGTCCCGATGTCATTGTTAAACCCGGAGTACCTTCAGCTTTTTTAATTATTGTTTATGGTCCGATCTATGCAAAATGAACTGACTATGTCCTGAGGTCTTGCAGTGGTATGCTTGGGTTTAGTTTTAATTTTATTGATTATAGGATCCCAAGCAGGTGGTAGTACCCAGCCTCCTTCTCTATTGAAATTTGGATGTTTTTTAATTTCAATAGCCTCACGTATCATCCTTGGTAGGAATCGGTGTTCTTTCGCGAGGATTTGTGGTCTATCAAATCTGATGTAATGGTTGGGGCCGTCTAGGATATGATCACAAACTGCAGACTTCCCGGAACGTTGATGCTTCACATCAGCTATATGTTCTTTTACGCGGGTCCTAATTGATCTTTTGGTTTGTCCTATATAAGAGAGACCACATTCACAATCAAGCTTGTACACTCCTGCATCTTGTAGAGGAATATGAGACTTGACGGATGGTAGGAACTGACTAATCTTCTTCGGCGGCTTGTAGAATCTTCTAATAGAAGCTCACTTCAAGATATAGCCAATCTTGTCTGTGACACCTCTGACATATGGTAGTACAGCAGGCACACGCTCGACTGTGGCCGGCTTCACTCGGTCACTGTTGGAAATTTAATAAGGATAATTTCAATAGAGAAGGAGGCTGGGTACTACCACCTGCTTGGGATCCTATAATCAATAAAATTAAAACTAAACCCAAGCATACCAGTGCAAGACCTCAGGACATAGTCAGTTCATTTTGCATAGATCGGACCATAAACAATAATTAAAAAAGATGAAGGTACTCCGGGTTTAACAATGACATCGGGACGTCAGTCATCTCAGTCCCCCGTGACCATGGGTGCTGGAAAGCGCCCGAAACGTCGGGAATTAAAAATAAAAAGTAAAAATAAACGCGACAAAATCCGTAAAAGTAGTTTTAATCATGTGCAATGTTCGCGTAAATATAAGAAATCATTATGTTAACCAGTACGGACTGGAAATAGCAAATAAAATACGCCGATTAGAAGATCTGAAGACCAAGCGCGCAAGATACATAACAGCTTTAAATTTCTTGAAGAGATGCAGAGATCATAATCTCATTCCTACGTGTGTCAAGATATCCACTAAAAAAGACATTCGAGGAAGCGCCAAGATTTTAAATCAGGCTAGTAAAAAGTTGTTAATAACGGTGATTCAGCAAAAACGTACCGATCTATATTTCATAAACAAAACCATAGACAATTCGTCCAGTGAATTAAAGACAGTTTTATCGACATTTGATTATAAAAATTGCATGGAAACTTTAGATAAACGCGAAACAACTAAATACAATGAATGCAAAAATAAACACATTGATAAATACCATAAATTAACAACTAAATCAAATGTCCAACATACGAAATCGTTGACCACAGACACGAATCATAAACAACGCGCTGTCTACAACTTATCAAAACAAACACTGGACGACGCCACAATAAAAGATTTAGAAAAAGGTATTAATTTCGCAATAACACCGCGAAAAATACCGTATGAGGACATTATCTGTAGTGTTGAGGACTGTCTGTATAAAAATAATATTGGTAATGAAGATTTAGAGGCCATACGTCAAGACATAACTGTTGTGTAATAAATTGAACTACGCCGACAATCTACGATATTATTGTTGTATTCACTTTTTCAAGACAGTGCCATCTAACGTAAAATACAAGAAGGAGTGACATTTTGCCTCATTTGCCATTATAAAGTTATATAACTAAATTTATAATTGATTTGTAAATTCTAATGTATATTATTTTAGTTTTTGTTATTTTATTTTAGTAGATATAAATAAATTTTATAGTAAATAACTTGGCATCACTCTCGACGCTAGCTTCAGTGGTGCTCCCATATATCTAAACTAGCAAGCAGACTAAGCTCTGCAGCTTATGCTCTAAAAAAGATTAGAGATCTCACTAGTGTCGAGACAGATAGATTAGTTTATTTCAGTGATTTTTATAGCATAATGTCATATGGAATTTTGCTATGTGGGAATGTGGCTGATTTAGAAACTATTTTTGTTCAGCAGAAGAGGGCCATTAGAGCTATTTACAACCTTTAACCGAGAGTCTCTTAGAGAAAATTTTAAAGAAATAAATATATTAACTTTGGCCTCTCAGTATATCTATGAAAATTTGATGTATGTTCACAAAAACAAAGGTAGTTTTAGTAAAAAAAAAGTGACATACAACTCTGTATACATTAGAAACAAACACAAGCTGGTGCTACCAGTTTCTCGACTCCACAGAGTCAGTAATTCATTCTTTGGGCAATGTATATTACAACAAAGTCCCAGAAAATATACAAGGTCTCTCTATTACCAAGTTTAAATATTTAATTAAACAAAAACTGTATAAAACCCTGATGCAAGCAAAGAATTTATAGTTGACACAGACGCAAGTGATATAGGACTTGGCGGTGTGTTGTCTCAACGGAATGGTGACCAAGAGGTCATGATAGCGTACTTCAGCAAGTCGATGTCAAAACCGGAAAGGAACTATTGTGTCACAAGACGCGAATTGCTAGCTGTGGTAAAGTCGTTGCAGCATTTTTGCAAATATCTTCTGGGGCGAAAATTTCACTTACGAACTGACCATGCTTCACTAAAATAGCTATTGCAGTTTTAAAATCCAGAAGGACAAGTTGCGAGGTGGATTGAACTACTGCAGGAATACGACTTTGAGATCGAACATCGCAGCGGGAAATTTCATAGCAACGCAGATGCATTGTCAAGAAGACCTTGTCCTGAAGATTGCAAACATTGTACTAGGCAAGAGAGTAAGGAAGTGGTATCCGTGAGGATGCTCAGGACAGACCACCTCAGCAACGAGTGGAAGGACAGCTTACAACGTGCACATCAGGAAGATCCGGACATCAAGCCGATTCTGCAATGGATGAAGGCCAGTGCTCTCAAGCCCAAGTGGAGCGACGTCTCAGCGATGAGTTCGACCACTAAAAGCTATTGGGCCCAGTGGGACAGCTTGCTGCTTCAGGATGGAGTTCTATGCCGTAAATGGGAAAATGTTCGGGGAGACAGCTGTCATTTGCAAATGGTTGTCCCTAAAGCTAAAGTACCGGATGTTCTACAGCTGTACCATAATGATTGTTCAGGAGGCCATCTGGGAGTTAAACGAACTCTACTGAAGATCCGAGAATGGTTTTACTGGATCCAATGTCGAAACGACGTCGAGAACTGGTGTCGCAAATGTACAAGTTGTGCGGCTGTAAAGGGACCTCAGACTCGTAGTAGAGGTGCGTTGAAGTTATACAATGTTGGTGCACCATGGGAGAGAATAGCCATTGACTTGGCGGGGCCGTTTCCGGAGAGCGAAAGCGGTAACAAGTATTTCATGGTTGTGATGGATTACTTCACTAAGTGGCCAGAAGTCTTCGCCATTCCAAATCTACAAGCTTCAACAGTTGCAGATAAACTAGTTCATGAAGTCTTCTGTCGTTTTGGAATACCTATAGAGATTCACAGCGATCAAGGAAGGAATTTTGAGTCTCAAATATTCCAGGAAACTTGCCGAGTTATGGGTACTCATAAAACAAGAACGACTTCTTATCACCCGCAATCTGATGGAATGATAGAACGATTTAATCAGATATTGGAGAGGTACCTAGCAAAAGTTGTAGACAATCGGCAACGAGATTGGGACAAGTACATACAACCGTTTTTGTTGTCATATCGAAGCGCTGTTCACGAAAGTACAGCAGTCACACCAGCTTTCGCAAACTTTGGAAGAGAATTACGGCTGTCTACGCAGTATAACCGATTATGCAAATGACTTGTGGAATAAAATGAATGACATTTATGAGCACGTCAGACAATCGGGCCAGCAAATGTCTGAGAGGATGAAAACCCTATATGACCGCAAAATGAACAATAAAGGGTTCGACGAAGGTTCACTAGTGTGGTTGCACAATCCAGTCCGCAGCAAAGGGAAATCTCCTAAGCTTCAAGCTAAATGGGTACCGGATTGTAGCCAGGATCAACGATGTAACTTACCGGATACAGAAAGGCGCAAGAGGGACTCCTAAGATCGTCCATGTGGATCGCTTGGCGCGTTATTATTGGGCCGATAGTGCTCGGGGCGAGCATGTCTTAGGAGGGGGGCAGTGTTGTGCGCCTAAGTTGACGTCATGTTGTGACAGGGACGAGGGCGGGGGGGGGGAACTTTCCAGAAAATGACATCAGTAATCTTTCAACCGACAGCGCCATCTAGTGTCGAAACGAAGAACTAAGCTTCTTGAAGCCGACACTCGAACTTTCGACGCCTTGCACGTATTTACTTGAATGTTCTGGATGTTTCGGTGCTAATGTGTACATTGTTTATGCTATAATTACAAACGAAATGATCACTAATTGTAGGGGCGAAAAAACTCACTATTCGGTGCAGATTGAGTGCGTTCCACGCTCTCAATGTGCTCCGATTGTATCTGAGAAACGCGGGCGTTTACATTTGGGCGAGATGGGTTGTACCGACCTCGTTGGTACCTACCACGATTGAGCCCTCGAGAGTTACCCCTGTAAAATGTCCTGGAATTCGATCCGCTTTGCGCTCTCTGATGGTTATAATTAGTATTTGAGCGAGCGTTATTAGGGCCTCTTTTATTTCTATTAAACTGATTGTCACGACTGCGGTAAATGTTCAACACATGCTCGTTACGAGTTGATGATGTGCTCTCGTCCAGCGCGGTTTGAATCGCTTCTGGAAGAGACTGGAATTGTCGGGAGGCTATGATAATGCTCAAACGCGAATCTGATAATCCGTCTGCGAAACGCTTAATCGCAATTTTCTCGTTCAAAGGACGAAGTGTTTCGTATTTTTTGTCATCACCGTCAGCCTGTGCTATAGTCAAGTTGACGAACAACTGTTCTAACTCAGAGCCGAACTTATCAATAGACCTACGGCCTTGGTTTGCGCTATTAAGCTGCGATTGCAATGCTACCGCGGATTTCTTCTGAATTAAGTGAGTGCGCATATCTAAAACCAAACTACTCACGGACTCGTAGCTAGATTTTAACCTCAGCTTGGCGCTAGGGGTCAGTCTAGTTTTCAAAAACGAAATCAATTAATTGTTTTTTGCCATTTTCGTTAAGCATATCACTATACATCACAATACTATCTATCAGTTGAGTAGTAATATTTTCGTGGCCTGTCATTATTGGCAATAGGGCTATTGCCGTTTTTAAATCAAAGGCGCCCATGCTGGCTGAGTTATTGGAACTTTCTGATTCACGAGACATTAAATTTAAAATACTACTGTACAAGATATGTATGTCGTCTATGCATCTATTAATAACCTGAAAATCATCGCTACTTATCTCAGAATTCTCTATTTTTAGTTTGATTTTAGACGAAATATACTCCAAACGACTGTACAGATTTTTCGCTTCACTAACCTTTTCTTTTGCTGTATCGGAACTCTCTCTACGTTTTGGTCCGATTTTCACTAGATAATCTCTAATTTCTTTTAAACTACTGTACACATTATTTAGGTCAGCCAGTGACATTGAAAAAATCGACAAATATAATTTCTAACAGTAAAGGAAAAGGAAACTATTATTTACACACTATATAAAAACACTTAAAAATTATAATTTCACTTACTTGTTAAAATATCACGTACATACTAATTACAAGGGCGGGGCGATGGTGTTTGTGTACCCCTTACTTTTCGGGGGAGATGTAGTGCATTACCTAGAAGTTTTATATTTCATGCGCGAGTCCCGTGTGATTCTGCTGCGCAAGCGCGTTTAGCATAAGTTAGATTTTATAAGAAATGATTGTATTTGGGACTCAATAAACGACCGACGTACGGTGAAGACGTATCCTTTCTTTTCCCCACGCGTACCATGCCTCACAGCCCGTGGGCAAGTCCGTTTAGTGAATTCCCCGCTTCAGGGTATTTAATGTGTTCAGTGTTCCGTGATTGTCAGTGATTGACCAACTCCGTAGGCATAGAATAATAAAGACACTGGCAATGCGTGTCGCAAAAAAGAGACAAAATGTAAGTAATAATAATAAAAAAGAAAGAAAATGTAAGTAATAATAGCAAGGTAAGTCTTTTAGTAGATACGGGCGCGAGCATTTGTGTTATGAAATATGAGTGGCTCCTCGATAACCAGGAGTATTTGAATGAGTTACATTATGATAAAATAACAATTAAGGGCGTTAGTGGTAAAATAATTTCAGACGGTTATATTTACTTAGATTTAGTTTGTAATGGCATAACTTTTAGAGAGAAATTTTACGTTTTTAAGAATCTCTCTTGTTTTGCTAACGGTATATTGGGCGATAATTTTTTTTAAGCGTTATAATGCGATAATCAACTACGAAACACGAACCTTACAGTTATCGAATCAATGTTCCGTAGTTTGTCTTAATATGGGTAGATGGAGTGATAGGTATAGACACGTCATACCCGCCCGTTGCGAAGTTATCAAACATATTCCTTGCACTTTAAGCGAAGATAGCGTTATTTTAGCTCAAGAAATTGAGGAAGGGATTTTTATCGCAGGAATGTTAGCTAAATCATTAAATAAAAGTATTCCTATTAGAGTGTTGAATACGAGAAATGAGGATATTGAGATAGATTTTTCAAAGGTCATTGTCCATTCCATTAGTAACTTCGAGGTATGCCACCTCGAAAGCGAAGAAAAAACTGTTGAGCGAATAAAAACTTTATTCGATTTACTTGATTTGAGTTATTTAAATAGGGAAGAAAGGCTCAGTATTGAACAAATCTGTGCCAAATACGCAGATGTTTTCCATTTACCAGGTGATTCGTTATCAGTTACGAACTTAATGGAACATAGCATAGTTTTAAAAGATAACGTGACCCCAGTTTATTCTAAGCCTTATAGGGTTCCTCAGGCGTTAAAAGGTGAGATAGAAAAACAAGTTCAGGAAATGTTAAAAAACGACATCATTGAGGAAACCGTTTCGGAATGGTCTAGCCCAGTACTTTTAGTACCCAAAAAGGTCGAGAAAAATAACGAAAGAAAATGGAGATTGGTCATAGATTACAGGAAATTAAACGATCGAATTCAAGATGACAAATTTCCGCTTCCCAATATAACGGAGATACTTGATTCATTGTCAGGCAGTATTTATTTTTCAAAATTAGACCTCTCCCAATCTTATTATCAATTGTCCTTAAATCCAAGTTCCCGTAAATATACTTCTTTTACATTAAATAAAATGTATCAGATTTCTTTAGATAATGAGTCACGAAAGTACACTACTTTTACGGCAGGAAAACAGTATCAAATGAAGCGGTGCCCAATGGATCTCAAGACAAGTGCTAGTGTCTTTTCTCGGCTGATGACTATAGCCATGGCAGGCCTAAATTACGAAAAATGTTTTTTATACCTAGATGATTGCGTCGTAATCGGTTCTAGTATCGATATTCATAACAAAAATCTCATTAGCATATTGAATCGATTAAGAAAAGTTAATCTCAAATTAAACCCAATTAAGTGCGAATTTTTAAGAAAAGAAATAGTCTATTTAGGTCATAAAATTACTCAAGACGGAATATTCCCAGATCCCAGTAAAATTGACACCATACGTAATTACCCACGCCCGACTTCTGCTGACGAAGTAAAACGACTCGTCGCGTTCGCCAACTATTATCGTCGGTTTATTCCACGTTTTGCTGATATTGTGTTCCCATTGAATGCATTAACTAAAAAAGGTATTAGATTTGAGTGGACTAAAGATTGCGAAAGTTCGTTTATTACATTAAAATCTGCTTTAACGAAGCCTCCAGTGTTGGACTATCCCGACTTTTCGGAAAATAACACATTTCAGTTGCAGACAGACGCATCTAAGTTAGGCTTAGGCGCCGTACTCTCAAATAGTAATGTAAAAGTTGTCGCTTACGCTAGTAGGAGTTTGAACCCGGCAGAAACTAGATATCCAATAATAGAATTAGAATTATTAGCTATCGTGTGGGCAGTCCGTCACTTTAGGCCTTACTTGTACGGCAGAAAATTTAAAATCTTTTCGGACCATAGACCCCTTGTTTACTTATTCGGTTTAAAAGACCCGTCTAGTCGTTTAACAAAATTCCGACTATACCTTGAAGAATACGACTTCGAAGTAGAATACGTCCCAGGGCGAAATAACGCAGCTGCAGATGCGTTAAGTCGACTCCCGGTGACGTCACGCGATTTGAAAGAAATGCAGGAAAAAGTAGTATCCGTTTTAACTAGAGCTCAAAGGAAAAAGTTAGAGCCCCAAACGGACACCGGACAGATAGACAAACAGCCTCCAGTTAGTAGGCCTGATCAACCTACTACTGTAGAGTTGTTAAAACGACCCAATGACATAATAGAGTTGCGTTTTCCAGGAAATAGTAACGAAAAACATTTGAATAATGCGTATAATATTTTGTCCGACGCTAAACTTTGCACGTATAACCCGTCGTTATCGACCATATTCCTATATTCTCGATCGTTATCGTCTCTAGAAGAGTTAGCGAGAGATCTAGAAAAAATGTGCAAAAAATTAAATATAAAAGAATTACTCATAATTAAAAACAAGAGTAATGAGAAAAATATTAAGAGTTTGCTGCGCAGCATAAAAATGTATAAAATAGCGTCACCGCGATTTTTGATTATTAAAGACATTAAGCGAATAAATAATAAAGAAGAAATTACCACGGTACTTAATGACTTTCACCTGTTACCAACAAGTGGTCATGCAGGCATGAATCGTATGTTAAATAATATTAAAAAATATTATTTCTGGCCAGGTATGAGCAATGACGTCATGAACTATGTCCGCAAATGTAAAAGTTGTCAAGTTCAAAAGCATACTAACAGAAATATTAGAGATCCTCTGACAATCACTTCAACTGCTAACTCAGCGTTTGAACAGGTTAATTTAGATATTATGGGCCCTTTAGATATAGATAACTACAATAATAAGTATATTTTAACAATCCAGTGTGATTTAAGCAAATTTGTAGAGGCTTATCCTTTACCTAGAAAGGATAGTGAAAGTGTTGCTAGGTCTTTCGTTAATAATTTTATTTTGCGTTATGGAATTCCAAGAAAAATTTTAAGTGACATGGGGACCGAATTTACCTCATCACTTATGTCCGAAGTTTTCAAATTGCTACATATAGAAAAAATCCATTCAACACCTTATCATCATGAAACCTTAGGAGGCATTGAAAATACACATAAACATTTAGGCGCTTACCTCAGAATTCAGTGCAATAATAACAAGTCAGATTGGAGCGAATGGGTTCCTTTTTGGTGTTTTTGTTACAATACAAGCGTTCATTCAAAAACAAAATATACTCCATACGAACTAGTTTTCGGCAAAATTTGTAATATTCCTAGTAATTTATCAACACATGTTGACCCACTGTATAATTTCGATGACTACCCTAAGGAGTTAAAGTACCGTTTACAAAAAGCACAGTTGGATGCTAAGGAAAATTTGTTAATAAGTAAAAATTTAAGAAAAATTAAGTATGATCAAAAATGTAATAAAGTATAATATAAGCCAGGAGATTTGATCTTAATAAAAAACCAAACAGGTAACAAATTAGACTGTTTGTATGAAGGACCTTATAAAGTTTTGGAAGAATTACCACCTAATGTAAAATTTCTGAAAAATAACAAAGAAATTATTTTACATAAAAATAACACGAAGCCATTTCAATTGTAATGTTTATCTTTGTAATCAAAAAAAAATGTTTGCTTTTCAGATAAGTACCTATACATTCATTATGTTATTAGTCTTAAGTTATATGTACACTAATCATTTTTTTTTCCTAAAGAGGGTAGTGAGGTACCCCTTACTTTTCGGGGGAGATGTAGTGCATTACCTAGAAGTTTTATATTTCATGCGCGAGTCCCGTGTGACTCTGCTGCGCAAGCGCGTTTAGCATAAGTTAGATTTTATAAGAAATGATTGTATTTGGGACTCAATAAACGACCGACGTACGGTGAAGACGTATCCTTTCTTTTCCCCACGCGTACCATGCCTCAGTTGATTGTTCGGGCATGTCCGACGCCGCAATGCATTACGCAGACTCCTCGGTTTGTTTTAGACCGGCTACGTGATGAGTTGTGCGTACACATTGAGATAATAACCTAGACTTGCAATGCTTATTATTTATTTATTATTAATTTGGTGCAAATAATCGTATAAAAATAGAAATATATTTAGCTATATCAATTTACATCAAGAATTAGAAATTGATGAACCAGGAGACGTATAAACTATACCCAGAATATTTTATTATCGTTAAAACTCGTTTCAAATTAAAAATCTCCAAAGTTCGTTAAATAATATTAGAAGGTCATCTGCACTGGTTGCTGTCGCTCTTGTGTCTGTGAACAGACGGCCCGCAGTTAACATTCACATTCGGGCATGTCTGTGCCCGCGCAGA
The DNA here is from genome assembly GCA_907164705.1 of Parnassius apollo. NCBI lineage: Eukaryota > Metazoa > Arthropoda > Insecta > Lepidoptera > Papilionidae > Parnassius > Parnassius apollo. Next base: position 3,156,971 of record CAJQZP010001207.1, on the reverse strand, counting down.
CAAAATGAGATCGCGCGGACGTTCAACAGGCAAATCTGCCAGACCGACTGCGACGGTCGTCTACACTATTAAACTTTGCACAGACCACAGTAGCGAAGTCCGGCAGGCAAGTCTGCCTATAATAGTGAATTCCCCGCTTTAGGTAAATAATACAGATCAAGGGTAAATAGACATGGAGCAAGCTAATGCAGATAATAGGAACAGAGTACGTATAAACTACGCCAGTATATTCTAAGTCCATGGTATAAACCATAGACGTAGGATAGTCATAGACGAACATAGTGTGCGCGTGAGAAGAAAATTCCTTATGGCAATATGGAATAGTAGAAAAGGATAGCAAATCTCATGACTTTGTAAGCGATTTTCAATAACAGGTTGGCACAAGTCGGCACGCAAGAATTTAGCTCCTAGATATTTTGTAATTTTTAGTATAATATGCAGCTATTATTATTAGTAAGTAATTGTTTTCCAAAATGATAAGTGTTCTGTGAGTGGCTGTAGTGTTAATATAGAAATAATCCTGATTTTTTAGGTAAATTCTTAAAACGTCGCAATGATAATACTCGTATATTTTTGGTTAAGATTTATGTTAAATGCTGTTTAAAATATATATTTTCAATTAATTTTGATATTTTGCAAAGGAAAATATCACTTTGTTGATAATTTGCCTGAATTTGGTACGAAATACAATTTTATACAAAATATTTTACGTGTACGCTAGGGATTGACTCAACTATATCAAAATTAATGTCGATATTTATCTTGAATGTTTCTAATTAATCGATACTTGCCCACAAAACAAGAAGAGGAAGGAAAATTATTGCTCAGTTTGCTTTCTAAAATTGTAATTTTACTTTGCCGTTTGTCAAACATATTTCCTCCGGATTCATATAATTATAAAAAAAAATGGTTAAGATTAAGTGGATGAGTTGGTTAGAACCCAAAGAAGAACTCAAAAATTTTCAGCAAAAATTTTCTTGAGAAGTATAAAAGAAAAAGTAGAATAAAACTTACTTTATTAAAAGAAGCCATTTCTACATTATTTGTTTCAGTAAGTCTAATAAGCCTTGAAAAATTTAACTTCAAAAAAATTTGATAAAGATAAAAATAGTTTTTTAAAAATTATAAAATTGAAAACATCACAAAACAAGTCTCATGCGCTGGCGCCGCTAGATGCAACCACATGAGACGAGTGGTTCTGTGTACCAGGATATTATAAATTCCATAACAAAATAATACATTACACTACATATATTTATTATTTTTATACATTACATCAAAAAATAAAGAGTACGTAATATGTATCCTCAGACACTTGGTGCACATTAAAACCTCCTGCGTATTAGCTTTATTAATATCATTATGTTTTAAGGTTCATGCATTAAATGACAATAAGATTAATAAGTTAAAATTATTTTATATTTTTGAGGGACAGATGATAGAGAGAGTTGCCTCATAAATACCTATATTTGCCTTTACAGAATTTTATTTAATTGATTCTTACAAGTTTCCTTACTTAAATTATTAAGTTTACATTCATATTTAAGAGTTAATGTTAAAATAAACTTCTATAATGTAGGCATTTCATTGTTAATTATTAAATGTTTGTAATTATTTAAAGTAATACTTTTAAGTATTACTTTAGATAATTACAAACATTGGCTGTAATAATGCTGCTTCATTTTTCATATTTTAATATGAAAAATGAAGCAGCCATTATGTATTCCATGTTCCCGTTTTTATTTCACCAGCAAAACATTTTATAAAATATATATATAGGTGATTAGTGATTACTTAATCAAGTATCTACCGATTTATATTTGATAATTTATATTATATATATATATAATTACGGGAGCCTGTATCATTTCGGTTTTTTTACCAACTTTGCAGATGCTTTTTGGTACTCCCGTATCTGAATTGAAAAATATCTCCCCACGTACCAAAACATTTCCAGCTTTTTTGGATCTTTTGAAAACGAATCGTTTACATTGTGATATTTTAAAATGGAACTGAGCAGTTGTTTTCATGTCCTCATGACATACTGCACACGATATTTAGTTATACCGAGTGTATTCAAAAATACTTGCTGGCACACTGGCACAAGTTGTTTTTTGACATATATTGCATACTTAATAGAGCATTCTCTGCCCTTCCTTACATTTTGGTAAGTAGTTACGTTGTACCAGTTCTGGCGCACTGAGTCAGAAGTGGTACAAGTACGACGTTCGTCGACTCACGAACCTTAAAAAAAAAGGTTTTGGCATGCTCTGATCACGAATCTGCGGTCCATTTTTGCGTAGGATGCACGGTTCCGGAGATGTGCAGATCAATTAACTCTTATCTAATTGATATCCGGTGAAGGCCTCCACCGTCATTAGCGCTCCATTGTTCTTATCTACTTATCTATTGTTCATTGAATACCGTCATTATCTATTCTTCTTCAGCGTGGTGCTATTTTTCTCCTTTGTTCCTATCTACACTAATCTGACTCATCAATAAAACACATTACCCAATTTTGTTAAAATTTTTATTTACAAAATACAAAATCTTATTACTTATTATCTATAAAATAGGAGCGAAACATCTCATCCACTAAAATATCGTTGTACAACGTGTTCCCTGTAAATATACTCGTAAAACTATGCATTAAACATCCCTGAAACTTATATAGCAAATACATTAAGCAATATTCGCCACAAACTGAAGTCCACTCATTCTGAATCCTATCAACATTCCAGTTCCATCTTTTACAATTTCTTTTAAAAAACTCTAGATGATATCGTACAGGTGCCCATCCGAATGAATCAAAATATTGACCGACGTTATTCGTATCGATATATAAAGCTACCCAATGTGACCCTGGTTTATCATCTGTATCCAAATTGCATATTATATACGTTGGTACGTGGGTGTACATGGGTAGTTTATTGGCAGCATAAACATTATTTTCTAGAGTGGGGTGAATCTTTTTCAGATGTTGTTGTACATTTAGTGTATCCATAATATTACTGCTATTAGTAGATTATTACAGTACCAATCTACTCAATGACTAATATAGGAATGATCAATTATAGTGATTTCTAAATATTAAATTGCATTCTTTGTGTTATACAAAACGTATTTGAGTCATCAATACACTGAACAAGACACGACAGGAAGGACGAAGGAATGTTGAGATAAGCAACAGAATGTGAGATAAGCTTGTTGACGCATAAAGTTACTATCAATTCTATTGCAGAAATTCTTTAGATTAGAATTATTACTCACTGGTACTATATAAGACCAAGCAACTGCAGTCATGGAGTTAGTGTATGGTCGTTTGACCGCAGTGGAACTATCAATACTACATTTGTGTTACTTCAACACATCAAAGGCCATGGATGTAAGTGTTTATTCTATTGACAAACTTACTTTTCTTTCTGTTATTTTCTTACGTGTGTATGATTGAGTGTTAAAAAATTATATTTAAATATTATGTGTGTGTATATGATTAAGCCGTGGTAGCTCAGATGGTTAGCGCAAAATGTAAAATTCACAGTACGCGAACCGGGTTCGACCCCCGCCGGCACCAATTAAATTGTTAATTACAATTTTAAGTGCTGATTTACCACGTGCTCAGCGGTGAAGGAAAACATCGTGAGGAATGCATGTCTGAGAAAATTTCGAAGGCAAGTGAAGTTTACCAACACGCATTGAGGCAGCGCAGCGAACATTTCCTAGCCCTAAAACCCTCTCAGAAATGAGAGGAGACCTATGTTCAGCAGTGGACTTTAATAGGTTGTAACTTTAACTTTTTTAACTTTTATGATTAAGTGTTAACAAATTGATATTAACATGATAACTGTGTTGTTGCAGAAATCATTGAGCTTCGATGAAAATACCTATAAACAGTATTACTACTCGCCACTCTCCCCTCAAGAAGAGAGTGATGACATCGTCATTAATAATAACACATGCGATGATGGAAAAAGAAAATCGCAATCGATTGATCATTTTTTTGAAGCTGAATCAAAAATAAAAAAGAGGAAGCTGTTATCATCAACCGTAGCACGAGCCGCTAGAGATGGTGTATCATACATTTCTACTAATTCTGACGACGGAGACCAAGCGACGCATCTCATCAAAATTGAAATGTACGATATGAAGAAGCTATCCAAGATTCCAACTACTGATCATTGGAAACATGCTTCCACGAGGATTAAATATTACGTAAAGACTAATAAGGATAGCATCTACGACAACACAAACGCCCTCGTATACAATATTACAAAGACAATAGCAGAAAGTGAAAAAATTAAAAAATATTTTTTTTAACAATGACAGTCATTAGCTGATCATTAGTGAATGTGATTCTGTTTACTTAAATTACAGGAAGACAAGAGCAGAAGGAAGAGATGAGTGTGGCATACGTGTACAAAACATATCATTGAAGAACAAAACTACAACACTGAGTGGAGATGAAAACGGGAAGAATATGCAGTACTCAAGGGCTGAATACCCATTCTTCAGTTCAAAATCTAGCCGGTTGCTCTGTTTCGAAAACTGGCCTCTCGTTATGCGACAGAAACCTGAAGATCTTGCAGAAGCCGGTTTCTTTTATACTGGCCATGCAGACAGGACCAAGTGTTTCCATTGTGGTGGTGGTTTAAAAGATTGGGAAGATGATGATGATCCTTGGCAGCAGCATGTTCAGTGGTTTAGTCAGTGTGCTTATGTAAAATTTAAACTCGAACAGAGTTTTGTATTAGATTAAATAGAATATTTATAAAGAAATAAAAAATAATATATTGCATACAATTTGTTTTATTTAATTTTATAACGTTTCACATAGTTACATACACACAAAATGCATTACACATAACTCATAAAATCTAACACACAACACATATTATAACCTTAACTACTATAGTCTACAGTAACATTTCTGTTTTTATCTATCTCAATAATATTATCAAACTCAGCATAAACTATACAGTTAATTGTTTGTATTAGTGAGGATTCAAATCGTACTTCTAATCTTACACTACCATGCTTTATGAGATTCCAATGAGCTGATTAGTTGGCTGATAAATCAGGAGTTAAGTCAAATGCTAATAGACAGTAACCTTTGGCATACTGTTCACAAGAGATTCCATTTCCTTCATTAAGAAAGTGAATACCAGTTCCCGAGAATAGAGTATGATATGCTGATAAATATGCTATTATTAAAAAAATGGTTGCAAAGCTTTTTGAAGGTTGTAATCTTGGGGTTCCTAATGGGTGTTATTCAAGGAAGCGACTACATTAGTTACGTACTATTTAATGAATGCGCTGGTAATAATCTAAAATAATGCGTATAAGGTATAGTGCAAACTCAGCATACATACGGTTATAAAGTAGCGTACTTACTTACTAAACTAAAGGAGCATACATATTATTCTTACACTTCACCTCCCGAGGACATAGAAAAAAAAAGAATTAGGTACATTCTTTTTTTTTACATAATTTTTACTAGATATTTACTTGAAGTATCATCTTTTAAAATAATAGTGTTTAATAGACATAAGTTACTTATTACAAATAAAATGGTACATACGTTTATCCTTATCATTATACATTGCAATGTTATCTAAAATTAAATCTTACATTCAAATCTATTGACAAAAAGGCCTAGTCCTATTCTTATGTACTAATTCAATTTTATTATTTTTAATTATTTTTACGTTACAACCTAAATCTTCCATAACTGTATAGGGACCTTTAAATATTGCATCTAATTTACTACGTGCTTCATTTTTTACTAAAACCAAATCATTTTTCTCATATTTTGCAGAATTGACAGACTTATCATATATTTCTTTCCATTTATGCTTATTAATCAACAAATTTTTCTTTGCATCTTCATGAGCTAATTGTAACCTGTATTTTAATTGTAATGAATAATTATCTATATTATACAATGGTTCTACGGTATTACTTATGCTATCAGGTATTTGACAAAGTTTTCCAAAAACAAGTTCATATGGCGTGTAATTTGTTTCTGAATGGACTGTGTTGTTAAAACTGAAGCACCAAAATAGTAATAGCTCCATGTATCCGTATGATTGTCACACTGGATCCTTAAAAATGCACCCAAAGTTTTGTGAGCATTTTCAAGAGCTCCAATCGACTGATGGTGATAGGCTGTAGAAGATAATTTTTCTATATTAAGTATTTTACAAACCTGTTCCATGGTTGCAGAAATAAATTCTGTTCCTCGATCTGTAGCTATTGTCGTCGGAATACCAAATCTTAATATGAACTGTCTAACAAATGCATCTGCCATGGACACTGTTTCTTTGTTTTGCAAAGGAATAGCTTGTACAAATTTTGTTAACTCGCATTGCATAGTCAATATATAACAATTACCATTTTCGTCTCTATCTAAGGGTCCCACTACATCTAAGTATATCTTTTCAAAAGCCGAGGAAGCTGTTGTGGTAATTTCCATCGGTTCTTTTATGTTACGAAAATATTTATGTTTCTGACATTTTGTACACTTTTTAACAAATTCCTGGACATCCTTGTCGATACTTGGCCAATAGTATCGACTTTTGATTGTATTTATTATTCTGCGCACTCCAGCATGACCGCTGGATGGCAGTAAATGAAAGTCATTCATAATAAGTGTCTTTTCGTTGTCGTCATCTATTCTTTTTACGCCTCGTAATATGTATATTCGTGGTCCGGACCAATTACTAAGTGTTGTTATTTCATCACAAACACTTTTGGTAAATTCTATATTATCATTATTTTTAATTATACACACTTCATTGATACGTATCTTTTCACAAAAATTGCTTAATTTCTGCACAAATTCGACTCGCGAGAAATGCGCCTTGAAATCAAGATTAATGTATAGTGTCTTTTTACCCTCTATAAATGTAAAACATTCAAATTCTTCAGTTATCAAGCCATTATCTCTAATTTGTTTTAATTTGTTGCCTTCAATCAAACACATTTCTACTGAATCACACGGTTTTCTTAATATATCCACAACTCTTGGTTGATCAGGCCAATTGTTAATGGATTTATTAAGATCCTTCTTTTCATCGTCATTCTTACTCTTACTTAACTCATTCAGCTTTTTCTTTTGCGCTCTGGTCATTACAGCCATTACTTATTCATTCATACTTTTAAGTTCATCAGACGTTATACAAACTCTCGATAAAGCATCTGCCACAACATTGTCTCTTCCTTTCACATAGACTATTTTAAACTTATATTCTTCTAAAGTTAATCGAAATTTAAGTAATCTACTTGACGGATCCTTCATACCAAAAAGATATATTAATGGTTTGTGATCTGTCATTATGGTGAATTTGTTTCCATACAAGTATGGTCTGAAATACTTAACGGACCACACTATTGCCAAAAGTTCTTTTTGAATAGTTGGATAGTTTCTTTCTGCTTTATTCAAGGGTATACTGGCATATGCAACTGGTCTGAGATCTTTACTACATAATACAGAACCAATAGCAGTACCCGAGGCGTCTGTTTGTAAAATAAATTCATGATTTTCGGAAAAATCGGGATACTGTAAAATTGGTGATGATATTAAAGCATTTCTTAAAAATTCAAAAGCGTTTTGACATTCATCAGACCAAATAAATGGTTCATTTTTCCTACTTAACTTATTCAAAGGTATTGCTATATCCGAAAAATTTCTTATAAATTTACGATAATAGTTGCAGAATACTACAAACCGTTTTACTTCATCTGCATTTTTGGGAGTAGGATAATTTCGTAATACTTTTGTTTTTTCTGGATCTGGTAAAACACCTTTTTCTGTAACCAAATGTCCTAAATAAAGAATTTCTTTCTTTAAAAATTCACATTTCTGAGGATTTAGTTTTAAATTTACTTTACTCAATCTCTCCATGACAGTTATTAAATTTTTGTTATGAGAAGACAGATTTCTTCCAAATACAATGAGATCGTCCTGATATACTAAACATTTATCGTAAGTTAAACCAGACATCGCTACAGACATCATACGACTAAAGGCATTAGGGCTGATCTTTAAACCCATTGGTAAACGCTTCATGCAATATTGACCAGTATTTGTAGTGAAAGCTGTTAATTTACGACTACTAGGCTCTAAACTTACCTGATAGTAACCTTGGTGAAGGTCAAAATGAGTAAAATAAATGGCTCCAGTAAGCGTATCTAAAATTTCATTAATATTTGGTAGAGGAAATTTGTCGTCACAAATAACCTCGTTCAATTTTCTGTAATCTACAACTAAACGCCATTTTTTCTCATTACCTTTGCTACTTTTCTTAGGTACTAATAATATTGGACTGGACCATTCACTATTTGACTCTTCGATTATATCATTTTCTAACATATTCTCAACTTGCTTAGTTATTTCTGGTTTTAGTGTCTGTGGTAACCTATAAGGCTTGACGTAAACTGGAGTAGAGTTTTGTTTTAAAACAATAGATTGCTCATAAATATTAGTTGTCGTTAACTTATCTCCTTCTAAAGGAAAAATGTCAGAATATTTTGCACAAATTGCTTCAATTGATTGTTTCTCTTCTCCGTCTAAATAATTTAAATTTAATTCAGATAGCAAAGTTTTAATCCTGGTAACGTCAATATTGGTCTTATTAAATTGATAAATATTATAATTATAAAAACTTTTCAAATCTGGTGTGAAAGATGGCAAGTTTACTTCCTTGTCAATAACATTAAGTGTTTTAACTGGAATTCTACTATTACTAACTGTAGTTATTGCGTTTGCTATAAAGACATCCTTCGTTAACTCTTTACTGCATACTACTACTTCTCCAGTTACATCCTCATTCACAATAATAAAATGAATTGATTCCGAGCGTGCTGGAATAATCATAGAATTTTTCATCCTATCATGTTCATCAACAAAATGTAGATAATGTTGTTTATTACTGTTAAAAAGTGTTAAATTATTTGAACCTTAATCAATATTCGCACCAAATTTTTCTAAAAAGTCTAAGCCTATGATTCCGTCTGCTTTTAGTGGTAGCGAACCAAAAACAAGAAAATTATGCTGAAACGTGGCATTTTCGTATTTTAATATTAAATTTACAGAACCTTGAGATCGTCGCTGACCACCTATTCCATTTATTATAGTATTATCTCTATTAACAATGATATCTTTTGGCAGTACTTCATTTTTAATAATTGACAATGTTGCACCCGTATCAATAAGCCAATAGTATTTAATGTTTTTAATATAAAAAGTAACATATTTCGCATCACCTTGTAATGATAATATAAAATGCTTAGGATCGAAAAAACTGATTCGATGTACCTGCATTGTCGTCTTTATCGCATTGATGAGTGTCAGCTACTTTTTCTACTGGAAATGAGTTTTAACCTCGTCCACGGTTCCTAACATATCTAGAGCCTCTATTTCCTCGTTGATTATTATATGAAGGACGATAATTTGCTCTAGAATTTCCGCTAGAACCTTGTCCTTGATTGTAGTGGTTATTAAATTTATGCCCACGATGGTAATTGTTACCATATTGACTACGGTAAATTCCTCTATGACCTTGAGAACGTCTAATATTGTGTGCCGAGTGGCGTCCATTTTTAGATGCATACAAAATGTTACCTGGTGGTTGGAAAGACGTGCACTCCTCGTCTTTTGCTGCTTGTATGGCATCTTTCAAGCTGCTGAAGCCGCGTGCTGAGATGATGGTGCTCATTTTTGCGCTACGCAGGCCATCTGAAAAACGTTTTATGGCAAAACTTTCATTGATTGGTTTTAAAATCGAGAATACTTCCTCTTTTCCATCTGCCTGAGTAATTGTCAGCTCTGTAAATAACTTTTCTACCTCCGTACCATAATCCTCAATGGATCTCGAGCCTTGTTGAATATTCTGAAGCTTCGTCTGTATAGCCTATGTATAAATGATTTTTTGGGTAAAAGATATTTCCTCATATCATCAATTAATTCTTGGATAGTTTTGTATGAGCTTGCAATTCGTAATTTTGCATTTTCATTCAACCGACTTTTCAAAACAAAAGTAATTAATAATACTTTACCTGGGTTGTCCAGCATGTCAGCATACATCTCCACTGAGTCTATTAGGCGCTTAGTGGTGGCCCCTACACCGTCCATTACTGGAATCAAACTACTCGCCACCTTTATATCAAAATCCATTTTGCCTAAATCTACTGTAACGGGAAAGTACACAATTTTTCTATTTCCTCGTACTTTTGTTTTATTTTCTGATAAAGATCTATTGCCGATTTCAAATTAATATCTTTACTTTTTTCAATAAGTAAATATATTTTACAACAGTTTTCATATGCGCTCATGCAAATCATTCAAATGTGAGTCATGCTGCCGACCTGTGATAGGCCAACATTCCGCACAGATCCGTGCGACGATATTCCCGAATTGATAGTCAATGTTAGTAATACTTTAAACCATGATAAACAAGATTTAATAGATTTCGATTCTTACTCATTTCTTACTAAACTACAACGCATTTTCGCTTGTGTCTTACGTTTCATAACCTGTTGTAAAAATAGAATTAAACTTACCGATGTGCTGCAACCTGAGGAACTTACTCGATCATTTGAAAAGCTAGCATATCATGATTTCTTAAATTTACGCGAACACTACACATTGAATAAAACTAAATTTACGGATTTTATCGCGTTTATTTCGTTACTTTTACTTATTTTTACCGAAGATACACAAACCAAACTCCCCACTACGTCCTATAGTGAGCCAGATCGATTCACCAACTTAAAAGCTGGCACAACACTTGGCAAAAGTACTGTCACCACTGAGAGGACATACCAGAGCATACACAAAGGATTCATACCATTTTATTAGTGAGACAAAAGACCTACATCTCGCTGACAATGAAACTATGGTCAGTTTTGATGTTCAGTCTCTATTCACATGCCTACCTATTGAAGACTGCTTATCAATTGTAACTAGAAAGCTAGAATATAATAATATGCCTGCTGAATATGCAGTATTACTCAAACACTGGCTCACATTGGCATCTATTGTGGAAGGAAGAGTTCTTCAAGCAAGTAGATGGTGTGGCGATGGGCTCACCTGTATCTCCCATAGTCGCCGACATATTCATGGAGGACTTCGAGGAGAAAGCCCTTCTTACTGCTCCTGTCAAGATTGTCAAGATTCTACAAGCGGTAGACGACACTTTCACAATTTTACCATCTGACAAAGAAACTGCATTTTTAAACCACCTTAACTCTATAAACTCTAAAATACAATTCACAATGGAGTTAGAGGCAAATAATTCTTTAGCTTTCTTAGATGTTTTAGTAATTCGAAATCCTAATAACACAATTGGTCACACTGTGTATAGAAAAAAGACCCATACCAACCGATATTTAAATGGTGAATCTCACCATCATCCTTCACAGTTAGCTACCGTGGGTAAATCTTTGTTTCAGAGAGCAGATCTGTGACAGAAAGCATCTGGCCACCGAACTTCAGCACGTCAAGCAAGTATTGCAAGACAACAAGCTTCGGGTCCCGCGCCTACGTCACAGTGACCGAGTGAAGCCGGCCACAGTCGAGCGTGTACCTGCTGTACTACCATATGTCAGAGGAGTCACAGACAAGGTTGGCTACATCTTGAAGCGAGCTTCCATTAAAACATACTACAAGCCGCCGAAGAAGATTAGTAAATTTTTACCATCCGTCAAGTGTAATATCCCTCTACAAGATGCAGGAGTGTACTTTAATCAATCAAGGAGTGTACAAGTTAGATTTTGAATGTGGTCTCTCTTACATAGGTCAAACAAAAAGATCCATAAAAACCCGCGCGAAAGAACATATAGCTGACGTGAAGCACCGACGCTCCGGGAAGTCTACAGTCTGCGAACATGTTCAAGATCGTCCCCACCATTACATTCGATTTGATAAACCACAAATTCTCGCAAAAGAACACCGATTCATACCAAGGATGATACGCGAGGCTATTGAAATTAAAAAACATCCAAATTTCAATAGAGAAGATGGATGGGTGCTGCCACCTGCTTGGGATCCTATAATTAACAAAATTAAAACCAAACCTAAGCATACCACTGCAAGACTTCATGATACTATAAGCTCGTTTTGCGTAAATCGGACTAAAAATTAATATTCAAAAACTGAAGGTAGCCGGACTAACTATGACATTGGGACGTCAAACATCTCAGTCCCCCCCGTGACCATGGGTGCTGTAAAGCACCCGAAACGTCGGGAATTAAAAATAAGTAAAAGTAATGAAATAAACGCGATAAAATCCGTAAATTTAGTTTTATTCAAAGCTAGCATATCTCTCTCAGCGTGAATGTTTTCCTGACAAATTAAAATTATTACAAAATAATAAGCCGTTACACTCTAAAAATAGTATTTTACCTTTAAGTCCGTTTCTACTCGATGGTTTAATCCGTGTGGGGGGGCCGCCTCGATGATTCCTCCTACTCGTTCGAAAAACGACATCCTATCTTAGTCCACGGCAAGCATCGCTTCACTCGGCTGTTGTTCGAGCGTGAGCATCTGCGCCTGCTGCATGCCGCGCCGCTGCTGCTGCTGTCGTCCGTACGTCGCACTGTGTGGCCCGTCGCTGGCAGAGATGTCGCTCGTTCTGTCTATCATCAGTGTGTCAGATGCCGTAGATTTGCTGCTAAACCAGTAACCCCTAAAATGGGAAACTTACCTTCCGTTCGCGTAGACGCTGGATTTCCTTTTATTAGTACTGGTGTAGATTTTGCGGGACCATTTTCTATAGTTAATCGTAAAGGAGTTAAGAGGCTGTAAAATCGTAACTAAATGCTATTTATGTTTATTTATTTGTATGAAATATAAATGCCTTTATTTAGAAGCGGTGAGTGATCTCAGCAAAGATGCGTTTGTACTAGCTTTACGTGGGTTTATATCTCGCAGAGGAAAGCCGTCAGATATCTATTGTGACAACGGCACGAATTTTGTGGCAGCCTCAAAAGAATTAGGCAATTTTTTAAACACGAATTCGCGTTCCATTTCGGATTTTGCTTCAAACGAAGGCATAACATTTCATTTCTCCCCGGCTTATGCGCCGCACTTTGGCGGTCTATGGGAGGCGGGCGTAAAATCCACTAAATTTCATATTAAAAGAACCCTTGGTTCTACACATTTAACTTTTGAAGAGCTGGCAACTTTATTTACTCAAGTTGAATCCATCCTGAACAGTCGCCCTCTATATCCTATGTCGTCCTCTCCTAATGATTTCCTCATCGGACGTGCTCTAGATACGATACCATCACTTCATCATACTTCAACGAGTTTCAACCGGCATTACAGATTTAACAGATTAAACAACTAGAAAAATACCGTCAGCATTTTTGGAATAAATGGAAGCTGGATTATATATATCTGAATTGCAACAGCGACATAAAGGGCGAGTACCAGCTCGAGAATTACGGATTGGAGAATTGGTTTTACTCAAAGATAACAACGCTCCTCCACTACAGTGGAAACTCGGACGTATCATACAGTTTTACTCCGGACCAGATGGAATAAACCGTGTGGCAGACGTTTTGACGTCCACCGGAGTCCTCAAACGTGGTATTAAATACCTGTGTCCTCTACTGGATCCCCAATACGAAGACTGAAAGCTGAAGCTTCCAGGGGGGGCGGAGTATGTTCGTGGAGTTTTTATATGTTTTGTTTTTATTTTAATTTCTTAAATAATTGTAAAGAATAAAAAAGACAGATGTCACAAATCCCCTAAGATACCGTGGACATGTTGACAGGTTCAAGTTTTGTGACCGCTAAGTACAGAGGACATGTATACATGTCCGCATTACGTGCTGCTATTTTCGTCATTAATTGATATAAAAATACTGTATATTTTCTATTGAACACTATTTCATTCGATTCTGAACGAACTAAAGAGTATTCTGTAGCATTATATTCACTCGGTTACAAAGACATCATCAAATATACAGCCATTCGCTTTTGCGTGCCGGTGCGCTTGGTTGCGTAATCGTTGAAGTTTTGTGATTGTGATTTTAGTTGGATTTTCTTTCAAAAAAACTGTAAGTAATGTTATTTATCTTTACTACTTATTGTTTTTGAATGATTTAAGTTGCAACAACAGTAACTTTTTATGTTTCAATTGATAAAAAAGTAGAAATAAAAAACCTCTACGCGAACAATTCGTAACGGTCAAGATTTCTATAATATAATAATAGTATATTTATTATTGGAATACCATAGTAAATACTTTTACTAGTAATTGCTAAATGTTATATGTATATGATTGTATAAGAAAAATAAAGGAAGACGATATAAAATATATACACAAAAAAGGTTTTGAAAATGAGTTTAGTAAGCGCGCGCAAACTGTCTATTGTCGAATTTTTAGCAAATGTTTGCAAGTGAAAAAGTAGAATTATTATAATTATTACATGCATAATTTCGGTTCATTTAGGAAGAATATGTTGTATTGATTGTAAGGACATAAAAATAAAATAAAAACTTACGATATTTCATTCATAAAATAAAATTTATCGTCAGTAAGTACACTTTATCAAGATCCGTTAGAAACAAAGAGCTGTACAAAATAAAATAAACATTTATATGTTATGGTTATTGTTTCTACTTATCGAAAATCTTATCGGCTTTAAATAACTGTAACTAAAACCTCTTTAAACATAAATGAAAGGTCGTGAGAAACATAAATATTTAAAACAAGTGTCGTCAGCTGAGGTGACGACGGACGTCTCGGTACAAAGCTGTTTTTTGTTATGGCGGGCGCAGCGAGTGATAGGATATTGGAGAAACAAGAGAATGTTTTACTGTAAATGTATATATAGCGTTTTCCCTTAAAATTGTATCACTTCATTTAATTTTATTATCCAAGTACGATATTATAATTTATATATTATGAAGACAAAGATTTTTATTTAAAAACTGCATCCTAACTACCACGCGTTCTGCGCGTGATCATACTAATGTTTGTTTTATAACGATAGGCAGTGCAAGATACATCCACCTTGTCCTTTTTTCCATTATATTACTTGGCTATAACGGGTTTGACACTTGTTTAGTTTTAACGGTAACATATTTACATAACTCCCAATTTATTGAAGTAGTACTTTGTTAAACTGCATAACATGATTCGTTACACCGTTTTGTTATTTTATCGAAATATTTTTCGATAGGAATCGTCAGCAAACAGATTTGGTCAACAATTTTACTCATAGGGTACTTTGCAAACACTTTTTAGATATACAATAAAGATATTAATTTAGTTTTGTCAAGATACGGTGTGAAATGAAATGCCGTAACCCCTTTCGTTACGAAATAAATGACGCAATGACTCTTCGATGAGATTTATACAAGTCAATCCTGGTCAATCGCCGACAAAGACGGCGTATATATACATAACGGCGCAATAAACAATTAACTATTTATTTGTAATAAACAATATAAATACTGAAATAATACTAGTTTTTACGGAATTTATCGCGTATATTTAACTTTTTAAATACCCGACGTTTCGAACGCTTTACAGCACTCATGGTCACGGGCGGGACTGAGATGTTCAACGTCCATATGTCATAGTTAACCGCGGTTACCATAGATTAAAATTTAACTTTTGTTCCGATCTATACAGTATGAACTTATGGTATCTTGAGTTGTATGCTTGGGTTGGGATTTAATTTTATTTATTATAGTAGCACCCAGCCATCTTCTCTATTGAAATTAGGATGTTTTTTGATTTTAATAGTCTCGCGAATCATCCTTGGAAGGAATCGGTGTTCTATAGCGAGGATTTGCGGTCTATCAAATCTGATGTAGTGACGGGGGCGATCCTGTACGTGTTCACAGACTACAGACTTCTGTAAATTATCTTAAATATACGCGATAAATTCCGTAAAAACTAGTATTATTTCAAAGTGTAGTGTTCGCGTAAATATAAGAAATCATAATATAAATACTCTATTTCACTTAGGCTGTCGTTTTCAAGACATCAGTCTTTCATTTCAAAATATTTTGTGCCGTTTTAATTTTATTGCTGACCAATATCCGTAAACTGGTTTGAAATTATGATCAAAAATTTTACTTACTGCGCTTTTACTCGTCGCCAATGTGGTGTCCACTAATTTAAGTGTAAGGTTTTAGTAAAACAACTATATCAGTACGTCCACTCGCCACCGATGACGGATAGGCAATGCGAGTGACCGAGTGAGGCACCACCGTTGGTCTGTGTACTATATTTAATTATATATATATATATATATATATATATATATATATATATATATATATATATATATATATATGTATATATATATATATATATATATCACGAGAATCATATCATACCCCCATTGTCATAAGAGCGTATAAGACTTTTCTTCTGTGCTTTACTTGGCCTACGCCTCCCCAGATAAATATTTTGAATCGATGTCTGTATATTTTGGTTAAATCGATTTCAAAACCGATACACAACGTGCAACAAGGCTACATCACCTCTTAAAAGCTCGGCGTCTCCTTAAGGAGACGTCAATGTCTCCTTGTTCACGGGTGGTAATCTCTATACAAATATTCCTACCTTATGTCTATGGCCCTCAAAAATCGATGTTGACAGCTATTGACTACAATTGTTTAATTATGTAGCTACGGTTTTAGGATGACGTTTGTTTTGACGTTTCTGTCCAGTGTCCACACCCCACCATGTGTCGCGGCATGCGCCGCGGCCATTACGCGACGACAAAGTTAAATATGTAAAAAATTCAAAGGTTATGTACAAGAACATAAATAAATACAGTAATCTATGTACAAGAACTTACGTAATAATAAGTTGCATGTGTGCTACTTTTTATTATACATGTGTTATGGAGTGAAGACCGCGTCTAGGCGTAGTATGGGACGCCTCCTGACCAGATGGAGCGACGATCTGCGCAAGGTGGCTGATAAAAACTGAATACGTGTAGCCGAAGATCGGGATAAGTAGCACGCCTTGTGAGAGGCCTATTTCCAGCAGTGGACTGCTGCTAATGATGATGATGTGTGCTACCGACACTTTGAGCTGCGATTTGTTATCCAGAATAAATCTGGTATTGGTTAATATTTCCAGTATGGACCATCGATTTCAAAGCCCATATTTTTTTTTTGTTGATAGTACTCACTAAAAGAAAGCGTTTTGCAAAGTTTTAGGTTGCGGAAACTTACGGTTCATGAGATATATTTTTTTAAACTTTTCATACAAATTGGCAAATAACACGCAATTACACCAGTTACAAAATAAATTTGACAAATGATTGATGTCAAACGTCAATTAGGGTTCCGAATATTTTGAAAGTATCAATACGTACTCGATACCAAGTATCGTATCAAAAGTATCAATACTACTTGGTATCGAGTACATTTCGTTAATTTTGGAGACTAGGGGGGTAAGAAGCCGGGAAGTTGTGCTCCGGCGCTCCGTGGCAGCTCCGGCGCTGCGGGATGAGCAGTGCCTCCGCCCTAGCGTAGGGAAGCACAGGCACCTGAGCTCGGTGCCTGCGCTTCCCTACGGCGGGCTGGCACTGCTCTCCCTCCTTTTTTTTTGCGCCCGAAGCAAATATGGGCAACCCTTCGGAAAGCGGGGGAGGGAGGCGGTGAATGCTCATAGCATACCACGCAGCCGGCTGCGTGGTTATGTGGAGACTTTTACCCACTAAACACCGCCTTTTAGGAATTGGCTTAACGATCTGACTAGAGATCTCTAAGCCGTATACGAACGCGACCCTCCTTGGCAGAAAGGAGGGCGCAAATTCTCCCTCCGCACCTCCGGGCTCTTATATACACTCTAGGGGTAGGGCAGACAAGACCACGTGGATAGTGGGGTGCTCTGATTCGGTTTTGGGTACTTTTTGGATATTAAATAAGTAAGTCAATAAGTAAGTAAACACTTTATTGTAGTAAGAATTAGATAATACAGAAAATTGTAAACAATAAAATAAAAGTACAAAAGCTGTACTAATTAAGAAATACAAACAAGTTGCAAACAATGAAATACAAGTACTAAGGTGGAACTTAAATAGAGTAAACTTTATTCTACTTTATATACATATATAATTGCACTTATCAGCTCTTCCTATGCATCTAATTGGTTTGTCATAATTTTTCGTCTCCAAAATTAACGAAATGTACTCGATACCAAGTAGTATTGATACTTTTGATACGATACTTGGTATCGATACTTTCAAAATATTCGGAACCCTACACTAACTGACGTTTGACATCAATCATTTGTCAAATTTATTTTGTAATTGCGTGTTATTTACCAATTTGTATGAAAAGTTTAAAAAATATATCTCATGAACCGTAAGTTTCCGCAACCTAAAACTTTGCAAAACGCTTTTTTTTAGTGAGTACTATTTACAAAAGAAATATGGGCTTTGAAATCGATGGTCCATATTGGAAATATTAGCCATCACCTCTTAAAAGTAAAAATGTTTCAAATGTCAAAATAAGGGTTCTAGTAAATATTGACTAGGGAAGCTGTAGACTATATTTTATACAATACAAGATATTAACAGTTACATCTTTATACATATTAGAATCATGAAAATTAGTAAGAAAATGCTAAGATATATTTCAAAAAGCTAGTGACGATAATATAAATAGATGTAATATACAACTTACGAAGAGAAATATATCAATATTGCCTAAAACCACTTTATTTTTATACAGTTCTGGACCATATTCCATGGCAGTTAAACTATATAATACATTACTCAAAGATATAATAGAAATAGAAGAATATAAGAAGTTTGTGATAGCACTAAATAGCTTTTTGATTAAGAAATGTTACTATAAATTAGATAAATATTATGTTAAGTTAAAGTAAATAAATAAATATAGTAATGGAATATACACTAAATACTATAATAATATAAATATTAGTATTAGAATTAAGGCATTAGAGCTAGCAAGCTTTATTTCATATTGTTGTTATACCCTTGCTGGGTGCATGTGCTGTAATTTATCATACAAAACCACATGTAAATGCAATAAATAAAAGACAACCACTATTTCAATACCCACCACAGAGACAAACTATACCTACCACCATCAAGAATTAAAATGCTAAACCAGTCGCTACTACATGGCTGTAAAAACACATTTACAATAAATTACATATCCACATAAAAACTGAAAATAAGATTACACTATTAATTAAAAAACTAAAAGCATTATTATTACTTAATTGAAAAAAAATTCTACTCAATCAAAGAATACATTGAAGCACTAGTAACAAAACACAAATAACAAATTACATATTTTTAACACAAATAAAATACATAAAAAAGGAAAAAGCCATTTGATACACGGTAATATTATGAACAGTATCAGTAGAAGAAAAATTATGTGTTTATGTAAAATGTCACAAATACCCTTGTATTTTGTATGATTTATTATTGTTCATTTATTAGACTATATTATTGATCATTAATCTAATTTCTCTATAATGTTTGTATTTAATAATTTATTTTATCTATACTTTCTCAAATTTGATGCCTAAATAAAGACAAATTGTTATTATTATAGGACCATTTATGTACACTTGGTTGGCAAATAAAAGTTGATTGATTGATTGACTAACATCATGTGTTGTAGTCATATACCACATGAAGCTTTATTATGGTGGTAGTATGATTAAAATAGCAGCCTAATGCTGCTGTGTTTTGTACGATAAGTGTAGACTTCTGGAGACTTTTTACTGCAAACAAAGCATTCCATATTAGTTCCATCAAAACAGGTGCATTTCTGACAGTTGACTTAACATCTGACGAAGAATACAAATACATGTTGAATCAACCTGTTATAATGGTCATAGGTGTTATGGGTGCTGCAAAGCACTGAAAATATAGGAAGTTACAAGTAAGAAATTTAAATGGGATTATATCTGTATAAGTTTTATAAAAACTTGTTTTGCTTTTAGTGGTTTTGTTTCCTTTTCTTCTACTGTTAACAAAACTTACTTTATCATCATGATAAAGCTTAAGGTATGGTTCCATAGCTGAACATTAGCCTCCCCCAAGGAATACCACAAAGCACAGTCCTGAGCCACCAGCATCTATCGACTTCCTGTATATCTTCACAGATTGTCACTCCATCTAGTGGGGGGGCTGCCCTACACTTTGGCTACCGGCACACGGCTGCCTCTTGAGAACCTTTCTTCTCTATTGGTTGTCGGTTCTTCGAGCTATATTGACGATCCATTGCCACTTCAGATTATTAATCTGCTATGTTATGTAAAAATATAGCCGTATCTAATATCTAAACTGGCGTCGAAAAAAGTAGAATGTAAATGCTAATCTGCCAAGTACAATAGTAGATTGTTTACAAGCTGATGTGAAGTCAAACAATTGAACTATTTTATTAATTCAATTGTAATTCTCATTTGTTTATGTTGGATTTTGTTTTATGAATAACTTATACAATATGTAACGTAATTAACGCACACCCTCAGACACCCCAATTAGTATATTATGTTATAATCATAATACGTACACTGAATTTTTAGTTAAACATTTTTATGCACTGATTATTTTTATGCACTAATTCCGGAAGAATGTTGTGGTCACAGTACAAATCCACGAACGCAAAGACTTTAACGTGCTTGAAATAAAGTTCATTTTTCTTTATTTTTATTGAATGACAGAATTAGTAATAATACAAATAAAACTGCACTCTTAAAATTCTTATTGCCTTAGGTTATTTCAGTTAGGCCATTTCAGTTTGTTTTGACTAGAGATTTAGTGTGACTGTAATTTACGTAGTTTTAATTATTTTTGGGATAAAAAATTACCTATATTAAAAATGATAGGAATCGATTCAATAAACGATTCGAACAAACTACTTTCTCAAAGTGCGTTAATTATGTTACATGTATGTTACCATCGAAAAATTAACCCTTAGTGACTGATTGTATCTAAAAAGAACCTTTGCAATACTCACACAATCTTAAATAAAATGCTACCATGTTTATCAACTCATTATTACTTTTTTTTTTAATTTATTTTTGTTGCAGGTTGAAAACTGCCTAGGAGTACTCGGTTATTAAATAGATATTGCTGCATATTTGGTGAATGGCGGAGCAACTAGCACAAACCATAAATACTACAAGGAGAAAATTTTGAGAAAAGTTGTTACATCATTTGAATTGAATATGTGACCTATGTGCAAAGAACCATCAGTTCCTTCGATAAAAAATTAGATTGTAATTATAAAGGTTTCAATGGCTGTGGCAATATTTAAAAGAAATTGATGTTTTGCGCCTAGAAGGAAAGAATTTGCTTGCACTTGTAAATTTACACTGAAATGTAAAAATAAAAGACAATAAATATTTCTGTATTTTATTTCTTTATATTTAAATAAACGTTAATCACGGTTTAAATTTATGTACGTGGTCACGTTGTGAACACGTACATAAGTTTAAACCAATAAAAATAAATTTTCAAAGTTCTAAGAGGTTTTTTTACAGCCACTGGCCACTAGGCTGAAACAAATAAATACCTTACCTTACCTGCCTTAAATAACTTTAAAAACGTAAATGTCACTTTCAATTTTTGAGGCTGCTATAGACCAATTTCTTAGTACCTATGGTCAGTTATCGTCTGGACCAGATTATGTATATATGACTAGATTCCGTGTCTGTACGTTAGTACCGTAGACAGAGAAACCTATAGACAAATTGACGCCTTCTTTCGCATTCGCACACAAAAAAGATAGAAAAAAGTGTTAAAGTTCAGTTCTTAGAACAATTAAATTTTTTATCTAAATGTGTTTAAAAGTCGTAAAGATTATTGTATAACCTAAAAATTCGTTATCGTCCTTTCTCACTCGAGGTCACGCCGATCATTAGTCTATAGGTTTCTCTGTCTACGTCTACGTTAGTACTTTTATTAGTTTGTGCTCCTTGTTAGACCGCGCCAAAGAGTATACTAATATTTAGAGGGACGCCTTAGAACCAAAGAGTATGTGATCACTAAGTTTACTCGAAACCATAGATAAGATTATAAATAACATTTAAAAATAATTATATTATTATATAGTTCATATATAAACTTAAAAACTTAGGTAATATTAAGTTGCTGATAGACAAGCTCTACTTAAAAAATTATATACGTGTTATGATATTCAGTGGAATCTCTATAACTCGAGACTCGTTAAGTTGAAATCCTCAGTAAGTTGAAAAAATTGCCATTATCTTCCGCTGAACCCCTAAATACGCGGTATCTCGAATTATTAGACTTTGTAACTCGAAGAAAATGTTATTTCCCTACGAAATATTGATAATAGATATTTATACTCTATAACTCGAATTTCAAAATGAGACTCCGTAAGTCGTAGTTAGTAAACAATAATGACGTCTTACTTGAAATTCCCCGAAATAATAGCAATAAAATCTGGGTTCTTAATCATAAAGTAGCTGCCGCGTTACCTGCCGAGCGTCGGCCGAGCTCGGCGGGTGACGCTGGCAGCTATGCGTGACGTGAAACGTCATATAACTCAAAATGTATGAATGTTAGAAAAAAAAGTTTCAAACAAGAGTTTTGGAAAATAAACTGATCTTTCAAAATAAATTAATGCATTTTATTGATTAATCTAATATTTAAAGAGTTACTGGCCGCGATAGAAAAACCGGTTCATTAAATGAGCCATAAATCGTAAACGGTAAGTTTTACAAAAAAGTATGCTGGAAACAAAAGATGCGAAATTTTATTTTCTACAATAATTGTTTATATAACTTTTGCCTTAAAGTGCATTGTTTCCGAGATATCGGCTGAAAACGTTTTTTCAAGATGGCGCTTGAAGCGCCACCTGTTCATTAAATGGGCCATAAATCGTAAACGGTAAGTTTTACAAAAAAGTTTGCTGGAAACAAAAGATGCGAAATTTTATTTTCTACAATAATTGTATAACTTTTGCCTTAAAGTGCATTGTTTCCGAGATATCGGCTGAAAACGTTTTTTTCAAGATGGCGCTTGAAGCGCCACCTGTTCATTAAAATGGGCCATAAATCGTAAACGATAAGTTTTACAAAAAAATTTACTGGAAACAAAAGATGCGAAATTTTATTTTCTACAATAATGGTTTGTATAACTTTTACCTTCCAGCGCATAGTTACCGAAATATCGGCTGAAAACGTTTTTTCAAGCAAAGCGTTTTCTGTAGCGCCACCTGGATCTGTCGTAATTTTGTGATTTTATGCTGAATAAGTGATCCTAAACCTCATAAAAAAATAAAATTGAATCGGAAATTTCTTGCAATGTTAAATTCTATTTTTACTGTACTATTTCATTAAACATTTTATTTGTCAACAACGTCTTACAATCATTTCTCTAGCGCTCACGTGATCTTCATAGAAATAATTCGATATTTTAATTGTTGATAATTTTTATTTTTGGATAAGAACATGGTAATGACTGTAAGTTATATTTACCTACGTTTAAAAAAATTGTCTTTGGCCAAACCTACTATACTCTTTGGCTTGACTATAGGTCAGACTAATAGGTCCATAGACTGACGGATATCACGAGTGGCTAAGTTTCAAAAAGTTAGGTCAGGTACACCGTCGTCGTCCAGCCGTGACAGACGTCATCACGATGGAGAGTAGAGCTAGTGGCGGGGTGGTTTACTACTATTTTATTGTTGTTTTTTATTTATGTACAAAGTACATAATAAGAAGAGTGGAAGACAGCACAAGATTAAATAAAACATACCAGATTATAAAGAGTTATTTATTGCATAAAAAACCAACAAAAACAAGTTATTTTTGTGTTATCGATATATCAACTGTTGGCAACACTATTTTTTTCGTAGGTATTTTGTTTCTTTTCGCTTTGGCGTACAGGACAAGGTAATGCGTTTTCGGCGTGGCGCTCAAAAGGTTAATAATATCTACAAAACTGTATTCTTTTGTGTTCTTTTCAATTTATTTAAACAACTTATCATAAGATTGAGTGATTACCACAAATCATAAAACATAAAATAAAAACAAAACTCCATGTTCTACAAAAATATGATTTATTGACATAAGTAGCAAATGTCTAAATCTTAAAAATAAGACATATTTATACTTTGTTCACGCCAGCCACGCTTATACGGACTCAACTTCATCTCCTTTATATATTTTTAATGTTATAAATACAAATGATAATATATACAATATATAACCCCTTCAGACACCCCAATCAGTATATTATGTTATAATCATAATACATACACTGAATTTTTAGTTGAACATTTTTATGTGCACTTATTATTTAGCAAATTAGTTATACTAATTCCGGAAGAATGTTGTGGTCACAGTACAAATCCACGAACGCAGACTTTAAAATTCTTGAAATAAAGTTCATTTTTCTTTATTTTTATTGAATGACAGAATTAGTAATAATACAAATAAAACTGCACTCTTAAAAGTCTTATTGCCTTAAGTTACGGTCCATTTCAGTTTGCTTCGACTGTACAGATTTAGTGTGACTGTAATTTACTTTAGTTTTAATTATTTTTGGGATAAAAAATTACCTATAGACAATAAAATAGAGTAATCTCTGTTTGTAAATAATTTCAACGGTTTGCGATTCCGGGAAGCGAGTCACATTGAATTTAACTAAAATAATTTTTAAAACATTTTTGGCGGAGTCATGAACTCGTTTATTCATAAAATTAAAATAAAACTAAAAAATGTGTATAAAAAATTTAAATGGTTATAATATTAAAAATTAAAAAATGTGTGTAAATAGCCGAACAAACAAACAAATTAATTGTACAGTGTAAATAAAAGGTGCAAAACAAATGATAGTGAAAACGTTGAAAAAGTGTAAATAAACTGTAAATATCAATAATCATTGTATATACAATCAAATTGACTTGTAAATAAATACGCCTGCATTAATAATTTTATGAAAATCTTAGTGTCATAGTAAACGCAAATCAATCATTAATTTTAATTTTTTCATCAAAAATTAACATTTAATGCAGTCAGTCCTAAAGCTGAATAAAGTATGAAGGGAAGTTAATTTATTGATTTAACTGTATACAGTTACTGTATAGCTACAAACACAGATTGTGATTAAATTTATTTTCGTTTCGTGTGTAACTGTATAGTTGGTGGTGATATTTATGCAAACAATCACAGTAGCCGAATAAAAATCACTAGTTTTGAAACAGGTGACGCCGATCAAGTCACTGGTTTCGTTACGTTTCTTGAAAATGACGTAACGACCCACGTCTAGTATGAAGCGTATTGCCTGGGCCGGAGCGTTTTCGCAACGGTGTTTTTATGGGCCTCTAGAGAAAGGACTGAGCTATCGCAAAGTGGGCGTGGCCATCCGAATCATGCGATAGTTTTAGTGCTACGTAATTGGTTAGTTCGCTTAGCGTCGCCGCTCGAGTCGGACGGCTTTGTTGCTTATTTTTAGTTAGTTATGAACAAATAATACGTATTTTTCTGTAGTATAAAGTAATAATAATTATAATAAAACAAAATTTATAATGAGTGATCATCAACCTGGTACCTCTAGGGGTACGAAACGATCAAACGAGATACCTTTGCGAGCGCAATCAAATCGTGTTTTGTTGCACGAATCGGATATTCTTGAAGCTTTAGGAAACTCTGGTGAGGATGATTTTGTGGGAAGTGATGATGACGAAGATTTTTATTGGGTGATGATGATCGAGACAGCTCAATCTTGGAGTCCGAAGAAGATGAAGGAGTTATATCACCGCTACCACCTAGTGAAATTGAATGAAACGATTGAAGAGTCAGCTATGCCACATGTCCTGAACCTTCCACCGAAGGATCAACCTCACACTAGAGTACTTCTTGCTCGTCTATGAAACAAATACCATTCGTTCGAGAGTCAAAGCTGCATGTAGACCCGCCATCACATCCAATAGATTATTTTTGTTTATTTTTCAATGAAGAATATTTGAGAATGATCGTGGAGTGCACAAACACTGATACGCCGAACGTATGAAAAGCTCCAGTGAACATCGTCATGCACGTATTTTAAGATGGAAAGAGTTGACCGTTGAAAAGTTCAAAACATTTCTGGGCCTTCTGTTACATACTGGCACTGCAAAAATGAACCGATTGACAGATTATTGGAAGGGTCACTGGTTATATAAATCATGCTTTTCGAAATACATATCAAGAAACAGATTTTTTATTATTTTACGTTGTATACATTTTACTCTCCCTGATGAAGAAGAAGACGCCACTGCTAGGCGTCTAAATAAATGTCAAAAAATAGTCGACAATTTCAATAGAATGAATAATATACATTATACAGGCCAGAACCTATCTTTAGACGAGTCGATGGTTTTATGGCGTGGCCGCCTATTTTTCAGACAATACATCAAAGGATAACGCCACAAGTATGGCATCAAACTATACGTGCTCGCAGAACCGGATGGCTTGATTTTAAATTTCCACATGTTTGCCGGGAGTGGAAATAAAACAGTGGGAATTTAAAAAGTTTAAAACAGGGGGCAGAAGATAAAACAGTGGGAAAGGGCCACACCGAAAAAAATGTTAAAAAATTGATGCAAAATAAATTGGACGTTGGCCACTCTATCTATATGGATAATTTTTATAATTCATATACCTTAGCTAGTAAACTGTTGGGTCGACTTACTTATTGTACCGGCACTCTCAACAAGAAACGTAAAGATAATCCACGCGTTATAACTACGAAAAAATTAAAAAAAGGCGAGAATATCTCGCGGTATAGAAATGGAGTCCATATTGGTAAATGGAAAGATAAAAGAGAAATCCATTATATATCGACAGAGTTCTCTGACGAGATGCAAGAAGTTACCAGTAAACGTGGTATTGCAACACTGAAGCCATTGGCTATAGTACGTTATAACGAAAGCATGTCAGGAGTTGATCTTCAAGATCAAATGATTTCATATTACCCATGCGAAAGAAAA